>OZ024888.1:21484096-22711596 GCA_964017195.1 Siderastrea radians | reverse complement strand
CTCAGTACCTTGGATAAGCGCTCCACGAGCATAACTACTGGCATCGGAATACAATTTTGCTGTGAGAAAGAATAGGCTTGATGAACTGCTTAGTATTTAAGGCTGTGAGATTTTCCCGCCAAAAATTAACTTCAACAAGACAAAATTCGTCTAGGTCAAATTCCGTATCCCAATCAGGAGCAGCCGCAATGGATATCTGGCAATGTCTTGTCATGATACTGGCCAATCTGCTCACAACAGGACTCATAGACATAATTGAACCGACAAAAGAAGAAAACAACTGCAGAAACGGAGGGTTTAGATATAATGTGGTCAGTAATAGAGGATGCCTTGAGAACTCTGCTTCGTTTAATCAAAATGATACCATGTACAAAATCCCAAGTAATAGCTAACCAGTCAATATTTTGGACAGGAATCCAGTGACTTTGTGCTTCATTGACAACGAAACCGGAAGCGCAAAAGTCGCTGGGAAGCGAAGTCAGCTCTTTCGAACGAATCCTCGATATCCAAGCCATCGTCTAAATAAACCAAGGAGTGAAAATGTCCCGACATAGGCAATCAATAAAATTGATCATCGATAACATTCAATAACAATCGATAAAATTAGGTTGATTGCACCGGAAATCGATAAAAATCGATAAACGGATTTGTTGTGAGAAATCGATAATTATCGATTTTTCAATCAGTTTTATCGATTTTATCGGTAACATTTTTTGTGTCGAAATATGTGAGCTTTAATAACGACAACCTCTATAACCAGCTCTAATATCGGGTTAAACAAAAGATTGCCGTCGCTCCCACTCAAAACGTTTTCCTTGGCGGTTGCTTAGATAGGTTAATAGCCGAGATGCCACTTTCGCAGATACTTGCGTCTATACAGCACAGTTATCCTGCCAGCTTAATAAACCACATTTACTGAAATACAAAATACAGTTTTATTCGTGAACAAAGCCACTGCAATCATTTTATTGCGATTAAACGTCTTTTAAAAGCAAAATCAATGTCAGAAATGAAAGACATGTACGATCGACATCCATCGATAAAATCGATAACCTCGATAACAGTAATTACCAGAAGAGTTGTGAGTATTGATACAATCGATAACGTTTACGTGATTGATATCGATAGTTATCGATTTATCGAGCGGTTTTCCGATATCGATTTTTATCGATTGTCCCCGTCGGGAAATATCTGGACCCCCAGCACTTGACCAGCGGTCTAAACATTTCGTAAAAATATAAGGAGCTGAAGATAATCCAAACGGGAGAACATTGAACATGAAAAACCCTTCTCTGCCATCCGGGAAAATCCAGGCAAATCCTAAATATTGCCTATCATGAGGACAAATGTCCAGATGATGATAGCCACTTTAATAGCAAAACCACCGGCTTCAAAATATTCCAAGGCTTTCTTGTAATCTTCATATTTAAACTTGAACTTGTAGATATGTTGATTAATCAGTCTTAAGTCAAGAGTGAGCCTTTTCGTGCCTCAGGTTTGAGTGGATACAGACAAAGGGATAATTTTATTAATATTGCTTAAAGCCGAAGAATTAACCTCGGTAATTTTTTCATCTTGAATAAGGTCCTGCATTGCTTCGGTAACGAAATCACAGTTATCTAGAGAAGAGCGTTTGTTCTTACACCAGAATCTAGGTGGCGTAGACAAAAAGGGGATCTTATAGCCATCGTGAATAGTCGACAATATAAAATCAGAGGCTTGCAAACGTCGCCAGAACGAAATATGCGCCTTTAGACGACCGCGAACAGAATGAGAGGAAGAACTGGAATAGGCCACTTCTCCTTCATTAAGGTAAAAACGTTGTACCTCAATCAATTGGTTTTCGTCAGAACAATCTTCAACGTTACCTTAACTTTCCGCCAAGTCCTGAACTGGATTTGTCGGGCTGACTGTCGATGAAAACTTTCCGGCCGAAAGCTGATCCAGGTTGCTTGAAGGCGAGGTGAAGCATAAGTCGGATGGACGAGGTGCTCGATGGCCTTATAAAAACAGGTAAGGAGAAGAAACAGAAAACAAAAAACTTAGTAAAATACAAATACAATAAAAAGTTTAGCGTGTTGTAGGTGCTGAAGGAAAACCCGAAACCTGGAACGAATATTCCAGTACAAATGCCCTCCTTATATACTGGTAAAGAAACAACAGTTTTCAATTACAAAACATGTTTCGACATTCTCATGTCATCTTCAGTTGCAAATGAGCCTTAACGGTTGTACATTTGAATTTTCGTATTAAAGTACGTTACAAAATTACGCTTTAGAACTTACGTTTACAATTTGAATATGAAATACGCGGGAAACAAAAATAGCGCGCGCATAGTTACTTTAAGTGACTTAGGAACACACACACACACACACACAAAAATACTTCCAATAACAAGAATGATAAAATAAAAGACAAAAAAATAATAATTAAAAGGAAAGAGATAACTCTAGATGCTTTAGCTGCTGATTAAGAGTAGGATTTTCCCACTTAATATGCATCGCCTCTTTGATCTTAATTTGGAATTTCGAGACGGCAGAATCTAAGATCGTGAAACATTCTGCAGTGCAAGAGTCATGGCAGGCCCTAGATGACTGCAGGTGCCTGTAAACATGTGAAGACTTGTCCGACAAGAGGTGCTCACGAATACGTGCACAAATGTGGCGAGTGGTCTCGCCAATGTAGCTGGCATTACAGCCAGCACACGAGAAATTATAAACAACACGCGAACGTAGACTCTGCGGTACTGAATCTTTCACGCTAAACATGTTTCTAAGTTTAAACGTACTAAAGACTAACTTGACATCTAAATCAGCTTTAAAATAACGTTTGAATAGTTTTCTAAGCTTAGTCTGGGCGATTTTAGAAAACCGGCCAACATAAGGGAGTTTATAGAAGTGCGTTTTGCCGGAGTTAGGTGAGTCGATCTGCCCATTTGAAGGATTCATTTTCTTAGAAACATAGCTATAAATAATCTTGTCGATGACCCTAGACGGAAAACAGTTTTTCCGCAATATGACGATAAGCTTTTTAACGTCCAGATGAAAACCAACCCAGGAATTGTTGATCTTATAAACCCTGTCTACTAGTGTTCTGACTAATCCTAGTTTGTAATTCAAAGGGGCAAAGCTAAAATAATTAGTTAGAAGACCAGTGAACGTCTTCTTGCGATATACACTAGTAACGATGGATGGATGACTGTTGTCTAACAATATGTCTAAAAACGGTAATTTCTTATCGATTTCCCTTTCCATTGTGAAACGAATACTCGGGTGCCTGGCGTTGATATAATCAAAGAACATGAGCGCGTCTTCCTCGCTATTGAACAAACAAAAAGTGTCATCAACATAGCGTCTATAGAACAGAACTTGAGAAGACGAATAGTTATCTAACCAGTTTTTTTCTCAATGTCCCATAAAGAGGTTTGCAAGGACTGGAGCAAGGGGGGAACCCATGGCAACCCCATCTATTTGATCATAAAACACACCTTTAAATAGAAAATGGGTCTCTGCTGTTGCGAAGGAAAAAAGGGTTTTAAGGTCAGAGGGACTTATCTTAAGTCCAGGATTACCCTGATAAATGTATTTGATCGCCAGATCAATGCATTCATCAAGAGGTATACTAGTAAACAAACTCTCAACATCAAAAGAAACCACAAACTTCCCAGAGGTTGATAACTGGTTGATTTCCTGTACAAAAGAAAGAAAACGTGTCGCGGACGTTGTAGTCACGGGGGACACGAGGCTCTAAAAGATTGCAAGATTGTCTTTTATTTTATCATTCTTGTTATTGGAAGTATGTGTGTGTGTGTGTGTGTGTGTGTGTTCCTAAGTCACTTAAAGTAACTATGCGCGCGCTATTTTTGTTTCCCGCGTATTTCATATTCAAATTGTAAACGTAAGTTCTAAAGCGTAATTTTGTAACGTACTTTAATACGTAAATTCAAATGTACAACCGTTAAGGCTCATTTGCAACTGAAGATGACACGAGAATGTCGAAACATGTTTTGTAAATTGAAAACTGTTGTTTCTTTATTGAGAGTTATCGTCACTCTGCTGTCTTTACGTCCGTTTGGAAATACTGGTAAAGCAAACGAACAATAGTTCGTAATTATAAGGTGTAAAATCAGTTCTTAACAGAGAATACAAAGAAGCATAGCACATGCTTGCTATGTCCTCAAATGAAGGAAAATTCATTTTCATTCTCCCTCACCAAGTTCGTCCGAATGAAACATATTTTCCTTCTAATTCGGACGCCGCAAGAAAAAACAGAGGCAAAAGACAACAAGAGCGAGTACAGGTTGGGTAGCTTGTTTGGGGTAAAACAAGCTCTGGAAAATAACAAAGAAAGGGCAAAGGGACACACTACCTCGAAAAAGCTGTCGATCGTCATTACTGCGAGTAACAGTAGCAGTAGAGCTCGAAGTATCGAGACGGAGCTTCTTGGCGGAGCTTGCCATCTGCCGTTTCTTTCTGTAAGCCGTCTGTTGCGCTTTTTATTTCTTTTCTCATCCTCTGAATCGTCTGTCAATTCCTTCTGTTCGTACTCCTGGACGACCAACCAACCAGCGTCGCTCTTGTCCGCTAACTTAATAAGTTTTTGCCGTTTGCGGATAAGATCTAGAGAAGTTTCTAAAAACTTCTGAGCCTGTGAGGAGTCGTTTCTTTTGATGGAATCAAGGGCGGAAAAGCTGTAATCTTCGACTTCTGCATTAAACAAAAATTGTTGCTCGTTGCCTTTGAATTTGAGTTTCTCAGCCTCAACCTCTCGCCTAAGTTTCTTAGTCGGGGCTATCGTCTTGAGGTGGAAAAGTATTCTTGAATGCGCCAAGCTTGGTATCGATGTAATACTTAAATCTATCGAAAATTTGATCTATAGGATCACCAGAGGTGACTGACCCGGTTGAGGTTCCTTCTGGTTGCTGTACCGGCGTAACGTTTTCGGTTACAGAACTTTCATCAGAACCTGGGTTCATGGCAAGGAAAAGTTTAGCGTATCGTAGGTGCTGAATGAAAACCCGAAACCTGGAATAAATATTCCAGTACAAATGCCCTACTTATATACTGGTAAATTCTTAACAGAGAATACAAAGAAGGATAGCGCATGCTTGCTATGTCCTCAAACGAAGGAAAATTCATTTCACGGAAATCATGATGTAGTATTGTCTTTGTCATTTATCATTACCTTTGAATAGATGAATGCAGTGCCAGATGTTTCTTGTGTTCTCTTTGTTTTTTCCTTTTCCGGATTAGTCGCATTGTTTTGACGGCTTTGAAATAGGGTAAATAAATCCCCCCCCCCCAGTTGTGCTCGGTCAAAGCTGTTATCTCATTGCCGACTTGACGGGGTTTCCTTGCCTTAGGACCCGTATTTATCATCCTATTGCAGGAGAAATCATAGCATTGGGAAAGGGATGAACGTTCGACCATTTGCTTACACAGCTCGGGAGTCCTGCTAGAACAACCGTCAAGAGGGTTGATTCAGAGGAAAACCCTGCTACGGTCGGTAGTGGGATAGCAGCAATCCGCAACCTTGAGAAAAGAGTGCAGGAAGTTGAATGCGGGGAGATGATTGCGTATGTTAACGAGTTAATTTTTCGGGACTCAGGAAGCTTCATGGCTGGCGAGTTGCATAATAACCTTGATTACTGGCAAGAAATTGCTGAGAGAAGTCCCTCTGACAAACAGTTGGAAATTTTAGCCTGGATTAGAGATAAAGTATCAGTGAGCCATATTTTCAGCATTTTAAAGAAATTTGGAGAGTACTATGATTCGCATCGACCTCCACAGACGGTGTTTAAGAATAACGTGACATTGGCAAAGCGTTGATGGCTTTCCAGCATGAAATGCACGACACGAGGGTGGATGTTTTCGTTGACAACCAAGCTGTTATTAACGCCTAGAATAATCAGGGTAGGAGAAGTCCGCAGCTCAAAGACGTCCTTAAGAGCCCTTTTTTTCACTACGGCGAGGCTGAACGTATCTCTGAATTTATCCTACATCCCAACTGAACGAAACCCTGCGATGCGCCTTCTCGCCGCCTGTCGCATTTGGATAGTAAATTAACAAGTGATGTTTGGAGGATTGTCCAAAGGGAATTTGGGGGTATTTAAGGCCATTCCTGCGATCTTACGGCTCTTGACTCAAATGCCATGTGGGACAAATTGGGTAATTGCCTTCCTGACTTCACACCAAGTCCTTCTCCAGGGTCGGCCCAAGTGAATCTTTTTGCGCAGGATCTCACGCGCCACAAGGCCATAATCAAACGTCCTTACGTTTTTCCTCCACTGGTGTTGGTCGAGCGGGTCCTGAGGTTCCTGGAGAGTTACAAACAACATTGTACTTTTCTGGTGTTAGACGTTTTCCCTAGAAAAATATTGGTGGCCTCTTTTACAGTCAAAAGCGACTAAAGCCTACCGACTGGCTCCCCGAGGAGATTCTAATGCTCTCATTGTTCCATCGAAGCGTGGTTGGGTCCCCCTCCAAGGCATTTCAGGGGACCTCTGGGCATTTGCCTTTCATTTCTAAACAGTTATGCTGCTAGGCCGAGTGCTGTAAACTAGTGTCAGGATTGGCCTCGATGACTAAACATTAATTTATGCATTGTTCTCTCCTTTCTTTGGACTCCTTCTAGGAGCTCCCGATAGTGGCGAAACTGTTTGTACAGTCGGTCAAATGCCCGGTTTGTGGACACGCGAATGATGTCGATTTTCGTTTTTGCCAGCGCTGTGGTTATCAACGTAAGGTTTTCAGGCCTGCTACGGCTGGAGGTGTGAAAGTCAACTTGGAAGAAATAGACGCTAGGCACCAACAGCTCCTCAACTATGATCAGGCGTCTAGCTACGCTAAACAGAAAGATTCAATACAGAAATAATTGGAAATCTTTGTCTGCTCTTCCCGGGCGTGTGACTTTGGCTACGGTAACACCGCGTGATTTGTGCCGTTTCCTGATTTATAAGGATAACAAACGGGAAAACGCAAGTCCATTTTAAAATTGTGAATTCATGGGTCAGCAGTGAAAACTCCTCTGTGGCTGCCCACTACGACTTTCTTATAAAACGGTAGTAGTAAAGGGGGCCCATAGGGCTACCAATACTGGCTTCTGATTGGTTCTCGTGGTTGCTAACCGGAAATGCAACCGCTGACCGCTGGTTGCTAAGGGGATGGTGGGCTCAAAACCGCTGACCAGGGGTAAAAAAGAATCGTGGGCTCAGGCAACCGGAAGTCACGTGACCGGAAGTGACGTCACCGGAAGTCACGTGATTTGGAAGGGGAAACCGCTGAGGAGTGGGAAAAATCGATCGCGGGCGCAGGAGGAAGTCAAACCGCAGAGAAAAGTCCAAAGTCCAATTTTTGGAATGGGGGTGCCCCATATATGGGTCATATATGGGTTTGATATGGTTTTGATATGGCACAAGTCCAAGTTGGGCGGCGGGGGTGATCCTTGAGTCCAAGAAAAGACACGGTGATGTTGTTAAAAATAGTTTTAATGGAAGACATGTTTTCAACAAGTCATTGAAGGAGGATCCAAGGCTCCTGGCATGCTGCATGCATCCATGGCATGCTGATGATGAGAGTTCCATTCGACCGGAAACCAAGACCGGATGGTACAAAACCAAGAGGTACGCAATAGCGACGGCTTGGTGTGCTCTTAGGAAAGGAGTCACGTGATGACCCTCGTCTGTCACTGGTAGCCATAGGGATAGGTGAGGAAGGTGCGGGGGTCCACGACTCTCTTGTCGTACACCAATTGGTAACGTTTGTAATCAGGAAAGGTGAATACTTTGTAGTGTATTGGATCACGTACGATTTGATGCGTTTTGACGACTTGTGTTTGGCGTGGTTTCTGGAGTGGCTTCTGGATTTCGTCGAGGACGTTCTGTCGCATGACGTTGTAATTCAATTGCGATTGGCCTTCGCTGTTGAGGCGGAAACCCCGCACCTTGCACTCGACGTGACCAAGTTTGGTTTGGTAGCCATAGTTCTTGGGACCAGCCGACACGAATTCCGTAATGTAGTCGTCGGTGTCCAATTCACTCGTGAAGTCGCCGAGGTAATCGCCCAAGACCGGGTTAGGTTGCCCCTCGTCTTGCAGGAAGACAACGGAATCCGTGTCGTAGTACAAGACACGTTCCCCCAACAGTTGAAGGGCTGCATAGAGTCGGAGCCGGGCCCAACAGGTGGTGAAACAGGCCACAAAGATGTTGAGGTTGGGTGACACGGGGATGTCTTCGTCCTGGTACTGATAATGTACCTCCACCAATTGGTCATTGACCACGGAGACGTGACGTACGTCCATGGTATCCGTATCCAAGAAACGGTGGAAAGCTTGCGGGTCCTCAAAGGTTTGGAGTTGGGTTTTGTTGAGGCGTTGTCCAAACTTGCCCCACATGGAATTCAACATCATTTTGGCTAAGGTGCGCAAGCCGGGATTCTTCTCAATTTTGTCATACTCCAACTGGATGCCTTCATGCTCGAAGTACTTTTGGATGTAGTCCTGTTTGTCTTCTTCGGTGTTGACTCCTTTGGGCCACCCACTGGCTTCTTGTTTGATTTTCAACCAAGTGTTGACGTAGTCTCTGAACAGTCCCTCACAGGTGTCGTCAAAATGCCAGACCTCATAGATGTACTGGACTTGGTACCCGAGCTCGACGGCTTTCTCTAATTCGGGGCTACACCATGTCCCCGTCAGGGCGCGTTGCTGGTCAGTGTGCACGCATTCGCAGCTTCTCTCTAATGGTCTTTTGGGCATCTCTTGTTCCACACAGGCGGCACAGAGGGGAAACAGGAGTTTGCCGTCATGGCGGTAAGGCAGGACAGGATGATACAGTTCACGTGGAGGTAGGATTTGGCATTGGATGAGACCAAAGTACTGGCGGATGTCGGTGTGACCCGGGGTGGAGATGAAGGTCGGATGTCCTTTAGGGTACACACACGTCTTGTTCACCCATGGGTACAAAGAGGTGACATCGATGTAATGGATCTTTTGAGTGGGGGTGACATGATGGTACAACTTGACGGCATTGGTACGACCTCCACAGAACGCGTCGCGTGGATTCAAGGGGGCTGTGAATTGAAGCTGGGCTACAAACGTACGGATGTCTAGGGAGGTGTCTTTGAGACGGTTCCATTCACATTCCCACATTTGAACGACCGTGTACCCTTGCTCTTTGAGCCGTTGGATCTTTTGTTGGGTGGTCTCGTAGACATCTTGCATGGTTCGATCAAAGTGGCGGACATGGGGTTCGTGGCGGTTTGGATAACAGGTCGGGCATCCATGGGTGAAACACCCTTGAAATTCGTACACGGTCCGGGTGTCGTGGCAGTATCCGTCGATGAAGCCAATGGTCGGGATGCGAACCTCGCCGGCATTGCCGACATGCTGAATGTTATTTTCTTGGGCACACCAGGTGAGCCATTCGATGGCTACTCGGGATTGGTTGATGGAGTTGCGCCAACCACGGACGGGTTCACTGGCGATGCTGTTAGGGATCATCCGGTTCATGCGTAAATCCCGGTTGCAGGCAGAGGCAATGGTGATATGGTCAAACGGGTTGAAGCCCGTCAGGGTTTCAAACAAGCGTTTGAATGTCAGACAACCTTGTTTCAAGAGGCGTACATCCGATTGGCAGTAGGCCACGAGTTCGTGTTGAAAGTCAAAGACTTTGTCGCGTTGCTGTTGATGCCACGTTTCCAACGCTTGCCTGTCTTTAGGAGACATGGTTTCAGGCATGTAGTAATCGAGGGCCGGGACGGGTCCCACGTACGTTTGGTGGTCGGGGTGGTTGAACTTGTGCGGGAAGTACCCTTTGCAGAGTTCTGTCAAGCCAAAGGTTTTGGGAAAGGCGGAGAGGGGCATCTGGAAAAAACTCAATGAATCGATGAAACGAAGGCGATCGTGTTTGACTTCCAAGAGTTTACACCCGTTCCGGAGCTGCTCGACGATTCGGTTGTCGCCATAGTATTGATGAATGACAAAGTAGCCATCATACCCTTGGAAATTATGAGCGAGGACATTGACTTGGCGGGTATCGTTGAGGGTCAAGGTATCCAACCATTCTAGGAAATCTCGGACGCAATGGTTGCCAGGGAAACACATGGGTTGGTCGTCGTCTTCGGTTTCGGCCACGACGAGATTGGCGATGTGTTGTTCCTGGGGTTGCATGGCTTCAATATCAAAAAATACATGCAAAGGGGGCAGGTCGTCCTCCGGGAGGGTTTCAGGCTCCGCGGGGGCGGCGGCTGCTCCTCGTTTGGCGCGAGGGCCTCCTTGCTGTTTCCTCTTTCTTTTCTTGTTGGCTTGAGGTTTGGGGGCTGTTTGAATAAAACAACGATGGGTTTCACCCTCCACGTACTCGTGGCAGGAGGGACAATCGATATACCCGCATTGATGCTTTTCAATCTTGTCTAATCCAACGTTCTGTTTACGACAGGCTGGACAGCGACGACGTTGAGAACAGATGGTGGACTGGGAGTTGCTGGCGGGTTTGCCGGTTGGATCTTTGACGAGATGCATTTGGAAACACGTCTCTCCGAAAAAGTCCCGATGGCATTGTTGGCAACGTCGGGTGGCTTTCTGGCCTCGAGGATAGGCTGCCTGGAAATCAGGACACTCTTTTTGACGACAGGCGCCGCATTGCTTTTTCATGTGGCATCGATGATGTCCCTCGGTGTTATAGGGTTTCCAACAATGGGCACAGACGTAACTGGACCCGAAAAACCCCGGTAAACGAGTGATGACATCGTAATGGCCTTGGTGATGCAAGAGGATCAATGATTTGTCTTGAGGGCCTCCAAAGGTCGTGATGTGATAGGAGCGATGAGCATCGACCAACAGGATCTGGTAACCGGCCAGGGAGGGGGCTTTGCTGAAGGCCGTCAACGCCTCGTAGCCGCAAGGGTCCAACGGCACCTTGGCTTCATGGTGGAGGTCCAGAGCCAGGGTTCGCTGCAGCGGGCCCTTCCCCACGCGAATGCTGTTCCATTTTGGGTGGTGGTCCACTCTGGCCTTGGCGACCACAAGGGCTCTGGCACAGCAGAGTTCATCGTCATTTTGGATGCGGATGACCGAGTGTTTCTTGGTCGTTAACATGTCCATGGTAGGATGGCCGGGTTTGCCACGCCGCGGTTTGCCGGTGCCTTGAGGCGCATGATGAACTTGGGTAATGGACAATTGAAAGGAATCGTCCATTTCAAATTGTTCGTTGCTGTTCAAGGCTTGAGCCAATCGATCGAAGAGGGCTGCCACACGGTCTCCGCCTTGACGCCATTCCCCCGCGCGTAATCCCCAGCCCTGAAAATTGTTATGGAGCCGATTGGATCCGATGGTAAAGTAAAGGCGATCTTGATCGTCGAGGTCAGGCGTGGTGGTTAACACTTGATTCACCGCTCGACGTAACCCCTCTTGGAGAGCTTCCGTGATGTTTTGATCTGGAATCAAGTTCCCCCTTTGACGTAACCGGGTATTGAAATGACGTTCACGCACCCCCATTCGACGACTCGTCCGATTAACAAAGGGTTGGAGTTCAAAGTCAAACGTTCCTGCTCCATGTTGTGGCGTTCCGATCGAGGTAGCCAAATCTCCTGCTCCACTTTGTTGAAGGAGCCGTGTTTGAAAGGCATGTTGTCGTTCCAAATGGTCCAACATGTCCTGATAGTCTGCTTCATCATCATCATCACTAGACAGCTGTAGTCCGAGTAATTGGAGGTCCTCCTGTTCTGGCGGCGAGGACATGATCAGATGAACTCAGCTGGAGCTCGGTCTTCGGGTTTTATAGAGAAAAAAAGGGTCACGTGGAAGGGAATAGGCCAATGAGAAGGAGACCCCATGATGCTTTGGGAGGGGGACTGGGGTGGGGGGACCCCCCTCCCCCCTCTCTAGTTTGGGCCCATAGGGCATCACGGGAACGAATAACTCCCTATAAAAGAAATCGAACCTCCGGCTGAGTCATCTCAAAAATGGAGGTTGCTCATGAAGAGTTGTTAGAAGCCTTGGAAGAATTTGAACTGGATTTAGAAGTAGAGGAAATCTTGAAGAAAGTCAAGGCGGAGTGGGTGCTGGACCAAGGCGTGACTGAATTTGGTGAACAGCTCAAACAGAGGGAGCAGCTCAAACAGGCAGCTCAGGCAACCCGGGCAGCACGAGCCACCCGCTTCCACCAGCTGTGCTACCCTCAACACACCTGTGAGTGGTTTGTGGAGGGGCTGGATTATTGTTGTTCGTATTGGAGGTACCAATTCAAACGGCCAGACACCCCTCCACCAGTACCGCCACCCTCTCCCGATGTGTGCCGCAAGAGAATTGCGTCCCCGCAGAGCCCCCTACAAGTGCCAAGAAAGCGCTGCCGAGCCCAAACAGACAGCCCTCCGAGCGACTCAAAGAGCCCGGCGGGCGGAAACTGACAGGTGCTACCGGCCGCATCAAGCCCAGCTCCCCATGTCGACCGAAAGAGAGTTGCGCCCCCGCAGAGCCCCCGTCAAGTACTACGAAAGCGATGATGACGAACGGACAGCCCTCCCAGCGGCCCCAAGAGCCCCGCGGGCGGCGGCCGACAGGCGCTACCAGGCAACGCATCGAGCCCAGCGGTCGGAGTACCAAAAGCGTTACCGGGCAAAGCACCGAGAGCACATATTGGAGACCGACAGGCGTTACAGAGAACAACATCGACAGCGCATAAGGGAGAAAAACAGACGGTACTTTAAAGCCAATCAAGAACGGATATTGGCGCGTCAGCGACAATATCGGGAGGCCCATCGGGAGCTGGTGAGGGAGAAACAGCGACGATATCGAGAGAGCCGTCGAGAGGAGGTGAGGGAGAAACAGCGACGATATCGAGAGAGTCGTCGAGAGGAGTTGAGGGAGAAACAGAGGCAGCGTCATGCCCGTCGTCGGGAGGCCCATCCCGAGCTGGTGAGGGGGCAAAACAGGATTCGTCGAGCCCGTTTTCGAGCGAAAAAGAGAATGGAGAAGTTGATGACGTTAACCATCCCCCTGACGGATTGTCGGACATCCATGCCTGTGACGGACTATGTCCAAGCCTTTTGTGACTCGCTGGACTCTGTGGATACCCCGCCCCCGGAATCCTTTCTTCAACTCCTTGAGGAGTGTCCTACGCGCCGTGAGGAGGAGTGTCCTACGCGCCTTGAACCCTCTGACTGTAACGATCTTTCATTTTTGCAGGATTTATTGTCACCCGACGAGTGGGAGCAGGTCATGGACGATGTGCAGGATTTTGATGTGGAGGCCTTCGTTGATGATTGGTTGGAGGACATGCCGTCATCCGACGAGGGCGTCGATTTGATGTATGATTTAGTGTCTTAACTTTCGTCTCCGTCATTTGGCAGAACATGCAATCGTTTCCGTATTTGGCAGAACATTCAATCGTGACATTGTGGTAGAACGTTTGGAGGAATCAAAGAGACAGTGACTGACATTTTCATTTGTTTTTATCAACTGGATCCTTTTGTCTACATCACAAGGGGTTCTCCAGAATCCTGTTTGAGAATCCTGTTTGAGACAGTACAACGAACCAATCAGACATTTTCATTTTTTATTTACACAACATGTAACTGGGGGTGTCATTAAAGTTTTTTACAATTTTAAACGTTTCTTGGCTTGCATGATTTTCTTGACCACCCGTTCCGTCTTGGTTTTCTTGCCGGGTAACCGATCAATGGCTTGGATCATCTTGGTATCGGCTTTCCATTTGTCTTGCAAATTCTTGGCACGGCTGTAATCAATGTCGTGTTGTTTCGCAATCTGGTCCAAGCGATTGATCCCTGGATCCCCACGTTTTAGACGTTTGGCTAAATGCGTCCCAGGGCCCATGTACTGATAGCCAGGCCAATGAAATTCTTTGCCGGTTTTAGCAATCCATTTTTGGACATCCACTGCCCCTCCTCGTTGGGTGCGTTTCCGTTTGATACCCCTTCTCCTCTTGGTGGGCATGTTTAGTCACTGTCGTAATCCAACCGACGTCGTAACTTTTTGCCTTGGTACCAATCTTCCCACCCGGGTAAGGGTTTCAATCGTTCCACTTCTCGGGCAGGTCCTTTGCCTTTGCCTTTGCCTTTGCCTTTCGTGAAACCACTTTCGGCTAAATGCTTTTCCCAAGTCTTGCGACGTTCTCGCACGGCTTCTAAACGCGATTGTAGATCCCCTCGACTAGTGGATGGACTCCCTTTCTTGACAATGGGAATCTTACTAGTGGTGGCTGCTCCTTTGCCTTTCTTGGTTGCAGGGGTAATGGTAGGTTTGGGAGTCGACGGACTTCCTTTTATCATGCGCTTCAACCATTGTTCCACGGGTCCCGTCACCAAATCCCCGGCTTCTTCTTCTTCTTCGCCTGGCGGGGCCCCCGGTGCGCCGACCCCCACGCCTCCGGGAAATTGACGAATGCGTTTGGTTAACTTGATTAATTCTTGACTCAACGGTTTGGTTTGAGCATTGACCACGGCGGGGGGTAATTCGGGATTGGCTAACAAGACATGTTTTTTAGCGGCCAGCGTCGCGGCTTTGTTCAACAAGGCATTTTCGGTGAGTTCTCCTTTGTAATATTGAATGAGTTGCTTCAAGTCCTTCTGGGGAATCATGTAGACCTCGTCCATAGGGGTTGACTACAGTCGGGGCAAAGTTCCCCGTCTTCTATCTCACGACAGCTCTCACAAAGACGGGACCTCAACATATGTTGGTACTCTCGATACAACAGGTGATATTTATGCTTCCAATAATAACAGTCCTCTTTCCACTTGTCGGTGGCCCGATTGGCCTCTTGTAACAGGGTAATCCATGTGGCCAGGGTTAACGGGTCGGTCGAGCACATTGACATAACACCTCGTGAAGTCCTTGAAACAAGCCGCGTCCTTTTTGTTGGACTAACCACTGACGACGTTTTTTGATGGAATGTCGACGACGTCCCAAATCGCGTAGTACCTTTTTATAGGGTTGAAGTTTAGCCAGCATGGGTGGGGTCACGGGAATCTTGTTTTTTAAAAAGTTCAAAACCAATTCACTCACAGCATTGATTTGATCGGCATTGGCATGTTGTAACAACTCTTGACGTTTGGAACCATTGGCTTCTTGTAACATGGACCGTAAAAACGGTAATTGACGTCGAAGACGTTGCATCTTTTACCGATGACGACGACGATAGCGTTGATTGGCTTTTTGGATCGTGCGTTTTATACGTTTATCCGTTTCCAAGGCCACGGCTTTCCCTAATCCTGCCATGGCGGGGACCAATAGGTTTAAAAAACCACCTCGTTGACGACGGCGTCGTCGTAATCTTCTTCTCCTCACCATGAACGGTTCATCAATAGACGTTGAAGGGCTTTGTTTTGTTTGATGGCATCTCGCGTCTCTTTATAGCCTTGACGGGTATTGCGTTTGAAATCGGACCACCAACCCCCACCTCGTTGTCGTCGGTAATGTTGTACATTATCGGTAATGCCTTTCAAGGCTTGACCACCTAATTTGCCTAAAGCAAGTCCAAACCCAGGCGCGGGGCCTGAGAGAAACATACTCATGCCATGGGCAATTTTATCCACCAAACGGGGTTTGCGACGTATTAAAGCTCCTCCTCGTTGTTTCCTTTTTCTGCGTCGTCGTCGTCGTTGGACGGCCATGGTTCTAAGAGTGTAGGACTGGGAGGGAGCGGCTTTTTATGGATCCAGTAGTCTTTGGGTTTCAAGGGACGAGGACATCCGTCTACATAGCATAGGGCTTCCAAGGGTTGGTAGACAAAATGACGATGGTAATCTTGGAGACATCGTTTAGGTAACGGAGGGGTGAAATCCACAATGGTATCATCCAACGTTTGCATCTTGATTAAAAATTGTTCCAGATCCTCCAAGGGAATACCCCTCACATAGGTTTTCAATTCGGTCAAGGCTTTGGCATAGGTGGTAAACGCAAACCGACTCATGGTCACTTTAAATCGATATTCTTTAAAATCATTCCATCCTTTGACCACGGTGCCCACCGCTGCTAAACAGGCTACCAACGTACTGTTGTCCAATAGCGGACCCGCAATCATACCTGCAGCCATCAGGAGTAATGCCATACCATTGAACAAGGCATTGATACACTTGTAATGATTCAACATTTTTCGATAACACCACCATTGTTGATGGTAAAAGGCATACAAGGAATCCATTCGTTGTAACAATTCCGGAGGGAAGGGGATGCCGGGACGTCGAGATCCATTCAATAACGACACGACCGTTTTCATCCTCACGGCGAAACCCGGGACGACGTGGTTTGTACGCTCGGGGCTCCTCCTTGTTTATAACTGGTGACAATGCTATTGGTCATGGTCACATTAGCAATTTCCTGTCCTTGGGCCAATTGTTCTTGATCTTGTAATAGCATCCGTAAACGTCGTTGTAAATCCGCTTGACGCAAGGTACGAGGTTGTCTGCCAGAACTCCCAGACGTCCAAGATCCTCGAGGGGTGGCTGGACTGGAGGCAGGTGTCAAAGGTGAACCGGGGAAAAGTCGTCGTCGTCGTCCGCGTCGTCCACCACGACGGCCACCACGACGGCCACCACCACCACCACGACCTCCTCCACCCCCACCACCACCTCCACCTCCTCCTCCTCCTCCACCACCAGCACCACCACCAGCACCACCAGCACCAGCACCACCAGCACCTCCTCCACCACCACCAGCACCACCACCACCAGCACCACCAGCACCACCAGCACCTCCTCCACCTCCACCACCACGTCCACGCCCACCACCACTACCACCACGTCCACCACTACCACTACCCCCACGTCCACCCCCTCCACTACCACGTCCATTACCATCACCTCCAGCACCCGCTGCTGTCCGACCACTTGGGGCTGTTCGCCAACCAGGTGGACTTCTCGGGGACTCCGGGGTGGTCTGGGGGCTACGGAATGAGGGTGAACGGGATGGTTGACTTCCTACCCCGGCAGGGCTAGAGGCCCTAAACGCAGGGGGGGAGGGCAGCTGGTCCACATACGCGATCATGTCCTCGACGGTCATTTGATCAAAGGCTTGGTCGATCAAGCTTGAGTCCCCTGTATCCAAAATTTCTTGGATGGTGCCTGGGGACACTTGGTTGCTGCCGGACGCCCCGACCCCCGCGGGGGCCACGGTATCGTACGATTGCGGAGGTTGACGGTCTTCATCGGCCATGCTGGCTTTTTTCGAAAAGGTCGTTCAAGGATCTCGTCCCTTTATAGGCGCTTTTGATAAGTGCGCGTCCATCCTTCGTCTTTTAACAGGTGACTCAACACACGTTGTTGATCGGAGGAGGCGGGATGTAAATCCAACACCAAATAGCCATACGGGCGGGTGGTGGCTTGATGAAACGTCTCTAACGTGTCTTTCCAAGTCGTCGGAAACGATTGCAGCATCACATTGCGTACCCCTAATTGATCTCGGGGATTCTTGAACGCTACAATGTAATGGGCATTGCGGGAAATACTTTTGGCATAGCGACCCACGGGAAACATGTCTTGGCACAAGTACAACACCGTCACCCCTTGATGATGCGAATGTTTGGTGAATAAATCCAACACGCGTTTATCGTGACTCCCTTCGTCCATTAAATCATCCAAGACCAGGACCCCATGTCCTTGAGGAAACCATTGGACCAACGCGTCATGATCGGGAATCCCTTCGTGAAACACTACCCCATGATCTTGCATGCCTTGAAATCGATCTTGCCACGCCCCATAACAATAATGCATTTGGGTCGGTGGGGTGTCAAACAACTCGGGGTTGTCTACCAAGAGTTTTTCCGTAAAGACGGTTTTGCCACATCCCGACGGTCCCACCACCAAGATAGAGGAGGGGGTATGAAAACGAAACGGTTTCCCCGTTTGCATTATGATGATACTACCCAGGGGGAAAAAAAAGGCACCTTTTTATTGGAATCGGTGGGACTCGAACCCACGCACGACCCCCCAACACCTGTTTTTCGGGGGATCCAAAGGCTCTACCGACTGAGCTACGACTCCGACACCACGTTTTTCCAACATATTTTATTTAACCATTACATTGATGATACGGATGACAACAAAGTTGATACCATCTGGCTTCTTGGCCTACAATCAATTGTTGAAGGCGATGACCGGCTTGATGGTCATTGCTTACATAATCATGATCGGAAAACTCATTTAAAAAGTCTTGCAAGGTCCGTCCACGGGCTTTGGCTTTCAAGTACAACAAGGCGTAATCACCACAACTCTTGCTTGAAATGGCTTGGAGGGACTTGCCATTGGTCACGACATACTTCCAATATTGCACAATCCAATCTCGTAACGGGGTAGCTTGCACGTACGTGTCCAAGGGCAAAGCATAACTGTCCAGGATTTCACACACGTTTCCATCCGTCCACACCGCTAACCAATGTTGTCCCGGTTGATCGTGTGGGTCGGTATTCACAATGTACCCTTGGGGTTGGGTCTTGACAGGACTCTTGGGTAATCGATCACAGGCCACCGTCCCGTAAAAGACCGAGTTCAATTGGGGGTCGTCTCGGGCTAAATAATCCAACTGCACATTATTCAAGGCCACGTGTTCCATCAGTACTGGTAAATGTTATACAACACGGCTCCGTTCTTGTCAATCTCCAGCAAGTTCTCAAATTCTCCATAGACGAGCACCGTTATATTGGTATTGGGGGCGGCTCCAAATTCCAAGACCAGTTGCAAATCTCCCGTTTGCTTGGGATTGAGGTTTTGACTGTCAGCACATCCATTGGCGACATTGTCAAACATGTACAAGGTACAATTTTTAGCTTGGCCCCAATCTCCTACTTCCACCATATTGCCTTTCTTTTTACACCAAGCGCCACTGGCTTGCAGAAAACGGAAGTAACCTAGATTATCTCGGGTGCCATTGTTGTGCACTCACTGTAGGGTTTCATAAGGGTATTCTTCGCCTTTGACAATCTGTTTAATGGACGTCAGTCCAAATTTCTGGAAGCAGAAAGGATCTCGGGTGACATCTCCATTGAAGCCTCGGCTGTCCAACAACCCCACAATCAATCGGTCCGGTATTCTGTTTTGAAACAGGTTGGGGATATCAAAGCGGACCAGGTTGCCTTGCATGCTGAAGGTCCGGATTTCGCTGCGGACGGTCGGGTAAGAGGCCACTTGTTCTTCATTGTGTCTTTTTTGAGACAAACTATGGTAGATGGCATCATTCAGACGCAGTTGACATAGATGAAACCGTAGTTTGACATCGCCTTCCATCAATCGGCCCGCTAGACCCACTCCATTCAAAAACAGGTTCGGGCCATTGAAATGAAATTTCATCTTGATTTCAACGCCAGGCACTAACAGTTTGCCAGTGTGAAACACTTCCAGGTGGGGGGTAAACACTAGACTGTGGGTGACACCTCCAACATACTTGGCGAGTTGAGCTTTCATGGCAGCCAAGGCTCCTTTGTGATTGGCAGGGAGTCTCTGGTAGTCTACATGTCCGAGACCAGCATTCGCTGCGGTGTCTGTATTGTTGGCGGTCCATACGGGTGGGAAATCTACTTGATTGAACCAGCCTTGGGGTCCCAACACGGTCTTGCCATCTTCTCGGTCATAATTCAACAAGGTTTCCAGGTAAGCTTTGTAATGATAAGTGTCGGATTGAGGACTGATCAACGTGCCATTCAACTGCAAGTCAATTTGCTTGATGATGGAATGGGCCAAATTGTTGACGGGGAACAATGCCTCTGCGGCGTCCAAGTTCCCGTTGTCATCCTTTTTCAATCTCAATTCCATGGTAAAGTAACTGCGTCCCAAATCCACAAAATCGTCCAACCCTGGCACAATGAATTCCGTGGGATTGATACCCGTGGTGGTGGGTTGAATGGTAACCATGCGATAGGCATTGATGCTAATTTCGGTCGGAGGCACCGTGAAAATCCGTAACGCCGGGTTGACCGCCCCTTCGGAACGTGGGTGAGCCGGGGCGGTTTGCGTACTCACGTCAGGCATGTTTAACGTCGTCGTCGAGTGGTGGTACGTCGTCGTCGTGAGGGGTTTTTATACCGTCGTCGTGCTAAGCGTTGTCTCAAATCAAACCCGGGCAGTCTCATCACCTCTGGACTCAACCATCCGCCACGTTGTCGTCGCATGAGTTTCCAAAAAGGATACAGGCCTCCCCATTGAGACAACCCTCGATCACTACGAATCCGTCGAGGTCGTGAATGCACGGGATCCATGTTCACACGCCCAAAATATCACGTGCACGTTTGGTTTGTTTGGGAAATAAGGCCGTGGCTACCCGCACGGCGTCTTTCACGTTCTTATTACTCAAAGCTTTCTTGGCTCGTTTGGTGATTTCTTTTTTGATGACTTGTTCGGCTTTGCGTTTGACACCTCGTGTCAACCCCGTTTCCAATCCTCTCTTGATATTACTAGGCAATCTTAAAGGATTTCGCGTGCTTATAAGGCCTTGGAACCCCCCACGCAAGAGATCCGTCACCATCCCTTTGCCTTGTTGATCATACCACTCGTCGGTCCGAAATCGTGTCAAACTTCCCCCACGCATGGTGTCTTCTTCTTCACCGGGGATAAACTTTTTGTTTGGGCTTCATGGGACCTCCCTTTTTATACCGTCCTCATCGTCTTCTTTTCCGAAAAGCGGCTTCCAATCCTTTTTTAGCCCCGTAACTCGCCGCACCACTCGCGGCACCTAACGCCACGGCTTTCCCTCCAGCGATCAAGGCAGGAATGAGGGCGGCCAGTGGGAATAAACCCCCTCGTTGCCTTCTTCTGCGTCTCCTTGGGCGTCTTCTCGTCTTGGGCATCTTTGATTACACACTCCCTTGGCCATGTCCTCCCCTTTTTGTGTCTTTTGGAAGTGTAACGTGACAATGGTATGACCTTCACCAAACTTGACCAAGTCCCCTCCTCTACCAATCGTTTCGGCGACTTGAACATGAATCATTTCCACCACCTCGTTACGAAGAGACATGTATTGAATGTGCAACGGTTCAAAGTACAGGGTACCTCGTGCTTGTCGCTTGTACTGGATTTCACGCAACAAATCGGTCACGCGATTGCCCACCATCATACTGCCTGCCACGTCGGAGTACACGTGCAGCGATCGTGTGGGTTCACCCACCACCGTTCGAAACGCTACATTCAAGTTCGTGAAACGCCAATTACAACTCATACTCAATTGTAAATAATCCGGTAAAAACGAACGGACCGTCCAAAAGACCGGGTTGCTCTGATCGTCGTTCACATCGTTCCAAACGTTGCCAATGGGTTTTGTCATGTTGGGGATTTGATCCCCGATGAATTCTTGTTGTAAGTTTGGCCCCAAAACCAACCCACTCTCAATTTTACGTAACCATCCCATCTTGAGAGCCAACTTGGTATAGATGGTCAGGGCAGGTGTTTTGTTACCACAATGGCAAACATTCGTGTTGTCAATGAGCAGATCCTCCCCTTCCCACTTGAACTTGACGTAGGTGTGTTTGCCTTGATCGTTGGTAAACCGACCGCCTTGAATCGCCGTTTCCATGCGTCGTTGTTCCAAGTGAGCAATGATGGCTTTCATGAAACTCA
Source organism: Siderastrea radians (assembly GCA_964017195.1). Lineage (NCBI taxonomy): Eukaryota > Metazoa > Cnidaria > Anthozoa > Scleractinia > Rhizangiidae > Siderastrea > Siderastrea radians. The sequence goes on along the minus strand of OZ024888.1, from coordinate 22,690,045 downwards.
CACCATCCACCACCCAATCCAAATCTTTCACGTCATTGATGATGGTTTGCGCGGTGTCTACTCGCGAGGTCATTTCCCCGTCTTTTGCATCCGGTTTGGGATAGGTCTGGTCCCATGACGTCCCCATGACGTACCCATTTTTCTTCACCAACTCATACAAATTGACGCGCGCATCCGGTAAGGAAATGGCACTCAACCCCACTTGCCATCCACCCCCTGTGAGTTGTAACGGTTGAGGTAGACGAATCTTGAAGGAATTGGCTTGGTTGTTGGGAAATTCACGTCGGTTGGAATGACTGGGTAACGTCACGTAGAACGACATTTTTGTCTGCTTCACACCACAACCTCCCTTTTAAAGTGGAGGGTTAGGAGGGTATGCCCTTCGCCAAATGTCACGAGATCCCCATTGATTTCGGCCATCTGCGTTTCCACGATTTCCACCACTTCATTGCGTACCGGGACATATTGAATATGTCGAGGTTCAAAGTGCGTGGTTTCTTTGGGGTGGTACTTGATTTCTCGTAAGAGATCCGTGATACGACCCCCTACCATACTGCTGGTCCCCACATCACAATACACGTGCAAAGGACGCGTCGGAGCAAATTCCGACGGGGTACGAAAGGTCCCGTTCAAATTCACAAACCGCCAAGGGCACGATAGACTCAATTTCAGATAATCCCCCTCCACTTTCCAAAAGGTGGGCTTGTTGCTGGCATCGCGGATATCCGTCGGGTTCGGAATGGTAGAAATGCCATCCAATTCTTGCAAGAGATTCGGACCCAATCGATACTGGCCGGGGGACGGTTGTTCAATCCATCCCATTCTCAGGGCCAAGGTTCTGCCCCATGACACGCGTGCCACATGGGTTTTGTAATCCACTGGCTTGGTATTCAACAACAAATCCCCTTCGGTGGTCCATTCAAAGGTCGGGTACATTTTGACGCCATCGGGCCCCACCAACTTGTCTTTGGGTTTGATTCGTTTCGCCCGTTCTTGCCGGTAACGATACACCAGTTGGTGAAAAAATTGAACTCCCGTCAACGAGGTCATCTCCTTTCTCATGTCTTGAGCCTTCACGGTCCATTCCTGCTCTTCATACCACCATGCCTCCTGTCCCCAATCGTCTATTTTAAAGTCGTGTTCGTGCCATCGTACGTACAACAGAGGATGGGAATCGCCCACGCCTCCTTCTTCCGCTATCACTGGAATGGTGGGTAAGGATAAACTCGCCATACCCACCATCCATCCTCGTCCCATAAATCGAATGGGTTTAGGCAATCGGTTTCTGAAATGATGACTCTTGTTCCCAGGAAACTCTTTGGTACTCGCATGACTCATCAACGTCACGTAAAACGACGAGTTGGGCACCCACGTCATTGTTTAGTCGCGTCGTCGTCGTCTTTTGGGTGGACTTGTCTCTTTGGGTGGGCTTTTCCTCTTGGGTGCTTGGAGAGACGTTACGTCTTGGCTTGCAATCCAACTATTGTACTTGTCGGGCCACCCTTTCCACTTGACCAACCAACGATCTTTTTGTCGCTTAAGTACCTTTTCGATGCGAAACACCTCGGACACATGGACTTTTTGTAAATCCTCTTCATAAAACGTACCTTGGACGGGCGTATCATCCCATTCGTGAATCTTATACGTGGGCACGGGGCCCGGGATCACACGATGCACGACAAACACTTCTTCCGTCCAACCGGGTAGATATCCTTTTTCAAACGTCCGATGAATCTTATTGAGACGGACACGATCCCCGACTTTGAATTTAGGTTTTTTCTGGCCTTTCAATCGTTTGCTGTACAATCGTTTCCACACCGCTTCTTCGTTATCCCACGTCACGTCTTGAGGGGCCATACCAATACTTCGATGACGGGTGGCATTATAGCCTTGCACCAACTCGGGTAAGACGTCGTCAAACTGTAAGGTGTTGGCAGCCGTAAAATAACGATACAACCGTTCTTTCAAGGTCCGATTAAATCGTTCCACGACACTAGCTTTCGCATCCCCTTCGGTGGAAAAATGGTGAATGCCTTGCTCGTCGAGCCATCGTTGAAAGGTCCGATTGTAAAATTCTTTCCCTCGATCCGTTTGCAATCGATTGGGTTGACGTCGTCCTTTCAAAATCTTCTCAAAGGCATGAACCAACGCGACCCCGGTTTTGTCTTTCAACGGTTGTACCCACGCGTATTTGGACAAGACATCCAAGACCGTCAACAAGTATCGTATACCCCGATTATACTTGGCCAACGGTTGCACTTCCACTAAATCTGCCACCCATTGATCATCTAATCCTCCTACGATCACGGGTACGGTGGGAAAACGACGACGTCGCGGTTTATGTAACGTGTAGGCCAAATCCTGTTCCAAGAGCCGTTGGGCTTTCTTCAAAGGGAGACGATGGGCTTTGGCAAACCGTTGCACCCCACCTAAACTGCCGGGGGCTCTCGGATCGTGGTAACGATTCAACCATGATGGGGAGACCTTTTTCTTTCGAGGGGCCATACTTTTTGGCATTCATCCCATAAGGTCGGTATGGTAGGGACCGTGTGGGGATGCGCCTTTTGAATGATTCGATACCATCGCCATGCCTCTGGGTGAGCTTTTAACCATAAGACAAACACGACCCATCGATACAGGTTGCGGTCGACATGGGTTTCTTCAAAGAGGTGGAGAGGATGCGTGTCCTCGGGACAACGGGGTATGGGGATTTTGGCACCGGGTTGATGATCATATAAGACTTGACACAGGGTTTGATGGCATTGCCATTGCCCCAGGGACAAGACAGACTCCCACGCATCACACACAGCAGACTCCATGGACTAAATAAAAACATTTTATTCGTTCTCTCTCATTTAAAAGAGGCCCCCACAGGCGAGGGTCTCGAAGCTTTTCTGCCAGTTGTCAACACTGTCACTGTACTTGGGGGGTGGCGGAGCTGGGGCGACCATCATTTCTTGACGGTTCTTGAGCTCTTGAATTTCTCGCAACAATTGTTTCTCATAATCTGTCAGGGGGCGATCCTCTTTCCTTGGGGCTCGAGGGGGCGGGCCAGGGATGTCATAGCCCCTCTTGGGATATCCTTGCGCATCACGGGTAGACAAAGGAGATTCAGCTTGTTGGTCGGCTTTCTTGGGCGGGTTGTCATGAAACCAACTCCAGTACTTGGGACCCAAGGGTTGATCGGCCCATCGGAAGAAGCCACACTGTTTCTTGGAACAATTCAGAAACAAGCGATCGGGGTTCTGGGTCGAATGGCTCTGTTGCAGCGTGGCGGGTTCCCGGCAAAAGCACTGCAAACAAGTCCACATGTCCAACACTTCTGCATGAGGTTGACTATAGACGGCTTTCATATACTCCAGGGCTTGATCTTGACCACAAAACAGCAAACAGGGTTGGATGGGACATTTCACATACTTCCATCCCTTTTGAGATTCTCGTGCCTCCAAACGCACGTCATGACAAGGACATACCATATAGTCCAAGGAACTGACTGGGAAAACAGGTTTGGGGTTTTGAAACCCAGGGCTTTGAGGGGTTGCGTCGACCATGTCATTCAATTCTTTCATCATCTCTTCCACGGCAGCTCGGGTATCTTCCACCACCTCCCCTACCACCGGATCACAGTCCACGGGCGTCATATGTTGAAGGGTCTTCTTCTTCTTCTTCCCCGAAGGAGGGTCGCTTGGCTTTCTCTTCCGTTCGACCGACATCGTGCTGAAGATTTTCACCCCTACCACCGAGGCCTTTTTATACCCATACCCCTAAGCTCTCATTGGTCAGCTTATCCTACCCATATAAGGACGTCTCATCGTCCCATTGGTCAGCTTTTGCCTCTCCAAATAAGGTCCTCTTGTCTTCCCATTGGTCAACTGTCCCTATTTAAGGAGCTCCCTTGCTCCCTGAATCGTCATTCTCCAAAGCAATGCCACCCGACATCGACATGATCGGAGAACAAGATCTCGGTGCCTTGGAACTGCAAGTGGGTCATGGACATGTGGTCTACACAGGGGGAGCCAAAGGTACGGATGCACTCGTCGAAGAACAGGCCAAACACTTTGGGATGCAGCTCGAAGTCCTGGTCCCCCCGAACCATCCTCGAGCCACTTTCATCACCCCTTCTACGGTGGAAGTCCTGATGTTGGCCAACCCACATCTTCACCAGGCAGCGGAGAAACTAGGCAAAAAAATGCCCAGTCATTTTTACACCCTGCAATTGCTGCAACGCAATTATCAATTGGCCAAGAAAGCCCATACCATCTATGCCTTTGGCATCTTGGAACCGGATCATAAACGCGTGAAAGGAGGCACTGGTTGGACCGTGCAATTGGCTATGGATTTAGGCAAACCCGTCTACCTCTTTGACATACCCAGTCAATCATGGTACCGCTCGGACCATTACTACCAAGTCAACGAGAATGCTGCCACCCTGGTCACTGGCAGTCAATTTGTCCCTTGGGGACCCAAAAAGCCCACCCTTCATCAAAGCAGTGCCGTGGTAGGATCCCGGGATGTGGACGAAAAAACCCGAGCCGAAATTCAAGCCTTGTTCAACCGCACCTTCTGTCTCCCCGAGAACATTGATCAATTACGCCTGGAACTCGAAGACTTTCATTTGTAATGTTTTTTAGTTTTTACTTTTTTCAATCTGTACATAGCCGTTTTTAGTTTTTACTTTTCCACTTTTTAGTTTTTCCAATTGTAAATAGGAACACCCGCGTGGCAAAAGAACACGGACAACCCTTTGTAAAAAACATGAACTCTTCTTTTTAATTAAAATTTTAAAAAAACTGACAACACTGGTTTTGCACGTTCATCATAAATAAATGTCTCTTGACGCACAGAAGCCTTGACTCACAATAAACTCAACAGGAATAAAAATGTTCAAGTCTATTTACAGAAACAAAACACGTCGCACTTGATCCCGCATCCTCTCTCTCCTCTCCCGCTCCTCCCGCCGCCGCTGCTCCCGTACTCGCTCCATGTCCCCAAAATACAACCTGATTCTCTGCCATTGCTGACCCGCATACACCGTTGGCAAATACAATTCTAGTTCATTGTCCATTTCATGAAAATGGTCCAGGGTCATGGGCCACCGCCATTCCAAATGGGTCCAGATGCGGTGCTGGTCCACCCAAGGAATGATTTTCCGGACCAGAGCGCCCAGCAAGGCTTCTGTGATCTGTTGATGTGGCCGGCCCTCCCGTTCTCCATTCTCGGTCCACACCATACACCTTAAAAACAATTCAAAAAAGGCAACCACGCGTCTACGGTTCAGAGGGCGCCAGGTTTCCTCTTCTCTCTCCCGCATCACTCTCGTCTGCCGCTCCACTCCTGTTCTCTCCCGTCCCGCTCTCCTCCTCAAGTAGTCTGGTCCTCCCACGTTCATATCGCTGGCTAGACAGCCCAAGGGCCTTCTCGTTGTGGACATTTTTTCTGCACCCACTGACAAAAGTCAACACTGACTGAACTCAAAGCTAGGAGTGACGTCCTGGGGCCTCCCTTGACTTATATACCCCGATCCGCGCAATGCCTCATGGTCTATCTAGGGAGGGGGGAGGGGGGTCCCCCCACCCCGTCCCCTCCCAAAGCATCATGGGGGCTCCTTCTCATTGGTCCTTACCCTCCCACGTGACCCCTTTGTTTCTCTATAAAAAACCCACCGTCCCCCTCCATGTTTCACACTCATGGATGATCCAGTCCTTAGTCCAGAAGCCCAACAAGTGATTGATCGTCTACGCACCTTGTTGTCTCAACTGGAAAAAGATTTGGAGGAGATCCGCTTCAAAGCTTCTTATTTTGAGCTGCTTCGTCTTCATAGTACCAAACATCTCAGTCGTCACGAATTGTGTTTATTAACTTTAAAAAACTTCTACCGGTGGTGAATGGGCGATAAGATCAGTCCGGAAGCCGTGCAAATCCTACAACGTCTAGGACAAATCCGACAACAAATCTTAGAGTTGGTCCAACCTTTGCGTTACCAACTCCCTTATCAAGAAGTGTCTCGACTCCGTCAAGAAGGCATCATCACCCTGATCGAATTTCAGCTCTTGACCAATCCTCTCTTTGATCCTTTGGCCTGATGGCGCAACCCGACCCCTGTGTGATCTGTTTGACACCTGTCGCCAATTATACCACGTTGAGGTGCTGTGGTCAACCTTGTCATGTCGCCTGTGTCAACCAATACCACCAGAACGGTCAGACCCTCCTATGTCCTAGCTGCCAACACGTCGTTCCTCTTTCCGTCCTTGAAGTCCTCCATGAAGAATGGAAAGAAGACCCGGAGTTTGTCCAGCATGTCAAGACCGATTGGAAAGACAATCCTGTGTGGTATGGTGTTTGCTACGAAGACGGCAACGCCCTACAAGGATTCTGGGGAGAACTGCGCGATCCCTATGAGCCCCACCGCAAAACCCTCTACTTTCTGGGTCGCACCAAAACCCAAGCCATTTCACGGATGAAAACCTGTATCAGCTTCTCGTAAAAAAAAAGGACCTTGGACTCTTTTTTTTCTACTTGTTATCAACAAAATGAAGGACCAATAAAGGATGTTCCATGATACTTTATTGTGCTCTTTCTTTGTTCATGTTCGTTGACTTTTTCGGGAGAGTTGAAGGGTGACAATGGTTCGGCCTTGTTTGAACGGAGCCGGCTGTCCATTCGCTGTTTGAATGTCTATCTCAATGCTGTCAAAGATGGTCTTGCCTAGAGGAAAATACATCCGTTGCGTCGTATCAAATTGATGGTCGGTATTGCCCGCATCCAAGGTACGTAAAAACCCTTTTTGTTGATTTCCCACAATGCTCGGTGCCACCAAGTCCGTGTAAATCATCAATTGTTGTTGTCCTTGTTGCGGTTTGACCGTCGGCGTACTGGGAAAGGGTTGTCGACTCAGATTCGGACCCAAGAAGAAGTAATAATCGAAATCGGGGTGGGTAAAGGTGACGGAGACATGACCAAAAGGTGGATATTTGTTGGCAGGACCGGTGGTTGGTGACCATTTATGGCGATCGTTGTAATCCACAATATGTTTCACCAGATAATTCTTTTCTTGCACCACGCGTTCCGTGGGCGTTCCATCTTTCACCAATCCCATCAGTCCAGCGAATTTCCATTCCATTTCAAATTCCATATTGGCTGGGATGAGTACATACAACGAATCTAATTCGGGGGCGACGCCCGTATTGGTGATTTTCACATAGGGTTGAGCCAGGTTAAGCGCGGCTAGTTGTTTGCGTTTGGCTTGATCGTCCACATCCATTTTCGCTATATCCATCATGACGTCCATGTGCTGTTTTTCCATTTCGTACGCAATGGCAATCCAGGCTTCTTTCAAATTGTGGTAATACCCGGGCGGTAAATAAATTTGTTTGGTGACTTGAAGGGGGGCCGTTCCATCCGTACGTTTTGGCATGTATCTAACATCTGTTTTCATCCAATGTTTTTGACTATCTTCTTGCGTCCAATTCTGCTTGGTTTGATCTTCCAAGGATTGATTAAACCCCGGGTGGGACATATGCACCAACGCCACTTCCCAATCATCTTCCACCAAATAATGGGAACGAGGCAGTCGCGCCGTAAATTTTTGCCCCGTGCCTTGTGCTTGATCACTGAGCAGAGTGATGTAAAAACTCATCGTGACTACTCCCTCACCTAGGGTTTACCCTTTTATACCTCCCCTCGCTGCCCCAGTTGGACTTTGGACTTTTCTCCGCGGTTTGACTTCCCCTTGAGCCCACGATCCCTTTTTTCACACTCGCCAGCGGTTTCTCCTTCCAAATCACGTGACTTCCGGTTGCCTGAGCCCACGATCCCTTTTTCACACTCGCCAGCGGTTTCTCCTTCCAAATCACGTGACTTCCAGTTGCCTGAGCCCACGATCCCTTTTTTCCGGTCAGCGGTTTTGAGCCCACCATCCCCTTAGCAACCAGCGGTCAGCGGTTGCATTTCCGGTTAGCAACCACGAGAACCAATCAGAAGCCAGTATTGGTAGCCCTATGGGCCCCCTTTACTACTAATGGTGGACTCCTATATTGGAAAGTTAAGGGCTATTTTCCATGCAAATGGCAGAGATGGCGAGTGGGACAAACCGTTTGGTCTGGGTAACCCGGCTGCAGATAAATTGGTTAAGGATTATCTTCGTCTGGTTTCCGCGAAACAGTTGCAAGCTCGTGTGACTGCTAAGCAGGCTACTCCGTTTTTTGTGAGTAAGTTGACCCAATTGTCCGAACACCTTCAAAGAGCCCTTGGGAAAGCAAAGAGAAGCAAAGAACGCTTCATTATAGCACGAAACCAAGTCTATTTGAAAACGGCATTGTTTTAGTGGGGATCGACCAGGTGATTTGGGTCAGATCAAGGTGTCCGAGATTCTTAGTTTCCCTAATGACGATGGTTGTTTGTTTTAATTTGCCCGATAAAAGGAATTGAGCAGTAGCTGGAGGTGGCTCAACAGGTTGGTATTGATTTAACCCGCGGATATCGTTTTCGCCCGACTACCCCGGACAAGGGTGTTCAAGATTCGCCTTTCAGTTCAACAGCGGCAGTCTCGCCTCAAGCCGGTATCTAAATGATTTGAAAGCTGATGATGGAGAAACAAATGGATCATGTCGGTTGGTATTCATAACGCTCATAATGAGGTGCGAGGTTGAAATATCCTATATTGTTGGACTCTCTTGGTCGTGTGAAGATGCTCACGTGCTGTTACGTAACCCCCTTGCTGTAAATGCAAGTTGGAGGCGGAATTATCAGCTTGTGCTCAGTTTTCCAGCGGATCGCTGAAAGGGAACGGCCCACCCGCCCGCCCGTAAATTCGCGTGGGTCGTATTCTCTTTAAGCTTGGCCTAGTCCGTTGATCAATAATTACCCTATATCTTACTTCAACTGAGCACGAGTGTGAGCGTTGTAGAATAGATTACTATTTCACTCAGAGCTAAATTTATGCCGAGTTGTGTTTTTCATTCAGCGCTCGGTTGTCTTGAAAACACTCCTGTTGAAAGGCTTATGAAAGCCTTGGTTGCTCGCAACTCTTTGTCATTGTAAAAAAAAAAAATTGACCGCACTTTGCCATTGTCTGTACTCTTATTGTTCATAGAAATGACGCCATAAAATGTTCAAAACTTGGTAGTGAAACAACTCGCCTGCGGCTCATTGTTCCACTTCAGTTTTGAACCTTTTATGCTGACCGATTTCTGACAAGAAAGAATAATTGTCAAGCTCGGGTATTTAATAAACTCAACGTCCGTTTCTATTCAACAATGACAGTATTCTACATTCGTATTATTATGGAAAAAAAAAAAGGTTTCCAAGGCTCATGACAGAATATTGCTTTTCAAATGCTGGATTACTTTTCCTACACCTCGTCAATCCTGGTCTATCTGTTTCCCCCGTTATTCTCTGAACTGCCTGATATTTCGCCCCATCAGTGACGCTCTCTACCATGCAACCAAACTGAACAAACACAGCGGGGACATAGTAGTAGTAACATCTGAAAAACAACTGCGGACTATCCCAACGGATCCACTCGATTTATTCACTGGACCACATACTGGAGAATGCGCACCACGAACCTCGGTAAGTGACACGTAGTATACCATAAATTCGTCATTTTTTATTAAACAGCTTACTAGACCTAATTACGTCACAACCTATAGAAAAGCTTGAAAAACTGTTTTCACTTGGCTTTGTACTAGAGACGCATACTTATCCGTCTGGTACGAACTTGAGCGAACATTGTCAATCTTGTAGTGCGCGTCTGGATATGCGGCAGGGCCTACTCTCTGGTTACTGGCCATGCACCTCTCTCGGTATTGCGTCAAATAGAGGCCTAACACATCTTGTGTCTGTCTTTTTGCGGACGAACAACGAGACGTACAACTAGAGCAACTAAAAGTATTCGTGCAAGTTCGCTCTAGACGGACCATGTAATGTGGTACAAAAACGGCCACAACCTTATACTTGGCTTTCCAGCTGAGCTACAAATTTAGTTTGACGAAAATATAGATATTTATTATATAGATAAGAGTATTTTAGCGGAAAATAGACCACTCGTAGGGTTCATACGAAACTACATCCGGGACTCGAGTGGCGTATCTTCCATATCCTCACTAGTGAGGATTTTCGCGCTTTTACACTGTTGTTTGTGCAAAAATACTCTTGTCTATATAATAAAAAGGAAATTACACGACGGCTTGAAGATATGAATTTTATTTTCTCGTGGTAAAAACAATATTCTACTCACTCGCTGCGCTCGTTTGTGAAATATTGTTTTTACCACTTGAAAATAAAATTCATATCTTCGCGCCGCCGCCGTGTAATATCCTCTCTATAAAAAAACCAACAGGATAAGAGCCAATAAATATAAATAAACCAATAGAGATCTTTCGTGCAGTCAGTATTCTGATAACTAAAAACAAATAGCATGAAGTGATAGCCCTTCCAAACCTCTTTTTCCGCCCTACTTGCGGGACGAAAACATGACAGCAGAAACTTTCCCACATATTCACGTAAATCACTGGCTAATTTAAATATACGAAAAGTATTGTGCACACGCAATTCTAATTCAGGCAAGCGAATTCAAGCGAATTATTTTAGCATCACAAAATACTCGAAAGCCTAGGTTGTCATTTTTAAAGTCAAATATTTTATTATCCTTGCAGTACTCCACTGCAAGGCCGGCTAGGCTATACCGGGGTGTGGGAGGTGTCACTAGTAGACACGTTCTACACAGAAGAATTCCAATGTTTGAACTAATACCTCCATCCATTACATCCACAAAATGGAGTTTTCAACAAGATTAAAATACTTGAGAATAAAATGAAGGTATTGCAATCTATATACAATCTGAGGTTTAAAAAACGCCAGGTACAAAAAAAAAGCATGTTCAATTCAATACTGTTCAGTCGTCAAATGATATTTTAGTTCCCTTATATTCTTGGATGTTTCCCTTCCTTGCAGCACTTACGGGAGTTCCTCCTCTGCCTCCTCCACCACGACCTAAAAGGAATAAATCAATTAATTACCACAACAATACAACCACAAGGATGTCAAGATCAGTTACACATCTTACACAACTGCATGTAAGAGTTGCACTGTGTTGGTCTGTCAAGTTCAAGCCACATCATATTCTCGGAGCATGGGAGAGAGTCCCAAAACGTTAGTCCGGAAAACTCAAGCCGTATCGAAACGACCGTAAACCGTATGTGATACATGTATGTACAAAACGTGACAAATTACAGTAAGGATCACGCCATGAAGACTAAACTTAGACACTTTATAATGTGCTAAACTGTAGGTTATTCTAATATTTATGACAAGGCTCAGCAAAATATGCAACTGCATCTGTGCTGTTGCAACTTGAGTTTTCCAGATGAAGGTTTTGGGCATCCGGGTCGTTTTGATAAAACCTGTCTAGTAAGAAAGAAATTCTTGTGCTTATATATAGTGTAAGTTATCTGAATTTCTTTTCCTTCCTTTCTTCTATCTCCTCCTGAACCTCCTACACAGAGAAGTACGCCTCATATCACTTCACATCAGACTCGTCTCAGAAAAGAAACACAAGCAAAACCAAAGAAAGAAATACCACAATCTGCAAACCATAATTATCACTCTCTGGGAGGAATTCAACTACGAAGAACCTAATGCCAGACAGCTTTTTGAAAGCATGCTCTTATCTGAACGGGCCAACTGTCTTAAATAGAATTTGTGAAATATATTAGTTTCCGACGTGTAAAACTTCATTTAAAATTGTTCGTGAAATTAAGCTTTGAACTTTGTAAAGTGTTAGTTTATGAAATATGCTTGTAAAGATTCATTGAACTTGTAAGAAATAAAATTGTTTTTGTAAACGACTTGATGTCTGTGTCGAAACGACAGTAACGCAAAACAATGCACCAGTTGCCAGTGCATTGTAGTTACAGTGCCAGTTACCTGTATTTGCTTAGAGTTCTGAGTAGTTCATTGTGATGACTTAATCGTATTATTTTAGTTCTCAACTGAAAACCACTTTCCGAGTGTTTGTTTTACGCTACAATTTAAGTGTAGGATCATCAGAATTAAGATTGTTGAAATCTACATAGTTAAATTGTAAACAGAAATCTACAACACTTTAAGCCAGTTTCAAGTTGTTAGTGGCACGACAAATCTGAAAATGGCAGCGAGTATAGTGTGACATGCCCACGATGAAGTCATGACCGCTTTGGAGGAAAACATGGGCAAGCAAAGCGTACAAGAGCTATTTTGGATTGGGAATCACTAAGCCGAATTACCGTATTCTTGCTCATCAGTATTCGTGGTATGTATGGCGTGGTAAATTGAAACCGCCTCTATTGTGTAAGACAGCCAAGGAATGTAGATACGGAATGATCAGCTTAAGACATTTTGTAGAACTAATGAGGATACTTGCCAATTTTGTTCTTTGCATTACTCATTTGTTTGCTTTAAGTAGACTCTGATTGCAGGTTATTGGGCTTACAGGAACTAAACACAAACGGACGCACATTCACCAAAACGAAATTCTTTCACTGTCCACCCTGTAAATGCTTGCACATAATAACCGTGAAAAAATAACATTTACACAAAAATGTAATTATGTTGCTAGTTAAAAATGCATAATTTCAGAACAGCTTATTTTCAAAAGTTACATTAAGAGGGCCTTTTTTTAATTTGGCTTTAGGTTGCCGAACATTCCTCTCTCCCCCCTTTTACGGCCCCTTCCTATGCATTTCATTTCAACGTGTCAAAACTAGCATATAGTTTATGAAAAAATAATTTAACTTAATTAAGTTATGTCTTGGCTGGTTTTTCTGCGGACGCATTACGGACCTAATGCATCCGCATCTTTGTCAGCACCTTCACTGTTTTTGGATGAGCGTGCGTAGCACGGCTCACCCTATGTCAGCATGCGCGTTGTCTCTGGCTGGCCATTGGTATCCTGGCAGAAAAGGGGTTTAAGGATGATTGGTTCAATAAGGAATACGATTTCAACATCACAAAAACTGATGTGATAGTTATTAGAGGTTGCTACGAAAAATCAGTTGTTTCAGTTCAGTGGAAACCTGTATGAACAAGCAGATGGTGTTGCCATGGGTTCACCACTTGGACCTCTCATGGCGGCTTGAAAACCAAAACAAGATAGCTGCATTTTACAAATGATACGTTGACGACACTCTTAGCATAAGGCCTGATGTCGCAGCAGCTTCTGAATTCCTGTTGACATTGAACAGCATTCATGCCTCTATCAGTTTCACAGTGGAATTTGAAGAAAACATACCCTTAGCCATCATCTTAGGTCCTGAACAACGAGTGCCAGGTTAGCATGAACTCCCCGTCCGAATCGTCTTGACGTTTAAAGATCAGAGCTCGGCAAATTCAGTCCGAAAACAGCCCAGTGATCTTAGCCATAAGATTGGTACCGATATCCGTCCAGTCTATAGCAGCCGGAAGATCAACGATGTTATCACGGTGATGAAAGAGAACCCCCTAATAGTTAACCAGCAATGCGCTGTCTAACACTGTCAGTAACCTGAGTGATACAGGTTATGTTGGCTACACATGCCGACACTTGCATCAACGCATAGAGGAACACAAGAAATCTGCCATCGGCAATCATATCATAGAGCACCACGGAAAGTAGACCGACAGCATCGAGCAACAGTTGTCAGTCTTGAGAAAGTTCCAGCTAGAGTAAACTGGATTGCCTCATATACGAGATACTTTTTATTCGGCAGCTAAAGCCGGACTTGAACAAACAGAGTGACTTGATCCCCGCCAAATTATTTGTTTGATTTTTTTTTCTTAGTGTTTTTTTTTTAATTATTTATTTTATTTTAAACAATTTTTTATCAGTCTACAAGTATGTATTATAACTTCTTTTACACTTTTCATTGTCACATTTTAACGCCTTCCAACGTTTTTTTCAAAATTTTTAAATTCCCATCTTTTATGATTGTATACATTACATTTGCTAATTATTTTTACTCAAGGACTCAAACTTGAAAATGACTGATGATCAGTCGAAATGTCGTTCGTTTTAGCGGTATTTTTTATCACTAGAATCAGTATTTCACGTCCAAAATTTGAACGCAGATATTCGCGATTCTCGTTCAGACTTTCCTTGATACTTTTTCATACTTTTTCCTTTTTCCAGAGCGTACTCCAGGAAACCTGTTCGCAGGCTAAGCAAAATACACACACGTATGATCAAAAAATAATAAAACATCTAGAAACAAAATTATATCGCAAGTATTAGATGCACGACTTGAACAAGATTTAAAGCTGCTGCCACTATGGCTGCCGTCTTGTGCCAACTTTCTGGTAACATCTCATGTTAGCATAAGTCTTAATTACATGACTGTAACAAGTGTAAATACCTCTTGCTCCACCTCTGCCACCTCTGCCACCTCTGCCGCCTCTGCCACTTCCTCTTCCTCCTCCTCCTCCTCCTCCTCCTCTACCACTGCCACTCCCTGGAGTAGACCCTCGTGGCTCTGCAAAGTCAAGTCTTAGGAAACGACCGTCAAGTTGCTGTCCATCCATGGAGGTCATAGCCGCTTGGGCAGTCTCAACACTATCAAACTCAACATATCCAAAACTGAAAATGAAAGAACTAGCAATTAATGTAAATAACACTAGGATATGGAGTATTAGATGTAAAGGAGATTAGAATAGATGCTAATAGGCTTGAACAGAACAAAGATATGCAAATCAAATTGAAAACAAAAGTTAAAGCAATCATTCTTGGCTAATTACCTTCTCTAAAGAGTTCTGAAACAATAATCCCCGGTGTGTCCAATCAATGAAAATCGATCATCGGAAAGCAATCAATATAATCAATATAATCGATAAAAATCAATCGATTATTATTGATTGGTTACATTAATAGATGAAAATCGATACTCACAATTCTCTTCCTCCTGATTGTATCGATTGTAATCGATTTTATTGATTATTATCGGTTTTATGAAATAAGTAATTTATGATTTCTTACGTCTTGTAAGCGGATGCGTTGAAATTCAACCCCTCAACGCATCCGTTATTCGCGTGGAATGCGTGGACATAACACATACTTAAAATAACGGGTTAAATGAATGTTACATTAATAGAAGGTGTAGTTAAGGGCTACCATGAGTGCCCATTTACAGTAAGGACGGGAGAAACTTTTGTCCTCGAGAACTGAAATTGGCGACAGAGGAAAGGCATTCCGAGTGGTGAGCACTAAGGGACAACTGGGGCATATTCAAAAAGAGCTTATCACAGTTCCGTGGCCGCTAGAGACAACAATCGAATGGTAAGCGATCATTGCCCATTTAGCTTTGCACTTTGAAGTCGAAGGTTTGCGTTAGTTATACTTACGTCGTTCAACGAAACCGCCTTTGTTCACAGAGATTAGAGAGGGTTATTGAGAGAACATTGTCCCGGTATCACGGCTTTCAACTAACGAGACTTTTCCACAAAAAATGGTTTTCATGACACGCTTTTAATCAAGTTCCCCTTATTTTTTAAAACGTTTAGAGAAAAAGCAGGAATTAAACTACGGATCGCTTTTTACGAAGGGAAGAATTTAGGTACAAGTACTTGAGCACAGCGCAAAAGTATCTGAAATCATTGTTAAGACGACGGCCGATGACAATCGACATAATCGATAAAAATTGATGAGAATCGAAAATCGATACTCACAACGTTTACGATCTTCGATTTTCATCGATTGGACAGGCCGGGAATAATTATGTAAAGCACAACTACTTTGTTAACGGCATGTTCTCTCTCTCTTTACAATTAACACTCAATCAAAATTACTTTCCCAATCAGATTCTTCAGGGGCAGGACTTTCATTTTCATTGACAAATTGAGACAACACAAAAAGCATATTTAAACAGATATATGAGTCTGAACACATAACTGAGGTCTGACTGTGAGGAAATAAAATGTTATCTCTCTCAGATAAGCCACATCATTAATTCAAAGGAGACCTTTGGGAAAACAAGTGTGGCTTACACGTGTGTGCATGGGTAGACTACGAGCAGTCTCTTTCCGCTCAGGGATAGACGAGGAAAACGAAAAAAGCAAGCGAGCGCGAAATCGCCTGCCGCGTTGAAACGTGACGTGCGTGTCGAGCCGCTAGTGTAGACTCACTAAACTAGCGGGCGATTTTCGCGCCTGCCCACTTGTTTGTTTTCCTCGACTATCTCTGAGCAGAAAGAGAGACTGCTCGTAGTCTAGAGCATGGGGTAATGAACTTTGCCTTGCACATGGCCTTTGTAACTTTAACCTAGAACCGAAATATAAGGAGAACTATTATGCAATCAATGCAAAAAATGTACTCAAATCAAGCCGACAGTGTCCCCCATGAGAGAAGAGATTATCACTATTCACTACTCATCATATTACACTTACCCTCTTGGGTTTCCAGTGTCTCTGTCAGTTATTATTCGTGCTTGGACACAGCCAGGAAATGCCCCTCTCAAGGAATCATTATCTGTGTTGTATGATAACCCTATGCAGATTAAGGTGGATGTTGGAGTGCTTTTTCCACGGCCCCTTGAAGCACGTCCTCGACCACCTCCCATTGGTGAACGCCTTGGTTCTGACTTATTTATCCTAACTGCTCTGCCATCAATTTCTGATCCATCAAGTTCCACTGCCTTTTGCCCTTCCTCTAGGCTCCCAAAATCTACATGACCAAACCTTCAATAAGAAGCACACTTATTGCATCAATCAGCATGCAGGTACAAGTGCCTGGCAAGTTCCTTGGAGCTTGTGGATTTCCCATTACGCTCATGACTTTAATGCATAAAAGAAAACTAGGGTAAGTCATAAGAGGGTACACATTAAAAATTACGTGACTTTCCACATCTTAGTTTCTCTCAGTTTCTCAACTTTTTATAAAATTTGTGCAAACTGGACCTTTCTCTCCCTGAAAATGGTGTCAAAAACCCCTTAAATTACAAGACCACTGCCAAGCCGTTTGTTGGCATTTGTTTGTGTTTCCATGGGTTTACTTTCTTAAACTCAGCATTTGGTCAGAAAAACTTGAGCCACTTTCTCAATCGATCGGAAGTAAAACCAACTATGACTTACTCGCACACACTTCCTTGATGCTACAGTCTCGGACAATAATTGTTGGGACATTTGACACCTCTGAGGATAGTACCCCTTCCCCCGTTCAACGTTGTACAAACCGCTGGCTTTTCGGACAGAAAATAGCACATTTTCTAGTCTTTTCAGCATTGCAAAGGGGGGAAGGGGGAGAAGTCGGCAAAGTGTCCCAAGATTATTGACCGACCCTGTAGTTACATGTATTTGCTTTGAGTTCTGATTGGTTCATTGTTGTTTGTGTCTCTTGTAATTGGTCAGAGTGAATACCTTGGGTTTGGTTTAACAACACTCAGTTGAAATTGCCCTGTAATATTAACAATAACTTGTGTTCCATTCATGTCCTAACTCCAGCTGGAAAATCGATTTTCATTGCAGTCTAATCAAGGCGTTTAACGGGCTGATGGTGTTACCATATTCCATTCACTGATCAAGAAGAGTATCATGAACATTCACTCCTCTACTATCCCAGTATGCTTTGCTAACGTGCATTTAAATAAGGGACCACGATGTACTTTGGGAGATGTGTCAAAAGTGATTCTAGAATTTGGTTTGGAACCATTTAGTTTCAAAACTACATTCCGAAAGCCAAAATGTGGCAGACGGTGAGATGCCAAGAAGCAAACATTGGCTTCAGCATTAGTGCTCTCAAAGCAGTAACAAAGGGGGGCATTGGAACAGTTTATAATCGTTGCAGTCATGGAAGCAGTAAGAGTCGCAGTCACAAAGCAAAGTTGGTTTGCATTGCATTGCCTGTGGATACCTGGTGCATTTTGCTTGTGACAAAGAATTCTGGTTTTGAGGGGAACATGCATAGTTCAAGAAAAAAACCGTTGCAGGTTCAAGAAATCAACAACCAATCCTCTTCCCAGTGCCATTGGGGTTTTCTGATTTAGCGGAAATAACGCGGAAAGGAAGCATTTTTTCCCGATACATAATTGATACAATTATCCATTTCCAAGATTACAGTAGAATTCACTTCTGTATAGGTGTCAGAAAATTTATTGAAGCGTGAAGCTGTTTGTGGTGGTAAATTTGCCTGTAAAAACCTGTAAACCCAGCACAGCACAGTTTTCTCTCGACAGCTAGAGTGACCTTCTTGTAAACAAGGCCAAACAAACGAGGATTAACCGAGCAACTGCTAAATGCACTGGTATTTAGAATTTCAAAATCGCACTGTTTTTGTTTTCCTTCACAGTTAATATAGACTTGGGTATAGATTCATTTGCATAGCTGTATGTTGACTTCATTAACAAAAAAATGTTGACTTCATTTTAGGCTGGAGATGATTTTAAATTGTGTAACTTGTAGTATTATTTCCATTCCTGGTTTCGTGGCTGAGGTATCTCAATACCTCTAAAGATACTGAAGAAGTTGTTGCAGTCAGAGCTATTTGGTCGGTACTTCGAAAGTTATTTTTAGAAATAACAATTTTAAATTGGGATAAGTTTGCAGTATATCTCTACAGAAAATAGACAATGAGTAACCTAAAATGCATTGTGGAAATTGACCCAACTACACATTTTCATCCTCGAATAACTAGCAAGGCGGAAAAAATCTTTCTGTTTCCACTAAATTGGAAAACCCTATTTTGTTTGGCAAAAACCCAAATCCAAATGTTTCACTTACAATTGAATAGGTATGATCCTTACAAAGGTTTATGCCTGTCTGTCAACCAAGTGAGCAGAAAAAGCTACTTGCCTAGACGGAACTTTGGTTGAACCCTGCTGTTGATGATTCATACTTGCACATGTACTTGTGGTGCATGGAGTGAATACCATAACAACTTATAAATACAGGTGGTACTCACCCTCTTGATGATCCATCATCCCTGTAAGCAATTCTGGCACTGGTTGGGGACACACCATTATCTTCAAAAAATGCTTTAAGAGTTTCCTCATTTGTGTTGAATGAAATATTGCCAACATATACTGAAACTGAAACAAAACAATTTAAAATGCTCATGCCAATTTCTCACTTGTCAAAGTTTAAACAAATAATCAAAACCCACTGACATTTCCTAAGGAGAAGACAAAAGAATCTTCCACTGAGAGTTATCGTGAGACGTTGGCTGTGTTGAGTATTCCACTCCAGAGTTTAAGACATTTTGTTGACACATGAAGCTTGCTTGTGTGGCACCTGGACTACCCCTCTATGATAGTTTACCTTATAGTGGAGTTACTTGTTATGCCCTGCTAGCAGTGGTTCCCGGTGAACGAGAGGATGAGAGGAACCACTGCGAGCAACCATTTGGCGCCGTCCCCAACTCTGGATGAAAAAATTAACTCACAACCAGGAAAACCAGTTTCAAACCGGTTTGACGCATGCGCTGACGCTTTGGACTGCTGTGATTCACGTGCCCATTATTCAAGGTTCTTCTTGGTTATCGTATGAGTCAAGCAACAGATATCCAAACAGATAGAAGTGCTGGTCAGGCTTATTCGCCGATATTTCACTTCATTACGGAGTGCATTCTTCACCCGCTAATTTATAAATGCGACGACTGGACTCGCTCTGCAGTGCTGGTAGGGACGCTAAAGCGGAAGCTTCAAAGCCTTTTTTTAATTCGATGCCTAAGAACAACACTTCGATTTCTTTCCATAAATTAATCGCTGGATTTGCAGAAAAGGAGGAGAAATATTACAAGGTTTGCAAACAGAAAATTTAAAAATCAGATCTGCTAGTGATGCAGGCCACTCAGCTATCTTCTGTATCTTCAGTAAGTTTTGTTTTCATCAATTAATTCCTGTATATTTAAGACAAATTGAAATGAATATCAATTGCGGTAATAACAAGGAAAATAAAAGCTACTGATAAAAAAGTTTTTTTTTGTATCTGAAAGGAATGTGAAAAGTTCTCGCTTTATCTAGTGCTGATTTTCAAAACCTTCATGATCGATCCTAGATTCGGTTGTAAATACAAATGAGAAATAATTTTCTGTGAGCGCTCGCTGAATATTTTGTGTAGCGACTGAATATTTTTTGGGGGCTCAATTTAATATGAACACAAACATTCCTTGATTTCTTGGTCATTAAAAAGCTGCCAAAATGCTAAAATAATCGAGAGCCCTTTTACTGGCACACAAAAAATCGAAAATAGCGAAGAAATTTCCGCAGTCTCGGGCTACAATTTATAGTTTTACCAGTTGAACTGTTGACCTTTTGTCGTGCGTTCATCTAGGGCGCGTTTGCTGTGATTGGCCAAAATCTGACAGCTCAGACAATGGGCACTCCGTCACTCGCGCATGCTCGACAGAAATCCAAACGGTTGCTTGCAGTGGGGTTGCTTCATTCTCCAACAACCATTTCAAATAGCATTTAATTTTCCTTAAAACTTTGCTGCTGTACAAACTGTACCCCCCTCTATTAGAAAAATGACTGTAGAAACTCTCAGATCCAGCTTCAAAATTACAAACTACTGGGCAGCAAATACTGTTCTTTCTCCTAGGCATGTGGACAAGTTGAATTTTTTTCTTAAATGAAGTTAACAGTACACTTTAAGTGGAGATCCAAATTGGACTTACTAATATATAGTGGTCACCTGATGTTCATGTAGCTGACCCAAGATTGCACCCAAAAGTAATGGCTCATGTACAAGTTCTACTTTCTTTTTTCCCTATGTTGTTAGTATAAATTGTGACTAGTATTACCTTGTTCTTTGGTCTTGTCATCTTGCTTCTGTTTCTTTCCCCAAAAATCTCCACCTGCATCTTCATTCATTTTTCTTTTCTGTGTCTTTCCCATTGGTACAAGATTGTGGTCAAGTTTTCCCTCAGTATCATTTGACAATTCCTTGAAAATCATTTAAATCAATAGTGAGTGACAAAGTTACAGTTCAAAGCAGAAGCATATAATGTAACTTAGAGAAGTATATAACCCAGATTCACAGCTGGGGATTTTTGAGAACTGCAGGAGTGTTCAGGAAACTTGTATCTCAGTGTTTACAGTGTGCAGCAATCATTGCAGTCTTAACCCTTGGACGTACAAGCAAAGTCACACCCCCACCAGGGTATAAGGGGGGGGGGGGGTTGAGGGACCCCCCTTGGGTTTTCATTATGTTACAATATTTTGAAAAGATTTCACCTTTATACTCTACAAGATGAGGTACATATTACGGGTTGCCGTGCTGCTGGGAGCCTGCGACGTTATTCAAAATGGCCACCATATTGGGTGCCACCTTGGATTTTACCGAAAATAAGAAATTGTCAAAAAACATTTAAAGTCGAAAATTTTTTATGCTGGACATGTCGAATATGACATAATTAAACATTTTGCTGCTTTTTGTTGACAATTTTTTGCATTTTCCACCTAAAAAGGGGGAAAAACACAAATTTTTCTTCAAAAATGGCTTGATCACCTGCTACTTATGACATCATATCTCATAACCATAGCAACTGATTCTCACCAACCTTGTGTCAAAATGTGTCAGGGATATACGCACAGCTACTGAAAATGGCAGGTCTAGATGATAATTCGTCTTGGAAAAATTCCAGGAAAACCTTATGAGGGGGCACCCCCCCCCCCTCGTACGCCCGAGGGTTAAAAGGCAAGATTTGACTCATGCTTATACCATTTAAACAGTTAAGACTGTCTCCCATCAGAGCAGAGAAAGTCGAAAGTGCTAAATTGACTGAAGCAAAAACGAGGGAAAATATAAGCACTGTTGGTGTACTTTAATTCCTTCAAGGTAGTTATTTCCGTTAAGGTAAATGCAACAAAGGCAAAAAACAGTTTCTTTTTTTCTGTTTGTGGTTACAGCATCACAGTTTTTCAACAGATTTATCACAGCTTTCAAAGATGTTTGGTCAACACACAGTCTGTGTAACACACCATAGATTTGAATGGATGAGAAGATTGGGAGAATTGAAGCACTGTTCAGCATGGTTATTAGGGGCCAGATTTGTGGATCTTCCCAACCAGGTCTACATGTTACAGGCAAATCATAGCTTTCTACGACCACAACCTACGTCATTTAAAACTTGTAAAGAAGCAATATTTTGCATAAAATCTACTTTCCTTGGTTGTTTAAAAGACATGATCTCCTTGGTCACCACAACATCTGGAGCAAATTAGTTCAAATTGTAACAAATATCAGCATGCCTTGCAATCTACAAATTATCTCTGCAGTTCTTGTGCAGAAATTGAAACAACTTTACACTAACAACAACACAGGTCATGGCATACTGTCTAGCTGACTTTCTAAAAGATTTGTGGTTCTCCTATTGTTCTATTACTTGTTAAGGGAGGAGACTCTCAATTACAATATTGTTGCTATGGTAAGTTCCTAATCATCATATGTTGGAAACCCTAATTAAAAAAAAACTTCTACAGATAAGCTGCTTGGCCACATTTGCTCTATGGGAAAGTTGTTCAAGATTTTCGAGTCACACCCATATTTAGGTCACATGACCTAAACAGAAAAAAGCCTAACACTCAAACAGCATACAGTTTTGGTTATTCAACACAGTGTGAATATTTAACGACCATCAAGATGCAAAATCTGACGTATCCATTGTTTTGAAATTCTCATTATTAATGGAAGTTATGACATCACAAGTAGGTATATTTATACATTTTGTGCTGTAGTTTTTCTAGTCTTTGTAATAACAGTAATTGCTTATGTCAGATTATAAAGAAGGCGCATTTATCTCCCATTCCTCCAAGTTTAGGGGATTTTTGTTTTTAGTGCGCGGCTGGGGACTGGCACTAGTTACGCATGCGCAATGTCGATTTTTAACATTCAGATGTTTATCGTCATACATTTCACTAATCCAGCAGGACAAAATGCTGCAGAACAGCATATGACAAAATACCATCCACAAAATCCCTTAGCAACAATGCCAGATCTGTAGTTAAGGGTCTCCCCCTTAAAGGGGACAAATAAACCAAACAGAATTTGTCTTTTGCACATATTTTTAGAACTCTTCAGGGGTACTAGAAAGACTTGTTTTCGTCCCTCGATTTACAACAAAGAAATATGGCGCAGGATCACGTGGGATGTTGTTAATGTGTGGAGAGACAGTTCAATTTACTGTTAGTTTTTCGCTCTTTACACAAAAATTAACCTGAGTCTGGAAATGAAAGACAAAAATCTTGTTTCAGATGCTGTTCAGTGAATATTTAGATTGCTTTGAAGTGGATAGTCTCTGAGTAAAGAGTGATGAACAGTCTATCGAATTTGACAAGACTGAAAACCGGGTGGACTCGAATTTTGCGAGCACAAATCAGGACTTGTGGATCTTCCATTGAACAACAAGACAAGGTAATGATCCTCTTTCAGTGTAAATTTTATTTCATGATGATGTGCTGTTAACTCATTGGTTCACCAAACTGTTAAATTCAACCATCAGATCAGAAATGAGTGTGCCTCTAGACCTTGCACTATATTTTTTGTGTACGAAGCGCTAATTTTCACGGCACCATCTCTGTTTTAGAGCATGCCTTCCCTCTTTGAACCATTACTGTTTTCTTCAGTTTGCATCAAATATTTTTCTTTTCTGAAGATTCTTTTTATTTCTACATACATATTTATTATCGCAATGAAAATAGATTGAGCCAAACATAGGAAAAGAAGAAAGGACAAAAACTGATTTGCATAAGCTCACATTTTGACCCTGAAACCTGTTCTGTTTTTGTGGCGGCAAATTGTCTAAACCTATTCTTCGTTTCATGTTAAAATTTTGTTACTACAAGAAATGAATGAAAAAGTGGCTTTCTTTATAATGTCAAAGCAATTATGCTATTATTCCCGGTGGGAGTATTTTGAAGCATAAAGGAATATGTGTCTCTGAACACGTGTTTGTTAAGTATTTTATAGCGTAATGTCATCTAAGTTCCTGCATGTCTGAGCATTTTGCAGATTTTCCACTAAAATAAACTTCGAGGGGTCTGGTTCGAGCAATGGTGGCATAAGGACGTTGTTCGTGACCACTCGCCCATTTCTGAATGCCTTAGTGGCAAATGGCTGAATTTCTCGACCAATTTCTGAACAAGAGAAGACCTAGGCCATCGGCCTCTTCTGACGAAACTGTCAGCTCACCAGAAACCAAAAAATCCAACCAATCCACCTCTCCAATTCAATCAGGACCGCAGCATGAGGATGAAGTGATGACAGCTTTGAAAATGTCGCAAGACCTCGCCGCAACGTTAAAAATAATTTTAAAAAAGTTGAAAAAACTGGACGTGATAGAATCCTCCATGAAGAAAATCGAATCCAAGCTAGAGAACTTGGAAAGGCAAACAGAAAAATTAGAAGGTTTCCAAGCGAAAGCAAAGAAAGACATAGATGATCTGCAAGCCAGCCTAAACTTCTCTGGGAAGGATCGCGTTCCAAAAAGCGGACACTTTGATAACGGATCTCTGAACAAAAGCAAAGACCAACGAAGATATGATAAACGAAATCTACACGAAAAACTTATATTGAGAAGCATACTCCCGGCGAGAAAACAATAAATTTATGAACGTACCCGAAGAACCCACGACAGCATCGAACGTCGGGAGCGAAGGCACAGAGAAAAGTGTCAGACAGTTCTTGGAACGTGAGCTTCGTTTTCCGGACGCCCACAATGTTGAAATCCAAAGAGTCCACCGTGTTGGCAAAAGTAAAGGGGGAAAACCCCGCCCAATCTTGGCACGCTTTCCTAGATACAAAGACGTTCAACAAATATTTTCGCTGGGACGCAGACTAAAAGACACTGACTTCCAAATCTTTCAAGATCTCCCAATCGAGATCATCAACAGACGAAAGCGACAAATGGAAACCTTTAAAGAGGCTAAAAAAAGAGGAATTCCCGCTTATTTCAGTAAATCTCAACCATGTAAGTTGTTTGTTAGAGGGAAACTTTGGCCTATAGGAAAACCACTTGGTATCTCTTGATTTTCTTTGTCTGTTTATGTAAATTTTGCCCTAGGCCACTATTCGGCTACAAGTTTTCTTAAATCATGCTTATATCCCTACTTGAACTTACTGATGAAATGAAAAGTGTTTGTGAAGGAAAGCTGTCAGTTAGAGAGTGCTTTGATTGCCTTCAGTCTTTTGAAAATAACAAATCGCCCGGTAACGATGGCCTCACCGTTGAATTTTATAAAACGTTTTGGAACTCCTTAGGAAATTTACTTGCTGATTGTCTTAATTATTCATATGACTTTGGTGAACTTTCAAATACTCAAAAACAGGTCGTCATTAACTTAATAGAAAAGAAAGGGAAAGACAAGCGGCGCATAAGTAATTGGAGACCTATTTTGTTGATTAACATTGACACTAAAATTGGCTCAAAGGCAATCACCACAAGACTTCAGAAGGTATTGCCTAAAATACCGGTAGAACTATCCTTGATTCCGTGAGAACAATAGATGATATCTTAGAATATACAGAAAGGAATAAAATCCAGGGATTATTAGTAGCTATAGATTTCCAAACAGCTTTCGATTCTGTTAATTGTACCTTCATGGTCAAGGCGCTTTCTATTTTCAACTTTGGCCCGTCTTTGATTCGCTGGATACAAACTTTTTATAAAAACATTCTCAGTACAGTGATGAACAATGGTTTCACAACTGCCCCATTCAAAGTTCTTAAAGGTGTCAGACAAGGTGACCCATTATCTCCATATTTATTCATCATCTGTTTAGAAATCTCAGCTTTTAACATTCGTCTTAACAAAGAGATTCAAGGTATACTAGTGGATAACGAGGAGATCAAATTAGAGATTTTTGCTGATGACTTGACAGTTTTTCTGAGAAATTATACCTCGCTCAATGCCTTGTTAGAAACTGTGGATAGTTTCACATTATGCTCTGGGTGAAAAATCAATTACCAAAAAACAGAGGTAATGTTTTTGGGAAACAATAAACAAACGGTGCCGACGCTAACAGTCTCAGCTGCCGACAGAGATATCACTATTAAAGAGGCTATCAGGATTTTAGGTGTTCATTTTAAGACCAACAAACCCTTTGGAAAAAATAAAGCTGAATTTTGATCAAATTTTGAAATCTATCAGTCGAGAGAAAAGCTGCAGTTTTGGAATTGGAGAAACCTAACAGTGCTTGGTCGAATACAAATCATAAAACATTTGTCATTCCGATCTTCATGTATACGGCTGGCTTGGTGTACGTACACAAAGACATGGTCAAGGAAGCAAACAAAATGTTATTTAACTTTATTTGGAAAGGAAAAGATAAAGTTAAACGCTCAGCCTTGATATGTGATGTGGAAAACGCTGGCTTCAGGGCACCACATTTGGAATCAGTCATTAAGACACAGCGAATCACGTGCTGCAAAAAATTTGTTGAGGGGCAGCAAAGTAGTTGGAAATTAATCCTCTCGCATTAATTAAAACAAGTTGGTGGTTTATTTATTAGTCTTAGGTTGTGGATTTGACATTAAGAAACTTCCTATCAAACTGCCTAGATTTTATGAAGAGTGTTTACAAGTCTTCGCTGAACACTCCGCAGCAACGGGAGCAAACATTCTAAACATGGATATTTCCGCAAGAGCGAGTACAATAATATGGAACAACAAACACATCTTAATTCATGGAAAATTCGTGTTTCATTACAGCTTATTTAAGAAAGGAATAGTCACACTTGAAGATCTTGTAAATGACAAGAATGAAGTAATTGTCAAGCAGAACCTAAATGAACCAAATTTCACACCTATGGAAGTGTTTCATTTGATGCAAATTTATGATGCCTTACCGACGCATTGGCGAAATTCTTTGATATCTTGTGGGCCCAAAAGTGAGAAAGCTTTTGTTTTAAATGATCATATCAAACTACATTTAAAGAACGAGCATGTGCGAATTGATAAAGCTATTTCTAAAAATATTTCCAAGGAAATGGAGACCAGTATAAAATCTTAAACAGATACTTATCCAGGAACTCATTCCTTAACAAAATAGGTTTGACAACTTCACCATTATGCACATTCTGTAAACAAGACAGTGAATCCCTTGAACATTTTTATTACATGTCCCTATACAAAGAGTTTGTGGCTGGACTTCATTAGTTGGTGTAAAAAAAAACAACAAAAAAAAAGATCTGGAGGAACTTTCAAGCACTGATATACTTTTTGGAATATGGCAAAGGAAGGAAGACTTTCTACTAATCAGTCATCTTGTAATCTTAGCAAAGCAACACATCTACGAATTTTAGAGCAGAGCATTAGACACCGCCCTCCAGCTATGTGGTATCGATATGTTCATGAATACATCTACGAATGTCGCATGAAACATGTCCATCCATCTTACAGAATCTTAGTTTACAAATAGGGTTGAATAGGTTTATCGATTAGAGTCACAAATGGGGAAATTAAATAACAAGGAGTCCAGTCACAAACGTAAATGGAGAAAGTATACACAGTGCTTTCGATAAGCACTGACGGCCGATGAAAAGCGTCGGCTATTTTGCTCAGAGAAATCGGCTACTTTTCCCCAAATTTGATTGATGAAGTAATTACAGGAAGTTTCTTTCAAAGCCCTTGTTGATATAGTCTGTTACTCTACTCAAACCGGCTGCCTACTTCAAATTTTATTGAAACCCCTGTATACAGATTAAATGTTTTAAATAGGACTTAGCTTTCCCTCAGTAACAAGTTGTAATCATGTAAATAGATATTTTTTGGTGACGTAAATAACCAGTTTGGCCTGTAAGCGTCTCATCACTGTATGTTAGTATATTGTTGTAAATAACTTACATAGAAAAGTAGCATAGTGTATGTAGTATTGTAAACAATGCATAAATGTATGTATGTACTTGTATGTATGTATGTCAATGTACGTAAGTAATGTAATGTTAAGAGTATTGTTTGTAGCGTGTTAATGTAAATAAAAAAAAACTAAAATAAACTTCTTTATTTTTCTTTATTGTGTTGAAAAAGTGGATAAAATAAAAGTGCTGATGAATAATAATGTTCCTTTTTATCGGGAATGGACACGGTTTTTTCAAGAGAAAGAGAACTGCAAAGTTTGCCTTCTTTGCAATTGTGAATGCAAATGATGCGTGCTTGAAAAATTTATTTAAATCTTGTTTTGGAGCTAAATTTGACATCAAATTTTTCAATCCTGACAAATGCTTTTAATTAAAAACTAACTCACTTACTATCCAAGGTGAAATGAAACATAACAACAAAAGCTGAAACTTCGTCTTTATGTACTGCGCATTGTGTATATTTTTTCAAGTCCTTTTTTTCGACTGAATGATAAAAAATGCTCAGAAAATTGGGGGTGGTCGCACACTAATTTCCTCAGGAGTCAATGGGTAAAAATTGAACAAACGGGAGGTTAACATTGGAGAGACTGGATATTAGAAACACCAATTACCAAAACCAAACGTACAAAAAAACTGGCAAAGTGCACAAGAATCTCTTCACTTTTGTTTTGATGTCTAAACAATCAAAACAATTAGAATTTAACCCATTGACACCTGGAAATTTTGCCAAAAAATGCCTTTTGAAGCGAGTCAAGCCGTTTTCAGGTCCCCGTCTAGCCAAAAAGAATCGAAACTGTCCAAAACGTTGTTTACAAGTTGAGCACTAGACTAACTTTCGTTCCTGATGCCAAATTACAGCTCTCGAAGTTTGGGCATGTGCAGAAAGCAAAATTTTGAGTTGGTTTTTTCTTTCGAGAAAGTTTCGCTGCCCCTCGTCTTTTACTTTTTGCCTTCTCTAGATCTCCTCCCCGCTTCTTTGGTTATTTTCCCCCCATTTTTTTGTTGTTGTTGGGCATTTAATAGGCTTGCTTTCGGTGGGAAAAGGTTCTGCAAAAAGTTTGAGGATCGTGAATTTTTTTTGAAGGAAGTATGAGTGGGTAGTGGGACAAGAATTTCATTGGAATTTTTTGGTCAAAGTTCCAGGGTTTTTTGCTTCTTCCTGTGGTCTGTTTGACTGAATCGTGCTCATTTGGGTATGGCTTGAAAGATCTCATCTCCCTACACAAGTTAGTTGTCAAAGTTGTCTAGGACCATTAGAAAGATGATGTCACAAGTGCTACAAGGGACATGGTTAAACAAGGCGGTTACGGGTGGTACAGGGGTCAATGTGTTAAAGCATAGTTTCAGATGCTAGAAATGCCCAGAATGAGGATGACAAACCCTTACTTTAGGGCATACAAAATACCTATGATTTGATTATTCAGAGCTTAGATTTGTACCTAAAGGGGAAGTTACATGTTTCTGAGGTGTAGGCTTCTGTTAAATGATAACAAGGAATGCAAGAAACATAACAGCAAAGTTTCCATTATGATAGTGAATAATTAATTGAGAGCAGTTAAGATTTTACCTGTACTTTACCATATGCACTGTAAGTAGCAAATAATCACTTCATACATACCTTCTTAGCTTTCTTTGTCTTGGGCGTTTGCTCTTTGACTTCCTCATCCAAACTGGAATCTTCATCTGAACTGGAACTACTTGAAGAGCTTTTCTTTCTTTTTTTACTCCCTTTATCCTTGACGTTTGTCTTGTCCTCATCTGAGCTTGATTCTTCATCACCTGGTTTTATCTGATTTGCTGTTTCGTTAATGCCATTCTGCTTTAATAGGGATGGTGCCTTCTCCTCATCACTACTAGAGTCCGATGATTCAGATTCTTGTGGCTTGGTGTGTTTTACATTTTCTTCCTCTTCTGATGAATCTGAACTTGAATGAGAGGATGCTTCTTTGGATTTAATGTCCTTCTTTGTTGCAGCTGTCTTTACTTTAGACTTTGACGGCTCTGTCTTTTGTTTTACAAGTTCATCATCAGAGGAATCTGAACTTGAATCTGAGGAGGATTTCTTGGATCTAACAGCCTTTTTCATTTCAGACATCTTTACTTTAGCATTTGGTGGCCCATCAGCCTTTGATTTTTCCTTTTCTTCATCAGATGAATCTGAACTTGAATCAGAAGCTGCTGTAGATTTTTTGTCTGCCCTTGCATTGATTGTCTTTGCTTTAGTCTTTGGTGGCCCTGTCTTTGATTTTTTATCTTCCTCATCAGACGAATCTGAACTTGAATCTGATTTTTTGGATTTAATATTCTTCTTCATCTCAGTTGGCTTTGCTTTAGTCTCTGGTGGCTCTGTCTTTGGTTGTTCATCTTCTTCATCAGAAGAATCTGAGGAAGATTCTTTAGATTTAATATTCTTCGTCCTTGTTGTCTTTACTGGCTTTGTCTTTGATATTTTAACTCCCTCATCAGATGAATCTGAACTTGAACCTGATTTTTTAGATTTAATATGCTTCTTCATGTCAGTTGTCTTTGCTTTAGTTTTTGGTGGCTTGATCGTTGTTTGTTCGTCTTCTTCATCAGAAGAATCTGAACTTGAATCTGAGGAAGGCTTTTTGGATGCAGAGTACTGCTTTGTCCCAGTTGTGCTTACCTTTGTCTTTGGAACCTCCATCTTTGGTTTTACATCTTCATCATTAGAAGTATCTGAACTTGAATCTGATGAAGACTTTTTAAATTTTATGTCTTCCTTTATCTCAGTCATCTTTGCTTTAGGCTTTGGTGGCTCTGTCTTTGGATTTCTATCTTCTTCATCAGATGAATCTGAACTTGAATCGGAGGAAGCAGCTGTGGATTTTTTGTCTGTTTTTGCCTTGGTCACATTTGCTTTGGTCTGAAGTGTCTTGGTCTTTTGTTTTCCAGCCTCATCATCAGAAGAATCTGAACTTGAATCTGAGGAAGACTTTTTGGATTTAATCTTCTTCTTCATTTCCGTTTTCTTTGCTTTAATCTTTGGTGGCTCAGTCTTCATATTCTCATCTCCACCATCAGATGAATCTGATCCTGAATCTGAGAAAGTTTGTTTGGATGGACTGTCCTTCTTTGTCACAGTCGTCTTCGCTTTAATCTTTGGTGGCCCTGTCTTTGATTTTTCATCTTCTTCATCAGATGAATCAGAACTGGAATCTGAGGAAGATATTTTTGGTTTCACATTCTTTTTTGCTTCAGGTTTTGATGTATTGACTTTATTATTTTTTTCTTCTTTAGCAGTTGAGTTGGAGCTTCTTTCAGAAGGCTTATCTTGTTTTTTAGGTTTTGGGTCTTCCTCATCAGAAGATTCAGAGGAGTCTGAAGACTGGGACTTTGCTTGCTGTGGTTTTCCTTTCTTGTCTTTTTCAACATCACTTGAAGAGGAATCATCACTTGAAGAATTATCTTGCGTGTTTTTAATTCCCTTGAGTTTCAGCACATCTGCTTTAGCTGACTTAATAGGCTTTTCTTTTTCTTCCTCACTGGCGCTTGAGTCGCTTGATGATGGTTTGGTCTTTGTTTGTTTCTTGATGGGTAATTTTCTGGAAAAAGCAAAATGTAAATTATTCAAGTGTACTGACTTTAGTAGTGGGGGCACAGTGGTGTAGTGGTTAGCACGTTAGACTTCAGATCTGAAGGTCGGTGGTTTGAGGTCCAGTCCCTGCCATCGTGTTGTTTCCTTAGACAAGAAACTTTACCCCACATTGTGTCTCTCCACCCAGGTGTATAAATAGGTACTGGCGACATACTGCTGGGGGTAACCCTGCGATGGACTAGCACCCCGTCCAGGGAGGAGTAGCAATACTCTCAGTTGCTTCATGCTACAGAAACTGGGAAAAGTTCCGGTTGTGTGCAGGCCTCCTTGGCTAGTGTGCAACTTGACCTACCTACCTCACTGACTTATTAATAAGTAAATCTTAAT
Organism: Siderastrea radians; assembly: GCA_964017195.1. NCBI lineage: Eukaryota > Metazoa > Cnidaria > Anthozoa > Scleractinia > Rhizangiidae > Siderastrea > Siderastrea radians. The sequence goes on along the minus strand of OZ024888.1, from coordinate 22,658,308 downwards.
TTTACAACTCTGTCGTTTCTTTCTCTGGCTGCTTTTTTGACAATGTTTTAAGTTATTTCGTAGGTAATTCTTTTTAACCTGCCATCGCGATAAGGCAACAGCCAGTTTATAAATGTGGCTGGCTTTTATTTTTTCATAGTTTCGGTAAACTTCCGGTTTTCTCCTCAAACTTCTGGTTCCAGTCATGTCATCATGTGGTGGTGACATCAGTCCTTCATCATGCATTGTACAGAAAATGAAATCATGACACCATACTGTAACTGTGGTAGCTGTACTTGACTTAAAAACACGGCAAGCGCAACGGAGTTAAGCAAACAATTCGAGTTGGTACCAACTAACATACCCTACATGTAAAGCTTTAAGTGTAGTACATTCAAGGTTACCCCTCAAGCGATCGCCATGAACAGGGCTGTAAAGTCTGCGCACGTGTGTGCACGCACCCAATAGAATCAAATTAATTTTTGCTTTTAAAAGTAATGTGTTGTTTATCTGAATAAAACTTTTAGCTGGGATTTAGCTTTCTGTTGATTACACATACATTCTGTCCTTTCTTAGTTGATTGCTGGGTTTAGGAAGCAGTATTTTGAAAACAAAGACTAGTTGGCATAACCGGTTTGACAATAACACATACCACATGGAAAGAGTGGACTCAAGTAAAAATGACGATTTGCTATCAATATTTCAGTACCTTGTTTCTGCCTCATCTTCATCTTCACCTTCGTCTGAACTCGAATCCTATCATAAATAGTAAGATAAACAATGTACATGTATCATAATAATTATTATGGTGTTACATGCCCTCAGTATCAAGTTAACACAGCAAAATAAGTTTAGTTCTTTCTTTAGGGGTGAAAAAATAACTGACATAAAGAGCAAACCACATTATTCTTAGTTTGTTGTGGCATTCAGAAGCATGATGTTTACTAAGCTCCGATAGTATTATTAGTTTCACCTTCACGTATCAATGCAAAGTTTAGTAATTGTGGTCTAATTTGCACAGCATTAGGTGATATTAGGATCAATTACTGCTTTTAAGAGGCCAAGCAGCACTTACATCTGAATCTGAATACTTCTTTACAGGAGGTAGCTTCTTAACTTTTCCTTGGCCTTCACTCTTTTTCTTGTCCTTCATTCTTGCTGCTCCATTTGCTGGTTGCTTCGTGTCTTTTGAGTTAGACCTCTTTTCCTTTGAAATTGTTTTGGAGACCTCTGTTGTCTTTTCCTGGATAAGTAACATAACAATTCAGCATTAGAACTGAAACTTAACTTGGAGAGCTGTGACAGAACAGTGACAGTACCGATCCAGACCTGCAGAAGCAGAAGTTGTTTATTTATTAATCTTTTATAACATTACATTTAAAATTTAGTGGCGTGACAGCGAAAACCGAGAATAGTATTGAGGGTGGTCTGCATGTGTGGGAGGAAATGGAGAAGTGGTGTCACTTCAAATCACTTAAGTCTTATTTATCACTGTAGACAGGACAAGGTCTATTAAACTTCAAAACTGTGATATTTTATGTCAGTTTCGTTCATGATTCTGTGTATTACAAGCGTAGCTCGGCAAATAAACAAATGCAGTTTCACATGCATGGCTTCGAAAGGGCTTCGCGACTTGATAGTACAAATTCACATTCACTTCCAATGTTTCGGTTACCGACTTCTCAAATATAGATTGATTTCCATCCGCATATATATAAACGTAATTTTAATGTATAGATTTATGTTTATTCATGATTAAGATTTAACTGTGATGGTCTTTGATAGGCAAATGTGTATTCATGCACACGCTGTTGTTGTCAGTATGTATGTAAGGGAAACAAATACCAAGCAAACTCAATTTACTGAATTTTTCAAGATTTATAGATGCCTGGGTATCGATATTGTTCATGTTTCATGTGTATACACCTTATTGAGATGCAACCTAACCATGGGATGCGGAAAACTTATAGCTGAGAAATACTGTTTCGTGTAGAAAGCCACGTTTTTGCGAAGGCGAAGGGAGTTTGAAAGCAAGTGAAGTTAAATTCCCTTGAATGACACATGATACGTTTCTCAGAATATTTCAAGCAATTCCTGGAACTCTGCAGTAAAATAAATTCAATGTTTTATTGAGGATTCATTTTTTACTTATTTCATTGATAGAATGCTGCAGTTATTTAGAGTTTGTGTGGAAAATGTGGAAAAGTTGCATTGATTAGACACAATTTTGATCCAGGAATGGCCTTGGTAAATGTTTACAGGATAAAGCGAGGATTGAATGCGATTCATTTCAAAGTAAAGCAGTTCTTATCTGAGTAACGCTTTTTTACCGTTAGAGTGGTAATCGGTCCGTATAAGGTCTGTTAATTGTTTGCACAAACTGATACAGACTGCCAAATCAGCCTGTCGACCTGTACAGTCCGTATGGACTGTAAGAGTGGTAATCAGTCCTTATGTGGTCCGTTAATTGTATGCTGGAGCAGTGGGCAGTGTGGACCGCAAAAAGGTGCAAGTCGACACACACCACAGCCAAATGTGCGGCGTTTTCTGACCATTTTTTTTCCGTGGAGATTTTGGTCGAGTTCGACGTTACCTCGACTGGTTGTGTTGCGTTTTGTCTGCTTTGTATTGCGTCATCTCGTGTTGTGTTGTGATGTGATCTGTTGTGATTTGTCTCTTATTTGTTACTCTAGTTTGCTGGCTTAAAATTTCTCAGTTTTCCTGTTCCTTCATTGCACGACTCGACGCAACAACCAGAGGGATGTACAACGGTTCGACCAGCTCGACCAACTAATAAGCAATTAAACTCCCACGGTGTATTCTCCACAGGCAAACACTGTTTTCTCCGTGGAGGTTTCGTAAACACGATTACCGTAAACACCGGCACATTAGCCCACTCACAGATAAGCCGCACCCCGAGTTTAAAGGCTCAAGATTTGTAAAAAAAAATTTGTCAAAAATTAATAGCCACGTCATTTCATTTAATATTAAGAACTTAAACAAACATATTGTCTGAAGTGAGGTCCTTTTCACTATGGATCGGTGATTCAATTTGTAGTCTGAATAAGACTCAAACACGCATTTTAGTCTTTGTAACAAGTATCAAAATGGTATGTAAACGTACTTGAACACAAGACCGTTTTCACTGATGAGCTTTTCCCCAGCATTTTTCCAGTTAAAGCTACTCAAGTGCGAAAATTTGTGAGTAAGTTTGTTCGGCTGTTCGGTTGCGTATCTTGGCTTAGTAGCCAGGCATTTGATGAGAAGAGAGAAAACTGGTGATAAGTTGTTGTCGCTTCGTTCATTCGCAAAGCAAATTTTAGGAATTTCTTCAGCTGTTCGTGGCTTCCATCCCCGGCTTCCAGCACTGTTCCATGTTTACAAGGATATTTGGAAGCCATCCATCGGTGACAACCTCGCCTTTGAAAGGGAGTTCTATAATTCCTTTGACAAATTTGCCATCAAAGTTGTCAACAACAGAGAAACAGTGGGCCATTTACCATGCAAGTTCTCGAAGATAGCGTGGTACCGTTTTGACTTTATTTTGGTGTCTTGGGAATGATTCTTGGAAAATTACGGATTTTTTTTCCAGATGTTCTCACAGATAAGCCGCGCCCCCAATTTTGAGCGGAGTTTTAGGGTAAAAAGGTGCGGCTTATACGCCGGTGTTTACGTACACAGTACTTTTTTCATGTGCTTTCAGTTGCCCTGGTTAAGTTAGCCAAAATTTCATCTCTTTCACTAACGAGCTATAAAAAGCTAAAAGAGATGTTGCAACCAGAGGAAACCCAAAATACTGGTTCAGTCTGGTTAAAAACTACTCTTACAGTTCTCTGAAACTTCAATGAAACTATAACTACGTCCGTTTGGCAGCAGATCGCTGTCTTATAGTATGTAAGGATTGTTGATCGATTTTTTAGTAAGGTTTGTTGTGTTTGTCCAGTTGTGTCGAGGTCTAAAATACATTTTGTCTGCCAGTGAGTGAGGTTTGTTGAATTTGTCTAGTTGGTAAGGGTCGTTGCGTTTATTGAGTTGTGTCAAGGCGTGGAGATTTTGTCTGCCAGTGAGTGCAGTTTGTTGAGTATGTCGAGTTGTGTGGTTTTTACTGTCTTAGAGAAAGTGAGCATTATTGAGTTTGCCTATTTGGCAAGGAGTTGCATCGAGGTGTGAAGTTTTAGTCTGCCTCAGCAAGTGACAATTAGTCGACTTTGTCGAGATGGTCGCGTTGTGGGTTCGTACTGTCTTAAAATAAGTGAGGATTGTTAAAGGATCCTAGTCAGGCACGCCTTTGTTATTGTTTTGATCTGAGATTTGCGATCCAATTACTCGTCGAACGTGACAAAACGTCAACAGTTCCACTGGTGAAAATATAAATTGTAGCCTAAAGCTGAAATTTCTCGCTTGTTTTTTATTTTAGTGTCAGTAAAAGGGCTTTCGATTATTTTCAGCGCATTTTGGCGGCTGTCCAAAAACTTAGAACTCAAAGAATGTTTGTGTTCGTAAGCCGGCCAGCCTCCCGGTCCGCCAACCCAAAAGCAAACTATATTCAGCGAGCGCCTGCGGAATATGATTTACAAGCGAATCTAGAATCATAAAGGTTTGGAATCTTGTTTAATTTGGTATTCTTGACTTTCCCATCACCATAAAACACAAAAGGCGAATGCACGGAGGGCAGAAATGTTTCCAAAACTCACTCGATCACGCCGCTCTGGCCACCGCTCCGAACCGCATTTAGTTTTAATTTGCGCTGTATAAAGCGAGAACATTTCACATTCCTTTCAAATAGAATAAACTCTTTTGTTAATAGCTTTTGTTTTCTTTGTTATCATCGCACAGGATGGATATTCATTTCAATTTTCAAAATACATGAATTGCCATCAAAACAAAACGTACTGCAGCTAGCTAAGGTGTCGACTGCGGCTAACAGATCTGATTTACAAAGATTCTGTTCGCAAACCATTCTTTCTCCTCCTTTTCTGCAATTCCAGGGATTAGTTTATGGAAAAAATCGAAGTGCTGTTCTTAGGAATCGAAGGCTTTGAAGTTGTCGCTTTAGCGTCGCTACCGGCACTGCAGAGCGAGTCCCGCCGTCACATTTAGAAGACCAAAACATTTCAGCGCGTGAAGAACGCGCACCGTAATGAAGTAAAATGTCAGCGAATAAGCTTGACCAGCATTTCAATCTATTGGATACCTTTTGCTTGACTAGTGCAATAACCAAGAAGGTCCTTGAATAATGATTTCTTTCATAAGCTTGACTGTTTTGGTACTGCCACGCGAAGGAAAGCATAAACCGCTTAGAGTCCTGGCGTTGTTTCGCACATTTCACGAGAAAAATAGCAAACAACACCATGCAAAATAACCAGCCAGATGTAACCGCTATTAATTTCTTAAGGCCAAAAAAGTGAGTGAAGGCCCAAACTGGCCGTATTGGCGCGGATGTAACCGGATTTCAATTCACTGTGAAAAAATCCTGATTTTAGAGGGCATAGAAAATGGCGGATTTCTCACTCGATGCGCGCAAAGCACTGTGGGTGACTAGAGTTTGTCTGTTTGGCAAGGGTCGTTGTGTTTGTCGAGTTGTGTTGAGATGAGGAGATTTTGTCTGTCAGTAAGTGAGGGTTGTGGAGTTTGTCAAGTTGGTCGCGTAGTGGGGTTTGTACTGTCTTGTACCCTTTCGGTACGTCTTTTAGGCTCCTGTAAGCTTTTTCTTCTCGACGTTTATCTGTACGTTAATACGTTCCACGTGACAGGAATTACAACGTCAACCGTTTTAAAGGGTTTTCGAGACGTGTGTTAGCCTAGTGTCATGCCGGCAATATTCCCGGTCTCATGACGACGATTCCACACCACGGTAGAAAAAGATTTTCAACAGAGCTGCTTTACCGGTCTAAAAAACTGACTTACCTTTTACCCTGAAAACCAGGGAGAACACTGTATATGTATATATTCATAACTTGTTCTATAAAAGTTTGCAGACAAATCACACGTTTTTATTGTGATCAGTGCTACTGGGTCTTACTGCTGTAACAAACAGCAGACGTGAGTCGACACAGTCGCAACAAACAACCAATACATGTGGATATACATAACTCGTTCTATGAAAGTGTGCAAACAAATCACACCTTTTTAGTGTGATCTACGCTACTGTCGCGAGAAACAACAGACAGGAGTCGACACACGCTACACCTGGTCCGTTAATTGTAACAGAGTTCTAAAAGCGGACTCACCAAGAGACAAACAAAACGACTGAGATACACAAAAAAGAACATGGTAGAACATGTTGATTACTCATTCTATAAGCATTGGGCAAACTGAGAACAGGGTTCTATTAGCCGACTATCCAAGGCAAGACAAAGCAATAGAGATACACGAAAGATGAACATGTGTCTATTACTTGTTCTGTGTCCTTAATGCGGGGTTAAAACTTGGCCCTCGCACGGTTGCCAGCGACAATTAAAACATGTCCAGGGTCACTAGAAGTTGAGGTTTGATCGCCCGAAGAGCGACTACGATTTGAGAAGTACGAAAAGAATAACAATAACAATAACAATACAGTAAAATGTTCTTTCCTTGGAGTACCTTTCTAATCTTACCTTCTTTCCTCAACTCTTAGTTCATCAATTGTAGTAAAAGTTTAGCTCTAAAGTGCAAAATTCAAAGCCGTTCGATCGCCGATCGATCAACTAGGACCTAGTACTTTATTTTGCATCGCATAACCCATCGAATGCGCTGTTTTTGTGGACTGAGGTTTGGCAGGTTTCTTTAAGTGTACAGTACCGCTCAAAGGAAAGTTACCACCCTCTCGCAAGACGCGAATCGCGTCGCGCGCTATGCGATTCTCGTAGCGCGAGATGCGATTCTCATAGTGTGTGACACGACTTTTGTCGCGCGCGAAGCCCTAAAAACTAAGTATTGTAGCTTAAAATTCTCTCGTAATTTTGATTGCCTATTGTAAAGCGAACGCCGATTGATAACGATCATTGAACGATCGGAGAACCCAGCGCCATTTGCGTTGTTTCGAGCAAAAACTAAGAACTGCTTTGCGAATTCCAAGAGCGTGAATTTCACATGTACATGCAACTTTACATCAGATTATTGCCAACAGCAATTCTAAACGACAATTCTTTATACAAAACATTAAAAAGCCACATCCATGGTTACATTAAACGAATGGAAAGCAAATTTATAAATTTACTGAATGATCGATCAAACCACATTCTTCATCGAACAAATTTAACCGCTGCACATGCAAGGCTTCTAATTTCACTTCGACAGGTTATTCCACAAACGTATTTTGTCACCGAAATCTGCTGGATTAGTTAACTGCAAATATTTCGTGGCTCTCGTGTTTTTAAATTTGATAGCTAGTGATCTGTTGAAATTGAGACAAAAACTTGCCGATCGTTCGATCCGAAGCGCACACTTCGTGCTTTGTCAACAAAGGACACAAAGCGCTTGTCAACTTTCTTCGGCATTTGTATTTTAAATCGATAGAATCAAGTTTTATAGTGAATGAAATTTTGAAAGCGATGTGTGAATAGGCTGTGAGTTAACAAATTTCCCTCGAAAATTCTTGATTTTGGATGGCATCATGCGTTAGTAGCAGACGTGACAGGTTTCAAATTATGCATGCACGTTATTTTGAAGTTATGCAAATTTGCAAAATTGTCCATGTGTTTCAGCAAATTGAAGGTAAATTATACTGCTTGATTGATAAAAAAAACTAAATCGTTTTACTTTATTGAAGCAAATTCACTATGTCGCTTGCTGAAAGAAACTTCAAACACGTTCTCTGTTTTCAGTTTTTACCGAAAGCGATGTGTCGATCGCTGATGTCGCGAGCTTGAGCGTAACGAAAACTTCAAACACAATCTTATTTCAATCAACTTGTTTATGGCGAACTAACGGGGTATATGTGTTGGATATGAATTTTAAAACTCACCAATCGATTTTTATGTTCTACTGATGACAAAGCCAAAGAAATTTGGCAAAACATGTTGCAAGTGGAAACGAAAACTACAGACATAGTCAGTCGATTGCCATGTATTACGTCGCCAGCTATGAAAAATAAACTCAAACTCATACGCTTAAAGTTAGTTCTAATATTTGAGTAAAGGAAAACCAGAAACACATCAAATCCTTTTTTCTTGGTGTCGCACCAAAGCACCGAAGTGTCCGAAGTGCAGTTGCTAACCCGTGAAAATTGCTTCGCGAATTTCATCGGTAAATCGTTCCTAATTTATGCCAAAATTGCCGCTTCAGTGACTCTCGTGCTACGCGAATTGCGTAGCGCGCGACACGATTCTCGTAGCGCGAGACGCGATTCGTGTAGCGTGCGAAACGAGACGCGACTGGTAACTTTCCTTTGGGCGGTACTGTACTTGCCTGAGAGATAGTAGGAGGTAGCAAGGCGTGACAGGCCGCACAATCTCTACCGGTGTGAAATATTTGAGAACCTTTTATATTTTTGCTCTAACGAGCATATCTTTAAGAGATTTTCCTTTCTTAAAAGATATGATAGGTGGATCTTTGAAGATTTGTTTGAGTAGTGGTTGTCCCTCTATGATGTGCCATTTTTTCATTAAAACTTGTTTGATGTTTGGCACTGCTGGTTCATATTGTGTGACAAAAGGCAAAATATCTTTCGTGTCTTTTTTGTTCTGTTTAAGCGCTGACTTCCTTTCTGTGAATTTTATTTCTGATAGGTGTTTATCTATCAGATTTCGTGGGTAGCCCCTTGCGACCAAGCGTGCTCTGAAATTTACCATGTTTTCTTCAAAAGTGTTTTCTGAAGAATTTGTTCTTAGGAGTCTAAGGGCTTCGCCTTTTATGAATCCTTTTTTGACACTTGGCGGGTGACAAGAGGTGTAGTGGGTGTACTGAAAGGTTTCTGTAGGTTTAAAATGTGTTTTTATGTCAAGGATTGATTGTTCCCTGAATCTTTCGCCTTTGTATATGACTGTATCCAGAAATGTAGTTTCTGTGTTTGAGATTTCAGCTGTGAAGTTAATTGTAGGATGATGTGAATTAGCTTGTTCGATGAATCTTTCAATGTCCGTTTTGCTGGCGTCCCACAGTGAAAATATATCGTCAATGTAACGTTTCCAGACTGTAGGTTTTTTGACAGTTTTGCTTAGGATTTGTGTTTCAATTTTAGCCATGAATATGTTGGCAAAGGCGACAGCCATTTTCGTCCCCATCGCAGTGCCGTGTACTTGAAGATAGTTCTTTCCATTAAATTGGAAGGAATTTTCTTTAAGTATGAGACTAAGCATTTCTCTGAGGTAGTGTGTGGGTATGGGAGGGCTATTATTGTGAAAGGTGTCGTATGCTTCGCATACTGTTTCGATACCCTCTTCTTGTGGTATATTTGTATATAGGCTCGTTACGTCCATCGAAACAAGGAATGCTTGTTTATTTACGCTGGTTCTCTCAATGAAATTTATGAAATCGGTGGTGTCTTTAAGATACGACTCCTGTGATTTCGATATAGGTTGGAGCAGTGTATCAACAAAAGATGATATTTTTTCTGTGGGCCCATCACAACCGGAGATTATTGGTCTTCCTGTGATGGTAGGCTTGTGAATTTTTGTAAGAGTATAGAATTCTGGTATTCTAGGTGGATTTGGTGTTTGGGATAGCCATTTCTTTGTCATGTTATCAATGTGATTACCATAGTGAAGGTCTGTAATTAAACGTGACACCTTGCTGTGTGTCTCTTTAACCATGGGGTTGTCAAGAGGCCTGTAATTGTTTTGATCGCTGAGTTGGATTTGACCTTCTTGAATCTTGTGTATTGTATTCATGACAACAGTGGTGTTTCCCTTGTCCGCTTTCTTGAGGTTAATTTCTTTATTTTGTTTTAATTCATTTAATGCTTTTCGTTCATTGCGTGACAAGTTCTGTTTAGGCTTAATTATTTTTATATCAGCCAGATCCATTTTCACTTCTTCTAAAAAGCTCTCTAGGGCAACTGATTTTTGAACTGGTGGGTTCCAGTTAGATTTGACATGGAAAGGGTGAACTTCTTTGCGTTTTCTGTGAAACATATATTTAAGACGCATTCGTCTTTCAAAATGTCGAAAATCCTGCAGTAATTGCCGCCGGATCTTGTTTGTGTTGGGTTTGTTCACCGGTATAAATTTTAAACCCCTGGAGATTACTTTAGTTTGGAAACAAGTAAGGTTTTTATTTGAGAGGTTTTTGATGTATTTTTCCTCCTTATTTTTTTGGTGTGAGGCTAAGTTTGTTGGTTTGTTTCTGCGTTCTTTTCGCTTTTTCGTGTCTCTTTGGGTTTTCGTGTAGTTATTTAACTCTTTATTTTGGATTTTCCCACCCTTGGTGGTGTTGACACATTTACCAGACATATGTGGGTACTCTTCAGAATCTTTATTGTCTTCGTGTAATTCTAACATCATTTGATCTACTTCAGCTCTGAGTTTATCAAGCTTCTTAAGTTTCTCACTGCGGCTAACCGCCGTTGGCGGAGTAGCTCTGGATTTGTTTCGTTTGGTTTCTGAACCGCTTTCACTTAAACGGCGGGCCTTAGCTTTGTCTTTGATAAGCTTAATTTTTTGTTTTTCTAGACGGCGATAGTGAAATCTTGTTAGAGCGCGGATAAAACCTTGCTCTGCTTTCTCTTTGATTGTCTTTATGTCCTTCTTAAAGTCTTCATCTGCCGGGATATTGGCCCGTGCAGAATATCTTAATGTCTTCGGACAAGTCTTTTTTTCTAAGTGTTCATTTAATTTCTTGATGGAAATTTCCGTCTTCATAATCTTTGCTTCTGTGGAAGGGAGTGCTTGGGTGGCCTTCCGTTTATTTGCTGGCTTGGTTGGTTTTTTGTGCCCACTACTGGGTTTGGCGTCCGCTTTTGGAGGCTGGTAGCTGGGGAGTTCGTACTCATCTTCTTCTTTGTCGCTGTGCAGTTCCTTTGAACAGCCAGGCTGGTCATATGGAGTATTAAGCGGACTGGCTCCAAGGATGCTTGGAGAGAGTTCTTCATGGTACTGTTCCTCCATTTTGCTTTCGACTAAGATCAACGATTCTGTTGTGATGTAAGGTTTCAAGCAAGACCTAGGTTTCGAATCTTACAGATTCTCGTCAGTTGCTATTTGTGGAATGGAAGAGGTTTGAGCTCTGTACCGTTCCGTAGTTTTTGGACAAGTTTTAGTTTTTATATCCACCCGTGGCCGTTAGATGGATCGAAAATGGTGCGTTATGATTGGTCCTTGCCAGTCCAATCAGGTGGCTGTAGGTTCGATCCGTATGATTTCGAAGCTTGTGTTGTGTTTTCTAAAAGGTTCGAATTCAAAAATTTTACGTGCAAAAATGCATCCTGTTAAAATGTACAGGCATATTTATGTTATACGCGTTCTAAAGGTGCTTTCTTCCAAAGATTGAAGAAATGTGTATTCTAGTTTGCGTGTATTTAGGCGTAGAACTATTGTACAGTCCAACTTTTAGACTTTGTTAATTAAGTGGTTTCACTGGTAGAATAGGGCTCTGTCTGGAAAACATAATCAGTAGGAGGTAGCAAGGCGTGACAGGCCGCACAATCTCTACCGGTGTGAAATATTTGAGAACCTTTTATATTTTTGCTCTAACGAGCATATCTTTAAGAGATTTTCCTTTCTTAAAAGATATGATAGGTGGATCTTTGAAGATTTGTTTGAGTAGTGGTTGTCCCTCTATGATGTGCCATTTTTTCATTAAAACTTGTTTGATGTTTGGCACTGCTGGTTCATATTGTGTGACAAAAGGCAAAATATCTTTCGTGTCTTTTTTGTTCTGTTTAAGCGCTGACTTCCTTTCTGTGAATTTTATTTCTGATAGGTGTTTATCTATCAGATTTCGTGGGTAGCCCCTTGCGACCAAGCGTGCTCTGAAATTTACCATGTTTTCTTCAAAAGTGTTTTCTGAAGAATTTGTTCTTAGGAGTCTAAGGGCTTCGCCTTTTATGAATCCTTTTTTGACACTTGGCGGGTGACAAGAGGTGTAGTGGGTGTACTGAAAGGTTTCTGTAGGTTTAAAATGTGTTTTTATGTCAAGGATTGATTGTTCCCTGAATCTTTCGCCTTTGTATATGACTGTATCCAGAAATGTAGTTTCTGTGTTTGAGATTTCAGCTGTGAAGTTAATTGTAGGATGATGTGAATTAGCTTGTTCGATGAATCTTTCAATGTCCGTTTTGCTGGCGTCCCACAGTGAAAATATATCGTCAATGTAACGTTTCCAGACTGTAGGTTTTTTGACAGTTTTGCTTAGGATTTGTGTTTCAATTTTAGCCATGAATATGTTGGCAAAGGCGACAGCCATTTTCGTCCCCATCGCAGTGCCGTGTACTTGAAGATAGTTCTTTCCATTAAATTGGAAGGAATTTTCTTTAAGTATGAGACTAAGCATTTCTCTGAGGTAGTGTGTGGGTATGGGAGGGCTATTATTGTGAAAGGTGTCGTATGCTTCGCATACTGTTTCGATACCCTCTTCTTGTGGTATATTTGTATATAGGCTCGTTACGTCCATCGAAACAAGGAATGCTTGTTTATTTACGCTGGTTCTCTCAATGAAATTTATGAAATCGGTGGTGTCTTTAAGATACGACTCCTGTGATTTCGATATAGGTTGGAGCAGTGTATCAACAAAAGATGATATTTTTTCTGTGGGCCCATCACAACCGGAGATTAGTAGGAGGTAGCAAGGCGTGACAGGCCGCACAATCTCTACCGGTGTGAAATATTTGAGAACCTTTTATATTTTTGCTCTAACGAGCATATCTTTAAGAGATTTTCCTTTCTTAAAAGATATGATAGGTGGATCTTTGAAGATTTGTTTGAGTAGTGGTTGTCCCTCTATGATGTGCCATTTTTTCATTAAAACTTGTTTGATGTTTGGCACTGCTGGTTCATATTGTGTGACAAAAGGCAAAATATCTTTCGTGTCTTTTTTGTTCTGTTTAAGCGCTGACTTCCTTTCTGTGAATTTTATTTCTGATAGGTGTTTATCTATCAGATTTCGTGGGTAGCCCCTTGCGACCAAGCGTGCTCTGAAATTTACCATGTTTTCTTCAAAAGTGTTTTCTGAAGAATTTGTTCTTAGGAGTCTAAGGGCTTCGCCTTTTATGAATCCTTTTTTGACACTTGGCGGGTGACAAGAGGTGTAGTGGGTGTACTGAAAGGTTTCTGTAGGTTTAAAATGTGTAGGAGGTAGCAAGGCGTGACAGGCCGCACAATCTCTACCGGTGTGAAATATTTGAGAACCTTTTATATTTTTGCTCTAACGAGCATATCTTTAAGAGATTTTCCTTTCTTAAAAGATATGATAGGTGGATCTTTGAAGATTTGTTTGAGTAGTGGTTGTCCCTCTATGATGTGCCATTTTTTCATTAAAACTTGTTTGATGTTTGGCACTGCTGGTTCATATTGTGTGACAAAAGGCAAAATATCTTTCGTGTCTTTTTTGTTCTGTTTAAGCGCTGACTTCCTTTCTGTGAATTTTATTTCTGATAGGTGTTTATCTATCAGATTTCGTGGGTAGCCCCTTGCGACCAAGCGTGCTCTGAAATTTACCATGTTTTCTTCAAAAGTGTTTTCTGAAGAATTTGTTCTTAGGAGTCTAAGGGCTTCGCCTTTTATGAATCCTTTTTTGACACTTGGCGGGTGACAAGAGGTGTAGTGGGTGTACTGAAAGGTTTCTGTAGGTTTAAAATGTGTTTTTATGTCAAGGATTGATTGTTCCCTGAATCTTTCGCCTTTGTATATGACTGTATCCGTAGGAGGTAGCAAGGCGTGACAGGCCGCACAATCTCTACCGGTGTGAAATATTTGAGAACCTTTTATATTTTTGCTCTAACGAGCATATCTTTAAGAGATTTTCCTTTCTTAAAAGATATGATAGGTGGATCTTTGAAGATTTGTTTGAGTAGTGGTTGTCCCTCTATGATGTGCCATTTTTTCATTAAAACTTGTTTGATGTTTGGCACTGCTGGTTCATATTGTGTGACAAAAGGCAAAATATCTTTCGTGTCTTTTTTGTTCTGTTTAAGCGCTGACTTCCTTTCTGTGAATTTTATTTCTGATAGGTGTTTATCTATCAGATTTCGTGGGTAGCCCCTTGCGACCAAGCGTGCTCTGAAATTTACCATGTTTTCTTCAAAAGTGTTTTCTGAAGAATTTGTTCTTAGGAGTCTAAGGGCTTCGCCTTTTATGAATCCTTTTTTGACACTTGGCGGGTGACAAGAGGTGTAGTGGGTGTACTGAAAGGTTTCTGTAGGTTTAAAATGTGTTTTTATGTCAAGGATTGATTGTTCCCTGAATCTTTCGCCTTTGTATATGACTGTATCCAGAAATGTAGTTTCTGTGTTTGAGATTTCAGCTGTGAAGTTAATTGTAGGATGATGTGAATTAGCTTGTTCGATGAATCTTTCAATGTCCGTTTTGCTGGCGTCCCACAGTGAAAATATATCGTCAATGTAACGTTTCCAGACTGTAGGTTTTTTGACAGTTTTGCTTAGGATTTGTGTTTCAATTTTAGTAGGAGGTAGCAAGGCGTGACAGGCCGCACAATCTCTACCGGTGTGAAATATTTGAGAACCTTTTATATTTTTGCTCTAACGAGCATATCTTTAAGAGATTTTCCTTTCTTAAAAGATATGATAGGTGGATCTTTGAAGATTTGTTTGAGTAGTGGTTGTCCCTCTATGATGTGCCATTTTTTCATTAAAACTTGTTTGATGTTTGGCACTGCTGGTTCATATTGTGTGACAAAAGGCAAAATATCTTTCGTGTCTTTTTTGTTCTGTTTAAGCGCTGACTTCCTTTCTGTGAATTTTATTTCTGATAGGTGTTTATCTATCAGATTTCGTGGGTAGCCCCTTGCGACCAAGCGTGCTCTGAAATTTACCATGTTTTCTTCAAAAGTGTTTTCTGAAGAATTTGTTCTTAGGAGTCTAAGGGCTTCGCCTTTTATGAATCCTTTTTTGACACTTGGCGGGTGACAAGAGGTGTAGTGGGTGTACTGAAAGGTTTCTGTAGGTTTAAAATGTGTTTTTATGTCAAGGATTGATTGTTCCCTGAATCTTTCGCCTTTGTATATGACTGTATCCAGAAATGTAGTTTCTGTGTTTGAGATTTCAGCTGTGAAGTTAATTGTAGGATGATGTGAATTAGCTTGTTCGATGAATCTTTCAATGTCCGTTTTGCTGGCGTCCCACAGTGAAAATATATCGTCAATGTAACGTTTCCAGACTGTAGGTTTTTTGACAGTTTTGCTTAGGATTTGTGTTTCAATTTTAGCCATGAATATGTTGGCAAAGGCGACAGCCATTTTCGTCCCCATCGCAGTGCCGTGTACTTGAAGATAGTTCTTTCCATTAAATTGGAAGGAATTTTCTTTAAGTATGAGACTAAGCATTTCTCTGAGGTAGTGTGTGGGTATGGGAGGGCTATTATTGTGAAAGGTGTCGTATGCTTCGCATACTGTTTCGATACCCTCTTCTTGTGGTATATTTGTATATAGGCTCGTTACGTCCATCGAAACAAGGAATGCTTGTTTATTTACGCTGATTCTCTCAATGAAATTTATGAAATCGGTGGTGTCTTTAAGATACGACTCCTGTGATTTCGATATAGGTTGGAGCAGTGTATCAACAAAAGATGATATTTTTTCTGTGGGCCCATCACAACCGGAGATTATTGGTCTTCCTGTGATGGTAGGCTTGTGAATTTTTGTAAGAGTATAGAATTCTGGTATTCTAGGTGGATTTGGTGTTTGGGATAGCCATTTCTTTGTCATGTTATCAATGTGATTACCATAGTGAAGGTCTGTAATTAAACGTGACACCTTGCTGTGTGTCTCTTTAACCATGGGGTTGTCAAGAGGCCTGTAATTGTTTTGATCGCTGAGTTGGATTTGACCTTCTTGAATCTTGTGTATTGTATTCATGACAACAGTGGTGTTTCCCTTGTCCGCTTTCTTGAGGTTAATTTCTTTATTTTGTTTTAATTCATTTAATGCTTTTCGTTCATTGCGTGACAAGTTCTGTTTAGGCTTAATTATTTTTATATCAGCCAGATCCATTTTCACTTCTTCTAAAAAGCTCTCTAGGGCAACTGATTTTTGAACTGGTGGGTTCCAGTTAGATTTGACATGGAAAGGGTGAACTTCTTTGCGTTTTCTGTGAAACATATATTTAAGACGCATTCGTCTTTCAAAATGTCGAAAATCCTGCAGTAATTGCCGCCGGATCTTGTTTGTGTTGGGTTTGTTCACCGGTATAAATTTTAAACCCCTGGAGATTACTTTAGTTTGGAAACAAGTAAGGTTTTTATTTGAGAGGTTTTTGATGTATTTTTCCTCCTTATTTTTTTGGTGTGAGGCTAAGTTTGTTGGTTTGTTTCTGCGTTCTTTTCGCTTTTTCGTGTCTCTTTGGGTTTTCGTGTAGTTATTTAACTCTTTATTTTGGATTTTCCCACCCTTGGTGGTGTTGACACATTTACCAGACATATGTGGGTACTCTTCAGAATCTTTATTGTCTTCGTGTAATTCTAACATCATTTGATCTACTTCAGCTCTGAGTTTATCAAGCTTCTTAAGTTTCTCACTGCGGCTAACCGCCGTTGGCGGAGTAGCTCTGGATTTGTTTCGTTTGGTTTCTGAACCGCTTTCACTTAAACGGCAGGCCTTAGCTTTGTCTTTGATAAGCTTAATTTTTTGTTTTTCTAGACGGCGATAGTGAAATCTTGTTAGAGCGCGGATAAAACCTTGCTCTGCTTTCTCTTTGATTGTCTTTATGTCCTTCTTAAAGTCTTCATCTGCCGGGATATTGGCCCGTGCAGAATATCTTAATGTCTTCGGACAAGTCTTTTTTTCTAAGTGTTCATTTAATTTCTTGATGGAAATTTCCGTCTTCATAATCTTTGCTTCTGTGGAAGGGAGTGCTTGGGTGGCCTTCCGTTTATTTGCTGGCTTGGTTGGTTTTTTGTGCCCACTACTGGGTTTGGCGTCCGCTTTTGGAGGCTGGTAGCTGGGGAGTTCGTACTCATCTTCTTCTTTGTCGCTGTGCAGTTCCTTTGAACAGCCAGGCTGGTCATATGGAGTATTAAGCGGACTGGCTCCAAGGATGCTTGGAGAGAGTTCTTCATGGTACTGTTCCTCCATTTTGCTTTCGACTAAGATCAACGATTCTGTTGTGATGTAAGGTTTCAAGCAAGACCTAGGTTTCGAATCTTACAGATTCTCGTCAGTTGCTATTTGTGGAATGGAAGAGGTTTGAGCTCTGTACCGTTCCGTAGTTTTTGGACAAGTTTTAGTTTTTATATCCACCCGTGGCCGTTAGATGGATCGAAAATGGTGCGTTATGATTGGTCCTTGCCAGTCCAATCAGGTGGCTGTAGGTTCGATCCGTATGATTTCGAAGCTTGTGTTGTGTTTTCTAAAAGGTTCGAATTCAAAAATTTTACGTGCAAAAATGCATCCTGTTAAAATGTACAGGCATATTTATGTTATACGCGTTCTAAAGGTGCTTTCTTCCAAAGATTGAAGAAATGTGTATTCTAGTTTGCGTGTATTTAGGCGTAGAACTATTGTACAGTCCAACTTTTAGACTTTGTTAATTAAGTGGTTTCACTGGTAGAATAGGGCTCTGTCTGGAAAACATAATCAGTAGGAGGTAGCAAGGCGTGACAGGCCGCACAATCTCTACCGGTGTGAAATATTTGAGAACCTTTTATATTTTTGCTCTAACGAGCATATCTTTAAGAGATTTTCCTTTCTTAAAAGATATGATAGGTGGATCTTTGAAGATTTGTTTGAGTAGTGGTTGTCCCTCTATGATGTGCCATTTTTTCATTAAAACTTGTTTGATGTTTGGCACTGCTGGTTCATATTGTGTGACAAAAGGCAAAATATCTTTCGTGTCTTTTTTGTTCTGTTTAAGCGCTGACTTCCTTTCTGTGAATTTTATTTCTGATAGGTGTTTATCTATCAGATTTCGTGGGTAGCCCCTTGCGACCAAGCGTGCTCTGAAATTTACCATGTTTTCTTCAAAAGTGTTTTCTGAAGAATTTGTTCTTAGGAGTCTAAGGGCTTCGCCTTTTATGAATCCTTTTTTGACACTTGGCGGGTGACAAGAGGTGTAGTGGGTGTACTGAAAGGTTTCTGTAGGTTTAAAATGTGTTTTTATGTCAAGGATTGATTGTTCCCTGAATCTTTCGCCTTTGTATATGACTGTATCCAGAAATGTAGTTTCTGTGTTTGAGATTTCAGCTGTGAAGTTAATTGTAGGATGATGTGAATTAGCTTGTTCGATGAATCTTTCAATGTCCGTTTTGCTGGCGTCCCACAGTGAAAATATATCGTCAATGTAACGTTTCCAGACTGTAGGTTTTTTGACAGTTTTGCTTAGGATTTGTGTTTCAATTTTAGCCATGAATATGTTGGCAAAGGCGACAGCCATTTTCGTCCCCATCGCAGTGCCGTGTACTTGAAGATAGTTCTTTCCATTAAATTGGAAGGAATTTTCTTTAAGTATGAGACTAAGCATTTCTCTGAGGTAGTGTGTGGGTATGGGAGGGCTATTATTGTGAAAGGTGTCGTATGCTTCGCATACTGTTTCGATACCCTCTTCTTGTGGTATATTTGTATATAGGCTCGTTACGTCCATCGAAACAAGGAATGCTTGTTTATTTACGCTGGTTCTCTCAATGAAATTTATGAAATCGGTGGTGTCTTTAAGATACGACTCCTGTGATTTCGATATAGGTTGGAGCAGTGTATCAACAAAAGATGATATTTTTTCTGTGGGCCCATCACAACCGGAGATTATTGGTCTTCCTGTGATGGTAGGCTTGTGAATTTTTGTAAGAGTATAGAATTCTGGTATTCTAGGTGGATTTGGTGTTTGGGATAGCCATTTCTTTGTCATGTTATCAATGTGATTACCATAGTGAAGGTCTGTAATTAAACGTGACACCTTGCTGTGTGTCTCTTTAACCATGGGGTTGTCAAGAGGCCTGTAATTGTTTTGATCGCTGAGTTGGATTTGACCTTCTTGAATCTTGTGTATTGTATTCATGACAACAGTGGTGTTTCCCTTGTCCGCTTTCTTGAGGTTAATTTCTTTATTTTGTTTTAATTCATTTAATGCTTTTCGTTCATTGCGTGACAAGTTCTGTTTAGGCTTAATTATTTTTATATCAGCCAGATCCATTTTCACTTCTTCTAAAAAGCTCTCTAGGGCAACTGATTTTTGAACTGGTGGGTTCCAGTTAGATTTGACATGGAAAGGGTGAACTTCTTTGCGTTTTCTGTGAAACATATATTTAAGACGCATTCGTCTTTCAAAATGTCGAAAATCCTGCAGTAATTGCCGCCGGATCTTGTTTGTGTTGGGTTTGTTCACCGGTATAAATTTTAAACCCCTGGAGATTACTTTAGTTTGGAAACAAGTAAGGTTTTTATTTGAGAGGTTTTTGATGTATTTTTCCTCCTTATTTTTTTGGTGTGAGGCTAAGTTTGTTGGTTTGTTTCTGCGTTCTTTTCGCTTTTTCGTGTCTCTTTGGGTTTTCGTGTAGTTATTTAACTCTTTATTTTGGATTTTCCCACCCTTGGTGGTGTTGACACATTTACCAGACATATGTGGGTACTCTTCAGAATCTTTATTGTCTTCGTGTAATTCTAACATCATTTGATCTACTTCAGCTCTGAGTTTATCAAGCTTCTTAAGTTTCTCACTGCGGCTAACCGCCGTTGGCGGAGTAGCTCTGGATTTGTTTCGTTTGGTTTCTGAACCGCTTTCACTTAAACGGCGGGCCTTAGCTTTGTCTTTGATAAGCTTAATTTTTTGTTTTTCTAGACGGCGATAGTGAAATCTTGTTAGAGCGCGGATAAAACCTTGCTCTGCTTTCTCTTTGATTGTCTTTATGTCCTTCTTAAAGTCTTCATCTGCCGGGATATTGGCCCGTGCAGAATATCTTAATGTCTTCGGACAAGTCTTTTTTTCTAAGTGTTCATTTAATTTCTTGATGGAAATTTCCGTCTTCATAATCTTTGCTTCTGTGGAAGGGAGTGCTTGGGTGGCCTTCCGTTTATTTGCTGGCTTGGTTGGTTTTTTGTGCCCACTACTGGGTTTGGCGTCCGCTTTTGGAGGCTGGTAGCTGGGGAGTTCGTACTCATCTTCTTCTTTGTCGCTGTGCAGTTCCTTTGAACAGCCAGGCTGGTCATATGGAGTATTAAGCGGACTGGCTCCAAGGATGCTTGGAGAGAGTTCTTCATGGTACTGTTCCTCCATTTTGCTTTCGACTAAGATCAACGATTCTGTTGTGATGTAAGGTTTCAAGCAAGACCTAGGTTTCCTTCTATCTCTCCAAGCATCCTTGGAGCCAGTCCGCTTAATACTCCATATGACCAGCCTGGCTGTTCAAAGGAACTGCACAGCGACAAAGAAGAAGATGAGTACGAACTCCCCAGCTACCAGCCTCCAAAAGCGGACGCCAAACCCAGTAGTGGGCACAAAAAACCAACCAAGCCAGCAAATAAACGGAAGGCCACCCAAGCACTCCCTTCCACAGAAGCAAAGATTATGAAGACGGAAATTTCCATCAAGAAATTAAATGAACACTTAGAAAAAAAGACTTGTCCGAAGACATTAAGATATTCTGCACGGGCCAATATCCCGGCAGATGAAGACTTTAAGAAGGACATAAAGACAATCAAAGAGAAAGCAGAGCAAGGTTTTATCCGCGCTCTAACAAGATTTCACTATCGCCGTCTAGAAAAACAAAAAATTAAGCTTATCAAAGACAAAGCTAAGGCCCGCCGTTTAAGTGAAAGCGGTTCAGAAACCAAACGAAACAAATCCAGAGCTACTCCGCCAACGGCGGTTAGCCGCAGTGAGAAACTTAAGAAGCTTGATAAACTCAGAGCTGAAGTAGATCAAATGATGTTAGAATTACACGAAGACAATAAAGATTCTGAAGAGTACCCACATATGTCTGGTAAATGTGTCAACACCACCAAGGGTGGGAAAATCCAAAATAAAGAGTTAAATAACTACACGAAAACCCAAAGAGACACGAAAAAGCGAAAAGAACGCAGAAACAAACCAACAAACTTAGCCTCACACCAAAAAAATAAGGAGGAAAAATACATCAAAAACCTCTCAAATAAAAACCTTACTTGTTTCCAAACTAAAGTAATCTCCAGGGGTTTAAAATTTATACCGGTGAACAAACCCAACACAAACAAGATCCGGCGGCAATTACTGCAGGATTTTCGACATTTTGAAAGACGAATGCGTCTTAAATATATGTTTCACAGAAAACGCAAAGAAGTTCACCCTTTCCATGTCAAATCTAACTGGAACCCACCAGTTCAAAAATCAGTTGCCCTAGAGAGCTTTTTAGAAGAAGTGAAAATGGATCTGGCTGATATAAAAATAATTAAGCCTAAACAGAACTTGTCACGCAATGAACGAAAAGCATTAAATGAATTAAAACAAAATAAAGAAATTAACCTCAAGAAAGCGGACAAGGGAAACACCACTGTTGTCATGAATACAATACACAAGATTCAAGAAGGTCAAATCCAACTCAGCGATCAAAACAATTACAGGCCTCTTGACAACCCCATGGTTAAAGAGACACACAGCAAGGTGTCACGTTTAATTACAGACCTTCACTATGGTAATCACATTGATAACATGACAAAGAAATGGCTATCCCAAACACCAAATCCACCTAGAATACCAGAATTCTATACTCTTACAAAAATTCACAAGCCTACCATCACAGGAAGACCAATAATCTCCGGTTGTGATGGGCCCACAGAAAAAATATCATCTTTTGTTGATACACTGCTCCAACCTATATCGAAATCACAGGAGTCGTATCTTAAAGACACCACCGATTTCATAAATTTCATTGAGAGAACCAGCGTAAATAAACAAGCATTCCTTGTTTCGATGGACGTAACGAGCCTATATACAAATATACCACAAGAAGAGGGTATCGAAACAGTATGCGAAGCATACGACACCTTTCACAATAATAGCCCTCCCATACCCACACACTACCTCAGAGAAATGCTTAGTCTCATACTTAAAGAAAATTCCTTCCAATTTAATGGAAAGAACTATCTTCAAGTACACGGCACTGCGATGGGGACGAAAATGGCTGTCGCCTTTGCCAACATATTCATGGCTAAAATTGAAACACAAATCCTAAGCAAAACTGTCAAAAAACCTACAGTCTGGAAACGTTACATTGACGATATATTTTCACTGTGGGACGCCAGCAAAACGGACATTGAAAGATTCATCGAACAAGCTAATTCACATCATCCTACAATTAACTTCACAGCTGAAATCTCAAACACAGAAACTACATTTCTGGATACAGTCATATACAAAGGCGAAAGATTCAGGGAACAATCAATCCTTGACATAAAAACACATTTTAAACCTACAGAAACCTTTCAGTACACCCACTACACCTCTTGTCACCCGCCAAGTGTCAAAAAAGGATTCATAAA
Organism: Siderastrea radians; assembly: GCA_964017195.1. NCBI lineage: Eukaryota > Metazoa > Cnidaria > Anthozoa > Scleractinia > Rhizangiidae > Siderastrea > Siderastrea radians. The sequence continues at coordinate 22,635,799 of OZ024888.1, read as the reverse complement.
AGGCGAAGCCCTTAGACTCCTAAGAACAAATTCTTCAGAAAACACTTTTGAAGAAAACATGGTAAATTTCAGAGCACGCTTGGTCGCAAGGGGCTACCCACGAAATCTGATAGATAAACACCTATCAGAAATAAAATTCACAGAAAGGAAGTCAGCGCTTAAACAGAACAAAAAAGACACGAAAGATATTTTGCCTTTTGTCACACAATATGAACCAGCAGTGCCAAACATCAAACAAGTTTTAATGAAAAAATGGCACATCATAGAGGGACAACCACTACTCAAACAAATCTTCAAAGATCCACCTATCATATCTTTTAAGAAAGGAAAATCTCTTAAAGATATGCTCGTTAGAGCAAAAATATAAAAGGTTCTCAAATATTTCACACCGGTAGAGATTGTGCGGCCTGTCACGCCTTGCTACCTCCTACGAGCCTATATACAAATATACCACAAGAAGAGGGTATCGAAACAGTATGCGAAGCATACGACACCTTTCACAATAATAGCCCTCCCATACCCACACACTACCTCAGAGAAATGCTTAGTCTCATACTTAAAGAAAATTCCTTCCAATTTAATGGAAAGAACTATCTTCAAGTACACGGCACTGCGATGGGGACGAAAATGGCTGTCGCCTTTGCCAACATATTCATGGCTAAAATTGAAACACAAATCCTAAGCAAAACTGTCAAAAAACCTACAGTCTGGAAACGTTACATTGACGATATATTTTCACTGTGGGACGCCAGCAAAACGGACATTGAAAGATTCATCGAACAAGCTAATTCACATCATCCTACAATTAACTTCACAGCTGAAATCTCAAACACAGAAACTACATTTCTGGATACAGTCATATACAAAGGCGAAAGATTCAGGGAACAATCAATCCTTGACATAAAAACACATTTTAAACCTACAGAAACCTTTCAGTACACCCACTACACCTCTTGTCACCCGCCAAGTGTCAAAAAAGGATTCATAAAAGGCGAAGCCCTTAGACTCCTAAGAACAAATTCTTCAGAAAACACTTTTGAAGAAAACATGGTAAATTTCAGAGCACGCTTGGTCGCAAGGGGCTACCCACGAAATCTGATAGATAAACACCTATCAGAAATAAAATTCACAGAAAGGAAGTCAGCGCTTAAACAGAACAAAAAAGACACGAAAGATATTTTGCCTTTTGTCACACAATATGAACCAGCAGTGCCAAACATCAAACAAGTTTTAATGAAAAAATGGCACATCATAGAGGGACAACCACTACTCAAACAAATCTTCAAAGATCCACCTATCATATCTTTTAAGAAAGGAAAATCTCTTAAAGATATGCTCGTTAGAGCAAAAATATAAAAGGTTCTCAAATATTTCACACCGGTAGAGATTGTGCGGCCTGTCACGCCTTGCTACCTCCTACTACCTCCTACACATTTTAAACCTACAGAAACCTTTCAGTACACCCACTACACCTCTTGTCACCCGCCAAGTGTCAAAAAAGGATTCATAAAAGGCGAAGCCCTTAGACTCCTAAGAACAAATTCTTCAGAAAACACTTTTGAAGAAAACATGGTAAATTTCAGAGCACGCTTGGTCGCAAGGGGCTACCCACGAAATCTGATAGATGAACACCTATCAGAAATAAAATTCACAGAAAGGAAGTCAGCGCTTAAACAGAACAAAAAAGACACGAAAGATATTTTGCCTTTTGTCACACAATATGAACCAGCAGTGCCAAACATCAAACAAGTTTTAATGAAAAAATGGCACATCATAGAGGGACAACCACTACTCAAACAAATCTTCAAAGATCCACCTATCATATCTTTTAAGAAAGGAAAATCTCTTAAAGATATGCTCGTTAGAGCAAAAATATAAAAGGTTCTCAAATATTTCACACCGGTAGAGATTGTGCGGCCTGTCACGCCTTGCTACCTCCTACTGATTATGTTTTCCAGACAGAGCCCTATTCTACCAGTGAAACCACTTAATTAACAGAGTCTAAAAGTTGGACTGTACAATAGTTCTACGCCTAAATACACGCAAACTAGAATACACATTTCTTCAATCTTTGGAAGAAAGCACCTTTAGAACGCGTATAACATAAATATGCCTGTACATTTTAACAGGATGCATTTTTGCACGTAAAATTTTTGAATTCGAACCTTTTAGAAAACACAACACAAGCTTCGAAATCATACGGATCGAACCTACAGCCACCTGATTGGACTGGCAAGGACCAATCATAACGCACCATTTTCGATCCATCTAACGGCCACGGGTGGATATAAAAACTAAAACTTGTCCAAAAACTACGGAACGGTACAGAGCTCAAACCTCTTCCATTCCACAAATAGCAACTGACGAGAATCTGTAAGATTCGAAACCTAGGTCTTGCTTGAAACCTTACATCACAACAGAATCGTTGATCTTAGTCGAAAGCAAAATGGAGGAACAGTACCATGAAGAACTCTCTCCAAGCATCCTTGGAGCCAGTCCGCTTAATACTCCATATGACCAGCCTGGCTGTTCAAAGGAACTGCACAGCGACAAAGAAGAAGATGAGTACGAACTCCCCAGCTACCAGCCTCCAAAAGCGGACGCCAAACCCAGTAGTGGGCACAAAAAACCAACCAAGCCAGCAAATAAACGGAAGGCCACCCAAGCACTCCCTTCCACAGAAGCAAAGATTATGAAGACGGAAATTTCCATCAAGAAATTAAATGAACACTTAGAAAAAAAGACTTGTCCGAAGACATTAAGATATTCTGCACGGGCCAATATCCCGGCAGATGAAGACTTTAAGAAGGACATAAAGACAATCAAAGAGAAAGCAGAGCAAGGTTTTATCCGCGCTCTAACAAGATTTCACTATCGCCGTCTAGAAAAACAAAAAATTAAGCTTATCAAAGACAAAGCTAAGGCCCGCCGTTTAAGTGAAAGCGGTTCAGAAACCAAACGAAACAAATCCAGAGCTACTCCGCCAACGGCGGTTAGCCGCAGTGAGAAACTTAAGAAGCTTGATAAACTCAGAGCTGAAGTAGATCAAATGATGTTAGAATTACACGAAGACAATAAAGATTCTGAAGAGTACCCACATATGTCTGGTAAATGTGTCAACACCACCAAGGGTGGGAAAATCCAAAATAAAGAGTTAAATAACTACACGAAAACCCAAAGAGACACGAAAAAGCGAAAAGAACGCAGAAACAAACCAACAAACTTAGCCTCACACCAAAAAAATAAGGAGGAAAAATACATCAAAAACCTCTCAAATAAAAACCTTACTTGTTTCCAAACTAAAGTAATCTCCAGGGGTTTAAAATTTATACCGGTGAACAAACCCAACACAAACAAGATCCGGCGGCAATTACTGCAGGATTTTCGACATTTTGAAAGACGAATGCGTCTTAAATATATGTTTCACAGAAAACGCAAAGAAGTTCACCCTTTCCATGTCAAATCTAACTGGAACCCACCAGTTCAAAAATCAGTTGCCCTAGAGAGCTTTTTAGAAGAAGTGAAAATGGATCTGGCTGATATAAAAATAATTAAGCCTAAACAGAACTTGTCACGCAATGAACGAAAAGCATTAAATGAATTAAAACAAAATAAAGAAATTAACCTCAAGAAAGCGGACAAGGGAAACACCACTGTTGTCATGAATACAATACACAAGATTCAAGAAGGTCAAATCCAACTCAGCGATCAAAACAATTACAGGCCTCTTGACAACCCCATGGTTAAAGAGACACACAGCAAGGTGTCACGTTTAATTACAGACCTTCACTATGGTAATCACATTGATAACATGACAAAGAAATGGCTATCCCAAACACCAAATCCACCTAGAATACCAGAATTCTATACTCTTACAAAAATTCACAAGCCTACCATCACAGGAAGACCAATAATCTCCGGTTGTGATGGGCCCACAGAAAAAATATCATCTTTTGTTGATACACTGCTCCAACCTATATCGAAATCACAGGAGTCGTATCTTAAAGACACCACCGATTTCATAAATTTCATTGAGAGAACCAGCGTAAATAAACAAGCATTCCTTGTTTCGATGGACGTAACGAGCCTATATACAAATATACCACAAGAAGAGGGTATCGAAACAGTATGCGAAGCATACGACACCTTTCACAATAATAGCCCTCCCATACCCACACACTACCTCAGAGAAATGCTTAGTCTCATACTTAAAGAAAATTCCTTCCAATTTAATGGAAAGAACTATCTTCAAGTACACGGCACTGCGATGGGGACGAAAATGGCTGTCGCCTTTGCCAACATATTCATGGCTAAAATTGAAACACAAATCCTAAGCAAAACTGTCAAAAAACCTACAGTCTGGAAACGTTACATTGACGATATATTTTCACTGTGGGACGCCAGCAAAACGGACATTGAAAGATTCATCGAACAAGCTAATTCACATCATCCTACAATTAACTTCACAGCTGAAATCTCAAACACAGAAACTACATTTCTGGATACAGTCATATACAAAGGCGAAAGATTCAGGGAACAATCAATCCTTGACATAAAAACACATTTTAAACCTACAGAAACCTTTCAGTAGACCCACTACACCTCTTGTCACCCGCCAAGTGTCAAAAAAGGATTCATAAAAGGCGAAGCCCTTAGACTCCTAAGAACAAATTCTTCAGAAAACACTTTTGAAGAAAACATGGTAAATTTCAGAGCACGCTTGGTCGCAAGGGGCTACCCACGAAATCTGATAGATAAACACCTATCAGAAATAAAATTCACAGAAAGGAAGTCAGCGCTTAAACAGAACAAAAAAGACACGAAAGATATTTTGCCTTTTGTCACACAATATGAACCAGCAGTGCCAAACATCAAACAAGTTTTAATGAAAAAATGGCACATCATAGAGGGACAACCACTACTCAAACAAATCTTCAAAGATCCACCTATCATATCTTTTAAGAAAGGAAAATCTCTTAAAGATATGCTCGTTAGAGCAAAAATATAAAAGGTTCTCAAATATTTCACACCGGTAGAGATTGTGCGGCCTGTCACGCCTTGCTACCTCCTACTAGAGTTAAATAACTACACGAAAACCCAAAGAGACACGAAAAAGCGAAAAGAACGCAGAAACAAACCAACAAACTTAGCCTCACACCAAAAAAATAAGGAGGAAAAATACATCAAAAACCTCTCAAATAAAAACCTTACTTGTTTCCAAACTAAAGTAATCTCCAGGGGTTTAAAATTTATACCGGTGAACAAACCCAACACAAACAAGATCCGGCGGCAATTACTGCAGGATTTTCGACATTTTGAAAGACGAATGCGTCTTAAATATATGTTTCACAGAAAACGCAAAGAAGTTCACCCTTTCCATGTCAAATCTAACTGGAACCCACCAGTTCAAAAATCAGTTGCCCTAGAGAGCTTTTTAGAAGAAGTGAAAATGGATCTGGCTGATATAAAAATAATTAAGCCTAAACAGAACTTGTCACGCAATGAACGAAAAGCATTAAATGAATTAAAACAAAATAAAGAAATTAACCTCAAGAAAGCGGACAAGGGAAACACCACTGTTGTCATGAATACAATACACAAGATTCAAGAAGGTCAAATCCAACTCAGCGATCAAAACAATTACAGGCCTCTTGACAACCCCATGGTTAAAGAGACACACAGCAAGGTGTCACGTTTAATTACAGACCTTCACTATGGTAATCACATTGATAACATGACAAAGAAATGGCTATCCCAAACACCAAATCCACCTAGAATACCAGAATTCTATACTCTTACAAAAATTCACAAGCCTACCATCACAGGAAGACCAATAATCTCCGGTTGTGATGGGCCCACAGAAAAAATATCATCTTTTGTTGATACACTGCTCCAACCTATATCGAAATCACAGGAGTCGTATCTTAAAGACACCACCGATTTCATAAATTTCATTGAGAGAACCAGCGTAAATAAACAAGCATGCCTTGTTTCGATGGACGTAACGAGCCTATATACAAATATACCACAAGAAGAGGGTATCGAAACAGTATGCGAAGCATACGACACCTTTCACAATAATAGCCCTCCCATACCCACACACTACCTCAGAGAAATGCTTAGTCTCATACTTAAAGAAAATTCCTTCCAATTTAATGGAAAGAACTATCTTCAAGTACACGGCACTGCGATGGGGACGAAAATGGCTGTCGCCTTTGCCAACATATTCATGGCTAAAATTGAAACACAAATCCTAAGCAAAACTGTCAAAAAACCTACAGTCTGGAAACGTTACATTGACGATATATTTTCACTGTGGGACGCCAGCAAAACGGACATTGAAAGATTCATCGAACAAGCTAATTCACATCATCCTACAATTAACTTCACAGCTGAAATCTCAAACACAGAAACTACATTTCTGGATACAGTCATATACAAAGGCGAAAGATTCAGGGAACAATCAATCCTTGACATAAAAACACATTTTAAACCTACAGAAACCTTTCAGTACACCCACTACACCTCTTGTCACCCGCCAAGTGTCAAAAAAGGATTCATAAAAGGCGAAGCCCTTAGACTCCTAAGAACAAATTCTTCAGAAAACACTTTTGAAGAAAACATGGTAAATTTCAGAGCACGCTTGGTCGCAAGGGGCTACCCACGAAATCTGATAGATAAACACCTATCAGAAATAAAATTCACAGAAAGGAAGTCAGCGCTTAAACAGAACAAAAAAGACACGAAAGATATTTTGCCTTTTGTCACACAATATGAACCAGCAGTGCCAAACATCAAACAAGTTTTAATGAAAAAATGGCACATCATAGAGGGACAACCACTACTCAAACAAATCTTCAAAGATCCACCTATCATATCTTTTAAGAAAGGAAAATCTCTTAAAGATATGCTCGTTAGAGCAAAAATATAAAAGGTTCTCAAATATTTCACACCGGTAGAGATTGTGCGGCCTGTCACGCCTTGCTACCTCCTACTGATTATGTTTTCCAGACAGAGCCCTATTCTACCAGTGAAACCACTTAATTAACAAAGTCTAAAAGTTGGACTGTACAATAGTTCTACGCCTAAATACACGCAAACTAGAATACACATTTCTTCAATCTTTGGAAGAAAGCACCTTTAGAACGCGTATAACATAAATATGCCTGTACATTTTAACAGGATGCATTTTTGCACGTAAAATTTTTGAATTCGAACCTTTTAGAAAACACAACACAAGCTTCGAAATCATACGGATCGAACCTACAGCCACCTGATTGGACTGGCAAGGACCAATCATAACGCACCATTTTCGATCCATCTAACGGCCACGGGTGGATATAAAAACTAAAACTTGTCCAAAAACTACGGAACGGTACAGAGCTCAAACCTCTTCCATTCCACAAATAGCAACTGACGAGAATCTGTAAGATTCGAAACCTAGGTCTTGCTTGAAACCTTACATCACAACAGAATCGTTGATCTTAGTCGAAAGCAAAATGGAGGAACAGTACCATGAAGAACTCTCTCCAAGCATCCTTGGAGCCAGTCCGCTTAATACTCCATATGACCAGCCTGGCTGTTCAAAGGAACTGCACAGCGACAAAGAAGAAGATGAGTACGAACTCCCCAGCTACCAGCCTCCAAAAGCGGACGCCAAACCCAGTAGTGGGCACAAAAAACCAACCAAGCCAGCAAATAAACGGAAGGCCACCCAAGCACTCCCTTCCACAGAAGCAAAGATTATGAAGACGGAAATTTCCATCAAGAAATTAAATGAACACTTAGAAAAAAAGACTTGTCCGAAGACATTAAGATATTCTGCACGGGCCAATATCCCGGCAGATGAAGACTTTAAGAAGGACATAAAGACAATCAAAGAGAAAGCAGAGCAAGGTTTTATCCGCGCTCTAACAAGATTTCACTATCGCCGTCTAGAAAAACAAAAAATTAAGCTTATCAAAGACAAAGCTAAGGCCCGCCGTTTAAGTGAAAGCGGTTCAGAAACCAAACGAAACAAATCCAGAGCTACTCCGCCAACGGCGGTTAGCCGCAGTGAGAAACTTAAGAAGCTTGATAAACTCAGAGCTGAAGTAGATCAAATGATGTTAGAATTACACGAAGACAATAAAGATTCTGAAGAGTACCCACATATGTCTGGTAAATGTGTCAACACCACCAAGGGTGGGAAAATCCAAAATAAAGAGTTAAATAACTACACGAAAACCCAAAGAGACACGAAAAAGCGAAAAGAACGCAGAAACAAACCAACAAACTTAGCCTCACACCAAAAAAATAAGGAGGAAAAATACATCAAAAACCTCTCAAATAAAAACCTTACTTGTTTCCAAACTAAAGTAATCTCCAGGGGTTTAAAATTTATACCGGTGAACAAACCCAACACAAACAAGATCCGGCGGCAATTACTGCAGGATTTTCGACATTTTGAAAGACGAATGCGTCTTAAATATATGTTTCACAGAAAACGCAAAGAAGTTCACCCTTTCCATGTCAAATCTAACTGGAACCCACCAGTTCAAAAATCAGTTGCCCTAGAGAGCTTTTTAGAAGAAGTGAAAATGGATCTGGCTGATATAAAAATAATTAAGCCTAAACAGAACTTGTCACGCAATGAACGAAAAGCATTAAATGAATTAAAACAAAATAAAGAAATTAACCTCAAGAAAGCGGACAAGGGAAACACCACTGTTGTCATGAATACAATACACAAGATTCAAGAAGGTCAAATCCAACTCAGCGATCAAAACAATTACAGGCCTCTTGACAACCCCATGGTTAAAGAGACACACAGCAAGGTGTCACGTTTAATTACAGACCTTCACTATGGTAATCACATTGATAACATGACAAAGAAATGGCTATCCCAAACACCAAATCCACCTAGAATACCAGAATTCTATACTCTTACAAAAATTCACAAGCCTACCATCACAGGAAGACCAATAATCTCCGGTTGTGATGGGCCCACAGAAAAAATATCATCTTTTGTTGATACACTGCTCCAACCTATATCGAAATCACAGGAGTCGTATCTTAAAGACACCACCGATTTCATAAATTTCATTGAGAGAACCAGCGTAAATAAACAAGCATTCCTTGTTTCGATGGACGTAACGAGCCTATATACAAATATACCACAAGAAGAGGGTATCGAAACAGTATGCGAAGCATACGACACCTTTCACAATAATAGCCCTCCCATACCCACACACTACCTCAGAGAAATGCTTAGTCTCATACTTAAAGAAAATTCCTTCCAATTTAATGGAAAGAACTATCTTCAAGTACACGGCACTGCGATGGGGACGAAAATGGCTGTCGCCTTTGCCAACATATTCATGGCTAAAATTGAAACACAAATCCTAAGCAAAACTGTCAAAAAACCTACAGTCTGGAAACGTTACATTGACGATATATTTTCACTGTGGGACGCCAGCAAAACGGACATTGAAAGATTCATCGAACAAGCTAATTCACATCATCCTACAATTAACTTCACAGCTGAAATCTCAAACACAGAAACTACATTTCTGGATACAGTCATATACAAAGGCGAAAGATTCAGGGAACAATCAATCCTTGACATAAAAACACATTTTAAACCTACAGAAACCTTTCAGTACACCCACTACACCTCTTGTCACCCGCCAAGTGTCAAAAAAGGATTCATAAAAGGCGAAGCCCTTAGACTCCTAAGAACAAATTCTTCAGAAAACACTTTTGAAGAAAACATGGTAAATTTCAGAGCACGCTTGGTCGCAAGGGGCTACCCACGAAATCTGATAGATAAACACCTATCAGAAATAAAATTCACAGAAAGGAAGTCAGCGCTTAAACAGAACAAAAAAGACACGAAAGATATTTTGCCTTTTGTCACACAATATGAACCAGCAGTGCCAAACATCAAACAAGTTTTAATGAAAAAATGGCACATCATAGAGGGACAACCACTACTCAAACAAATCTTCAAAGATCCACCTATCATATCTTTTAAGAAAGGAAAATCTCTTAAAGATATGCTCGTTAGAGCAAAAATATAAAAGGTTCTCAAATATTTCACACCGGTAGAGATTGTGCGGCCTGTCACGCCTTGCTACCTCCTACTGATTATGTTTTCCAGACAGAGCCCTATTCTACCAGTGAAACCACTTAATTAACAAAGTCTAAAAGTTGGACTGTACAATAGTTCTACGCCTAAATACACGCAAACTAGAATACACATTTCTTCAATCTTTGGAAGAAAGCACCTTTAGAACGCGTATAACATAAATATGCCTGTACATTTTAACAGGATGCATTTTTGCACGTAAAATTTTTGAATTCGAACCTTTTAGAAAACACAACACAAGCTTCGAAATCATACGGATCGAACCTACAGCCACCTGATTGGACTGGCAAGGACCAATCATAACGCACCATTTTCGATCCATCTAACGGCCACGGGTGGATATAAAAACTAAAACTTGTCCAAAAACTACGGAACGGTACAGAGCTCAAACCTCTTCCATTCCACAAATAGCAACTGACGAGAATCTGTAAGATTCGAAACCTAGGTCTTGCTTGAAACCTTACATCACAACAGAATCGTTGATCTTAGTCGAAAGCAAAATGGAGGAACAGTACCATGAAGAACTCTCTCCAAGCATCCTTGGAGCCAGTCCGCTTAATACTCCATATGACCAGCCTGGCTGTTCAAAGGAACTGCACAGCGACAAAGAAGAAGATGAGTACGAACTCCCCAGCTACCAGCCTCCAAAAGCGGACGCCAAACCCAGTAGTGGGCACAAAAAACCAACCAAGCCAGCAAATAAACGGAAGGCCACCCAAGCACTCCCTTCCACAGAAGCAAAGATTATGAAGACGGAAATTTCCATCAAGAAATTAAATGAACACTTAGAAAAAAAGACTTGTCCGAAGACATTAAGATATTCTGCACGGGCCAATATCCCGGCAGATGAAGACTTTAAGAAGGACATAAAGACAATCAAAGAGAAAGCAGAGCAAGGTTTTATCCGCGCTCTAACAAGATTTCACTATCGCCGTCTAGAAAAACAAAAAATTAAGCTTATCAAAGACAAAGCTAAGGCCCGCCGTTTAAGTGAAAGCGGTTCAGAAACCAAACGAAACAAATCCAGAGCTACTCCGCCAACGGCGGTTAGCCGCAGTGAGAAACTTAAGAAGCTTGATAAACTCAGAGCTGAAGTAGATCAAATGATGTTAGAATTACACGAAGACAATAAAGATTCTGAAGAGTACCCACATATGTCTGGTAAATGTGTCAACACCACCAAGGGTGGGAAAATCCAAAATAAAGAGTTAAATAACTACACGAAAACCCAAAGAGACACGAAAAAGCGAAAAGAACGCAGAAACAAACCAACAAACTTAGCCTCACACCAAAAAAATAAGGAGGAAAAATACATCAAAAACCTCTCAAATAAAAACCTTACTTGTTTCCAAACTAAAGTAATCTCCAGGGGTTTAAAATTTATACCGGTGAACAAACCCAACACAAACAAGATCCGGCGGCAATTACTGCAGGATTTTCGACATTTTGAAAGACGAATGCGTCTTAAATATATGTTTCACAGAAAACGCAAAGAAGTTCACCCTTTCCATGTCAAATCTAACTGGAACCCACCAGTTCAAAAATCAGTTGCCCTAGAGAGCTTTTTAGAAGAAGTGAAAATGGATCTGGCTGATATAAAAATAATTAAGCCTAAACAGAACTTGTCACGCAATGAACGAAAAGCATTAAATGAATTAAAACAAAATAAAGAAATTAACCTCAAGAAAGCGGACAAGGGAAACACCACTGTTGTCATGAATACAATACACAAGATTCAAGAAGGTCAAATCCAACTCAGCGATCAAAACAATTACAGGCCTCTTGACAACCCCATGGTTAAAGAGACACACAGCAAGGTGTCACGTTTAATTACAGACCTTCACTATGGTAATCACATTGATAACATGACAAAGAAATGGCTATCCCAAACACCAAATCCACCTAGAATACCAGAATTCTATACTCTTACAAAAATTCACAAGCCTACCATCACAGGAAGACCAATAATCTCCGGTTGTGATGGGCCCACAGAAAAAATATCATCTTTTGTTGATACACTGCTCCAACCTATATCGAAATCACAGGAGTCGTATCTTAAAGACACCACCGATTTCATAAATTTCATTGAGAGAACCAGCGTAAATAAACAAGCATTCCTTGTTTCGATGGACGTAACGAGCCTATATACAAATATACCACAAGAAGAGGGTATCGAAACAGTATGCGAAGCATACGACACCTTTCACAATAATAGCCCTCCCATACCCACACACTACCTCAGAGAAATGCTTAGTCTCATACTTAAAGAAAATTCCTTCCAATTTAATGGAAAGAACTATCTTCAAGTACACGGCACTGCGATGGGGACGAAAATGGCTGTCGCCTTTGCCAACATATTCATGGCTAAAATTGAAACACAAATCCTAAGCAAAACTGTCAAAAAACCTACAGTCTGGAAACGTTACATTGACGATATATTTTCACTGTGGGACGCCAGCAAAACGGACATTGAAAGATTCATCGAACAAGCTAATTCACATCATCCTACAATTAACTTCACAGCTGAAATCTCAAACACAGAAACTACATTTCTGGATACAGTCATATACAAAGGCGAAAGATTCAGGGAACAATCAATCCTTGACATAAAAACACATTTTAAACCTACAGAAACCTTTCAGTACACCCACTACACCTCTTGTCACCCGCCAAGTGTCAAAAAAGGATTCATAAAAGGCGAAGCCCTTAGACTCCTAAGAACAAATTCTTCAGAAAACACTTTTGAAGAAAACATGGTAAATTTCAGAGCACGCTTGGTCGCAAGGGGCTACCCACGAAATCTGATAGATAAACACCTATCAGAAATAAAATTCACAGAAAGGAAGTCAGCGCTTAAACAGAACAAAAAAGACACGAAAGATATTTTGCCTTTTGTCACACAATATGAACCAGCAGTGCCAAACATCAAACAAGTTTTAATGAAAAAATGGCACATCATAGAGGGACAACCACTACTCAAACAAATCTTCAAAGATCCACCTATCATATCTTTTAAGAAAGGAAAATCTCTTAAAGATATGCTCGTTAGAGCAAAAATATAAAAGGTTCTCAAATATTTCACACCGGTAGAGATTGTGCGGCCTGTCACGCCTTGCTACCTCCTACTGATTATGTTTTCCAGACAGAGCCCTATTCTACCAGTGAAACCACTTAATTAACAAAGTCTAAAAGTTGGACTGTACAATAGTTCTACGCCTAAATACACGCAAACTAGAATACACATTTCTTCAATCTTTGGAAGAAAGCACCTTTAGAACGCGTATAACATAAATATGCCTGTACATTTTAACAGGATGCATTTTTGCACGTAAAATTTTTGAATTCGAACCTTTTAGAAAACACAACACAAGCTTCGAAATCATACGGATCGAACCTACAGCCACCTGATTGGACTGGCAAGGACCAATCATAACGCACCATTTTCGATCCATCTAACGGCCACGGGTGGATATAAAAACTAAAACTTGTCCAAAAACTACGGAACGGTACAGAGCTCAAACCTCTTCCATTCCACAAATAGCAACTGACGAGAATCTGTAAGATTCGAAACCTAGGTCTTGCTTGAAACCTTACATCACAACAGAATCGTTGATCTTAGTCGAAAGCAAAATGGAGGAACAGTACCATGAAGAACTCTCTCCAAGCATCCTTGGAGCCAGTCCGCTTAATACTCCATATGACCAGCCTGGCTGTTCAAAGGAACTGCACAGCGACAAAGAAGAAGATGAGTACGAACTCCCCAGCTACCAGCCTCCAAAAGCGGACGCCAAACCCAGTAGTGGGCACAAAAAACCAACCAAGCCAGCAAATAAACGGAAGGCCACCCAAGCACTCCCTTCCACAGAAGCAAAGATTATGAAGACGGAAATTTCCATCAAGAAATTAAATGAACACTTAGAAAAAAAGACTTGTCCGAAGACATTAAGATATTCTGCACGGGCCAATATCCCGGCAGATGAAGACTTTAAGAAGGACATAAAGACAATCAAAGAGAAAGCAGAGCAAGGTTTTATCCGCGCTCTAACAAGATTTCACTATCGCCGTCTAGAAAAACAAAAAATTAAGCTTATCAAAGACAAAGCTAAGGCCCGCCGTTTAAGTGAAAGCGGTTCAGAAACCAAACGAAACAAATCCAGAGCTACTCCGCCAACGGCGGTTAGCCGCAGTGAGAAACTTAAGAAGCTTGATAAACTCAGAGCTGAAGTAGATCAAATGATGTTAGAATTACACGAAGACAATAAAGATTCTGAAGAGTACCCACATATGTCTGGTAAATGTGTCAACACCACCAAGGGTGGGAAAATCCAAAATAAAGAGTTAAATAACTACACGAAAACCCAAAGAGACACGAAAAAGCGAAAAGAACGCAGAAACAAACCAACAAACTTAGCCTCACACCAAAAAAATAAGGAGGAAAAATACATCAAAAACCTCTCAAATAAAAACCTTACTTGTTTCCAAACTAAAGTAATCTCCAGGGGTTTAAAATTTATACCGGTGAACAAACCCAACACAAACAAGATCCGGCGGCAATTACTGCAGGATTTTCGACATTTTGAAAGACGAATGCGTCTTAAATATATGTTTCACAGAAAACGCAAAGAAGTTCACCCTTTCCATGTCAAATCTAACTGGAACCCACCAGTTCAAAAATCAGTTGCCCTAGAGAGCTTTTTAGAAGAAGTGAAAATGGATCTGGCTGATATAAAAATAATTAAGCCTAAACAGAACTTGTCACGCAATGAACGAAAAGCATTAAATGAATTAAAACAAAATAAAGAAATTAACCTCAAGAAAGCGGACAAGGGAAACACCACTGTTGTCATGAATACAATACACAAGATTCAAGAAGGTCAAATCCAACTCAGCGATCAAAACAATTACAGGCCTCTTGACAACCCCATGGTTAAAGAGACACACAGCAAGGTGTCACGTTTAATTACAGACCTTCACTATGGTAATCACATTGATAACATGACAAAGAAATGGCTATCCCAAACACCAAATCCACCTAGAATACCAGAATTCTATACTCTTACAAAAATTCACAAGCCTACCATCACAGGAAGACCAATAATCTCCGGTTGTGATGGGCCCACAGAAAAAATATCATCTTTTGTTGATACACTGCTCCAACCTATATCGAAATCACAGGAGTCGTATCTTAAAGACACCACCGATTTCATAAATTTCATTGAGAGAACCAGCGTAAATAAACAAGCATTCCTTGTTTCGATGGACGTAACGAGCCTATATACAAATATACCACAAGAAGAGGGTATCGAAACAGTATGCGAAGCATACGACACCTTTCACAATAATAGCCCTCCCATACCCACACACTACCTCAGAGAAATGCTTAGTCTCATACTTAAAGAAAATTCCTTCCAATTTAATGGAAAGAACTATCTTCAAGTACACGGCACTGCGATGGGGACGAAAATGGCTGTCGCCTTTGCCAACATATTCATGGCTAAAATTGAAACACAAATCCTAAGCAAAACTGTCAAAAAACCTACAGTCTGGAAACGTTACATTGACGATATATTTTCACTGTGGGACGCCAGCAAAACGGACATTGAAAGATTCATCGAACAAGCTAATTCACATCATCCTACAATTAACTTCACAGCTGAAATCTCAAACACAGAAACTACATTTCTGGATACAGTCATATACAAAGGCGAAAGATTCAGGGAACAATCAATCCTTGACATAAAAACACATTTTAAACCTACAGAAACCTTTCAGTACACCCACTACACCTCTTGTCACCCGCCAAGTGTCAAAAAAGGATTCATAAAAGGCGAAGCCCTTAGACTCCTAAGAACAAATTCTTCAGAAAACACTTTTGAAGAAAACATGGTAAATTTCAGAGCACGCTTGGTCGCAAGGGGCTACCCACGAAATCTGATAGATAAACACCTATCAGAAATAAAATTCACAGAAAGGAAGTCAGCGCTTAAACAGAACAAAAAAGACACGAAAGATATTTTGCCTTTTGTCACACAATATGAACCAGC
Organism: Siderastrea radians; assembly: GCA_964017195.1. Lineage (NCBI taxonomy): Eukaryota > Metazoa > Cnidaria > Anthozoa > Scleractinia > Rhizangiidae > Siderastrea > Siderastrea radians. Next base: position 22,619,626 of record OZ024888.1, on the reverse strand, counting down.
AGTGCCAAACATCAAACAAGTTTTAATGAAAAAATGGCACATCATAGAGGGACAACCACTACTCAAACAAATCTTCAAAGATCCACCTATCATATCTTTTAAGAAAGGAAAATCTCTTAAAGATATGCTCGTTAGAGCAAAAATATAAAAGGTTCTCAAATATTTCACACCGGTAGAGATTGTGCGGCCTGTCACGCCTTGCTACCTCCTACTAATTTCCAAAAAAAATGCAGGCACAAGGCTGGAAATAACGGCCGGTCAATGGACAATGTCCAGCCTAATTGGGGTTTTGACCGGTCAAATGTTTGCCTTGCCAGTCATGTTGACCGGTCACATTCCATCATATTGAAATGAACTAAAGTTTCTATGCTGTATATGTCCATAATTTTTTTTGGCAACAGGCTGCACCATTTTCCTTTTTTTTTCTTCTTGAAAGCCAGTATTTCTGTCAAAAATTATTGCTAATTCGGGGAGCATCTTGTAGAGGAATTATTTGCACTCGTTTCCCTTTTCAATCTCCAAGCCTAATTATTCGTTTTTTGAAGGAGCCCATTTTGAAGCAGAGTCAATTCGAACGTGAGATAACTGCTTACTGAGATTGGGAAGCAAGCAGCTTTTGAAAGTGCGAGCTGAATTTTAACACTTTCGTACTGTTCGAAGGCAAAGCAAACAAAATTTATTCGGCTAAAAAAGTGCAGACGATTCATGATTGTGCAAATAGCATGATTTGCTTCATGATTCGCGAAGTAAGAAGACGAAAATTATCATAGCCGACTTGACTTGCAACAAGAAAACATACCCCTTACATTGTTGGCGTGAGTTAAAGCTATACCGTAATAAAATAGAAGGAATAACGGCTTGCGCTTGCAAATGATTTTTCTGCAAGTTTGGCCAGGATCTTGGTGGCACGTGCAGCTACACACACAATGCGTTGTCCGCGTGACTGGGAACTAACGGTGATAATGAAGTCACGTTCCCCCGAGAAAGTCAGAAAATCTGAGATCTGAGAATTCGGAAGGCAGAGTTTTGTGGTTTATTGTTGTCGGCCAAGTTTCTGCCCACTTGCATACAAACGTAACTAGTTGTGCCAAGGTAGAAAAAGAAACGTCACTGGTTCCGCATGCACTGCAAGCCTATGTTTTACTTTCCTGTGGTTTTATCTCACATCTGATCGTTAATAGTTTAATATACCATTCTGGTCTTAGTCTGCATTTTGTACTCAGTCTGCAGTCTGCAATTTGTACCTGTCTGCGGTCTACAGTCTGCATTTTGTACTAACTGGTTTTCAAACATGAATATCGGCAAAATCCTTCAACACTGCTCAATATTCACCTGAATTCAAAAGCAATCGAAAGAAACTGAGAATCGTGATACTGTAGTTTATAGATGTTGACAAGATTGTTTTGTCCGTATTAGGAAAATTATGGTCCAGTTTTTCTTTGGGAGTTTAAGGACCAAGTCAGAACCAATAGGTGAAGAAAAGAGCGAGCAAGAACGAGACGAATGATTCCCAACACGGACCGAACAAAGTCTTCATTATAACAAGTTTACTAATTTCTCTACAGAACATCGGCAAATGTGAGGTTTCAAGACAAAGTTAAGATCGAGCAAATTTCTTTTGGGATTTATTTGAGTAAAAATGGTTTGAAAATTTTTTTGTGTTAGTATAGAAAATTTGAGGGCCACTTTTTTTTGGCCAGGGCCACTAAGAATTCAGGGATACTGGACGAGTGGCGACCAAGGACTGAAGTTAATTTTTAGCCCTCTTAATGAGATGCAAGGCACGGACCATTAATGGACTGAATAAGCCTTTTACCGTCTGTACGGACCGTACGGATCGTAAGCCTACTTTTACAGACCGTTAAAGTTTGTGGATATTGAACAACCCAAGTTCCACAATTTTTGAATTTTGAATTTTTTGAGATGCAATTTACTGACTGTTATGAATGATTTATACAGACCGAAACCTTAGGCTCACAGTCTGTTACAGTACGTGTGTATTGGACAACCCTCCAATACACAAGTATATCACAAGAGAAGCTTTCTACGTTCTTCAAAGACCTTTGAAATCTTTGAAGTGCAAAGAAAATTGACCAAAATCGCTTCTGGCTTATTTTCAGTCTTCAATTAGAGTCAAAATACCACCGTTCTTTGTTGCTCATTCGCGGCCTTGACATCACTGTTGGAATTTTGCCGAGAAAGGATGTCTTTTGTCACGATTTCATTTCATGTGCTGTCGCTGCTTTTTGGGCCATGTCGCTTGTTGGAATTTACCCTGGCAGGGCCTCTTTATAAAAGAAAATTCACCGTTCATCCGCATGCGCTTTACCCACAGCACTTCACTTTCCAATGGAAATCACTAGTTTAGTAGTGCAGCTTCAAAGTGGGAAGGTATTCTGCAGTTACTCTCTAGTTTCATTTGCCAAGCACTTGGTTTTTCCCAAAACTGTTCCAGTCGGCTGGGCATGAAGACATGGCATTCTCTTCATCACTACACTTGCGTTTCTTATGGAGATGTTGTGGATAAAATGCTCGGTAGGTTTTGAAGTGAAAGTTCACGTTTCCATACGATTAAAATAAAACTTGACACAATTTTTTTCGGCGTTTAATAATTGAAAATCGGGGTGTCATAGTTGATGATATGACAAAGAAAATGAAACATTTGCCACACGAGGTTACACATCGACGTCGAGTTACACATAGTCGTTTATTTTCGAGTGAACGGGAAAACAAATTTAGTGCTGTTTAGCTACAGAAAAGGTATTTCTTAAAAGTGAAGTGATTATCAGGACCTATTACACAATAGTCTCCGAACACGTGGTTTAGAGGTCGTCACTGAAAGCGCTCTTATTTTGAAGGACAGCAGTGCCTTTAGCCCCTTAAAATTACAAAACGATTAGTTTAGTTTACATAGAAGTTAAACAGTCCAAGGTAAAACATGTTTTTAAAGTTAACCCACGAAAAGAGCTGTTCAAAGCTCTTCAAGTGCCCTATCACTAACCCGGCCGGTCATAAACTCCATGGAGGAAATTTAAAGCACACTCTGAGCTATCCAAAAGAAAGCAACGGAAGAAGAATGCTATCTTTCTTACCTTTTTAGTAGTGTCTAGTTTAACCATTTTTCACTGATTTTCACCAACCACCTGATAAAACTCCTGATGGAATTCGCCTGTAAGTCGATTACACGTGCAAACGCCAGCGACGCAACAGGAACGTGAACCAAGATGTTATACACACCAATCTCCTCTCCGACACGAAATTCCCATAATGCCAGAGGACCCGCTGGCATTCGTGAAGCCTGGAAGAAGTATACACAGTCATATAAACACACAGGACGTCTATGAATTATTTGTAGGGGTGTAAGTTTAACATTCAGCCTCGATCTCTCAAGAAGGAAAGCAAGCGTTTTTTAAATGGAAAATGGACGAAGTTGTAGCGACTGAAACAGATCTCAATGCCGTCATTAAGGAGGTAGGTCATGACAGATCCATTGTACTGAAGTCGGTTACCAAGCAAATAATTCGTCCCCGCTGCTCTGACAAATCGACCACATTTTTCCACGGTCTGCACTCTGGTTGAACATAGAAGCGATGTAATAAAACGTACATAATTCAAGTGGAACAACGAGCCGTAGGCTCGGTGCCAAGTTTTAAACATTTTATGGCGTCATTTTTTGCCCGTGTAGGACTACAGTCTCGGACAATACTGTTGAGATACTTAAGCTTAATAGGAATGAATGAGAAGTATTTTAAAGGAAGTAGGATGTTATGGGAATGACTTAAATAAGAAAATTTTGAAAACTGACTGAAGAAAAAACATGTCGAGCTATAACAGCTTTAAAAAAAATTGATGCCTGAGGGGGCAATTTTCACACTTCAGGTGGCAAATCCCATTTGAATTGTGGGCTCAAAAACAAGAGTTGGCATTTCACTGCTTGGTAGTCAGTGATCTACTTTTCCATAACGTAAGCACGTAATGCGTGCAGAGCCGATGACGTTTTGTTCCGCAATATGGTGAAATTTATGAACACAACCTAGGGGTGTCACATCACTGCAGTGCGGACTTTGCGGTCCCTTCCCGCTCCCTGACAACCTGCAGCTAATGTAACATGTCTTTGCTAGAGCAAGGAATCAATGTATTCAGTTAACTTAACCCATTGACTCCTGAGGAAATTTATGCACAACCACCCCCCAATTTCTTGAGCATTTTTCAGCATTCAGTCGAAATAAACCACTTGAAAAAATCAATACAATGGGCAGTAGAGAAAGACAAATTCTCAGCTGTTGTTGTTACGTTTTATTTCACCATGGATAGTACGTGAGTTATTTTTTAATAACGAGGATTTGTCAGGATCAAAAATTTATTGTCAAATTTAGCTCCAAAACAAGATTTAAGGAGTTTTTTCAACGGCGTGCCATTTGCAGTAAAAATCGTGAAGACAGCGAACTTTGCAGTTATCTTTCTCATGAGAAAAGCCGTGTCCATTCCTGATATGTTGCACAATTATTATTCATCAGAACTTTTATTCTAACCACTTTTTCAATGCCAGAGGAAAAATAGAGAAGTTTAACTTAGTAGAAAATCTGCAAAACGCTCAGAAATGCAGGCGCTTCGTACAAAAAAACAAACAAACAAACACATGCTCAGAGACACGTATTCCTATGCTATTCCTTTACCATTCAAAACACTCCCACCGGGAATCACAGCGTAATCCCATAAAATTTTTAAACAGGTTCCATTCCTTTGACATTATAAAGGAAGGCATTTTTCATTTTTTTTATAGAAGCAAAATTTTAACGTCAGACAAAGGACAATTTGAGACAAGATTACTGCCATAAAAGGATCTTCAGGTTTCAGGGTCAAAATGGGAGCTTATGCAAATAACTGTTCGCATGTTTAGATCTATTTTCGTTGTGAGAATCAAATAAATATGCTTGTAGAAATGAAAAGAATCTTCAGAAAAGAATATTTGATGCAAACTGAAGAAAAAAGCCACAAATCAAAGAGGGAAAGCATGCTTTAAAACACAGATGGCGCAAATAAAATTAGCACGTCTCCTTTCGATTCGTACACAAAAAATACACCGCAAGAAACACAGTCATTGCTGATCTGATGGTTAAATTTAATAGTTTGCTGAACCACTGAGTTAAACAGCACATCATAGGAAATTAATTTACACTAAAAGAGGTTCATTACCTTGTCTAATTGTTCAAAGGAAAGATTCACAAGTCTTGATTTCTGCTCGCAAAATTTGACTCCACATAGTCTTCAAGTCTTGTCGAATCGGCTAAACTTTTCATCGCTTTGTACTCGGAAAGTATCCACTTGAAAGCCTCCTAAACATTCACTGATCTAAAGCGGAATTTTTGCCTTTCATTTCGAGACTCAGAGAGGTTATTTTTTCCCGTAACGAGTGAAAAAGAACCATAAATTGAACTACCGCTCCGCGCATAAACAACTTGCTGCGCCATATTTCTTCATCACAAATCAAGAGACGAAAAAAAGTCTTTCTAGTACCCCAAAAGAGTTCTACAAAATAATGTGCACAAAAGACATATTCTGATTGGTTTATTTGTCCCCTTTAACAATAGAACAATAGGGGAACCAAAAATCCTTGAGCAGGGGAGGGTAGAGGGTCTTTCAAACACGTGGTTTCGGGCAGTTCAGGAAATTCAGAGGTTGTCACGTACGGGCAGTTACGGGCGGTTCAGGTGTCAATGGGTTAAAACAGGGTAACGAGCAGCGTGACTATGTGACAGTTAATTATAGACTGACATTAGAATTGCGTGTGAAGTAAATAAGGCTATTTGTTTCCCTTTTCTTCAAAGACAACATATCCTAACACGTCTGTTTGTTGCATTTTTATGTATTCAAGTCTTGACAGGCGTGAAAAAAACTTACAAAATTGAATAGGTCTCTATTAGATTGTTTTGTCACTTGCATTTGGTTCGAGATGTTTTAAGGGTTGTGTTACTTTCCAAAGGTTTAAATTACAAGCAGCTGTCAACTATGCAAATTTGTTCAACATGCACTTAGAACTATAGATAACCCCGAAGTAAATTTTGGTATCTTGTAAAGATCTTACTCTGATTCCTTGATTACCACTGTAACTTGGATTTCTTTCAACTACAGAATACAGGGCCAATAATATTTTCCAGATGTATTTATTGAGGTGGCTCTGTGGCTCATTAGTTGTGACAAATGTTAAGAACAACAAGGGAACAGCAAGGGAAGGCAAGGGAAGGCATTGGTATTATATGTAATATCATGATACCAATGTTCATCAGACACAAGAAAATTAGAACGTGTACAGGAAAAGGCCCTTCGAGCCATTTATTGCAATAGAAATGATACCTACGAGGATCTCTTAAAGATGGCTAAGTTACCAACGTTGTACAATCGCCAATTACAAGACATAGCAATACTGATATACAAAGTAAAACACAATCAGTGTCCTAAATACACATTAAGTGACCTGTTCAAAAGGACTTCGTGCAACTATTCCCTTAGGAACTCAGACTTTTCCATACCAAGAGTTAGCACTGTAATATTTGGCAAACATAGCGTCAGCTTTTTAGGGCCAGTGCTATGGTCGAAACTGAGCTCGGAGGTGAGACAATCAGAGACCATAAAGATCTTTAAAAATTGAGTGAGAAGTATGAGACTGGATGAACTAATAATGAAACAATGCCATTGCTCACTATGTGATAGTTAGCTAGTTAGTTAGTATTTTCATTACGATCACTTGAATTATACAGAAAATTATTCTTTAGATATATATTGTTTAGACACAAGTGCATTGTTTAACAATTGGTAACATATTATTATTATAATTATTATTATTATTATTATTTAGTGTGTCCCCAATTAGCACCCTGTCTTTACAGGGAGCTAGATCAATTTTGACACGTAAATAAAATTTATTATTATTATTATTATTATTATTACTGTTGAGTGTTTAAAGAACGAGGAAGGTGTATGGCAGAGTGGCTTGGTGGCTCAACGGCTTGCCAGTGACTGAGTGCCGAGCCGCCGAGACACTAACTAAAGACTATAAAAACAACTGGCGATTCACCCAGCCACCCGAAGAAATATACCTAGAAAATTGGCCCTGTATTCTGTAGATATGCCTTAAAAGGATTTTTTTCTATTAATACTAGTTTCATTCACAAGTTTTTCAGTTTTAAAAATAGCTAGGAACAAGCCCCTGCAAATTCCGATTTTACTTGGTCTAATTTGCATAAGCAGGTTGAAATTTGATATACAAAGTTTAATTTATGTGCAACACACAGAAACATGCACATTTTCACAGTTCGTCTATTTTTAGAACCCATTTTGGGTCTTGGCTTGCACTTGTAGCTGGATAAATATTCTGCTTTGCTTTCAAACAGCACCAAAATATTTATATCCAGCTTGCTTCTTCAAGAATACCGTAAACATCGGCGTATAAGCCGCACCTTTTTACCCTAAAACTTCGCCCAAAATCGAGGGTGCGGTGTATCTGCGAGAACATGGAAAAAAATCTCTAATTTTCTAATTGTCAAAGTAATTATTGAACTCCCTTTCACAGGCGAGCCACAAACAGCTGAAGAAATCGCTTTGTGAATGAACGAAGCGACAACACTTGTCACCAGTTTTCTCTCTTGTCATCAAATGCCTGGCTACTATGCCAAGATACGAAACTGAACGGGCAAACTCACTCACTCACAAGTTTTCGGACTTGAATAGCTTTTACTGGAAAAATGCTGGGGAAAAGTTCATCGGGGAAAGCGGTCTTGTGTTCAAGTACATTTACATACCTTTTTGATACTTGTTATAAGGATTAAAATGCGTGTCTGAGTCTTATTCAGACTACAAATTGAATCACCGATCTGTAGTGAAAAGGAATTCACTTCAGCCAATATGTTCATTAAATGATGACTCACAGGCAGCCCAAGCTTATATTGAGAGCTGCGCATAAATTAGACTGTTTTTTCCACGCTATGCATAATAATGACATCGGCACGCTATGCATAATAATGACATCGGCAACATTTAAGAGTTTGTATGGAAATGATACAAAACGTCTCAAATTGCCACAAATCAGAAAGACGTCGAAATAAAAATGATTTGCCTTATTTCATTGTTGTATTGGTCATTATTTGAGGGCTTCCTGGGCTGGTTTGAAGCTTTTTGGGCGAGAAATTAAGGTTTCTAGTTTTTTATGTTTGCTGAATCTTTAGAATTAATTAAAGGCAGGAAACAGTTTCACACTGCACCTCACTTGAGGCTCGATAAATTCCATCACAATAAACGAATTGCCCTAAAACTTCAAAGGTGTATTCTTGGGTCTTGCGCATACCTCTGTTCTTTCTCGTGGGTTCCAGATCCTATTTTAAGCCGTCGAAAACCCCTCCTAAATACGAAACTCGCCTTTCCTGGTATGCGTTTTCATTTGAAGTGCACACATGAATCATTGCGAGCCGCGTTTCGACGACAAAATGTCCCTCAGCTGGGGAGAGGCTGAGTGAGATTGTCCACAAGCAGAAGGCGACACTGCAGAGTCCAGAGAGGTCGGTTTGACGGAAATAGAAAACTATTAGCACGCCCGTGAAATTTAGTCGCCTCACTTGACGCCACGAGCACGCTTTAATGTCTTCGTGCGACAATATATTAGCATAGTGATTTGTTCTGTCACATTTACCTTTTTACCGCAAAAACATGTCGTCGAAATTTAGAAGCAGAGACGAGGAGCAGTTTCCACTTAGAAAAAAATTGCACCGGTTTTCAAAGGAATGGAAATTATGGTGGATATTTTCCACGGTTACAGAAATATGTTTTTTAGGGCAAGACAACCCTATATATCGGAATTAAATAATGAGGTTGATTTGCGGGCAGTGAGCAGGATCACTTGCGCCAAATACTCGGCATAAAATCATCGAATGGATTGATTAGAGTGCAGCAAAAGATAGATCTTCGTTCGTCCCTAAAACAAAATTATGGTTTTCCAAGTCAAGTGAGGCGAGTGAATTTCACGGCCGTTCTAATGTTTCTCTATTTCCGTCAAACCGACCTCTCTGGACTCCGCAGTGTCGTGTTTGTTTGTCGACAATCTCACTCAGCCTCTCCCCGGCTGAGGACAATTTTGTCGTCGAATCGCGGCTCGCAATGATTCATGTGTGCACTTCAAATGAAAATGCATACCAGGAAAGGCGAGTTTCGTATTTAAGAGGGATTTTCAATGGCTTAAAATAGGATCTGGAAGCCATGAGAAAGAACAGCGGTATGCGCAAGACCCAAGAATACACCTTTGAAGTTTTAGGGCGATTCGTTTATTGTGATGAAATTTATCGAGCCTCAAGTGAGGTGCAGTGTGAAACTGTTTCCTGCCTTTAATTAATTATAAACGTTCAGTAAACATGAAAAATATAAACCTCAATTTCTCACCCAAAAAGCTTCAAACCAGCCCAGGAAGCCCTCAAACAATGACCAATACAACAATGAAATAAGGCAAATCATTTTTATTCCGACTTCTTTCTGATTTGTGGCAATTTGAGATGTTTTGTATCATTTCCATACAAACTCTTAAATGTTGCCAATGTCATTATTATGCATAGCGTGCCGATGTCATTATTATGCATAGCGTGGAAAAAACAGTCTAATTTATGCGCAGCTCTCAATATAAGCTTGGGCTGCCTGTGGATGACTCGGCTATGAATTTTTGACAAAAAAAATTTTTTTCCCAAATCTTGAGCTTCTAAACTCGGGGTGCAGCTTATCTGCAATTGCAGCTTATACGCCTGTGTTTATGGTAAATAATTTGTGTTATCCAAAACCGCTTGTTTCTCAGCTCAGGATTCTCATTCTTCATCTTTCTTTTGTAATTCCGACAGAAAGCAAAAAACAATTCACGCTGTCAAGCTGGTTGGAAGTCAAAATGTTTTATGAAAACTAATAATTCTGCTTGGAAATTAATAAAGAAAATTGTGCATGAATGCACGCAGTAAGTGGATCTCAAATTGACGAGTCCGTCTTGTGTATGATATCTGATGTGTTTGCTGCTGTGAAAATTGGTACCACGGCTAAGTAAACGCAAGACTACATTGCAAATAAAATTCCTGCCAGACCTGAAGTATACAAAACAGCGCATTCGAAGGAACATTAAATAGTTCCTGTTGATCACAAAACACTTTAAAGCCCGGGGATCGTTCTCCCATAGCATAAGCTGTATGGGCATGTGCCGCTGATAAGGTAAGGGTTTCAGTGTCCCGGTGCACACCCCCACCCAGTATCTCACAGAATATCCCCCCAGCCTCACAGGACGGGGTCTAGTAATACCTGTTTTTTTTTTTTGGGTGGTCACTTGCCCCAGACCTCCAGTTTTTGCTCAGCCAAACGAATACCCTTCACGTCTTCGAATTCGCCTAACTTGCCCTGGCACGTAAACGTTTCATCACTGGGGAAGTCCCTTGCTTTTGCCAAGTTGAATAATTCAACAGTAAAATGGAAGCATTTTTTTGGCAGTTTGCTTAGCTTCCCCAAAATCTTTAGGGAAAGTTGTGTAGAAAAGTACAAGAAATTCAATGTAGTTGACTTCTCTTCGACGAGAGCAAGGACGAAGGAGCTAGCGAGCTTTGAAGCTGGCATGAATTTGCATAACTTGCGCTGGCATGTAAACATTACGTCACTGAAACACAGAAGCCGATTCGGGGAAGTTCCTTGCTTTCGTCAAGTCATTCATGGAGTCATGGCCTAAAAGTAGACTTTTACGTTTCTATTCAGTTTCGATAGATAACCGTTCGCTTTAGATTTTGGGATAATTTTTTTCTTTCTCAATAAATCTCATTTCTGTGTCCTTGTTATTTACAATTACGCTGAGATGTCAGTTCGTTTTAAAAAACGTGACATAACTGAGTCACGCTATGGTCAAACTATTTCGTCACGTTCTCCTTCGCGAGTGCTAGAACAGGTGGATGACCAAGGAATGAGGAATGGGAAAGCTCCAGCAGACCTCCAGTATTCACTCGGACAAACAAAATAATATTATTATTTATAATATAATTAATACTCGTGGCATCTTTTGCTACACCGGTTAGGGCTCGTTTCTTGAGTGACCGTAATCTATTTTGCATCCTAAGGGAGGGACAAAAACGGCCGGGTGTAATGCCCCTGGGGCTTTTCTTGTTTTTTTGGTGGTCACTTGCCCCAGACTTCCGCTCGGCCAAAAAATACTTGCCGGTAATCTTCGTTCGTTTAGCATTTATTCCCTGAAATTTTCATGAAAGTTGGCGTAGAAAATCACTGGCGATTGAATGGCATAAAAATCCCTTCGTCAAGAACAAGAACGAAGATGCTAATGAGTTTTGAAAGCCACCGATTCGATTTTGGCATTCATGTCCAATTACCGATCTCCCGCTCATATTTTATCTACTACTTATGTGAAGAACGGGTAGTGCAAAACAATTTGAAAAAAATTTAGCCTTGAGTCAAAATGGGTGTACGTTACACATAGTCATTTTCATGGGTCTAGATAGACTTTCACCGACAATAATCAAGGCCAATCTTTGCAAGAGAATTCATCTACAATTGTTTATTTGTAAAATTGAGCTTTTAAGCTTATTGACTTTAATTTTTTTCAACTGATGGTTTCATAGTATCTGGATTATCTTGGATACTCAAGAACTTCATCTGCATTTGAAGAAGAACTTGAATCACAAGGGAAGCAGATAAATAAAGAAATTACTACACCAAGGAATGAATTACAGAAAACTGAAATTCAGGTACGTTATTAATGAATTGGCTAGAGCTGTGTGAGATAAGGTTAGTTTTTGCTTGGTGAACCCTCTATGTGGAAATGCAAGTGAATAATAAGCATTATAATTATTTTGCCAAGGAAAACTAACTAGTATTAAAACTGGTTTTAAGGGGTTCCCTCAGGGCCATGTAAATGACATATTAGTTAAAAAAACATAAAAGATAAAAAGTTAAATGAAAAATTTATATTGAAAGCTTAAGAACCAAGAAACTGCGGGTGTTTGAGGTACTTATCGAACCTAGTATTTTATGACATAAAGCCTGTTTTCAAGAGGACAATAGCTGGCGCCAATAGTACAGTATGTGCAAAAGTAATGCAAACAAAATTCGCCGAATTTCGAGAATATTAGACGAAAATAAGCGAACTTTCATTTGGAGCGATTTCACCACACGCTGTGGTATTTCGAGCAAAATTTTGTGGTACTTAGCAGCGGTGCCAGCGAAATTTCGTGGCACTTAGCGATATTTCGAGCGAATTATCGTTTGTAGTAAACGATTTTTCGCTTGCTGTGAATGACTCATTTATCTTGTTTTGTTTTGTTTCGTTCATGTGTAAGCAGTCATGCGACGAGAGGTAATAAAACATGTTGGTAGCTAATTAAGCTCACTTTGTAAACGCAAAGTCAATGGCACCTTGAATACAAGTTTCACGTTATGGAAATGAAACAGCTGTTCATGGCCTCCTGTAGAAAGTCAAACTGAAATTCACTACACATTGACACGACTTCTGGCATTATTATTTATTTTTGAAGAGATATAATTCCCTGCGTTGAATCTCTACTTATGTTTGCATTATATTTATTTACTTTATTGCATTTGACATTATTGAGCCTTGCCGTTTGCAGGCCTATGTCACATATGAACCTAGTTGTATGGCCTTGCTCACCATGAGTCCCCCATAGTTCAGTGGTTAGAGCATCCAACCGGCACCTGGAAGGTCATGGGCTCGACTCCTGTTGGGAGGACTCAGATTTTTTTCAGAGTAAAACGACTTGGGAACATTTCTTCTTTTAATTCATTTCAGCCAGTTGTCACTCCACTTATTTCTTTCCTTGTTTACCCCATTTACAAAATGACAGTTTTTCATTGAATAGTTTATTTTGCATTGAATTTGATGCATTCCCCAGCTTAAACTGCTTTCCTCTATTAATTAACAACAAAAATAACAATGTGTAAAACAATTAGATGTTGTGCTGATCACAATTTGTCATGCATCCTTAGTTGTCACATTGGGTATGGTGACATAGGCCAACTACAAAATCACTAATTAAAAACACTTTTTTTAAGGTTATGGCTTGTCCAAGCCTTTATTCAATCAGTATTGACAGTGTTCACCAGAACCTCACTTGTCTTCTATTTCTAAATTGACTTGTATTTTTAATTTTAATAGAAACAAATGACAGCGGCTTTTGATGATGGAAGGTGCACCGATTTCTTCAGAATGTGGACCAAATATATCCCAGACACTACTCAAGAAACAGATCATGCTTGCCAGAAACTGGTTTTTAAAATTAATATCTTCTTTGCACTCTACCCTATTACACATCGTAACCAGGTACTGCTTGCTGTGAATTTCTAAATTTCTTGTACATTTCATAGGTTGTCATGAGATTTTAAAAATTACTCTGTCAATGTTTCATTGATAGCACTGCTAAAAATTAACTTCAGTGCTTGGTGGCCACTCAGGCCAGTATCCCTGAATTCTTAGTGGCCCAGGCCAAAATAAAGTAACCCGAAATTTCCTCTACTAACACAAAAAAAAATTCCAAACCATTTTTACCTGAATAAACACCCCACAGCTTTTAACTTATTCCCCCAGAAATGGATAATTTTTTCATATACACTGAGGTATCTGAATTGTTTTAATTAATGAACACATTTTTTCTTTGTGCACTGAAAAAAGTAAGTCTATTATATCGAGCATTGCCAATATTCATGTTTGAAAATGTACAGCATAGAACTCTGGGTAAGTCTGCAGTCACTATAATCAAAATGACGTCTACATATTGGAGTGATCTAAAAACTTGATCACGAACGGCTTTGAATTTTGCACTTTAGAACTAAACTTTTACTACAATTGATAAACTTAGAGTTAAGGAAAGAAAGGAAAAAAAGAAACTAAGGTACTCCAAGAAAAGTTCATTTTATTTTGTTGGTATTTTTTTCCTACTTCTCAAATTGTAGTCGCCCTTCGGGCAATCAAACCTCAACTTTTAGTAGCCCTGGACACTTTTTAATCGCCACTCTTGTCCGTGCAACCGCCAAGTTTTAACCCTGTGATAGGCAAATTTAATTACGAATTCTTTGTGACTGAAGGGCATGATGCAAGAGAGGCATAGTCTGTGACAACATTGCCCAAAAAACCAAAAACAATAATTTTTTATTATATTGTGTTTAGCAAAAAAAAAAAACAACAACAACAACAACAGCAACAACAAGGACAAAATTCCAAACACCAATCTATTTCATGATAATTACTCTGACTTATGTTTTAATTGTTGTTTGACTACTGATTGTAAACAATATTATTCTTAAAAATGTTAATTACAGCCACTAAGGACTACCTAAAACATGCTTAATGCATTTAGTAACAAAAACAAATTGATAATTTTTGGAATAATTGTTGATAACTTTCAAATATTTAAGAGGTGAAAGGACTTGTCACAGGGTAATTGTTGCCAACACCACACAGTGTCTCTTACTGAAAATGTCTTTCTCATCCTTGGAGACCCATGGAGGGGCAGATAGTTGGGGCGAAGGCTGATAAAATGGGTGAAATCTGTGCAAGCAAAAGTTTATAAGACGGGTGGAAAGACCCTGGGAACATACTTTTAACGGACTTAAGTTTGACAAGAATTTGCGTTCTTCCTATAACTGGGCACAAATTTCATTTTTGTGTATATCCGACTTGATCATGACCTCTTACACGAAAATTGTTTTCCCTATCCATTGTCAAACCTGTTTTGCTCGCTCAACAGAGGTGTCTTGCAGGAAAGTTTAAAAAATATATGGCCACAAAGTGGAAGAAAATGCAAAATTTAGCATGGCCATAAGAAAGACAAATGCTTGCGTGGAAATTCAGCCTGAAGAAGTGAATCAATCAAGGTATCGTAAAATAGACTTTGTCCAGTAACCAAGTTTAGGCAGCTCAGCGATTGCCTCTATATGTTTTTAATCTTCTTTGTATGCTTGAGAAAAATATATATTTATTTAAATAGTTTTTCATTGTACACGTATACATCTTGTTGGCGGCTTTTTTCTTGTTAATGAAAATTTTCAAGGTGGAAACCACAGAAATGCCGATCGAGTAATAATATCCAAAAGCTTAATGTTCAGACTATAAAATAAGATTTTACTGTTAGATCAGTAAAATATTGTTAATGGAACGTGACACTCATTCTCAGTGAGCCTTTCATGGCGCGTTCGCTATCAATAGAACTACTATGCAGTTGGGATCCCAAGGTCACTAAAATCAATAGCTCTGTTGTAGCTAGACCTACAACATTGTGGCTTTGTTTCTAGTTAGCACTTTCGTACGTTTTATTGCATTGGTCGATAGCATTAAGGACCTATTCATAACTAAGATAGTACACGTGTAAGGCCAAGCTGTTGTATAGTACAGCCTTAACTACTGGCTATGTTAGCAGACACTGTCTAGATATAAAAGTTTAAGCAACCTGTTCAAGGTTCAATTTGTAATTCTCTTGTGCAGTGCAGCCAGTGTTTTGTCAATTTAGCAAAAATTTTTACCTCCCTCCCTCCCTTTGGAGATGGGTTGGCTATGTTATTTGTGCTTCAATAAACTAGGGTCACTCCTGCGTGGTGTGGTTAAGTCTGTGCAGCGACTTCCCCCTTGGAAGCTTGTCGGCTTCGTTGCCTTTATGCATCACCTGCTAACCAATACTCTTGTCCGATCCAGCACGTGCTGTCTAGCATTCAGCTCGTAGTGCTGGGGAGATAAGTGAGGTGTTTTTGTCACGCAAATTGGAAGTCGCATAGACTAACCAACTGCAAGGCAGTGTTCCCCTCAATATCGCCATCCTGAGAGTGTTTTTCGCGTGTCACACGCTTATTTATAGCCTATTGCAGTTGCGCTACGTTCCTCAGGAATAGTGACATTAACAGCAATTTAGACGAACATTTTTTTGAAGTAGAATTGATAAAATCCAAATGTAACCGGAATTTTTTTCCAGAGGGAATTGAGGGAAGTATTAAGCATATACTTTAAACTTTCAGCTATTGTATGCAGAGATTACAGATCTCCCCTGCCGGCCATCTAGAGCCCTGTAAAAATCACGAGTTAAGGTTATTGTCTGTTCAATTATTTAAGGCGGTAAATTGTTGTCATTTGTTGTTTGTTCTTGAGCATAAGGGGTCTTACAAAATGAACCTTTTTGGGAGAGGCTGGTTCAGTAACCCTGTAAGCTAGGCCTGGCATCATCTACAAATTCTCCCTACTGGTCTCCATTTATTTCATTAAGTGCTTTATGGGAGAACTTGTTTAATAATCAAGACAATTGTGATGATTTCCTTAATTCTCATGACCTGTCTGTGTTACAATGCACTGATGTGATGAGAAGAAATTCAATGCTGATCACTATTAGAGCATTAAGGATTAAGCATGCATGCAACTTCCACATCAGATTGTTTGGATATGTCAGTTATTGTACAACTGATAACACTCAATGAGATGGTTGATGGACCATAAAAATATAGTTACAATGTATAAGTACCATACATCAGGTCAACTCAACGCCATCCTTCGCAGAGAAAAGTGCAATAATTATATGCTTATTGGGTTGTCAGTTGAACTTCCAAAACAATCAAAATTGTTTTATAGCAGGGTAATTAGAAAGCATTAGTTACCAAAAGTTACATGTACTGCAAGTTCATTGAACAAAAAATGATACTTCTGCTTTAAAATGCAGTTAAAATTCACCCACTGAGGTCAGTGCTTTAAGGGCAGGGGCAGCATTCACAAAGCTGTCCTAAGATAAGGTGAATCCTAAGTATTGTTTTTTAACAAATTATAGGCTTTTGCATTCCAACAATACACTGTACATACAAATCTTATCTGAGGACGGCTTCGTGAATCCAGCCCCTGGTTGTTATTGCTATTGAAAGGCATTTAATGGTGGACTAAGTAGACCACTTAATATTGGTATAGGCAAGACCCACTTAGGAACTTGCTACAGACTTCTTGGGGAAGTGATGTGCTTCCTTCAAGATTCCTGGAATTCTCCCAGTCTCCTGGATGGGACACTAAAGTCTCCCAGACAAGCGTTGTGCAACATTTTTTCCACATTCAAAACGTCCATGAGTTCTGCAGATTTAAGTTTCTTTCTTGCATGCACTTTCATGTTTTCCATTATTAAAAACTTACTTCATTAGGCTTTCAGCTTGATCAAGGGCAAAATGCAATTTCTGTGTTTTTATTTTCACCAGTACAGGGAGGCAGGGGAGGGGGACTGGACAGAGGGGCATATTTTCAAAATTTGCCAGAGGATGTTGCCCCTGGCAAGGTGGACTGACAATAGAATTGTCGCTGAACTGTAAAGAAGGATACCTAGTCAAAACATCAAAAAATTATATCTGTAAGGCTCAACCCTCTATCAGTTTGTTGTGAAACTTGGATTTAAAATGTGACATTTTTTATTTCTAAAACAGTGATAGTGACCAATTTGTTATAATTTTTGAGCGTGTAAACAGAAGCTTTTCTGCAAATTAATTATTTACAATATGGATCCCTATACCTTTCATTGAGGTGTAAATATTTACAGCCAGTAAGCAGCATTTACAAGATATTTAAAATCTTTCTATGCTGTTTGGGAATTCTCTAATTTTACACTTGAACAAGCCTTTCAAGCTCTAAATATTGTTCACTGTTGCAATCACATTTGACAATAACGATAACCGATGGCAATCATGACCAAGGCTTCATGATAGAAGATATGTAACAAAAATTGTTTAATATTTATTTACTTTGTCTAATTTATTAAGTAAAACACAGTTGTCATAGTGCATACCTTGACACGTTTCCCGTGTTGTATTTAACAAGCATTTACAATTTGATCTGAATGTTTCTAGCCCTTATTTTTTCCGGAGCATACAGAGAAGATTAAAAACGTACATGGTGTGGTGTATAGAGACAATTTGATGAGCTGCCTAAACTGGCATGCTGAATCAATTCACAGGCTGAATTTCCATGCAGGCGCTTGTCTTTCTTGTGGCCACGCTAAATTTAGCATTTTCTTCGGCTTTGTGGTCATATATTTTTTAAACTTTACTGCAAGACACCTCTGCTGGTAGTGAGGTCACTTAAGGACATTCGCGCTAATTGTTTCTGGGCATCCTTACTGCGCACGCAATTCACGTGGCGATGTCATGCCAAATGATGCACTGAGTGCGCCTGCTGTTGAAGAAATGTAGAGATATAAAGCGCTAGTGGGCATTTTAATATCTATGCACTGGTTTAACTCTCTTAAATGTTTGGTGACCCCAGATTTTCTTTTGATAGATCACTTTCTTTATTGATTATCTATGTTTCATGAAAAATTGAAGAAAATCTGTGTTGTGGAAGTTTGATTTTTTTCAACTCTTCTGCTCACGTATCATCGAATTCCGGTATTATTTTAGCTGCACAGTTTTGGCAAAAGCCCATCTTAAAGGTTTAGTTTAACTGAAAGGATGACATCGGTTCAAGTTATTTACTTGACAGTCCCACTTAATTGAAATTTGACTTAGAAAGTGGGTCTACAGCGAATCAGTTTTAATATTTTTCAACTAACAACCACTGAGGCCGTGTGGAGTTACGAGGACCGATTTGTCAAAATTAGGGTTAGCCGTAGTTTTTCACGGGCTTTATTTTGAAAACAAAGTCGGTGACCCCCCCAATTTTTTTGCATTTCTGACATACATGTAGGTAACTCATTATCTGACTGTAGCAAAAGTATGAAAAAAATGTGTGTTGTAGAACATTTTCGCGTGAACGTCCTTAAGGCGATTTTTTGGCGAAATCCTTTCAGAGTGGAAGAAAGCACCAAATTTGACACAGTTTTATCTTGGTGTGGGAAACAAATTTAGAAGGGGTGCCACATGATTCAATGTTCCGGGAGGCCACGACAGGCACTTCAGTTTTTACTAATTTCGTCAGCATGAAAACAGGTAACTCATTATCTGACTGTAGCAAAAGTATGAAAAAAATGTGTGTTGTAGAACATTTTCGTGTGAACGTCCTTAAAGGCGATTTTTTGGGGAAATCCTTTCAGAGTGGAAGAAAGTACCAAATTTGACACAAAGTTTTATCTTGGTGTGGGAAACAAATTTAGAAGGGGTGCCACACGATTCAATGTTCCGGGAGGCCACGACAGGCACTTCAGCTTTTACTTAATTCCGTCAGCATGAAAATGAGGCTGCTAACTCAAAGTGTATCGTTTCATCATTTTTTTATCGGCGAATTGTACCAAATACATGTATTGCACACATTTTGTTTCTGGTAAAAACACATCCTGGGGGTCATCCGTGCAAATGATTTTTCAGTACATTTCATCAGCATAGAAATGAGGCTGGCATGTAAAAATTCCCTTTTACATGGTTCTTATTGACAAATATAGATTCCAATGATATAAAAAAAATTATTTAGGTGTTTAGGTTAGTTTGCCAAGTACTTCAGTCGTTTACAGTAAGTACTGTGCAAAAGTAATGACAATGAATTTTGACGAATTTCAAACGAAAATTTACGAAAAGCTTTGAAAATGAGCAATATTTCAAACCAAACGAATTTTCCTTGAATTTTCAAAGCCGCTATTGTTTGCCGTTTTTGAAAAATTTTGCTGATCCGCGAAAAGTTGGGCAAAATTTTGAACGCCATTTCACCAACAGTATCAAATTTTCGCAACTAAATTCAAAGAGAGCTTCGAAATTTCGAAGACTGTTTCAAAAAGGGCTTTAAAAAAATCAGACTGCTTCAAAATTTGGGGCGAACAACTCATCGCCATTCCCAAATAGCAGTCTATGAAGATCAACAGTATACTTGTAACAAATTTGGGGCGAACAACTCCTCGCTATGCCCAGATAGCAGTATTAAATTATGAAGTTCAACAATATACTTGTAAAAAAAATTCGGGCGAACAACTCATCGCGGTGCCCAATAGCAGTACGTGAAGTGCAAATAACATACTTATAAAAAATTTAGGGCGAACAACTCCTCCCCATGCCCGAATTACAGTATATAAAGTGCAATAAAATATACTTATAAAAACTTACGGCAAACAACTTCTCGAAATGCCCAAATAACAGTATATCAAGTGCAACAATATACTTATAGAAAATTTATTAGAACGAGTCAAAAGTGTGGGTTTCAGTGTGTATCCTTCTCCACGGATTTTACACTACGTCAAGGTATGTCCACAGGGGATCTGTTCCCTGTTGCCAAACCCACACAGCAACCTTATCAACTGAGGCATTTTAAAGTTCAAGGCAACCTTCAACATTGCACTAACACATTAAAAACTTTGTTCCCTCTATACTGTTTTATTATACTTGGGTTGTTTCTTAAACAGTGCCACCATGAATACACCAAGGGACCGAGTACCACTTTACCTGGATCCACGACCCTTTATTAATACACGTGTTGGTACAAGCAAGGACTGTTGACTGTTGCTCAATAATCGGTCTACAGTAACAGAAACATTTCACTGATAAAATCTTTATATTTAAACAACTTCCGAACACAGGAATGTGACAAAGAGTGCTATGGTGAGGAGTTCTGGGAACAAAAGAAGTTGTTTGCACAAATGTCAGGGAAACATAGTTGCACGATCATGGAGAACAACGTATTATACCTGCCAAGTGTCACGCCTAAGGCGTGATTGTCACGCCTGCGGATCGAAAACTGTGATCTCACGCCTACTCACGCCTGCGTTCCCATTTCTCACGCCTGGTGGAAAAGTGTGAGCCATTACAGCCTTAACCAACTCATTTTGAAAAAAAAAATTTAAGTATTTAAATAAACTCGAACTAATGCGAGAAAATAATGATCCTACTTTCGCGAAACCTCGGATTTTTGTAAGGAAAGTCACTGGAGACATGGTCATATTGTCGAGACGAGCTCCGTAAAACCTTAAATAATCAAAGCATCGATTTACTGGCCATAAATCGGAAAGTCTTCGGAACGTCTTCGGAAATCGTCAGACAGCTTCGGAAACCGTCGGACATCCTCGGATATTATCGGTCCCGTACGAAAAATCTTGACACTCTCAGTATAAAAATGTCACACCTATGAATCACAAAAAGTTGGCAGGTCTAATGTATAGTATTGAAATCTTGCGATAAGCAAGGTCTCCTAACAAATCAAATTACAGAAATAAAAGACATTTACTCTCTTATTTCTTATTTCTTTTATGTGTAATTTTTTCAAGGAGACCATTAGCAGTTTCCAGTACTTGTTGTCTACGATGGCAGACACACGTTTTGTGATTTCTTATCAAAAGACCATCAGTATTCTGTCTGGAATTGGAGGTGTGAAACAGTGTATCGCAAAATATAAAATGTCTTTCTAGAGAAGTCTTCTTTTAGATCAAAACCACTTTTAGTTTCTTTCAACAAAAGTTTTTATTAGAATGATCGAGTGAAAAATATGCGATGTGTGTTTCACACTGAACACTACCTTGGGGTTTCGGTGTGCATCGCTCATTCCCCACCTTTGGTATAACACATAACCCGGGGCACAATTTCGCCAAACCCACACAGCAACCTTATCAAGGCAATTTAAAGTTTAGTAATATTTCACATGTCTCGTGCAATTCAAGGCGGCATTCAGCATTGCACTGACACATCAGTGTAGGGGAGTTCGCCCTAATTTTTTTATAAGTATATTGTTGCAATTTATATACTGCTAGTTGGGAATGGCGCTGAGTTGTTTGCCCTAAATTTTTTATAAGTGTATTGTTGCAATTTATTTGTATACTGCTAGTTGGGAATGGCGATGAGTTGTTTGCCCTAAATTTTTTATGAGTATATTGTTGCAATTTATATACTGCTAGTTGGGAATGGCAATGAGTTGTTTGCCCTAAATTTTTTATAAGTATATTGTTGCAATTTATTATATACTGCTAGTTGGGAATGGTGATGAGTTGTTTGCCCTAAATTGTTTATATTAAGTATTTAGGAATTTTTATTTTTGTTAAATTTTCTACAGATTAATAAATTAAAGTTTTTCGCACATTTTTTTATTTAGTACTTTCTTAGGTTTACGCCAAACTTGTGAAAGTGTATATATCGGCCTGTCAAAGAAGAGTACTTTGCACTGTTTGCCGTAATTCTTACTAGCTTTTGGACTTTCTGTTTCTATTTCTTGAATGAAATAAAACACTGAATTGAGTCAGTTGAGCCTGTATCACCGTATCAGACATGGCTGAAATGATTGTTTGCGTTTTGCCATGTGAGATTACATATATCAGTGTAGTCGGAAAGTTGGCGGATATTTCATTTGATTTGATGTGAATTTTCTTTGATATTGTGCTGGTTCGAAAATTCGAAGAAGCGATTTTCGATTAGCCTTGCGAACTTTTGCTTGACTTGGTGAATTGTCGTTTAATTGTCGCGCGAACGCTGCAAAAAAATCGATCGAAAGATAGGTTATATTTCAAAGAGAACAAAGCATGAAATTCGTCGAAATTCGTTCTCATTACTTTTACACGTCCCAGTACTGTATGATAACGTGATAACCCAAGAGTGCTTTGTTTCTGAAAAGATGTTCCAGAACATCTTCATGTTCATATATTTTACTGCCAATTTAAAGTTTTCTGGATACTACCTCTCCTGTATAACGAAGTTTTGCATATCTTGCTGTATTCACCATAATTTGCACTCTTGAAACTTAAGGAGGTTCTACTTACTGCCTCATATTTTTACATTCGGCAAATACTGGGTTTACAGTTAAGTCACCAAGGTTAGAGTTTTTAACCGACAAAGTCAGTTTATGTAGGGAGGGAAACACAAAAGGTGTCCGTTCTCAGAGTGGGACTGATACGAGATGTACGGAACGTGGATTCACAAGTTACGCACTATAAACATACTTTTCTTCATTTGCTTGTAGATTTTATTGGGAGTTTACAATAGATGGTATCAAGCTGTCAAACAGCTGAGGCAATTACACAAACATAAATATTTTGAAGCCAAAATTCAATAATCAACTGTGCAGAAATTTCTACCCAGCCAATTTCGTAGACTTCTTGTAACCTGTATGGGAGAGGTGAAACTACAGTAAAGAGAGCCTATAAATTCCGCTCGAAGCCTTTTGTTATTGTAAAAAATGCACCTGATCACAAAGCAATGAATTATTTCGTATTTGTATTCAGGAGTTTGCTCAAAGGAGCCTTTGACATGAGTTAAGGGAATTGAGCACAAAGCGTGGTTCCCGGGCATGGGGAGGAGTTAAAAATTCTTTTGGGTTGTTCACGGCTGTTAAGATGCCCATACTGATGTTCCCAGGGGCCTTTCCCCCCGTCTTGTAAACTTTTGCGTGCACCGATTTTGCCCGTTTTATCAGCCTTACATCAGTCACTTACATCAAAGCAAATAATAGCTTTGGTTACACGAGGCAACTTTCCCTAGTAGGTAAATATGAGGTTTTCGTGGGGAAAGTGGTGTTTTCCTGTGTAACTGGTGACTGAGAACAAAAGAAAATGTCCCAAGCAAAACCTGACATGGATTGAAGGGTTGTTCGGTTGCCCCAGGTAAACCTACCAATGAGAAGGTAAGTTTTGGTCACTGCATGTGCAGGACGTGGTAACCAGCCAGTTGACCTAATTTGCAAGTGGTGTATGTAGCCTCTCTTCGAATAATGCTGCAACTATTGAATTTTTGCAAAATGCTGAGGTTTCTAGCACATTTTATTTGTTGACAATTTCTACTTCTCAGGAAATGTAAAAACAAACCAAGTTTTTGGCATCATATCTGTTGGAAATGATTTTTAAAAAAATTACATGTGAAAGAGCGAGGCGTTGCAGCGAAAGTCGCTCAGCTGGAAAATTTACCCCTTGAATTTTCTGTCGGTATTTGTAATTACCCAGGTAAAATAAAACCCCAGCTAATTAACCAAAGGAAAATTATACTGGGAAAGACATGTTTACCTAGGGTGGTGTAACCACGGCTAATGTTTCAATTTGTAACTTTTCATCTACAGAACAAGCAAGAACTGGAGAGATCAATGAGAGTGTTTAAGGGTTACCTTGAGACTAAAGGAGCTGCTTTGAGCCAAACAACTGAGTTTCTTCCCTATTATGCCCTGCCATATATTCCAGATCCTACATCTCACCCATCTTTCAAACCACTTTTTACGGTAAGAATGGTTTAGAA
The DNA here is from genome assembly GCA_964017195.1 of Siderastrea radians. Classification (NCBI taxonomy): domain Eukaryota; kingdom Metazoa; phylum Cnidaria; class Anthozoa; order Scleractinia; family Rhizangiidae; genus Siderastrea; species Siderastrea radians. The sequence continues at coordinate 22,595,473 of OZ024888.1, read as the reverse complement.
AGAAGCAGTAAATTGATAACCAATAAATGATGAACAAATAATAATATTTGGTAATAAATATTAACCATAGAATACTGCTTGTTTGCTGATCAGCAATTTATACAAAAATGTGAGATTCTAACGTAATTCAAAGGTCCTTTGGGCTACCTCGTGCAACATCATTTTAGATGGGCTGGGCCACTAGTGACCTTGCCTGTCTCACGCTCTCCAAGATCTTTTTTTTTTTCCCGGAAAGGCTTGCAAGGTCATGATCTTCTATGGGGGAGGGGACAGGAGGTGGCTTATGTTTGACATTTGAAGGTCTTCTAATGCCAAGAAAACAGTTAAAAGGAGTCAACTTACATCAGAATTAGCTTGCGGACACAAGATTCGAGTGTCTGTTAAACTTACATTATAATATAATTATCTTCAACACCAAAAAAATCACTCAATAACTGAAAATCAAAAAGGCATATGATTTTAATTTGTAATTGTTGATGCCAGCAGCGTCTGTCATTGAGTTTAACCATAATATGCTAAATAAATACGGTGAACGCAGGATCATACTAATCCTCAGTGGTTCCATAGACTAGCTGCTGACCACTTAACCTGCCTACTCTCAACAACTTCCCAGGTCATTGTGAGGCACCCTGCTGAGGTTGAGCCACTGCAGCAGAGACCTGCTCTGCCTCCTGCTCCCTGAGCTCATCAATTACACCATGTCACGCTTACTCTACCCACTCTTCTTGGACCACTGCCAATGACCTACTTGTGTGTGAGCCTGCTCTCTACCTCATCTACAGCCTCCTTGACTACCCACATCTTTTCTGTCTACATGTCCAGTGGCACAAAAACTTAAACTTAAATACAGAATCACTAGGATCCCACAATATGCAAAACAAGCTTTAACAACCTTCCACTCCTTCATGAGGGACCTTGTCAGAAGCTGAACTTTTGCTGTGAGGACAGACCCTACTCGCCTACAGCTCGTAGCATACTTCTTTGTTCTTACCACATTTTGACATCACCTGTGCATTATCAGAGTACATACGCACGGCCAAATAGATCTATTTGTTAATTAATGTATTGCTGCTCGTGTTACATAATTATTTACTGACGTAGACTATAATGCTCAATCAATGTATTTGACTGTTTGTGTTATGTTGCAGAGTGCTTGGAGTTCTGATCTCAAGAACAACTTGCAAGTGTTTCTTTCAGCTGCTCTGAAATCTCAAGGGAGGCCAAAGCTTTATAACTTGTTCAAACGAAATTCAGCAGACATTGAGAGAGAAAGGAAACTACATAATGAACAGCTTAAAAAAATGCAAACTCAGCTGACAAGAAGGGAACAGCAGTCATTGCAGTACCAGAAAAGGTTGTCCAAGATACAGGTACTGTTCAGTGTGACAACAGTTGGTGTTACTGTGTGGTTGCTCCAACTGGGCCAGTTGGAAGAAAACTGACCATGCGACGCTAATTGAGAACAAAAGATAGCAAAATTTTTTGGGTAAACAACCAATAACGTTGAAGCTGGCTGCAGACAATGCATGTTCAAAAACCGGACAAGACAAAGTACGAAAAATGTTGCTACCTTACCGAGAATAAGTCCTCTTCCTGTGAATTAAAATCTTTTTGACTTTACAACTTTCCATGAGCAATTAATTACATTAAGGTGGCTCCCTAGAGTTTCTACAAAAGTGAGTATTCGAACTGGCAAGGGTTACAAAAGAGACCCTAATTCTGTTGTCTTGCATTCTTTGTTCCTGAGATTTGCCAGTAAGTTTACCAACATAATTACCCTTATTTTTCAGTTTTTGCTTCTTAGGCATAGGCCTTTGTCATGGCAACAAAACGTCTAAAGAATGACGGATATTTACCGTTAACTCACCTTTATTCTTGAGTATTTTGATTTTCCCTCGGTGAAATTTTTTTAAACTTTCCAATTTTATTAAAATGATTTTTACTAACATTTTGCAGGGGAAAAAACATGGAGTCGTTCAGACGGTTTCACCGATATCACGTGATTTCTTATTTTTAACCATTAAACTGAATTGCTCTGACAGAATTTTTCCAAAAAATAGTATGTGGAAGGTAGCGTTAGTATCTCAACATGTGCAAAATTCAAAAAAAAATTCACCGAAGGGACACGCGAGAAAATTCACTGTTAACTTTGTTTTTTTTTTGCCTATGCTGACGTCATAAAATGTCAGGAAAACCTTACGATTTCATGTGAGTGCGCGCAGATTGCTACAGCTCACAAAGTCAGCGCGCGCACGTTCATAAAAACTATAGGGAGCCACCTTAAGTGAGTTTGAAGTTTCTGCTTCGTTCGCAATAGCATTTTCTCAGTTGAGTTCTCATTAGGAAAATTCCAAATCAACCTCTGGATATCCTTGTCAGCTAAAGCAAAATTGTTGACTTTTTGAGAGCATTTAATCGTGGAAAATGTCTTCCAGGGTGTTGAAATTTCAACAATGCTAAAACTACCTCCCTTTTCAAAATGGCTGCCTGAACAAGCCGTGAAAGAAGACCTGCAGTCAACCTGCAGTGCACTTCCAAATATGGTCAGTTACCTAATGCTGAATATCTTTCGTGTACGGATGACAGATATTGACGGCATCCTGATCATATTTAAACAATAGAATTCTTCTGTCGAAGGCACTATTGTGTGATAGGTTGCCCGAGGAAATTTGATGTTCATAACAAATATTATGTGAAGTTTGAACATCAAATTTCCGAGGGAACCTATCACACGTACATGTAGGGCCTGAGACAGAAGGACTCTATTGTTTTTATTGTACAATGCTAAATTTTGTGTGAAACTTGACACAGGCGGGCACTATGCACTGCTAGAAGCCCACTGAGGAGAGACACTATTGCATCACGTGATCGACTTCGACCAATAGGAGCACACCAAAATTTAGTGTTGTACTATAAATGGTCATAGTGACAATTTGTGGAATAATAATGCTGTACATTCCACCCTCTCAATTCAGTCTTGTATTTTCTGGGCATAAGCCATTTTGGAAACATGGACATTTACAATAAGCTTATAGATTAATATATGTAACACATGAAAACAATCCGCGAGATTTTAATCACATCAAGTCAACACCACACCGTTTGAAAATGTTAAAAAAATCATCATTGAAGCTAACCAATGAAAAAATTCGACTATTTCCTGAGAGATCCGCAGAATGAGACAGTTTCAAATTTATTTGGAGATGTATTTGTCCAGATCCTTCAACATTATTGGTCGGTTGGTGAAAAAATATTGCCTTCTTAATTTGTTCACAATTAGCGTTCATGTAGCCAGACAGTAAGTGCAAACAGCAGATGGAAGCTCTTTAACCTGAAGACTAGATTTAGTTATAAAGTCTTATCTTGTCAAGTTAGGTTTAGTCTCCAGGGAAACTTCATATTTGCCTAGGTAAAGTTGCCTTGTGTAAGCAAAGCTATTACTGATCTTGAAAGAAGAAAAAACTAGGTTGATGTCTAAGTTATTACAGTATCATTAAAGAAGGTGGCAAATCTTCCAGGTAGGGATGGTTTGAAACACACCGCGGACTTCCAAATATGAACTGGTCAAGGAGAATTTGTAGCCATTTAATTGTTCTCAACTTGTCTTCTGATTGCCTGTGTTTAAAAATTTGTCTCAAAATTTTGTCTGGGTGGCCATGGTTCATGTAGCTGCATGGTACAGTTTTAAAATCAGAGTGAAGATGTAGGTCTTGGTTACATTAGGCTTTTGTTTACTTGACCAATTTGTAGTTTTTTGTTAGGATTTACCTAAAACCCAAAATGCCAGATCTGTAGAATGCTGGAATCCAAAATGTTTAAATGTAATGATGTATGGATCCTGATGGCCTTTATTAAAGACAATCTTCTCACCAGGCTAGCAGAATTACTCATCACAAGGAAATTCCTGTGGCTGATGAAGAGCTTTCTCCAACTCTTCAGAATTTTGTTATTCTAACTTGGTTTCCATTACTTCATTGTCTTTGCCTTTTGACACAGCTTTACAGAACTGAATTATGGAGTAGAACCCTGGCCTCTGTGAAACCAGAGATTTTTTAAGCACTTGAGTCCTTGCTTGACAAACTCCATGCTAGCGATGAATCAAAGATCTTATGCACTGCCTCCATGAACTTTGGAAGAATTAGCCTCACATACCTACCACAAAAGTTACCATCCAAACTGCATGTTGTTAAAGCTTGCTCTCTTTGCCAACAGGCTGGTTGTTCTCACTACCAGTCTCACTTTCTGAGCAATTGCAAGTATTTGCCTGAGTCCGACCATCTGTTCACGTCTAGGGTTTGTCATTACCACAGCAGCCTTGACCTTGCAGAATTCTGCTGACCTTCAGAACACGCTGTTTCCTCTCCTGTGAATGTCTTCCAGTTGCAGTAACTGTTTCTTTTTGCTTTCTACCGTCACCATCCCTTGCACCTCACAATTGATACTGGCGCAGAGACTAACATGATGAGAGCTTCTCTTGCAAAGAAGATTTGGTGCTAGGATTACCAAAAGCTCCTAGACTGCTATGCAAGCTAAAAACACAAAATTAGCCAAATTAGCGAATTAGCCAATTCGCTCTGACGAAGGGCTAACGCTCAAAACATTAGCTTTCAATCTCTTTACGGTGGCCAATCTACCTTATCAACTCAGTTGATAAATCCAAAATTTTGTGTTTCACGTCCCCACTGACGCAGCACCGCAGTTTCTTTAGAAATTAACCCCCTTGTTTGCTGTGCAAGCTGATGGCCTTACTCTGTTTTCCATTGTTAGTGAGACCCATCTATCTCTGCGCCGTCGTGGAAAACCCCTCACAGTAGAAGCCTTCGTTATTAAAGACCTTGACATAGATATTCATGCTGTCTTGCTGTCTGACCTGCTCCAAAGACCCATCACACCGTCAGAACCTGTCATCTCCTGCGTGCGCCTAGCGTGAAAACTACTGTTTGGCCAGGAGAGTTCCTAGAAATTGATGCCCCCTTGACTTGGTTAAAGATTCCCCACTTCCATCAAACCTTGTAAAGAGTTTTCCTCCTCAAGCTGCCTCAAGCTACCTCTATTCATGCCTGTCCTCATCCTGACATTCAAGCCATCATTGGTTGGCTGAGACTGCTTAATGACACCGAGGAACCTCTTCGTATACATAAGAATTACCATCTCTGCCAGGCTTGCCTCACTCTTTCTGATCCTTCTCCCGAGTCCACACCAATCACTATTTCCTCATCTTCTCCATCCAAGCCCACACCAGCTCACCTCACCTCTTAAGGGTACATCTTTCTGTGTCTCTCCACATCACATAGCTTCCCTGTTGTCTTGTGAGCTTCCCACGACTGTTCCCTGGGTGAGTTGCATAAAACTTAACGTCCGGCATACACTATGAGACCAATTTATATTAAAAAGTCGTGAAAGAGCCATGAAAAACTGGTTATCTTTGTTTTCATGGCCATGAAACATGCATTTATGAAATTCATGGTCTAGACTTGATTCTTCTTGTGCACCATGAAAATACCATGAAAAATATTCACCACCATTAAAATGTCTTGAAATGAAACAGAAATTTGTTTTCATGGCAGTTTAACATACCATGAAAATAGTTTCTTTGGTGTATGTACCATGAAAAAGCAGCGAAAGTAATTTTCTGAAATTTCATGGGCTTTTCACTATAATTTTCTAGGATTTTCATGACCCTGAAAAACACTGAGACCATGCACCCACCTAGCTATAGGATATAATATAAGCATGGCAAAATAGTGTTTTGAATTGATTGGTTTTGTAATTTAAAAGCTAATCTTTTCATTAAAATATTCCAAGAAGTCTCAGTATTTCACTGCAGCAGTGAATACCAGGAATACCTTTTGAGAGCTTGAACAGTATTATAGTTTTAAAGCAGTGAAATATCTGATTTCCGAACTTTTGCAGAATATGATCCCTGGATGTTTTTAAGTGATTCTTAGTTTCTTGTTATCCCGATAAAAGCTTTTAAAATTGGTAGAAAAAGCGAGTTTCTCAGTTGTTGTTAGGGGAGCCGCCATCTTGAATGGAATGATCGAGCTTTTCTGGTCAGCAGCATCTCCAACAGCGGACAGGGGCCTGGGATTGAGCGTGAAAAAGAGGCTGAAAAATTCGTTTTGTTTAGGCGCCATTGCGAAGAGAGTTTCATCCCAGTTTAAACATGGATTCGCTAACTTAACAAATAGGTAAGTACAAAATATGTATTATAAATTTCTAAACAGTCTAAGTTTGGCTTCAAACGAGTACACATAGTGAGATTTACACACGATCTTATTAAGTTTATAGAGATACATATTACAGGTGATGTTTGCTTAGCAAAGATGTTGGGGTAAAAACAAGAACTTAGCTTTATTATTTGAGATTTAGGTTTACTTTCTAACTCTACAAGCTACTGCAGTCAATTATTTGAATTTGATCTTCGGGTTATAATTAAAATTGTGCATACTTGAGGGACATTGATTGTATACAGCTGTACATGTACATATCATGTAAGCTTATTTCTGTTTTGTTTCCTATTGATTGCAGAAGCAGTCTTCAGGAACAGCTTGAAGTAAAATACTGTTGCTGAAACAAACAGCCTATTCTCACACTGCAAAGCTCACTGACTGCTTGCATTGGACAACAAGGACATATTGTAAATTGTTTGAACTGTGATCACAGTTATTATTAAAAGTTCTCCTGAAAATACGTTTTACTGTAGTATCAATATTGCTGGGTTGTTATCTTTGGATCACTGAACTTTCAGTATTAAACATTGCCTAAGTCCACTTGTTGATTCTTTTGACCTGAGTAAATAGCATGTTGATTACTAGCGTAGTACATTTGTAAGTTGCTGTAAGATGACCTTGTAAAAAAAAGATGGTTTTTTATATGGACATTTTTCATGGTATTTTCACTTCTTTTGGACAAAATTCATGGCATTTGCGTGAGAGGTGCCATTCCTTCTAGCAAATAATGAAAATGCCATTGTAATGCCATTAACAAAATCATGGCCATGAGTTTTTGTACCTTTCATGACTTTTTCCTGGGCCATGAAAAATTTCATTCCATGAAAAAGGCATTAAAATAGACCATTAAAAAAGCCTGAAATTTTGAGTCGCCAGACATGAAAATTAAGTGCTTTTTCATGGCCATGAAAAAGCTGTTAAAAGCCATACCATGAAATGACCATTACTTTCTCATATTAATGGCTTTATCATGGCCATGAAAGGTACAAAAACTAAGAAGTTTTTAATGGTAAAATTAACGGTTATTTCATGGAGCATAACCATGAATTACTAGTTGTTGTACCATGAAATATTTATTACTATCACATTAATCTCCTCTGAAACTTGCATTAAACTGCCATGAAAAATTCATGGCATTTTAAGATTGTTTGATTTCATAATGTCAGACGTTCACTTCAGTTAAAGTCACTATGTTAACATCTGACGTTAGCAGTTACACCCGGCGTTAGGTTTTATGCAACTCACCCCTGGTCTCCGTGAAATGTCTTTCCATTGAAATTCTTCTAGAATTTCTTACTTCCAGGCATTGAGTTTTTTCAGAACCTGATGCCCAGCTGCCAGGCATCTTAACACAGCAAAAAGTAAAAGTACAACAAGTCATTTTCTTTAAGAGCTTTCAATTTAAGATTTTAAATGACATCCTTTCCACTAACCATCGTCTGGCCAAAATAGGCTATGTTGTAGGCGGCTTCTTTTCTGCCCTTCATGTGAAGATGAACCATCCATCCCACCACCAGCACAGCTTTACTTTTTCACATTAGACCCCAAGAAAGCTCTGGATCAGTGCTCCCAGTCTTGCGACTTGTGCTTAGTGCTTAAGATCTTATGCCCTCCTTACCTTTAGAAATTCCAATTTTTTTCTATCTACCCCCAGTACCTTCAGAATTCCAAAATGCTCTACCCTCTACCCCCATGCCCTTGGAATTTCGTAATCTTTTACCCCCATCCTTCAGAATTACTGCTTTCTCTCCAACACCTTTGAACAAACACCCTTTAAACAACAATTAATGGCAAGACAACAAAGGTTAAATACATGTATTTTGAAAGGGGTTTTAACAAGGAACTTAAACTCTGGCTTTTGTTTAATGTAGCTCTTAATATTTAGCATCATAACTCAAAGCAGGTTCCACCTAATGTAAAAGGGTAGATCTTGGCTAGGTATTTCAAACCTCATGTAATATATTACCAGAAGGTCTTGATAGCAGAAAACAAATTACAAGTCTAAGAAAACACACAATATTTTTTAATGGCTAGATGCTCACGTACTTGTGTGGAAAAATGTCAGGACATTTTCGTGGACATAGCAAGCATTACAGCCTGCACACACAAATTTGTAGACCCACACGTGAATGAGGTCCCCTGGGGATAGGTTCTTTCACACTGAACAAAGCACCAATCTTAAAAGAAAAGAAAAGTATTGTTTTATAAGGTGACGGATCCATTCCTGAGTAAAAGCAGAATAATGGCCTTTTAAACTGTAACTTGCAATAAAAGGTAGAGCCTTGTCAGAAACAGAACCCATAGGACAACCCTCACCCTCACCTTGGTTAGATAGTGATTAACTACCCTCTCAATTAAATGCGTAGGGAAAAGATTCTTCAGAATTTGTGTGGGGGTTTTTAACATCTTCGTGAAAACCCCTCCAGGTGTTGTTGATTTTGTAAGTTCCGTCAACAAGTGTCCTGACTAGACCAATTTTGTAGAATTATGAAGTGAACTAAAATAATTAGTTAAAGGTCAGTGAAGGTTTTCTTCTGGTAGACTCTGGTGACAGGAGAGTGTGAACAGTTGCTGTCAATAAGAACATCTAAGAAAAGGTATAGTATCAGATTCTTTTCCACAGTAGTGCACTATGTTGGAGTGTCTGGAAACTATATAGTGAAAAAATAATAAGGCATCACTCTCCAAGTGAAACAAACAGAAGGTGTCATCGATGTGTTGACGGTAAAGCAGAATTTCTAGATGCTAATATGTGTACGTGAGCATTTAGCCAGGGATAGGGCTTCTCGTGTATTCAAATACTTGCAACAATCCATAGATTGCCGCACTTTATGTTCCTCCAATAATTATTTGTTTTAGCATTTTAGATCATGCTTCTTGACTACTAATTTTCAACTTCAGATAAAGGATTCTTTGCACGTCCATTAGGACAAACCCAATTTAAATCAACAACTTAAACATGTCAATTTAAAACTCTGCAAAACTTTTACGTTTTCATGTATTCTTTTCCTTTATTGTTCATGTTACTGTTTTCATTAGGAATTCTAATTAGTGCTTTATATAGAGCTCAGTTCAATTCTGTACCTTATTTCGTAATGAGGATGGCAGTTGTTATGCCAAAACATGTCTAAAAGATTAAAAATGTTGTGTATTTTCTCATTCCTCAAATATCATTATTTTGTTCCTTCTTGTTTTGTTTGAATATTTATATTCCACAAGTGGTGGTAGTTTGTTTTATTTGTCCACTTACAATCAACAGCACATGCTTGCGATCTTGTAAATTGACCTAATATTTGTCAAGTGGTAAAACAAAACCACCTCACAGACTACAATTACTTTTTTGTTTTGATTTCCCTCAGGTTTAGGTTGATAATTTTTACATCTCCTTTCAATTAGCCACTTCCTAGGTAACCAATGTTTCTCTTAAGGGTAATTTTGTGAGTCGGCCTGTGGAATTTGGTAACTTGTCAAGCGTACAAGTAGCTTCATATTAAATATTTCATGTTTGTTACAGTTCAAACCACTGTCTATAGTATGCTTTTTTTCTGTTCCAAGGCTGACTACCATAAACTCATTGGCATTGCTGCTGAACTTGTAGACTCTCTGGAAGATACAGTGCATGGTAAAATGGTAAGTTAATGGGCAGGGTCCTGCTTCTTTTGGTTTCCTTTATTTAACCTGTTCCAGGTTCCAGCATATTAGGAGCGAGAAAATAAACAGGGAAATAAAATGTGTGGAGGCTGAGGAGATTTAGGGCAGTAGAGCCTGCGAGCATTTCTCTGAATAGCTTCTCCAACTAAACCAGCTCCTGGTATATCATCAGGTTGATCAGTTTTACAAGCAACATCAATTCATGCCTTTGCCTATTACTCTCATCAGTGTAACCATTTGTTCATTATTTTGATTCTGCTCTGTCAGAACCTTGGCTCCATGATCTTTTTTTCTTTAATTCTTCATTGAGATATACACAGAATATTTACAAAAAACACAGTTACAACCAGCAAAATAAAAGAACACAATTACTTCTGTACGAGGTGCCATAAAAAAGTAACAGACACTGACAATAAAGGATATATCATACATGGGAGGAGAGGAAAGAACTTTCTAGAGTAACAACTTGATTTGATCTTCAAAATTAACTTTGGACCAAATTGACAGTACAGCCCTTACTAATGAAACAGTTTGAGACATTGAGAAGCTCAGTTGTGTCTTTATTCAGATTGCTCACGAAGGTTAATGTGCCTCTGTATTTCTGGGCTCCTTGTCGAAAAAAAGCTTCCATTTCCCTTGATTTTCTTTATCCAATTTTTTTATTATCCACATGGCCTTTAGAGAAAGACTGTATGTCAATCATTTTAAGGCCACCAGTTGCTTAGTCATTAATCACAATGTCTTTGATTTTCCATTCCATTCCATTCCATTCCATTTTTCTTTCCTTTTTCATTCCAAAGGAACATATAGAAAAGTTTGTTGACCTCCTTTAAATTGCTTTCTCATTAGTACGTAACGGCGACAGAATGTAGACAAGTTGAGAAGCAACCAGGCTCTTTAAAACTGCTCTTTTTCCACCTTTTCTACCTTTTCATTTTAGTTTAAAGCCGTCCTAGAGCTTTAACTTTAGAACTAGGCCACTTAGAGTTTCTCCCCGTAAATTGAATTTGATCCTTACCACAGTTATACTTCCAATCCAAAAAGCATTGGTTTTTGTATTGTTGAGTCTGAGGCCGGAAACTTCGTAGAAATCATCTGTCATTTCGAGAGAAGTGATTAGAGATTTTTTTGACCTGTCAAGAATAAGAGTTGTGTTGTCTGCATACTGGCTCAGTTTAATCTCTTTGTTGTTAACCAGAATTCCAAAGGCTCATTTACACGGTACGATTTTTGCTTACGACTGTTGTATGCAACTTTTGTAGCGCGTGCTGCTTGCTTTAGGCAAGCACGTCACGATTTGCGTTGTAGGGTATTGGCATGGTGTAAGCATATCACATGCGACAAAATCGTACCACTTATATCGGCCTCAACAATTCTTTTGTTTTTACAAATAGCCTTGGCCAACACTTTGGCTGATAAAATGAACAAGTAAGGCGAGAGAGGGCTGAGCCCTGTCTAACACCTCTTTGATTTGTATATCAAAGAAACTGCTTGCCCATCCATTGTTCAATTTCAGTAGCTAATGCCTTTCACTAATGTGGCAAAAAAAAAGGAACTCACAAGTAGAAAACAGATAGGAGGTCAAAAAAGTAAAAATTTCACCTCTTCTTCCCTGCAATTCTATGTCATCTTGCCCGCCGATTCAACGAGGAATGCCCAGAGCCAGAGCGTTGCTGAAAAAGTTGCTACTCAATTCCCATGTGCGATGGCCAACTGCTTGGCGAGAAGCCCAACATTTGTCCGAACATGTAATGTATTAAATCGTATGGGCTTTTGCAATCCTCGATTACCAACGTCATGACCTCGGCACAGCTACGTGTACCTTCGCTGACAGTTTGCTTGTATTAATATTTGCTTTTAAATGTGCTAGGACTGTAATTGTATTATGAGAGTAATAAATTTTGTTCATGCTATTCAAAAGTTGTCAAATGAATTATAAATATTTCTATGTAACTATTCAATTTTACGTTTTCATAAATGTAGCAAAATAATATATTAATAATTTATTATTACGGAGGTAAGTAATGACTGCAAAAACATCAGCTACCACCAAGAATCAGGTGAGTTGATACTTGCTTTCTTTGTTGTCCAGGTAACACCTGAGTATCTGCAAAACATTTGTGTTAGACTGTTTGCTGCCCCCAATGGAGAATCAGTTGATATTAGCAAGCCAGGAACGGTAAGCCATTTGAATGTTGTAATAATACAGCACTTCCACTCACAAACTTGAATCCCTGAGAGCAAGAGACAGCTGTGAAAGAAATGCTTATGCTGGAGAAACATGATGGCAATTCTATCCACAGGTTTCAGGAAAGTTTAATGTTTACAGATTATTTACTGCCTTGCCATTGGAAAGGAACAAACATGATCTGAAGAAAAAATGGTGTGCTTGTTATTTCGCCACTGAAGTTTAACGTTTCTTTGAAGAGTAGGCTTTGCTGCTTGCTGCTTGCGCTTCATGCTTAGGCATTCGTTTTGCACTAAACAGCGAGGCGCTTGCAATCTACAGCGTTCCATATTTTCCCTCCATGGGATTCACAAACTCCATTCAAAAGATTACTTGATTCCACACGGATGTCTAGACCAATTTACGAACAAAGTTCTGCCAATGTTTTGCTAGCGAGCTTCGTGCTTCTTGAAGGTTTAAATAATTTTCCATTGAAATAATCTATGTTGGATTTGTTGAGTTTTGTTGGTTTTGTTGAGTTTGTAATTTGTTGAGTTGGTCAAGCTTGTTGTGTTGGTTGATTTTTTTTAGCTACTAACTGTATTGGTTTTGTCTATTAAGAAAGTCAGTTGTGCTGGTGATAGTACGCACATGGTTTTTCCACAATTCAAATGATGCATTGCATGTTAGTGATACATTACCATTTTCTGATCTTGTTTACTAACAGGGTCATGCATTTGTCACGCTGCAAGTTTTGACTATTAACACTTTGAACTTGATTAAACCCATTATGACAATATCATTGCCTACATGTAACACAACCAGCCCAACCTCTAATGTGGACTATTGACTAACTGAACTGACCTTATAACCCAACTCAACCAGTTGCTCCATGACACAATCAACTTGACCACCTAGATGGATTCGTCAATTCTTAAAATGTAACTCAATTAACTCTATCAAGACAACCAGGTTTAAAGCAACTCACGCAACCTTATAAACCTAACTCAAATAACACAACAATCTTGGACAACTCATGATCATGTCAAACTGACCAACTGTGCCAGCATGACAAGGACGCAATTAAGGAAGTAAACAAAAACAACCAGCTCAACAAACAGAAACAACCTGACTGCCACAGCCAACTGTATCAGCTCAACATCTCGATCAACACAACCAACTCTACTAACGCAACCAGGACAACAAACTCTACTAACACAATCAACTCTACCAACCCAACCAGCCAACCAACTCTACTAACACAATTAACTCTACCAAGTCTACCAACCCAACCAGCACAACCAACTCAACCCACAAAGTCAGCTCTACCAACCCAACCGGCTCAACTAACAACCAACTCAGCTAACCCAATCAACTCTACCTGAACCCAACCAGCACAACCAACTCTACTAACACAATCAACTCTACTAACCCAACCAGCACAACCATTGTATCTTCATACAATGAAACACATGGTTTGTGGAACACAATGCGCATGTTTATTCAAGATGGCGTCCTGGTACACGCATGCTCTTCTTGCTCATGCGCACTACATTATAGGACCACAATGTACATACAATATCCCCTTTCTCCTAAGAGGATTTAGACACTAGCAAAGAAATGGATAACAATATTTCTGTAACAAACGAATCCCAGATCTGTTCCAACAAAAAGATTAAATGTTCTAGCTCACAGTGAAATCATTTAAATAACTGGGAATGTGCTGTTCTCAAGAATGCCCTGTAGAATGTCCAGTATTCTGCACTGTAATGTCCGAGTAACTGGGCACATGCCGAAGGTGAACAGACCTCCTGGACTGGTCAGTGTTCTTTGTTGCGGGAATTATTTTCTTCACCATGAATAAATTCTTGAATAATCATGCCTCTCCTATGGCAAGTTCGATGCTCACTCCGGCCCCTTCCTCCTTTGGACTGTGAAAGGTAAAGGATCATATTTCATGGTCAACTTGTTTGCGTATTTCTGAAGCAACAGCACTTGATCCCATGCCGAATATCAGATGGGGTTGCCTTGTGTCATTTGTCTGTGTTTTTCTTGTCCTTTGACGTTCTCAGATTGTCATTGGAACGTGCAGTTTGGAGTAGCCTTGAAGGACGAGAGATATCCACAGTGTTCTCCTTATTAGGCGGTAACCGGTAAAATTTACCGCTTTTAACACCGCATGTTACCGGTTAGCCGGAACCACATACCATTAGGCCTGGATTAGAACCATCCAGATCCAACAGTTTGGGATCGTGAAAGATTTATTATCAGATTGAATTATGAAAAGATTTGTCAGTCGTACTACGTACCACGTAAGTCTTGTCTTACGGTAGTAACTTTTCTCATTGTCCATGCGTTTGTACAATGGTAGGTGAAGTCTTATCATCCCGACATTTCTAAGTTCGTTAGATAATAGTCTCATCTTCTCTGTATCATCTTATTTGTATTTCCTTAACATTTCTCCATATGTTAGCATTGTCGTAACTTATTAGTGTTATCAACTATATCCTATATCCGTATGTTGGTTTGTTCAGGTTTGTTCGTAAGGTGCTCTTAGTATTGTCTTCTCCTCGAAGTTCTTCGTTTGTGCCTTTGTAAGGAGTATGTCTCATCTTCTAGGCGTTTCTCAGCACGTTTTTTTAATAGGTTGCTGTAAGCTTTTTCCTCTCGAAGTTTATCTGTACGTTAATACGTTCCTTGTAACAGGAATCGCAAACGTCAACCGTTTTGAGGGGTTTTCGAGACGTGTCTGAGCCTAGTGTCATGCCGGCAACATTCCGGGTCTCATGACGACAATTCCACACCAGGGTAGAAAAAGATTCTCAACAGAGCTGCTTTACCGGTCTAAAAAAGTGACTTACCTGTTACCCTGAAAACTAGGGAGAACACTGTGTCCAGGTATAGAATCTTGGTTCTGATGTGACGATTGATCATCAGGGATGTGGGGCTCACCCCTGTGGAGGAATGTTGGGTATTTGATATGTGGATGGACTTTTTCATGGTTTCATTAAATCTCCTTACCTGGGGATTGGCAGCTGTCCAAAGGGGTGTGATTTTACGATGCTTTGTACCAATGCGGTTACACCAAGCAGTAAACTTGCCCTATCCAAAGGGAACACCGTAAGATGTAATGACTTCTAGGATCCCACATGTTGCAAAAATCTGATTCAGAAGTGTAATGGCTGTAGCTGCTGTACTGGAGTATGTGATGATGACTTCAGGGTACTTAGAGGTTTCATCGCCTACAACAAAGAGATACTCGCCAGAAGGGAATTGGCCATAGTAGTCCACATAAACAGTGTGCCACACTTGTTTTGGTGGATTAGTCATGTTGAGGGGCTCTGGGGGAGGCTTTGGGCCCACAATCTGGCACCAAAGACACTCACGAACATGTCTCTCTACTTGCATATCCATTTCTGGCTACCAGACTCTCTGTCTCAGGTGTTGTAACTTTTGTGATACCCTGGTGTCCCTCATGTGCTAGCTGAAGAATGCGAGGGTGCATAGCTTCTGGGACTGCAATACAATTGTTTCTGAGAACAAGACCTCATTTCTGGCAAAGGTCATCTTTGAGAGCTTTAAAGGGCTCCAGTGCAGTGTCCTAGTTTCCAGTGTTGAGACAGTCTTTGATGATCTTCAGTGTGGGATCGCATTCTGATTCAGATTCTTTTGGAGGGTAATTGATGGAGGAAGAGAATCCATGATAACAGAGTTGTGATCCTCCACTGAGTCTCTGGGAATGTCCGTCTGACCAGGTTTGGGTGACAGGATGTCAACAGCATTTTGGATGCCAGGTTGGTAAACGATGTGGGGTTTGTACTGTTGAAATCTTAGTCACCAACGTTCAATTCTTGGAGAGGGTTTCCCACGATCAGTGTGGAGGACTTCCAGTGGTTTGTGATCACCAGTGTCAAGTCAAACTGACAGCCATGGATGTAATATATCAACGAGGGCGAGTGTTTCATCAGGGTATCCAAACACCGAGAAACTGATGATTAAGCACAAGGCCGCAGGCTGACTGCTTTTGTTGTTTCGAGGTGTTTGGATACCCTGATGAAACACGGACCCCCAGTTGTTGATAGGACTTCTCTGTCACACATCATTACGGAATCACGCCTATTGAAATGTGTCGATCGCTAATGCAAATTAGCTCTATTTTTCTGTCAATCATGGAACTTCTTTGTGTTTGGGTATTGTTTTGGTGAAAATTAGTGGAACGTATCAATTGAGCGAGGGACAACAGAAGAACAATAAACGGCAAGAGAATTGAAGGTAAAACTAATTGTGAGTTGCGTGCTTTAAGGTATAGACTATAATGCGTGATAATAAAACTATTTTTTCAACCAACATTGCTAAAATAAAGCTTTTCTTGAACATATTGGACGATAAAATGTAAGTTCTTTATTAGAACCAACATTGTAGCAGAAGGTTCATGAGGAAATTGTACTAAAATGCGGGAAAACGACTTCCTGCAAAATGAAAATAATTTGCATATACGCAATGTAAACAAACTATCACAAACGTAACTTTTGATACAAAGTGAGCTTTCTCAGACGGGTTTCTTCTTATTAGAAGCAAGAGTTTTCAAATAGATAATCAATTACATGAATTCAATTCGAAATCAATCGAGTTGAATCGCAAAAGCGGCTATTTTTGGTTAATGTACTGAATTTTCATAGTCGCCCAAAATATCTTGCAATGTTTAATATCTGAAAAGCTATAAATACTAAGGTTGCAGCTTGACTTGGCAGCATACAAAAACTGAAAAATTCGACCTAGAAATTTCACAAGAAATTCACTGTCTTCGCAAGCTTTTGCTGAAGTCAAATGCTAGAGTTACTGGGAGTTAAAAACGTAACTTATGTCTGTAATAATCTTCCATACGACTGAAACTTGTAATTCAATAGTGTTGTTCATTACCTTTATTCAAGTTCTTTTGTCTTTGGCAGACAACAGCCCAATACCCTCGAGCATTCTCATTCTGGGATTCAAAAGGGACCGCAACGTGCGGTAGCTTTTGTGGGCATGCAAAGCATCAAGGGTACCCCACTTTTTTCGGCCGACGTGTTTCAATAGGCGCGATTCCGTAATGTAATAAATAATGGATCATCAACACTTTGCTGACGTGCAAAATTTGTTTGCTTTTATTAGCCATTAAGCTTATGACTTAAACACATAGTTATTTGTTTGTTCAATGCCAGAAAAAATGCCACATTTTTTTCCAAACCATTTATGGCAATGCTAATATTTGCATTGGCGTCCTTTTCAATCGTGCGACAGAACTACCTTCGGAATGATCCTTTTTCAATTGCCAAAACGTTGTAGAGACAAAAAATCCTTACTGGCACCCTGTGCACACCTAAAAGTAAACTTTAGGAAAATAAGTCAGGAAGCTGCAAGTGAAGCGAGTAATAAAATTTGCTGTTATCAAGCGGGGAAGCACATGAATTCAAAGATTGCCTTCACCTAGTCCGAGGACTTGAAGAACAGTTGGAGCATCAGACAATAGAAGAAAAACTGCTCACTACAGACCCAATGTTTTGAAATGCTGTGGAAACGTAAATGTGAACTGTAACTGAACCATTTTACAAGTAGTGGATACAACTGACTGATAAAGATTTACTAATTTTATGGAAGTTGTGAAATGTGCATAGTTAAGTGGTATATATATATATACCACTCTCACTGGAGAGTAGTATACCGTTTTTCACTGGGTATCCAAATGCATGCATGTGATGTGGTATACATCCGGTGGTTGGTAGTTAAAGAAAAAGGATTATTAATGAGTTTGAGAAGTACTATTTCAAAAACGAGTGCGAGGGTTTCATCAGGTTTCCAAACACGAGAAAACATTTGAAACCACGAGGTGCTAGTGTGTGAAATTATTCTTGCATTTAATGCAACGTTTTTCAGTCTTGTTGTTTGTCAGTTCGAAGCAAACACGTTGCTTTGAATTCACAAGCCAAATGGCAGAAATGGCAGAGTACAGATTTAGAGCTGCCAAAACTTTTGAACAAGAAGAAAAGTGTGTGGCCAGCGCTATTCCGAAGTCTACCCAATATAAAAACAAATGGGTGGTTGGAATTTTTGAACAATGGCAAAAAGTCCGAGTTCCTAAAGTAGCAACGTTGGAACCAGGCGGTCTATTTAAAAATTACGATCTGCACAAAGTTCAGTCCTTGGAATTTCCGTTGCTTGAAATGGATGCTTTAAGCCTCAATTATTGGCTGGCAAAGTTTATCCAAGAAGTTGCTAAACCATCAAAGGAAAGATACCCACCCAGAACCATATATCAGATTGTGTGCGGAATACGTCGATTCATGGAGGAAAAGAATGCAAACTTGGATTTCAATCTCCTCGATGCATCAGACAAAAGGTGCAGTAGTGTTGCTTTCATTGTCATAATTTGCTCTCATATTGTGTGAATAAATAAATTTGTTGATGTCCATGTTTTCGTCTTGCCTTTTGAATATGCAGATTAAGAAACAATTTACACACGGGTTTGAAATCGTTTCTAAACGCGTGTGGTTTTCAACTCGTTTTTCATTGGGTTTCTAAACTCATCCACCTGACCAGAATGGGCCGTTCTGGTAGGCTGATAACAATATGAATAATTAATGAGTTTGAGAAGTAAAAGTAAAGCCTTTCACATGACCACACTGCAGAAAAGGCTTCTCTTTCAGTTTGGCTGTAGTGCTGCTCTACAGGTGAGAGGCTGCAGCTGGCATATGCAACAGGTCTTATGGTACCATCAGAGTGTTTTTGAGTCAAATCACCACTAATTTCAATCTTGCAAGCATTGTGATGAACTTGGGTGGGGAGGGAAGGGTCAAAATGAGCCAAAAGAGTGTCACTAGATATGAGGTTGCAAAGGTTTTCAAAGGCTTCTGATTCCCGTAGCCGTGGGGAGTTCTTGTGCCTGAGTTGATGTACGGGTTCTGTCATAGAAACCAAGTTTGGAACAAAATGAGCTACTGTGTAGATCAATCCAAGAAAGCTTCTTGCTTCAGTTGCATTGGTTGGTGGCTGCATTTTCTTGATTGCCTGGACACAATTCTTGTCAGGGGATACTCCGAGTGCTGAGATGTGAAATCCACAGTAGTCTAACTAGTTCTGTGACACTGGCTGGGTTGACTGTAAGGTGTTTCTTGTGGAGATGAAGTAAAGTGCTCTCAAGGGATTTGTAATGTTCTTCCTTGGTGGTTCCATGAACAAGAATGTCATCAGCAATGTTCCTGGCATTAGGCAATCCTTCTAAGAGTTGTCCAATGACATATTGACATATTTCGGATCCCAAAGATGCCCCATATAGTGGCTGCCTGTAACACCAGAGGCCAACATGAGGTTTGAAGGTTGTCAGGTCGCAAAGGACCCAGCAAGTTCAATTTGATGATAACATTCCTTGAGATCAATCTTAGAAAAGACCTTAGAGCCATTAACGTCTTGGAGAATTTCCTCTGATGTTGGGTAAGGGTGATGAGTGCTGCAGAGAGCTTCATTTGGCCTGGTCATATTTACACAGAGGTGCATGTCTCCATTTGGCTTATCAATGATGACAACAGGGAACACCCATGGTGCTGGGCCAGTGACAGGGTGTGTGATATCTTGGTCTTCCAGGTGTTTTAACTTATCTTCCACCCTGGAATGGTAGTGTAAGGGTGTAGGACGCGAATTCTGTACCCAGGCCGTACATTTGAATCAATGCTGAGCTCAGGTTGGTTGTCCTAACCTTTAACTTCCCAATCTCGCCACTAAACACAGCAGGGAATTTGTCAAGAAGGTAACGGTAACAGTAGGTGTTCAGTACTGGTGGATGCTGCAACATGCGACATTCCCAGATGGGTGGAGGTTTCTTGGGTGGAAGGTGGAGGTTTCTATGTTTTCCCAGAGAGGTGGAGGTTTCTCAACCCAGCAAACAACCAGCATATTGAGCTTTCAACACAAAGAATTTGGTTAGAATTTCTGTCCAGAAGGAGAGGTGATTAATCCACAAAATGACCCAGCAAGGGGAATTGGCGGGCTTATCTTCTCCATAGGGGCGAAGTCTCACATCTGTTGGCTTTAAAGGTAATGCTTTGACAGCACTTATAGCCTCATACATTGCACAGTCAATAGTGTTTACTGTTGCTCCTGAATCAGTACAGACTTGGACAGGAGCACCTTCAATGTTGACTATGATATCTGCCTTTGCTTGGTGGGGCTGACTTGGAATGCATAAGCGTCATTGTTATAATAATACACAAGGCTGTAAATAATTATTTTGGACATTCACCGGTTAAGATGACCAGCCAAATACATTTTCGCTCGGTCATACCTCGTTTCTGACCGGACAAATACATATATGTACTTTTTCTTTTATCAGGCACACTCGGCCATTAGACGCATCCCAAGCTTCGCAACTCAAGTTTTCAAACTAAAAAATATCACTAAAATACAGTACAGCCCAAAAATAATGCACGCCCAAGATCTTCTTTTTGCATTCGCAAGCCGGGAACTTCTTGCGGCTACTTGCGGGATGCTTGCGCTTGCATACTGCAAGCCGCAAGAACTTCTTTGCATTTAGAAGTTAAAACTGCAAGAACTTCTTTGCGATAAGATGTCTGGACTGCAAGTAAGCGCAAGAACTTCTTTGCGCTAACATCTTAAAAACCCGGAACCCGGTAAAAAAGAGACCACTTTGTAGCGCAAGGCATGTTCGAAATCGGCTGCCTTTGTAGCTTGCAATCAGTTGTTTATTTGTCTTGTAAGTTTTTTTCTTCGGTTTAGAATTTTTTGTCTGATAAAGAGTTCACTAGGTTCTGAATTTGACACTGGTCGCCTTCAATGTTATTTTTTACGTGGTCACAGGACGCATCCTGAACTGGAGAAAAAGGTTTCTCAAGTTTATTTCAATCACAACTAAATTTGCTTATAATCAAGCTAGCCAAAAGTGAGATCGTAAACGGACAGCATAAAAGTCATTTGCACAAACACGAGCGCACAAGTTTTCGGTAATTAACAAAAGCAAAATTGTCACACGTAAAGAAAAGCTAAAAATGACACACTGCAATGACTTACATCTTCAGTTAACGCTGTTCTTATTCGTGTGACCAACATATAGCCAGAAAACTAGAATAGCAGAAAAGTCCCGAGAACCGCCGAGAAATCCTTGCTGTGCCGATAAGTTTCACCATTGCACTGGGTAGTGAAGGGGAATGGCGAAAAACTCGCCCCAAATGTCATCTTCAAAAGAATTAGACATCTGAAAATCCAGGCGCTACCTAGGATGAAAGTGTCACAGGGTGAATGAAGAAGGTACGTTTCCTTTCTCGACTAACAATCCAACAACGTTGTCTAACAAAAAAGATGATGTGTTCGAGGTTTAGTGCATGACAGTATCATGTAACTGGGCACGTGCTTTCAAGCACGCACTGTCTTCAACTACGGCTTTGTTAGGTTGTTTCCAAAACCGTTCTGTTGCTAAAGTTTCTTTTAAAATGTTCTTGCATTTAAGCGGACTGTTGATGTTGCAGAAACGTCAACAACCAACAATGTTTCTTTTTTGTTATCTGCCTAATTTTAATAAAAAATCAAGAACTACAGAATTTGTTGCTGGAAAATATTCCTCTATAAGATGCACCCCGAATTAATGATAATTTTTGACAGAAATACTGGCTTTCGTGAAGAAAAAAAAAAGGAAAACGGTGCGGCCTGTAGCCGAAAAATTATGGACATATACAGCATAGAAACTTTAGTTCATTTCAATATGATGGAATGTGACCGGTCAACATGACCTGCAAGGCAACATTTGACCGGTCAAAACCCCAATTAGGCCGGGCATTGTCCGTTGACCGGCCGTTATTTCCAGCCCTGATACACACACTTTACTTTGGGGTGCTCAGTCTTTTGCTCTTGTAAACGACTTGGTGTTGGGGTTCTCTTCATACAAACTTGACCAAAGTGATGCTGAATTCCACACTGGGAGCAAGTCTTGTCGAAGCCTTCAAGGACTGGGACGAGCATGGCGGCGGAGTGAACGTGTTTCGCCGAGTTCCTTCTCTTTGGTCGTTTTTTAAATCCTTAAATGAAGAATTTTGATGCCTCCAAAGCGAAAGGACACACCAATAACTTCTTCGTCATCATCTCCACAGTTTAACAACTCCCTGGACGAAAAAAGATCGAAATCCGGGGCTGACGAAGTATTCGAAGCCGCCAACATGGTGGACGCACTAGGCGTCAAAATTGAGGCAATTTTGAAGAAGCTAGAAAAGCTTGATGTCATTGAATCTCAACTCAATGAGGTCCATACAAGAATGGCGAATATCGAAGAGACAATGAGTAGATTGGACTCAGAGGTTAAAGTCTTAAATAACCAACAGAAGAAGCTGAAAAAGAATGTGGAGGAGCTACAGAAAGGTATGGGATACACCGAGGATGATATAAGCGATTTACAACGCGACAACAAGAAACTTGAGAATGATGTATACGAGTTGAAGAAGCAACTGATGTACATGGAGAACTACTCCAGGTGGGAGAATCTCAATTTTTTTGGCCTCCCAGAAAACATCGACGCATCACTCAACAGTATGAACGTGGAAGAAGGATTACCCCGTCAGCACGATGCATCAGAAAACACCAAAGAAATTATTTATAAATTTCTCGAAGACCAGCTTAAAATTGATCGCCCACGCAAAAAAATCGAGTTCCAGAGAGTACTCCATTTAGGAAAGCCAAACCCTCAAAAGTCTCGCCCCATCATCGCGAGGTTTCTCCGATACTCCGACCGAGAACTCGTTATGGAACAGGCACGAAAACACCTCAAAGATAGCGAGACCCTCCATGTTTTTGACGACATCCCAAAGGAACTGTACGATCTGAGGAAAGAGCAAATGCAGAAATTGAAAGAAGCTCGACAGAGAGGCCACACGGCTTATTTCAGCAAAGCACATCCGGATAAGCTGTTTGTCAACGGCAAATATATTGCCCCAGGTCGGCCTTTGGAGTAACCAAGACTTAACTTTATTCATATTTATATATCCTTTTGCAACAACTTTATTTAATATTTAACTTTATATATTTTGCTACCATTGATAAGGAGCTAGAAACTGGTGATATTAGCATCGGCATATATAGGTCGTGATTGAAAGATCGACTTTCAATGCTGTTTCCAAGACCGATTTTCGTTATTTTTAGCTTTTGTGTGTGTATATATCCGTCTATGATTCAATGTTTTCCTTTCCCCTTGTTGTGTCCATATTTACATATTTGTACCTTTTATGATAATCACCAAATCACTCTATTGAATAGCTGTTCTCTCGACACCTCGTGCGACATCCAAAAAGATAAAAAAGGCAGTGCTCCTACAACGCACTGGAAATCAAGAGAGGAAGTGTTATCCTTTGAAGAAAATTCGAGCTTGCTGATATCTGGCGAATCCATAATCCGGACATTATGCACTTTACATGGAAAAGGACAAACCCTGAAATTCAATGCCGCTTGGATTATTTTTTGATAAGTGATTCTCTCTGTCTAAACGAGATCCTTCCCGGGTACCGAACTGACCACTGTATGATTACTGTTAGAATCAGCGCCACAACTAACCCCAGAGGACCAGGCTTCTGGAAACTAAATACCCACTTTCTAACAAAAAACGAGTACATAGATTTAATTAAGAAAACTATAGGAGATGTCTCAAAGGAATAATAAAGGTCACCATGAAGTTGACAAAATACTATTGTGGGATGTAATTAAGATGGAAATTAGAGCCGCTACCATTAAATATGCCAAGGCGAAAAAAGCACGCTCACGACAAAAAGAATGTAATTTAGAAAAGGAAATTTCGGCACTCGAAAAAGAAATTGATCAGCAAAATCTCTCAGAGGCAGATAAAAAATCCCTTCACGCAAAATTAAGAATAAGGAGACAATATATGGAAGATGTAATCCACTACTAAACTGAAGGGGCCATTCTGAGGTCCAAAGTAAAATGGTGTAATGAGGGTGAAAGAAATACCAAATACTTTCATAGTTTGGAAAAGCAACACTGCAACTGTAAAACTATAAGAAATGTTAAAACCGAAGGCAACGTAAGAATATCTAAAGACACAGAAATACTTGACGAAGCCAAAAAATTTTATGAGTCCCTCTATTCTTCAAGAATAGATCAAAATGTCTGCAACACCATAGGAGACAAAATCAGAAAGAGTACTAATGATTAATGATTATTCCAAAGGGGGACTGAAAATGCTAGTCGTTAAAAGTTTTAATGACACCTTAAAGGCAAAGTGGGTTCAAAGATATCTAGACCCTAACAACAAAGGAAAATGGAAATTGTTTCTTCATTTTTTCTTCGGAAACCGCATTACAACAGCACTTTTCTCCGGTAATCTTGATCCAAAGGATGTTGCCTCTCTAGAAATTGAGGATCCCTTTACTAAGGAACTTATTGAGGTTTGGTGTCGTCTCAATTTCAACTGCAGCCCACCATCTCTCTCTCACATGCCAATATGGTACAATTCTCCTGTACGTATAGAGGGTAAGCCGCTTTTTTATAAAAACTGGTATTTGGTAGGAATTAAAAAGTAAGCAATCTCCTTGACGAGACTTCGTCAAAGGTTTTGACTTTCAAGGCTTTCAGAGAGAAATATTCTCTCAAAGCCAACTTTCTTCAATACCGCAGCGCTGTGACAGCAGTTTTGGGCGTGAAGCACAACTCTGACTGTTCTCAAGTGTTAAATACTGAATCACTACTGGGGTCAAAGGATTTTTGCAAATTAGCCTACAACATACTCATTGAACGACATGCATCCCTGCTGCAAAGAAATCAAAGTAAATGGAAATCTGATTTCCAAGCACATGGTGCTGAAATGATTGATTGGAGTAAGTCGTACAGTCTGCTTTTTCTATGCACTCGCGAATCCAAACTGCAAATTTTCCAGTTTAAACTACTCCATCAATGAATTTCCACAAACAGATATCTTTTCAAAATTGGGCTGATATCAAGCGAGCTGTGTTCTTTCTGTGAAAGTTCAACAGGAACCCTCCTACATCTCTTTTGAGAATGTCCTCAAGTCAAAATTTTCTGGAACGAAGTTAAAGACTGGCTGGGTACCTTCTCCTGTTTTTCGACAAAAAGTTTCACCCTCCAGTCATGTTTGGGATTTGTTGAAGACGCTTCCGATCTCCTCTTCCACCACGCCCTTTTAATAAGCAGATATCACATTTTTGGGGCAAAATCAATGCACCACTACCCCTCACGTGAACTTTTTGTCAAGAACTTTTTCACCTGCTTGGAAGTAGAAAGACGCTTTTCACTTAAACATGGGCTTTTAGTAAAATTTAACAAAAAATTGGGAGCTTTCCTCACTGAACAAGAACACTAGCTTCTCCTTATTTTGGACGATTTTTTATTTTCTATTTTAGTCGTCTCCCTTTGCGCCTGGATGTGGAGAGAACAGCGAAATTTCTACTATCTATTTTTTCTTATATTAGCAGCCATCTAGTTTGCTCTTACCGCTCTCAAAACAAATAATATGAAAAAAACAAAGAAACAAATTAAACATCTTCTTTCGTTAACACTTCCCACAACTAAATTAATTAAATAAAAATAACGTATGCTGTAAGAATGAAACATAATGTTTAATTAGTAAATAGGTGATTATCTCTATTATTATTAATTTTTTTCCTGTAACTAAGTCTAAGGAAGTATTTAATTTTTTCCATGTAATAGTTGCATTAGTGTAGGTATATGTAAATGAGTGTGTAAATATAGTACTTATGTGTAAGTAAAGTAAATGTGTGGAACTGTAAGTAAGATAGAGTATGTAACAGTAAGTGTAAGTGTATGTAATAGCATCCAATAAAAAAAAAGTCTTGTCGAAGCAGGACACTTGGAAGTTTTTGGCCTGTGGTCAGCCACATTGCCACAGTGAGTACATTTACGCTGGCTGTCAGAAACAAAATTCAATTGTTCTTCTGCTTCTCTGGCTGATGAATCGATTAGGTGTTGTGCGTTTTCTGAATGGTTGTGGGACGAGGTATTTTCCATGTTGGCAGCTTAAAAGTTTGCTGATTCCATCAAACGAGCAAGTTCCAGTAAGGAACTTAATAGGCTTGCGGAGGATTGCTTGAAGAGGAGTTGTCTACAAAGTGTAGCGGAGCAACAGTGTTCAGTTAACTGATCTTTGATGACTTCATCGAGGGAATATTTGTCAAACTCACAGTTTTCGCCCATACGGCATAAATGCGTAATGTACTGATCAATCCGTTTGCTTGGTGGTTGGTGAGTCTGGCGAAAAGTGTGCCATTTAAACTGATAATTCTTTTGGAGAGAAATTTAAAAATACGTGTCTAGCGCGGTAATAGGATGTTTGAAGCATAGCAAAGATGTCTTAAACGACTGACCCGGTGAGGTGAAGAAGTAATGCTCTTTTGCGGCTGTTAACTGTTATACCACGCATATCAGGTAATATTCTGTGTTTTCCGTCTCGTCCATCGATGACCAATGCTGCCCGCCTGTTCAAATGGGTCAAAGGGTGATACAGGTGTGAGTTCTGTCATTCTCATCGCCAAAATATTGTATCTTCATGACACAGAACCCATGGTTTCTGGAACACAACACACGTTTATTCAAGAAGGCCTTCTCGTACACAAATGCTGTTCTTGCTCATACGCACTACATTATAGGACTGCAATGTACATACCCAACCAGGACAACCAACTCTACTAACACAATCAACTCTACCAACCCAACCACGACAAGAAACTCTACTAACATAATCAACTCTACCAACACAACCAACTCAACTAACACAATCAACTCTACCAACCCAACCAGCACAACTAAAGCAACTATGAAATTATGAATATATGAAATTCATATATTTGAACTGCGGAATGAAGAATTAAATGTAAAGAAGATCCTCGCAGTTATTAACGCAACTTATGCAGTTGCGAAAAGAAAGCCTGAAAAAATCAGGCTTGCCGGGATTCGAACCCTGACCTCTGCGATACCGGTGCAGCGCTCTAACCAATTGAGCTAACAAGCCAACTGGGAGCTGGTCATTAAATTGGTTCGTAATATACCCGGGAAAGATGAAGATGAAATTATGAATATATGAAATTCATATATTTGAACTGCGGAATGAAGAATTAAATGTAAAGAAGATCCTCGCAGTTATTAACGCAACTTATGCAGTTGCGAAAAGAAAGCCTGGCTTGTTAGCTCAATTGGTTAGAGCGCTGCACCGGTATCGCAGAGGTCAGGGTTCGAATCCCGGCAAGCCTGATTTTTTCAGGCTTTCTTTTCGCAACTGCATAAGTTGCGTTAATAACTGCGAGGATCTTCTTTACATTTAATTCTTCATTCCGCAGTTCAAATATATGAATTTCATATATTCATAATTTCATCTTCATCTTTCCCGGGTATATTACGAACCAATTTAATGACCAGCTCCCAGTTGGCTTGTTAGCTCAATTGGTTAGAGCGCTGCACCGGTATCGCAGAGGTCAGGGTTCGAATCCCGGCAAGCCTGATTTTTTCAGGCTTTCTTTTCGCAACTGCATAAGTTGCGTTAATAACTGCGAGGATCTTCTTTACATTTAATTCTTCATTCCGCAGTTCAAATATATGAATTTCATATATTCATAATTTCATCTTCATCTTTCCCGGGTATATTACAAACCAATTTAATGACCAGCTCCCAGTTGGCTTGTTAGCTCAATTGGTTAGAGCGCTGCACCGGTATCGCAGAGGTCAGGGTTCGAATCCCGGCAAGCCTGATTTTTTCAGGCTTTCTTTTCGCAACTGCATAAGTTGCGTTAATAACTGCGAGGATCTTCTTTACATTTAATTAAAGCAACTATCACAGTCAACTCTACCAAGCCAACCAGCACAACCAACTCTACAGACACAACCAATTCTACCAACCCAACCGGCACAACCAATTCTACTAACACAATCAACTCTTCCAACGCAACCAGCACAACCAACTCAACTAACACAATAAACTCTACCAACCCAACCACGACAAGCAACTCTGTTACCACAATCAACTCTACCAACCCAACCAGCACAACCAATTGTACTAACACAGTCAACTCTACCAACCCAACCAGCACAACCAACTGAACTAACACAATGAACTCTAACAACCCAACTAGCACAACCAACTCTACAGACACAATCAATTCTACCAACCCAACCAGTACAACCAACTCTACTAACACAATCAATCAATTCTATTCTACAATCAACTCCGCCATCCCAACCAGGACAACCAACTCTACTAACACAATCAACTCTACCAACTCAACCACGACAAGCAACTCTGCTTCCACAATCAACTCTACCAACCCAACCAGCACAACCAACTCTACTAACACAATCAACTCTGCCAACCCAGCCAGGACAACCAACTCTACTAACACAATCAACTCTACCAACCCAACCAGCACAACCAACTCTACTAACACAGTCAACTCTACCAACCCAACCAACACAACCAACTCTACTAACACAATCAACTCTGCCAACCCAACCAGCACAACCAACTCTACTCTACCAACCCAACCAACACAAGAAACTCTACTAACACAATCAACTCTACCAACCCAGCCAGGACAACCAACTCTACTAACACAATCAACTCTACCAACCCAACCAGCACAACCAACTCAACTAACACAGTCAACTCTACCAACCCAACCAGCACAACCAACTCTACTAATACAATCAACTCTGCCAACCCAGCCAGGACAACCAACTCTACCAACACAGTCAACTCTACCAACCCAACCAGCACAACCAACTCTACTAACACAATCAACTCTACCAACCCAACCCGCACAACCACCTCTACTAACACAATCAACTCTGCCAACCCAGCCGGGACAACCAACTCAACTAACACAGTCAACTCTGCCAACCCAACCAGCACAACCAACTCTACTAACATAATCAACTCTGCCAACCCAGCCAGGACAACAAACTCAACTAACACAATCAACTCTGCCAACCCAGCCAGGACAACCAACTCTACCAACCCAACCAGCACAACCAACTCTACTAACACGATCAACTCTGCCAACCCAGCCAGAACAACCAACTCAACTAACACAGTCAACTCTACCAACCCAGCCAGGACAACCAACTCAACTAACACAATCAACTTTGCCAACCCAACCAGCACAACCAACTCTACTAACACAGTCAACTCTACCAACCCAACCAACACAACCAACTCTACTAACACAATCAACTCTGCCACCCAGCCAGGACAACCAACTCAACTAACACAATCAACTCTGCCAACCCAGCCAGGACAACCAACTCAACTAACACAATCAACTTTGCCAACCCAACCAGCACAACCAACTCAACTTAAACAATGAACTCTACCAACCCAACCAGCACAGCGAATTCAACTAACACAATCAACTCTACCAACCCAACCAGCGCAATCAACTCAACTAAGACAGTCAACTCTACCAACCCAACCAGCACAACCAACTCAACTTACACAAAGAACTCTACCAACGCAACCATCACAACCAACTCTACTAACACAATGAACTCTACCAACACAATCAACTCTGCCAGCACAACCAACTCAACTAACACAATCAACTTTGCCAACCCAACCAGCACAACCAACTCAACTTACACAATGAAGTCTACCAACCCAACCAGCACAGCGAATTCAACTAACACAATCAACTCTACCAACCCAACCAGCGCAATGAACTCAACTAAGACAGTCAACTCTACCAACCCAAGCAGCACAACCAACTCAACTTACACAAAGAACTCTACCAACTCAGCCATCACAACCAACTCAACTAACACAATCAACTCTACCAACACAATCAACTCTGCCAGCACAACCAACCCAACTAACACAATCAACTCTACCTACCCAACCAGCACAACCAACTCTACTAACACAATCAACTCTGCCAACCCAGCCAGGACAACCAACTCAACTAACACAATCAACTCTACCAACCCAACCAGCACAGCCAATTCAACTAACACAGTCAACTCTGCACACCCAACCAGCGCAATTAACTCAACTAAGACAGTCAACTCTACCAACCCAACCAGCACAACCAACTCAACTTACACAAAGAACTCTACCAACCCAATCATCGCAACCAACTCAACTAACACAATCAACTCTACCGACCCAACCATCACAACCAACTCTACCAGTACAGTCAACTCTACCAACCCAACCATCACAACCAACTCTACTAGTACAGTCAACTCTACCAACCCAACCAGCACAACCAACTCTACCAACACAGAACCAGCACAACCAACGCTACTAACACAATCAACTCGACCAACCCAACCAGCGCAATTAACTCAACTAAGACAATCAACTCTACCAACCCAACCAGCACAACCAACGCTACTAACACAATCAACTCTACCAACCCAACCAGCACAACCAACTTAGCTAACACAATCAACTCTACCAACCCAACCAGCACAACCAACGCTACTAACACAATCAACTCTACCAACCCAACCAGCACAACCAACTTAGCTAACATAATCAACTCTACCAACCCAACCAGCACAACCAAGTCTACTAACACAATCAGCTCTACCAACTCAACCAGGACAACCAATTGCAACCCAACTAACACAGTGAACTCTACCTGCTTGAGAAACTTGAGCAATTTGTTGAACTCGTCCATCACAACCAACTCTTCTCCTAGCAAGAATCTAGATATAATTTAAAATGTAGCATTAAATTTAGCGCTCTACATTAAGTAATGTTCTTGTCTCTTGCTTTAACCAGCATTGGTCTGCCGGGGTCCAGATGAAGTGGCTATAGCTTTTCTGTCTGGGTCCTGATGAAGTGGCTGTAGCTTATCACAGGTTGTCCTTCCAGGTCCAGATGAAGTGGCCATAGCGTTTCTGTCCGGGTCCAGATGAAGTGGCCATAGCTTGTCTGTCTGGGTCCAGATGAAGTGGCCATAGCTTGTCTGTCCGGCCAGAAGAAGTGGCTATAGCTTTTCTTTCTTGGTCTAGATGAAGTGGCTATAGCTGGTCTGTCTGAGTCCAGATGAACTGGCTATAGCTTGTCTCTCTGGGTTTAGATGAAGTGGCCGTAGCTTGTCTGTCTCGGTTTAGATGAAGTGGCCATAGCTTGTCTGTCTGGGTCCAGATGAAGTGGCTGTAGCTTGTCTATCTGGGTCCAGATGAAGTGGCTGTAGCTTGTCTGTCTGGGTCCAGATCAAGTGGCCATAGCTTGTCTGTCTGGGTCCCGATGAAGTGGCCATAGCTTTTCTGTCCGGGTCCAGAAGAAGTGGCTATAGCTTTTCTGTCTGGGTCCAGATGAAGTGGCTGTAGCTTGTCTGTCGGGGTCCAGATGAAGTGGCTATAGCTTTTCTGTCCCGGTCCAGATGAAGTGGCTATAGCTTGTCTATCCGGGTCCAGATGAAATGGCTGTAGCTTGTCTGTTTGGGTCCTGATGAAGTGGCTGTAGCTTGTCTGTCTGAGTCCTGATGAAGTGGGCAGAGCTTGTCTGTCTGGGTCCTGATGAAGTGGCTATAGCTTGTTTATCCGGGTCCAGATGAAGTGGCTATAGCTTGTCTGTCGGGGTCCAGATGAAGTGGCAGTAGCTTGTCTGTCCGGGTCCAGATGAAGTGGCTGTAGCTTGTCTGTTTGGGTCCTGATGAAGTGGCAGTAGCTTGTCTGTCTGAGACCTGATGAAGTGGGCAGAGCTTGTCTGTCCCGGTCCTGATGAAGTGGCCATAGCTTGTCTGTGTGGGTTTAGATGTAGTGGCCATAGCTTTTCTGTCTGGGTCCAGATGAAGTGGCCATAGCTTTTCTGTCCGCGTCCAGATGAAGTGGCTATAGCTTGTCTATCCGGGTCCAGGTGAAGTGGCTGTAGCTTGTCTGTTTGGGTCCTGATGAAGTGGCTGTAGCTTGTCTGTCTGAGTCCTGATGAAGTGGGCAGAGCTTGTCTGTCTGGGTCCTGATGAAGTGGCTGTAGCTTGTCTGTCTGACTCCTGATGAAGTGGGCAGAGCTTGTCTGTCTGGGTCCTGATGAAGTGGCCATAGTTTGTCTGTCTGAGTCCTGATGAAGTGGGCAGAGCTTGTCTGTCCGGGTCCAGATGAAGTGGCTATAGCTTTTCTGTCCGGGTCCAGGTGAAGTGGCTATAGCTTGTCTGTCTGGGTCCAGATGACGTGGCCATAGCTTTTCTGTCCGGGTCCAGAAGAAGTGGCTATAGCTTGTCTATCCGGGTCCAGATGAAGTGGCTGTAGCTTGTCTGTCTGGGTCCTGATGAAGTGGCTATAGCTTGTCTGTCTGAGTCCTGATGAAGTGGGCAGAGCTTGTCTGTCTGGGTCCTGATGAAGTGGCTGTAGCTTGTCTGTCTGAGTCCTGATGAAGTGGGCAGAGCTTGTCTTTCTGGGTTCTGATGAAGTGGCCATAGCTTGTCTGTCTGAGTCCTGATGAAGTGAGCAGAGCTTGTCTGTCCGGGTCCAGATGAAGTGGCTATAGCTTTTCTGTCTGGGTCCAGATGAAGTGGCTATAGCTTGTCTGTCCGGGTCCAGATGAAGTGGCCATAGCTTTTCTGTCCGGGTCCAGAAGAAGTGGCTATAGCTTTTTTTTCTGGGTCCAGATGAAGTGGCTGTAGCTTGTCTATCCGGGTCCAGATGAAGTGGCTGTAGCTTGTCTGTCTGAGTCCTGATGAAGTGGGCAGAGCTTGTCTGTCCGGGTCCTGATGAAGTGGTCACAGGTTGTCTTTCTGAGTCTTGGTGAGGTTGTCTGTCATGCCAAGCTTAAAGATTAGCTCCATCGCTTGCTGTTTGTGGCGGCTTTTACTACCAGTGCACTACTTCAAGCCACAGACCATGATATCATCTACAGAGTGATTAGCTTGGCACGCTCAGACCGAGAGTATCTCTATGACTGTGATTCACTTGCGTTTTTATGTGCACGTGCTTACCGTCAAGTTTTCGTTTGGCGTAGCTTGCTCATTTTATCAACAAATTGAATTTTCGCCTTCTCTGTTTCTTGCATGCGCATTCCACCCACATGATGATGCAGTTGTGTTTTTTTGTATGGCGTAGCTCACTTTTATACTATGAGGCTTTTATGCTATCACGCTGAAAAGGGCTAAGCCCGAAAAGTTTGTATTGCCTAATTTTTTGACACTCTAAATAATTTTTAAACCCTTTTTTGGTTTTTTGTTCTTTTAGGCAAGTTCAATACTGAGAGCATCATTGGCTTGTGAAGGACTACCCAGGTGAGGAGTCATTAGACTATAGCTGCTTGTTAACAGATAAATGATGTTGAATTAATGGTGAGTTAAGTTTTATGTGAATCAAAGAAATGTGTGGTTAGCACTCCTCAGTGCTTACACTGTTTATGGTTTTGAAGCTTTTTTGATGCAAAAATAACCTTAACGCACCGAAACATGATGTCATCAGCCACTGATGCTGCTAGGTACATGGCCTAAAGATGAAGAATTAAAATTATGCTAGTTGCATGGTATGAAAATTCCACGAAGGTGGCGGTCATTTAGCAGTTTGCATATCAATCTTTGACAGCCTATAAAACTTCATGTTCTTTTTCTTTTTCGTATTCTGGGTGGAATTCTTACACTTGAATGTCAGAATAAGTTTTATTATAAATCAGTACTACTCAGTTGTTACTGATATGTGCTTGTACCAAGACAACAAAGAGACAACCAGGGGATGTAAAGAAAACCATTTTTCCTGCCAAATTCTAAAAAAAAGTATCTCAGATATGTAGAAAGGTGAAAGTGTAAATCAATTCTAACAATTCTCAGTTGCATTGAAGTTGTATTCTCTGGGGATGACGGTCTGATTTGGGTAGTTAGCGAACTCGATTTTAATCCCCTTTATGGCACTGAGTATGAAGTAGTCAGAAGTTATGGTTTGCCATGCAAATGCAAATTGTTTAAATTTACCACCAACAAATGGTACCATACGTGTGCTGTCATGAACATTATCATTATCAAGACTCACCTGGAGATCTAGGTGGTCTGGAGACTTCGCAACTTTCCCTTCCTTTTGGGGTCTGCTCTTTGCTGGCCCCTGGTACATGTACTTCCATATAAAAGGCTTCTGATTTTGATGGTGCTGGCGATGAGGAAAGTTTGATCTCTTTTGATGTTTGTGGTAATGTGCTGGTTGCTTTGAAGAAACCTTGACACCCACTTTACTGGTTCCAAGTCATCTCCGAATAGCAGTTTTGTGACTGCGTTTAGTGAGTTTGGACTGATTATTTAGGTCAGGTTTTATGAGCTTCCGTCGCTTGATATTAACCTCATTAATAGAGGGTCCCAGATAGAAGAGCTAGGGAGTTTTTTCTTTTTTTAGGCTTTTATGTTACAGGACCCCAGAACAGAAGAGTTATCCTGTTAAAGTGCTACTATGATCAAAAATATGATTTTTTTGTTCTCCCCATATTTCGAAAATATAAGTACATATTACTCACATATGACTCAGTCGAAATTCGTACGGGAAGTCCGATTATTTTAACTGTAATTTTCGAATTTGGCTTGCCCCCATTACTGAATTCAAATTTGACCGGGCCGAGTTGGCCCAGAGATGAAGTGATGTAGAAGTCTCAACACAACAAAACAAACGTGGCTACTTCCTTATGCATTTGGAGAGGTGTGAGGGTTTGCAAGATTCGTTTCTTCGATTTTGAGCTGCAGTATGCATGGTCAGCGCTCTGTTGTTAAAGATTACCGCGAAGAAAGCATCAATGAATTGGAAATTTTCATTCACAGTTCACCGACAAGTGGTGGCCGGACGAAATGCCAAAAAATTACTCAAAAATGAACGGTTGAACACTTTTAATTTCCTGACTCATCTTCGAACTTTACACTTTCACAATCACGGACGAATACTGCCGAAAAATCTTACACCTCAAAAAAAATATATCACCTTATGCAGATTCGTTAGCTGAATCGAATTGCTATTGTTCTTGAATCTATTGTTCAAAAAAAACTTGTCAAAAAATCTTAATTGCAAAGTCTTTTGTCCATTCTCCCCCTTCTTGACAGGGTGTAACACTGTCAATGTTCTTGTGAACTTAATTATTTAAAAGACTTTCAACACGGTCACTGTTCCGGTGAATGTATTAAATAGACTTTCATCCTTAAATGGACTCTAGTGGAACGCATTTTGAAATCGGTCTCACGATGGTCTCCTTGCCTACTTGAAGCTTCACCACTCGAACATGTCCATCCAGGCCTGGGTAAACTTCCAGTACTCTTGCAAGGGGCCAATGAGTTCTGGGACGTTTGGGTGAGATGGCGAGGACAACATCTCCAATTTTCAGATCCGGCCGGATTTCGTTCCATTTTTGACGGGCGTTCAACAATGGAAGCCACTCCTTTAACCATCTCTTCCAACAATGAGAAATCAGTTCTTGAACTCTTCTCCACCTTTTCTTGGGGTTGAAAGCAATTTCATCAACGGTTTCTGGTGCAGATAAACCTCCTGCTTGTCCGTGGAGAAGTGGTTAGGTGTCAATGGAGTGGCATCTTTAGAGTCAGCGGACTGATACGTTAGAGGGCGAGAATTTAGTAGAGCTTCTACTCCTATAAACGTCGTCATTAATTCTTCGTCATTGATGTCCGCGTTACTAAGGATCGCACGAATGGCTTTCTTGGTGGCTTTTATCATGGCTTCACGAACACCTCCAAAGTGGGGCGCCAAAGGTGGATTAAAACACCATTTCACTCCTTTGCTGGCAGTCTGGTCTTGGATCTTGTTTGTATCCATTCCACTCACTAGCTCCCGAAGTTCTCGGTCCGCTCCAACGAAATTTGTTCCTCGGTCACTAACAATTTCTTGAGGATAACCACGATGACTTGTCATTCTGACGAAGCACTTGAGAAAACTATCAGTATCTAGGCCATAGGCTATCTCCAAATGCACCGCTCTACATGCCAAACAGGTGAACAGGCACAACCAGCGTTTTTCTCGCCGTTTTCCACGACCTTGCACAGTGATGAAGGGACCCCCATAATCAACAGAGACTTAAGTGAAAGCTCGAAGAGGAAGTTGCAGGCGGACACGGGGGAGGGGTGCCATAATCTGTTGAGCAGCCGTTGTCTT
Organism: Siderastrea radians; assembly: GCA_964017195.1. Taxonomy (NCBI): domain Eukaryota; kingdom Metazoa; phylum Cnidaria; class Anthozoa; order Scleractinia; family Rhizangiidae; genus Siderastrea; species Siderastrea radians. Next base: position 22,559,326 of record OZ024888.1, on the reverse strand, counting down.
GCGTCTCTTACATTCGTTGCATTCTTTTTCCCATTGTCGGATTTCTTCCCGTGCTGCTGGTATCCAGTACTTAGTGGACAGGTTTAAAAAGGTGTGGTTAGTTCCTGTGATGTGATGTCCAGCTTCATGGTAATGTTTTACGATCAGCTTTGTTGTCCAGCTTCCTCTGGGCAGGATAATAGGGAATCGCACATCGTAAGGAAGAAACTCCGCAAACTGCAGGTGTCCGTCGCATCGGATCAGGCCATCTTCATCAATCTTTGGCGTTAGCTTTATCAAACAGCTCTTCTTTGGAATAGGCTTGTTTTCGTGAAGTGCACGGTACTCTTTGGAGAATTCTTCTTGCTGAGCATCACGGATAATTCGAATTTCAGCATTTTGCAGCTCCTCGAGAGAAAGAGATCCTTTCCGGCGTTCTTGACGAGATCTGCAGTTGGCAACGAACCTTAGGACCCACGCTACAACTCTTGTAAGTTTCAACCAACTGGACAAATTCGAAGGGTGGAGTCTCCACTTGCAATCTTCAGACCCGGGACGTACAACAAAGTCCACCGATGCTGCTGAGATGAATTTCGTCTTAGACTCGGTTTTCACGTCCAAACCTTCTGCAATTTTGGCCTTCGGCCACTCGGACTCGTGCTTTGAAAGAAAATCAGGGCCTCTCCACCAAAGTGTGCTTTCGTTCAGACGGGTAGCTCTGAGACCACGAGAACACAAATCAGCAGGATTCTCTTTAGATTCGACATAATGCCATTGCTCTGGGTTAGATTGCCTTTGAATCTCTCCGATCCTGTTTGCAACGAATGGGCGGTACTGCTTGCCTTTGCCACGGATCCAATACAGGACATTCATACTGTCGGACCAGAATCGAGCTTGAGAAATTGGAACATTGAAGGCAGCAAGGATCGATAGCGTTAAATGGAGACCTAAAATGGCCGCCATAAGTTCTAATCTAGGAGTACTCATCGGGGTTAGAGGACCAACTCTTGTTTTGGAAGCGACAATACGAGCACCATAGCAACCTTGAGCGTACTCACTTCTAAGATAACTCACTGCTCCATATGCTTCATTTGAGGCGTCAACAAATGTTTGAACAGAAATCGACTTTTCTAACTTAAACTCTTGAAGGCATCTCGGGACGTTGATTTCCTGTAAGTTCTCTAACTCAGAGAGCCAATCTCTTGCTCGAATTGAAAGTTCACGATCAATGGGCTCGTCCCAATTTAGACCCTTTGTCCACATGTCCTGCAAGAGGATCTTTGCGCGTATAGTAAACGGACTCGCGAGACCCAGTGGATCGAACACTCCAGGCACTTTGCTCAGAATAATTCGCTTGGTTAGTTTTTCTTCTTCTGTTGGTTTCTTGACTTGAAAGGTTAGGACGTCTTGCTGCGCTCGCCATAAGACACCAAGGGTCTTTGTTGCTGGTAAGCTGTCGTTAAGATCGATCTCGTAGGCTCGAAGCTCCTTTGGAATCGCTGCAAGTACTTCGGACGAATTACTCAGCCATATTCTAGCTTTCATTTCAGCTTTTGCCCACAGTTCTTGGAGCTCTTGGACCAGCTGTATTGCTGAATCATTGTCTCTTACAGAATCCAACGAATCATCCATGTAAGTAGACTTGCTCACTGTGTCAGCTGCTAATGGGAACTCTTCTTGATGAATTCTGGCGTTCTCCTGCGAGACGTATTGTGCGCGAAACGGGGCTGATGCATCTCCAAACACCACACGTTCAAATTCGTAGACATCAGGCTTTCGATTAACTTCCAAGTTCCTCCAAAGAAATCTGAACTTTGGACGATCTTCTGGTGGGATGCGGATCTGTAAGTACATCTCACTTACGTCACAAGCAACAGCAACAGGAAAACGGCGGAATCGAAGGAGCACGTCAAACAAACTGTTTTGAAGTTTAGGTCCTGGATAAATTTCATCATTCAGGGACGTTCCGTGAAACTTGGCACTGGCATCGAATACGATTCTTGTCTTTGTTGTTAGTCTTTCAGAACGGCAGACCGGAAAATGGGGGAGATACCAGACATCATGCGGCTGTCCCTCAGACTCGTTAACCTTCCGAATGTAACCCTTTTCAACGTAAGAGGCGATGATTTGCTTGTATTCATCTCCCACCGAAGACTGTCGTAACAGGCGCTTCTCTGTGTTTCCAAGGGCTGGACTAGCCGACTTCCAAGGAACGGCGACTTGATAACGCTCCCCATCATGGATGAGAGAGTGGCACACCTTCTCAAACGCAATTTTCTCTTCTCTAGTCATCATTTCCGGCTTGGACTGCTCGATGCCAAGAGTTTCTATTTCCCAGAACCCCTTTAAGGAATCGTTGATGTCGTCAAACACCTGAGGTCTGCAGAAAAAGGTACAAGCTAGATTTGTTCGTGGGTTTCTAGCAGTGGTTCTTTTTTCGGGGTGGCCAACACAAGACCATCCTAAACGTCCTAATCTTGCTATCGGTTCTCCTGAGTTTCCTCTTACGTCACATTTCGAGAAGTGCAAGTCAATTTGGTCTTGTCCGATCAGAACATCAACTATCGGGTCAGCAGCTGGGTCTGAAAACTTACAGACACTTAAGTGAGGCCAACGATCTTGGTACTTTTGCCAGTCGACGATCTTGTAACTTCCAGTCACTCGACGAGGACAAGTCAGGGCTTTAAAGGGTACCTTGACGTTTGCATCACAGCTCTCCAGGATTAAACTGACAGGCATTGAGTCGAAAGTCTCCACATTTTCGTTGAGAACATTTACTGTAACTTTCTCGTACGTCGCAGACAGACCGAGAGCTCCGGCTACCTCCTCGTTCACGTAAGAAACGGTACTTGCATCATCTAGCACAGCGTTGACTTTAATCTTCTTCCCTTTGGCTGACAACCACACTGGTACAGTACGAAGAGATACGAATTCCTGGTACTGTGCAGAGGTCAAGGTAGTAATGTGCCAATGTTCCCTTCAGTGACGTCACTTGTAACGGTTGTTAAGGTCCTTGAAGATGGTGAGGAAGGATTTGATACACTTTCAGCGTTAGAAGAAACTTCCCGGTTTCCAAATTCTTTAGATGGATGAAGTAATCTGTGATGACTTCTTCTGCAGCCGTTTTCTCCACATTCTCCCGCTCTGACGCAGTCCTTCCCTTGGTGACTGTTACATAAACAACGAAAACATAGTCTCTTGTCTTTAGCGATTCTCCATCTCTCATCGACATTTGCATCTTTAAACTGCTGACACGACCATATCCCATGATTACCTTGACAAAGATAGCATTTTCGCTGAAATTCAGACGCTTCTTTTCGTCTTCCTCTAAACGTGGTAAAGGTGCGATTCTTTCTACGGTCGTCTCCTTTGTGCTTTGCTTTAGCTCCGAGCCCCTCAATACTTTCCAGAGCTTTAACTTGGTACTCCGATTCTTCTGTAATCCAATCTCGAAGTGTTTCCAGTGATTCTAGACGATGGTTCTCTGATGCCCAGCGAAAATATCTTGACAACATGGTCTTCGGAATTTTCTCCACAACAAGAGAGAAGAGAAGACTGCCAGGCTCCAACTCACTCGAACGATTATGTTCACGAAGGGTTACGATAATGCTTACGAGAATGTCAGCGAATTTCTCGAGTTCCTGAATGCTTCCCTCCTGGAGCGGTTTAATTTTCTTTACATCTTCGAGATAATTCTGAAGTTGTCTTCTTTCTCCTCCAAATCGACGTTTCAATGTATTTTTTGCCTCTTTGTAGGCTTCTTCGGAGAACCCGAGCTTCGAAATTGCTTCTTCTGCTTTTCCTTCGAGACAGCTCTTTAATCGTATATTTAGCTGGTTCATCTGTCTCATCTACGATGCTTTCGAAAGTCGCCCAAAAATATTCAAATTTAGTTTTATCTCCGTTAAATTTTGGGAGTCTGATCCTCTCCAAGTTTCTGTCCACGCGACTAACCGGTAACTCGTACGTTTTCTTTGATTTTGGAGCTTTTTCATCTTCAAAATCGATTTCGGACGAAGCGGAGCCAATCGGAGCTTTCTTTGTTCGCGAGGCCAGAAAGTCTTTGACTCTCGAAATTTCTTTGTCTGTGTCCTTAGCGACTTTATCTATCTCCTCCTCGGTGCGCGCCAAATTTTGCTTGTCGCCATTCTTCTCGTACATAACAACTAAGTCTTCCAACAATTGTATTACATCCAACATCTTCTCTTCTGTGTCTTCTAGAGTAGTTAATAGGTCGTCTATATTTACTGATTCTTCTGCCATTAGTCTAACCAGTCGTGAGTACAGCTTTGTAAGTTGCATCTTCTTGATTCGCTTTTGCTTTTTCAGATCCTCCAGCGTGACCCCGCATGCTTCGGCGTTAACCTGTTCTCCGCTATCCGTTTCTTGTTCTCCCTCTAGCATTTTCTTGAAATCTTCGACGAACGACACGAACCTCGCTCTGCTGCCAATTTGGCCGGACGAAATGCCAAAAAATTACTCAAAAACGAACGGTTGAACACTTTTAATTTCCTGACTCATCTTCGAACTTTACACTTTCACGATCGCGGACGAATACTGCCGGAAAATCTTACACCTCAAAAAAAATATATCACCTTACGCAGATTCGTTAGCTGAATCGAATTGCTATTGTTCTTTAGAGCTATTGTTCAAAAAAAACTTGTCCAAAAATCTTAATTGCAAAGTCTTTTGGCCAAGTGGGTACGTTTATTTTAAGCGGAAAAGCTTCGTTTGCACCGGAAGGACTTCAATCCTGTTGGTCACCCAGCTGTTGGCTCTGTGCATTTTACGGCTGAATGTTTTACTCAAGCATTTTATGAGAACGGTACAAGGAAATATTTAAAACCAGGATCAGTTCCAGCCATGAGGAAGAAAAACATCAGCAATCATATCTGAGGGGGATCGTCGATTGGTGGGCGAATATATTTATTTGCCATTTGTGCTAACATCACATGTGCGGTAAGATACACATTTCCTCACATACTTTAAGAGATACTTCGCTCGGTTGTCTTGTGCATATACATGTATAAGTCCCAACAGATTTCGGCTTAACTGCATAATATGTGCCCCTTCACATAAACTATTTTAATTTCTGTGTCGCTGCCAAGCCGGCTCCGCGATACGCAGAAATTATTTTTATTCAACTTGGCCACGTGGTACGCGGTAAACAGAAAATATTACCGTGTATTCCGCGTACTATAAACGTTCCCCACTTAAACTTCCGCTAAAAGAATATTATTTGAAGTTCTTACAAATTAGTGGACCATGACAGAACATCACCGTGTGTTCTTCGTTCGCGTAAAAATATTACGCGAAATTTCTTTGAATTACTCGACTACATATAACGTGAAAATATAAACAACCGAGCTTAATCGACCATAACAAACCTTACTGTGTATTGCTTGTTCTTTTTTACTGCGTAGGCAGCTCCTAACATCCGTCGTACATTTCAATTTATCTCTCTCCATGTACCGTGCAACCAGCTCCTAATATCTCTTTATACTTCAATTAATTTCTCTTCGCATACGGCATAGCAAGCTCCCAAATTCTTACATAATTAGCTATAATTTCTTGAGCCTTTCAACTCAGATTTGGAGTTAGTTTTTAAATGCAGCAATTTATCAGAGATTTTGATAATGGGAATCATGCTCTTCAGAAGGCTTGTCTCAAGCTTTTGCATCGTTAGATTTCTAAATCTGGTATTAGCCCAAATTGCAGGACTGCGGTAGCAGGTTTTGAAGTCAAATATTAAGTGGCCGGGTATTCTGAAATCTAGCCAAAATTTCATTGAACTCACCGACTGTTGTTGAAGTTCTTTCAATTCCTCCAAACCATCCAAAACACGAGAGTACTGACCTTTGGATGTCGAGCTTGTTGTGCGAGGTGCCGTAGAGGGAGTAACAGGTGTATTGGCAACACTCTTGTTCGCTGATGAATTCTGAGAAGCGAGCTCTCTCGTAGCAGTTGATTTTTCCTTTAGTTTTGTGGTTTTTGCATTGTCCTGTGTCGAACTCTGTGAGTCCAGGACATAATTATCCCCGGTAGAGATGTGCAACTGCAGGAGGCTATTTGTTCTGTCACAGCTGATTGCAGCATATTGTGACCATGAAGTTGACAAATTGTTTCCCTTCGAATCGAAGAATCAAAGGAAATATCTTTTCAACTTCAAATTGAGTCCACCGGACTGTATTTTGCAGAGATTTCAGCGAAATTCCGCAGAGCTTGTCGAAACACGTCCGTCAAACAGCGAGAAAGGATTTGCACTGATTGGGTGATTCCAGAACTCCCTACCACGGCAGCATCTTTATCTAGACCCCCTCCCCCCAACCCCCCTTGCCTTAGGAAATTCTAAAATACTCAATCCCTCCTTGCCCTTGGAATTCCAAACTGTTCTACCCCCCATGCCTTCGGAATTCTGCAATCATTCAACCCCCCACAGGAATGTCAGTCTGCTTTTTCTTCCAACTGATTTGAAAAGCCCTCTCTAACTTCCAATGCTGTTTGACTTCCTTGCAAAGGATAACAAAACTAAAACGTTTATTTTTTACCTGCAAAACTTCATGACGTGTGAAAGTAGTAGCCAATTTTTTTTTAATGCAGAGGGACATTTCTTGAAAAACACCAAAAAACAAGCTCCGATCGACTTCGAACTGCTTCAACATAAAGCTTTGACCAGAAGACTTTAGTTAGCTGTTATCAGGTTGCAGTAATATGCACGTATCATGGTTATTAAAACGATGGTAAACAGCCTTGACTGTGCTTTCATTACTATTTTTGTTTGGAACCATCACAGACGAGTTAACAAGTGTTGCGTAATGACAAATAGCGGCTTTCAAGAAGATCTGACTGAGTGATAATTTGGTTCAAACTTCCACGGGAAAACGTACGCTACCGATAATCAGTTGAACATAAGAAAACTCAAACAACCTTGAAGTCATTCTAACGCTTGATCCTAACGTTCTAATGCGTGACTATTAAGTTTTGGTGCTGAGGGTTGCCGTGAATAATTTGCGTGCTGAATGCGGTGTAAAATTTTAACAACAAAACTAAACTTTTCAGAATTGAAATTGAAGTAATATATCAAACACGAGAAAGAGTGTTTCATCAGGATATCCAAACCCCGAGAAGTGGGTTGAAAAAACGAGGCGCAGCCGAGTTTTGTTGACCGACTTCGAGGTGTTTGGATACCTGATGAAACACTCTTTCGAGTTTTTGATATGGCTTCTCAAACCATTCATAATTCTTGGAGAAATTCAAAGCAAAAGTTCGCAAAACTTTATGCTAATTAAGATCCGGTATCCAAACCACCGTCACGGTAGTGATTTCCTTTGTTTTCTCTTTATGAATTATTAATGAGTTTGAGAAATTGCGTTCGCCAGACTCAAACCTGCCGTGAAAAGCGAAACTGTTGAATGTATCGTATACTAAAAATCAAAGGTTATGATGTTAGAAAGAGAATTAGAGTAAAATATAGCAAGCTTTTTCCCTGCAATTATTTTTAGTTCACAGTGCAATGAATTTGCTTACTGTGAGCTCGAATAAATTGCCCGGGTAATCGATGTTGGAACAAATCAAACTTTTTTCCCCGCACTTTATCCTTCAATTAAAATTAACATAGTAAATGAAGCTCATATTACAACTCAAAGACAATGACAACTGTATAAGAATTTGTATGAAATAGCGAATACAGTCCGAAGTTTGTTTAAGTTCAAAAGCGCATCAAATTTGCATAACGATTGCAAGTTGATTGATTTAATTTAATTCGTCCCTTTATTCAAATTATTCCCCAAGGTGGACTCCCAAGGGGCAGATGTGACAAGTCGTCCCGTGCAGAATTCCAAAACAGCATGTGTGATATTGATTTGTTTTTTCAACAAGATGGTTTTCAGAGCAGTTTGGTTGAGCAGCTCGTGAGTGACCCGAATTTGCTGCCTTTTTTCTGAAAAGCGTATCGTCAGAATATGGCAAAATCTGGCCAGGAGCTTTGCTGTCAGCTGTTTTGTGGGTGCTCACGACGGTTTTACAAAATAAGACAAAAAGAGCAGAAAATTGAGCAAAACCTGGAAAACAACACCATTTTTACTGGCAAGGCATGCTCTCGATTTACTGTATAATGTTAACAAAACCGTTCCTTATCACTTTGACTCTGATACATAAGTTACAAGACATATTTACCTTTGTTCCAGGAAGTGCGATTCTTTGGTGCTTTAATCCTTTTCGTAGTAATTATGGCTGAATGCATGTACATAATATTCTAATAACTATGTTAATCACCGTTTGTTATAAAGGTTGTGTGGAGCCGATTTATCTGAAACTTTGTCCCTAAAATCTTTGAGGTTCCAGCACCTGTTCAGAGTAATATGAAGGAAAAACATGTTTTCATTTTCCCGATAATACGCATTTTCTTTGAAAACCACATTCAAGAAAATTGCTGAAAATTTTGGTATACTCATATCGATCTCAATAAAAACACGCCTTTGATAAACTTCAAGCATTCCTTTTTCAGCGTCTAAAATATCTCAGAAATCGAATGCTGTTGAGCAGCTAAAAATTTGATTTCAAAACAGTTGCCCCTCACGCAAATGAATAGTACTGGGCCACCTTAATATATTCCACTGACATCAATTTTTAAGGAAGTAAACATCCATGAATGTACATCTTATTTTCCTTAAAACCTTAAAAAAAGAGTGTTAAGGACCTAAACCATTGGGCAGTCTGCCTGAGTATTTTACTCCAAGCATGGGGTGATGTCGTTGTGGTATGCACCTATGGTCATGATACTCACAATTGAGTCACAGGGCTGTACACTTTCTATGATTACATGTATGGAGCTCCATTCTAACAGCTAACAGGAGCTCCACTAAAATATAGATTTAGCCGAGCTTAAGAGCTCCACATTTTTTTTGTTGTTGTTGGTACTTATGAATTTCTGAAAATACTGTCATTGGAGTCATTAAAATAAAAGCCAAAATGTATCTTCCTCTCTGAGAATTGAACCCACGCCAGTGCTTTATATTTGCAGGTATCTCCGGTTTTCTACAGCTAGAAACTGTGTGATTTAATTGTATTTTTTTTTTTTGTGCAACAGTTTATTATGTTCCTCTTATCACTATTTTACAAAGGTTTGATAGCTACTAGTTTACAGTTACTGTTTGATTACAATTTACTATTTGATTACATTAATTTTACAATGATAAGAGTTCACTATTTACTAATTATTTACAATAATTTGTCAAATACCATTACACATGAGCAAAGGTGTGAACCACACCCACAAATGATAAAAAGGCAAGAGAAAAACACAAGGAGTGGATCAAAGGAAAAAAGAGGGAACTGTAGAGAGGCTTAAGAGTGGAGCGGGATTAGTAGAGTTTTGGAAGTAGTAGGGTCAATACTAGAGAGGTTTTTCAACTTTAAACTGTTGAGTTAATTTATGAAAAAACTCATAACAACTGTTTATCAATCGAGATAAACACGCTGGCGTCCGGACCGCTGCCAATTGCTACAAACTTAAGCATTGTGCAAACCGAGTTCGCAGTAGAACACAACAAAGATAACGTCCTTGAACGCAAATTTCATAACTTGAACTTTTCGCCTTCCACCAAAAAAGACAACTGAGTATTCTTTTTGAACTTTTTCTCTTAATTTATTAATAGATATTAGATATTTTTTCTCAAGTTCAAAACTCTGACACTGTCGAAAAATCGTTTTGCTGCCTATGCTTAAGTTTTTAAAGAAACCTCTTTTTCACAAGCAACGACTACGCTGGTTGCCCAAAATCACCACACCATTTCTCGCCAAGAAAAGAATTCTCCTCCCCCTGTTGGGTTGCCTTGGGACTCCCCTCCCTCCCCCTCCTCCAGAGTCTGTACGGACGTACAGGCGGGCGTACGCTGGCGTCAGAACCAAAAATTCTTGGATCGTTAGTTTACCAAATTTCCTTACCCATGGTGCTCCGCTCTGTGGCCTGCAGCCACAAAGGAGCTCCGCTATTACTGTAAATGCTGTAATCACATGCAATGTCGATTTGGGGTTAAGAAGTTTGAGAATGTGTTTCTTTATATTTCACAGGCTTGCAGATAGTGTTGATGTTTCTTACAAGCCATCTCTTGACTACGAAAAGATAAAAAATCATGTGATTACTTTGCCAGACAGGAAGACAGCGTTTCTTCTACAGGCCTTGAGATGGGTATGGACATTATTGCTGTATTTTATGTGTACCTTGTCCACTTTATTTGTAACTCAGAGTTCAAAGAACAAATTGTTTGTGGGGTTTACAAGGTAGGGGAGCACAATACTTCAAGGGAGCTTACATTTTGTGTTCTGTGCAAAAAAAGCACCCATTGTGACTGTAAAATTATAGGACAGGCTCAGCTATCTAATCTTATCAGCCTTCCATTATCTGGTTTTGTGGCACATGGACTATGATTTTAAATGGTTGGTCCGTTACTTACCTAAAAGTCCATTAAACAAAACAACATGCAGAAATCCTCAAGGAGGGTTGTTAACACACAACAGAATGTAATTTTCTTCTTAAAACGTTGTAATATTTTTACCTTCAGAAGATAAGTTCACAGTTACACATCATCTAAAAATTACAGCACGTGCAGTCCACTGTAAGAACAAAATAATTAATATAAGATTAACTATTCCCACATCTAAAGGATTAATGGCAACCTTCAGTTCAGACTATGACTGGTTGGAATTTCAAACCAGTTATGCTCCCAGAGCGCAGTCGCTCCTCCCGTCTTGTTGCTGACCAGTAGGGAAGGAAGCTCTAGGACCAGGATTGGTGTAACACGTCATAATGTAAAACAGGCATGCATACGCTAAGTTTGAAAGTGTTACTCATACTCAATCCTGTACTCGTAGTCGAATCTGCCATTCCAAAGAGAAATGGCAAATGTGTCGCAAAATCGGATGTACTTCAAACCATAGCATTGAACGTACCGGGGTACGCTGCTACTCTTGCCTTATACATACTTATCACCCAAGCACGCAGTGATTTCTGTAACTTTTCCCCACTCAGTTACCATGGTAACATAACTTATAATAAAAGTGTTCGCTATAAATTGAATGAAACTTCTGAGAAAATGCGGGGAAGGTAACACTAACACCTTGTCAACGTATACTAATGTTTGGATAACCTGTGCACATTGAAACTATTACGCTGCAAACATGAAATGTACTGAGGTATAGAAGAGGAAACTGGTCATTGTACAAATCAAACCTATTACGTTACAAACACGCCCAATGAAGAAAAATTAAACTAGCGGTGAAATCTTGTGCCTTTCGTAACTTTAACAGGTGAAAATAAATAATTAATCGCCGGATTGTGCTCTCTTGTTCGCACGTTACGGTACGATGCTAGTGAGAAAAAACTAGGAGACAAAAGAAGGATGTAATGAAATAAATGTAGAGAAGATCCTCGCAGTTATTAACACAACTTATGCAGTTGCGAAAAGAAAGCCTGAAAAAATCAGGCTTGCCGGGATTCGAACCCTGACCTCTGCGATACCGGTGCAGCGCTCTAACCAATTGAGCTAACAAGCCAACTGGGAGTTGGTCATTAAGTTGGTTCGTAATATACCCGGGAAAGATGAAGATGAAATTATGAATATAAGAAATTCATATATTTGAACTGCGGAATGAAGAAATAAATGAAAAGAAGATCCTCGCAGTTATTAACACAAATTATGCAGTTGTGAAAAGAAAGCCTGAAAAAATCAGGCTTGCCGGGATTCGAACCCTGACCTCTGCGATACCGGTGCAGCGCTCTAACCAATTGAGTTAACAAGCCCACTGGGAGCTGGTCATTAAGTTGGTCAACAAGGGAGCTGGTCATTAAGCTGGGAGGTGGGAGCTGGTTATTAAGCTGGTCAACAAGCCAACTGGGAGCTGGTCATTAACCAACTTAATGACCAGCTCCCAGTTGGCTTGTTAGCTCAATTGGTTCTAACCGCTGCACCGGTATCGCAGAGGTCAGGGTTCGAATCCCGGCAAGCCTGATTTTTTCAGGCTTTCTTTTCGCAACTGCATAAGTTGTGTTAATAACTGCGAGGATCTTCTTTACATTTATTTCTTCGTTCCGCAGTTCAAATATATGAATTTCATATATTCATAATTTCAAGGATGTAATGCTCGCCTACTTTGCTATGATGCTAGTGGAGAAACATAGGACATGTCGTTCAATGTTTGTCGATGTAGTCGCTCTGTACCGTGCGGAGTTACGGGGCTACCACGGTACGCTGCTATTACTTGTCACTCTTACTGTGTGGGGGTACGGCGCTACCACGCTACGCTGCTATTATTTCCTACGTCACTGCATAAGTCGATCGTTCCTTGTGGGGGTACGGGGCTACGACGGTACGCCATTCCTTCATTACTTAATTGATTGTAAATACTTTGTCGTAAATTCTTAAAGTGGTTTTTAGAGATGTTCTGGATGAAATCGCAATACTAAACCTACTATACCCGTACGAAACAGATTACGTTCACGCAGTGCTGTTTTAGCGGCTAAAAATGACTGCAGTGAGCACAACGGAAAGGTTGCACGAACGCTGTTTTCATTGCGCTGCAGCAGTGACAAAAAATGACTGCATGAATGCTGCAGAAGCGACATTGGGAGCTGCTGGAACGCTGCAAGAGAGCTAGATTAGCAGTGCATCACTATAACGTACAGAGAAACGTTGAGAAGATAAGACAAACACTGTACAAACGAACTAACGTACGGAGAAACGTTGAGAAGATAAGACAAATACTGTACAAACGAACTAACGTACAGAGAAACGTTGAGAAGATAAGACGAATACAGTACAAACGAACTAACGTACGGAGAAACGCTGAGAAGATAAGACAAATACTGTACAAACGAACTAACGTACGGAGAAACGTTGAGAAGATAAGACGAATACTGTACAAACGAACTAACGTACGGAGAAACGTTGAGAAGATAAGACAAATACTGTACAAACGAACTAACGTACAGAGAAACGTTGAGAAGATAAGACGAATACAGTACAAACGAACTAACGTACGGAGAAACGCTGAGAAGATAAGACAAATACTGTACAAACGAACTAACGTACGGAGAAACGTTGAGAAGATAAGACAAATACTGTACAAACGAGCTAACGTACGGAGAAACGTTGAGAAGGTAAGACAAATACTGTACAAACGAGCTAACCTATGGAGAAACGTCGAGAAGATAAGACTAATACTGTACAAACGAACTAACGTACGGAGAAACGCTGAGAAGATAAGACTAATACTGTACAAATTAAACGAACTAACGTACGGAGAAACGTTGAGAAGATAAGACAAATACTGTACAAACGAACTAACGTACGGAGAAACGTCGAGAAGATAAGACTAATACTGTACAAATTAAACGAACGAACGTACGGAGAAACGTTGAGAAGATAAGACAAATACTGTACACACGAACTAACGTACGGAGAAACGTGAAAAAGACAAGACTAATAGTTCTGTACAGACAAACTGAAGTACGGAGAAACGTTAAGAAGATTAGATTAATACTGTACAAACGAACTAACGCATCAAGAACGATTAATGTGACGACAGTAATATCGTGTGAACGTACTACGATATGGAGAAACATGAGACGAGACTAATATACCATACGAACGGACTAACGTACGACAACACTAGTAGTGTACAAACTAACGTACAGAAGTAGACAAACTTTGAGACAGTGCAGGTTTTAGGCAACGAAATTATCACATTTAACGTGCAGTTAACAAAAAAGTTTGCCTTCAACATGACTAGTAACTGGGAGAATTCCACGAGCTAAAACTGAAAATTCACGAGTATTTGGCTAGTTGACCACCGCCAAGGTCGAGAGCTGGTTGAATTTTTAAAATTTTTTATGTTGAGACCTAGTCTGTGGGCATACACGAAGTTCTAACACTGCTTAGCTTCACAATGCATCATTGGGCGATTTTCAAAGCACACTTGTACATTCGTTTTCAATTCTATCTGAACAGTTTGTCTGAGGCTAGGTATATGTGGAGTGTATTGCAGCTAAACAAAACATGTCGATCTGTATCCGTTGTCATTTGAATATGGTTCGAAGCAAATCGAATTGCTGAACGAGATCTTCAAGGGAAAAGGCTACGACGTTTTTCGTGTTCGGATGTCACGTCAGACCATATGACAAAATTGGTCCGGCGGAAAATTTCGAAATTTGGTGGGACAATGTGTAATCACCGACTGTTACTTCCAGCACTGATGCAGGATGGTACATTAATCAGTATTCATACTTTTAAGTGGCCCACTGTTTTCATAAAGGACACGTTTTTTTTCAGAACCCGGTCTTTTGCTTTTAAAAAAAATTTGAAGTACGCCGTTTCATGACCATAATTTTTTTATGGCCTGGTCACTCTTTACCCAACCCGGTCATCCCCACAAATAATGAACTGTCCCTAACGTGCCCCAGACTCTGACGATCTGCTCGAGTTCATGTTTATCAAGCACCTACTTCTATGCTCGCTGTTTGTATTCACGGTCTAGGAAAAACAGTAAATATTTCGTCGTCTCTGTGTAAGCATTCTCAGTTGTGGGTGAATTTTTACCGACATGCAACGTTTGAGTTGAATTTGCATTTTCAGCAGAATAAATAAAAGCGATAAGAAAGATAAGCTGAGTCATCAGAGTTTAAACATTACGTCATCCAGTAACGCTATAGTCAAAACATTGTGTCACACAGTCACACTTTTCAGCACGTCGGTTGGTATAAATACGGGATCGCGCTAACATTTGTTAAACCTGGGGGGTGGGGTGGGTCAGAACGGCCGGTGAAAATGCCCATTCGGCTGTCTTGTTCGTTTCTGAAAAACCAAACGCCTTCAATTCTTTCTTCAATGGAAGCTTCGCGCAAGCGATTTCGCTCCCTGTGCAAGTTATTTTGAAGAGGACTTACTGACGCAAACTGAACACGTTTTTCAAAACTTTTACGAAAACTGTAAGGAATACGAAGAGTCCCTCAATTAATTAAGCTTAAAAAGCTATTTCGGTGCAAATTTACAATAATACGTGTAATTAACTCCACCGTAGACTCGTAGAAGTGCTAGAGCATTTCCCAGAAAGTCCGCAGCTCGAACAGTCTTTGGAGATGGAAGATTTTCCTTCGCTGTGATAAAACGGCACTTCGTCCTCGAAAGACGTTTTCTTCGCTCTAAAAGCGCTAAATTCCATCGCTTAACTTGTCGAGTGTTTCTTATAGCTTCTTCTTTCGATTTTTAAGTTTTAGAAGGTAATCCTTCATTCCGAGAGTGAGCTATTGCCATTTTGAAAATTCATGCGTAAAGAGCGCGGCAGCCATTTTGAATGAAATGTGAAATGTGAAGTCTTTCCTTCTAGCCTTCAAATATATGCGCAGTAGGTGAATTCTGATTGGTTGAACGTTCCCCAAAACAACTAGGACAAAAGGGGACTAAAGAAGCCTTTCTAGGAGAGGCTAGGGCCAAAGCTCATTCAAGCGAACAGCCAATAATCCGACGAGATTTGACAAGCCTTGTCAGTTAAATGACAGGACACGGAAACATTGCAAAACCAAATATGCGCACAGGTTGAAGTCCGAAAAAAAAAACTAAATAAATAATAAAAGCTGTGCTCTGGAATGACCTTTCGAGCTCGGATTCACAGAACAGATCCCCAAATTTAGTTTTAGTATAAAAAATGATGTAGTATTAAAAAATTTCAGAAGTGGCCTTGTTACTTCAAAGAATAGCTTTTACAACAGATAATATTGTATTTTTAGTTAAATCAGGTGCACGTGCATGGGGATCATTCCACGTTTCTGGGAAACCCCCCCACCTGCCTGTCCCCTAACCCAACATTTAGCTCTAAGTGATAATAAGGGGCCGTTTACATGATACCGGAATGACTTTCATTCCAGAACGAGTTCATTCCATCCCCATATATTTCTCTGTATCTGTTTACATGATACTGAGACGAAATTTCGTCCTCGCACAAGTCATTCTGGAATGAGTTCATTCCGGTTTTGAATCCAAATGAAATCCTCGAATGAAATTAGGCACTAGTATGATGATGCAATTAGTGGATTGCACCATCGCTACATCATGACACGAGAAGTTGATTTTAATTGCATAAAGACGGAGGAATCGGTCATTAATAAGGAGATCAATTAACAAGGTAGCTGTTACGAGTCTTTAAGTTAGAAAATAACTGAATATTATCAAGCGATGCGTGTGGTTTGCGTGTGGTGTTGGTTTTCGTAGCCGTTTCGAGTCAACTTGTTTACTTTGCATGGGGATTCCCATGAGATGTGCCTTAGCGTGCCCCAGACTCTGACGATCTGCTCAAGTTAGTGTTTATCAAGCGTTATATTTTGATTCTACTGCTATGTTCACAGTCTGTATTCATGGTCTAGGCACAACAGTAAATATTTCGTCATCCCTTTGTAAGCATCCTCAGTTGTTGGCAAATTTATACCGACATTCAACGTTTAAGTGAATTTGCGTTTTTCAGCGGAAAGAAAAGCGATAAGAAAGATAAGCTGAGTCATCAGAGTTTAAACATCTACATCATCCAGTAACGCTATAGTCAAACTATTGTGTCACACAATCACACTTTTCGTCACGCTGGTTCGTATAAATACAGGATCCCGCTAACATTTGTGAAACCTAGGGGTGGGGAGGGTCAGAACAGCCGGTTAAAATGCCCATTGGGCTTTCTTGTCTTCTCAACGTTTCTCTGTACGTTAGTTCGTTTGTACAGTATTTGTCTTGTCTTCTCAGCTTTTCTCTGTATGTTAGTTCGCTTGCACAGTATTTGTCTTATCTTTTCAGCTTTTCTCCATACGTTAGTTCGTTTGTACAGTATTTGTCTTATCTTCTCAACGTTTCTCCATACGTTAGCTCGTTTGTACAGTATATGTCTTATCTTCTCAACGTTAGTTCGTTTGCACAGTATTTGTCTTATCTTCTCAACGTTTCTCCATATGTTAGTTCGTTTGTACAGTGTTTGCCTTATCTTCTCAACATTTCTCTGTACGTTATAGTGATGCGCTGCTAATCCAACCATAAAGCTTCATGTTGCTATTTTGCAGTAGCTCTCTTGCAGCGTTCCAGCAGCTCCCAATGTCGCTTCTGCAGCACTCATGCAGTCATTTTTTGTCGCTGCTGCAGCGCAATGAAAACAGCGTTCGTGCAACCTTTCCGTTGTGCTCACTGCAGTCATTGATAGCCGCTAAAATAGCACTGCATGAACGTAATTTGTTTCGTACGGGTACAGTAGGTTTAGTATTGCGATTTCATCCAGAACATCTCTAAAAGCCACTTTAAGAATTTATGACAAAGTATTTACAATCAATTAAGTAATGAAGGAACAACGTACCGTCGTAGCCCCAAGCCCCCACAAGGAACGATCGACTTATGCAGTGATGTAGGAAATAATAGCAGCGTAACGTGGTAGCGCCGCACCCCCACACAGTAAGAGCGACAAGTTATATCAGCGTACCGTGGTAGCCCCGTAACCCCCGCCCCCGCACGGTACAGAGTGACTACATCGACAAATATTGAATGACATGTCCTATGTTTCTCCACTAGCATCATAACAAGGTAGCCGAGCATTACATCCTTCTCTTATCTCATAGTTTTTTCTCATTAGCATCGTACCGTATCGTGCGAGTAAGAGAGCAGAATCCGGTGATTAATTTTACTTGTTTTTATTATTTATTTTCACCTGTTAAAGTTACGAAAGGCACAAAATTTCATGGCTAGTTTAATTTTTCTTCATTGAGCGTGTTTGTAACGTAATAGTTTTGATTTTTACAATGACCAGTTTCCTCTTCTATACCTCAGTACATCTCCGTACACTGATCATGTTTGTAGCGTAATAGTTTCAATGTGTACACGTTATCCAAACGTTAGTATACGTTGGCAAGGTGTTAGTGTTACCTTCCCTGCGTTTTCTCAGAAGTTTCATTCAATTTATAGCGAACATTTTTATTATAAGTTATGTTACCATGGTAACTGACTGACAAAAAGTTATAAAAATTACTGCATGCTTGGGTGATAAGTATGTATAAGGCAAGAGTAGCAGCGTACCGCGGTACGTTCAATGCTACGGTTTGAAGTGCATCCTATTTTGCAACAGGTATAAGAAATAGGACAGCTGTAAAATTACCTTGCCCTGCAGGCATGCACACAAGTTTATTAGTGCTTTGCAACTCCATATTGAGGTGCCAACATCAGTTCTTGCATCCAGATTTCCAGAGGAAAATGAGAAAAAAGAGGCTGTTTTGTAGCCTGTGCATGAGGACCCAGAGATTAATTTGATATCTGGGTGACTCCCTGATAATGCGGTAGAGTTGACATGTATTATATATTGAAGCTTTGCCATGGAAAATGACGGGAAATTGCAGGGAAACTTGAACATGGCTATTTTTCTTTCATTGTACAGTATGAAGTTATGAATATATGAAATTCATATATTTGAACTGCGGAATGAAGAAATAAAGTAAAGAAGTTCCTCGCAGTTATTAACGCAACTTATGCAGTTGCGAAAAGAAAGCCTTCATCTTCATCTTTCCTGGGTATATTACGAACCAATTTAATGACCAGCTCCCAGTTGGCTTGTTAGCTCAATTGGTTAGAGCGCTGCACCGGTATCGCAGAGGTCAGGGTTCGAGTCCCGGCAAGCCTGATTTTTTCAGGCTTTCTTTTCGCAACTGCATAAGTTGCGTTAATAACTGCGAGGAACTTCTTTACTTTATTTCTTCATTCCGCAGTTCAAATATATGAATTTCATATATTCATAACTTCATCTTCATCTTTCCTGGGTATATTACGAACCAATTTAATGACCAGCTCCCAGTTGGCTTGTTAGCTCAATTGGTTAGAGCGCTGCACCGGTATCGCAGAGGTCAGGGTTCGAGTCCCGGCAAGCCTGATTTTTTCAGGCTTTCTTTTCGCAACTGCATAAGTTGCGTTAATAACTGCGAGGAACTTCTTTACTTTATTGTACAGTATGTTGGGCCACTTTAACTGGGCCATCAGTCATACCTGGTCATGGGTGAATCATGACTCGGCGAATCATTTTTGAAAAACCAGCTTCTCTATTTAAAGGAAGCATTTTATTCTGAGGTTGCAGATAAACTTGCGAATGAAATCACAAGTTTTACGAGTTCAGTAGGGTATAAGCACATCATACGTATACTTTTATTAATTATTAAGTAAACTCTAATCTGTAGTCTGGTCGTCATCTGACTTGCCACTTGTGACTCTATCATGCGTGACTCGTTTTGGAAATGCAAACTGCTGTGCTGTTTGGGAACTGAAATTTTTTTTTTTTAACTGAAGGTATTGTCTCTCGCTATTGTCTATATTTGTTCCCGGTATTGTCTATCTTTTCTTTTTTTCTTGCAAGAATATTGTTGTTTAAAAGGGTGCGTATTAGACAATTCAAGTTAGTAAAAGAAAGTTAGTAAAAAAAGGTAGTAAAAAAAAACCTTATGATAGGAAATAAATGCTCCATGAAATTACCATGAATTGTAAAAATTGGTGTTAACTTTTGTGAGCATTAATTTCCGCGTTGTTAATTGAGTGGAGGGTTAATTTTCACGACCTTAATTTCCATCACTTGAGTCCAAAATTCTGGATCCAGTCCAGACATTCTTGGCAGCTATAAAAAGATAGCTCTCCTACATTATTTTAGGCAGATTTTAACGCACATTGTCTGTAAAGAAGTTGCCTCACACACCTGTAGATCTGTTTCGGATTTTGGAATTCAGTCATGAAATAAATTTGTTCCAGTTGTGACCACAAACTGTGTTGCTTTGTGTTAATCGTGTTAATTTCCCTCACATTGAAATTTAACACCCCCTTTTGCGTTAATTTCCTTTATACCAGGGCATGTGCAATTTATACCCACTCTTAATACTAAACGTGAGCTCTGCTTTTAGAGGGAGAGCTAAAGTGGGGCGACAAAAACCGCCACAAAAAACTAGTAATTAGCAGTACGGTATTAATGATAAGTAATAACCTGTTGTAGGTGGGGGGGGGGGGGGGACTTTTCTTGTGATCTGGCTGCTGTGATGGTGGGGTGGGGTAAAGAAGGATTTGCTGACCAAGAGATTGTGCCTTTATCTTAGCAAACTCCACCCTTTGTACCTGGTACTAACAGGCAAAATGGATTTATCACGTGAGCATCATGCCTCGCTGTAAATAACATTATGAGCGGTCATAATGTTTGCTTTTATACCGGGGCATGTGCAATTTATACCCACTCTTAAAACTAAACATGAGCTGTGGTTTTAGAGGGAAATACTAGCTGTGAGAGCGTGAAATAAAATATCCTGACAGACAATCATGTTGGATGAATTTGGCCACGGATGTGGCAGGTTTAATTGAACCAGTGAATGATGTAAATCAAACAGCACAGTCAGCAATAAAATTAATGACTGCCGAGCTAAAGTGAGGCGACAAAAACTGCCACAAGCCACAGACTGTGGCTGAAGCCCCACACAAAAAAGGGAACTATGAATTTTGACAAAATGTTAATAGAAACTTTTAAACTCAATAAAATGTTAACCTAAACGCTCAAATGTGAATGCAGCCGATCTGATTGAAATTATGGACTGGGCACCCAGTGTCTGTCTCAGATTGTTCATGTCCTTCATGTTAAATGTATAATTATAGTGCAAGAAAGACACCATGTTCAGTTGGATTCTTTAGCTGAACACTTTAGTCACAAAAAACTGTTGGTAATCCGACCATGAATGAGAGTTGGAGATATAATATTGCTATGGCAGAAAGAAGAAAACAAATTTATTTAGTACTTCATCACAATGAGATCCAGTTTTCTGAGGCGAATTTAAGGTATCTCAAAAGGTAGTTTCCCCGAAAAGATTCATTGAGTGCCCATGTAACTGTATGCATATAAAGGTAAAAATTGGTATTTAAAAGGAAATCATAGACAACGGCAGTGAAAACTGCAGTGCCTGCTCTAAACGATTTCACTGAACGTCTAAGACAAATCAATACCTTGAAAATTACTAATTGTAAATTAAAGGAAATCCAGTTGTAAAGAAGGTAAAATGTCCTCACACAAACGGTACAGGCATCGAATATCCAACTGATTTCCAAGAGCACCAGCATCCAATATCTGATGTAAAACATCACATTTCAAGGGTCTTGCTCACAGAAGCAAAGTCATGGTATGGGTGGCAAGGAAGGTGTGCTTCTGTGAAAATGCCTCCTAAATGCCAAAACAGAAGACAAAAGCAAACAAAGCCAAATGTGCTTCATGACAAAAGATCATAACAGACAAAGGGCAACAACATTTAAAGGAAAGTCCCCACCAGTTGCTGATACAAAAGGAGACCGGATGGGCACTGATGTCTGCAGGCAAGGCACCACTGAGCCCAGACATTCAAATCTGACCAGCTGATTAATTTGTTTTGCTCCTATGGTAATGACGGATACAGTCAGCTCAATTAGTGAACATACCAGGTTAGACATTCAGTGGTGACATTTCGTGCCTGTTGAATTATTTTTGTCATGAAGTAGTGAAATTTTCTTAAGTACACACACAGTGTGATAGATTGTATGAACTTGCAGCATTATTCCAATAGTGCAACTCTGTGCTCAAAACTATTCTTTTAGTAGCCACGATTTTAGGTGGAAGCAAATGGGTCAAAATAAATTGAATTCCTTTTTTTTGGTGGGTGGAGGGTGTAGATGTCTAACCAAGGCAAGGTATTGTTGTTGCCAAGTTGCAACTTGCCTAGGGCCGATTTAGATGGTACGATTTTTGTTTATGGCTTTCGTATGCGACTTCTGTACCATGCACTGCTCTCGTCAAGCAAGATCATAAACAACTCGTCATTCTAAAATTTTGATTGTGGCTACAACTGTCGTAGAGTTTTAAAACATGTTTTTAAAGTCCTGTGACAGCTTTTGTGTTGTGTGCTACTGTCATGAAGATGCTGTACATCTGATTAAGACGAGACGATTCATGTTGCAGACATGACACAAGCAAGTCACATACCACAGTTGTAAGCAAAAGTCTTACTGCTAAATCAGCCCTTAAACAAACAAAAACAACACAAAAACTTGAACATGCTGACAAAGATGCAGACCCATAGGTGTGTATTGGGTGTGCCAAGTTGTAAGCCTTTGAAGGCTTGCTTAAAGTTCTCTTTGATGTCTTTTTGTGTGTTAATAGTCTCAGAAAAACAAAGGATACAATTGTGTTAATATTGTGAAGTGTTTTTATTTCATTTTAGTCCGTTTCAAAAGGCAGTAATGAAAGACTGCTTTTAGAAGGTCTTTATTAAGCTGGTAAGTGACACAGCCACTTAAAGCACAGACAGTCAACCACAAAAACAGTCTGAGGCAGGAGGCGTGAAGGAATAAACAAAGTTAAGGCGTGAAAGTTAAGCAATGACTTCAAATCATGAAAGGAACAACATCAAATGGAACTTGAAATCTTTTGAAATTGATCTCACAGCCTGATTCAAGTCTGCAAAATGGAAACTTTGCAAGATTTGTATGATTACTGAATGTGTGTGTGTGACAAAATTAAATATTGGTATGAACCATAATACTGATACTGATCCCCTTGTGGGCAGTATGTCACTGACAAACACAAGCTCCTCCACCTAGCCGAGGTGACACCACACCATAGGGAGATGACTGAGCTTTTTAAAATTAACACTTGTCATGCTGCCACCACTTAAGTGAAAACAGCTGTCTGGGATCACTCAGTTTCATTTAACAATTCAAGAAGGCAAACCATTCTCATAAACATGCATAAAAAAATGTTGTACATTGCTCGAATGTACATGTTCTCATATGCCCAAAGGGTGTTATGACTACAGTATGATAATATATAGATTTAGCCAAGCCTAAAAGTGGAGCTCCACATCTCTCTTTCATGCTTATTGGCCCATTAAATACAGTAAATTTTGTTGTGCAGTTATTTGCCAAGAGGAAAGAAAAACATGCGGACCGCTGAGGAAACAGTGAGTTGGATTATTTTTCTTCAAAGAGAAGACTTCAGCACAACTTTCACCAACAGCTCTTCTTGTAGCATTCTTTCGAAAGCTAGCTTGTTAAGTTCAAGAAGAGGTCTTGTAAAACTACAGTTGCTAAAAAAAAAACACTTAAGTTGCTCCCGGTAGCAACTCGACAGACTTTTCCATGCAAATACACATTTCTCACTGATTCCAATGCATCCCTCTGGCTGTTTAGTTCTGTTAACCACGAAACATTTTTCGAAATCTATCTTGCTAAAATAAATAATATTTTCCCGGCATCAAACCGTTTATTGACAAAAATTACCCGCTGAAAAAATGTTTTCGGAAACTTCCAAGCACACGTATAATGATCAAGAGAAAATGGCACAAGTTTTTCACCCGCGAAGTCTTAGGGGCCGATTACATGGCGAATTTCAGCCCAGGCTGAAATTTCAGCCTGCCCACCGGGCTGAAATTTTGTTGCGATTACATGGCGAATTTCGGCCCGAGTGCAATGTTTAAAATTGGGTGCAAAAATTTGCAGGAAAGCGTTTTACGGCTTTTTTTGTGCACAGTGAAAGAGGTGCGCATGCCGAAGTTCATATTTCAGCCCGGGCTGAAATTTGAGTGCGATTACATGAGGTTTATCAGCCCGTTTAAGGACGGTGCCTCCTTTTGTTACTGCACATCGATCTGCATATCTAGGGCTATTCGGGATTCTTAAGGAATTTGCCCCCTAATACACCAATATTTTTGTGCGGTTTAAGACTGTGGAAAAAACTGATCTTAGCAAGGGCTATCAGAATCCAAATAGAAAATTGGGGCTAACCACGCATTTTTCAGAGATAACTGAACCTAAAATTTGGAAAGAAATTGCCGTACATTCTTCGTATTTTAACGCTTTTTTAGAATTATGGATGATTAATTATCTCTGAAAAATGCGCGGTTACCCACTTTTTTTTTTTTTGGATTCCAGTAACCCTTGCTAAGATCTACTTTTCCCCCATAGTCATAACCTTTGCAAAAATACGTCTGTATTAGAAGGCACCGTCCTTAACCGGGATGAAATTTCCAGCCCGGTTTGTGAAACCGGGCTGGAAAATTCAGCCCGGGCTGAGATTCACCCCGGGGTGAAACTCTCTTCATGTAATCGCAAACGTCTTTTTAAAAACATTTGTTCAGAAAGCCGAGCTGAAGTCTCA
The DNA here is from genome assembly GCA_964017195.1 of Siderastrea radians. Taxonomy (NCBI): domain Eukaryota; kingdom Metazoa; phylum Cnidaria; class Anthozoa; order Scleractinia; family Rhizangiidae; genus Siderastrea; species Siderastrea radians. The sequence continues at coordinate 22,535,140 of OZ024888.1, read as the reverse complement.
GCCAGGTTAACCGGGCTAAAATTTGCTATGTAATCGGCCCCTTAATCAGGCGCTGTCAAGAACACACCCTGAACTAATTTGAGGAAGCTTTTAGAGTCTCATTTTAGATAAAACAGTCTTAAACCGAGAAATGCTTTGCTTATAGTTACTTAAATAAAGATTTCATTTGGATCTGTAACTAAAGACACACTGAACTGGCTTAGCGGTTAAAAACAAAACAAACACGAAAACATGTCACACTGAACTCGTTCACTGAAACGGCGATTCTAAATTGGGACAGAAATGTCATTCACTTCAAATGAAGAAACCAACAAATATAACAATATAAGGAAGATAAAATATTCCACAACTGAACAACTGAACAAAAAACACTAAGGCTATAAACTTAATAAAAAATATTGACGACAGACCGACTCTTCAGGTGTTGAATACTAAGGGGCTGTTTACATGGAGGGAGGAAGATCTTAGCACTAGGAAGATCCTAAAAGGCGAAACAAATTTTCATTTGGTTTACATGCAAAAGTTTCGGTCGAGGTGGTTACTGGAAATCAAATAAAACTGTCGGTCTTTAGGAGCTGAACACCTGGCTTTGTTTTTCTGTCTCTAGTACTAGGATCTTCCGAGCGAAGGTTAAGTTTACATGGTGCTAGGATCTTCCTAGCACTAGGATCTTCCTATCTCTCAGCTAGGAAGATCCTAGCGCTAAAAAGATCCTAGTGCTAGGGCCAAGTACAACATTTTGCATGTAAACTGAATACAGAAGACATATGGCGCTAGGATGATCGGCCTTCTAGGATCTTCCTAGCGCTATAGGATCTTCCTCCCTCCATGTAAACAGCCCCTAAATTACGAATTAGTCAAAACAACCCAGATTGAAAAAACAACACAGACTCGTCTAGAATAGTCACAATTTCTACTTTTCGAATAAAAAACACTAGAATTGCTCAAAGAAATATATTGAAAATTACGCACTAAAGTTCAAAAGGAAATTAAGCTGAAGCCTAAATATCAGATTGCTCACTAATGAAAATTCCTTTAATGAATTAACACAAAAGAGGGACAAGTGACCTTTAAAACATGAAATGTCATTCACATAAGAAGCACTTGTCTGCCTAGGAAAGCAAAACGCATTCAATTTTCCCCTCGAGTGAAGTTACTCGCAAGCCGGTAAACAGAAACTTAACAAGGTAATTTTACAGCTGTTTTAAACATTCAAGTTTTTTAAAACATTTCAAGAAAATTACTGTAATTTACTAAACATGTAAAGTCGCTCAATTAAACAATTTTACAATGTAAAACCACAATCAAATCTGTAATTTACTTTACCACTGAAGTGAAAGAAGTACTTGAAAATCTAAACGAAAGTCGCCAGGTTCTTTCCAGATCTCCTTAGCTTTGAAAAAAAAAAAACAACTGACAACTATGTCCTCGAACAAGGATTTCTTGCCTTCAAGCTCTCCAATATCTCCTATAATAATATGCGCCATCGAGATTGAAGCAATCCTTTTCCTTTTGATGATGAACTATTACTAACAAGTCTTCATTCCAAGAATGTATTACAATAATTATTATCGTATTGAGAATCGAGCGTACGAGGAACCAGCCTCCATATTGTTTACTTCAGATACGAGAAACGATGGCATTCCGCTTCCCCCCAGTCGGGCTGTCTTGGGACTCCCCTCACCCTCCCCCAGAGTCTGTATGGACGGACGGACGGACGTACGCTGACGTCAGAACCAAAATTTTTCGGATCAACAGGTTACCAAATTTGCTTATCCATGGTGCTCCGCGAGTTCCGCTATAAACATGGATTTACTTTCTTTATAGGCTTATCTAAAACTGTATAATGAAATAAGTTCTCAAAGCCATATTTCTTGTTTTTGCACATTTCCTTTTTTCCAGTACAACTGTGTAGTCACTCTGAGATAATATTCTACAGAAAATCGTGTGTGAGCTGAAACACTTTCTTTAATTAATGTTTTAGTTTTGTTTTGTGGAATGCACCCCCAAAACAATATAAAGAGACACTTTTTGGTTTTTTGTACCCTGAGATAGCATGGATTTTTTATCCAGTGAGATCATGCACAGCCTCCAGTTTGTAATATATAAATGAATACAAATTTTTGCTTCCGTTTGCCTTGCAGAATCTGACCCAAGCAGCTACTGCTGAACAGCGTGACAGTGTTGTAAATGCATACATCGTCCATGATTTACTGGGCTGCTCTGTGGACAGCCAATTGAGAGTAAGGATGGACTAGCACTAGAAATTTAAAACTCTTTTGAACACGTGGGGCCAAGTGGAAGTAGCCTCGGTTGATCAACAATTACAGTTGACTCCCATTAACTCGAACCTTCAAGGGAAATCATAAAAAGGTTCGAATGAGTTATTGGGGGATAGGATTCCTACTGACACCACTTATCACATGTATTCTCACAGGAAGAACTGACACGTTTTGTGTACCAAAAACACCAGGAAACTAAAGAAATTTACACAAACGACCATTTCGACACTTCAAAACTACAATGCTTCTCAATTTTTCGAAAATTGATTTAAAATGAATTCAGTGTTCTGGAGTATGTTTTGTCTCATAATTTACGCTTTGACAAATGAGGTTCGAGTTATCGAGGGTAAAATTATAAAGACAAGACAAAACAAAACTTAGAATACATTATAAGATCATTGAAACCATGATGCCAGTCGTGCAAAAGATCACATTGAATTCACTAATCTTACCAAGGATGTAGTTGCCAAGATCTTTGCTTCTTTACCTCTTCCGACAAAACAGGAATTATGCTCAAAGAAATAGCGTGGAAGTATATTTCAGCATCGTATTTGCCTTTCAACATAGCTGAGAGAGCAATTTTCTCTCTTGTCAGTCTTAAAGACCACGGTGTGTTAACAAAACTCACTAACGCAAATCAAGCATACAAAATTTGCATAGTTACATGATCGTGTTTACTCAGGATAGAATGGTGGCGACTCCAATTACATTTTATTTTGCGGAGTTTTCTTTGGGTTTTCTTATTGTTTTGCAATTAGGTCAATGTGGAACTGTTTTTACAAACATTGTTTCAAGTTCTATTAAGAGACCCTACCAAGGTAAATTCTAACAAGTGACACGGGCAAAACACTGGTGTCAGCACTAGGCTGGTTTCCATATGATCGCTACGATCATTGCTGCAGTCACTGGAAAAAACGTTCAGCAATCGTTGTGATCGCGTGGAAACCACACTTCAGCAATCGTGGCAATCACGGCATTTCACAATGACTGCTGAACGTTTTTTCAGCGACTGCAGTGATTGTAGGGATCGTAGCGATCATATGGAAACCACTCTTTAATATGAAACAGTATAACCTATGTGGAGGTGCATGTGATGCAACCAGTAATTTTCATAGATCGCCTCAGTAAGTTAAATTGGGCAGGTTGTGAATGAAAGCCCTTTCAGTATTTTTGCATGCTTTTGAATGGAGATAAATGCAATACCAAGCAACATCTGGGGCACTAGGGCTCTAGAATTTTGAGCCTTGCATCAGTCTATAAAAAAAAATAATAATGTACGTGCAGACCCAATGGTGCTTGTACAGCAGCCATATATGCTAAAATAATATGTGGTGGCCATGTTGTGTCTGAATTTGCAAACTTGAACCAAAGGTGAGAGTTTGTAAATCAGATTCAAAATGGAAAAGAATATTTTCTGATCATGACAGAAATGCCTTTAAATGTCCTTTTTTATTGAACATCATTGCTTGTTTTTAGAATGGAATATTAGATCTCTTGAAGTCCCCAAGTGAAGTAGTGAGACAGTATCTGGCAAGGTTTTTCAATGCGCTTGCATCTCTGTCAGCAGGTAAACACTTCAAAATTAATTTCTTACCCATATGGTTCATGTATCAGATTTTCATTTTAGTATGGCAGTGGTTACTGTCACATAATCAGTTTGGGCAATAGCACATATTTTTGTATTGTATTTTTGTAGCACATATTTTTGAGAAAATGTGGCCAGAAAACCAGTCACGAGCTTCTAAATATATTGTAGCCTTAGAAAACCTGTGCCATGTTACAACAAATCAATTTCCTGATCGTGGAAAATGTCTCAAAACCGAAAGGTTAATTGTCACGCTGTTACGAAACTTCCATGAAAAAACATGGGAATAGTACGTAGTTTCTTAACAGAATGTGGGATTTGGGCCAGTCAAGTATATTCCAGCTGACATGCTAATTCTCCAGGTAAGCAATTTTCTTGGGTAAACAAACAAAAGAATAATTAAAGTCATTTGTTTAATGATTGTACATTTCTATCAGAAAGTTTACAAGATTGTAAGAAGAAGACTTTTAACTAAAGCTAAAAATCCTTGATTTTTTGCTGGAAATCATTGTGTTGTTAAAAGCGAGACTAGCCAACAGTTAACAACTCGCTGAAGCGATAAATTTATTGCAACGAGGAGACTGCAGGGATGTGTGTCTGCTCTGTTTTGATCATGAGCCCATTTACCCTACAAAACATGCATGTTCCTTACATACCCTGTCACTTTGCCATTTGGAGCCGATCCACTTAAGTGAGCCAAAACACTACGTAGAACATTCCAATATTTAATAGCAAACAAACATCCAAACAAACAATTTACAAAGCTTTCATGTGATGACAAAGGAGTGAGCATGCTTATCCCAGAAATGCAAAAACCTTTTCCTTTATAACTTTAAAAATTTGAAATATAGAAAAATTTAGTAGCCTTTTTGCTTTGTTGGGTGAGCTTTTGGCCAGAAAATGGCAAATAACCAAAAAATATCGGATTGAAATCTCTATGGTCCTTGTTTCTGCTGAAGTATAACAAAATCTTTGTTTGATAGAACACCCGGGGGGACTCCCATATGAAACTAACGGGGATGCTTGTCGGAAAATTAGAATTAAACCCCTAAAGGAGACCAATCTGGGCGTGGCTCAGGCGTAATTTGACCCATCAAGGAGACCATGCTAAAACAGACAACCAAATAAGAGCTACAGTGATTTTAATAACGTTAAAGACTGATGCTAAAGATTAACGGCGTTTGGTTTTTTCATATAGATATTTCTTTAGGCACAACCCTAAGCAATACCTGTATGGGTAAAAATTTTGGCTTTCCTTCCTGAAAACCCTAAGCGAGACCAAAATCTGCAATTTACACCCCTAAGCGAGACAACGAGCATCCCCGTCAGTTTCATATGGGAGTCCCCCCTCCCCCAGGATAGAACACTAGTTCATTTTACATCCTTTTAGCTGAAAATTGGCTCTTTTAGTCCGTGCAAGAAGGCAAACAAAACCTTTGGTTGAAACTATCCAGTTTGCAGCACCATAAAAACAGGAGTTTTCTGGAGCCAGTTTTGCCTACCTTCACGTTCTATTGAGTATCCCACAAAGCAGGAAAGCCACCTCTTGAGATAGTGAAAGCAGGGACATCAATAAATGGGTACAAATTGGCTGGAAACTGGGAAAAATTCTGCAACCAACTTCCACATATTTTATTTTGATTGTTGAAATACACTTTTTCTGCCATAATTGCCCATTGTCGAGAAATGCTTCAACTAGTTGGATACTAACAAAAGACGTCAATAGTAGTAAATACATTCATACCCATAATCAAAAGGCTTAATATTAAGAAGCAGTTGCACATCGTAAACAGATGTTATAAGTAGATATGCACATAACACTATTCTTTTCTCTTTCTCTGTGGCATAGGTCGCTCATATTTAGCACAGAACCCATATCTTGTGCATGCTTTACTATCTGCCCTGACAAAAGAGCCCAAAACATCTCTTACAAGTGAACACATCCTGGGGGCCTTGCAGAAGCTCAGTCTAAGGTAAAGCTAAAATCAATAACAATAATAATAATAATAATAACAACAACAACTACAATTATAATAACAGTGGAATATTGTTTTAATAACGTACACAACACATTGTCACATTAAACGGTGTGTGTTTTTTCTAATTATAGTTGTTATTAGTGCATAGGTGGTTATTTGTAATGAAAAGTGTCTTTGTGCTTTTCACAAGTTGTTGTTTGCCACCAATTTTATTGATTTGCCACACAACCTTTTGAACAAAAAACTCATCTCTAGTTTGTAGTTTGTTTCCGTAAATCGTCGTACTTAATGTGGAAGGATGGACTAACAAAACCAATTTCATAAGTCAGTAAAGTATGGTCGTCTGGGTGAGTGCAGTCTTGAGAAGGACTGTTTGTGGTGAAGTTTCGACAACCTGAGCGGAAGTCATCATCATTGTCGTTGTCATCAATAGGTCATTTGTACGGTGCAGGTACTTGTTGGCAACGGTTCAGTGGTGTTTGTTCTAAGTTATTAAGGTAGCTTTGCAGAGTGTTTCGTTGATAGTAGTCCATACTGTAGGTAATGCATTTAGCAGAGTCAAGTAAATTGGGAATCATCAGTAGATGTAATAAGTCTCCGGTCATGATCCTCATTGGTCGACGAACTCGTGATGTTATTGGTTATTTGTCAGTTAAGCTGTGATATTATCTGCTGCAAAGACTGTGAACATTATTGGTGCGTTTCGATCCATCTTTTGTTAGTCAATTACCTGTTGGTCTATTGTTAGTAAACTTAGTTGGTTTGTCTATTGTTTGTCTGTTTTGTCATTGTCGTCAATAAGTCGTTTGTACGGTGCAGATACTTGTTGGGAACAGTTCAGTGGTGTTTGTTCTGAGTTAGTAAACCAGCTTTCCAGAGTGATTTGTCGATAGTAGTCTGTACTGTAGGTAATGCATTCAGTAGAGTCCCTGCAGTCGATTCTGTGGTTTGTTTGGAAATGGTGTTTGGCAATATGATTGTTGATATCACCATTTCTAGTTGCTCATTTGTGTTCAGTCAGTCGTATGTTCAAATTTCTGCCAGTCTCACCAATATTAGCACAGGCGGCCCAAACTCACGTTACGAGGTGTAATGTAATTTACATTCTTTATAAGCGCCTTTGGTGAGGCGGAACGTGACCTTTGAGCGAGCCAGTATTAAGTTACAGGCGACCGTAAGACGAAGATGAAGGGAGTTACAGTGGTTACACAATGAAGCCTAAAATCCACTAAAACAATGAAGACACGGCAAAACACAAAGGAATACATCAAAGGTAAGTATTTTTCATTCATTGTATTGAACAAAAGTTCACATTTATCTTTATTTAGCATTCGCAGACCTCATTATTTTAATTCTCATACAACGTCTCCTTTAACGGTCGCCTGTAACGCAATACCGACTCGCTCAAAGGAGATACTTGAAATTCGTCCCACCCTGTATTTTGAAGTGGATTTTTCTTTGTATTGTCATTATGCCGGGAAACTATTTTAGAAGATTTATATCGTGTTATGGCATCTGATCCCTTTTACACTGGGTAAGTACTGACTGTACTTGCATTTGAGACAATTCATTGCACTTGGCAATATTTTGGATGCATGGAACAATGGCCACCATCTCTCAAATCTGCTCAAATTCACAAATGGTTTCAAGCTGTTTTTTGTAGTAGGCGTTCCTGTTGATTGAAGATTTCACAACGGTTAGGAGGATCCTCTCAAGGGAGATCACTTAGTAGAGGGATCAAGGAGATACTTTGTTTATCATTAACTGTGAAGTATTGACACAACCTCTTCATGATAATAAAAAGAGTTGATATTGTTTCATGTTAGTGCGCCATCCCTTTCGTTATCTTCAATTAATAGGAATTGTTTAGAGCCTTATTCTCACTGATATAATGAAAGCGGTCCTTGTGGTACCTCTTAGGGTGTTTGTTTTAAGGTGAATTGGGGGTAGTTTTAGAGGTCGTCATGACCACTACTAGAATTATCCTGGTGTCATTTATGGTAGACTCTGTAAAACATGTGACAGGAAATAGTGAACTGCCCATTAGAATTACAATGTAGTACCTTCTGGGGAGGGGGGGGGAGTGAAAATGAATGTAAGCCACACCCATATAAGGCAACTATTTGTACTTTAAAGGGCTTGCTAAAGTGCAGTACTAGTGTTCCAGTCACTTCTATAGAGGAGTTCCCTCAAAGGTTTTTGTGACCAGTGGTACAATTGCCATCATTAAAATGATTGAATCTCAAATTGAGTTGGTGAATTTTAAATTTAAATTGTCACAAAAATGGAAGCACTTTCTCAGGAGTCACTCAGAGAAAGTAGTGACCCAATGAGCCTTTCTTTGGCAGACAAATTATTTTGGAAATGGTGATGTGCACCCTTTTTAATGCAATTTGAGTGTTTTCAGAAATAAATGATTTAAGGCGACTTAAGGTCCCAGAGTAGGCCTTGCTCAGGTTACAGAGTGATGAAGTTGCCATGTTAGTGGAACATTCCAAAGAAGGCTCTCAACTGAGTGGAATTCCCAAGGTGTGGTGCTTGGTTCATTCCTGCTACTTTCTCATCTGTTTGAAATATTCCCGCAACTGAGATGAGGCAACCCATGTAGGTTACAGACTTCTGCGTGAACTTACACTTTTTGAGCTGAAGTCAATTTAGCCATTGTTATCTTGCCTGCTGAAAATGCTGTTTCAATCCTTGATGTGTTGGTCATTATCCTTGCTTGTGATTAGAATGTCATCTGGGATGCTTGCAACATGGTCTAAGCCTTGAAGAATGATGTCAATAGTATGCTGGAATTTTGTAGGGAGATGATGCGATGCTGAAGGGTAACCTCTTGTAGGAGTAGAGACCCTGATGAGTGTTAATGATGATGAACGGTCTAATAGGATCTGCTGGTATGAAACCAACAAGCCAACTTGCAGATTCAGCTCCTGCAACACAGTTTGACAAAGACATCTTCGGAAAGTGGGATTTGATACTGAGAAATGTTTAGCTGTGGATTGACAGTGATTGCGTAGTCTCCACATGATCAAGCAATATGTTAGTGCGGTGCAATGATCAAGATATAAATTCTGCTTGACAGATAACAACAGCTCAATACAGAACTGACTACCCAAGTGAGACAAAGTACTTGATAGATAACAACAGTTCAATACAGAACTGACTACCCAAGTAAAGCAGTCTGCTCAACAGATAACAACAGTTATCAACAATGTAAGTTAGTACAATGTTAACGGCATACTTAGGTCAAAATCCTACTCGACAGATAACAACAGCTGTGTATGGAACTGACTACCCAAGTGAGACCACCTACTCGACAGATAACAACAGTTCAATACCCAAGTAAAGCAGTCTGCTAGACAGATAACAGCAGTTCAATAAAAAAGCTGACTACCCAAGTAGAGTAGAATACGAGTTAGCACACGCAAAGGTTAATATCCCGCCTGCTTCTTAAGACAGGTAAAAACAACTCACTAAAAACAAAGTAGTTCAGTGCGAGTAAATGTAATAGCTTATAATAGCATACTCAGTTAAACTCAAAAATTTCAACTTCAACTTACCAGTGTTCTTTTTGTTTGTGTTGATCATGGGGAGTACATGCAAGCCCAGCAACCTCGCATTTCCCACCAATTCATTTCAATCATCAGAGGACAAAACTACCAGCCTTCCAAAAGTCTAATGAATTTCGTGTAGGTTGAGTTCATAATTTATCCTTGCGATATGCTAGGGACAGAAACTGTGGCGAAGCTCACCAATAAAAGATCCAAAACAAGTTCACACCAGACATTCATAATCCCAGAAATAAATTATAAACGAGCTTGAGAAGGCGCTGCACTTCATCTATTCCTCATACTTACGTGCATAGAAATAGAAATTAATGACCTGATAAGTGACCAATGTCGAGTGTTCTTTGCTACTTACCAAAGCCAATTTGTAGGGCTTTCTAAATATAAAGAGCGTTGAGAACCGGAATCGATAAACGACTTTACAATCACGCTTGCAGAATTCGCTTGCGTAATTCATTGGCATTGGCATAGAGAGTCTTAGCCAGAAAATCCAATAAAGTTATACCAATCACTATGAGGTTGCAAAAAGGTGTACAAACCGTTTCAGCAAAGGAATTACCATAGAATTCAACAAACACATTATTATGTGCCACATGGCGGTAACTTATAATTGAGAACACAAAAGCCTACGTGGCTCAAATAACACTGCCTTGACTCTGCTTCATGTTACATTTTCTGGCATATGGTTACAACTCATGTACAAGATTAAAAGACCTCCTGGGTAGATTTTTTTGGTGGCCAAAGCCTAGTCTCATGTTTTGCAGGCTTTCAGTTTTGGGATATCTATTTTTGCAAATTCCAAAACAGATTCCACACAATGTATTTTTAATACCTAAGAAAAAGTGTGTTCTTCTGTTAGCAATTTCTTTTGAATCTCTTTGCTTTGAAGGCAACCGACAAAATCAATCATACAAAGCTTGGTTGAGATGTGTGCCAAACTGACATGTTGAACCCAGTTGTTTTAAGTTAGCAGCAAACATGGAGATGCTCTCACCCTCGCATTGGATGCAGTAATGAAATCTGTATCTTTCAGCTATGATCAGTGGTTTTGGTGCACAGTGATTTTCAAAATAGTATCTAGTTGTGCATATGTCTTAATTCTAATGGAACTGCTGGGGAGCAGCAGCATCTTCATCCTTCACAGCTTTATAAGGAACCGACTAAATGACCAGCTCCCAGTTGGCTTGTTAACTCAATTGGTTAGAGCGCTGCACCAGTATCGCAGAGGTCAAGGGTTTGAATCCCATACAAGCCTGAATTTTTTTTAGGCTTTCTTTTTGCAACTGCAAAAGTTCTGCCTATAATTGCGATGATCTTCTTTACATTTAACAAAGTTCCTCTTTTAGACTGAGAACTTTCAGTGGACTGGCATGCAAGATGAACGTTTATTCCTTTGTCTCACGATGGAATCGCCTTGGGTTGTTGATCACGACGTTTCGACTGCAATACTGCTAGTCTTTATCAGGCAATGAGGTCAATTGTTTACGTGTCACTATTTGTAGCATGTTGGCTCCCTGCTATTGGTGCATTTTGATCTTCATTATTATTCCGACTTTTAGATGTTGTTCCCTCACAGGTCCGCTTTGTGGTTGATCCGCCGTTGTGCTTTCTGATCGTAGGTATCCAAGCTTCAGGAATTTTCGATTCCACTATTTCTATTGATGTTATTAGGATGAAGTCTTACATTGATAACCTCTTTGACCCTACGTGTGTACCAGTGAGGGTCACGATAAGTAAACTTAACTTCTTTCCAAGTAGGAGGATGCCCCGTTTCGTTAGCGTGCTCCCAAACTGCGGAGGTTTGCGTACGAGCAAGCCATATATCTCTGTCGTGTTCTTTAATCCTTTCTTGCATCACTCTCCCTGTTTCACCGATGTATACTTTGCCACACTCACATGGAATCTTATAGACAACACTGTCTTGTTTAGTTGGTTCAATGGCGTCTTTTGGTCGCACTAAGTGAGACCTGAGAGTTGTGTCTGATTTGACGACGGTGCATACACCTTGTTGTTGTAGGCAGCAGCGAACAAAAGAATTCATGAAGAAGGAAAGGTCCTATATATTGTGATTGAAAATAGCACTCCTGGGCCCAGTTGTTCAAAGCAGGGTTAAGCTAACCCGGGATTAGTGTCAGGTTTTTATTCACTTTTAATCCACAACAACATGGATTTTAGCAAAGTATTTTCACTTAACAATTTGGCTTTTGCTGCTTTTAATTTGTCACATAAAATTAGCAGCAGTAACGCTTTTAAATAAGACAATCAGAAACCTTGGACAACATTTAACTCAGGATTAGTGCAAATGGGCTTTTGAACAACTGTGCCCTTGTGTTTCAAAAATTCAAATAATTTTGGAGGCCTGCTCCAGGCCATCTAAATTGAAAAGCCATTATGGTCATTGAAGTATTTCCCTCAATTCTCAGTAAAAGGCTCAAGGCCTAATGTTGCTGTTTCTCTTTTTATTGGTGGAGGGACAAGGGGCGTACAGTAATCCTACGCCATAACTGTGCAAAATTAATTTTGACATTCTGTGGCATCCTATTTTAGGTCGATTTGAAAAATTTGGAAGGACGATTCAACATGCAGCCATTCAGCAACTTTGATAGATGGATATTTCCATTATAGCCAATCAGAGATGCGTTACATTCAGTGTTTGGTGCGTCACATGTTCGACATCACGTCAGCAGCGATCAAATGTTTTCTTAGTGGGAGTGTAGCGCGGAGTGGGGAGGGCAAGAATTTTGCTTTTTGGATTTATCAAGTAATGTCACTCAATTTGACTCATTCATCAAGGCTGTGAAGCCTTTAGTGATGTCTCTAGGGGCCAGCAGTGTGCATTTTTGAGCTCTTAATAGACTGACTTCTATCCAAAGCTTGAGCGGTTGATTATAGCCAAAAAGCGAGTCGGAGAAATAAGGTTAAACAACATCATTACCATAGGGAAGTGTTATATTTTTACATATAAACCCGAGTGAGTATTTTGGTGATTCATTGCACATTTCCCTCGCAAGCAACTTTTGAATTATCCACAACAAGTTTGAACAGAAATTGACATGCAAAGTTAGTTGTCGAATAATTGTTCAATTGTTAGGATGCGCTGAACCTAAAAAATGTATGAAAGTGTGGTGCAAGAGTACCTCTCTTCTACCAATTAAAGGCAGTAAAAGTTAATCATTTAGCATTTCAGTCACTCAGGTGGCCATGGTGGTCGTTGGCTTGTGGAGTGCAAACAGCACTCTTCTGATCACATCACTCTACAAAAAAAAAAAAAACAGATGTGGCCAGTTCAAATCTGGTAAATTCACTCCTGGATTAAAATGCATACATGGGATCTTTCTTGCATTGCTCTCATTAGTCTGCATTTTTCTGAACACAGAGCTTGCTTGATCGAATACATATTTACATGTTGTGGTGTGCACATTCAAATGTGCAGCATTTTCAGATAGTAAATTCTGAAAAGATCAATAAAATAACGCAAGATTTAAAATGCTAATTCAGTATTTGCGAAGAACACAATGGTTAAGGTAGCATCCCACCCCAAATGACCACTTTGCATTTCCACCATTTTACCGCGAAGACAAACTATATTTTTTCTGAAAGCTTAATTGAGTATTACCAAGACATTGAAAGAAAAAAACATAAACACCGTGAAAACATAGCAATCGTTTTGCAAAAGTACATGGTTTGCCATATTCTGTTCCTGTGCAGTCGGAAGTGATCTGGAGGAAGAGACAAACATTGCACTGAATTCTTAACACCTTATTTGTCTCAAAAACCATGTCACTGAATTTTGATTACTTGTCTGGTTTGTTTTCTACACTCAGTTAAACTGCGAGTTTCGAATAAAAAACCCCATCTCTTCCTTCATCTATTCATAACTCTTGAATAAATAGAGAAAACAAAAACTCCAACACAGTTTATGGGCTGCATTATATGGCAGCATTCTCGCCAAGTTTGAGCTAAAACAATATTTTCGAATGCATGATCTACAGATATCCCTTCGGAGTTCTGGAGGAGGATTTAGGCAGAATTCCTCGCAAGAAACAAAATTTGGCAGTTGTTTTCTATAGAACTGTTTCTTTCTATTGTCATTTTCTCTGCCTTCAATCAAAAGATTGGAAACGTTTGGAGTTTTATGACAGAGTAAGCCTGTGAATTTGAACGTGTCAATTGCTATTCTTTTCGGTAATGGAAAGATTTTCCAGAAGGTAAGTCTTGCAAAATTTATTGCTTTGCTTACAAAACTGGCGACAAGTTCTGGTGCAGACAGATGATGGATCGATATAGGCTTCATACTTTCTTGCTATGAAACTCCTCCCTAGGAGACGAGGAAGATCCTACCGTTTTAAGCCAATGACGTCACGTTAGTGACGTCATATGGCTACTGCTGTAACCTAAAAAATCAACGATGTCCGTGAATCCCGCATCTGTCTTTCCTTTTTGAGGCCGGGGGGGTATATTGTAGGATTTTGGGAGGGGTTGTGCCACGGGAACACTGAAACTGGGCCCTTGCCTCAATAGCAGCACATACAATGAAGGACAAATTACTCAGTAGTTTATTATGATAATATTACGCATTGATACTCATTGATATATACATATATATTTATTAGATAATTTTTATGCTATTTATTGTACATTAGGATTTTAGTATTAATTATTATTATATTATTGTAAATAGTTATTGAAAAGCCTGTCAAGGAATAACCATTAAAGACCATTGCCATTTCCATACCCATACAGCTAATACTATGGGAGTTAGGCCCGCCGGGCTTTGAAGTGTTTTGCATTCGCGAGTGTGGATCTACTTCAAATGCCTGTTTCGTGTACGTGAGGTCTGGCACGATTTTATTCACGTTGTAGTCCTGTGTTTACTTTAAGCCGAAGTACAAATTTCCACAGTAGCAAACACAAGATGGACTTGCCAATTTGAGATGTTGTATGAACAGAACGTGGAATTAACATTACTTCAGTCCCTAATTAACAGTGAAAGAAACAATATTTAAAGCCCAATTTTATAACGATAGTGAAAAGACTAGAGTAAAACAGCATAAAATTCTTCGGGGTTATCTCTCAGTAACAGCGAATCTAAAATTTGTGGTGTCATTTTTGCGTGCATGTTATAAAACATGAAACCATTTCAAACTAAAATGGGAAATTGCGTGGCTTGTTGCTAGCTATTTTTAAAACTGAAAAACTTGAATGAAACTACATGTAGTATTAAAATGCAAGTTACAATGATGATCAAGGAATTAGAGTAAAATCTTTACAAGATACCAAACGTTATTTCGGGGTTACTCAGCGTATGTTGAGCAAATTTGCATGGTTGACAGCTGTAATTTGAACCTTAGGTATGTAACGCAACACTTAAAACATCTCGAACCGACCGAAAGATTAACAACAACAGATATGTGACAAAGCATTCTAATAGAGACCTGTTGGATCTACTGGAAAGCGAGCAGGTTTTGTAAAAGCGAGCTGAATTTGAACATTTTAGTACTGTTCGAAGGCAAAGCAAACGAAATTAATTCAGCTGTAGATTGAGGCCCAAAATAAACACGTGAACTAAAAATAACTCGACCATGGGAATTTACAAATGTAAACATGCTTTGGTCGATTTGCGAAGCAAAAAGACGAAAATTATTATAGCCGACTTGATTACAAAGCAAGCAACTTCAACCTACATGGGAGATAAATAGAGTTGCAAAACCATTTCAGTCGTGGTTATAAATGCTAGTTCGAACCGATTTTGAACTAAAATTTTGTAGATACAAGAAAGGTACATTTGATTGCAGACTCCTGTTTTGACAGTACAATGTACGAAGAACATAGGTGGTTGACTGAAACGTCCGAAAGCTTACAAATTAAACAAAGTAAAGCGAGTCGCGTGTCATGCAAATCATGCAGAACGTCAAACCCTTTAGAAAGATGACCGTCCACGAGCACTGAAAAGTATTGGATATTCGCCGGTAGAAGTAAGAAATTAAAAGGTTCAGCTGCAACTTGCATTTTATTTCTGAAGTAAAATTGTTAACTTTGCACTGATCTTTGCCTAAATTATGTATGCAATTTTTTTTGGACGGTGCGTTTAAGTTTCAGTTCACTTGTTTTTGTCTTTGTTATCTTTGAAGAACCATGAAACAAAGAGCTTTCTTCAGTTTCTTTACTCCACGCGTAATTTTCATGTCACGCCATAATTAACTGTTACGTAGTCATGCTGCTCGATCATTACCAGGTTTTATAGTGGATAACCAGAAGATTTTTTTGGTGGGGGTGGGGGGGGGGGGGTCTGAGGGGTTAGGTGGTAGGTTGTCAGGATAAATTTCACCATATTGTGAAAAAAAACGTCATTGGCTTTGCACGCATGGCGTGCCTATGTTTCTTATACTTATCTCTTAAGTTACTCTTGCTGTCATGTAAAAACAACAAAACTCTCTTAAATCAGTAGTTGCAGGCATTATATGGATTGTCACAGTACGCTTAGCATGACATGCCATTGCATTATGTATTAGGCTATTTCTGACCTTTTATGAACATTGCCTTATATATGCATGCCCGCCTCTTGTTGTGTCAATCCCCAGCACATGGCGAGCAAGAGGAATTAAGAAGATGGTTTTCGAGTGAAATTACTCGTGTATTATGCCTCCATTTTCTTACATGGTGTCAGAAGTGGGATTCTACAACGATTACTGATTGCCCAGCATTCAAATTCAATTCAAATTATTCACAGTGAAAACATCAACATCTTCAAACACTGTCAAACAGCGACTTGCACTTGGTCGAAATTGCGGACAAATTCAAACCTCCGTTGATGGACTGGACCAGTCCAGGAGATGTACACAAGAGATTCCAATTTTTTCAAGAGCTTATCTTCGCCGAGCCACTCGAAAAAGTAGCAGAGGTAAAGAAAATAAGACTTTTGCTCCTCTGGGTCGATGATAGCCGCATACTATCCACTGTTTCTTTTGCAGATGACGCTAATTTCTTTCGTTCAGAGAAAGATTTTAGTGAGCTAAAATCAATACCAAGTGTGGAGTTATAGCTCATGTCCAAGAATGGCAAAAAAAATATTTCAGCTGTCTATGAACATTAACACATTGACCCCTGAACCGCCCGTAACCGCCCTTGTTTAACCATGTCCCTTGTACCACTTGTGACATCACCAGTTTTACCGGTCCTAGACAACTTTCACAACTAACTTGTGCAGGGAGATGAGATCTTTCAAACCATACCCAAATGAGTGCGATTCAGTCAAACAGACTGAAGAAAGACGCAAAAAACTGCGTAACTTTGACCAGAAAATTCCAATGAAAATCTTGTCCCACTACCCACTCGTTCTTTCTTCAAAAAAAGTTGATGATCCTCGAACTTCTTGCAAAACCTTTTCCCGCCGAAGGTAAGCCTAGTAAATGCCCAACAAAAGAAAAAACGGGGAAAGAAAAGCAAAAGAAGCAGGGACAAGAGAAAGCAAAAGGTAAAAGACAAGGGTCAGCCGGGAAACTTCTCAGAAATTTTGCTTTCTGCGCGTGCCTGAACTTTGAAAGCTGTAATTTGGCATCATGAACGAAAGCTAGTCTAGTGCTTGACTTGTAAACAACGTTTTGGACAGTTTCGATTGCTTTTGGCTAGACAGTGACCTAAAAACGGCTGGACTTGCTTCAAGAGGCATTTTAAGGCAAAATTTCCAGGAGTCAATGGGTTAAGAAATCAAAGTTTATCATTTTTAAATTTCATGACAATAAAAGGCTGTAGCATCTTATTTTGAGCAGTGAGGTTTTGCAAAAGGATGAGGAAAGACCCACACATAACAGAGAAAATTATTTCACTAAAAACAGAAGTGCAGGTTTTTGTAGAATCCTTTTTTTTATCAATTAATTGCCCTTGATGATGTTATAAATATAATAGGAATACCTGAATTAAGGATGGACTGCCCTCTAATAGATGTATTTTTGCAAACGTTATGACTATGGGGGAAAAGTAGATCTTGGCAAGGGTTATTGGAATCCAAAAAGAAAAATGTGAGTAACCACGCATTTTTCAGAGAGAATTAAGCAACCATAATTCTAAAAAAGCGCTAAAATACAAAGAATGTATGGCAATTTCTTTCCAATTTTAAGGTCAATTATCTCTTAATAATGCACGGTTACCCCCAATTTTCTTTTTGGATTCTGATACCCCTTGCTAAGATCTACTTTTCCACAGCCTTAAACCGCGCAAAAATATTGTTGTATTAGTGGGCGAATTCTTAACAAACCCGAATATCCCGGGATGCACAGAACGTATGCGCAGTAAGAAAAGGAGGCACCGTCCTTAAGGAAATGTTTTGCTATCTTGGTGATTTTTTCCTGTAGAATACAAGCAGCTGTTTCATATGTAAAAATGATAGTGGCTATGATTATAAATAAATTTAGTTGTAAAATAATTGATATCTATATAGACTGAATGTTACTAAGATAGGTACGTACCATAAAGGATGGCTACATTGTAAAAGGCCATCAGGGTTTCTCTGTTCTTCCTCCCAAAGAAACAGAAACTGTAACATCTGTACGCCTTTGTTTTAATGGGGAACAGCACATTTGTCGATTCATCATTTTTCACTGGGGATCATGGAGTGAGTGAATGAATGAATGAATGACTGACTGACTGACTGACTGACTGACTGACTGACTGACTGACTGACTGACTGAATGACTGAATGAATGAATGAACCAACCAACCAAAGAACGAACGAATGAAGCCCCTTTTTTGGATTTGTTTTGATATTTTCTCAAAAATGTTCACAAATAATTAGGACCACAGAAAGAAGTCCCATAAGTAAGGTTCAGATAATAAGATTTAACTGCAGGCAAATTTTAGGTATCCAAAGAAAATTGGGCTAGTGACACTTTACTAAATCTTTTATGGTTTTCTTTCTAGACGCCAAATGCAGTCAATAATGATTGAAGGAGATTTGATCCAGTGGCTGTCACAGCTGTTGACAGATCATGACAACTTGTCAGATTATACTCTGGAATATTCTGTTGCCCTGCTCATGAACCTCTGTCTACGATCTGCTGGTAAGTTATTTGCTGTCCAGGGAGGTGCACCAATAATTGACTGCTCACAGTATTTGTTCTAGACACCCACTTTGCTTAATTTGTTGATTTAGTTGTAATGGTAATAGGACTGAGTGGAGTCCAATTCAGTTTGTAATCATATGAGTTATTACAGCAATCTAGCCACAGTTCCAATGCGCCTTTATTATAGTGCATCGATTACAATTGCGGTTGCGAAGAATAAAACAAAATTACAAGTTACTAACGGAATATAAATGACAGTTATTGACAACGATGAAATAACACAGCAAAGGAAAAGAAACTAGGCAAAAATACTAACAAACGTTGTGTGACCTTGAACACGTTAGATGGAAAAGCACAGTAGATAACTTAACGGAATACTGAGATGATGATACTGGGAACTTTAAAGCGAAATGACCCCAAATAAACGATGAAACTTACAAAATGATCCAGAAACAAAGGAAATTAGGCAGGAAAATCTAACAGAATATAAATGTCCTTAATTCTTGAGCACCACAGTTCATAGCACGTTTTAAATCTTCGTGGCTCCTCTGGCTGGGATAACCCCTGGTTTTCATTCTTCATTCTCCAATATCAGCACAAGCTTCTGAATAGGTCTCTCCAGGGTTGTCGTCACCGTAGTAACCTTTACTAATCAGACTTGCCCTTTGAATCTTGGTATACATCAACAACGCGAGCCATGTTCCATTGGATCCTCGGCACTCGATTATCGGCGATTAGCACCAGATCCCCTCTTTGAAGGTTTCTCCTTGGGCTGTTCCATTTCACTCTCTCTTGAAGATTCTGTACGTACTCCTTTTGCCATCTCGACCAGAAGACGTTAGGCAAATACTGAACTCGTTTCCATCTTCGACAGAGATACACGTCAGTCTTCTGAAAGTCACCAGGAGGCAGCATCGCAATTTTTGATTTCATCGTCAGAAGGTGATTTGGTGTTAAAGGATCCAGATCCCCAGGATCACTTGACGGGACAGTAAGCGGACGGCTGTTAATAATGCATTCGACCTCAGCTAACAGGGTTCTATAAAGAGACTCATCATCAAGGGCGTGGCCATATTCTCGCATCAGTGCAGATAAAATTGATCGAACAGACCGTATCTGGCATTCCCAAACGCCACCCATATGGGACGCCGCGGGGGGATTCTGTTTCCATTGGATAACCCAATCAGCATTGAAGGTTTTGCAAAGGCGTCTTTGAATGCCTTTGTGGTCCATCTCCTCTAGAGCTTTCTTAAGCTCGGTCTGTGCTCCAACGATATTGGTTCCCTGATCTGATCTAATCTCCCGTACTGGCCTTCTCCTCGCTATGAATCATCGAAAGGCATTCATGAAAGAATCTGTTTCTAGGGAGTCCGCCGTTTCAATGTGTACTGCTCTGCTGACTAAACACGTAAATAATACCCCATAACGTTTTACTTCTTTCCTTCCTTGCTTTATCTGAAAGGGACCAAAGAGATCGACACCACAATAGGTAAAGGGAGGGGCAGGTGTTATCCTCTCTGCAGGGAGGTCAGCCATCTTCTGTTCACCAGTTGTTCCTCAAAGACGACGACATACAACACACTTGGAAATGAGACGTCTCACAACAGAATTCGCGTTTAACTATCCAATATTGGCTTCTGAGCTTGTTCAACATAATGCCTCTGCCGGCGTGAGCAACTTTACCATGGGCGTCGTGGACAATGAGGTCGACGATGAAACTCTTCTTCGGGAGGATTACCGGATGCTTAAGGCCTTTGGGAAACTCCTGGGAGTTACCTAGTCTACCACCAACACGAATGAGTCCATCTTGGTCCAGGAAGGGATCAAGGCGATACAAGGCACTCGACTTCTTGACTTCAGACTTCTTCACCTTCACGAATTGGCAGTCGTTCTCGCAATCTGCTCATTGAATCTTCTGTAAGGCCTCTATTTCCTTGGGAACTGCACCGCTTTGCACAAGTTTAAGTATGCTCTTCTCAGCCCTATCCAGCTCTTCTACTCTCAATGGCTTGACTTCAACGTTAGTTGCGTGTCTTGCTCTGTTAGCACCATCCTTATTAATGCCTTGTTTGGGCTTGAGACAGAGTATCCAGGCAATGGATCTCTTCAGCCGGTGCCAATCGGAAAATCGCGTAAGCCTCATTAGAAAGTTGGTACTCTCATTGACATCCATGCTGTGTACTTGAATCTTCTTAACTTCAGGATCGTCCATGGAGATATCGTCTAGGTCACAAGGGAGTTGGGCCCACTCACTCTCGGGTAGCCATAAGAACTTCGGACCTGTGATCCAATAATGCTGTTCGATCAAAGCGTGACCACTAAGACCACGTGATGCATCGTCAGCTGGGTTGCGCTTGGACTCAATATACCTCCACTGGTGAGGGTGTGTCGCATCTCTTATCGTCTGAACGGGATTTGCCACGAAAACATGGAAGCGTCTCTTGTCATTGTGTAAGTACTTTAACACAGTTGTGCCGTCCGTCCAAAAGATTTTGCTCTCAACAGGCTCGTCTAACTCTCTGGCGATCATTTCTCCTACTTGAACTGAAACAGTGGCTGCAGTAAGCTCGAGGCGTGGGATTGTCATGGTCTTAACAGGAGCGACACGAGCTTTCCCCATGAGAAATGCAGAATGGATGTCACCTCTCTCGTTCTCCATTCTGAGATAGGTCACTTGACCGTAGCCAGTTGAGCTAGCATCAGTGAAGCTGTGGATCTGCTTTGAAACAACTGTACCAAAGTTCTTGGGCTTAAGACATCGCTCCATAGTGAATTGTTTAAGGGCTGGCAACTGGCTTCTCCATTTCTCCAAACGTACGTGGAACTCCTCGCCGATCTCGTCGCCCCAACTTAACTTCGTACGGCACAAATCCTGCTATATCTTCTTTCCAACTAACAAAATGCGCTACTATTCCCAGGGGTCATAGACCGATGATATGGTGGACAGTATCCCTCTTCGCGTTAGCGGCTGAAACCAAACATGTCTGATCCGATCGCCCACTGGACACCAAGAGCTCTCTCAACTGGATAATAATCACCGCCTAGTTCCAACGATCTAACCTCTTGGCTGTGCGCTTCCTCTGGGATACTTTCCAGAATGGCCTTGCTGCTACTGATGAACTTGGCCAAATTGAAGCCTCCATGTGCACAAGCATAGCGAACACCACGTATTCTTTCGATAGCGGCATCTTCTCTCTCTTCAGAACGAAGACAGTTGTCAACATAGAAATTCTTCCTCAGAACATCCGCGGCCTTTGCACCCACAATCTTCTCAGAGTCATAGGCAGCTCTTCATAAGGCAAAATTTGAACAACTCGGCGAGGAAACCGCACCGAATAGGTGAACGTCCATCTGGTACTCCTCAAGATCACGTGTTAAGTCTCCATCAGGCCACCACAGAAAGCGATGTCACTCATGAATGCGATTGGTTCTTGGCAAAATCTGGTTAGAACACCCACAAGTCGATTCTTAAGGTCTGGACCCTGTAGTAATTTGTCGTTCAATGATGTGCCTCCGAATCTGGCACCACAATCGAACACAACCCTTATCTTGTTTGGCTTCTTAGCATGGTAGATACCATGATGGGGTATGTACCAAACTTGGCCAGTCTGTGCAGGAATAAGGTGTGATGGCACCTTCCGAGCAAATCCTTTGGCAGTGATGCTGTTCATAAAGTTAACATAATCCCTGTGAAACTTTTCACTCTTGATAAGCTTCTTCCTTAACGAGCGTGCTCTTTGAAGGACTTGCTCCTTATTATCAGGGAACCATAGACAGTCACCGCAGAAAGGGAGGGGAATCTCGTAATGATGGTCTTCCGTGTGATGAATTCCCTGGTTAACTATCGTTAGGAACTTCTTGTCTTCTCATGAATATTCTTGCTCTTTGTCGTCCGTTCGTTCACTGAAGTCTAGTTTGAGCATCTCGTTCAGTGCTTGTGGAGTGACGATCTCTCTAACTTTGCTCTCTGCCATGAAGTGGTGGTCGAGGTGTCTACCTGAACCGACTTCCTTTGCAGCAACTCTATGGCAAATGATGGTTGGATGCTCCTTGCCACACATGTACAGAGGGCCCACTATTGCCCATCCAGCAAACGTCTTGATTGCGAATGGCCCGCCATCTTCACTAGCTAATACGTCTACTGGTTCAAGAGCTTTCGGGCAGTTTGAGCCCATCAGAAGACTGATCCTGGCATCAGGCAACTGTGGAGGCAAGTCTTTAGCTATGTTTCTGAGATGCTTCCATCGATGGGCAAGCTTGGGCATAGGCACAGTTTTGGGCGTAGAAAGGTCCTCCTTAGTGAATATCTTCGGCAGCTGGATAGGATGGTCACCGTTTAAGTCTGTAACGACTAACCCATTCAAGACTTTAGAGTCGTCTAACTTTGTACCATTGACATTCTTCACCATCAGCTGTGTATTCGTGTCCTTTACCTTTAAGATGGCCGCGATATCGTCAAGAATGAACGAACCGGTACTACAGGTGTCAAGCATGGCGTAAGTAAGGACCTCACTCTCAGCAGATTTCAGCTTAACGGGAACGACAGGGACAGCGGCAATGGATTCCTTGGTGCCTGCAGCATTACAGATGGCTTCTTACACCTCCGTATGAGCATTCCACGCATGATCCTTCTGTTGTGGAGGGGGGGGGGGATTTGCTGCTTGAAGGCCTCCTGATTGAGGGCGAAATTATCGTCATGGAGTCCCATTGGATGTCAACGTGAGCAGCTCTTACAGGTTCTCCGCTAGGCACAACCGTGTGCTCTATGTCCAGGATTGTAGCAGGCAAAACAAAGTGCTTTCCCTTTGAGAAACTCTTTTCTCTGTGACAAGGTTTTCTTTAAGTAATCTTGACAATCGTCCAAATCATGACTCTTGTTGCAGAACTTACAGAGACTGGTGGGGTTGTGCGAGCTAGTCCCTTGGCCAGCGGTTACCTCTGTTGCGTAATTGGAGGTTTGATGCAAAGTGCAATTATGGTCCCCAGACGTTTTAGACTTGCCAAAGCCTTTGCCTTTGCCAGAACGATCGGGCCGATCCAAGGAACCGCCCAAGCGACGGAGCGCTTCTCGCGAGAATCCTGGGTCAGTCGCAATTCCTGCTTCTGCGTTGACAAAGTTGACGAAGTCGGCAAAGGAGAGTATCACTCCTCCTGCAACTCTCGTTTTATTTGCTGCTCGACGCCATCAGTCCTGGAGCGTAAATGGAAGCTTGGTGACCATGCTTTGGAAATTGTGATGGTTGAGTATAGACAGGAAGGTTAGAGTTGACATTGCACTCCGGCACTGAGTAAGAAAGATGGAAAATCTGTCTAATGCCACTTCGTCCCCTGGTCTGATGCAGTGCCACTCATTAATCTTCTTAAGGTAGGCGTTGGATATCTTGTTAGGTTCCCCATACTTCTCCTTTGAGAGCCTCTTAGCCTCTAGGTAGCCATTGTGTCTCTCAAGGTGGAGACATCCTTTGATAAGGTCCTTGGGTTCTCCGTGTAGATACTGCTCCAAGTATTGTAGAGGGACATCATTTGCGCTGACTTTGCCTTCTACTTGCGACTCGAAACTTCTAATGAATGTAGAGTACTCCAAAGGATCGCCAGTAAACTTGGTTAGAGTCAGTGAAGGCAGCAAACTCTGTTGTTGTTGCTCCGCTAGCAACTCGGTTAATCTCTTTTGTTGCTGAAGGACGTCACAAAACTGTCTTGTCCTTTGCTGTGTGTCAGCCACATATAGTTCATTAGGGAGAGGTTCTTGCTTCAGTCGTTGTACCAGCTCTGTATCCTGCTGAAATTTGGCGGAGTCAAATACAGGGGCTTAGGAGGGGTTTGTATCGCAGGAGCGCCATAAAAATCCGCAGAGAAGTTTGCATTAGTCGCAGTGTTTGACGATACGGTTGCAGCAGTGTAGGTACTTGAAACGGTGGGGTAAAACGGCCCAGAAAAGAAAGATCCTGGAACACGAAAAGCTTCCGGGGGCATTTCCTGTCGAACGCTTAAATTATTATTGACACCACTTTCAATTTCTGCAAACACGCCATCACGCACGCGAGCAACTGCTAATTGTTCTTCAAGGCATAACTTCTCGACCTCCTTCTCTAACTCTTTCTTTTGTTCCAGTATAGCTACTCTTGCCATTAATTCAGCTGCTTTGGTCTTCTCTCTTCTTTGCCTCAAGCGATTGATCGGCTAGAGCATCTCGAAGACGCTTGGGAACGACGCGATGTTGTAGAATACCTTGTTCTAACTTGTGATCTAGTTTCCAAACTCTCTTCGATTGCCTCTTTCGCAGAAGAAATCCAGCATACAGTTTTCTCTATAAAATCGTTAATCTTGTCACTCTGTTGGGCGTACCAGTCGTTCACTATGTTCAAATCATCTTCATTCTCAAGATCGTTCAAAAAGTGCAGCAACACATATCTTAAGTTCTTCCACAGTAATACGAAATGAAGTCAGATTCCTTACCACGACATCCACATTTTCTTCGCTAGTCTCTAAAGAATCGATTTCCTTTATTTGCCGTCGCACTCTCCTAGTGATGGATTGACAGTCTGTCCATCGAATGTGAGTGATGAATTCCTCTCCTTTCTCGGTGCGCTGCCTTCGCCTTGTTACACCGATTGCTTCAGCAGCGTCCACAGGTTCCAAACTGTCTCTTTCCATTTCAACTTCTTCAAGAATCTTATGGCTCCCGGTTTCCTCGATTGGATCCATAACATTTCAATGAATATTACAGCGATCTAGTCACAGTTCCAACGAGCCTTTATTACAGTGCATCGATTACAATTGCGGTTGCTAAGAATAAAACAAATTACAAGTTACTAACAGAATATAAATGACAGTTATTGACAACCATGAAATAACACAGCAAAGGAAAAGAAACGAGGCAAAAATACTTACAAACGTTGTGTGACCTTGAACATGTTAGACGGAAAAGTATGATAGATAACTGAGATGAGATGAAACTTACAAAATGATCCAGAAAAAAAGGAAATTATGCGGGAAAATCTAACAAAATTTAAATTGCGATAACTGAAAGAATGTGAAAAACTAAACAAAGAACAAACGTGATGAAACATATTTGTCAGGGAATGCGGCCGCAACATGAGTGATTAACGAAATCGGACAACTACATAGTGGGAGTCCGGTTTGTTTAATCACGAGTATGATTACAGACCAAATTGGACGACACAAAGTCCTGTTACCAATTAATCCTATCTACAGCAACATTCGAGAAAGAAAAAGGAGAAAACGTTCCAAAGAAGAAATAGACAACAGTTTTAATTGCAAGATACGAAAAAATGAACTTACTCAAGTGTAGCTGATCCATTAGAGCGCGCGCTCTGATGCATACTGTCCAATTACAGGCATGACGCCTACATTGTCCAATTACACTGTCCTATTGATGCTCATATAATGGCTGTCGATAGCCAATCAGATTCGAGAATTTTGTTATAGTTTTGATTAATAGAGAAAGATCTCAAATGAGTCAGAGTAAACATCTGTTCATACTATACTGCCACCAAATTCACAAATTAATGGTGGACATGCGGGGAGGCATTGTAGGATAAACAAAAATAACTTTTTTACTGCAAGTTCAAGCTCAGAGAGATAAGCAGTGATTTCGTTAATAAGATGCTTTCCTGGGTACTCATTTCGTTTAGGATGAGTTCTGGCTCAAATGTTCACTGTTTATGCAATCTGAAAGGAAATGTATACAGTTGGGAGAGCAGAGTTGGATTGTTTTGGTTTTCCAAAGGATACAAAATTTTATCGCAATAGCTACAGGAAATATTAAGAAATGTTGGAAAGGACTTCAGTCTTTCAGATACAACAAACGTATGCTCTTTACATATCAACAAGTGCAAGGGAAATCAAAACAGATCTCAGAGGAAAAAAATTAATTTACAAGCCACTGATATTCCCAAGGTTTACACGGCATACGTCGCCACAAGAGACCATCGCCATTGGCCAGAACTCCTGTAATACCTAAAAAAGCGACAGTTGGAAGAACTATTTAATGAGGAGCAAGAGGTGGATCAAGAGCCCAGTGTTTCGGTGTCTTCATGTACTAGCACGGTATAAAGCAATTAAGCTTTCAGAACGAAGGATACAATTTTGCTTAAAGTAGACAATGCTGACTCGGAAGATTCATGTGAGTCGTTAAAAATCCAGCTTTTAGAAAATGGAGAATATTCATTATTGAAATTCAGTCGGAAAAAGGTGGACACAAATCGTTACATTGGGGGTTACAAAAAAAAAAGGTACACAAAGAGGGCACAAAGAGAGCTCTCAAACCAGAAGAGGAATTTTTCGTTTAATATGTCAATTCCAGAAGGGATTCCACGAGAGACATTTGTCATTTTTATATGGCATCTCACAGTCAACAGTCAAGTTTTATTTCCTGGATCAACTTCATGTTTCTTCGCTTTGGCACAATAAATATTTGGCCCAACCCAGAGGAAGTGGATAAAACTGTGCCCAAAGATTTCAAGTCTAGATACCTCACAACACGAGTCATCCTTGTTTGCACAGAGGTAAAGTGCCAAATGCCAAGCAGCCTTCTTCTCAACAGCAGATTATTTAGTTCCTACAAAACTCATGACACTCACATTTATAAGCCACCGCTTTAGAGTGGTTTTCATATTGTTACAAGATTCGTTTAGGAGCAAGTAGTTTGCAGACAGAACACAGCATTGTCGGTAACAGCAACAAGCACATTTATTCCAAACTGAAGTAGTCTTCACAGGTTACAGTACCATTATGTCACGCAGACTTCTCTTCTCACTCGCAAACAGATTGTCACACAGCCACTACACTAGGTTTGGCACGCAACCACTTCGACAAACTCTTACTGCTTGCACTGTTTGTGAAAACTCCTTGCTGCTGATATACCTATCATAACATGTTCTAGAAACTTCTAAGAAATTTATTTTTAGTAACATTACACAATTGTTTACTATTTTCAGAGATTACATCATTATTTGCTATTTTGAGATAATGACTCGGCATTCTAAAATGTTCTGGAGCATTCCATGGACTTACTTAAACCAGTATTGCGATCGGTAGTAGACATTTTTCAAAAAAAATTTTAAACTGATCTGATTTTTTCTTCTTAATTTTCGGTGACTTCTGTCCACCTTCATCAGAGCTTAACTGCTCGCGCTTACAAGCTTGTGCATTGTTGATGACGTCCCTGATTTTGAATTAACTGCACATAAGTGCAAAGGAACGCTTTCCTTTGCGTCGCTGTCCATGGTGGAGTGCCACGATTCTAAGAAAAGCCTCTTTCCGTAGTTAGATATGCCGCACTCAAAGATTTGGGCTCGCAGTCCTTCCTTACGTAAGGGGTGTGTCAGATCGAGTGGGTCGTGTCCTTCAGAAGTTCCGCATTTGGATGGCTTTTAAACCAGTTAGAACATTAGGCCACATTTTCATAAAGCCAAGAGACAGACCACTGGCTGACTGGACAGGAGGAATTGTATGCAAAGTGAAGTGCAACGACTGTTCTTTTATGTACATCGGGGAAAGCAAGTGCTTGTGGACCTCGCACAGAGCCAAGCATGATCCAGGCCGTGCATGCACCACACAATCGGCAATTAAACAGCACGGCTGAAACAACGGATCGCGATATACATCTGAGAGATGCCCAAATCCTCGAGTGCAGCATATCTAACTACGGAAAGAGGCTTCTGGATCACAGTGTGTCTTGGTGTGCTCAGGGTACGACTGGAGGAGACAGAGGAGAACACACTGGTTGTGCTGGTGAAGTTTCATCAGCTAAGTGTGCGTCATTGTTGAAGGCGGATGTTCTCAAGTTGGCGACTCCAGAAGTAACCTGGTAATACTCAGATGTCTTCACGTGCTAAGATCTGTTACAGAGTTGAGAGCCAACAAACATTCTGGTGTTGCAGAAAGAACTAGTTAATTCTTCAACTAGGTGGCGATTACATCCTCTAGTACAGTCTTGTATAAGTCGTAGTAGAGGTACACTACATCACAGACAACAACACAATTGACAGGATGGCTCTTTGCGACTGGTTCCTTTGACTTCTTGCTGTGGTGTGGGCTGGTCAGCCATTCATTGTTTGTGCTGTTGTATAATGTCTTGGACTTGCAGAGGGATCTGTCAGTTTGAGTAATGGTAGTCAGAGGTCCACTTCTCTCTAGTGGAAAGACTGCACGAGCAACTGCATTGCATTTCGGTTGGCAGTGGCTACAGCGAGTGTCAAGTGATATACTTGACCGCCAAGTGGATTGTGTCAGAGTAGCTTGCTTTCAACTTCCTGTACCACCCTCTCAGTGACTGGGTGCTTGATGCAATTTCTTGTGTTCCTGATCTCTAGGGTGATCCAGCTGCCTTGAATCCTGGGGCAGGCTTGGGATGTAATAATGTTTAACAGCGGCAAGTCTGTATAGTGGATGCATTTGGACACAAAGGCAGAGAAGGGCAGGTAGGGTGTGGTAGTGCTCGTCCTCATGCTAGGTTGTGGCTGTGAACAAAGTCGCACATTCTTGTAGTACTACCACGGTCTGTCTTGGGTGATTGATGATGTCTGTGGCAAAATGATACGTCAATAGCATCAAGTGGGGACAGGATAATTTCTCCACCTGTTCATTCAGGGTTTGGCATAAGGTAGCACAATGGTGACAATCTTGAGTCATATGGTTGGTGGCCTTGTCCAGGCTTTGTCATCTGTGTTGTGGCTGGCAAAAAACCATCCACACGGAATTCGCTGGTAACTAGGAAAGGTAGACTCTGCCTTGAACTCTGATGTAACTAATAAATCGAATATACCAGAGAGTAACCAGCTTTTTATCTCTTGGAATTTGAAACCGATTATGTTGTTTGTGTTCAGATGCCTGATTTTTATGGTGTTTTTCGGCTATCATGTTGAAGTCCATGTTTCATAGTAGTCTCTTGATCTCTGCAGAATTGCGATAAAGCCCACGTATTAAATAATTAGTATGAAACTTTGTTTGCCTTCAAGGACTGAGCATAAAAGGAAGCAATCGATGCAAAGGGCAAACTGTGCAGGTCTCGCATTTCTATTACTGTAGGTTTTATATTCACTAGACCTGACCTTACCACATTTTTACTGACTGTTGCACAAGTCACATACATCTAGCATTGCAAGGTGATTGCTAGCCTTAAACATTTGTCTCATCCGGGATCCTGAGAAATGTCTCCACAATTTGCCACTAATTGTAGTGTATTGATTACTATAGTAACAAGGACACGTATTACTATTGCTTAATACTAAGATGAGTTAAACTACTGCATGCTACTACATAATGTGTTACTGAGTAGCTACTGCATGTATGTTACTGAGTAGAAGTAGTATGATCATTTTACCACGTTATAGATAGTTGTTCAGTGAATAAAGTTCGTTACATAGAAAGCAATGGAAGAGTGAGTGTCGCTTGACTCATGTGTTAAATGAGTACACCACACATTGGTGACAAGGAAGTGGAGAATGAACTCTTAAATGAACAACGTGCAGAGGAAGACTGACCTGCACACACTGCAGAACAAGCAGAGAATCAAGAGCAGTTAATTGAACTCAAACAGCCAGAACCGGCAGAAGCTCCACGAGAAATGGAACGATCACTGGCCGCACCCACCGCATTCAACATTGATGTGACAGACTTGTACAGTGAATGGAAACACTGGGTGAGTGCGTTTGAAATTTACACCATCGCATCAGACCTCAGAAAAAGGGAGGACGCGATTCAGAATGCCAAGATGCTGCACTGCCTTGGCCCCACCGTACAACGCATTTCAACATGCTCCCTGGTGAACACAAGATGCTAGAAGAAGTGAAGGCCACGCTGAGGGGATACTTTGCTCCAAAACGGAACGTGGTAGCTGAATGCTACAAATTCAGATCGCGAGCACAGAAGCCAGACGAGTCGATTGAGGCAGAAGCCAGCCAAGAAAGAAAAAAAGGTCCAACCATGAAGGTCCGTGGCTTGAAATCAAAACCTGCTAATTGGCTTGAAGACAGCTCAAGTAACGAGAGCGAACCTGTACTATCTCTGAACGATGTTGACAGTTCCACTACAGTGCACGTCAATGGACAAAGGACAAAAATGATCGTCAACATTGGTTGTAAGTGCAACATAATATCCTCACAGTTGCATAAGTCACAATTTAAGAACTACGAACTGAGTCAAACTCAAAAATACCTCGCGGTTCTTATCGGTTTAAGCGAACTCCCTTCGGTCTCAGTGATGCGAGCGAAGCTTTTCAGAAAATGATGGAAAAATCTTGTTCGGCATCGAAGGTGTCTGCATTTCAGTCGATGATGTAATTATTCACGCCAAAACTATGGCTGGACTTGTCAAGTGTGTCCACAAAATTTTAAATCGATGTCGTGAGTACAATCTCAAACTCAATCGCAGCAAGGGTGAATTTGGAGTCAAGCAGATCTCAATTCTAGGCCATGTCATTTCTGAGAAAGGCATCGAGCCTAACCTGGCTAAAGCGGAAGCCATTAAAGCTACGCCTCTGCCAGACAACTTGTCTGATCTTCAATCCTTTCTAGGGACATGCAGCTATGTTGCAAAATCTATTCCAAATTATGCGAATATTGTCGAACCTCTTCAGAAACTTACTTGGAAAGAGCAGAAATGGTCATGGGGAAATGAACAAACAAAGGCATTCAAAGCCTTGAAAGAAGCGCTGTCAAGCGCACCGGTCTTGGCTTGCTTTCAGGTAGATGCGCTAACTTATGTGCTTACTGATGTGAGTCCATTGCTTAGGAGCCATCTTATTGCAAGACCAAGGCGCCGGTAAGTGTAAACCTATTGCGTATATTAGTCGATCTCTCACGTCAACTGAAAGGAGGTATTCACAAATTGAGCACGAAGCGCTAGGTTGTGTTTGAGTAGTCAAACGCTTGCACAATTATTTGTTTGGTATCAAATTTACTCTACTAACCGACAACAAGCCTCTATCAACTATGTTTGATCCACATTCAAGCAAAGTTTTACCTCCACGCATTCAGCATTTAGCTTGGAGATTGCATCAATACAGTTTTTGTATTCACCATATCGCAGGGAATGCCAATACAGCAGATTCGCTATCGTGATTGCCATCTAACCAAAATGATCTTTCAGACACTGGTTTCGTTTGCGAAAATGATGTGGGATTTGTTTACAGTTCAAACATGTCAGATCTTCAGGCTGTCACTCTTTCTGACATGAGATCCCAAACCAGCGGAGACGTCACGCTTTCCAAATTGCTTGCTCAAATTCAAAGCGAAGCATTGTCACATGACCTGAAACCGTATGACAGAATGAAAGAAGAACTGTCCGTTTTTGAAGGAGTAATTCTCAGAGGTAACCGAATTGTCGTTCAACAGTCGCTACAAAAACAAATCCTAAAGTTAGTGCATGAAACGCATCAAGGAATTGTAAAGATGAACCAATTTCTCAGAGTGCATTTTTTCTGGCCCGGTATGGACGAAGCAACTGAAACAATGATAAAAAATTGTCAAGCTTGGGTGTTGCATCAGCCTTTGAATGAGTACACGCCACTTCAGCCAACACCTTTACCTCGTGGTCCTTGGGTAAAAGAAGCAGTGGATATTGTTGGCCCAGTCGATGGCAAATTCATACTGACCTACGTCGACTATTATTCGTCTTATCCAGAAGCATATATATCTTCACGTGAAGTCATCAAAACGTTGACAGATATATTTCCTAGATTCGGATTTCCAGAAGAACTCGTTTCCGACAACAGAAAACAGTTGTCAGTGAACAGTTTGAAGCGTTTCTTCAAGCGCGTGGAATAAAACACGTTCGTGTATCACCATACTATGTGCGAAGCAACGGAAAGTTAGCGAGATTTCATCGCTATCTGAAGAAACATTTTCGAGCAGTGATCTCTGAGGGTAAGTCCTGGCAGGAGGCGCTACCTAAAATTCTCATGCTCTACCAAGCAAGTCCTCATCCAGTCAGTGGAAAATCACCTACTACTGTTGTTCAATCACGAAATTTGTACGAAAGTACCGCACATTGAGTCCAACTCAAATACAGCAGCGTCGGCACTCAATCGCGAACATCGGTCAAAATGCAGCTTGTATCAAGCGCGTTTAAAGGACTATCACTACACCAAGCAACATGCAGCTCCGCAAAATTTCAAAATTGGCGACGTTGTGTATTGTACTAACACGAAGCCAAATAAATTGGACTCAAAATTTTCGTTGGCTAAGCATGTAATCGCGTTTGGTCTAGTCAACGTCAATACGGGTACCACTCTAGTTCGCAATGCAAAGTACTTAAAGCATGTGCCTAGTGAGTATGTTTCTAATCATACTGAATGAGAAGTGGGTACTGAAACTAAAGAGTCCAACGACTGTAATGAGTCCGGTGTGACAGTTTCTGACGCTTGTGACAACAACAAGAAGTCGTCACCACTAGGTCAGGTCATGACTATCGTTTTGATTTAGGGTTTTATAATTTCTTTAGTTGTATTCATTTATGATTCTTTGAAGATTGCCCGGACACGTATTGCAAGGACACGTATTACTATTGCTTAATACTAAGATAAGTAAAACTACTGCATGCTACTGCATGATGTGAAAGTACTCTTACTGAGTAGAAGTAGTATGATCATTGTACCACGTTATAGATAGTTGTTCAGTGAATAAAGTTCGTTGCATAGAAAGCAGTGGAAGAGTGAGTGTCTCTTGACTCGTGTTAAATGAGTACACTGGTCCACACTCCACTTGCCACTTATCAAGTTTTCAAACTTGTTCTGTCATTCACCATTGGTCCACTGGTTGTGTGCTGCTTGCATCATAACGCAAGGGGAATTCCCTCACATCACGCTAGAAAGTAACTTAAATGAAAGAACCAGAATTGTTATGCAGATAGAAATAAATTATAATGCTATAGGATGAACTGCACGCTAACAGGTCTCACTTGCTGGGGACCATGCTAGGGAATACTGGCCCATAATCATTTTATACAGACCTTGTTATGCTCAGTCCCCCCTGCCATGACCTCGACCTAATATTCCCCAGTACGGAATGTATAATTATAGTAATTGTGTACATCACAAAGAAATCTCAAATAAGTCCCTGATTTAGTGGCACGAAACACTTCAAAACAGCTTTCTACAAAATACGCTCTGCAGCAATCTCTCGGAAATATCAGATTGACTCCCCTAAAAACTTTTATAGTTTAAGTTCCCTTCAGGCCTCAGCAGCAATAAAGAGAAGTAGGAATCATACCTACCTACCTACCTACCTACCTACCTACATACATACATACATACATATCTTCTATTAAATAAGCACATTAAAATATACATTAAAAATATCTAATCTACGGCCGTTCACATCCTTGGTTAAGTTGCCATAGTTGGCGCTTAAATTCAGCCAGAGAAATTAGTGTCCTGGTGTTGTCTGGGAGGGAGTTCCATAATTTAGCACTATAATATCTAAAGGAATGTAGGCTATAAGCAGTAGTTAACAGTTTAGGAAGGCTCAGAATGTTGGTACCAGAAAAGTGCAATGCAAGGCCGAAGCACTGAATCAACAATTATATTATTTAAAAGTCAACAAATAAACAAAATATCTAACCTGTACTATCATTGCAATGTATTCTCACAGGAAAGAGAAGATGTATTAATGATGCTGCTCACATTCTTCGAGTACTGAGTGACCTCTTAGGGCATGAGAATCAAGAGGCAAGTCAATCTATTATGTACTAATGAAGTTTATTATATGGCTGGTGTTTGTAGCCAATATAACGCGTGCTGTAATTGGGTATTTTTAAAGCGACAATAACTCGTAATGCCCACGGCCATTACGAGTTATTGTTAATGCCCTACAAAAAGGAGAGCAAGACATAATTCAAAACCATTGTCTTTTTATCAAAACTGCGACAGCTGCAAAAAATGAGTGACGAACACTCTGAGAGCGAATTTTATTATTTATTACCCCAACCAGTTAGAACTTCAAGAAGAAAACAAAGTTGTGATGTTAAATTTAGGATTGACTGAGTTGGTGCCAAACTGGAGCCTAGAGACGGCAAAGAAAAAAATTCAAGCATTTGTAAAGGAACAAAAAAGCGAGACATTACAGTTTTGCGCCCCATGAACTGTGTCGCCCGAAAAATGTGGGGTATCCATGATGCTGTGCGCGCTCACAAAGCACACCGCCATTTTCGGGTCTCTTTGACTTCAATACAGAATATTCCCAAAAGGGATTTACCGGCTGTCCCTCCCGTCCATGAAAAGACAATAGGAGTAATTGCTATTGTGGAAATGTGCGAAAAATGTTCTCACTTTCGATTAATGCTGGCTGTAGAGAAAATGAAAATTGCTCAACCAGAAACGTGCGAAAAATATTTCGTTACAAAAGAAAACTTCAAGCGACGTTAAGCTTCACACACAAGTCGTGTGGAACTACACAGTCATCTGCTGTTGTCTGTTTAAACAAAGAATTCTCTTTACGTGTTCACGTGGAGTATTAAAAGAAGGGAGGTTTTGATTTCGAGTTTTTGTGGAGGCCGAGTTCAGGGAAAGAAAAGCAGCTATCTCTTGCCGGCCGGCGCCAAAATCATTTCCATGGAAATTTAGCTCGTGTGCACGTGGTCCAGCTAGCACAGCGCGCGTTTAGAAAGGAAAGAAAGAAAGACAGGACTGCTAAACACCGCTCAATGGCACATGTCAGAAAGTACTTTAGTTTTTTGTTGTCAGAATCACGAGAGAATAAGGCGATCATAGCGGCATGTTAGTTCTGTGAGCGTGTCAGACTTTCTGTAGTCTACTTTCTGTAGACTTTTTTCGCTTGCAGTGTCTGGTTTAATTTGCCATCAAGTATTTGGATATCTGGAGGATTTTGACGAAAAGATGAAAAAAAATTTCAGATATTTTAAACCGATTACGTACAAAGCTTTGCCAGCTATTCTGTTACTTTTGGCGGTTGCATTTTAATAATCGATCGATCGTTTGCCTGTTTTCGTAATAGTTTATCCGTTTATTCAACTGATTTTTTTGAATAATATACGGACTTCACACGACATGTTCCTACTGCTTTCACGTTTATGTTAATTTCAGGTGTGAATTATAAACAATAGAGGTTAAACCGCAATGGCTTTCCTAATTACGGGCATTGTTCCTCGATGAATAGGTCGATGATTCGAACGCTGAGAGCAGAAACAATGGCTATGACATTGATATACACTTGGGACTTAAATGATTGACACTTTTACATCTTGTTAGGCATGCCCTGTATGTTTTTATGCAAGCTAATTTGCATCTTCGATCGACTTGTTTCATGGGGCGCAAAACTGTAATGACACAGCGAGAAAACCAGCTAGCGACCTTACAACATTCCAGCGTTATTTTACCTCAATAAACAAGGGGCATGTACAATTTTTGCACTTACCGGCTACTAGACATGAGTGCAACCGAGAATTCTGTAACCCAAAGTGGGCACAAAAACATTCAAAGTTTGCAGTCGTATAAATCAGCAAGTGAACCGGCAATAGATGTCGTACATCCTCAGCAGAACCCAAGAAGCTTCAAACCAGTCTTTGCTAGATTTTAATTCTATGCATCAAGAGGTCAGTCAATGACAGTTAAATCGATGCAGCAATTAACTACAACAAAATCCCTTGCTGTCACCCAAGCAAGTCCATCAGATGCGAACAGCCCAGTGGTTTTTGCAGGTGCAAACATCAGCAGAATTTCTGGGTGCCAATTTCAAATCTTCAATAGCCCAATAAAAATAATTCAAGGCACACAGAAGAGCTGTTAGGTGAAGAGCTGTGATCAAAAGTGACGATGAAGACTGAACATTTTGTTTTGCCAGGAGGCCGTTTGTACCATGACTTTTGCTTAGATTCTTGGACATGTGTAAGGGATACAAACGGTTCTAGAAAACAACAAGTCACATAGACAACGAACAGTCCGCCATGTGCTTAACCACACACCGTTCGTTCACCCTCTTTAACAACTTAATTGCTAGTTTGTTCTATTCAAAATTCTGGTAACGACGAGGTGGGCGAATCCCTCTTCCACTTTGAGTTTGCTGTTCCCTGGTTCCCCCCGGGGCATCGGTTACACCGTCTCTTTGTCACTGTTCCATGTGTCTTCCTGCTGGAGCTTGCCCTTTACTGTTATCCTGCATAAAGGGTGTCAAACAAATCTCGCTTTCAAGGTCAACAGTCACATTGGGTCGTTGCATTTGATACTGAGGTCTCACTCTCTGACTTGCTTGTCTGTCATGATTGTTAAGACTATTGATGTTGTTTCTAGGGGCATGGCATGGTTTGAGCTGGTAACCTTCTCCTTCCCCCCTCCAACTGAATTTGGTATGTTACACCAGTTCTCACACCGGTATCATATCACTTCTTCACTATGTAAGGTCCAACCCATGGTAAGACCCCTTTGTTTGGTCAACCTCTACACACAGTGGGGTAGTGCAACCAGACTCGATCAATGACAGAGAAGGGTCATTCTTGAGCCCACTTGTCATAACCTTCTTGCTGGCGTCATCTGGCAGTAGTTAGATGTTCATCAGCTGTTTGAAAAGTTTCCGTCAAAGTCATGGTGAGATTCTTGGCATTATCTGTGACCAATGTGTACTGCATGTCTGAGGGCTCGACAGATATCATGAGATCTATTGGAAGACTCATTTTTCGGCCATGAGAAGGAAACAATGGTGTAAAGCCAGTACTTTAATGTACAGCTGACTTGATTTATGACATTGCCACCAGTCCTAGGTGGCATCTTCAGGGTGGGCTGCTGCATGTTTTGCGAGCATGTCGATGGTGGTACAACTGCAGTGTTCAACAAGGCCATTGGACTGAGGGTGGTAATCTGAAGGATTTCACAGACCTCTTTGACTAGTTTCATGTCACAAGAACCTCCTTGGTCTGTGTGTAACTGTACAATAATCCTGTGTTCAGGCATGTACTGATCAAAATATTGATGTCAGCAATACTATTAAAGCCAGAACATCTTTGTTACCACTTGGTGTCTTTGTCAGCTCCAATAGATCAGCATGGACGATTTCTCCAGAACGAGTCCCCACAATTTGTTGCAAAACGGCCCGTGGTTTTGGGTTAGGCGCTTCTCGCCGTTAACATATGTCGCATTGCTTGCACCAAGGCTCAATGTCTGATGTCATGCCTGGCCAGAAAAACCGCGTCTGGGTCTTCAGAAGAGTCCTCTGGTATCCCATGTGACCTGAGTCATTGTGAAGTTGTCAGAATTTGTGTGGATAGATTTCGAGGAACAACAACTTGGTAGTACACTCTGGTGCTTCTTGGCAGATAGAAGTTTTGGTACAAAACCCCATCGACTCTGATCAGTTTGTTGCATTGAAATTGCCGAAAGAAAGCTTTCAAACTGCGACTCTTCATTTGTTTTGGTCTTGGTATTCTTGTAGAGCTCTCCAACCATGTCAAGACTGGTGAAATGTCTTCACCTTTTCCTTGAAGGTCTTTAATATTGATGGCTGATCCTTGTATGGTGTTACAAGCTACACCAAGTTGCACATTTCTGATCGATGAGGTCTGTTCTGTATTGTCAGTGACTAGACTGCTGATCTGATCTTCCTAAGTCACTGTGGCTGGATTGCTATCAGAACTCTAGTCGAAACCAAATCGGCTTAAAGCATCTGCAAGAGTGTTCTTTGTACCATCAATGTGCTGAATTGTAAAGTCATACTATACTCTACAGTATCACTGAGTAGCCTCCCACGTTGGTCGTATGGATCCTTCATTTCTTGTAAATGGATCAGGGGTTTGTTGTCTGTCAGCAGCACAAAGGGTTTGCCAAGTAGATAGTGTCGAAAGTGCTGAATAGTATCTTGTATGGCGATAGCCTCTCTGTCATAGGTTGAATATACACGTTCCTGTTTCGATAGAGCTCTGCTGATATAAGCAATGGGGCACAGCACATCAGGGGTATCTTCTTGTAGCGGTACACCAACAATAGCGATGTCTGAGGAATCGAGGAATTGAGAAATTTCTTGTCTGGATCAGGATGTACCAGAACTGGAGCTGTAATAAGACACTTTTTGACTGTAGTGAAAGCTGTTTCCACTTGGCTACTCCACTCAAACTCTGCTTTCTCCAATAGCTAATACAATGGCTTGGCTATTTCTGTGTAGTGAGGGATAAGCTTTTGCCACCAGCTACAAATGCCCAGGAACTTTTGAACTTCTTTCTTGTCGCAAAGAGTGTCCCACCGGCAAACAGTGGTGGTTTTCTCAGAGCCTGGACTGATTCCATCACGGGTAACTTGACGAATCCGGTAGGGCATAAGGTAACAGCAGAATCCAATGAACACAACAAGCTTTTAATGGCGTGCTGTCCGACTTACATTTCGCCTTCAATCCACGTGGCAGTCAGCGGCCTATCTAGCAATTTATGTTACTACATCTCCCTTTTTTAAAACAACTAAGGCATAAATAGCTTTTATTGTCCTTAAAGAATTAAGTCCTTAAAGACTACATCCTAGCATTTTTCGATATATCTTTGAGGCTTTCTAAGGGCTCCTCTAGGCCTCAGATGGGTCAGCCATGCTTCTGACTGTGAAGGCTCATTGACTGCAGTCTGGTCCTCGGGAACAAGCGGGTGTCTTGGCTTGCTCCAGATACTGAAGGGAGATCTGGTACCGTAACACTTGTTAGCACTGGCTCAGAGGTCTTGTGACCCACATGCTGTGGTAAGTCTGGAGGACTGTCCTCGAGGACCTTCGCGTCATTCTTCGGATTCTCCTCACGGGGCCATTCGAGGGCTGTATGACTATGGATCTTGGAGATTCGTGTTGCTTGATTACTGTACCGTTTGTTTTCAGGTCTGAAATCCAGATGCGGTTGCCAGGTGACAGCTCATCCCCTTCCACTACTCTTTGTCTACAGTCATAGTCAAATTTCATGTCTGCACAGCACTCCCTTTCCTTTTTCCTGATGTGATCGTAATCAGCGATCCTTAGCTCCAGCTCCTCAGGGTCACAGAAAACTCTGGTGCGTAGTTTTCAGCCCATGCTTAGTTGCACCGGGGAGTAGCCATGGTGCAGTGGAGTATCTCTATAGGTCAAGAAAGCTTAGTACTGGTCAATACTCTTCTTTAAGATCATCTCCATAGTAAGAGATAGTGAATCAAACTGTGGGCCATTGTCGGTAAACATATGTGTCCAGGATTCCGTGTCTGCTGGATCTGCTGGCGTAGGCCACTGGTCTCATCTCACCGGATGGCTGTTTCTGCGTAAGAACTGCACCCAGTCCAAAACTACTTGTATCTGCTGAGACTACCGTCTCCTTTTCCCGATTGTACAGCGGAGAACTTGCTCAGATGCCATGTCTGCTTTCAAGTGCTGGAAGGCTTCTTGTTGAGCTGGGCCCCAAACCCAAGCATTCTCCTTTTTCAGCAAGTCTGGTAAGGGCTTCGTCTTCTCCAATCCGCCAAATTTGGGCAAAATTTCGTCAGGTGATTGACCAATCCTAAGAACCGTCTCAGGTCTCCAGTGTCCTTGGGTTCTGCCATGTCCACAATAGCTTTGACCTTTGAGGGATCTTTCCTTGATCCTTGACTCTCAATGATCTGGCCCAAATATTGCAGCCTGCTTTGGGAGAATAAACATTTCTCAAGGTTAAGCGTGAGTCTCCTCTCCACTAGCCTATCAAGGACTTGCTTGAGTCGCAGGTCATGTTCTACTTGATCTTTACCCATGACTAGAATATCATCCATACGGCACTTCAACCCCTCTATTCCAGACAGTTCTTTATCCTTCCTCTTCTGAAAATGCTCAGGGGTGATGATATTCCAAAGGGCAGATGCTTAAACATTTATCTGCTGAAGGGTGTAATGAAAGTGGTTAACTTGGCACTTTCTGGGATTCAGAACGATCTGGTGGAAACCGGAGTTTGCATCGAGCTTGGAGAATACTGAGCCTCCTGTTAGACTTCCTAGTGTCTCTTCAACTGTCGGCATGTGATAGACTTTTCGACAGACAGCTTGGTTAAGTTTTGTGAGGTCAATGCCTATCCGCGCACTGCCATTAACCTTGGGCACTACGACAATTGGCGAACACCATTCCATCGGGTCATCTACTGGTTCAATAACATTAAGTTGTAGCATGCATTCGATCTCCTCCTTTACTTTCTTCATAAGTGGCAATGGTACTCGCCTGGGAGTGGTCAGACAAAAGGGTGTGACCCCTTCCTTCAGATGAATTGTATGCTCGCCCTCCAGTTTGCCCAGGCCCTGAAAAAGCATTGGGTATTGCTTTACTTTACAATGCACTATTGGGTATTCCTTTGTACTCGAAGTTAGAGGATTATTATCAGGAGAAGGCATGTGATGGACTGTTTTGACACTGTAAGTCCCTGGGATGTGATCGATAAGACCAAGACTTCAGATGGCAGGTATTCCCAAAAGTAGCTTGGATGCTCCTCTGACTATGTATACTCACTCTTCAATGACTATTTCGTCTAAAGCAATGTTCCTGAGTGTAAATCCCACTGTCATCAGGGGAACATCTTCTGCTCCAACAAGTTCTCTGTCCGGTTTTGACAGCATCCCATATGACTCCTTGTAGACGGACTCTGGCAACACAGATACTTGCACTCCTGTGTCAATACACCAGGCCAACTCTTGGTCTTGTATCTTGAGCTTGATGTGTCATCCTGAGTCACATGTAGAGGGTTGATGGGTGGCAGCTGGTTCTGCGGTGGATGCTTCAAAGAGTTTGATGCGGGTGTGGTATTAACTCCAACAAATGTGGGGCAAAAGTCGGCCTCAGTTTCAAGGACTTGGTTGACCATGTGGACACGTGCACTCCTGCATACTATGGAGAAATGTCCCAGTTTATTGCACTCGTTGCATAGCATTTCTGCAGCTGGGCAATTCCTCCTTCCAGGGGGGTACTGATGATTGCGGTATCCACCGTTCCTCCAGCTTGGCTGGAACGGTTTCCTCTCAGGACCTGGCCTGTATCCTCGTTGTACATTGTTCCTGGTCTTAGGGTCTGGCTTGTTGCCTCCCTGTGTGACACTCTATCTCTGCGGTTTTTGATTCTTGTAACTCACGTTTTGTAGCTTCCTTCAAGGAAAGGATCTTCATGGCATTTTCAAGTGAAAGGGCTGCTCCCTGGTCATAAAGTTTCAGTTTGTAACTGTCTTGTAAGAAAATGTAAGTTTGTCTCTCACAGCTTGCTCATAGAAATCTGGAGGAAATTTGCACTGGGCGGCCCTTTCTTTGATGGTGACTACCCAAGAATCAAAGGTTTGTGTCGGCTCTGGTCTAAGATGAAGCCAAAATTTCTCTGGTAGCATCAGTTGAGGATACCGTTTTGAAAGTATTCATCAAACTTTGCTATAACAGTCTGGAGTTTATCTTTTCCTTCTGCGGGATCATCACATTTGGGTAAGTAAACGAAGTTTGCATAAACTTCCAAACACGACTCACCGATGTGGTTTAGTAGCAGTCCCATCTTCATTTCATCGGGTATCTTGGAAGTTCCAGTTGCCTTGAGGTAAATTTCAAATTTTTGTTTCCATTTTCCCCAGGAGTGAGCAGGATTTCCTGTCGAAATTTCCAGAGGTTCCGGTGGCTTGACATACGGCAAGCTTTCCACCATCTTGTTTGAACCCATGTGTGCAGTACAAAGAGTCGATTCGTCTATTCAATCTGTTTTGTCCAACTAATCTGATCGCAGTCGCTTTAGGCTAGTGGAAAAATCTTGCTTCTGACACCATGGCGAATCCGGTAAGGCATAAGGTAACAACAGAATCCAATGACCACAACAAGCTTTTAATGGCGTACTGTTCAACTTACATTTTGCCTTCCATCCGCATGGCGGTCAGCGGCCTATCCAGCACTTCATGTTACTACACACTCTGTGGCCCAACTACAGGATTTCATCCATCACAAAGTAGCATTTCTTTTCTTTAATTTTGAGGCCATGCTGTCTCTCAGTTAAAAACTGCTTGAAGTCTTTCAAGATGCTTGTCAAATGTTTTTGATACTATGCACAGGTCATCCTGTACAACACAAGACAGTCTTGGAGAATAGTGTTAAAAACTCTTTGCATGAGTCGACACCATGTTGCCAGACTGTTGCAGAAACCTTGAGGCATTCTGGTCCATTGCCAAAGCCAGTTCTGGTGCTAGGGGAACTTGCATATACCCTTGAGCCAGATCAGTGGTACTGAAGTAGCCAGCATCTTTTAGACTGTCTAAACAATCTTGCACGTTACCCATTGGGAAAGTGTCCATCTTAGTGATTTTGTTCAAGGGTCGGTAATCAACGTGTATGCGCATAGTGCCATCTTTTTTCCGCACAGGAACTATGGGGAATGCCCAGGGGGAGTATGATGGTTCGATCTTTCCCTCACGATACAGAGTTTCCTTTTCTCTATTGACATCCTTGATGCACCTTAAGGGTAGTTGACTAGGAGGACAGTTTATTGGATTTGACGAGGTAACATCAATTTTGTGCTGAATTGTCTCAGTAAGGCCTTGGTTTCCCTCAGATTCAAACACATAGGCATTCTTGCTCAGCAATGTTTCCAGTTTCTCGGTCTGTTCTTTGGAGAGGTTTGAGCCTTTGTGAACATCTTGTAGAGGATCATGTGACTGTGCATGTGGATTTGACGGATTGGCTGCTGACTCAGCAGTGTCTTCCTCTAACACAGGTATAACCTGTGACAGTTCAACTGACTGGCACCGCCAGACTTTAATTGAAAGATCCCAGACATTTGTGACACAGACAGGGATCTGTGTTTGCCTTTAAGGAACTCTAACAGCAGCCACTGCCAGGCCTGTGCAACTGACAGACTCTGGAATAGCCTCCACAATTCCATCAAAGGACTATTTGATGTTCCCTTAATGCTGGCTGACAGAAAACGTTCCTGTCCAGGGTGTATCACTGTTGACTACTCTAGCCGTACTCGACAAACTGACGCTGTTGTTACGGTTGCTGTTTGAAGGGATGGTTCAGCATTTCCAATGATCAGGCCATCAATTGAAATTGTTTTAATTTGTACTTCAGTCAATCACAGCTCCCAACTGACTCAATAAAGAGAAACCGAGAAATCCATACTCGATGGCTTGTACAGCATAAAGCTCACACGATGAGTCTTCTTGACTGAACCCACTTGAATATGAACATCTGTATCACCCGCACAGTGAACAGAAGTCTGATCTACACTGACTGGTCGTACACCATTAACAGGTTTCAGAGACAAACAATGTTTTTCTGCAAAGTCAGTAGGTAAGAGATTAATCTTGGGTCCAGTATCACACAGACATTGAACTTTTTCTCCATTGATGAAAACATCCGCCATTAACAACTGTCACGAGGCTGAGAGAGTGCTATGAACTATTGGTGGTTGTTGGGACGCTGTTTCTCTACCAGCCCTTGGTAGTTTAAAGGACATTCCACTGGATGCGATGCAGGGCAGTTTCGTGTGAAATGGTCAAACTGCCAACATCTTTTACAACCTCTTTTATAAGGGCATGCTTTAGCAAAGTGCTGTTGTGAACTACATGTGAAACACGCCTTGCCACTAGTGAAGAACTTTGGGGTGGAAATTCTGTGCTATATTGTCTGGGAGATGGGCGAGGATCTGGTACGGGGTTTGGCTGTGAGACTTGTAACACGTTAACAAGTCGATCCACAATTCTGTCTTCCAGCTCCACGAGGTCTTGCTTGTAAATGTCGTCTGAAAGGATGTTGTGAACTGGACGCTGACTTTGGTCTGCAGTTCGTGTAGTGAAACGTGGCTGTAATTCACACGCTGCTTATACAATTTCTGCAGGGTCGATGATGTCGATCTTATGTAGTTGCAGATGTTGTCCCAAGACCCTATCGTTTGGATTATTTCCGGCAATAATGTCGGCAATAAATCGGGCAGTGAGCTGCTGTTGGTGGTCTGCTGTACTGAAGTCCACCACAGGGAAAGCCTTTCGGTATTTTTCTGGATTCTCCCCATCAATACATCAAGTGGCTCTTCCAATTTTGTGGGTGATACATGTGAGATCACACAAGTGTTCCCGACCATCTTCCTCTCAGTCTCGCCAAACTCTGTGCTGAATTTTTTGTTTGAAAGTTTTCCAATCTGTAACCGTGGATTCAATAATCTTCCACTAATCATCGACTCTCCCTGTGAGCAAAAGTGGGGCCTGCCCAATGCTTCGCTTTCTTTACTTTCTGCAGTTGTCGAAGCCATTGTTTCGGATCTGTTGATCTGTCGTAAGTTGAAAGAACGATTTTTAGGCCATCTATTCTACTCGTGGGTGCGTTGGAAGCCTGAGAACCGTCGGCAGGACTCTCCTCATGATCTGACATCTTATCCCACCGCTAGCCACCAGTGCAAAGGATACAGACAGCTCTAAAACACAACAAGTCATATAAACAACAAACAGTCCACCATGTGCTTAACCACACACCGTTCGTGCGCATGCGCGCCATTTACTAGTTTCCAGTCTCTACACATGTCAATAAGATTCGATCCTCTCAAGTTGAAACCACAAAGAAAAAATTAAGCCTTG
This sequence comes from Siderastrea radians, assembly GCA_964017195.1. Lineage (NCBI taxonomy): Eukaryota > Metazoa > Cnidaria > Anthozoa > Scleractinia > Rhizangiidae > Siderastrea > Siderastrea radians. Next base: position 22,490,150 of record OZ024888.1, on the reverse strand, counting down.
ATTTCGATTTCAATACTTGTTACAGTTATGCTCACATCTCAGCAAAAAAGGCATTTTTGATGGAGTACTCTGTAGTTCATTTTGCTAAATAATTTTGCAGGCTTGGGAACAGAGAGATCTCCACTGATGCGAGGTGAATTGGATATGAACTGGATATGAAGTAACCATTCCGCTTGAATCGTCTTGGGCCAAACAAATGACATATAATAAACTACTCATTAAACCTCGAACGTTCGGTCTTTATGGGAAAATCTCAAACTGAGGCCTTGCTGTATTGACTGAGCAATAGTACTTGCCATAAACCTTTTCATTTATGATCATTTTATGGCCAATGTTCGTTGCGAGTGTGTTTAAAATTCTTAAATTTCTTAAATGTGCGTTGTCATGCACCTTTATAATAGACTCGTCCATAGGTGAATGGGGCCTTGTATAATAGATTCGTACCTTTATAACAGATTCGTCCTTATGTAAATAGAACCTTGCAGGGTTGTCCACAACTTTTCAAGTAGCTGACAAAAAGTTCTAAGTAGCCAGATAGTGATTATCAAGCACTGAAGGCGATCCCTTCTAGGGGGGTATGGGGGCATGCCCTCATGAAATTTTTACATTTTAAGTCCCCAGAAACGGAATTTCCTTGATTCTGAGCACCAATTTCCAATTATGTCAGTTCCAAAAGTAATCGTAACTTTTCAATTTTATTTGTATAAACTCATGCCTTCAGTGGTTTTCTACATGTAATTCCCAGAACTCAACGTAATGAACTAATTATCGTTTATCTCTGTTCCAACCAGATTATTTTTAAGTCAATAAACTGCAATGGAAATTAGGTTTCATTTTCATGTATCTGCGCCAGTAAATGAACAAATAATTTGTCTTTGAAAAAATATATATCACAAAAGTAGCCGGCACAAACAACCCAAGTAGCCGGTTAATTCTGCCGGCTGCCGGCTGTTAGGGACAACCCTGACCTTGAGAGTATAACTTGCAGTTGTTCAACCAACTGCAAGGCATCGCTGTCAGCCGTTGACCAGAAACTATCGTAGCTTTGGTAGGTATCAACTAGACTACAGTTCCTGGTGTGGCCAGCAGCAGTTGCCAATGGATAATGCCTACTGGGCGACTCATAGCAGCAAGTGAATAGGCGCTCGCTGCAAGGTTGACATTCAGAGGAATAGCAGAGGAGCAAGACTATGCATTCTGGATAAATGCATGCACTATGAAATCAAATGCTGTTAAAATGCCATGAATTTTTCATGACAGTTTAATGAAAGTTTCAAAGGAGATTAATGTGATATTAATAAATATTTCATGGTACAAGAACTAGAAATTCATGGTTATGCTCCGAATTTTTGAACCTCTTTTTCACGCTTAACCCCAGGCCCCTATTCGCTGTTGGAGAGGCTGCTGACCAGCAAGGCTCATTCCATTCAAGATGGCGGCTGCCCCAACTCGCTTTTTCTACCAATTTTTATCGGGATAACAAGAAACCAGGAATCACTTAAAAACATTCAGGGATCATTTTCTGCAAAATTTCGGAAATCAGATATTTCACTGCTTTAAAAACTATGATATTATTCAAGCTCTCAAAAGGTATTTCTGCTGATTTCCTGGTATTCACTGATTTAGCTGTGAAATACTGAGACTTCTTGAAATATTTTAATGTATAGATTTGCTAATCAATTCAAAACACTATTTTGCCATATATTATATCCGATTGCTAGGTGGGTGTAGGAGTTTTCAGTGTTTTTTCAGGGTCATGAAAATCCTAAAAATAATGAAAAGCCCATGAAATTTCAGAAAATTACTTTAATTTACTTCTTTTTCGTGGTACATTTACCAGTGAAACTATTTTCGTGGTATGTTAAACTGCTATGAAAACAAATTTCTGTTTGATATCAAGACAGTTTAATGGTGGTGAATATTTTTCACAGTATTTTCATGGCGCACAAGAAGAATTAAGACTAGACCATGAATTTCATAAATGCATGATTCATGGCCATGAAAACAAAGATAGTCAGTTTTTCATGGCCCTTTCACAACTTTTTAATACAAGTTGGTTTCATAGTGATGCTTAATCACATAATCCAAAGTGTGAGGATTGCCCATTTGATAAGGATGCATTGATATTTTGTGGAGAGTCTGTTATTTGACAGGAAAGACATAGCACTGAAGCCATGGCAGCCAACCTCAACAGGTATTACACTGCAGGACCAGCCTCTGCTTTGCATTTGGCTCTTTCCTTGGCTAACTCAAAAGCTCCCCTCTCAGGGCACAGTTAACTCGACAAGATGCACATGCTTGCAGGAGTCAGACCAGATTACTATATCCAGGCGCTCATTTGTGACAACAGTGTGGGAGAGTTTCAAAGAGATTGGCCAGCACTTGCCATTCTTGGGCTCCTTTCAGCCAGATTTCACCCTCAGATTATACACGACATCGCAGACTACCATATTGTTCAAGTCCTGGCTTCATCTCTCTGTCCACCATGTTTTTCCTGTGAAATATTGGACTTGACAACAAATCATCAACGTACTCCAAGTGAGGGCGGAGATAGCATCCGTATAGATTTGGCAGTCATCACACAATGCATTACCTGATTAAGCATGTATATTAATCAAGAACATTGCTTCTCTGCTATTCCTCCAAATGTTGTACATTACTGATGTGGAGTTTTAACATGTCACCTTTATGACAGATTCGTCCATATGTGAATGGGGCCTTGTATAGCATCCTCGCATTACCAGCTGTAAAGGAGGAGGCAAGGGCCTTGGTAAGCTACAATAATTCATTTTTTCATCATGGTTCATTTACTTCTGCAAACTGTAGTGCATAGTTCAAAGGACTCCTTTCAACGATTCCGTTTGTAGTACTTACAAATTGAAAACGTTTACAATATGCTTTGGCATTTGGCTTGCCATATTAATTACAAAGCTGGAAAATTACATTTTCAGTCAAACAAGAGTAGCTCTTCCTCAAAGCATGAAAAATACGTCATTGACTGTTTAATTTTTCTGCTGTTTTCTTGAAGCAATCATCTCCTTTCAATCTTACCAGAATGCGAAGACATTTTTGTGTTCTGATTTGATTGGGAAAGCTGCTAGCAGAGATTAAAGAAGAGTAATATTTATAAACCAGGTGACTGCTGGAAGGCGTTTAGGGAAACATGCTAATTCTCCAAGTGCCTGGCACATTGGCCGTATTTATCTAGGGGGTCGTCTCAGACATCCTAGATGTCTAGTGTAACTACGCTCTGTCTGCTGTCTCTGCTTGTCATGCGCTTGTTGGGGATAAAGATCACGAGAAGGTGTTAGATTTTGTAACGAAAGTGGAAAAGTCATTTCGTGAAGAGTCTTGCGAAAGGGAGAACAGAGGTGTCTGGGAGGCACATGCTTCACGCCCTCTTAGGTTGAGGTGCTACTATTGTCGTGTAATTGTTTGATCGAAGGCCAGGCCAAAGCAAACCTCAAAACCAAAAAGTGATTATATAATCTGGTAAATCGTTATAAATGGTTATGTAAAATGGTGTTAGGCACCATGCCACCATGCCACTGATATGTGATGTATGTCGTGCAGTTCAGTAGTAAAGAAGGGATCATATAAGATGATGGATCTATTGTGAGTGTTTTCATCCGTTTAGTCAACATAGTTATAACGGCTTTGGAAAAGGGTAACCTAAATCAAGCCCCTCCAGCCTTGCTGGGTCAAGGCTGTTATTTCTCTGCTGACTTTAATGGGGTGAGGCTGTAGCTGATCCTAGTTTCTTGTTACTAACCACGGTTAGTTGGGTTGATTTCCAAGGGTACCCCTTTAAGATCGGTGGAGATATAACAGCACATGACCATGGATGAAGGTTGCATCAAATTCAATATGGAAAGGTGATTGGCGATATCTCAGAGTTGATATTCTGTGATCGGAATTGTTTTAAGGTGATTCCATCGAAATAGAAGGATTATTTAAAATTTTCTAAGACTTGGTCCAATTGGTAATTATGTTTAGGACATTTCAAAAATGCAAAAAAAAATAGGGGTCACCGAGCTTGTTTTGGTATAACACGGAGAGCCATTGATAGCAACTATACGACCCACAAGGTTTTCCCGAGAAACCCTAGTAATCAGAAATAAGAACTATAATTGCTTTAAAAAGTCATTGCTTGTATTCAAATATTGGAGCAGTTCAACAAAATAGACATTTATCTTGCATAGTATACTATTTAAGTTGAACAGGAGTTAAGGATATGAAAAAAATTAAAGAATTTGCCGCGTGCGTACATACCCTGCTGTACCTAAAGATGTGTTCTTTTCGGCACTTAAATAAAAATATCCCAAAGCAGAATTTTTAACTTTTCTTACAATCGTCATATATTGTACTCGACCATGTGCCATTTGAATTTCTGTATTAAAAAATGGGGGTCACCGAGCTCATTTAGGAGAAAACGACCAGTTACTTCTCTGAACTGCTCAGCTTTCATAGAAAACCTATCAAGTTCCGAAGGTGCGCGCGCTTGAGCGCACGCTAATCACACAAAAAAATGATGCACAGAAAAGATGCGCAATGCAATTGAAGGGAATCACCTTAAGGCTGGTTAGCTACATAATCACTTTGGTTATTGGCGATACATCACACAGAGTAGTCCTTAACTGCAACAAACAGAAATCTTTGGCTGAATAAGAGATAAGGTTTCCATGAACCGTACTTCAGGCATTTCAAGGGTTGTTTTAAAGGAGAATCCTATGACTCGGAACGACCTGTGATGAAAGTGTTTAGGAATAATGTATCATGTAAGCCCTTTGTAAAGTTTGTGGAGGATGCAGTGAGTCAAGTCAGGTGCAATTTCGCTGCTGGGGAAAGTAGGCGCGGTCAGTCCACCACACATTGTTCTTCCTCTAACTGTTGAACCAACAAAGCCCAGGCTATGCCATCACGCTCATTATTTTAATCTATGGATGAGCGATACGCCATTCTCCCTATTTTAGACAGGCTGATAGATTTGTCACGCTATGTTAGCAGAGATACTTACTAAATGGTATTAGATGATCAGTTTGGTTACGACCATATCCTTCTTACTGAAGTTAGTCGTATGGTTTTTAAGAATTTGGTGGCACCCTGGAAGGATGCGAATCAGCTGAATTTTGTTTGCGCATTCTCAACAAGTGGACAAAGCAAACGCCCGGCACGGGCAGTCTAGAAATGGGTCTTGATTGACGATAACTTGTAATACAGTGTAAATGCCCGTTTGTTTGCTAAGAATGCTTTAAAGAATAACAGGCTGGATGTGTTGATCAGTTGCCGCATGTTATAGATTTGAGTTATGGGTGAGATTTGGGAATTGAGGATTGGGAAAGGTTGTGTGGAATTCCTCGAGAGTAATGTAGCCTGTATATTTAGCCAATTATGGAACAATAAAGGCTGTGGGGCACTGATCAATAATTTTTGTCCATACCTTAATACAACTGAGCATGAATATGAATGTTGTCGAATAGAATACTATTCACAACACTCATAATGATATGCAAAGTTGAATACACTAAACAACAAGTTTTTTCGTGGCTAATTCAACAGGATCATGTGCGATTACGTCACTGCTATGATAAATACTGTTTTGGCGAGTTTTTCCTTCATTCTAGCTCAGTCTTTCAGCAGAGCAACGCAGAGGCAAATGGCCCACCCTCCCACCCAAAGTCGCATGGCTCAAATTACCAGCCACTCCTAAGCCAAGCTGTCCCAGCTTGGCTTAGTCCGCTGATCAATAATTTTTGTCCATACCTTAATACAACTGAGCATGAATATGAATGTTGTCAAATAAAACACTATTCGATGGATTTTTCTTAACCTTTAAGATGGCTCCACAAACACCTAGCTAAATTTGAACGGCTGATATTTCACTGAAAAAACTCTGATGGACTTGCCACTTCACTCAGTTACTAGACATTGGATACACTTTCCAAAACAGTATTTGTGATGACATCGGGGTTACCATAGCAACACAACAATGATGTCACTAAATTTACATAACACCAATTTTCTCGATATCAAGACCTAAACTTTTAAAACGACAGCTTGTTCTTGGTAGACCATACTTAGGTCTATGAGACTGCAAAGCTTAAAAAAATTCTATGAGAGCTCAGCATTTTCAAAAAAATTCGGGTTAAGTATTTTCCTTGAAAAAATTAATGATTCACCCCCACTGTTATTTGTTCCTCAAGACAACTGCCTTCTGCAGCAACAAATAAAATGATTCTACTATATGTTGTGCCTGTGGTATATAGGACTACCTTCTACAAAAGTTTCGTCCAATTTGCTTCATTCGATTTCCGTTAATTCAACGGTTGGTAGAAGTCTTTAATATGCTTATTTTACTAAAAATAGTCGCTTCTTTCTTCCAGAAGCTGCAATTCAAAAGCTATTCGATGATTTTTTTTATAAATCTCTTGATGTAAAGGTCAACATTTGCTTCACTATCTCCGTAAATTTCAAGTTCATTTAACCACTTTAAGGGTGCGAAATAAAATCAAAACATAGGGAATTTAACATTTATCCGCACAAGTTTCATTGCCGTATTATTTGTTGACAGCTGGTCTCTTTTATTAATATATATTCCCCACATTTATGTGGTTTTGAAACTGACGATCTACCATGCCCATTTGCTACGCTTTGCTGCAGATGAAAACTCCAGTGAAAATTAAGATCTTTGTACAGTGAAAAATTGCATAAACATTTGTTCAACGACTCAGTTGTAGTGCTACTAAATGTAAGCCAAACATGACTACTTTGCTACGTTTTTTGAATGAACAGCAGCCTTGTACGTTGCCTACTGGGTTTGACCATAGTTCAAGTTTGAAAATCATTTTATCTGTAGTTTCAGAAGGCAGTTTTCTTGCATGAGGAACAAATAACAATGGAGGTGAATTTTTAATTTTCTCAAGGAAAATATTTAACTCGAGTTTTTTCCAAAACACTCTCATAGAGTTTTTTAAAATGTGCAGTATCATAAAAGCTTAGGTCTAGATATCGAGAAAATTGGTGTAAAGTTAATGTAGTGACGTCATTATTGTGTTGCTATGATAACCCTGATCTCAATCACAACTACTGTTTTGGAAAATGTAATCCAATGTCTAGTAACTGAGTGAAGTGAAAAGTCCATCCAAGTTTTTCCAGTGAAGTACCAGCCATTCAAATTGAGCTAGGAGTACCCCTAAAAAATCACATGGAGCCACCTTAAGGTCATTCCCCCGAAATAAAATTTAACATACGATTTTTGTCAAACTTTCACAAGTTGTTATCTATCGTGCAATGTTTTGAAATATAAAATAAAAAGAATAGGTCCCCATGTCTGCTTACGAGATATCATCGTCTCAACTTCCCCATAATTCCATGCAATTTTGCCTTACAAACACATGTTTATTTGATCAGTTTACACTACTTTCCATAGGAACAGGAAGCACATAATTAAAGCAAATCTCAAATCTTGAAACAATGTACTAGATGTAAAATATCAATAACAAGGAACAATTTACTAGATGTTTTATGGCAGATGCTCGAAGCATCAGACAAAATTGACTTAAAACCTTCCTCACGTGCATGTTCGTGATTTCATCTCCTTGAGTAATGCGTTTCTAGTAATTTTTTTTTTCAAACATGTGTTTTTTTTCTAACTCTTTGAACAAAAAGAGGATGAACGGTAGGTCCAAAATATGTGGAAAAAAAGATAGGGCACCATGCTTGTTTAAGAGTAAATGACTTTTCTTTTCTCTGGTGAGCTTTGCTTCATAGGAAACCTATTACTCCCTGGATGTGCACACACTGTGAGCGCACACTAATGATGCAGCAAATCGTGCGCAGTAAGGATGTGCAATGCAATACAGGGCAATGACCTTAAATCTAAAATTGGAGGTGTGCTACACCTTCTCCGAAAATTACAGGTGCATAGAATCATTCTAAGTGATGGTAAGAAAGCAAAACTTTTAAATTCATCCATAAAAGCTTAGTCCGTATTATTTCTTGGCAGCTCATTTGTGTGAGAAATTTCTCTTTTGTCTATATTCAGCATATTTATTGGCCACTGCCAGAATGCATGTTCACTTACCTCTTTGTACAATGGCAATTAGCATAAAGCTGTAGACACACTAACAGTAGCGCTTCAGATTTTCGGAAAATAGCCCTTGCTTGAAGTAGAAACATCTGAGAATTTAAGTCCAAATTTTTAAAAGCAAACAACAGTACGGTTACAGTTTATGGGTAAATTCTATAATAACAGCGCTGCAATCAGCTGTATTACTAAAAAAATTGTAAAAAATATTTTGCCATTATGTGAAATAATACAGCATTGGCGCTCTCGTGAATAAATGCATTCCACCTCCTTGAAATGATTCAGTGCACGTGAGATTTACGAAAGCGGCGCTGCACATGTTGAACTTTAGGTTAAATGGTTAAGAAAAAATCGATGTAGTCCATCTAGTTTTTTGTTGCAATTCCGGTAACCAAAAGTTTGCCATGTGCAGTAAAATGGGCATATGTAGCACATCACTTCTTCCAACTTCAAAGAAAATTGAATGAAGGAAATTGTGTGAAACACTCCCGGAAAGTAGTCCAATGCTACAGATATAATATACTGTAAAACCGGAAAGCACTAGTCTTGTCTGGAAAGCACTAGTCTTGACAAAAAAGTAAAAAAAGGGGGGGAATCTTTAATCTTTTTCAAAGACAATTATATTCAGCCTAAATTTTCTCCAAAACGCTTTCTTAGAACTCTTCAGTCGGGAAGACCTACAGTTGGCCTTCCAGGGACATAAGGTCATTTTCAAAGTTTAGGTCTAGATGTCAAGAAAATTGCTGGTTTTGATGTGACATCATCAAATTCTAAAACATAAACTAAGGCCATAACAAAGCTGCTCTTTTAATATATTCAACACACTAGTGAGATAAATCTTCAAGGAGAGTTTCATTTCGATATATTGCTTCATTTTACAAACAAAGGACTTTGAAATTTGATCCAATTTGTAGCAACTCAAAACACATGAATTCCCAAGATGTCATAAAACTGGTATGTTTACGTTACTTTTCAATTCTACTGCAGGTTGCACTCCGAATTCACTAATTGGTCTGGCCAAGATGATATCCTAAAACAAAGCGATTTTAAAGCATTCCCTAAACATAGGCACGCAATGCGCACAGAGGCAATGAAGTTTTTTTTTTTACAATATGGTGAAATTTAGCCTGTCAACCGATGGGTTTTTACACCTCTGGTAAGTCCCATTCTAACCCCCTCATCCCTGATTACCCCCTCCCATACCAAAAAATCTTGTGGTTATTCACTATAAAATCTGGCATGATGATCAAGCAGCGTGACTACGTGACAGTTATTTATAGCGTGACATCAAAATTGCGTGCGAGTGAAGTAACGAAACTGAAGAAAGCTGTTTGTTTCACTGTTCTTTAAAGACAACATAGACAAAAACACTCACCGTCGAAAAATATTGCATACATAATTTAGGCAAAGATCAGTGAAAAATTAGCAATTTTACTTCAGAAATAAAATATAAGTTGCAGTTGAACCTTTTAATTTCTTACTTCTACTGGTGAATATCCAGTACATTTTCAGAGCTCATGGACAGCCAACTTTCAATATTGTGCTGTTTTGACGCTCTGCGTGATTTGCGTGACACGCGACTCGCTTTACTTTGTTTTTAAAATAAATATTCTGCTCTCTTTATCTTTCTTTTGTAATTCCACTAGAAAGCGAAAAACAATTGTCGCCGTTAAGCTGGTCGAAAATCAAAATGTTCCTCTACGAAAACTAATAATTCTGCTTGGAAATTAATAAAGGAAAACAGAAACAAACAACATGTGCATGGATCTCATAATTGACGACTCTGTCTTGTGTATAATTTCTGATGTGTTTGCTGCTGTGAAAATTTGTACTACGGCTAAGTAAACGCAGGACTACAAAGCAAATAAAATCCTGCCAGACTTGAAGTACACAAAACAGCGCATTCAAAGTAACATAAAATAGTTCCTGTTGATCGCAAAACACTTCAAAGCGTGGGGGTCGTACTCCCATAGTATAAGCTGTATGGGCACGTGTCGCTGATAAGAAGGGTTTTAGTGTCCCGCTGGTACACCCCACCCAACATCTCACAGAATCCCCCCCTGCCCTCACAGACGAAGACAGATACCATGTGTCATATATTGCAGTTCTTTTAGTCTTTGATATTAGCCATGACGTCACTTTCATGACGTCATTGGCTAAAAAGGAAGATTACTATTCCAAATAAGGATCCCGATCCCATAAGGCCACAGGGCGCCACAACCACGCCGGCCATATTTCGCTTTGTGAAGTGAAGGAAGGTGTTTTGATTTGTTCTTTGGTTATTTTTCCTGCTTTTGGATGTGGCTAATCTGGTCAAAATGTCAGAAATGGGCTCAGGATACATTCAGAGCCTCCGGAAAGTCCGAACAAGCACGTTGATCCTACGGGATCACTCTCAGTTCGAGACGTCGACGTCAACGTCGATTTCGGCTCTGAAGAGGAGTCTCCTTGTTTGCCGCGAAAACGTCATGGAGCAGTTCTGGTCTCCCGAGGGGGAGCCAATGAACCAGATGTCTCTAAGGCTACACCATCAAAAAGGCCTAGAAGCGATTCTTTCAACGAATCTCTTGGCCTTGACGATAATTCTGCCGCAAAAGAGTCGGAAAACTTGGGCTCTGTTCGCCTTGCACTGGGAGGCTTTCCTGCCGCGCGTTCGCAGAACTGTGCTTTGAGCGTTCATGCCCCCAGTTAAGTATCTGTGCAACATTCCAAGTAACAGCCCGCTCTCCTGACTAAGGATCATGCGGATCTCTTTCAGGCAGCTCTGCAAGATACAAAAAGGAATCTTCACGAGCTGGTAAAGTACCCGTTTCAAACGAAGTTCCTCCGCTGTCAGGCTCGTCCAACTCGAGGTACTCCTTGTGAACATGCGGTCAGCAACTTAAAGACATAGTAGACATCTATTTCCGAACCCCTCTAGAGGATAAGAACCATTCGGAACTTTGTAAACAATTTCCAAAACCTGATGTGCCAGCCCTGACAGTCCCAGAACTTGACCACTGGCTGGTTTTGGTTGGGGGAAAAGAAAGCCTTGGGCAACTGTGCTGGGAGCAGAACCTGCAGTTAACTATGTGCAATTATATGGATGCGGCTGGACCTTTGTGTATTTTGCTCCAGCACCTGTAGTCTGACCCTGGCTCTGTAACTGAGCGTTCAGCTACAGACCTCATTCTTAATAGCCTCTGATTGCTAGGGCATGCAGTAGCCTCAGTCAACAAGCAACGCAGACAAGAAATTGTAAAATCCTGTAATATTACAGATGTTACTCAACTAGCGAAGCAGTCTGACCCGATGCAGACTTACCTTTTTGGAGAGAGTAAGTCTTCTGAGCTTAACTTTGGGGGATATCTTGCAGATGTCTCCAAAGCAGTTCAATCTAAAAAGAATGGAAGCTCCAACAAAGCCAAGCCTCCTTACAAACAGGCCAGAGCCAATTCCTTTAAAGGGTCTTCTGGCTCCTCCAAGCCCAGAAACCTTTCATCCCATGAGCACCAGCCTTTTCGGAGGGCTCCCTTCTGGGGAAAACGGGAACCAGGAAGGGATTACCCAGGCCAATCCCGTTACAAGATCCCCAGAAAGAAGACTTCAACGCAAACGGTCTTCAGCAAACCCCTCCAAACTCCAAGGTAAGCTCAGTAGATATGATTTTCCATTTTCCTACTCCACCAGATAACATTCATTCTCAGATGGTGGCAGGGAGGTTGCAGTTCTTCAGTTAAAATTGGCAACACATTACACAGGACCCTTGGGTCTTACAGACCGTACAGGGTTACAAAACTGCTAGACCGTCCTTGGCAGTCCAGAATCCCTTCTTCCCCTGTACTGTCACCCACACAGACCTATCTAGTAGTAGAGGAAATAAGGAATCTCCTACAAAAAGGAGCCATTTTAGAGGTTCCCTTCAACCCCAATGTGAGATTCTAAAGCAATCTATTTCTTGTGGAAAAGAAGGGTGGAGCAGGACAACGTCCAGCAGTTTCAACAAGTATGTGATATACTCCCACTTCAAAATGGAAGACTTGAAAGCAGTTGCAGACCTGCTGAGACCGGGGGATTTTATGTGCAAGCTCGACCTGAAGGATGCATATTTCACCATCCCTTTACACCCAGATCCCAAAAATTCACCCGCTTTCAATTTAAAGGGAAGACATCAATTCACTTGTCTCCCGTTCGGGTTAACCTCACACCCACGCACCTTCACCAAGGTACTCAAACCAGTAGCGGGTATTCTAAGGAAAATGGGTATCTGGATAATAATTTATCTAGACGACATGCTCATCATGAAGGGAAGACATCCTAACCCTGAAGTACATTCTAGAGAGTCTAGGATTTCTGATAAACCTGGAAAAATCCATTTTCATCCCTGTGCAGGTCATCGAATTCCTGGGAATCCTTGTAGACTCCACAAACATGAGGTTTCTCCTCCCAGAAGAAAAAGTTGCTGCAATTCAGAAAGAATGTCACCCTCTGGTAAGCCGTCAAGTTGCTTCATTGAGCGAACTTTCGCATATAATAGGGAAGTTGACTTGCTGCAAATTACAGTTCGTTAAGCCCCCCTCTATTATCGAGGGATTCAACATTTGAAGAACAGCAAACCACTCACTCAGTTAGACAACAGTGTAGAAATAGCTCTAGATCATCATGCTCTAGAGGATCTAAGATGGTGGGCAGACAATCTCCCCCTTGCGAATGGGCGCCCCATTCGGAACTCCCTACCACATCTAGTAATTCAATCGGATGCCCCCAATTCGGGGTGGGGAGCAGTAAGCAATGGGGTAGACACCAGGGGGACATGGACACAGGAAGAAGCCAGTCTTCATATCAACTGCAAGGAACTGCAGGCAGCATCATTTGCAGTGAAAGCCTTCATCAAAAATCTTCAAAATGTCCATGTCTTGATTCAGATAAACAATACCACAACCATTGCCTATGTAAACAAAATGGGGGAGCCAAAAGGTGACTCCTCGATCCTTATGCACGACATCTGTGGAGTTGGTGTCTCGAAAGGAGAATCACTCTAAGGGCCCAACACATCCCAGTCTGTCTCAACACAATAGCGGACAGGGAATCGAGAGCCAAACTAGACACATCCGATTGGCATCTGAACCAGAACTTCTTTCAGACATTAATGGACAGGCTACATTAGGTCAGTGTACGATCGACCTTTTTGCAAGCAGAACCAAACACCAACTTCCCAGATTTTTCAGTCACAAACCCAACCTGGAAGCAGAGGCGATCAATGCCCTGACACGCCTTTCCTCCATTCACTCTAATAGCCAAGTGTCTAAGGAAGGTAATCCATGAGAAGGCAACAATAACTCTAGTATGCCCAGTTTGGCCCACTCAGCCATGGTATGCACAACTCCTCCAACTGGTGGTGGACACCCCCATCCTCCTTCCCATAATACCAGGGCTCTTAACAGGCCCTCGGGGTCAAGAGCACCCTGTGGTGAGCAACAAAACCCCCTTACTTGCCGACTGGAGGGTATCAGGCGAGTTCCTCTCACAAAAGGCTTATCAGGACAAGCTACAGGCATTGTCCTTACTGCCCAGAGATCTTCAACTCAGAAACAGTACAAGTCATGCTGGTCAAAATGGGTGGGCTGGTGTCATAAACAACAAGTTGATCCCATTCACCCTAGTATCGTAAAGGTGGTAGATTTTCTGTCTGACTTATTTCAGTCAGGCCTCCAGTACTCCACCTTAAATTCTTATAGATCTGCAATAAGTTCCACCATACCACCTATGGATGCAAGCCCAGTGGGGCAACACCCATTAGTTTTCAATTCATGAAAACGGCTTTTAACATGCGCCCTCCCCAACCAAAGTACTCCCACACTTGGGATGTTGCATTGGTGACTAAGTATTTGGAAAATCTTCCAAATGATAATGATTTGCCAATCAGTAATCTTACAAAGAAATGTGCTATGTTACTAGCCCTCTCAGGTTCTAAGAGACAATCGGATCTCCGGGCCTTAGACATTAGGTTTAAGAAGCACATCCCTGAGGTGGTAACTTTTCAGTTAGCAACTTCAACTAAGACTAGGAGTTCCAAGAATTCGATAGAATTCTTTTTTCCCCCATTTATGCACAATAAGAAGTTATGCCCAGTAGCATGCCTAGATTCGTACATAGAAAGATCTAAAGCCTGGAGGGGAGTTGGCAATAGGCCCCAACCATTATTTCTCTCCTTTCAAGCTCCCCATAAACCAGTGTCCTCGGCAACTATTGGGAGGTGGTTCGTTAAAGGATATAATGAAGGAGGCTGGTGTTGATGTTGACACATTACAGCTCATTCCACTCGTGGGGCACCAAGTTCAGCTGCAAGGGACAGAGGGGTCTCTATCCAAGAAATCTTACAAACAGCTGACTGGACCAGGGAAACAACATTCAACTGTTTTTACTATCGCCCGAAGTATTGTAACTCATTCGGCAAAGCAGTCCTCCATGGTGAGTGCTCGCTTTAATTAAACAGACCAATTAGTGAATTCAGAGTGCAACCTGCAACAGAATTGCAGATTGTACCAGGCTACATAGTGGCTGCTGAACAATCAGAATTCTATTAAGGTTGCACGAAGAATTCACTTATTCTCACCTCTCCCACCTCTCTTAGAGTACTGCTTTACCATAACTCTTTGTCTCTCTTTCTTCAGACGACTTGTGGGGAGATGACTAGGACTTATTCCGCTGACAAGTGCCTCTATGTTGGACTTTAATCATGGTCTTTATTCAAGTCTGTCTTTGGTTGTTGCCATTGAACGTCGTTTACACTGATGCAAGCCACAGATACTGGCTTCAATGTTTATTCTGTGTTAATAAAGCATGTTTATTTTCTGAGATTTGGTTACCTCTGTAATAATTAATAATGCAAAGTGCAATATGGCCTTATGGGATCGGGATCCTTATTTGGAATAGTAATCTTCCTTTTTAGGAAATGCTTTATAAACGCTTTGTTTTAGGATATTATCTTGGCCAGACCTATTAGTAAATTCTTCATGCAACCTTAATAGAATTTTGATTGTTCAGCAGCTACTATGTAGCCTGGT
The DNA here is from genome assembly GCA_964017195.1 of Siderastrea radians. Classification (NCBI taxonomy): domain Eukaryota; kingdom Metazoa; phylum Cnidaria; class Anthozoa; order Scleractinia; family Rhizangiidae; genus Siderastrea; species Siderastrea radians. The sequence continues at coordinate 22,475,018 of OZ024888.1, read as the reverse complement.
ACAATCTGCAATTTTCAAGTATTGTAATAACGTAAAACTGTCATCTCAATAAGTGTCAAGAGAAACTAGGAACGTAATTATATCATTAGCTGCCTCATTTCTTGTACTGACTTTGATGGCTGCCATATTGGCGCCCCAAAGAGGGACACCAACATGACGGACACATACTGTGTCTTCTAATTTTCTGAAAATTATTTTCGAGCTTACTTTGTTTTGAAGAGTACTATAGACCCAGAAATTGCTGTCATTGTTTGTTTTTACCCACCCTTTAACTCCTTTGTTTCTGACTGTTGCCGGCTTGTGCAAGCAAACTCACCTTATCATAATGATGAAAATCAAAAACTGAGGATATGTAAAATGCACGACATTATCAGTTGTTCAATGTGTAGTAAATGTTTAAAGTCCAGTACTGAGGTCTCACAGTGAAGTATCTGAGCCGTTCAAACCTTGGGTGGTGTGGTCTTACAAAATCAAGGCAAGCCACCTTAACAACACCAAACAAGTGAATGCTACACTAAAAGATCAAATGATGAAAACGCCTGTTCTCTACTTATAATTCCTTTGCATAAGTTTCTCAGTGACTGTTCAATTTTCATCTTACAGGGAATGGAGGAAATTCTTGAATGTTTTCTCAAAGATGACAACCCTGATATGACCAGGCAGATTCAGTTCATCATTAAACAACTCAACTCTGGTAATATGATGATTACAAGGTTTTGTAAAATGTATTAATTAATTCATAAGCTTATCATCTTAGCATAGGCAAATCAATCATGTAAGAAAAAAAAACTTTAAAAACTTTAAACCTAGTAATGTATCGTCATTCTCAAATGCTCAGAGGTATTTGATGTCAGTCTTAGGGCAGGGACGAGGGAGAGTGTGGTGCGATGGGCAAACAAATTCATTTTTTGCCACATTTTTAACTAAAGAAACTGCCTTGAAATCTCAGGGATGGAGAATACTAATAAGGGAACCCATTAACGTTTATTAGTTTAGTTATGTTGCCCACAACACAATAGAGTGATTTTACTTAACCCGTGAAATAGATACCAAACTATTTCGCACCATTACACACTAATTCCATTGTTTTCTTTTGTTCAACTTTAACCGTTAGATACTTATTGTTAGATACTGTTTCATGGGTTAAGTGAAATCACTCTAATAATCAGTGGTTTCATTAGTAGGCAGGTACCTGCAGTATATGGGCATCTTTTTCAACTCAAGAAGCCGCTCACATTATCCTGGCTTTATAGTCTGAATCTGCTGTCTACTTTGCCTAGCCCTCACACCTACTTTGAATGTTATACAAAAGCCAATATAAGCCAGTGCAATTTGTGAAGCACTGCAGGCAAAAGTTAGAAAATATATTTTTACAATAACAAGAAGAACTTTTGAACCTCCTAGTGAAAAAGTTTCAGAGCCTTGGATATTTATAGCATTGTTGATGTCAAAAAAATATGAACACAGTCACGCATTGCATGCTTGACCTACAAAAAATGATCATATTTTGGGAACGCGTTTTTGTCTGGGATTTTCCATCGTATGCTTGTGGACAGAGGCTGTGGCCGTAAGTGAGACCTTTTAAATAAGTAACTTTTTTCTTCTACCCATTCTCACATTCTGACAAAAATCCAGAAAACGAAAATGAAACCAGCCAAGCCTTAACTGAATCGAACACCAAATTGGCGCCACAGAAGCTGTTTATTTCATTCCAACAATGTTTCCGCCACTGGATCCTCTAATTTGATGTTCATACTTGATGCTGATGATGCACATGAGCGCAGAGGATGATAGTAGACGACCTCTGGTGGTTTGCTGATAGTGATTTTCGATTCAGCACGGCGTTTGAACACCCTATATTCTTTGTCCCTCAAGAACATGTTGTGCAGAGCGGGAGGAGGTGGATCAGAGGCTGTTTCTCATACACGCCCTTTGCACCTGTAACGCATCGTGGCTTTTGTATCTGAATCAAGACGACTTCATAAGGAGATGCCTCTGTTGCTTCATTGAAAGGTTTAGGATCTACTCTACTGCCATAGTTTGCTACGTCTCCTGGGCCGTTGGGTTTTCTCTTGCGGCTCTTTTTTTCGTTTTCTTTCTTGCTGGCTCCACTGGGAATGGTTGAGGTACCAAATTAGTAAGAGGCACTTTGTCGGACTGGGTGTACTGTGGCAGTTTTCCAAGTTGATAGGCTAGAGCTAAAGTGTGTGCACAGATTCCTCTCTTGATATATCTAACGGTTTTTGAAATTGGTCCAGGGCAGGAGCCAGTAAACGCCAAAACCATATGGGTAGTTTGAGTGAATTTAATGGGTATCCAACGTAGACGTTGAAAATTTATGTTTGAGCAAGTTTTTTTGTCTAATCCGAATAAAAACTAGTAAATGTGAAGAAATCCGAAATGTGAATGTAGTAAATGTGAAGAAATTTTTTTTACCCGCCACCCTCTACATGCCACTCGCTACGCTCTACCCGCTACCCACCACCCTCTACCCGCTACCCGCGGAAAAGTGCTGCGGAAGGCTACATAAATAATCAGAAAAGCGTTAACACAACTAAAAAGACTAGGACAGACATGAAAACACTTTTCCCCTACATGAAATCAATTAGTATGAGAAATGAAAGCATGGAAAGCGTTCCTGCATCTTACCTTGACCATCTGTTGTCCACGTTTTTCATGAACATACGTATTACTAAATAGAATGGAGAAGAGTACGAACCAGATACCATATCCGGTTTTCAGCAAAGCATTCAAAGGTATTTGAGTGACAAGAGGTCTCCAGTGAACATTCTGGAGGACAAAAACATTGAAAAATCAAGGAAAGTTCTTGGTACGAAACGCAACTCTCTGGTTCATGACCACGGGAAAGGCAACCAACCACAAGCAGCTCAGGTGCTTGAAGATGATGAAATGTTCTCTTTGAGACTGGAGAATTGGGCAACACCAATCCAGTTTCTCTTTAGAGAACTGTTTGGTGGTTTTTGTCCCTATATTTTGATTGCAGAGCGAGGGATGAAAGTCGAAAGCTACACTGGGGAGACGCACAACTCACACAAGATCAAGATGGCCAAGAAATGCTTGTTTGGCTGGCTGAATGTGGCCGTCAAGACCCAACATGGCCAGGAAAAGGGTCACCAACATGCTTTTCAACCCGAAGTGTATGCTACTAATACAAAGAGTTGCCCAGTACTGCAAAAAATTCAAAAGCCACAGGCCTGTACAAATGAACGGAATAGCTGCGCCATTCTACTTAGCAGTTCGGCATAACCATAGCTACAGTGACGACATTTGTGACCCTCCATGGGAAAACCAGCATAATGGTGATGACACGGACATGGTATTTTAACACGGTAAACAAAAGAAAATTTCGTTGACACGGTAGCGCTGTGTCACGATGCACACCTAATTAAAATTTTCTTTTGTCTCATACAAACAATGGAGCGTGTTCAGTGAAACAAAGAAGTGTGTCAAGGATTCGAAAACAAAAGCCATGTCTTATTGCACGCTGGTGAGCGAAATGTCACGTTTGAGCTGTGTCAAATTGCACAGTAGAAAAAACATCTGTTCTGTTTTACAAAAGCAAAATCACAAGCACACCGAAATCGGCAATGAGCACGTCAGTAGCGGCTTTGTTTTGCAAGCATCACGGCAAATTTATGAAAACTCATAACTCCGGTTTTATAAGGCCTATAAAGATGATTGAAACAGGAAATAACTCTTCATTTAAAGGTCTGATTTGTAATACAGATTACCACGATGCGCCGAGTATTTCTCGGTACTTTTATTGCAAACGAATTCGATTATCTTCACACGTGTGTAAACCTGCTCACTCAGGTGAGAAGGAATACAAATACCCGGCGAAGACTTTGAATAGAAAGCAACGTAATGTTTGCAAAAATACTTCCATTCATTTCCTAAATGAAGAATTACAAAAACACGCCGCTCTTATCACAAAATTACAAGACGAAAACCAGGCATTACAGAAGAAACACGCAAAAATATCGGAAGATAATGTAGCCATGAAAAGAAATCAAAGCCTACTGGAAGCAGAAGTCGCGTTTCTTAAAGATCAGGTTAAAGCCCTTTGGGAGAAATTGAATGTACACCCACCAGAAAAAACCATTACGACTGCTACGTCGAGCCAGACTACCCCCCGCATAGAGGACAACAGCATAATTTGCGCAACGAATAAAGAATATGAAAATTCAACTTCTACACCAGCATGCGCCCAGTGGAAAGAAGACGAATTGCTCGTCGTGAATCTACCAACATCTAACTCTTTCTCTCCCCTCCAAGAACCCCCCACAAAACTTCTTGAAAATGGCAAACAAGACAAGCCAAAGTCAGCTAATCCCAAACACCCTACTACGTCCTCTGCTAGCAACAACAACACTCGTTCTAATGAAGTGATCTTCCTGTGTGATTCCAATGGAAAGTTTTTGGACACAAGACAAATGCTTTCATCGAAACACGAAGTCAAGTACATCAGAGCACCACTGATTGAACACGCAAGATCCTACTTACAAAGTGACGTTCGCACTCCTCCTCAACTGATCATACTGCACACGGGAACAAACGACCTTGAGAGAATCTCTAACATTTTAATATTGATTACTGAGGCTTCCACAAAGTTCCCATGAAGCAAGATATTTTTCTCAACACTTCTTCTCCGCAACGACATCCCAACACCGATAATCACCTCAATAAATGATCAATTAATTAATAGCTGCTCAAGACTACCCAACATACAGTTAGTTTAACACAACAACCTGTTCGCGAATCAACTCAACATTCTCCACGATAACAAGCACATTCTTAAACGACACATAGGGCTTTTCGCCAAAAATCTGAAAGATGCCATTCACGGCCGTATCCAACCAAGAATGGCAACATCTTCAAATGCCCCGCCAATCCAAAGAGCACAACCAAATCAACCGGCATCACCCCAAGGTCCCAATACAGTGTTGGGGCATGCCTCATACAGCAATGCTGTCAAGAACACACTATACCCTGGCCTTACCACCCTCAAACGCAACCTCCGCCCATACCACTTGCCACACCACAACTACAGCAACGGATACCCCCAGCACCACACCAAACTGCACCACATCAAATGCTCCCACATGCTGCGAAACCCCTACAGCAACAGATACCTCCTGCCCCACACCAAAGTACACCATATATGCGTATCCCAACGCACCACATTAAACGCTTGCGCATGCTGAAAAAATGGAAACTACCCGGCCGTGAAAAGACACCAATACCTCAGGAAATCATATCTTTTCTACGATTTGTAAAATCATTTCTATAATTAACCAAGCAACCTGATTTGAACATTAGACACTTAATTAAGTAGGATAAATTTTATACCAGTATAATGAGTATACTAAGTAATTTAGCAATCTATCATTGGCACCAAAGATCACTCCGATATTTCAAGCAACCTGTCCTTTTGTGCTTGGACTATCAACGGACTATCTTCCAAATACCTTGGAAACAAGTTACAATTAAGTATTGATATTTTGAGCCTTATTGATAATTCTGATTTTATAGTACGAACCGAAATTGGCAATTGCTCTGATTTGGAAATAGCCAGATATAAATCTTTTATTCAATGTTCCACTCCTAACCAGTCGAGAAAAGGTGGTTGGAACTCTGGAGGAATAGCTTTATTTTACAAAATTGGTTCAAAATTGAGAAAAGTTTCTTAAATTCAGTGAAGGATATTTACGTTTGCGGGGTGTATATACCTCCGTGTAACTCAAAATATTTCGATCTCGAAATTTTTGATCAGCTAGAGCAAGGCATAGTACACTTTTCTACAACAGGATCAGTAATTCTTATGGGGGACTTTAATTCAAGAACCGGAAATACTCCGATACTGTCTCACAAGAGGGCAACAGTATAATTACTAATGATCAGTCAGAATCACCTTTTCAGCCAGCCCAAAGAAATAGTTTTGATAATGTATTAAATAGTCATGGGAAAAAACTATTAGAAATTTGCAAAAACCTTGATCTAAGAATAGTTAATGGAAGAGTTAATGGAGATACCCTAGGCAGACCCACTTTTCATGGAAAAAACGGGACAAGCGTTATTGATTACATAATATGCGATCAGTGCACATTTCTAAACGTTGCCAATTTTGTTGTTAAACAGCCGTCCTACTTGTCGGACCACAGTGCCATCGTAGCATGGTTGAATCTTAGCACCAGCTTACCAGCGAGCGAAACCCAAACTTCAACCTCCACCAATAGATTAATAAGTCTGCCACGCCAGTTTTGCTGGGAAAATGACTCTTACTTAAAATTCAGAAACGCATTACATACGGAACCAATCCAAATTCTAATCAGAGAATTTATGGAACAAAACACTGAAGATGTAAATGTCTCGGACGATGCTGTCAACATTCTAACTGCGACATCAAAAATCTGCCTCAAGATTAAAACCAAAAGATCTCGTAAACGTATTAGGATAACATCTAACAAAAAATGGTTCGACCGTGAATGTCAACTGAAAAGACACAAATTACGAAGACTGTCAAATCAAAAACATTGCGATCCCCTTAACTCTGATTTACAGCAGAAATTTCACAAAACTCTGAATGATTATAAAAATTTCCTTGACTCGAAAAGGAAAGAATTTCAGAAAGAAAAAACTACCACTACTACTACTACTGCCACTACTACCACTACTACCCCTACTACCACTACTACTACTACTACTACTACTACTACTACTACTACCACTACGACTACCACTACCACTACGACTACTATGACTAGGACTACGACTACTACTACTACTACTACGACTACTACTACTACGACTACTACTACTACGACTACTATGACTAGGACTACGACTAGGACTACGACTACTACTACGACTACTACTACTACGACTACTACTACTACTATGACTACTACTGCTACTGCTACTGCTACTACTACTACTACTATAGATTTAGCCAAGCCTAAAAGCGGAGCCGCCAAGGAATAAACTGGTGTTCGTTTCTCAAAAATAGTCCTGAAACTTTTCGGTCTGAAATATATTTCGGGGCTTTTTTTGGCTCGTTTGCTTTTGAAAAGTGTTTCTCAAAAAGCCTGAAAGTGTTCCGAATTGTCCTCCAATATTTTGGGGATCATTTCTGTAAAACCAAGCTCGAAACGTCATTCTGGAGGCTGAGCACAGCTTGATTATTTTTTTTTCTGACATTAAACTGAACACGTTTTACTCACGAGCCGTTTTCCTTGGTGTTTGCAATGTTTCCATATCCTGTCATTAACTGTCAAGGCTTGTCAAATCTCCTTGGATTATTGGCTGTTCGCTTGAATGAACTTGAAACGGCGCTCGTTTACAAAAACAAGGTAACGATTATTCGACTGTTTAAATGGGTTATCTTCATCGCGTTTGGATGTTAACAAATAACATGAACTGCCACTAAATAAAAATATTAGTCTGGTCAAAAATTTATGCTGACATTTAACCGGCATTTTACCGGGATTACCCGAAAGAAAGAATCTGGGGAGCTTCAAAGCACTTGTAATAAACTTATCGAAGAAATGTCGCGTAGGTTTTAGCAGCCGCAAAAAAACTCGAGCACTTTGAGGAACACACATTACTTACCAGATAAAATAGCTTTAAACTCAAAACTGCTTTGCTTATTGTCACTTAAGTAACCCTTATATTTCGTTCTCTAACTTGAGACCATCGAGATTGAAAACAAACAAACACCAAACATGCTTAACTCTGTGGCATAAGTTTTGCGGCTGCAAATTGTCTGAAATTTGAGCGATTTTAAAAATGCACAGAACTGTTTTTGGAAGCTTTTCGGATATAAGTAAAGGTTTCGTTATACAAAAACAAGTAAAAATCAACACTGGTAAAATCGAACGACATTTCGGTGTCGTCATGATGCCATTTTCAAGTTCAAAAATGATTCAAATAAACTGTCAGGAATGGTAGCTGGAGATTAACATAAATGATTTATGCAGAGTCACGCAAATAGTTTAGCTCGAATGAGCACAAAAACCTATCGTCATCTATTGGCAAGCACTACAGTGACAAACACTGTATTGTCCCGAAAGACCTTGACAAACAGTGTTTCGTCCTAAAGAAGTGTCGGAATAAGTTCGATTATTTAGTGCACGAAATGTTGCTAATTAGAGAATTGACACCATCTCTTAATGTCCAATCGGACTCAATTCGCTTCGCTTAAAAGATTATTACTATTGAAAACTTCTAGGACAAGAAAATCAACAGTTGCACAAAGAGATGGACCAGACAGTCAAAATTGAAAGCAAAAAGTTGTGCAGTTGCGACGGTGCTTAGACCTACTGTTACATTTGTATGAATAAACAAACACAAAATAATGGACAGAGAAATCATTTTTGAAAAATGTTTATTCGAAAACCCGTAAGTTTATACTTAAATGCAATTCGCGTTACACTTCTAAAAGCGTAGATCGGTCTGAGCATGGCAAAATACTCAAGAATCTGTCACAAATCAGTGAGCGCGTTTTCTAAGTCAAAAGTAAATGACACATTTCTAATGACTTAAATCAAATTTCCATTTCAAAACGTAATTTCTTTCACCGTAATACTCAAAATCATGTACCTTAGACCCTTTAAAACTTCACTTACTTGGTTGTGTTTCAGAACAGGGCAAACTGTCCGCCGTGAAGAAAACAAAGCGATGAAGTCCTTTGAAGGCAGCTTTCATAACTTGAACTTTTTGCCTTCTACCAGTATTCTTTTGAACTTTTTCTTTCCATTTATAGATATTAGATGTTTTTTTTGTCAAGTATACAACTTCAGTACTCTCGAACAATCGTTTTGCTAAAGAAGCTTAAGCTTTTAAGGAAACCTCTTTTTCAAAAGCGACGATAGTGATGCGATTTCCCGCCAAGAAAAATGCTCGTTGCCTAAAAGCAGCACGCGATTTCCTGCCAAGAAAAGATGGCATTCTCTACCCCCATCGGGTTGTCTTGGGACTCCCCTCCCCCTCCCACAGAGTCTGTGCGGACGGACGGACATACGGATCTACGAACGGTCACGTGACTATTACGAAACAACCAAAATTTCTCGGAGTGATAGGTTACCAAATTTCCTTAGCAATGGAGCTCCGCTGGCGGGCTTTACCCGCAGGCTCCGCTACTACTACTACTACTACTACTACTACTACCAGCATAGTACCCAGGCGTTCTCTTCTCGCTCACACAACTTGGCGCGAAATTTCGTGACGTCACCGAATGGCATACCGCGAAAACGCCTAGTGAATAATGCCAAATTCAAGATGGCGCCGTCTGATTGAAGGAGGGTCATCAAACTCTTCAACATTTTGCTGTTGATACCTAGCGGGAATAGTATCTAGCATGCTATTGTTACATTTGGAAGCGTCTAGGCTCAGCTACCTTCAAAGTTGCCTCTTCAATTATATTTCCGTTGGTTTTTTGGCTTGGCAGCTGATTTTATCTGACCTGCATGCTGAGCAGAAGTGCTGCACGATATCGAATCATGACTCATACAATTTCAAAATTTCAAACTACCGGCAATGGTTCAAGTGTTTTCTGTGCATTTCCATACGTATACATGACCATTAATTGAAACATTTGGAACTCCATGTTCATTTTCCGATTGTACAGGCAATGTTTTGTTCGGCTGTGAGGCTGTGTTTTGAGAGGAAGCAAGAAATAGCATACAACGTGGGACCGCTAGTTTCTCGTGGCACTTGCTACCGATTGAGCAGTGTCGTGAAAAGAGAGATCAAAATATTTCTTTGGGAAACTACTTTAGCGGAGGTAAATTATGTATTAAAGTTTTGTTCAAAATGACTGGACTTCTGAAGTACTTGTATCAATCCAGCTTAATTAAAATTGATATAAACTTAAGCTTACTTGTCAAGAGGGCTTTGTAGTACACAGACAAGGGAATTTTTCTCATTAAAAGGTTTATTTCTACGAGTTTTAGCTCAATAAGGACTGTAATTTATAGTGAGTATTTGCAAGTTGCAGTCTCCTAAAAATGTTCCAAATTTCCATCAAACTTTTGTTCTGTTGTCTATATATTAGGCACAAAATATAGTTACACGGATTGACCTTTATCCTTTATTTACTAAAAAAAATGTTATCTATGAGAATCTAGGACTTCTGCACAATTGAGAGAACCTTTTAGGGAATAATATATAACAACTGAGAAAATAAAGCAGTTCTGTGATCTGATTAGTTATTAGATGAGTTTGGATGGTCTTCAGAAAGACTGACACTAGCCACAGTGTTTAATTTCTTAAGTCTTTCAATGGTTTTAATGGCTGAGAAATAAAACATTTATTGGCGTCCACCCCAGTGGGATGGCCTCAAGGAATCCTGTGTATTTATCAAGATAATTCCCTTATCATTTCACTGATATCAAAATTGCAATAGCCCTGAGAAGAGCACTTCAGGCAAAGTGAACAATGCCCACAGGATGTCCTATACGTGGGTTATGGAGTGAGGGGAGTGTGAACACATTTTGGATTTGGAATTTGTGATTGTGGCATTTTTTTAAATTAAAAAAAAATGGCCAAGTATCTTTTGGAGTACAATACAGTAAGTTTGGGTTTGCTGATATAAGTACAAACTGGGCATCATTTGGTTAAGAAGTATTTTTGAGGGTTTAGCACTGGCCCATAGGTATTTTGGGGGTTTAGTTCTGCCCCCACTTTTTTGCAATTACCACTGTTCCCCATAAGTCTATGTCCCCAATGTTATCCCAAAGGATGGTGTTGATGAGTGCTCAAAAAACAATGTTCTCACTTTTTGGGAACAACAGAGTCAGTATGTTTTCATTCAGCCAGGGACCTGATGTTTGCCTTTTTGGTAGTTGCTCATGTTGTGTGACAAAAGTTGACAGAGGACAGGTTTGTAACTTAATTGTCTGGCTCTGCAACGACTTTAAAACTGCAAGATGAAAACGTCTAATCACCAAACATAATTACCTGAAAGTATGGCCTAAAGGAAATAAGCTCTCTAAGCAAAAAGTGACTTTTTGGCCAAGGCAATAAATGCTGCAACATCTTCAAATAATAAAGTATAACCTATGCTTTGTTTTATTCTGGTGTGATTGGGAATCTCTTACAACTGGGATGTACCTCAGGTTTGAATATGAAATTAAAACAAAACAAACTGCAACCTATAAAAAAATTGAAGTTAAGGAATATGCTACACAAATCCCACAGTACTAACCCAAGCATGCAAGTGACAGACGCACTCCATCAAAACGACAAAATTCTGCCTAATTTCTATATTCTTGATAGTTGTCCATCCCTCTCACTGCTTCCTAAGTGTCTTAAACAGAACAAACTGAAAGGAAATTTTGTATGATGTGGACATAATAGTTTGGGTAAATTATGCGCAGTGTTATTTGCTTTTGGGTACTCAATTTTAGGTCGTAAACTTGGACCATGGCAAGGGCTTAAGAAAAGTTTCTGACGTAAAATGAGTCATTAGGCTGTCACTTGACGCTACAAGACTGTGATATTCCTTGCACAGATGTCCATACACTTGATTCTCAAGAGACAATTTAATAAACAGCAGCTCTATAAATTTATTCAGAAATCTGCTTTACTGATTACCCATACAGTTATTCAAAGCTTATGATACAATGGGTTTTATTTGTGCTACCGACTTGAGTCTAATCTTAGTTGTTGCCTTTGAGTGGAGGGCTTATGAGTGTGAACTCATTTCCCCGTGCAGTATAGTTGACATAGTTGGTAGTGACAGAACTCTTCTCTTTACAATAGCTGCTCTGTTTGTTCAGAATCCGGCCGCCTGTCGAAGTGGAACAAAATTAGCGTCAAATGATTGACTCATTCAAGTTACTACATGTGTGGTTAATATTCGTGAAATACACGGAATACGCTTAAAACTGGAAACAGAACTGTGCCAGATCTAAAGAGGTTATCTTAAATTGCCGTTAAAATTGGTTTTAGATATATGACAACTCTAATATGTAAGTAAATAAGTCAACAAAGCAAAATTTTCAACACGTTACGTAAAAATGATAAGAAAAATATCTAAGTAAGACATGCTGAGATATATGAACAAGACAGCTGACACGACGAGCAAATATCTATATATAGCTTTGCTGTTTCTCCACTAATTTTAGGACTTCCAGACTGTAATTATGGCATTCAATTGGAGCAAAAGATTTTATATTCAGCAATAATTCAGGAAGAAAAGATACAATTAAAATGTTGAAACTATTTAAAAAATATACTTACCTTGAGTCGATCAAGTCTCTGGAACCCTTCGCTTTTTCCAACGGATTTTTTTCAAACTACATAAAAATTCCGCAGTTTTGCCCCTCAGGTTGAACGAGGTTGGTAGTTCCAAAAAATGCTTTTCTTATCCCTGTGTCTGCTCTCAGAGGGCAGAAATATCGGATTGAAATCAGGGACAAAAACGTGAAATTCAGGGGTTGCTTTGGCATTTTTTCCTAGGCATTCTCCGGGGACCTCATTGGTGACGTCATGACATTTCGCACCAAGTCGAGTCGAGTGAGCGGGAGTAGAACGCCTGGGTACTAGGCTGTACTACTACTACTACTACTACTACTACTACTACTACTTCTACTACTACTACTACTACTACTACCTCCCCAGTGTAAACAGGAACTGATATCGGTTTTATCAGTGTCTGCACTTTCTACTTTTGACCTTCAAAACATGCGAATTGTTCCAAATCAGCCAATCAGCGCATCGTGACCCGTTGGCAGTTCAAACAGTGGCGATGTGCTGATTAGCTAACTTGGAAACGACTCGCATAGCTTGGAGGTCTTAGTTTTCGAGTTCTTAGGTCTTAGGATGCGTTTTTGGAAAAATCTAAAAACGGATTTGTGAACCCAGATCATGTGGATTCTTCGACACCAAAAAAACGCAATATCCGAAAAAGAATTATTTTGTTATGACAAGAGAGGCTGGAGGCACGCAATATTTATATCAGAACGATATTTATCTAGTACTGCCCCAGAATTTGACTAGAATGGAATACAAATAATTTATAAACAAGCAGATTTTCTGCAGTAGTTCACGTGAACTCGCTATTTGCATTCACAATCATCAAAATAGGTCCCTGAATTGCAGAAATGGTACACAAATGAATTTATCCTGACGTGTTAATGGTTCTGTCTGTACTTTTGGAGAAAACTTTACAAATTATACAGAACAAAATTATCACCTGAATTTTCTTTTCCACCATCGAATGTTTTGTCGCGCAAGATCAAGAGAAAATATGGCGAGACAAGTAAAGTTGCATGGAAGACCACTTGACAGATGTACTATTTTGGGATCCTTTCCCAAAAAAACGCTTGGATCATGAATCTCAAAAATCCGGATTTAGATTTGATCTGAAGAATCCCCTCGGGGTGTGGTTTCTTTGGATTCGTGATCCATTTGTAGATTTTAGTAAAAAAAAAAATGCAAAATCCGTTTTTGGATTCAAGAATCCGGATGTACGGACCCAAAGACTTAACTGCCCACAGAAGATATTTACGTTCTAATTCGCTATGCTCAAATGAAGGTAAATTATTTCCCCTTAAATACTGTAGAAAACATAATCACAACAGCTTGATGGTTGGATGCTCAGGCAAACCAAACTGACGTTTATTCGACAAGCAACAATATTTAACAGACACAGTTATAGCTTATTACAAGCTGATGAGCACGCTAGAGAAGGCAAAGGAGGCAGCGGCGGAACATTGAACAAATTACACCACTCAATGAACTTAAGAAACTCGTTCTTATATTTCTTCACTGTGGAGTCAGCTTTAGATCTGAATAACATCGAGGGAAAGTCCTTCAAGTCTGATAATAGAAGAACGTTCCCCTCTATAAAATAGCAGAAAATAGTACAAGAGTCCTAGAGCAGTGCCCTCCTGCCAGGGCCAGGGTGGCAAGCGCCCACAACTTTCTGTCCAATATCAACTTGGGCCAGTGCCCCCTCTCGCTGTTAGCTTTCGATGACAAGCGTCCCGTATTTCTAATTTCCATTAAAGAAAAACGAAGGCACGCAAAACGATGATCAAAAACGGAAAACGACTCAAATTCTTGCTATGAAAACGAAACAAGACTAGGAGACTAGGGCCATGATGGCAGGTGCCCACAACTTTCTGCCTAGCATGCATATTAAATGCTCACAACAATCTCTTGCGACGCTTTTGGAACGTGGACTTGTACATCCTCCCCCACCAGTGACGAACAGTCATTAACATCTCTGTAGACTGCTGTAGGATTTAATGGAAGACGTCTGTCAAATAAGACTTGTTCTCTATAGTCTTTTCCAACAAGTGTAATTTCTGCACCGGTCTGTTGATCATTCCTTTCTTGGTTTGAACTCTAACTGTGCGAATTCTCCCGTCCTTGCAAGGAAAGGTTTCTGCAACTTTATCGATTCCCCATTTTCCTCTGGGAACGTTGTCTTCTGAAATCAAAACGACATCTTTTTCTTTCGGTGGGTTTTCATCTTTAAACCATTTCTAGCGGACATTAGTTCCTGGTAAATACTCTTGTAACCAACGAGACCAAAAGTGATTTTGAAGTCGCTGTTGGTACCGATAATGCTCTGACAAGGATACTTCTGCTTTCTTGGGTAAGTTATCAGGTGGACTTTCTAAATCCCTTCCAATGGCTAACAAAGCCGGAGTAATAACTCTTCCATCTCTTATGTCATCACCAGTGTACATCAAAGGACGAGAGTTGATCGAAGCTTCTATGTCTGTCAGGACAGTCAACATCTCTGTGTAATTGAGGAAAGCTTTCCCCAACACTTTCCGTAAAGGTTCTTTGAGTTCTCAACACACTCTTTCCCAGTGACCACCACGATGGCTGGCCCTTTCCGTTGTAAACTTCCAGCTTACTCCTTGATTGGCCAGTTTTTCTTCCACGACATTTGGGTCTACCTTCGTTAACTTTATTCTTTGAGTCGATGCTTTGAAAACCTTTGCTGCTTTATGGAAAGTAGTCTGGTTGTCTGAATGTATTACTTTCACCATCCCTCGTTGATTAGCCATGCGGCGAAAGGCTTGCAAGAAATCTTCAGTCGTCATGCTGTTCAACAATTCCAAATGGACTGCACGGGTATCTTCACAAATGAAAATGCGTACATAGGTCTTTGACGTAGTTGTTCCTTTCACCTTCAGATACAGTGGGCCTGTGAAGTCCAGTCCAATGCTGGTAAATGGTGGTGCTATCTGCACTCTTTCAGCTGGAAGGGGTGCCATCTTCTGTTGAACTGGCTCAGTCTTCCAACGTTTACAAGTTAGACATTTTCTCAGGACTCTCTTTACTTCTTGCCTTCCTTGTGTGAGCCAAAAACGTTGACAAAAAATGGCTAGGGTCGTCTCTGGACCAGCGTGGCTTGCTTTGACATGAACGTGAAGGATTAACTTCTCTATAACAGGATCATTATGTGGTATAATAGTTTCGTCTGGAATCTGTGCGAATTGTAAACCTCCACCAACCACAAGCAACTTCTTGGATTCATCAAATTGTGGATCTAGCTTAACGATGCAACTCTTCTGAGACACTTTTCCTTTGTTATTACTTTTCCTTTGTTACAAAGTTCCTCAATTTCTGGGAGAAAGACAACTCTTTGTTGTTTCTTAGCCACATGAATTCTGATTCCTTTATTTCCTCAACGGACAGCTTCCCTTTCTTTGGTTCTCCGCGTAAACGTGACCACTCTAGGATCCACGCAGTTATTCGTACTAAGCGCCGCCAGGTTTCATATCTTAATGCCAGGGGAGGAGTCCTTTCTTGAACCCTTGTTAGACAAACAGTGTCACTTGTGTCAACAGTTTCTTTCCTTGCTTCAATTAGACACTCATCTGGAACTGCTGCATTAGTTTCACACACAGGCCAATGACTGCCAGGTTGTTGTAACCAATGTGGACCGTTCCACCAAAGCTTGCTATTTTTCAGTTTAGATGCAGAAATTCCTCTTGTGACCAGGTCTGACCAAATCTGACCAGGTCTGTCCAAATCTCCACTGACTTGGTGCGACTCTTTGCTGAATCTCTTGAACTCTGTTTGCAACAAAGACCTTCCAAATAGAGCTTGGCCTCTTGATCCACGCAAGTGCAATCTGACTATCCGACCAAGCATATATTGTGTCTACCGCGATTCGGAGAGCTTGCATGACGTAATTAAGTAGTCTTGCAGTGATGAACGCCGCAAGAAGCTCCAGTCTTGGCAAAGTGACCTGTTTCACCGGTGCTACCCTGGACTTGGCCATAACTAACTTGGATACTCTGTTGCCATCTCCGTCCTCAGCACAAATGTAGACCACTGCACCATAAGCTCTTTCGCTGGCATCACCAAATCCATGGAGTTCAACTTTGTCAACTGAAGTTAAATTTCGTAGCAACCACCTCGGAACTTTGATTTGATCCACGTTCGCCAATTCATGTTTCCAGATCTCCCAAGACTCTGCGATGTCTGAGTCTAATGACTGATCCCAGTCTAGACTTCGAGTCCACAGTTCTTGAAACAACAACTTTGGTATCATCAGAAATGGAGTCAGCAAACCCATTGGATCAAAGACTTTCAAGTACAGCCTAATCAAGCTTCTCTTGGTCTTAGGATCTTCTGTCGAGATGCTGGAACCATTTGTAAACATCAACACGTCATCCTGTGTATTCTATGAAGTACCCAGTGCCTTTAATGAATCTGACATCTTCTCAGGTTTAGTGGTCGGCACACGTGTCGGCACTCTTTCATGAAGGGGCGTGGTTTCTATAACCTTCTGGGAATTTGAAGCCCATTTCGTTAATTGAAATCCCCCTTTTGAAAGGAGATCACAAAGTTCATCCTTCAATTGTAGTGCACTGTCGTCTTCCGGAGCACCAGAAAGTACATCATCCACGTACATGTTCTCATTCACTTCCTTGGCTGCCGTTGGATAATCTTTCTCGTAGTCTTTTGCGTGCTTTTGTGCTGTAGCAACGGAAAGAAATGGAGAAGGTGTATCTCCAAATGTCACTCAGGTCATACAGTAAACGTCAGGCGCTCGATCAGTTTGCAAATCTCTCCACAAAAATCTGTGACTGTTCTGATCCTGACGTCTAAGTTAAATTTGAAGAAACATCTTTTTGATGTCTGCCATGAGACCGATTTTATGGTATCTGAATCTGAGTAGAACATGTCCGAGATCTGGCTGCAGCTTCGGACCTTTAAGAAGACATGAGTTGAGAGATCACCATCAGGAGATCATCACCATCAGGAGATTTGGCACTGCTGTCAAATACGACTCTACACTTTGTAGTGGCTTTGTCTTCTCGGAATACCCCATGATGAGGGATGTATCGTATCTTCTCTGCCTTGCATTCTTCTTCATGTATCGCTCAGGCAGGGCCATCATCAATGTATTGTTTCATTGTCTCACAATACATCCTCGCCTTCTGTGGATTCTTTACTAGCTTTCTTTCGGTGGAGACAAGTCTTTGATAAGCTTGGTCATAATTATCAACGAGAGGTGGGTGGTCTTTCTTCCAAGGAAGGCCAACTTCATGTCGCTCGCCATCGAAACGACAGGAATTGTTAAACTGATTAACTGCATCTTCTTCCTCGGCCGTTTTTTCATCTCTCCGATGATGTACAATTCCAATAGCGTCCAGTTCCTAGAAACGTGTAAGTTGATCATGTACATTGTCCATCTTCATCACGGTTAGCATGGCTGTCGTCTCTTCACCGTTCTTAGATCCTGGGACAGGACCACTCAGAAGCCAACCCAGTCTTGATTTTGTTGCGATTGGAGTTCCTGGTGGTCCTCTTTTAATGCTCCCTTGTACTAATTTGTAATACTGGTCAGCGCCAACCAGAAGATCCAACGTAGCAGCTTTCCTTGGGAAATTGTCAGCGAGCTTGAGATTTCGCAGATGATTACATCTTCTTACATCTACGTCTACAGCTGCGAGAGGAGCACATGCACTGTTTATAGTCCAGGCATCAATAAAAATCATTTGACCATCATTCGAATCAAAAGGTGCCAGCTTAAACTTCACGCGATTCATTCTTTTGTGCTGTTCTTGACCTCCCAGGACTTTAATCTTCATGGTAATGGGAGATCCATGAGGCTTCAATTTTAGATCATCAGCAATGGCGGTTCTCAGGAAAGTCTCTTGCGATCCACTATCCGAAAGGATATGGACTGAGCATTCCTCATCTTCGTAAATCAATCTTGCACAAGCCGTTGGCAGTAGATTATGTTTGTTTGTGGACACAAATCCCGTGAAAGATTGTTTATCCTCTTCATTCACCTTTGACCTGTCTGTAGCGATGTGTAGAAGCTCGTGGTGTTTTCTTCCACATTCGTCAACTGAACGTCGTGGTGCCTTACAGGTCCTTGAATTGTGGGAAACGCTTCCTGGTTGTAGACAATTAAAGCACGTTGGAGCACCCTTCCGTGTCATTAACATATCCCATCTCTCGTCGGGGCTTTTACTCAGGGCAGCTGGGCACTTTGTTGTCTCATGACCCTTTGCACAAAATCCACACTTCATCATTTTGTAATCAGAGGCACCAACTAGGGATTGAGCTGACATTTTCTCTTCATCATCAGGATTCTTTGATCTTCTGTCTCTGCCTTTCCTTCGTTTGTGTTTTGGCAGTGTGGCTGCCCCCAAACGTCACACTTGTAGCATCCGAAGGAGTTTCGAAAACAAACAAATATTTGAAGCTGAGCTTACCACTTCATGACGGTCTTCAGACTTTCACTCCTCAGAAATTTGACCTGACTCTCGAGACATGTCGAGTTGTTGAATCCAAGCCAAACGCACGTAAGCACTTTCTACAAGGTTTTAGACCACTTGCTGTCCATCCAATCCTTCGATAAGCCGTCCAGCTGCCATTGCGAAGTTGTAGTTGCCAGCGACAATGTCATTTCCGTAATAGTAAAGCTCCACTAAGGAACCCTAAGTTGTTATTGTGGCTGCCCCCGAACCTCACACTTGTAGCATCCGAAGGAGTTTCGAAAACAATAAGACCGTTGTTATTCACAAGATTACTTTATTCTTGAGATAACAACTTAGTCCTTCTTCTTTACACATACGCATAACCGAAGGATTACTCGGATTAAAAAACTAAACGGTTCACACTCGTGAACAAGACAAACATGGCGACTCGAGCGGAGCACGAGCGGTTACCAAGCAGCATGAGAGGTCACCAAGCAGATGGGTGACTTCCGCTGACCTTACTATTACTTACTACTGTACCGCAGTAGTAACATGGCTCCTCGACTGCATCCATGCAGTTACAACCAACAATAAACTTACAATAAGTCTTCTAGGCTTCACCTCTAACAAACTTTCAGATAAATGTTCCAACAATAGCATCTTGAAAGTTCGTGTAACCGCACCACAGCAGTTACTGAATGATCGACGAGTTAATTAAACTTAAATGTTCAACTGCAATGTTCAATATACGTATCGCTCTTCAAGTGTTCTTTGTTGGCTCCTCGATGGGGACTTCCCTGGTCTCCTGGTGAAGGACATCCTCCCCGACCACTTCATCTGCAGGCAACAGTAGAACAAGTTTGTGAATAGGTCTGTCTAGATATGAAGGCGGGCTTTGACGTTTGCCGCAATCATCCAAATCTCCATCTGCCATCAGCAACTTGACCTTTCTGACGAAACCATCTTCACTAGGGTAAATCTGCACTACTCTGCCAAGTGGCCACTTGTTACGGGCTCCCTCCTTCTTCTTAGAAATGACTACATCACCGACGGTAACATTTCTCTTTGGCTGAACCCACTTTGGTCTGACTTACAGCGTTTGCAGGTACTCTTTGCGCCATCTCGGCCAAAATTCGTTAGCAAAATACTGCACTCTTCTCCAACGTCTGCGACAATACACATCAGGTCTGAAAATTCTCCTGGAGGCGGTAGCACTCGCTTAGGTTTCATAGTGAGAAGATGGTTTGGTGTCAACGGCTCTGGTGCCTCTGCACTACATAGGTGATCAACACTGAGAGGTCTTGAATTGATAATGCATCGACTTCTGTCATGAACGTTCGCAGGGTCTCATCATCGAGTTGGCTCCCAGCCTTTGCCAGTAGTGGTTCTAATGCATTGTGCACACTGCGAATCAACCGTTCCCGGGTTCCTCCCATGTGACTAGAATGGGGCACATTCATTTTGAATGGGATCTACTCGCATCCATTCGTTAGAAGTACTCTTGAACCTGATCTTGATCCATCTCAGATAATGCTGTCTTCAGCTCATTTCGTGCACCTAGGAAATTTGTTCCCTGGTCAGACCTCAGCTGCCTCACAGCGCCTCTCCGATTCATGAAACCACTCAATGCGTTTATAAAGGAAGAACTGTCCAGTGAATTGGCAGTCTCCAGATGAACACTTCTTGACGACATACACGTGAATAATACTCCATATCGCTTGACTTCGCTTCTTCTTTCCTTGACAATGAAGGGTTCGAAGTAATCAACCGCACAATACGAAAATGGAGGCGCTCGTTCAAGTCTGTCCTCAGGAAGACAGGCCATCTTCTGCTGCTCTGTGGGTCTACGTAGTCGTCTACACGTTACACAGCTTGATATGAACCTTGATACTGCCGAAGATCCACCGATCAACCAATAGCCACTTTGGTGCAGCTCGTTATGCGGTTTACTTATGTGGTTTACTTTCAGGTGGTGATGTCGAATCAACAGTTTAGTCAAATGGCCCTTTCGCGGATTAATGACTGGTTGCTTCATATCAATCGGGACATTTGCTCTTCTGATACGTCCACCAACACGAATCAGTCCATCTTGGTCCACAAAGGGATCCAATTTGTATAGCGAACTGGACTTTTGTAACGCTTGATTTCTTCTTCTAGCTTGGCCTCTGTTTGTCTCTCCGTCAGTCACATTTAAGTTGCAAAGAATTTGAAGTTCCTCATGGAAATGTTCGTACTGCAAACATCTGATAATGGTCGTCTCTGCCTCTTGAAGCTCTGGTGATGTAACCCTCAGCACTGATTTCCCAACTTCTGCCATTGACCTTGTCACTGGTTTTCCAGGCTTCTTCACTTCTCTTCTTTGAAATTTGGACTTCAGTCGTACACATAGAGATATGACCTTCATAGCTTGGTACCAGCTGGATACACCATCCAGTCTGCTCGTCTCGAAGTGATCGGAAATGGAACAACACTCTTGACTTCTGTAATCAATACGGACGCTTTCTTCACCCCTGGGTCGGACTCTTGAAGGGGAGACACCTCCACATTTTCAGGTTTATACGGTCTGCTCTTCCACAGAAATTCTGGACCAGTTAACCAGCGCGAATCTTCTACCAGCTGCTTTGCTGTTAGCCCTCGTGATGCATCGTCTCCGGGATTGCTGCTCGTGTCAACGTAGAACCACGAGTTAGGATCAGTTAGGTCACGAATCTGCTGTACCCTGTTAGCGACATAAACATGGAACCTTTTAGCCTCATTGTTAATGTATCCGAGAACTACTCGGCTGTCTGTCCAGAAGAACTCTTGGATCTCTGGGTACTCTAACTCATTTCTCACGAACTCACTCATTCTTGCTGAGGTGGTAGCTGCAGCTAACTGTAATCTTGGGATAGTCTTGTGCTTTAGAGGTGTCACTCGTGCTTTTCCGACAACGAAAGAGCAATGAACTTGGTCATGTTCATTAATCAGTCTAAGATATGAGCATTGACCATAACCCTCCACTGAAGCATCTGAGAAGTAGTGCATCTCCACAGCTTTCACGGAGCCAAAGTTGTTTGGCTTGAAGCAACGTTGTATCTCCAGTTTCTCCAACTTCACCCACTGTGGTTGTAGATACTCAGGAACTGGGCTATCCCAGTCCAACTTGTCTCTGCACATCTGCTGCAGCATCTGCTTTCATTTGAGTGTTACAGGACTTATATAACCATTCGGGTCGTAGATGGAGCCAATAGTCGACAAGACGCCTCGTCGAGTCAAAGGGCGATCACGAAGTTCAATACGGAACTGAAAACTGTTGTTCTCAACGTACAACACCCCTAGGGCTCTCTTAATAGGCAAAGGATCTACGGCTAAGTTCAGTTCCTTAATTCCCTTTGCATGGTCCTCAACAGGAATAGCTTCAAGAACTTCTTTCTTGTTAGACACTATCTTGTGTAATCTGAGACTGGCTTTGTCACAGATGGCTTGGCTGGCCTTGATCAACTGGATGGCTTTGGGCTCTGTTGGTACAGATTTTAGACCATCATCTACATAGAAGTCCTTGCGTATGAATGCAGCTGCATCCGCACCGAACTCTTCTTCACCATCGTTGGCTGCTCGCTTAAGCCCGAAGTTCGCACAACCTGGGGAACTACTGGCGCCGAACAGACGAACCTTCATACGGTACTCGACTACTTCCTTTGATGGGTCCCCATCCAGCCACCATAAGAAACGCAGCAGGTCCCTGCGTTCTTCGGCAACCACGAACTGATGGAACATGCTCTTGATGTCCGTCATAAATGCAACACTTTCCTGGTGGAAACGACACAGGATCCCTAAAAGATCGTTCATAAAGTCAGGACCTTGTAGCAAGTAGTCGTTGAGGCTGACTCCGTTATACTGGGCTGAACAATCAAACACCACTCTGATCTGTCCCGGTTTTCTTGGGTGATAGACTCCTGTTTTTGGAACATAATTGACTTTACCATCTTGCACCTCGAGACGATCCTCAGGAACTCTTTCTGCACATTGAGAGATTAAGTCCTTCATAAATGTCTGGTAGTCTGTGAAGAACTTCGGATTCTTCTTGAATCTGGCATTCAGTTGGTTCCACCTCTTTACAGCAAGCTGACGGTTGTTGGGAAGAGACACACTGTCTGACTTCAACGGAAGTGGCATTTCATAATGTCCATCTGGTAGTTTCTTCACTCCGTCCTCTAGAATCCTTAGAAATCTCTCATCGTCCATGGAATAAGGTTTGTTCTTAGTACTTGTCTCAACGAAGTCAGTTTCTAACACACGGAGAACCTTCTCCGGGTCAATAATCTCCTTGGCCGCAAAGCGGCTATGGATTTCTGAAGCTGCGACTCTACTACAGACACCCCTGTCTCCATCTTCCTCATCACGTGTCTTGCAGACTCTTCCAATCACTCCCCAACCAAGCACAGTTTATTGAGCGTACGGCTCATCTTCTTCTCCGGCGATTATTTCTCTCGGTCGGATAGCTCTCGGACAATTGTTTCCAATCAGGATAGAAATTTCAGCGTCTGGATGGTACGGTGTCAATTTATCAGCGATTGGCTTAAGATGTTGCCACTCTCTGGCCACTTCAGGTTTTGGAATCTGGGAACGATTGGCTGAGACAAGTTCTCGGGTAAAGGCCACTGGCATCTTTACAACACACACCCTGTGATAGTCCAACACTTCTAGCCCAGAAATCTTTCTAGTTTGAATGTGTGCATTCTGCTCTTGCATGGTTGTCAATAGGAGCTCAGTTGATGGGCCTTGAAGATTTAACCGTTCACAAAGAGTTTTAGACACGAAACTGACATTTGAATGGTCGTCGAGGACTACATACTGCAATATTTCCTTGTCTGGCTCTCCCACTGGCCTGACCCACACTGGCACAATCATGGTGTGATCAAATCCACTGCTTTGATCAGGAAGTAGACATACACTCATACAATTAGAGACAGCAACATCTTCTTGTGTTTGTTCTTTGTGAAGGCAGGTGGGATGCATTCCTGAGCAGGTTCTGCATTTCAATCTCCCTCTGCAGTTCGCTACCTGGTGACTGTTACTGGCTGCACATCCCATACACAAACGTTCACGGAAGAAAACGTTTCTCCTTTCACTGAAAGGCTTTCTACAGAAATCACTGCAGTCATCTAACTTGTGCACTGCACCACAGAATGGACACTTGTTCAGATTGGCTGGACCAGGGCGACTTGATTTACTAGAACTACTAGAATCTGCTTCACGGTTGCCACGGCCCGCGACTGATGTGGCAAGGGTGCTGCCCTTGTTCCTATCTGGTTTCTGTCTGTTGTTAAAATTTGGACTGCTTGATGTGGACAGGGTTTCTAACTCTGGAATGTTTGCCTTATCTGCTGCTTCTCTAATGAAATCAGCAAACTTGAGAAAGGTAGGGTAACTAGCTTCACCATGGGTGTGTCTCCACTGCTTAATTGCATCTCTCCACTTAATCTCTAGGTGGTAAGGGAGTTTAGCCAATAGCTTGACATTCTCCTTTGCATAGCCTAGAATAGAAAGTCCTGGGATGGTGTCTTTTGCAGCCAATACCTTATCTAGCAGATCTGAGAACTCTCTTAAGGCAGTGGCATCCTTGGGACCTATCTTAGGCCATTTCTCTAACTTGTTAATAAACGCTGTACTCACAACATTACAGTTTTCATACCTTTCTTGCAGTACAGACTTGGCTTTCTGGTAAGCATCTTCTGTTCCGATCAGAAGTTAGTGTTCCACAACTTGTTTTGGTTTTCCTGCTACATAATGATTCAGCATATTCAACTTTATGTCTGCTTCCATTGGTCTGGAGTCAACTAGAGCATTAAAGGCACTTTTCCAAACTGGGTATTGCAGGGGTCACCATTAAATATTGGAATGGTAATCTTTGGAAGCTGACCAGAGACAAACAATTGTTTGCTCACAGTGCTTTGTTCTAAGTTAGCTTCAGTTAACTTGTCCATACATTTTTCCAATGATGATGCTACTTTCTCCCACCCTTCACTGACAGAGTTTGTTTGACTTTGGAAATGAGCAGACTGATAGCTTGAAGGTGATGTAATGACTGCTGACATAATCGGTGATGGACCATTGAAAGGAATAGTTACAGGAGGATCAATTCTTGTGGTTGTGACAGTTTGAGAACTAAGCACTTCTCCTTGAGTAGGAAGGCCAAGTCCATGTTCAAAATGACGAACAGTAAATACTGACTGAGTTACAGCTGCTGGAGAGAACGATGGGGCAGCAACCCGCAAGCTACATGTCGGTGATTTAGGTGTGGAAGTAGTTGTCAAAGCCGGTGCTAGAGATACTTGAGACTGAGCTGACGTGTAAGCCACACCAGTACTGGTAGATACTCCATCACCCTTACTTTCAGAAGGAAGGGAAGCTAAGTCGTCTTCCTCAAGTGAGGGAATTTGCTCCTTTTCAATCTCTTTGCATACACTTAACTTAGCTCTACTTAGTTCAAGTTCCATCTTCAGTTTGAGTTCTTCCAATTTCTGTTCCTGTACTAGCTTTTCTATTTTCACAGCTTTTTCTTGTTCCACAAAGGCTAACTTGACCTTCAAGGCCGCTTCTTCCTGTTGTAACTTGTACTTATCTACCTTGGTTGAAAGAGCAGTGTCCACACTTGAATTGATACTTTTGGCCATTTTACTCTTCTTGTACCCCTTAGAACTGACAGATCTAGACTCTAATACTGCTTGTTCCAAATACTTAATTTCATCCCTCACATCCCTTTCAAAATTAGACCACTCACCACATACTTGCTCCCAGATGTCCCTGATACTTGCCAGCTCCTCGTCCTGAGCAGTTTCTCTGATTTCATTATATGCATCCGCGAGTTCACTCCACAGAACTTCAGCCTTACTAAATTCTTGCTTCCAAGTTGGTAATTTATTACATTGCCCTCGTAGCAACAACGTTTTCCTTAGTGTTCCTGAGAACGTAGACTTTTTAGACTTGAACGTTTTAACTTTGACTTCAGTTTGATAGTACCGACCCTTTTCAGTAAGCTTCCTGCTACGAACTTCAACCATTTGCGATTCACCTTCCTGTTCAATAAATAACTTGTCTTCGTCCGTCTCCGTTAGATCAACAATTAAACGCGATGACTTCTGGCAAACGTCTTCTTTGTAATGCACAGAATCACTTGTACGATCATCCAAACAAATATTTGAAGCTGAGCATACCACTTCATCACGGTCTTCAGACTTTGACTCCTCAGAAATTTGACCTGATTCTCGAGACATGTCGAGTTGTTGAATCCAAGCCAAACGCACGTAAGCACTTTCTACAAGGTTTTAGACCACTTGCTGCCCATCCAATCCTTCGATAAGCCGTCCAGCTGCCATTGCGAAGTTGTAGTTGCCAGCGACAATGTCATTTCCGTAATAGTAAAGCTCCACGAAGGACCACTAAGTTGTTATTGTGGCTGCCCCCGAACCTCACACTTGTAGCATCCGAAGGAGTTTCGAAAACAATAAGACCGTTGTTATTCACAAGATTACTTTATTCTTGAGATAACAACTTAGTTCTTCTTCTTTACACGTACGCATAACCGAAGGATTACTCGGATTAAAAAACTAAACGGTTCACACTCGTGAACGAGACAAACATGGCGACTCGAGCGGAGCACGAGCGGTTACCAAGCAGCATGAGAGGTCACCAAGCAGATGGGTGACTTCCGCTGACCTTACTATTACTTACCACTGTACCGCAGTAGTAACAGGCAGACTTCCTTTCGTGTCATCGGGGGCTTCTTTACTAAGCACGTGGCCCTCCAAAAACTGAAAGAATTTCTTTCTGTTGATCTCCTTGTCTTCCTCCTCAGTTTCGTATTTAGTGAGCTCCAACTCCCATTTCTCCTTAAGCTCACGTGGCAACTTTGTATCGAAGATAGGTAACAACACCATAGACAGACTAGGGTTATCATCAAGCTTAAGACCATGTGACTGCAAACTTCTCATCCTGTTTCGCAATGTGTCGTACAAATCTCGTAACGATTTTCCATCAGCCTTTTCAGGGACATCCAGAATCAAAATAGACTTGACAAGTTCGTTTGCAAGTGAACGTTTCCGTCCAAAACTATTTTTTAGGTCGTGAAAGGCCTTAGAGTAGTTGTCATTCGTAACTGAGTATACTTCAATACACTTGAACGCTCTGCCAGAAAGACGTGACCGCAGATGAGTAAACTTCTGTACATTGCTTAATTTCTTGTGCGAATCAACTGAAGCAATGAACGCATCATGAAACGCAGGCCATTCCAACACATTTCCTGAAAACTTTGGCAGCTGCGATAGCGGTAACTTGACTCCCGTAATGTCCTCAGTAAATTCACTCGAAGCTGTGCATTGTATATTGACTCCGTTTTTCGCAATAAAATCTTCTGCCCTTCCGGAGATCCGTAATATTTGTGAATGAAAGTCATCCCACTCGTTAAGAACTTCTTCCGTTAATTTGTCTTCAACACTCGCCAAACCTTCCTCCACAGAGTGTATACAGTCAGATTCGTACTCATTCAACTTCTTCAATTGACGCTCAATTCTCGCGGGTGCGGCTTCTGCATCCATTAATTTCTCCAACTCGTTGCACACACCTTTTGCATTTTTCTCCAGGAAATTTAATCTTCTTTCGACCGCAATAAATTTCGAGCCATGGACAAGTCGATCCTGATCCGTTTCCATTCTTGCTTCGTCGGATGGCTTATCGAAAGACCGCTTCTGTTAAAGACTCCCAAAACTTTTGAAAGCGACTCTTCAACATAAGCTCCCATTTTATTAACGGAAAACTCTATTTGGTCCATATTTTGATCCGACTTACGTAACTGGTCGGCAATAGATGAAATAGACTCGTCCAATTTCTGTTCAACATCAGCCATTATTTCTGAAACAGACGCTTCTTTCTCATTCGAATGCGGGCTCTTGACTGCGGATCTTTTCCGTGGCGTCGGCACAGGAGTTCCATTTTCCAATGTAAATTTTCCCTTGTAGTACTCGAGTAATCGCTCTTTGAGACTTGCTTTCGCTCCGTCTTGAGTTAATCCAAATGTAAAACAAAAGGTCCTCAAATCCTCGATGCTCAACTTGTTTACCAATTCCTTCGCCTCATCTAAATTCTTCGGAATTAGCAATACTTCTTCTGCATTTGCCATGTTCGTGCTTCGGCCGTAACTTCATAAATAAATTACCTCGCTCTGCTACCAAATGTACGGGCCCAAAGACTTCACTGCGCACAGAAGATATTTTCTACATGGTTTTATTCTACGAAGCTCCATTTCCGGATTCGGATTTTCCCAAAAAAAAACGTACCCTTAGTTTTTGAGACATCCGTGTCGTCGGAGACTAAACAGCAACGTTGCTGTGTGACGAAAGAAGAAGAAGAACTTGTCCTTAAAGCATATCATCAGTGTACAGAAGGATGGGATGAAATCCTTAGATTTATTTTTTAAAAAAACGTAATATCCATGTCGAGACTGTGGAGTACCATAAGAACGCAGAAAAAAAAGTCGTGATTGTGCAGAATTGTCAACCAAAATATAAAGAAAGCAAGCCAGGAAAGCAAACCAAAAGCTTGTCGCAACCAAGTACTTCTCAAAGCATGCTGCAAATTATGGGAAAAAAATCTGAGATGCCTTACGCGAGCAACTCCACTCCAGAGAAGCAACGGCTGAGTAAGTTTGATTGTAAAGCAAATGTACAAAGTAGTGATTCTTGTGAAGAGGAGCTTCCCATTGAACGTGGTGACCCTTCTGGTGCTGATGAAGAGGAGCAAGCCAGGCCTGGTGGAAGCGATGTCTTCCGTGGGTACGAAAGCACCAAAAAAACACAAAGGAAGAAGGGGAAGAAACGTCAAAAGTATTGCCAAGGAAGCAAATCAGGCACACACACAAATGTGCAATAAGGCCATGCGTACGGAATTTGGCGGGAATTTTGGCGTGGCAGCCGGACGTGTTCCTCTTGCAGCCGCTTAATCTGCCAAAGTAGACGCCTCTCCGGCGTTTAGCTTACACAAAACACAATATATGTTCTTCTAGAATACGCAATGCACCGTTGCAAACGATAATGCCCGGAAAAAAATAAGAGAGGCGAACAGGGCTCAATTGAAGAAGAGTTTAATAAGCACTGCGAAGAAATCCAAAGTGGCCGCCGACGAAAGTCCAAATATTGAAGAAACAATTCGTACGATAAACAAGCAAGAAGAGCCGGGTCTCCTCGAAATCAAGCAACTATAGGTGGATATTCAGATCCAAATAGCAACGGTTCTTACTGAAAATGTAGCGTATAGGATGGAAATCAAAGAAATGAAGGATTCCCGCAATTTTAACGAGAAGGAACTTATAAAGGATCTGAAAGACTCCCTGCAAAAGACCAGGTTTCCCTGTTGTTGCGCTGTCTGTTTCTATTCAATTTATATGTGATGTGCTCTGCTGTGTCTGGTTTAACCTCCTTTATTTTTGTTTCTCTTAGTGTGTTTCTTTGCACTAAATGCATACCGGTATTTCATGTTGCAATAGTTTATATGGGAATAATTTCTCGCCTCATTACTCTTTGGGTGAAAATTGCGAAATTCCTCGTTTTTCTTCACAATGACAAAAGGAAATGGACCTTATAACTGGATCAATAAACGCTAGGGGCTTGGGAGACAGGACTAAGCGACGGGAACTTTTTAACTGGCTTCGAAAAAAGCAATTATCGATGTATTTTATTCAAGAAGGTCACTGTACCGAAAATAATATGCACGACTGGCGAGCTGAATGGGGGTACCAAGCTCTTTTCAGCTGCTGCACCAGTACAAAGGCAGGTGTTATTATATTGTTTAATAATAACTTCACCTTTCAAATTTCGAGAACATACTGTGATCCCGAGGGATGTTTTATAATCTGTGACGTGATGGGAAATGAGAAACAACGAACTTTGGTTAATTTATACGCTCCAAACGACGATGATCCTACTTTCTCTACCTCTGAACATTTAACC
The DNA here is from genome assembly GCA_964017195.1 of Siderastrea radians. Classification (NCBI taxonomy): domain Eukaryota; kingdom Metazoa; phylum Cnidaria; class Anthozoa; order Scleractinia; family Rhizangiidae; genus Siderastrea; species Siderastrea radians. The sequence goes on along the minus strand of OZ024888.1, from coordinate 22,445,329 downwards.
GATATCAAGTGCAATGACATTATAATAGGAGGCGATTACAATTTTACTTAGTGCTTGACGTTAAGAAAGATAAAAAGGGTGGCCTAGCAAAAACCCACAAAAAATCGCTGGAAATTATAAACAGCTTTTGCGGCGTCTTAGATTTGATCGACCGTCTGGAGACTCCAAAACCCTGAATTACGACGATTCACAAAATTGGATCGAGACAAAGGAACCCGGAAATGCACTGTAGACTTGACTTTTTTCTGGTAAGCCAGTGCACAGTCTGTAACACCATCAACACAGACATTGTCCCAGGTTACAAAACAGATCATTCAATGATCACCTTGCAATTATCTCTACACAGTAACCTACGAGGACGAGGTTTCTGGAAATTAAACACCTCTTTTAAAAAAAGGACGAAGAATATGCAAAACAAATTGGAACAATTATTATGACTCAAACAAAAGATGAATACGCACAAGATAACACTGTTACACCCGGTTCATTTTGGGAAATGAAAAAATGAAATTAGAGAAGCATCAATTAATTATGGAAACAAAAAAGAGAAATCTCATGCAAAAGCAGGATGACATTAAAAAATCAATAAAAATCCTTGAGGAACAAGTTGCTAAATTAAATACTCATGCAAAGGATTCCCAAAATCTGTGGACGGAATTAGAAAAGAAATTCAATACCAGACAAAAGGGGCGATTTTAAGATCTAAGGGTGCGTTTCTTTGGGAGAATCCGAAAACGGATTTGTGATCCCAGATCATATGGATTCTTCGACACCAAAGAAACGCAAAATCCGAAAAAGGATGATTTTGTCATGACAAGACAGGCTGGAGGCACGCAATATATATATCAGAACGATAATTCTCTCGTACTGCCCCAGAATTCAACTAGAATGGAATACAAATAATTTATAAACAAGGACAGTATCTGCAGTAGCTCAAGTGAACTCGCTATTTGCGTTCACAGTTAGCAAAATCTGGTCCCTGAATTACAGAAATGGTACACAAATGAAGTTATCCTGACGTGTCAATGCTTCTGTCTGTACTTTTGAAGAAATTCACAAACTGCTATGCTTAGCTACAACCTTTACACTTGCAACTCATGAGAGAAATGTGAGTTGATGAAAAATTGGCATGTTTGAGCCATAAACAAAAAAATCCCTGAGTTGACATGAGGTCATAACTAGTTTGAGTCTGCTGACATCTAAGTGAGTGTGGTCCTGAAATGCTCTGTTGTTGGTGAAAGTGGCAGTCACCAACAGCACTCCTATTCAGGATTACACTCAACTGAACGATCACACTCAACCTACTTAATAATTAACAGAAATAGTGGTACGTTTCTGTGGCTGCACACCTCACAAGAAGCATATTGTACAGAAATTGAGCTGAGACTGTAAAATATTATGTTCTTCATCTTACAGATGATCCAGCAGCCAATAATGACCCTGAGTCTGATGACGAAGACGAGGAGGATGACGATGATGTGAGACAGCTTTATATTTTTACTGTTATTATTACCAAAATGTTTGATAAATCAATGAATATGTCAATAAGTCACTCACTCAATCAATCAATCAACCACTCAACTTATTAATAAATACATGTACAGGTGACATTACAGCTTGTAGGTTATTTTCATTTCAAACAAGCAATCTATCGATCAATCAACCAAACAATCCATTACAGTCAACGCGCTTCACGCATGAACGGTCATTTAATGAAGATTGCATTCTTCACGTGCGCATTCCTTTCTTTAATTGGATAAAGGTATTCTTGTAGATAGATTGAAAGATTACGATTATTTTTCGATGAACGAAATCGATTCTTCAAAAGGTCACACGTAACATCAGAAATCGTCTACATGGCGCACTCGGAAGAAGTGCTAATCAGTTACTTCAGGGATGTCATCCGTTATCAAGGATCTTAACCTCCACAAGCAAACAAGAAAATGGTTGAGTCGTCGCGTGGACTGAATAGTGTCGGAAGATTTTATGAACAGCTCCTTTTGGCACTCTCATGTTCCGTGGAATATCTGATCATGACAACCCCAATCCAGCATTGAAGAGGTTAACGATTTCGTTCCTTGCATTAAAAGGCAAAGGTTTGCTCGTTGCTTGCATTAGAAGGCAAAGGTTTACCAGGATCCTAAAAGCTCCCAAGCGAATTTCTTGCCATTTGGAGTTAGGAAACCTAAACTTTCATGTTCCGATCATGTAGACCGCAACACACCGCGGCGAAAACCGTTACAGGTTTAAAATTGTGGCGGCTGTTGTTTATATTTTCTGCGGGTTTCCGATTAAGCCAGGAAACTTCAGCCAAAGAATAAGTTACCTTGTTAAAATTAGAGACTCCTTTGGATTTTCTTCCTAAGGATTTTCGCTTTACGGGTTATTGTTGTCGGCTTTATGTTCTCGCCATTTTTTGCCCCGGCTTGAAAACAATAAAAATATCACGCCTGACATACCGGGAAATTGAGCTAAAAAACTAACTTTTCAGTTCTGTTCGGAAAGTTTGAATTATTATTACGATGTAACAAAAAAAAATTTCGAATAACTAAAATAGCGTTTCGAATATAGAATCCAAGTTTCAAAGAATCGCTAAATTTTTTGAAGAATGAAATCGAAGAATGAACTAATCAATGAATATTTGAAGTTGAGCGTTCATGCGTGAACCGCGTTGACTGTAAGTCTCTCTACTTTCCATCAAGCGATCGCGATGAAAAGAGCCAAACTCTCTGCAAAAATTACGTGCATCTGTTCACGCCCGCAATAAAATCGAAAGTGTTTTGCTTTTGAAAGCAAATGTATTGTTTAATTTGAATTAAAATTTTTGGCTGGAAAAGCTTTTTGTCGATTATTCTGTCTTTTTTCAGTGATAGTTGGATTTAGGAACCGTTGTTTTGTAAACATGGTCTCATTTCCGTATGAGGGTTGAAATTTTTGTCATACGAACGGCTTTCATCAAGGTGTGGAAAATGTCAGTAATTTTATTTTCTAGGTTTTTCTGACTTGTACTTGATACGTAACCATAGTTTTTTACATCAGAATATATTTATTTAACTATTCCAGTGTAAAGAGAAGTAAATTTGGAAGCGTACAATGTTTAGTTATCTACTGCGCATTGGGTTATTTTTTTACTCTTGACAGAATTAAATTTACGCGAAACACGCCGGAATAAGTTTTATTTTTTTCTCAAAATCAAGCTTGAAAGTTGGGGTGTGGCTTATCCATGAGTGCGGCTTATACACAAGCGTTTACGGTAACCAACCAGCCAATCAACGAAATATTTGATGAATCAATTAATCAGGCAGGCAATTAGCTATAGTCGGTATACCAATTAATTGTTAATTAATCTTCTGTCTTACAGTAAGTGTTAATTAAGTTACGTTATTCTTGTTTAGGAACTAGGAAACTGGTGCACTTTAGTGTAATTAATAATTTGTATTTATCGTGATTTAACAAAATTTACATTAACATAAAAATGAATAATCATCAATCAATCAGTCAATCAACCAACTAGTTAATAAGTCGATCAGTAATGGTCAGTGTCTCACTAAATCGATGTTTCCAATTACTGAGTATCTAAGTCAACCCTTCTTTAGGAGTCCCCGCGACAGTAATGTTCTTTCCAATGAGCACCTGTCCAGTGACACATCAGACAACTTACATTTCAACAGGCTGTGATGATGGTACATGTTTGGATTCAAACAATTGTATTCGAATTAATTTCGATTTTCAAACGCTCAGATTCTCTGTCATTAATTAATTTGCACTGTTATTGGGTATTATAACTTCTAGTAAAAGAAAAACAAGAGAGGCTAATTTAAGCCACAACTTACATGATTTGGAAGAAGAAAAGAGTCAGACTAGCGTGAATCAGACCAACATAATTATATATCTTAGCACAAACTCAATACAATCTACTAGTCTGCCTTTTCATAACTTAATCTTTTGAAGCTAGTTTTACACAGATTTAAGTTGTAAACTTTATTGTAAATCATCCTCACCGCTTACCCATTACCACATCGCGGTAGACTAAGTTATGGGAGGAGTCCGCCCTACCCATGACGCTGGGTTATAGCTACACAAATACCCTCTGAAAAGAACACCCACAAGTAAAACAAATCACACGACAAGCATGCCAAGCACGTCTTTAATCTAACCTCTCCCATCACTGAGAAATCCCCTTCAACGTATCAAACGTCAACACAAAATACAGAAAACTGAAGGGAGATCTAGGAATAACAAAGACAAACTGAAACCGAAGCTATTCAAATATTACAGGCGGGCCGGAGATTTTGCGGGTGGGAGACTGGAGTCCTGGCTAAGTCAACAGCACTAGGAAGAACCCTCTCCAAGATAGCGAGAGACGCGGCCGTGTCAGACACCCGGGAGTAGACTAGCCATTTCTCCACTCTGCCACTCTATATACTGCGCTACATCTTCTTGAGAACAACCTAACAATCTCAAAGTATTAGACAAACCCACACGGAAACTGTGCAGGGTTTCCCCGCCATGGAGTTTAGCTTCCATGAGATACCCACAAAGCCGGTCGTTCACAGCTGAGCCTATAAAAGGCTTGGAACTGACATCCCTATTGCGGTTAGACGTTCTAAAGAAAAAACCCGGGGCTAAGCGACCCTTAAGCAAATCACATACAGAAAAATAATGTTATTCAATTAACCGGGCAGACGTCCGAATTGCGAAAAGGAATTAAGGCGAAAGAACGAGAGGTACCCTTGCGTAATGTTTTAGTTAAGGTAAAACGTAACAAGTAACCCTGACGATCCTTTAAATAAAAAACCTGGCCGGCTAACAAGCGACCCAAATCGGACGGTCTATCGCCCGTAAAGAAATCAACAACAAAAAACGTGGCATCACGAACCAAAATATACTTATGAATCTTAGAAAACGATTTACTATTAGTGATCTTTCCTCTTAAATAAGCGACTAACTTACGAAACTTAACAAAGAAAAACGGCACGGCTTGTGAAAGGGGTAACGGCCAGACCTGCTTGCTCCTCGCGAACAAACTTCAAATATTCCTTGATACGCGGATGCGTTATGGGGTTGGTCTGCTCGAGGCGACCAAGCCCATTAAAAGTGGACCTGAGTTTTCCCAGCAAAGAGTCTATAGTACCCGCGGCCAAACGCCGGGAACACTGGCACATCGCCCCTGAGCACGCGGGAGCATGAATCGCAGTTCGGCCTGATTTGTCCTTATAAATAAGGAATTTAATAGTGTCGTCTGGGGTACAAGAAGATATTGTCTTGGGCGGCGAAATCGAAGATAAGAACGCGGATAACTGCTTCTCCAGGGCCGTCTTCTGACATTTGTAAGGCCTGCAGGCAAAAGAAGACCGAAAACTTTGAAAACGTTCTTGGATCGCCTTCTCTTCAACAAGATTTCGCCCTTGGGGCACAACGGCAACAAAAAGAGCAGCTGCGACGCCACAAGCTTGACAGAAATTAGCGTCCGCATCGTTTGTGTATAAACAGGAACCACAATGACGAGCGGGCTTCCAAGGCTGCGGAATCTAAAAAGAAAAGGCCACAAAAACGAAAAGTCAGAAAATACAACGGAAAGCCCAAAGGTACCACTGGAGATTACGTACAGACCAGCTAAGCGCAGAGCGTGACGGGTAAAGCAACACGGTTTCGTCGCCTTTCTTGCCGAGCAAAAGTCGATCGACTGCAACAGATTGAAGAAAAGCCCACCAAAAGCGCCGGGGGCGCAAATCCGGGACTACTAGAGTAAAGGCCCCACAGAACTTTTGATCCAAAAAATACCTGAAAGGTGGCCCGACCAAGACAAAAGGCGGATAAACGTAAATGTTATGCCCCATCGGGATGGGCTGTGCGAAGGCATTAACCCCCTGGGAAGCTGGAGTTGGCCACGGGGAATAATGGGGCAGAAGCTGGCCGAAACGATCTCTCCGACAGTTACTCTCCAAAGACATGAGGTCAAAGGAGTGCGGACTAAAATGACGCTCCACAAGATCCCAAGCTTTCTCGGACAACGTGCAGTCGAGGTCGGAACATGCCCGTGACGGACCGTCTGCCAAATTGTCGCGAGAAGGCACGTAATGAACACTAATAACAAACTTATAGCGGCGGCCACACTCTAAGATCTCTTTAACGGACTCATTAAAAGATGAACTCTCGCAGCCAAAATTTCTAAGGCAGCCTTGAGGGTAAGATTGTCGCTGTGAACATCCACCCTAGAATCGCGAATCTGATCCCTGAAAGCGAGTAGCGAATTCAACAAAGCCTTAGCTTCAAGAGAGTTGGTGTCATCCGAAGCGTCCAACCAATATTCTCTTGACTCCATCTTCTTCCCATCCTTGAAAAGAACTCCGCCCCATGAGCGCTTAGCGGCATCGGAAAACAGCGTGACTATACAGTGTTGCTCTGTCTTCCAAGGAAGGTAATCCGACCAATCGTCCAAAAAACGCCAATACTCGATATCCGAGCGGAGATTTCCCTGGACTTTAGCAGACACCCTAGAGGAGCGCGTAAGCTGAGCTATAGTGCTAAAGACTTCACGGACGTAAAGCTTGCAGCCAGGGATGGCTAGACTGAAGGAGACGACTTTCCCAGCAAAATGCTGTAGAGTTTTGAGACTAACCAGAGGAGATGACAGTATACTTTCCCTCAAGGCAGCAAACTTGGCCTTCTTTTCCGGGGGAATAAGAAAAGATTGACGCAAAGAGTCACACAGAAAGCCCAAAAAACGAACAACCGTGGAAGGAATACACTGAGACTTGCCAATATTAATAAAATAGCCAACCTCTATCAGAAGATAACACGTGATGTAGGCCGCAGCTTCAGCCCTCTGTGCACTCGGAAGGGAAATGGAACGCGCCGGAGGGTGAAAAACGCTGTCCCACATGACGCTCGTCAATGTATTGTGACAGGGGGACGCCAAGTGAACGAACGGCGTGCGAAACGGCCAAACCGAGATTGTGATAGATAAAGGCGCTCTCCCACTCTAGGCCAAAATACGTTTCTGAGGATGAGTGAAGCCGCACATGCTGGTCGCCACTTTTGTCGTCGAAGGTGGTTTGAAAATGCCCTGGCAAAACGTACCTAGGCAAATCAGAAAGGTGGTCCAACTTGAACGGGAGATCGCGGATCCACAAATTCAAAAAGCGTTCGTCATGACATAGACGAGGCTTGGATGCTTCGACTGTGATAGGCAGAACTAGATGGGGAGGGGACACGGCCCCAACCTCGCCCCAAATCGCCAAAAGCCCAGAGGCCACCCACGGAACAATTGTATCGCTGATGAAATCGGAAAACTCCGCGCATACAGCAGCGTTCTTAAACCAAACAGCGGGAGGAGTGTGCGCATTATAAAATTGCCCCTTAAAGTCTCCCCTAAACGGGGTGAAAAATCGCTCCACGCGAACACCCTCCCGGACGATCTCGAGAAGATCGACAGTAAATCAGTTGTATTCTGCAAGAAGGCGTTCCCATAACGGTAGACTGTGGTGAATAGAACCAGCTCTAAAATGGTCCGGGTCGCGAAAACGAAGACGATTTAATACACCTAGTTTAGGGCGTGAGGAGACCATGTTGGGAGAAGCCAAAGGGCCAACGAAGGGCCAGATTCCCTGTGATAAGGAGCGGATAGGAACAGGTCCACTCATCTGCATATACGAGTCCCGCCCCTCCATAATCCGAGAGGCAAACAGAGTATGATTAACTTAGAGGGGGCAAAGAAAAACAAAAGGAAAACTAAAACAGAGAACCGCAATGTGACAGGGAAACCAACCCCTCGTTGACCCCAGAATCCGAACCAGGTCCAGAATAGAGACACAGAGAAGGTCCCCCAGGGTCAACGATGAGAATGGTGAAAAAAAAAAGGGACTTAAAGGAAAACATAGAAAACATGTGCACAAAATAAATGTTTTATTCAAGAGCCGGGAAAACACATGGCAAGCAGAAGCTTTAACCTCGAACAACCTAATGGTACTAACGGTACAACCTTATGGTAAAACCAATTAGCGAGGGTTTACACTTGAAAACACTTTATTTCAAATCAGCGAGTGTCCCCGTTTTTTCTGCCATTCGTGGCACCTCGGCCCCTGCCAAATGGAAAAGGTGCTCGTGGGGCTCTACAAGTACGGGCGAGATGGTCCGGGCGGCCACAACTATAGCAAGGCCCCCTTGCGTAGGGGGTTACAGGCCTAGGGCGCGAAAGGCCGGCATGCGTTTGCCGCGCCACCATAGACGCGGTCTTCAAGATGGAAGCAACTTCCTTAGCAATCTTTGCTACAACCGGGTCTCCTAAGAGCCCAAGCATCAAACGCTGGAGATCCGTGGGACTCAAAGAGTCCCACCTGGCTCGCACCTCGTCTAGCACCGCGGCATAGACCTCGGCCTTTTGATGGGCTTGAGTGCGGGCCAGGCGAACCAAGGCTTGCAGAAGATCCAATGCTTCAAAGTGGTCAAAGGCACTACTGGGTCGGTTCAAGTATCTTCGCAAACTAGTTAGCGTTCCCTCAGTGGTCTCCAACGCCTTTTCTTGCTCTAGAACCCGGATTTTCCTTTCTAACTGCGCCAACCGATCATCGGGCTGACAACGGAAAAAGAAAGAAAAGAAACAAAAAGAGAAAACTCATACGACTGGACCAAAAAAACATGAAAAGTAGATGTATTCTAAAGAATTGACACTTCCGATAATTAAAATTATATTCTTTCTAAAAGACTAGCCTAGGATTTCTTACAGAGATACTCTAAGTTCTTCAAATTTCAGTACTCAATATCACTTAAAAACAAACAACAAGAAACAAAAAGATTCCGTAAAAAGAAAGCAAAAGATCACGCCTAAAGCGAGACAAAATATCCGTGTGCATCCACCCCCTTTGCAAAACAACAAGAAATATTTCCAGCTAAGAATCTATCACTCACAAAGTGAAAACAATCGGCATCCACAAATAAATATTCCTCGCTATAAAGCGGTAACATTTCGCTTACAAAACAGGAACAAATAACATCAGCAAAAGCGGCACGATAACAAACGTTCCTAGCTGGAAACGCGGAACCTCCATAGTTTTGTAACCGGAATGGCATTCGACAATGGGATAGAACACACACAGCTATAGCATAACCACGACTGAAGAAAATACTCGTCGCCATAAAGCGGAATCTCCTGGCTTACAAAGCGGAAACAGCAAACATAAAACAATATGACAATAAATATTCCTTGCCATAAAGCAGCAACACTTCTCTTACAAAGCGGAAACATTCAACATCAGCAAAACAACAAGACAATAAATGTTCCTCGCCTTAAAGCGGCAACACTTCGCTTACAAAGCGGAAACAATCAACACCAGCAAAACAAACATGTCACTAAATATTCCTCGCCATAAGGCCGTAATACTTCGCTTGCAAAGCAGAAACAATAAAAAAGCAACATGTCAATAAATATTCCTCGCCGTAAAGCGGTAATACTTCGCTTACCAAAAGCAAATCGAAATAAAGCAAAACGATGCAACAACAAATATTCCTCGCCTTAAGCGGTAACTCCTCGCATACTAAGCAGAAACGTAGCATAGCAAAACAATATGGGAACAAACATTCCTAGCTAGACAGCGGTATCCCCTAACTTTAATAAAGAGTGGAGTGGCCTCCAACCCACTCGCTATAAAGCGGAATCTCTTAGCATATAAAGCGGAAAACAGTAGCACTAGCAAAACAACGACAAACAAACATTCTTCGCCAAAGGGCGGTAACCGCTTAGCTAACTAACAAGGAGGAACGCCCTCCGACACTAACGGAACAGCGATATGCAGTGGCATGAAAACAACAAATATCCCTAGCTGTAAAGCGGTATACCTAGCATACAAAAAACGGGAAACCAGCAGCTGCGAAACAAAGATAACTTATTGAGAACGGAAAAAAGCCACACACACGCGAAACAAAATATGTAAAGGCATAACAAAACAGCAGCCATTCCTAGCTACAAAGCAGAATGTGAACGGAACCAGCAAAAACGGCACACCTAGCTTAAACTCGCACGTAAAACCCCAAACACTGGTAAGAGCAAATTCCGTAAAGGACAACTAGAAGGCAACAAAATGGAAGCCTGCGGCACCGAGGGAGCCGAACACGTGGCGGAGAAAACGAAAACTAGGAAAACTAGAGAACAAAAACGAAAAGAAAAAATACCTCATTTTCAACGACTGGGGGTGGAACAACTTCAGCGGCAGCCTCTACACCAGCGGGGACGGCGCCGGCCGGTTCGTCTAATACTTCAGCAGGAGCAGGCGGAGGTGGAATTACACCCATGATGGATTTAAAAAAAGGGCTGGTGCCGGTTGACCTGAACAGAACGAGCTCCTCCACGGGAACGCCGGCTAACTGACAACGATCGAGGCAAAAACCGGGAATTTAAGCGAAGAGAGCGCAAAGCATCATGGCTGCCCAAAAGTGTGAAAGCATGGTGGAATTCGAGAGATAAACATCGAATTCCGCTATGCGCTAATTATGTCTGCAGTGAGAATAGTCTCATTCGGTGTGATTGCATTAGAGTGTTAATATTGGTGGCTGTCGTCACATTCGCATTGACACTGGTGTTAACACTAATTTGCAGTTTTTCAATGCAGCCGCAGTTTGTATCATATTAAGTCCAGTGTTTGCTGCCCAGACTACGTGGATAATTCATAGAGTGGTTTGTCAGAGTTTGCCTTAGATTTAATTTGATGGCTAGGTGAGAGGGAATATAAATGTGACAGCTACATTGTAAATTGCCACTTGGCTTTGTCAGTTCTTGGATATTGTCAATTAAGTGTTCTCGCTTGCATAGTAATTGGTAGAGAGAATTTTAAGTAATATTTGTGTCTCATCAGGGTTTCCAAACACGAGAAAACTGAAGGAAGGCCGTGTGCTTTTTTTGTTTTGAGTCTTTGGAGAGCCTTATAGAACACAAAGTGCGAGGTTTTGAAATGGCTTCTCAACGGGGCACAATAATTATAAAGAAAAGAAATTTTCACATTTTCCTTTTTTTTTTTTACCTCACTATGAGATATTGTAGTGGAGTTGAGCACATTCCTGTGGTTGTTTTCGTGAGCCTTCCTGTAGTTTCCCTGATGTCCGAGAGATCTTCGGTATTCCCAAGAGAGGAACTTCGCTGAATCATCAGGCTATGTTGGATATATTTTCGTTATTTTTAGGCGCTGATGTGTCAGATAACTAGGGTCTAGCCTAGGGTTCCTGCTTCAACTTGTGTTGTTTCTCGATGACATCGTGCTCAGTAACATATTTATCTTGCGACAAACTGTTAAGAGAAATAGCATTAGATCACAGTGAACAGCGATGTGTTGTAACAATAGGTTTCTGTCAGAACATATCGTGGTATGCTTCTGTTATTCTGTTTGGTTTTGTTGTTGTGTTGCAAGGTGAGCTATTTCGTAACTGAGTTGATTTATTGACAGCTCCATTGTGTGATATTTTTAGTTTGATGTAGTTAAGTGTTTGGATTCGTACGTGAACAAAGTTGAAGTTTTATGTGTTTGCAATCATGTTAGTTTGTGTGAACCAGAAACATTTCAAAAGGATAATAACGCTTTTAATGTATGTAAACCGGTTGTGTCCCAGGGAAAATAATTTCTTGTACTTGTCTTTGTAATGATTCACCCCCAGTCATACATTATGAGAACTCGATTTCCGGTTATGATTACAAAATATTCCTGTGTTATGTTTGATTTTGCTAACGTGACTGATCATGAAAATGTAGTTCGTTGTTGAAACATTCGCCTTCTGCGTCTGCTGTCCGTTGGCGATTGTTGTGCAAGAGATACGTAGAAAGGTTGGCAATTTAGGCAGTTTTTTAATTTAGGTTTCGGAAACCTAGAATTCAATGAAAATTTAAAAACTGCATGAATGAAATGCTGCGAAAGGCTTTGAGACAAAAAAAAAACAAGAAACAACACGTGGACAAAGCATTTTTCATTTGCTAACTAAACCAGCAATCAAGGTTTACAAATCTTTATATTTTTCCACTGAAGTGGTCTTCTCGTAAGCCTGGGATCCTGTGCGACAACCACGAGATCTCGTCCGTGGGACGGTTATTCAGTTCAGGTCAGTTCAGTTAACATGCAAAATTTCAGGTAGGTATGGAACAACCAGCTCCTTGTTTTAACCACCTGAATTGTAAGTAGCAAGTTTCTTAGTTCTCTCGGTCCAAAATCTAAGTACGTGGTTCGAAGAAAAGCTGGCCTTTCATTCAAATGTTGGGCTCCACGCAGCGCAAGAGAAAGAATTGCTTCAACTGATTCAGGACGCGTGCTTGTTCAAATATTTTTAAGATTACCACAAAAATAGCTGAATGACATAAACAGCTCTTACCTAAACTGTGGCTCACAAAATTTGTCCAAGAAGTTGTTAGATGTGATGTGTGTTTAATGCCTACCTTTTGTAGGCCCGTTCTCACACCGACTAGCGGTTGAATTTGCATTCGAAACTGAAAATGGATGTGGATCGTCCGAAACATGTTTTTCAAACTTAAAACCGTGTGTCTTTTTGTGAAGAATTGTAATTTAAAAGTCTACATCATTTCAATATTTTTCATAACCAAAACTGATCTCATCACCCTGTGTCCTTAAAGTATTCATTGGTTTAAACAATGCAAAACTTTGACTTATTTTCTTGTTTACTGTTGAGTGGCAAATAAACCCTGGTCTTTTCCGTCAAACGTTCCTTTATAGTGCACCTTCATGTTTAATAATTAAAGTAATTTGTTACTTACCATAGAGCGCTTTTCAAACGAGTGTCGTAAAACCAAAACCAAAGTAATTACCCCAGCCAATCACAACAAACACAAATTACCCAATGAACCAATCAGAACTCGAAGCAAGTACATGTAACCGGCGTCAAGCGCGGGAAAACGCGTGCGAGCGCGAGCAAGTCACGACTGATTGGTTTGAGTTTTACTCCTGATTGGTCGAGAAAGTGGCGCGAAAGGTTTTAACCAATCACAGAGCGAAGTAAAGCAAAACCAAAGCAAAACACGAATTACTTTCGACACTCACTTGAAAACCGCTCTATTATGCACAAATTAGCATGTTAATTATGATGCAATGCACAAATGTGTTTCTGAACTGTTTCTGATACTCTCTTTATAGGAGGGGGATGCTATCGATGCAGAGCTGGATAAGCAGGAGATTCTTGAGGCGTCTGAGGGAGACCTGTGTGGAGATGAATTACTAAATGCTCATTACACATTGGTATGAAACTGCATACATCACATAATCTATCAAATTGAGTACTTACTTACTTACTTGCTTGCTTGCTTGCTTGCTTGCTTGCTTGCTTGCTTGCTTGCTTGCTTGCTTGCTTGCTTGCTTGCTTGCTTGCTTTAAGTTGTGACATAAGACGTGACTGTTAATCTAACGTATTACTGCATTACTTTGGCTGACATGTTATGCTGCCTACTAGATTTTAAACGATTTTGTGAGATCCAAAATATTATGTCCATGGGAGAAAATTGTGAAAACAGAAAATTCAAAATTCAATTTGCGAGAAAAAAGGAGAGGAAGAGCGAACTGGAGCCAGAGTTGTATATAATTTCTGCTCGCTTATTTTACAGGGTCTGTCTAATTTAACCAATCTATATTGTGGGTGGGTAAACAAATAAAGGAAGTGGGGAAGATGGACACTGTGATGCTCTCACGCTTTTTCAAAACATTTTTTAGCAAGAAAACATTTACTACGGCCCGAAATCCAGGATCCATTTATAGCCTGTTTCTCCTTGCACCTTATTTACTCATTGCATTGTTTAAGAATAAGTTCAGCTAGTAATTTTGAATCACAGTTGCACGATTAAGCATGCCGTTATTTAGTAATGACAAAGATTTCCTGCGTACTGTCTTATGGTAATGTAAAAAAAGGTGTCGTTAATTAGCTACAACCTGCAGGCAGATCCTCTATTTTATCTCGCACAATAGGGACGAAAAAGGGGCTGTGTATGTTGGGCTAGTCACTCTGGGTTTTAGCCATCAAATAGGTATTGTACAGCACAGGCATTGCTTTCCACGAGCAGCCAACATATTACGAAGGAGAAATGGGATCAAAGCTGGCATCTGTACAAGGTAGTTTGCTTAAATGCTCTACTTTGCACATGTAAAACAACTAAATAGACTCACAGTCAACTGTTTTGAAGTCTTTGCTGGGTGGATTTGTTTGAAGCATACCCATACAGTCATATTAAGTTTACCCATGTACTGGTCTTTTTGTTTGTAAGCTTAAAAGCAATATCAAAAGAAAAAAATGGCACTTGGCAAGTATGCCGATACTGCTACACCATTTGTCTGGTTGGGATGCCATTGCATCGTTACTTAACGGTAACTAAGCAACACCCTTGTGTATGCTCAGTAAAAACGTGGCAGGATCTCGGCAGTCGTCTTTTTTTTCATCGAGTTAAGAATTAGTTACGATAAGTCTTCTCAGCATGGAATTTCAAGGCCACTCTGTACAAGAGGAGATCTTCGGTCCTTTGAGTCAATAACCTCAACATTAAAGACGCCACCTCAATCGTGAAAGTAAAAAGCGCGCAACTCGTGGTATTTCTCTCGATAAGTGCCCAAATTTCTTAGTATACGTGAAAATTCCTGTTTGTGAAACGAGGCCACCAGGTCAGGGTTTGGGAGATTGTAGTTAGGAATGGCAAAACTGTGAAATTAAATATACTTTTATTCACCTTTTTTTTTTTCTGGAATAGCGAAAATAAGTTCTTGCTCATCTTGCCCAAGTTGCATCAAAGTACTTAAAAACAGCCCAAGAGGCCTATAAATAGCAATAGAAAACACACAAACAAGGTTTATCTTTTTTATCCAGAATTATTTCTTATTTCTATATTTTAAGTGTATTAATTATTTTGTTATATTTTTTCTTATATTTTGATGAAGTGTTATAATATGTATCATTGTGGAACAGGCTAATATCTGCACACAATGAGAACACCTATTATTATATATGCACTGATTTTGTCATGTGCTTAGGATGTCTATTCTTCAGAAAGCTCAGGATGATTGCTTGATGCTCTTCATGTCGGTTTTTTCAAAGTCGTCACTTCCTGCGTTTAATGTTGTCATAAATCATGAGGGAAATGCCAAGGTGACAGACAGATTACACACAGAAATTCTGAGAAAAAACAAGTGGAAAGGTTTTGGAGACTGATAAATAGTAGTTACTAGGCTTATAAATATTCCTCTGGTCCACAAGTTCAGAGGGGTTTTGTTGGCAAAAGTGTGCTCGTGTAAAGTGTGCTTGTGAGCGCAGCTCAGTCCTCTGGCTTTGACTTATTGCTACATGACATCAACACAGTTATGCAATGTGTGTAGAACCGAAGATGTTTTGGTGTGAACATGCTCGTGACCATAGGTTAAGTCCTATACCATTGCCTGCATTGTCCCTTTGACATATATGTAACCAGTAAAGACATGCACAGGCCCCACAGAACATGACTGAGTTTTCTTGGCCAAGTACAAGTATCATGAAAGGAGTTTTCATCAGTTTGGAGAAATTTAAGCTCTTAGCGAGTCCTGCGTTAAACAGCAGACATTTGATTTGATACATTTGATTTCCAGTGATAAGTCGAGGATTTCGAGCAAAAGTAAAAGTTTTCGTCTTTAAATTACAATTTAATCTTTTAAACTTTGCATTCTTGTGTTTGTTTACCCAGCGACATTTCATAATAATTTCACTACATGGTGAAATCCTGTTAACTTGACATGTCAGGGAAAACAGTCGTAAAACTTTTCGAGATGCCAAATTATCGGGGATAAATTAACGTGGCCCTGACGGATATTTATTTACACGGAGGCTCCATTTTGTAAGTAATTTATTGGTATTCGTAATTATTGGTGCTCAAAATCTACAGAGCTGTACGTTTTAGGGCAAACTAAAATTAAACTATTAAGATATACTAGCACTATTTGAAAACCTATTTCTTTTAGCAATAAACAATTATTTCCATCAAACACTATGATAGATTTTTTTATAATTAAGCTCAAAATGGGCCGATTATTTAAAAGAAGTTTAGACCAGGTTTCAGAGAGTCATAATCTAAACTGAGGTCTTGCCAACGATTCCAATTATTTAAATGTCTTTTATGTCAAGACGGTAGAGAACTATTTTCGCAAAGGTTATGATTATGGGGGGAAAGCAGATCTTAGCAAGACCTATTGGAATGTAAAAAAAAAATGTGGGTAACCACGCATTTTTTAGAGATAATTAAGCAACCATAATTCTTAAGAAGCCTTAAAATACAAAGAATGTATGGCATTTTCTTTCCAAATTTAAGCTCAATTATCTCTGAGGAATACATGGTCACTCCCAATTTTCTTTTTGGATTCTGATAGCCCTTGCTAAGATCTGCTTTTTCCACATAGTCATAAACCGCCCAAAAATACCTTCGTATGAGTTGGCAAAATCCTTAAGAAACTTGAATATCTCGGACCTGACCCCGAGATGCGCAGAACGTATGTGCAGTAACAAAAGGAGGCACCGTCCTAAAGCTGTGTCTAGGCCACGCTTAACTGTGGGCTAACAGACAATAACAAGTTGGCCCTCTCATGAGTAGGGTTAGACTATGTTCACTCGGAACGGTTTCCATAGGATTCTGGTCCAGGACTGGGTCTATTTAAATGGTATCATTCCTTTCATCAGCATCTGTTCCCACGTGACTGGTCCAACACCAGTCCAGTGCTGAATCAACGCGAGCACATCAGCTGTTTCTACCAGTTACGCATGCGCAAAATGTATGAAGCAGTAATATTTTAATCTACTACGTGATTATACTACTAGTTAAATTCACCTAATCTGGCCAAAATATCTACTAGCTGAATTTGTAGGCTCGACGTTCAACTTCATAGAGTAAAGAAAATTTCCATGGTTTTTTGTGCCTTGTAAACAATGGTGACTTGAAATAGCAGCAACAAATGCTGAAATCGCACCTTCTTTGACAGTTGGATACCACTTAAAACTCTGCCGAAAAATTGGAAAAGATCGAAAACTTCCAGTGAAACCTCCAAACAAATGATGAACATTTGCATTGTGCAATAAGTAATAACAGCTGAGGTAAATACACAAGCATAACATTTTTAAGCCAAAACTCAGCGATCAACTGTGCAGCAATTTCCATCCAGCCAATTTCCTGGAAACCTGTTGTGCTTAATTAAAAGAATCTTTCACTGTTTGGCGGAACAGAAATAGGTTTCAAATAATGCTTGTATCTCTTAGTCGTTTATTTTGTTCACCCCAAAACTAAAAGCTTTGTAGAATTCCTTATTTAGAATACCAAAAATTACTGAAATCGGTTAAAGCTTAATTACTTGCCAAAAATTGATTTTAAAAATGGAGCTTCCACACCAGTGAACAACCACGCGACCTAACAAGAGTCAACGTGGGGAAATTATGCCTTTGGTACGAGTTAGAGAAAAGTTTGAGTCCTAGGTGGTTGTTGTTGTTGTTGTTGTTGTTACTGCTTGAGTTGTTGAGATATTCTACTGTGGTTCACGTTGTCAAGATTGCACTGTAGTTTGGGGTGCTTTCGGTGTAAGCGCGTACGTCATGACCACATATTAACCAACCCGTCACGTCACGCTTGAAACATGACAAAACTTTATAATGGACTGTGAAAACCAGATCAATCATCACATATCTGCATGCAGACCGATTTTTTTGGTGTACCAGGGATTAAACTAAAACCTCTATTTGAGTTATTTTCTTGACTAATGCTCGGTATGTCATGTAGGGACTCGGACTGTAGGAAGAAAATGTAATATGATAAAGGCACTCGTTGCATTTAATCAAATACAGGAACTGACTATTATGGTAACGTGGGGTTATTTCTTTGTATTTTGCACAGAATGCTACGTCATCACAACAGCCAAAGAACAGGAAAAAGGTAACTTAATATCAACAGCGTTTACTTGTGAGGGAGTTTTCATTTTGTACATGGAGGACGACTAAAGAAGTTGAC
Source organism: Siderastrea radians (assembly GCA_964017195.1). NCBI lineage: Eukaryota > Metazoa > Cnidaria > Anthozoa > Scleractinia > Rhizangiidae > Siderastrea > Siderastrea radians. The sequence goes on along the minus strand of OZ024888.1, from coordinate 22,427,346 downwards.
AGGGTAGCCCACAAACCAGATAATGAGCAGAAAGCAATTCAAAATCACGACGTGAAGCGACTGTTGTGACAAATGAAGGATCTGCAATATTAAGTGTGTTTTTATGGCTCCATGGAATCAACCAACATTGACATCATCATAATTTTTTTTTTCACTTGATAAATTATTTGAAGTTCTCATTTGTGGTTCAGCTCCAAATAGGGCAAAGTTGATACGCACCCCACATGCCATGTGGAGCTTTCAGTCCAAAAAGGCAGAGAAAAGTTTATGTCTTGTTTAATTTCTTTCTTCCTTGTTGACTTCAATTTTTGTCTTTTTAACTATTATTTTCTTTAATTTGGATACTTGTTTTTCTCCATGACATGCGTCACTTCGTATTATTGATTCCAAGCCTATGAAAACTGCCTTGTTCACCGTACTGGAACAAAATTATTCCTTACAGTGTTTAACCTTCAACTTGAGATACCTTTTATGACCTGGTATTTAGATTTCTTGTAATCCAATTGATGCAAATATCATACATTCAGGGTTTTCTGAGATCAAAAAGTATTTAAGCAGTTGTTTTCCTACCGCCTTATTTTTTCCTTTGGCAACTGACTATTTCTTATGTCATAGCTTTAATATTATTTACAACAATTCTTCATTCATTATATAAATGAGACAAGGTTAGGGTGTAATTTGAAACCACATGTGTTTCCCAAACTGTAGATCGCGTTTATGTGGTGTGGTTGGTCAGTCTTGTTGCGATTCTTAGGACTACATCCAAGACAAACCTGGAAACTAGTGATGCTTTCAAGCCCTAATTGATCTGCTATCATGTGACAAGACGTTTGGCATTTTGTGTTCACAGTTTTCTATCGGTTCACGTCAATACTTTTTCTCTTACACTTTTTTAAATTCGAAATTATGCATCTTCAGTTTAAAATCATAGTCTTTCAAAGCAGAATTCAAACTATTATGAGCTAGGTAATTTGTAGAACACAATTTGACGTTGTGACCTGATCTGTTTCTTGCAGTAATCCTTAAGTGTTTACGCTGTCTTCTCTTTTTTTTCTTTTAAGAATTAAACCACTGCGATCACTGATGTCAGTAATAAGTGCGTCAATCACAGAACTGAAATTTTTCTTTTTAACATGTCATCATAGCGGAGCTCCTTTGCGGGCCAAAGGCCCGCAGAGCAGAGCACCATACTCATGGAAAAAATACATATTTATCCATGCGAGTCAATTTTTGTGGTCATGGAGTCACGTGACCGTACGACGTCCCTCGCACCATGCCTCATGTCAAATGTTCGAAGTGTCTCAATAGTCGCGCACGTTTACGTACTGGTGAAAATGGCGGACTTCCCTGAAAGTTAAACGCTAACCACCTTTTTTGAGGCTTCAAGTAAAAAGTATGTGCTTTCGTGGACATTTTACCACATTTCGGACGGAGCAATAACCCTTCACTGAACATTGACAATAAAGAATTCGGGTGGCCTGTTATCACAGGGGAAATTTGATCTGAAGACAACTAAATTGCCGGTTCCTCGTGAGTTCGATTTTCAATACGGTAATTTTACATTCTTGGAATGAAGACTTTCCTTTTTATAGCTCATGGTGAAAAGGAAAAGACCTGAAGGATTGCTTTAAACTAGACGGCGCATGTAGTAGAAATAGGAGAGCTTGAAGGTGTTCAAGCAATTCTTATTATTTTTGCAGCTGGGGTATTTTGGCCGAAAACTAGTGTTACTAAGAATTCTACACTTGAGTTAGTGTTGTTTTCTCAAGTCAGTTTTTGTTCTTTGGCGCTATTGTATTGCAGATTGGTTTGTTTAGTGACGGCTAGTTTATTGAACAACCGAAATATCACTCGGTCGCCAAAATTAGTAGTCTAACAGTTAAGCTCTATACACATTAGAATTAACGGACACAATGAAATTTAGCATATTAGGCCTATGATTGTGTTTTCAGTGGCCGGTGGAAAATTATGAACTATGATAGACACTACATCTCTATAAAAGATGTCCTTGTCTAATTTCTAAACGTTTGAAACAAAATAGTAATTCCCGAATCTTAGCGGTCAGCTTCGCCTCTTGCAATAGGTGAGATTTCATAAGGAAACGACTTAAGGAAACAGCATTCAGAGCAACTTGATTTGTCCTCGCGGTAGTCCCTTAATAAAATACTGCTAAATTACTCTTATTTTATTGTGTTCTTTATAAATAAAAACGCGAAGACAGTGCGTAAAAACAAAGCATAAACAAAATGCGGACCGCTGTGGAAACAGTTTGTTTTGGTTCAAATGTAGGGCTTTTCATCACCATTTTAACGGTAATTTTTCTTTCTTCGCTGGGCGGTATTCTTTACAAAGTTGAAGAATAGCATTTTTGATCCTAGAGTCTCTCTATTCAACCGCAAAGTACGGAGTTTCTTTACGCGAGGTCTCTAGAAAATCGGCATCTTGAATGCAAGAAATCACGGAATACGCTTCCCTCGAAAACTTTCAAAACACAAGTTTGTCTGTGTTTAATAACTAGGAGTTCAGCCTGAAGTTTATCAATAAGCTTAACTTATTCTAAGAGAGAAAAAGACTAAAAATGCCCAGTGACAAGACTCACCGAAAATTATTTTTGTCACATTTGAATGGAAAGCCCGTCATTCCTTCGCCCCCTTCCCAAAATGTCACAACGCACTGAACAGAATGTTGAGAAGGGCATTGAAAGCGACAAATTACCCTAAAAAAAGCGGAAAATGTTGTACTCAAAAGACATATACTGTGTGACACAATACAACCATCTCCATGCGTACGATGCCAACGAAAACTGTTTAACTAAGTTTATGTACATAAGATAAATCCCTCCCTATCAAGTTTGCTTCGGTGCTGCAGTGGTTAGATGCGCAACGAACACTGTTTTAACTAAGTTTTCATGTACTTTTTCCTTTTTTGGGGGGGGGGGGGGGTTGTTTCGTTTTGATTTTCCTACCTCCATTCCGTCACTTCCCTTCCTTTGTAATGGGTCTTTATTTCCATTATTATCATAAATGGTAAATATTAAACCGAAACGGAAATGCACTATCTTTCTTAGTCTTCTTTCGTTTTTCAAGGGAGGTTTTGAGGAGCTCTGCTGTTAGACTAGCCCGTCTATATATGTTAGATAATTGAACCAGTTAAAAGGAAGTGTGTGGTTATTTACAATTAGGGGTGAGAATATTTTGAACTGTAAGGCCAGTTTATGCACCAATTAATGTTTTTTTTTTTTCAATTTTGTTTGAGGGGAACAAATGGTGTGTGTTTGTAAAAATTATTTTAATCTTGTTTTCAAGTGAATCTTAAGAAAGAATTTCATAGACTTCTATCTCAAGGGGAAATACAGGGTTCGTACCTTTGAAGAGTTTAAAATTCCAGGACTTTTTCCCAACTTTCGCTTTTTGTTTTCAAAAACTGTAAACTAGATCCATTTTGTGACCAACTAATTGTCACTGCTTGTTTTTCTTTTTTTTTCACGAAAAAAAAAACAACTGTTGAATATATTTTTTACAATGAATTTCATTTTCCATGACTTTCCATGACATACACTTAGTTTCCATGACTTTCCAGGTTTTCCATGAGCCATACGAACCCTGGAAATAAACATAATTCTAGAAACCCAGCACTTGTCTCTCTATCAGTAATGCATGTCAAGTTTAGTTTCTTCAGCTCAGCTGATTCACTTGAATTGAATGGTTAAAAATCCTCAGTAATTTTTTTGGGGGGAGGGGGTCAGTTACCAAAGAAAGTATCAAATTACCTGCAAAATCCATTAGACTTTCCCATCTCTTTAGACAAGTATTCAACCACCTCACAATCTCCATTTTTTTAGACTTAATTCTACCAATTCGTTTCCAATAAATCCCCATATCTAATTATTCACTCAAACCCTTTCGTGAACTACCCTTATATACACACTCAAGTAAATTTGCAATTATATGGAGCAACTGAAATATTGCAAGAAATTCCCAGTGGTAAATGGCGTCATTTTTGCATGCACTGTGCATGCCTAGTTTTTAACTCGTGAATGCTTGTAGCGCTTTGGGACAGCCAAATCAGTCCCATTGGAAGAACGAGAAAAGGGCCCCACCCCCTCCCCCCTCCCCCCACCCCCTCATTCCCACCCCCTCATTCCCACACCTGCTCTGCCGGCCCTGGTTGATTAGGAGCATGCAGACAAATGAGCCTTCCTTAAACAGCTGATACTTCACTGTCAGAACTCTGTAGGACTGGCGACTTTACTCTTCTATTAAACATTGAATAAACTTTTCAAAAAAGTTAGTCTGATTGACATCGGTGTTACCATAGCAACACGGTGATGACGTCATGCATTTAACATATCTCCAATTTTCTCGAAATCTCTAGTCCTATCGAGCTCTGACAGTGAATCATTAGCCGTTGAAATGTTGGGTGGTATGGACTGAGCAAAATCAAGGCGAGCAACCTTCATTTTGCTTTTAATAGGCCCTTTGCATGACTTGGTCACATGGTACAAAATCCACTATGCTGGATGGCAAATGGCGCAGTGGGACATCGAAGAACAACGAAATTTTGTACCATGTGACCAAGTCATGCAAAGGGCCAATTATCACTTTTAACCAGCATTTAGATTTTGTATGTTGTCAAAGACCCTTCGATGTTGTGGGGATACTCGGGTATCTTAGTGACGGCCGGAGAGGTGGGGATGAGACCAAATTTTAATATACCCAAAAAAAGTCCCACCATGCTAAAACTGTACTCAAAATTAGTCCAGCGGCCCAGACCATAAGCTAAATATACGGCCTGCGTATTGCAGGCATGTGCGGACTTCTGAAATTATGTTTTAAACAGGTTTTCAGCCGACTGTTATTGCAACGAGCACACAAGGGTTTTTAAAACGTGATTGGAGGTTTGCGATTTGCTTATCACAATTCGACTATGATCGAGTAATGGAAATTTTTAAAATGAGTTTCTCCAGTTTTGTGAGTTCCCTAGGATGGACTAGGATGTGCACACCAGATTTGAGCTTTTATTGATTGCTAACTAAATCCTGTTCGTCTGATCATCTTTGTTTATTTGTATTAGGCTCGCAATTTCATCCCAGCCAGCAGTTGTGAAATCAAACACCAAAACAAGTTTGTGTTTTAGCTGTTTTACAAGCGAAGAGCAGTTCCTTTATTTCACGATGAGCACATCACATGTACATATAAAAGCTTCAAAAACAACATTTTACGTTCTCCGTTGTTGATTTATGAATATCTCAGAACTCAAACCAGAATACTGGGGAGCATATACAACATGTTGAAGCTTTGCGTGAACAATTTCTATTGAATAACAAAAAGTGAGCAAAAATAAAATAAGTAATCCATTATTTCATTTATTTGTTGTTAACAGTTTATTGTAAACATGGAGCGGAAACAGGCGAACGTAATATCATACTCACACCACGCAAGCTCCATAGCTTGCGGCAGCATTTTCAGGAATCAAGAAAAACAGAAGCGTCCAACTTTCCAAGAATTTGATGATCAGCGGTTTGGTTGTCAAGAAACTAATCCGGCTTAATTAACCGATGAAACCAATAAGCGAAGAAAATCGATGTTAATCGATAGCAATCCATATCAATTAATCGATTAATCGCTCGTGTCCTCTGTGGAATTTTGTAAAGGAAATGCGTGTATAAAAGCGTTCGCCAGCTTGTTCTTAATCCCGCTTGAGACGCTCACGCTTGGAAAACTAAACAGATAGGAACTTCTAACCGATTACTATGACAACTCCTGAGCAAGGACAAAATCAACTGACGGCTAACGGGGAGAAGCTTTGCCTTCGACGGAGTGCGATGCGAGTCGATGAAATCGATGGTAATCAATGGCAATCGATCTAATTAAGGGAGCAGTTTTGGTGCGATTAATTATCTATTACCAATACTAATTGACATTAATTAAATAATTCCATCGATTAGCAATCCGATGGTCGATTTTCATCAATTAGTTACGCCAGGACTAATCCGCTGACCAAGTGGCCTGAGGTTTCTAAAAACCACACCCTTACATCACCCCTTGAATAAACCTCTCCCCACTCGAATAAAAACCGCTGCCCCGACTTTCTTGACTCAGGAACCGTTGCCAAACTCAAACAAACGATCAAAACTTCAACGACGCTAACAAAGATGCGACGCATAGGTCCGTACTGCGTCCGCACAAAAAGTCCTTTTTATCCACATTAAAAAACCAAGAGAGTCTGAGAAAGTTTGCTTCCACATTTCTTTCTTTAATTTGTAAATGAAACTGATACAATTGTTTGACATAAAATTGAGAACCAGGAGCTAAGCACGCTTTTCTCAACCCTACGAAAGGTCTTGCCAAAATCTTTCCACCATAAAAAATGAGTCCACCATAAAATTTCAAACCAAAAAAGGCACCTCCCCATCACTTATATACCTGAGCTCCCTCCTCCCCCTGCCCCCGTGGTTGTACCTGAGTTCCCTCCTCCCCCTGCCCCCGTGGTTGTACCTGAGTTCCCTCCTCCCCCTGCCCCCGTGGTTGTTAGAAATGACAGTTTGGATGTGTTTTGTATTTAAAAATGAAACAGAGTGAATTGAGCACCAACATGACCATTTTGACCCTGTCTGTGTATTGTTATTTAACCGTAGATTTCAGCATACATGGGTCCTGATCACCCCCTTACCAGGCCTACTACTCCAGGGGCAAGAGTTGTGGAAACTATTCAAGGTACACGCTAAGCATGTTACCTTAATTTCCCTCTTAAATATGTGGGTCAAGTTGTAGACAGTAGTTTTACATTTATCTAATTGCTCAGTTATGGGTTCTGTTAGCTACGTTGCACAATAAGCACACGTATCATTCTCTTATTTAGACAACTTATGCTTGCATGCAGTTATGCGTGCTTTTACAGGATTGAGCAACAACTGTCATTTATTCAAAATACGTACGCCAACCAGAAATTTATTGAGGTCTCTTGGTCCGTTGGGAGCTGTACCTTAATTTGCTTACTTTCAATATTACTTGATGAGACATTACAGTACACAAACAATACCGTCAGCTGCACTCTTAAACTGAGTGCCACATTCTGTATCTTCTTATTTTGATGTTGCTTAATGACTAAAAGTGAAGTGGATGTCATATTTCAAACTGATTCTTTTTCTAGAGCCAATTCAGCCGTGGTCCTTGTACCATTTTTCACATCATCACTTTTGTTAACAGAGGATGTATCTGATAATCACCTTATACAGTCAAAAAAATCTTTCATAGCAAGTCCTAAATTAGAACCATGGGATGAATCTGGCCAGAGTTAAAAAGGAGCACGCTTTTTTTGCAAAAAATCAAAGGAAAATTTGGCCTTCCTACATTTGTACTGTGTTACTGCCTGTGCCAAATTTACCCTTTCCCGGCTCCAATTTTGGGTAAAACTTTTCCAGCAGGAAGGAAAACCACTAAAAGGCCAATAAAACTACAGAAAAGGAAAAAGAACAAAATAGAGCAGAGAAAACACAATAAATTAACTGTTTTTCCTTTCTCTTTCCATTGTACACATGCCTAAAATGAACTTTTGAAATTCTCATCTGGAAATGGAAGTGAATGTAGCTGTTTTCACTGTACAAATATCATCAAAAGGAAGTTCACCAGAACTACTCGGTGTACATAACTCAGTCACGCATCTATCCTTGCAGTTCCTGGAGTTATATAATTTCTTTTTTCATGTAGACATTTTTTGATATTTCTATTTGCAGAAAGAAGTCCAACGCCGACAACTGCAACAATCCATGGTGTATCTGAGCAGCAGGTTAGTCATAGTTACTCAGTGTTTGCAAACTTAAAGCAGGTATCCCATTGAACAAGTGTGGGCAAGCAACTTTTTTTTGTTGTTGTTAGGGTTCCTTTATAAAGCCTGGTTTCCATTTGATCGCTACAATCGCTGTGATCGCTGAAAAAAGTCCACCCACCGTTGTAATCATATGGAAACCATTCCTCGGCGATTATAGCGATCGCAGCGATCGTTGAGACAACGATCGCTGAGATAGGCTTCAGTTCTACCTCAGCGATCGTAGCGACCCAGGAGCGATCGTTGCGATCATATGGAAACCACTCTTAAGCGATCGTAGCGATCACAGCGATCCTTGTGACGGTAAATATACCAGATTGCACTGTATCCTATACTTAATCCAAGATGGCAGAAAACAGCGCGGCGGACTTAATAATATTTATGGAACAAGTAAAGCAGTGCTACTACAACGACAAAAAATAAGATAAAGAATAAAAACATGAAAAGTTCAGCATGTCTGTCGAAGATGCCAAGAAGAACATAAAAAATACAAGAACAGCGAACGGTCGATTTTTTAGAAAACAAGAAATCAGTTGCTATCTGTTTTCTGTAGAGCCACCACAACAAGTAAACAACAAGCTTCGAGTACGAATCTGCGATTGACTGCAGCCATGTTGAATTTGAGAAAAGGTGCGAACGAGATGTTGTTTTATCCAGGTCCTCTCGGTCATTTTTCATTTCCTCAGCAATCCTAGCGAACATTTGGAAAACCGCTCAGGGAAGAAAGTGGCAACAATCGCTTAACTTTGTTTTGTAGCGATCGCAACGATTGCAGTAATCGTAGCGATCATATGGAACCAGCCTTAGCTCACAACTCGTGTGCGACTTGATTCTGTTATTCCATTTTGGTGCTTATCGATCTGAGTGTGGAAATTTGTTTCCAGTTCCCGGTCATAAATAATATTAATCACAACGAGTTGGCTATCACCACCTCATATCTCACAAGTGCTTGTCGAATACTTCTCTTATTAAATTCTCAATCTTGGTTTCTAGCTTTCAGATTAGTTCACTGCACACAGGTTATCATGCTTTACAAGGAAATTGGATGCCATGTCAGGGCTCGAGACTAACGGTAGCCAACTAGTCACAGACTAGTAGAAATTCCGTTTTGGCTAGTAAGTTTTGCGCTTTCACTAGCCATTTTGGCTAGTGAATATTTCAAAGGGCTAAAGCACCGGATGGAAACCAAACAAAATATTGCTTCTGATGATCGGATCCCAAAAGCAAATTGAGTGAACAGAAACTAGAACTTATTTCGTAGAAGGATATTGTAACGTTCGTATAATACTTGTTTTGTCCTCTCAACGTTTTTCCCTACTAATTCTTGTCTCATATGGCAACGTTTTCTCCATCATTTCTACGTTCGAACGAAATTAGCCGTCTTCAGAACGTTTCACCATACGTTTCCTTGAAAGGTCCATTAGTGTGTTCGTATGATATTTGTCTACACGTTAGTAGGTTCACACAATTCTTTAGTCTTCTCTTATCTACTTTTTCCATTAATTGCTACGTTCGTACAATAGTTTCTCTTCTCAGCGTTTCTCTCTAAGTAACGTCTTCACAACGTTTCTCCGTATGTAAGTAGGTTCGTCGATTTATTAGTCTAGCCTTCTCAACGTTTCTTTGTACGTTAGCACGTTCGCACGACATTGTTCTGCTCTTCCTAAGGTTTTCAGTGTGTTAGAACATTCGTACCATAAGTCGACACTGCTTAGCCTTCCTCTGCACGTTAGTATGCTCATACAGTATTAGTCTTGTCTTCTAAACGTTTATCTATACATTAGTGCGATTTTAGTTGTCTCATTTACGTTTCTCCGTAATTTATTGTCCCACTGTAATAGTTCAGTGTGTCCGTTCGGTGTATATCACACACGTTCTTACGGAACTAGTTTTGTCTAATAACGTTTCTGCGTAAGTCAGTAGTTGCGTATTTTATTAGTCTCTGTATCTTGGTACGTTGACAGCGTTTCTCCCTACTGTAGTGCATTTACATCCAACGTGTTTGATATGACTTCTCAACGTTTCTCCATACCTTATTAAGTTCGAACCTTATCAGTTTTTTATGCTCATTTATGTTTCTCCGCGCTTATAATTTACTAGTCTTCTCTAAGAGAATGTAGACGTTTAACTTTTTCCGTACGTGAGTTGAGTGCTCTATCAGTCTTGTCTTTTTGACGTTTCTCCGTACCTTACAACGTTCGTACAATGTTAGTCTTGTCTTCCCAACGTTTCTCCGTACAATGACACGCTCATATAAGGTGAACTGTTCGAGTTATTCGTCATGATCTGACCAAAACGGAGAGAGAGGTGAACTTCATCGCGCCTGGGAATTTGCCCTGAAGGCACATAGTACTTTGTGTTCCGCGTGTGAGGATCTTTAACCGTTGAACACAGTATGAGATTGTGCAAAAAAGTCTGGCTAGTAAAAATCTATTTTGGCTAGTGAAATCAAACCTCTCACTAGCCATTTGGCTACTAAGCTGAAAAGTTAGTCTCGAGCCCTGCATGTCCAGTGCAGCGGCGTTCAAAAGTTTTCACCCCAAAGGAAAAGTTTTAAACAAAAATATGGCCAAAAAATTCAGCAGTGATAACCGAAGTTAAAAATTTGAAAAAAAAAACCAATTATTCCACTTGCGCTTATTGGATATGTTTTATTCATCACCTAATATCTAACGCGCTTTCAGATGTAGGGTCATTCCAGAAACTTTAGCATCCTAGAACTAGAGTTCTTAACGCAAGCAAATTGTTTTAACATGTTGGAAGTGACTTCATGTGTGATGATCAACACTATTTCACTTGTGTCAAATATAAATCTGAGGTGGACAGCAACAAAGATCAGCTGTTCTGGGAAAGACTTCAGACAGTTGCTTGTTTTTGGTGCTAATCGTTTCTTTGAAATCCCTCTGAACTGTCCAGCAAGTTTAGATTCTTAGTTTGTTAAATTCTTTGTCATTATAGTGGAGCTCGGAAAGATGAACGTTTATTCGTTTGTCTCATGATGGAATCGCTTTGAGTTGTTGATTGCGACGTTTCGACTGCAATACTACTAGTCTTCATCAGGTGATGAGGTCGATTGTTTACGTGTCGCTATTTGTAGCATGTTGGTTCGCTTCTATTGGTGCATTTGGATCCTTATTATTATTACGACTATTAGATGTTGTTCCCTCACAGGTCCGCTTTGTGGTTGATCGGCTGTTGTGCTTTTTGATCATAGGTATCCAAGCTTCAGGAATTTCGATTCCACTATCTCTATTGATGTTATTAGCATGAAATCTTATATGGATAGCTTCTTTGACCCTACGTGTGTACCAGTGAGGGTCACGGTCAATAAACTTATCTTCTTTCCAAATAGGAAGATGCCCCGTTTCGTTAGCGTGCTCCGAAACCGCGGAGGTTTGCGTACGAGCAAGCCGTATATCTCTGTCGTGTTCTTTTATCCTGTCTTGCATCGCTCTCCCTGTTTCCTCGATGTATACTTTGCCGCACTCACATGGAATCTTATAGGCGACACCGTTTTGTGTAGTTGGTTCAAGGGCGTCTTTCGGTCGCACTAAGTGAGACCTAAGAGTTGTGTCTGATTTGAAGACGGAGCATAGTAGGCAGCGGCGAAGAAACTCTGATACACCTTTTATGCAGGGAAGAACCGCAGTAGATTTAAATTCCTGCGTAGGTTCTTTGTTGGCTGTATTAGAAAACGCGCTCAGATTTGAGACAGATGTAATCTTGAATATTTTGCCATGCTCATCCGGTTTCACTTGCGTGGACGCACCCACGATGCAGGAAGTGTAATGCAAATTTCATTTAAGAATAAACTTGCGGGTTTTTGAATAAAACTTTTCAAAAATGATTTCTCTGTCCATTATTTCGTGTTTGTTTATTCATAACAGTAGGTCAAAGCACAGTCGTAAGACAGCAACATCTAATTTGCACAAGCATCACTTCAGTGAGATGTTGGCGAATAATTGTTTTCAATTTTGACTGTCAGGTCCATCTCTTTCAGTTTGTGCAATTGTCGATTTCTTGTGCTAGAAGTTTTCAACAGTAGTAATCTTTTAAGCGAAGCAGTTGTCGGTTTAAAGCTATTTTATCCGAAAAGCTTCCGAAAACAGTTTTGAGCGTTCCTCGAAGCGCCCAAATTTATATAACTTAATTCGTAGCCGCAAAACTTGTGCCATAGTTTAAAGTATCTTTGGTGTTTGTTTGTTTTCAATCTCGATGGTCTCTAGTTAGAGAACGAAATATAAATAGTTAATTAAGAAACTATAAGCGAAGCAGTTGTCAGTTTAAAGCTATTTTATCCAAAAAGCTTCCGAAAACAGTTCTGTGCATTTCTCAAAGCGCCCGAATTTCATAAACTTCGCAGCCGCAAAACTTATGCCATAGTTTAAAGCATGTTTGGTGTTTGTTTGCTTTCAAGCTCGATGGTCTCGAGTTAGAGAACGAAGTATATAAGTTGTTTAAGAAACTATAAGCGACGCAGTTTTCGGTTAAAGCCATTTTATCCAATAAGCTTCCAAAAACAGGTCTGTGTGTTCCTCAAAGTGCCCGAATTTCTTCGCTGCCGCTAAACTTGCGCGACATGTCTTTGATAATTTCCTTTCTTTCGGGTAATCCCGGTAAAATGCCAGTGAAATGCCAGTATATGTTTTTGACTAGACTAATAGTGGCAGTTCATGTTATTTGTTGACATCCGAACATGATGAGATCCCAGAAAGATAACCTATTTACTCCAGAGTAAGTTATATTTTGGTGTTAAATGACAGGATATGGAAACATTGCAAAAAGCAAGCAAGACGGCTCGTGAGTAAAATATGTGTTCAGTTCGATACCCCCCTCCCCCCACCCCCCCCAAAAAATCAAGCTGTGCTCAGCTTCTAGAATGACCTTTCGAGCTCGGATTCACAGAGCGGATCCTCAAAATATTGGAAGACAATTGTGAACAGTTTTGAGCTTTTTGAGAAACACTTTTTGAAAGAGAACGAGCCAAAAAAAGCCCCGAAATATATTTGGGACCGAAAAGTTTCAGAACTATTCTTGAGAAACGAACACCAGCCTATTCCTTGGGAGCTCCGCTTTTAGGCTTGTCTAAATCTATATATTAGTGTTCTAGTTAGACGTGCCCAGGCCTTGGGGAGTCTGAGCGCCGGCTTACAAAATGAAAAGTTTCTTCTGAGTAGGGTATTCAAGGTCACGATATTCTGTGGGAGAGGGGACGGAAAAGGTCTTATGTTTTGACCTTGGTTTTCTTGGGGACGTGGCTAGGTTATTGTAATCCAACCACTATACGCTTATATTTGGAGGTTTTAAGGCACCCTAGAAAGAGTTAGCCGATCAAACGTTACATGCTTTTAATGAAATGGTGACAGGACCGCTTATCGCATTGAACAATTTTTGAAGAGGTTTTCAGTTTTTGGACATTATACTGGTAAAAATACGCCATTTAAAAGCTGAAAGCAAGATGGGAAAGCCCCAAAGAGGGCTCGATTACAAATGAAGTGGAAATTGGGAGGCTCAAAGCAACTGAAAAATGAGGCATATACATTTCGATCCTTGGACTTTCTGAGGCTTTTTGAAGCCGGTCTTTTCGGGATCAAAACAGGACAGTAAATGACACGTAATTTATGAATTTACTTCGTTATAATCATATGATTGCCCGAATGAACACAAAATACGGTTAAGCACAAGACAAAGAGTCCAAAATTTCCATTGCAATCTACCTGAACAATCATCGTTTTTGAGAAGCTGTCTGTCACTAAGTTTAAACCTGAAACGCTAACTCATGCATTTGAAAACTCGCTCATGCAAAGAGGGAACAAAAACGCGAGATCTACGTTGGGTTAATTTTGTTGAATCCAGAAACAAACTCAGACTTGAACAAAATGCAAAAGATTTGGTTTTTAAGACAAGCCTTTGACCCGGGCATTAAACAGGATAACAAGAATATCGCCTTTCGAGCAGTAGTCACGCAGATATACAGCAAACGCAATTTTTATAAACGTGTGGCATTTACTACTATACAGTGTGTTGCCCAGTTTTCGTACACTTTAGTTTGTAATCGCTATATCTTTTCGTCTGTGAGACGAAACTTTCTGAATTTTCTATTAAAGATAGCCCATTTACTTACCTTCAATATATAAAACGATTGGCCGCTTGATCGACGTACGTTCAAAATTATGCCATTTTTCCCGAAACTCCTAAATTGCCCAGTCTTCGTACACCTGGCCCAGTTTTCGTACATCGACAAAACAACATTTCTCCACGAAAACGCTCGACGCAAACTGATGTGTCAGCCACCCTGCTGAGTGCTTATCGTGTTTTCTCTTCGGTTTGTGAATAAATATCGGCTTAGCGACCAAAATTTGGCGTACAAAGCAAATGGTTATTCGGTGGGTGGATGTTTAATCGATCCTGCAGTGTTGATTTTTTGGTCCCTCACTTTTGGGCGGCTTTTCTTACGCTCAATCCACTGTCTCGTACGTCATTTACTGCCTTGGTAAAGGTAGTTGACAAGTTACTATTCTGCGTATTACAACTGTTAAGAAAAGGCCTGTATAAGATTCGACGTTTTCCTTCCGTTTCCGCTTACGCCTTTAGAATAGCAAACTCTTTACTTCCGTTTCCTCTTACGCTTGCTTTTCTTACCTACTTTTGTAAATGTTTATTAGAATCGCAACGGAGTGAAAAAATCAGTAAAACCGGTAAGCTAACGATATTTCACGGTGTATGTCAACATTCTATGCATAGACATCTACCTTAGTTAATTATTTGACGATTTAGATTGTTTGCGTGGGATTACGTTTATTAAATATTCGTGACCTTTGCGTGACGTGGATGTAAAGCGTCGCTGTTATACCACAACAAATACGTGTAGTGTATCGTACTTTGCAAGGATTGTTGTGTAATCTTTGCTGCACTTGCGACCTATTAGTTTTCGAACAGTAAAGTTAAAATTCAGTTCTTTAACTTATCTAAAAATAGGTTTTAAGAAAGGCGCAGCTAAGTGTACGAAAACTGGCACAGTAGGTCAAAATGTATGCGAAGATTCTCACCGCTAAAATTCAGGAGCAGTTAAATTTAAGCTGGCGTTGAAAGTTTTTCCATTCACTTTCATCTTTTGTCTATCATCTGTCTAAAAATCATGAATTTCCTTGCAAAATTACCATTTGTTCATCTACAATACCTTTACTGTGCAGTGAAAAGTGCAAATATTAGCCGCTAAACTTTTACTCACCTCGAAAGAAATTGTCCGCACTGACCTGCCTCTTCGTCAAAAAGCCCGACAAAACCGGCAATTTATAGCTGAGATGTTCCTTTTACTTTTGGAATTCTTCGGTTGACAAAGATTTAAATGACCGACGAAAACAATCAAATAAAGTTCTTTTTGTACGAAAACTGGGCCCGTACGAAAACTGGGCAACATACTGTATCGCAAAATATTGAAAATGCAAGGGTCCAGGAGAATTCAAAGGTTTTAGGCTAGCAACTACGGTTTGATATCATTTTTGCGATACCTGGTTTTTGCAATTTCCAAAACAGATCCCACAAAACGTATTACCCTAATAGCTAAATTAAGACTTCATGTTGTTCAAGAAACCAGCTTGTAAGGTCCCGTCTTTGACAAACCACAGGTCTTCTTGTTAGAGGTTATGGATTAAAATAAGAAAACAGTCAGCATTTTCTTTGTCAGATTTAAAAATTATCTGGAGTGGATCTGTTGCAGAAAAGACGTTGTGGAGAGGAAATAAATTTTAAAAACACTAAGGCCAAGGCCAAACGTCGGACTGTTTTTTTTATTGATGCACCACAATCACTAACATTACAATACAATACTTAAAAACATTGCTACAATCAATACAATACTTTGAACGTTACTTACAGTACCGTACCCCACCGGACAGCATTAACATTAGTTAAAATTACAATGGGGTACTGAGACGATTTCAATACAGACAAATCACTTACATAACAATGATCTATTTACAATGTTTACATTATTTATATTACTTACAATGGTGTGTAAGTTTATTTGTTTTACCTTAACACCGCGGGTGAGAACTGAGTCATCAGTATTTGTTTATTCAAAGCGTATCCACGAAGTGCGACGAATGGTAGCGCGAAATATTCATGAATAGGCTCTTCAGTAAAACTGACAGTTTCTGAATCAATAATAGCACGTGCTACGGAGTTGTAACTTTTTTTGAATTAAAAAAAAACTGTCGAAGTCCGGCTTTTTTTACGTTCAAACGTTAATAGAAACTTTTTAGAAGTTTTCCAACAAAACAAAGCAAAAACTACAATAATTCTCCTTATAGCTAACATAGAGCTTGTATATTCTTCAATCCAAATATTTGCGATCTCTAAATTGCAACGTATTGTTCTTTTCTGGGCAGTGAACAATAGCTGCTGGAATTTAATTTCCATAATTAGCATAATCTTACCTTAAACATTCGTGTTTATTCGGTAAGCCTTCGGAAGTCCTAACACCACCAATTTTGTGTCTAAGAATACAGCGCGGACATAGAATTTCCTGAACTGACACAACAGGCAGACAAACTAGGTGTATTGTAGGTTGTCACAACAGAAGCAATTTTTTCAAACAGGCTTTTTAACAAAATATTGAAGGTTTCGAATTTAAACAAGGACGATTTTACTCATTTAAAAGCTTACAACTTTCAATGGAACTCGAAATCCTATAATCGGCTTCTGTTGTGACACAATAGAGGTTTTAACTGGTCAATGAGTGGTAAACTCAGGAGCTGTTGTCTTCTCCACGAGGAGAAAACTTGGACACGGAGTCGCGTTTTACGAAATCTTACCTTTTGGAGCTCATAGCATCGTAAAGAAGCGCAATCTATCAAACCAAAAACAACTGTGTTGAAATTCCAACATTGCCCAAACTCTCTGCCAAGTTTCAACGGAATCGGCTCCCAAACGTTCAAGATATAAAGTTTTTTAGCGTGAGACCTCCACCAAAATTTGGCCTTATAAATTTATTCATGAGCTGGTTGTCACCCGCGACCTTAATTACAAGTACTACAAAGGGTAAAAAAAAAAGGAGAGAAAGTACAAACATCTGAATAAAATGAGAGAGAGAGGCAGAGGTATTTGCATGGCTTTGCTTTGCATTTAAATTAGGAAATAGCGTATGTTGTGTCATTACGTGAGAAGAAAGGGGAGAAGTTTTCAATCTTGGGAGAAATGTTGCGCATTTTACATGTCCAGATAAAGGATCTGGCAATACGAAAATAAAAGTTTATGCTCTTGTTTTTGTTTGGCTTTAACCCTAATATCAGACATGGCGTTAGATTAATAATATTTGGGAGTTCTCCCAAGTTAAAATCTCCTCCAATTATATTGCTACTTCGTCGCACTGAAAATCGTTTAAATGATCGAAAAAATTCTGAAAGAAGTCTAGATCATCGTCATTAGGCGCGTAGAGCGTGGCTATCGTCATGCATTTTTTGTCTGCTGTAATATCGCAGATGATAAATCTGCCGTTGGGATCCAGTTATGTCCGTAGGAGCTGAAGATCGAAGTTATTATTGAAAAGAATCGCGACTCCACCTTTAGCGCTGGTACAACAGCTAAAAAGTGTTTTATATCCCCATTCGACAGACCATACGGAAATTGTGTTTTCAGAGCAGTGCACTTCTTGAAGCATCAGTGTAAACAGAATAACTTTTTCTTCTAACCAGTTAAACATTTCTCGTCTTTTTAACTTGTCTCCAAGTCCTCTCACATTAAGGGAACATATTTTTAAATCCATGGGCGAAAAAAGAAAAAAATACCTCTATCTATTGGAAAAACCATGCAGTAAAAGCGAACAAAAGTTATTGTGGTTATTACAACAAACGGTGATGTTTGTGGTTTTAGACAAACGAAATAATGCAAAAAAGTGACAGAAAGAATACATAAAAAGACTTCATTGTTGATTTGAGTCCCAGTAGGATTGGTAGTTGAAATGAGCTCGTTAGTCATTGAGTGAAAATTTGCATATGGTGGTTTTTTTAAAAGTCATTACATAACAAAGTAAGGGAAAAGTAGAAGAAATTATTTTAAGTAGCTTGGAATATTTTTATAGTCATATTTTTCATTGTTAATGATAAGATACCGTCCAACAACTTTTGCATTTGGGTGTCCTCCGTTTTCTCTGGCTTTAAACATCGCTTTTATCAGAACTCTCCTTTCATCTTGTATCGCTTTCGCGAAATCTTCGGTTATGTACGCGTCAGAATATTTATCAGAATGTTTGATCTTGCCTCGGTTTTGCCAGATTAAATTTCTATCTTCACGGCTGATGAATCGAGCAATAATGGGCCTGCATCTACCTTCCATTCTCTTTCCTATTCTGTGGACGGCATGGAATTTCATGTTGGCAGTATCGACGCCCATTTCATTCTGAATAACTTCGTAAATTAGAGATTTGCAAACTTCACCTTCTTCCTCCATTATATTGTTAAAGCGCAGGTTAGAGATTTGCAAACTTCACCTTCTTCCTCCATTATATTGTTAAAGCGCAGGTTCTCTCGTCTGGTATACTGCTCGAGGTTTATGTTGTCTTCAGCTGCGGCCTTCAGTTTTTCTTCCAGGTCTGCGATTGTCTTGTTCAGTTCTTCCAGACTACCGTTCGTTTCTTTCAAATTTTCTTCTGACTTTTCCTTTAGAGTTTCGACTTCACCTTGAGTAAAGCTTATGCTTTCCTTCAGAGATTTTAGTTCGCCTTTTAGCCCTTCGATTTCGTGTTTAAATTCCAGTCTCAGTTTGTCCAATTCGGCGCGTAGCCCGGCGAAACCAGCCTCCATGGCGTTTGTCAAGGTGTTGATGGAGCTTCTAACGCCGAATTCTTCATTCGCCATGTCAGAGTCGTTGTGAACCGAAGATTTTGATCCTCTCTTTTTCCTTTTGTTGTTTCCCATACAAATTGTTTACTTGTAGTTCTCTGAGCTTGAAAAGGGGAATTAGTGCTTGATTTTAACCATTACTCGTTGTGGAAATTGACAGGAGAGCCCGTTTTTGCGGAGCGCTAGTGATCGCGTCTGCCCGCCATGCTGCCGGGCCCAGTCTCCCAACGACTGGGACACTGGGCCCGGGGAGAGAACGTCGAACTTTACATGGGACGAACCTAATGCAAATAAGCCAAACCAATAGTTTTCTCATTAGGTTCGTCCCATGTAAAGTTAGTTTTCTCATTAGGTTCGTCCCATGTAAAGTTAGTTTTCTCATTAGGTTCGTCCCATGTAAAGTTAGTTTTCTCATTAGGTTCGTCCCATGTGAAGTTCCACGTTTGGCCTTGGCCTAAACGCAGTCATCCCTTCGCAACTTCTGTGGCTGACCTTGTTGAAATTAAGATAACAGATTAGTTATTATAAAATAGAAAATAATTTAATGAAGATCTGAGAAATATCCCTTGGATGGAACGACTTCTTGAGAAAATCCCTTTAAATGTAGACATTCTTGATCTTAGGGCTCCTCATACAATCTCAGTTTGGACTACAGATTGTAAGCCAGACTTATACCTGCACACAGTAGTGATGTCAGCTGTATTCTATGAGTCATGGATAGGACTATCACAAACCCTAAAAAAGTTAGGTAGAGGCAGGATCCATTGCCTGAAGCACATGCTTGTCATCTCAGCAGTTTGAGGTAAAGAACTGTCAAACTGCTGTTTTTAGAAACAGAGACCTACGATGTGTGGTAATAAGGTTCGACTGGACTCAAATTATGCAATGACATATTAACCCCACTCAAACCATCTCAACAAACACTGTATATTAGATAAACTAGTTCAGGAAAGGTGGTGCTTTTACTTGGTTTTCTTCATCAGCTGAGACAAAGTGAGAAACATTGGCGAGATATTATAATAACTGGTCTTTGATTGTTTTTAGAGCAGGCCTTCAACCTCATCTAAATCGAGGAGGGGGCCAAGACCCACATCCAATTTAGCAGCAGAAGGTGAGATATGCTTCTTTTACAACTTTGTAAGGCTGATGTAAAGTTGTCTGTGCGGTACTATGTACAGCTAAAATTAAGTTCACCCAACAAGCTTCCACTTCAAGCTCACCCAACAAGACCAAGCGGTAGAAAATGGGTAGTTGCAAATATGTCTTACAGCAAGTAAGATCAACTTTGAGTTTCCCACCAGGCCCCGGTTCCTGGAAAGCCGATTAGCGCTAATCGAGGGTTAAATCTCGCTAATCCAGGATGAAAATTTATCCTTCGGTTAGATTCTGTTCCTGAAAGCACGCGATTAACACTAACCAAGTGATAAAAGAGGGGTTAAATTTAATCCACCTAGCGAGGTCGATTAACTCACTAATCGGGGGAAAAACTTGATCAAAACAAACAAAATAGCGGACTTAAATGTTGCGATATTGTTAGTTTAATTGAGCAAGGGAAAAAAAAGGAGGCAATTTTTGCTAGATAAATTACTCTTAGCAACTTAAGTAACAAATAGTTTTGTTGTCTGCACAAATTTGAGCGGTAATCGACCGAGTTTTGGTCGCAAAAACCTGCAGCGAAATGTGATGGAGCAAAAAGGACTACAAACAAGCAAATCGAGTAGTCGAGTTTTCGATTTTAGTAGCTTATATATTTTAAAACATTATTAAACAATTCCATCAATAGCTCTATAAAATTTTATTACACAGATTAACTGCTAATCGGGGGATAGTTTAATCGGCTTTACGGGAACAGGGGCCTGTTGGTCACCCCTAGTGCAAGAAATGAATGGGCGCCATCTGATTGTCAATTGTAAAGATTAGGGAGACCATGGGTTATGTTTCAACCGAAAATAAGACGAAAAGCTTGTAAATCACTCGCCTTCGGCTCGTGACTTACAATCTGTTCTCATGTTCTTCCAACAACCCGCGTGGTTTATTGAGCCAATAAACCATAGAAATGTGTGGTATATTGCTTTACTATCGCACAGCAACGTTAATGAAATTTCTAGCTGTGTACAAGAAATCACCATTTATAAGGAGTGTTGATCTCATCCTCCTGTTAATTAGGTTCACATTTATCTCTCAGTTATTTAGAACATTCCTAAAGGTTGATTTCCACTGTTGCGTAAATTTTACGTGCGTACGGGCGTACGGGCGTAAATTTAACTGGCTTTACGTGCGTAAGCCGTTCATACATCGTCTCTAATTTTATTTACGCACGTAAAGCCAGTTAAATTTACGCCCGTACGCACGTAAAATTTACGCAACAGTGGAAATCAACCTTAAGTGTAGCCTAAGACTCGTCAACATTTTATTATTCTTCCAAAGTTAAATGAGTACAAAACCCAGTCTGGTCCATGACTTTCTCCAAACCCAATTGTGTTGCCACCAGCTCATTGCAACTGTTTATCGTATGGGATTCCAAACATTACAAGTTAGCTTGCTCATACACTATTGAGCAAACTAACACCATACATCTCCCTTTTATTTTACGTTATTTTGATGCGATAACCATCAACTAACTTGTTTTGGTCAGCCTTGTTTAACATAAACTTTCTCTTTCTTACAGAAAGACCTCCTAGTGTAGTGAAAGTGAGTTCAATATGAATGTTTCGATATTATTATTATTATTATTATTATTATTATTATTATTATTATTATTTTGCATGTCTGTTTCAGGAGGTGTGTTCAAATAATTATATTTGTAATGATTTTAAGTGACAGTTTTGCAGAGAATGGGTTAATTCGAAACTGCATTTCAAACTGGGATATTACTACAAATAATGATACGTGTTAGGGGTGGTTCTAGGATTTTCAGATCTGAGGGAGCTAACTCAAGGAAAACATTTCCACGCACTAAAGGTGCTAGTTTCTGGTAGGATCTGGGAGCATGGCCACCTAGAAAATTTTGACATTTTACGTCTCTCAGAGATGTTAAATTGTGTGTATTTCACCAATAATTTGCCTCCTGCAATCCCTTCGAAGTGATCCTCTCTCGTCATAAAGGTTTTCTGATGTCATAGCTTTTTCAGTAACTTGAATCTCAAGAAATACATACTATAGATTTTGCATCAGAAGGTTAACCGTTGGCATTGTTTTTATTAGAGTAACATGTAAGCTGTTTGAGATTTAAGGGTTTAAGTATTCTGTTCACGTGACTTTCCAAATATGGTCCTGACTCTAAAAAGTTAAAGCAACCTTCAATAGAACAAACGTGACCGAAAACCAAACCCAGAGAAGCTAGGGAAACCAAGATATAACGGTCAGAAAGCCTTAACTCCCCAGCTTCTCTGGGTTTTGTTTTCGGCCACGTTTGTTCTATTGAAGGTTACTTTACCTTTTTAGAGTCAGGACCATATTTGGAAAGTCAACTCGATATCTTGGAATAATTGTTTCATATATGTAAACTGTACCAGCCTGTTCCAGGCGTACAGATAGTGGAGCGGGAGCGAAAAACAAAGCGAGCGAAAGAGCGGGAAAAATACGTCCTCTTCCCTAGTCTCCCCTCGTTTTTTCCCGCTCTTTCGCTCGCTTTCTTTTTCGCTCGCGCTGCACTATCTGAACGCCTGGAACAGGCTAAAACTGTACCTGCAAAGTGATAAACATCTAAACTGGAGACAGGTGAAAAGTGCAAAGTGATACTCTGTGACATGTATTGCAGACCCCTACTTTTAAGTGCCTTTCAAGTGAAAAGCAAATCAAACCCTTTCAACATTAGGAATGATTGTCGTTACTTTTTGTTTGTCTCTGTTTTCATTCCAGGGATGTTTAAGTGATTGACAGTTAGTTTTTCCATCTTTTCTACATGTAAAGGGAGGCAAGGCTAGTGAAGTGGGTGGAAGCACGGCTCCTTCTCTCAAGACACCAGAATTCCCGTAAGCTTTCTTTGTAATTTAAATTCAAGTGTGATAATAGTATAATCATGAGAATCCTAATAATTTCATAATTTTCGAGCCAGTGAGAATTTTCTACACATGCTATAAAATGCCTTTCATATTGAGCTACATTGTAGCTACTATATTGAGGAACTAGCCAAAATGACCAACAACGATCCAAAACAGTAGTATACCTTGTTTTTGTTAGGTCTTGTTACTGTTGAGGCAATTGCGTCGAGGTGACATAACATGATCCACTTGGCGCCTGTGTGCCACATAAGGCTGAGACCAGAGATTTGCACAATCTTCTCGACTTAGTTCAACGTCTTCCCTGCTGCTTCTCTTCGTCTTCAGCCTGAATTGTTCTTCTCCACGTTTCTCGTGGTCGGCCTTGTTTCCTTCTTCCAATATCCGGTGTCCACCTTAGTGTAGTTCTTGTAATGCTATCCTCGTCTTTTCGGATAACATGTCCAAGCCATCTCTATCTCCATTGTCTTATGACTGTGGTGATGTCCCGCTGAACTGACTTGTCTTTTGATAGAGTTCCTCATTTGTGATCCTCTGGGGCCAGTATATCTTGCGTATCTTTCTCAGACCTAAAGTGCGGAAACCTAATAGTCTCTGACCGTTTCTTTGGGTGACCCTCCAGCATTCTGCACCATACAGGAGTACTGTCAAGACGTTGCTACTATAGATCTTTATCTTGGTCTTTTCTTTGATGTTGTGTGACCTCCATACTTTATTCAGCTGAACAATGGATGATTTGGCTTTCTGGAGTCCGTTGGTAATGTCCTTCATGGGTGCGAGTCCCACCTAAGCCACTGAATTTTTTTCAGTGCTTTTGGATTTTCAGTGTAGCAATTTACAATTTATTTCATGTCCTTCTCCTTATCTTTCACCACATCACTTACTCCCTGAAATATTCCAGACAGTTCCCTTGTGATGCGGTACAGCTCGCTTTGCTCCCCTCTATTTGCAGTTCGTTCAGCTTGGGAGGCTAGATTCTCATAGTACATTCTCTTGTCCTTTCGTAAACTTTACCTAACTTCTCTATTAGCCAATGAGTACTCTACTCATAGATTTTCTCTCAATCTCTGTGATCTTGCTTTCACTTTGTTTTCTTTGATTTCTCTACGCTTATCAATTAGGGACCAAGTCTCAGCTCTTATCCAGTTCTTATCTCTTTTACTTTTCTTCCCTAGCACGCTTTCACATGTATGTGAGTAGCTCTCCTTTGCTGTCCTCCATGCTGATTCAACATCCCCATCTGCCTCGTCATCAATGTTACTCAGCTATAGAGCTGAGCTCAGCTATAGAGCTCAGCTATAGAGAGCTTTTTACTGATGTCTGGGTTTCTCAGCCTAGCAGTGTTGTACCTTTGCCCGATCTCGTCCGCCTTGGTAGGATTTCTTCTTTGCTGTAATTTGACAGTTTCTAGAAGGAGATGGTGGTCGCTTCCGAGATGTCGTGAAGAGAGTGCTTCTAGCGCCAAATAATCAAGACACGGTCTATTTGATTCTTGACATTCCCATCTAGAGAGATCCGTGTTAACTTGTGAATCTCTCTGAGTTCCAAAATAGTACCTCCAATTACAAGGTCGTTTAAACCACAAATATCAGCCAACCTATCTCCATTTTCATTTATCTCACCACAACCATTTTTTCCCAGGATTGTTTCCCTTCCTTTGTTAGAGCTTCCTATTTTGGCGTTGAGATCCCCAGTCACTAGTAGAATGTCATGTGATGGTATGTCGTCTAATGCTTTTTGTAGCTGTTGGTAAAACGTATCCTTTGCCTCTTCCGCAGCATCATTGGTTGGAGCGTAGCATCGTAGAACGGACAGTTTTGTGTACCTGGATTTAAATCTTGCTGTTATCAATCGCTCACTTATCGTTGTCCACTCTATCATGCTCTTCTTTGCTGCCTTTGACATGATGATCGCTACTCTTTCTCTGTGGTCGGTATCGTTCCTTCCTGAATATATCATGTTGTTACACAACCATTACCAGTCCATCTACACTCACTAGGGCCTAAAATGTCAATGCTCGACCCAAAATATAATAACGTTCTGGATTTTGACGATCTAATGTCGGAAACAATGCAGAGCCCTATTGGTTCTTGCCTCTTCACCCAAGGTCGTCATCGAAATGTGCATCCCATTACAAAACCATTCCAGAGGGGTTTGGCCTCGCGAAAATTACACCGCTGCTGGTAGGAGGTGGGCGGTTTTGGAAATTCACTTAGGTTCTCAAAATGGTAATAAATAGCCATAAATATGGAAATAAACTTCACTTGCCTCAACACGGAGTTGTCTTTGTGACGTTCGTGTAATTTGGGTGCAATTTGTAGCCATTTTCAGCGTCTTTTTGTTCGGTATTGTTCGCGGTGTTGTTTTCCCACGTCTTACGCAGAAGACACAAAGACAACCCCATGTTTAGGTTGGTGGAGTTTTTTTTCCACGTTCGTGGCTATGTGTTAGCATTTTGAAAACCTAAGTGAATTGCCCAGACAAATTCTATCAACTGAGAACGCCGCTTAGAAGTAAGAGTCACGTTTGTACTGTCAGATCGTCAGTTTGGGTGCCTGTGTGTCTCGACAAACCTCAGGTAAATGTGTATGTCTGTAGATGTGAGAGCCCTTTTCTGAGACAAGGTGTTCATGGACGCGTGAAGAAAGTGGCGAGCAGTTTCGTCAATGTAGGGAGTTTATAAGAATATCATCGTTATCGCTTGTGTGGATCAGGAGACTGATCAGATCGTATCAGTTCGTAAGTTTGGGCCGCTTGTGGTTCCTTTATTCTTGTTAAGCTATATTTATTTCATGACATCATTAGTCATGCCCGAAAAGTTGTTTTAGCAGTCGTTGTGTCCAGAAGGGTACTGACATGGGCCATTTCGAAATCGACTTTACAGTCATAAGAGGGGAAGCATTCCTCCCAAGAATAAATAATCGGTCCGCATGCATGCGAACATGGAATGAGCTTAATCTTGTGTGGCTTTAAATAAGATGTGATAAAATAGTGGATAAAACTGATCGTGTGGTTGTTGAAAAATAAGACACGTCCTGGGCAGAAGAAGAATGAATAGTATCCCACAATCCTTTGCATTTTCAACTATATTATCAAAATCTGAAGTGACGTCATCAGTCTCTTGAGGGATCGATTGGAATGATTTTCACTCAAACGGCGGCAGCTTCGTTTGTAACGTGTTACAACGCAGAATACTCTGTTTCGTAATAACGCGTCTGTTCTAGTACTACTGCGTATCAATGGAAGAATTTAGTGTTCAGCTGAAAGGTTTTGCCTATGCTGCACTTTATTGCAATGAAATTCGCTAGAGTTTCCTCGAAAGTTTGCGCAAATGAAGGGTCTGATTGTCCTCGAAGTACATCGATGATCGCTCAGTTGAAGAAAAGTTCGTCGGCTTGTGCAGTCCTACTTGATTCAAATAAATCGCAGTTGCGACATCGCCGTGAGTAATATGTTTTTAATTATCTTGTACCGTTCGTTGTTTCGAATTTGTTGCTAAAGACAAGATCCAGCGAGTTGTCTCATGTGTTTACCCGAGGATGATGTTGATGATTGTAGGCAATGTATTCGAAAATCGCTTCCTCGAATTCTTCCTCGAGTAGTTTTTAATGCACAGGACAATGGACAATTAACTGGAACAATAATTTGCGATCTCGAAGTTTTGTGTCAAACTACATAAATAGTGATATCTGTCACCCAGTTTACCATACTCGAGGAGAAAGCAACGGCTAATAACTGGTAATCTTCACGGATCCTTTTGAGCTTATCCAACAAAGCACAAGCAATTAATTCACTCCTTGCTCGCACGGAAAGCACAATAAAGAAAAATCGCAATTAAATTAATATTACTCTATTACATTTGTGGCGGAATCGCCATGTGAGTTAAAACGTGATACTCGAAACTGCAGGAATTTGGACCATTTTGAACCTTCAGAAATTTGAAACTGTCGGGTCACTAAGGGTCACTATAGTACAAAGTTGTCCAAATACCTTTTAATTATTCAGATTTTAACTGTTTCTGTGAATTACTCAAGCATAAAGAGACCTATCATTAATTTCGTGCAACTCATTGAAGCGGTGGTAACGGATGGCGTGAGACACTGTTATTCAAATTATCTTAAAAACCTATTTCTAATGTGGTAAATTCAAAAGAAACAACACCTATTTCATGATGAAAGTTGCAAGTTTGTGTTTTGAAGTGTGCTATCCTCAGCGAAACGCTTTATCTGTGAAAAAATCCAAAGCGAAAACAGGCAAAATCCGCCATGTGTCACAAGACATTCGCCATCTTTATGAAATTCCATGAGGCAAAGGATTGTGGGATACCATTCGTTCTTCTTCTGCGTCCTGGGTAAATTGTAACTTTCTTTACGTCTCAATGCCGTCTTACGTGACTGGTTAAAGCACGTGGCAAACTGTCAAAACAAGATTTATACCTTTCAGGTAAATAGGTGTGGTGTCAAATTACCTCCTGGTTTGGCCTTCAATAATATGAATGATAAGTCTCGCGTTAGTGCTGGCATTTATTTGTACTGTGGTTTCTTAACTGTCATTACATTTTTGTATATTTGTAGCACATATTTTTGAGAAAATGTGACCAGAAACCGCTTTCTAGTTGTCGCCTTAATTGACGTCATGCATGACAAATTTGGCAAGACCGTCCAGACAAATATATAAATAAGCGGTGCGCATGCATGCGGACATGGAATGAGCGTAAACTTATGTTTCTTTAAATAAGATATAATAATATAATTATGGATGCAACTGATCGTGTGGTTGTTGTGGTTGGTCTTGTATGACTTGCCAATTTTATATTTCTTCGCGTCTAAATGCCGTCTTGCGTGACTAGTTAAAGCATGTAACAAAGTTCTTCCCTTTTTAGGTAAATACGTGTCGCGTCAAATTACGTCCTGATTTTTGACCCTGAATAATATGAATGATAAGTCTTGCGTTAACACTGGCATTTATTTTTACTGTGGTTTCTTAACTGTCATTACATTTTTGTACATTTGTAGCACATATTTTTGAGAAAATGTGACCAGAAACCGCTGTCTATTAATCGCCTTAGAAAATCCGTTCAGCGCGACAAACCTGATCGTAGAAAATATCGCGAAACTCAAAGGTTTTGCTTGACTTCTACAATACTGGACGTCTTGTTACGCGGGATGACGTAGTCAGCCAGCGTCTAGGTTTCGGTCGATGGAATTTTTTCATCGCTGTCACAAATGGCCATGTTTTTTTAACTTTCCCGTTTCCCGTGCCGTTAGCACGAGGCTCAAGGGACGTCCCGAAAAATTGTGCGATTTTATTGGCTGTAACACTTCGAATCACGTGCAAGTCCGGTTGGGAGACAACGTACAAGTTGTTGTTATACGTTTTTGTCTGCACGCGTGCCGTGTAAACATAGCATTGACTGTGATAAAAAAGATAATGCAAGAATACTCGACGCATCTGTGAAATATTCCCAGCTAGCGCTGCCTTACGTTATAGAGTATTTTCCCGTTTCAAGCGATTTCTTAGACCGAGTAGAACCTGAGATAAAGAAATATCTCAGGGACCTGCTCAATTCATGGCGCCGCATAATTAGTGGAACGTGATGAAAAAGATAATTGTCGGCACGCGTGTAAACAAAACATTGACAGCGATAAAAATAATACAAGAATACTCGCCGCATCAGTGTAATACTTACAGCAAGCACTGCCTTGATTTAGGACGTATTTTCCCGTTTCAAGCGATTTTTTAGACCCAGTAGATCCTGAGATATTGTTTTTTTTTGAGAAAATTGCGAACCGGATTTTACAAGTCATTTATTAAATTCTCAATGAACATCGAAAACAATGGGTGCCAAATTTACTAATTGCACGCTAAAAAAGTATTTTGTTACAAAAAAACAATGGATAAAGTTTTCTTTGATCCTAAACATTATAAAAAGGTAACTGACTCAATAAGTATTACAATCATCTATCATTTACGATACGTGTATCCACGAGTCGACGGAGTCACGAGTTAAATTTAAAAAATGCCTGTTTGAAACGCCCACGTCAAAGTTTCACATTTGAGTTCTCGAACTTTTTTAGCATGATTTTCTTTTTTTGGGGGGGGGGGGTTATCCACCAGTGCGGGTAATCTGCTGATTCTTTTTTCCCCTTTTGGCTAAAATCGACCGGTGCGGGTAATCTGCCGTGCGGGTAGACGGCCGGAAATTACGGTAATCTGTTAACATTACGTTCAAAGTCTTTTTATGTCGTCACTCAAAGATAATTGAATGTCTTCACGCTCACTTTATTCTGACCATGTATTCTTCTTGTTTATGTCCTTTTACAATCTAATGCTGAACCTCCGTTTCTCTTTCACATATCGTACCAACTCATGTACTCGACAACTGTCCAACTCCGTTCAAAATAGTCCTTACATACACCAGCACATCCCGCGTAAACGCTTTCAGGCGTCTTCTTGTTACTAATGATGTCTTGCATGACGAATGTGGCAAACCCGTATCCCGGCGAATGAAGGAACTCGCAACGCGCGTGCGGACAAAGGAATAAGAGCACGCGCTCATACCATAAACGGACAACGCAGGCGCTGACTATTAATGAGCACATTCATTCCAAAAATCAGTAAAGTCCATTATTGCAAAATTGATTTCATTATTCGTTTCAGTAATACACTTTTAAAATTTTTCAAAATGAAGAACTGAATGCTCAAAATGACATTCAATTCAGTAGCCAAATTTTCATTAGGTTAATCCTGCCGAACTTTGTGCTGAAGTCTTAATCTTCTCAAGACATTTCCCGTCTTTATTCTGTTCATTGTGTTCTTGCCATGGTAACCACTTCACATTCCAATCTTCCCCTTTGCTTTTCTTTTTGCCCTTCCACTTGTTTCCCCTTTTCTTCATTTTCTTTCGCTTTTTAATGTGGTCTTATGATTTGTGTGCTAATAAACTACATCTAGCTGCACTTACAAAGGACTATAATTTTAACGCTGTTGTGGAACAACTTACGACACTACGACTTACGACACGACGACTGTACGTTACCGTAGCACTTCAGTAACAGCTATAAAATAACAATACAATTGTCGAACACTGCAATTTACGACACTACGACTGTATTGATAGTTGGGCTCTGTAGCAGAGCACTACAATATCGACGCAGTTGTAGAAAACTTCAATTTTCGACACTGCGATTGTAAGGTATAACGGTTCTACGGCACAATACTACGATTCTATGGCACTGAGACTCCACAGCTCTACTGTACGATAATACGGCTTTACAGCAACAGAGCACTACAATGTAGACTCAATAGTCCAAAACTTCAACTCATGACATTGCCATTGTAAATATAATGCTTCTTCAGCAAACCACTGTGATTCTGTGGCTCACTAAGACCATACAACACTACAGCTCAACGACACTAGGGCTGTATAACACTACGACCCTTTAAGACTGCGAATCTACAACATAACCGCGGTACAACACTACCGCTCTTCACGTAACAAGAGCAGTGCCGTTCCAACGTACTAAGAGAATTAAAGATACTTAGTCTAGTGCCATACTTACCTACTAAGGAAATGAAGTTATGACTAGTGCTGTTCTGCCGACGCACTGCTAACATAAAAGGGAACCGAAGTCTTGTTATCTCTCATTTTCCAAGTTCGTCAGTGCGACACTGGCCTTTTAATATTCCATTTTTTTTACTTAATACTTTTGAAGTGTTGTTATCTTCGATTCCCTTAATACGTTAGCTATATAGTACGCTAGTACCACTACAGCACTAATTTCTCTAGTGCGTCTGACGTCCGGTGTGATCTTCAAATACCTTAGTACGCTGGTGCATCAGTAGGAGACCTTTATTTTCCACAGAACAGTTACAGGGCAAACTTGTGTTCTTAAATTCCATTAGTACGTTAGTACGGACCTTTTTTGTATCCTTCAATTCCCTTCGTGCACTTTAATGCGGGGCTTGTCTTGCAACTTTCACAGTACGGCACTAGTCTTGCAGTTTTCAACGCAATAGCTTCGTAATCTTCGATTTCCTAAAACAAAAACATTAGTACTGCAATGTTCAGTTTTCACCTTTGTAGTCTTCCATTCCATTAGTGCATTAGTAACAGGCCATTAGTAACAGTCGTGTTGGTAATATATGCCTTTTGATTCAAGACTTTGTTTAAATAGTGTTCAAAGGCTGTATTATGATCACTATTTGCAAGAATGTCGTTGGTTCTCTTGCTCTAATTATGTCTATTATTTGATGTTTTAGACCTGAGTATAATAAAGCATTTGTATCAAGGCCGAAGATCCCTCGCACTCCTGATTCCAGACCAAGAACAAGCACCCCACCCCCACTAGGGAGATCATCATCTCCTTCCAGACCCTCTTCGAAGGAGGACAGGCCTGGTAAGACACTCGTGTGACCTCACAGTGTTTATGAAACAACACTTACTATTACTGTGATGATGTATAGTATATAAGAATCAACTTCAGCAGTCGCAAAGAGCGTAAAAAAGGTAGGTCTGCAATGGGTTTGTCTCCCTAGAGCTGAAAGACAGGGTGTAATTGATTTCAGTCAGGCGCTCCTAGCTTAACTTTAGCTGAGAAAGGCTGAAGAGCAACAAGACGCAACATTCTGTCCCAAGTATCTTTTGTAGTTGTATTATGAAAGCGAGGCTCCCTTTTGCACAACTTACGTGGACGTACACAAAGTTTTGTTTTGTGTAAGAACTGTCTAAAAATGATTTTCGTCGAACAATATTATAATTATATTCAAGACCTTCTCAGAGTCGTTCAACGTCGTTCCCAGTGTCTCTCCTCTTCCCGGTTGAGAGTCATCAGTCTAAAATTAGTTTACCAAACGACGAACTCCCAGTAAGAGGATCCACGGGATAAAGTGTCTCGACGTAAATCTGTAGATTTGTGTAACTAAGACGAAGAGACAAACTCTTGACTGTTCCGGCGGTTTAATTGCACAACGTTTCGGCCTTCGGCCTTCCTCAGGTACAAGTTTAAAAACTGGATATTTACAATAAAAAGTAAAAAATTATAAAGGTTAGTATGAGAAAATTACAAAGCCGTCTATATTTATAGTAGTAGTACAAGTGACAAATAATGTAAATAATGGCTACGTAACAACAGACAGGAAAAACCAAAAAATAATAACATGTAAATGGGAGCTAACAAGGTAGTACAAATAGCAAAGCTTCAAAATTACAAAGGTTACAACTACCGTGAGCAATTCAACTGTGATTGAATGCCTGTTGTAAAGGCGAGGGAAATTTGGACTACAATAAAAGCTAATCAACTGTTGTAACAGATACGGTTCTTTGATTTGAACTCCCGCCTTTTGTTAAGGCCGTGTGAATGTAACGAAAAAAGTTGTGAAGTCCAGTATGCTTCCCTGGTGAACAGCAATTGTTCGAGATGGAGTCCATTTCTGTGGTTAACAATTTGTTCAATAACAATAAAGCTAATTTGACAAATTTGGTGTTCAAAAGAATTATAATGAACAGCTAGTTCACAAGTTCTCTTATTGTTAATTAAGCATTGACGATTTATGATTGCGAAAACGAACTTTGAATTCTGTTGAAGTGGAGCCAACGTACTGCTTTTTGCATTTGTCACAAGCAGCCAAATAAATGACATTCTTTGACGTACAACTCAATAGCCCTTTTCACAGTTACCTTTTCTCATTTGCATTACAATGTTTTTGAACGTGGATGTGAGGCAATTTCGGGCAATTTTGTAGTTTCTGCCCGAAATTGCCTCACATCCACGTTCAAAAACATTGTAATGCAAATGAGAAGAGGTAACTGTGAAAAGGGCTATTGTTGATTGATCTTGTAGACGCGGCCCGTAGCAAAGCTCTGAAATTTGGTATCTTGAATCAAAAAGTTTTGGCATAAATCAGATCTTTTGTTACACTTGAAACACCCTCCCGTTTCTTGCCGAGTGTGATTAACACTCCCAGTGCCCCGAAATTTTGAGGGAGCTAAGATTTCTTTAAGATTTTTAGTTCTGCGATAAGCTGGAAAAACCGACTTTGGTGGAAAATCTCTAAAAGCTCAGGGGACGACCTATGTACTCCGTAAATTCCAATAATTTCGGCAACCCAAGGGTCCAAAGATCGAACACATCATCTCTATACCTCCACCATAGCATAGGCTTGATTGCACCCCCAACCTTAGCTATGCTGATTTAGCTATGGGATTGATTGATGAGAAAGGCTTGATTGCACCCCCAAACTTAGCTATGCTCATTTAGCTATGGGATTGATTGATGAGAAAGCTAAGTTTGCTGATTTGTTGATTAGCTTTTATTGTAGTCCAAATTTCCCTCGCCTTTACAACAGGCATTCAATCTTCGGAACCCCTTATATCCATTAGACCCGGTAACAGGCACCTTTATTGTTTTCAGGGCCAGCGTCATTGTTCTGTTCTTTGTTTCATTGTCTTCTCAACCAGTCCTGTGAGGGGTTCCGAGAGGTGCATGACGCCTCGCCTACATAAAGTACCTTGCCAAGTTTGCCACGGCAGGAATGAAAATTTGTGCTAATAGACATTCCCAAGACAGTAACTTCCATTTAACAACCTTGCCCCTATAACGTCATTAGTCAATTGACCAGAACGCGTGGAATATTTAAATCGTTTTAAAACTGAATCAGCTGTTTATTAGAGTCGTGTTGTAGACTTGTTGTTAGGGGGGAATTTGTCTCATTTCACAATGTGTCACAACTATATTACTTTCAAATAAATGTAAAGAAGATCCTCGCAGTTATTAACGCAACTTATGCAGTTGCGAGAAGAAAGCCTGAAAAAATCAGGCTTGCCGGGATTCGAACCCTGACCTCTGCGATACCGGTGCAGCACTCTAACCAATTGAGCTAACAAGCCAACTGGGAGCTGGTCATTAAATTGGTTCGTAATATACCCGGGAAAGATGAAGATGAAATTATGAATATATGAAATTCATATATTTGAACTGCGGAATGAAGAAATAAATGTAAAGAAGATCCTCACAGTTATTAACGCAACTTATGCAGTTGCGAGAAGAAAGCCTGAAAAAATCAGGCTTGCCGGGATTCGAACCCTGACCTCTGCGATACCAGTGCAGCACTCTAACCAATTGAGCTAACAAGCCAACTGGGAGCTGGTCATTAAATTGGTTCGTAATATACCCGGGAAAGATGAAGATGAAATTATGAATATATGAAATTCATATATTTGAACTGCGGAATGAAGAAATAAATGTAAAGAAGATCCTCGCAGTTATTAACGCAACTTATGCAGTTGCGAGAAGAAAGCCTGAAAAAACCAGGCTTGCCGGGATTCGAACCCTGACCTCTGCGATACCGGTGCAGCACTCTAACCAATTGAGCTAACAAGCCAACTGGGAGCTGGTCATTAAATTGGTTCGTAATATACCCGGGAAAGATGAAGATGAAATTATGAATATATGAAATTCATATATTTGAACTGCGGAATGAAGAAATAAATGTTCTTCTCGCAACTGCATAAGTTGCGTTAATAACTGCGAGGATCTTCTTTACATTTATTTCTTCATTCCGCAGTTCAAATATATGAATTCATATATTCATAATTTTATATTACTTTCATTAGAATTATTTTCATAGAAATGTCTACTAACAAAACGTTTGGTTCTCTGTGTCTCAAGTTGGCAAAGATATTGCCAACTAGGTCCCGGGCTCCATCGTTTCTCTTGTGTTTAGCCCCCTTAAATAAAAAATGCCAGACGTATAATGGCCATTTCAAATTGTCCCATTCCCATGTCCTTCTGTCCATGTTGATTTTTTTTTAATTGATTAAGGCCTTATCTTGTAACAAGCTAAACTGTCCTTTTTTGGAGCGTAGTCACCTGACTTGTTACCCTTCAGGGTAATTGTGATGTGAGTGGTATTTCATAGCAGAAGCTAATACCATATTGTGTAGCATCCTCAACTTCCATTTGACAAAGTCATTTTGCAAATGATGATGGTCCTCCCAGTTAAAGATAACAACGTAAGCAGTTGTCAAAAGAACACCCTGAAAAAAGATTTTCAGGTTGTTCTCTTATCAACGGCTTAAGGACGTTTGCACCCAAAATCTTCCCACTTTCAGATTTTTTCAAAACTTTTGTTGCAGTAAGATAATGACCAACTCATGTCAGAAAAGCAAAAACTGTTGGGTAACCTTGCTCGTTTTGGTGAAAAAGCGTTTTGAAAACGTAGTGTTTTTTTAAGTCATGTAAGGCGAAATCGGCTTCATTGCTACCAGCAAATAAAATAAGTTAACCCTATTCTGCCTGGGCTTTTTTTGTTTCCGAGCCGGGGGGGGGGGCACAATGTTCCCCACTCTAGAGATCTCGAAAAGTATTTAATATAGCACGTCATTAGCTTAACAGATTGGGCAGGCAGAATAGGGTTAAGATAATGCCGTTTTTTTTTTTTATTTCACCGCAAATAGGCCTATTTGGTAAATTTTTTGCAGCTGATGTCATTCCTTCAGGTGGAATTAGTCTCACAGAAGGATAATTGTAAGTCATGCATACCCACATTTGTAGAAAAAGTCGATCACATTTGAATAGAAATGTCAAAAAAATTAAAAATTCACACGTTGAGAATTCTTTATATTTAAAAAAAAATGGAGAGAACCAGTAAGGGAAGTGATCTATTATAAAACATTTTTGGGTCACCGTGCATTGAAGAGAGTTAAGTACGTTTATAGATATTTCTCCAACAGCGCGCTCGCTCTATGCATGACGTGGCGTGATATTGCGACATGAATTACGTGAGCAGCAAGGTTGCGCATCAACAATTAGCGCGAACTTCCTTAGGTTGATATCTTTAACTGCGAGGGTCATCATCACTTGTTATTGCATCCGAAACCTCGTTCCCAGGGTCCTCTTTCTTCGTCTACTGATCGTGCGACTACCTGTGAGGGAAAAAACTCCCCACCAGGGTGGAGTCGCTTCTGTTCACCTAGGCAGAAGTGAATTCGAATCTTTTCATACTGGCATGAAAACTAAGGAGTGGAAGTCATTTAGTGCACTTTTTTTCAAACACAGGCAAGCTGAAAAACTCAGCAGTCACCTGCTGAGTTTCAGAAAGACAAAAGATGCAGATTTTCCATCAACAAAATACTTCACAGTGAGGTCGATCTTTTTTTAATTCTCCGTACGCGTTGCTGACCATGGCGAGGGTGTTTTGAATTTCTGAGACTTTCAAACGTATTTTTTCGAGTTGAAAGTAACATAGACCGCTTCCAGGTCGAACGGCAGGGTGTAATGAAGAAATACCTGGTTATAAAAGGACTTCCTATCACCACAAATATTCCTGAAAAAACCTCCGTTACATTCCACCATTTTGACAATAGCCACAATCTTACACTTTCCTACCCGTCCCTAATGGCAAAAATTGAAAGCACCCAGACTTTGGATGCCATGTGACCAGGAGAAACCAGGGTCCTTTCTCGATAGATGAAGAGAGAGGACCCTGGGAACGAGGTTGTTTCTTCCGCAGTTCACATATATGATTATTTCATATATTCATTCAAAGTTATTTTGCATTGACGATTTTTAAGGTACGAAGAACTCTGGAAAGGTTCCTATTATAATTATATATTATTAATGATGATGATGATGATGATGATGATGATGATGATGATGATGATGATGATGATGATGATGATGATGATGATGATGATGAAATGTATTATTCCTTTAGGGTCGTCGTCATCAAGGAAAAGTAGTCATCAAAACACATCGTCAAGATAGAAGTGGTTGTGAAGCCTTGCTGCAGTAAATTACTGCACAGGGAGCCCGAAGGCCTTTACCTGTGTATCTGTGTCTTTCTTTGGTCGTTTTGGAAGAGACGAGACGTTAATGTCGTTTCCAGCTTCCGACGTGCCTGAAGCGATTGTGTTTTGAAATCGAACGGAGAAACCGTCTTGGCGCTAGTGCAAATCCCTTCCAAAACGACCAAAGAAAGACACAGATACACAGGTAAATCTTTCCTTTTTTTATTGTAATAGTATCGGTCACCAATAAAATTTATAAATAGCTTTAAAGCGCTCGGGCTCCCTGTGATTACTGTAAAGAACTCCGTGATGTATCTACGTGTTGTAGCATGAACAAAACCAAAACCAGCTGCATCTTGTGTATCACAATAGACATTTGTTCACGTGCACTATTCCTGAACGTAAAAGAGATGGCTTGTTGTCCACAACATAATCATCTTTAGTGAAAGTGTTTGTTAATGTTATTCCGTCCTTGTGTAGTTTGAGGCATCAGATCTGAATTAAAGAAACAAACTCTGCCGTGTTGCCCATGTTTTTGTGGAAGCCATTAATACCCTGTGACAATGAGACGCAATCCTAAGGGAATGATATGTTGCTGTTCATTTTCAAATCATGCCAATCTGGTCAATGTATTTTCACGTGTTACCAGATCAGGGCTTAGCGTGATTTGCACGCTTCAGCGTGCTTCTGTCGTCTTTCTGCTATTTCATTGGCTCAGATGTGTATACAAAGAGTGTTTCAGAATTCATTCTCTCTCCCTCTCTCGCAGAACCACAGGCTTACCATCCTCTGTTTGTGTTGCGGACCTGTGCTGGCTGTATATTAATGGCCGCTTCGGTTGTGTACAAAGGTTTTGTAAATACGATAATTACGGCTTTTTGAACGGATGAAAGTCAAATAAAAACGCTTAGAAACATGAACACTGTGTTAATGTTTGTTATTATGGGCCTGGTTTGTCGATTCAAAGCTCTGGGAGGCGGTTTTAGAAACGAAGTTTGACCTACTCTATAAATATATATATATACTCACAAGGCTTGCAACTTCAAGAACCTCAAATTTCCGAGCAGCTTGGGATTTCGCCAAAATTAATACACTTAACCTCGTGCCTTTGACAAAAGAATCCCGGTTTCCGAAAGAACAGTCTTTGTAGTTTGATTTGGCTTGATTTTGACTCATTGGATTCCGCGGACTGACCCTTAAAATCCAGAGTTTCGAATCTGGTGGAAAATTTGTTTCTGCCTATGACCTGCACAATTTGCCTTTTCGAAGGCATCTCAGGAATGCAGTTTTCGATGCAAATTTGAACTCGCGAGTCCCAAGCGGCTTGTTTGGCACACGATGGAATCCAGTTGAAACGCGTGCAAACTGTAGGAAATAGTAAATTTATGTTACCATTTTAATTTATTTTTATTACCATATTGTTGCGCTGCGGCCGTAATTATCGTATTCACAAGATCCTTTGTACACAACCGAAGCGGCCATTAATATACCTCTTTCAAAAAGGTTGCTTCAGTGATGCATGTTTCATAGACCGCAGTGCATCATGATAGTTAAATTTATGACTGCTAAATTTATGACTCTAGCTATTAGCCCTAAAGCAAGAACAAATGTATGTTTTTATGATTTGGTTTTGTCCTAGAGTGCCTTTAGCGAGAGAAGCGATCATTACATTTATTTATAGCAAACATGATGCTTTGCGATCTATGAAACAAGGATCATGGATCATACATCACTGAAGCAACCTTAACTGGAATAGGTGTATACAGCTAGCACAAGTCCGCAACACAAACAGAAGATGGTCAGCCTGTGGCAGAACTAATAGATTTACCAACGTCTTAATATTCCTCGTGATGTCCAATTCGGAGAAGACAAAGAATACAACACGTGGCGAATTTTCTCGCGGCGGTCAACCTTCTTCGGCGAGTGTAGATTCGTTGAAGTTTAACGAAAACTGAAACGAATTAGCTTTTTCGAACATATTGGTGGATCATGTTTTATATTAGATGCCATTAGAGATGGCTACAAGTTATCCTTTATTGAACAGCCTTCGTAATAATACGTCTGCTAGATTACACAATGAGTTTGTTTAGTAGTTCTGAAGTTATTGAGGTTAACTCGCCGCTGCATGTTATTAATCCTTTATCTGTTTCAATCCAACCTAATAGCTAAAAAAGGTTATTACTTGATTTGAGACCATTAACAAATGTCTGATGAAAACTGCATCAAGTATGAGGATTGGAAAATTGTTCTTAGTTATTTTGAAAAAGATTATGTTTGCGCTTTTCTAGGGTTTTCATGGGATTTGGATAATTCTAGCGAGTCTCGTTTCTTCGTATTTTGTATTTTACCTTTCGGTTTACCTTCAGCTCCGCATATTTTCACGAAGAGTGTAAGACCTTTAGTTAAGTACTGGAGCCTTCAGGGGATCAGATTGGCAGTATTCTTAGATGATGGTTGGGTCACCGAAGGCAATTATCATACCTCTAAACGTATTTCAAACGTCGTCAGAAAGGATCTTTCCAGTGCAGGTTTTATTGCTATTGATGATAAGTCTATCTGGGAACCTTGTCAAATTATTGAATGGTTGGGTCTATCTTGGAATTCTAAGGATGCGACGGTGTAAATTACTTAACGAAAGAGTGGTCATAAATTCCCCGCCAGAGATCGGGATAATTTTTATGACTGGTATAACGCTTATTTTCGCATTATTTTCACGTTTGAGGCTACGGCAAACAGGGCTAGAATAGGGGCTAACACTGAATCAGCTCCAGTCAATGGCTCTTTCTCGTTGATCAAAAGTATGACTGTCAAGTCGGCAGGAAAGTCCGTCTACGAGGCCAATGATATTCACGAAGTCATTTTCATAAAAAACCTGCTCGACTTCAGTGATGATTATTCAAGAAGTGTGGCCAAAAACAAGTTTTGGTATCTTGACAATGATGCTACCACAGCAACCACAGACGCTGCGACTAATCTTGGAATGCGACAAAGGGCGGTTTTGTCCCACGAGGGTATCACAGTTGAGGCTATTCTCCCTCTTAACCGATACTCTTTCTTCGAAGGCCTGTCCGACAGGCTCTTACCGCCAATGCAACTGGAGTTTGAAATTGTGCTGCAAGACGACACAGAAATGATTTTTCAAAACGACGGTACAGCTCGAAGGATTTTCGTCCGAAATTTCGAGTTGTGGGTTCCACAGTTACAATTCACTGGTGAAGGCCAGAAGCTCGTGAACGAAAACTTCTTAAAACCAAGACAGTGGAAATACTTAAAAGAATTGTTACACCTGAGTAGTTCCCGACGTGATCAAAGTGGTACGTGATTGATAACACGTGGGGTTTAAAAACCCAAAGCACGTGTTTGTGTTCTTCCAACAAACACAAAAACAAAAGGCTTTTACTCAAAATCCTTACATCTTTGACACGTTTGATCTCGATGGTGATAACAGCGCGAAATTAGCCACTTGCCGCCTTCAGTACGGCACAACCTTTTACCCTGACCTTGACTATGAAGGTGACTTCAAAATAAGAATTCTCAATGACTTAATCGATTTCAGATACAGGAAAAACGATTACAATGCCGGTGTCCAGCTGCAGCTCGCCAACTTCGAAACATTATACCCTATCGTTTATTTTGACCTCCGGAATGCTGAAGAAAAAATGACTGGTGATCCGAAGAAACTTGAATTTCATTACAGGTTAAAAGAAGCCGCGAACGCGCAAGATTACACGATCTTTGCGGCGGTTTTGAATGAGGAAGAAATCGTACTGAAGCAGCTTGGCAATGAACTGGTTGCAGTCTAAAGGTCACATTTCCTGACAGTCATAATTTTTATTTATATAATATACATCCCACGATGGCCACAACTTATCACCCACTCAAGTTCGCGCTGACTAACGGGCAAAAAAAGAAACTGCAAAAAGCTTATGCTTCAAAAACGGCTGTTGATCTAAGGATCAAGCCCGAGCAAACTGGGCGCGGTGACAGCCTGCTTCTCACAGCCACTCAAAACAATCGAGTAAAGAAAGCAATCGAAACCAAAAAAGGGGTTGACCTCAAATTGAGCCAGGCGCAGATTGAAAATACTGCACAACGCGGTGGAAACCTTTTTTCTGCTATGTTGGGGTCGGCACGACCTTTGATCAAACAACGTTCGGGGCTTTGGCCAGTGCGGGACCATCGCGCAGAATGCGTGGACATCATTAATTATTCATTATGCTGTGAAGCGGCAAATTTGAATGAGAGTGGGCTATGAATAGCTCAAAATAAGAGAAGAAAGGGCTCAAATTGGTCAAGTAGCGCTGATAAAACTTGCCTTCCTGCTTTCCAGAAGTCAAACCCTAAAAACCTACGCGCGGCTTTTTAAAGAAGAAGGCTGTATCTGCAATTTAAGCCTAAAACGAAAAAGATTGGACAAGAGTAAGGACTATCCCTTTGAACTTGAAAATACAGCAAAACCGGGCTTTTTTGTATGGAATCCATTTTCGAAAGAGATTTTCAGAAAATTTAGACTGCTTTGAGAAAACCTACGTGCGGCAAAAGGAAAGATGAACCTTTTCTCGAACAGAGTCCGTTTTAGTTTTTAAAATCGGTCAACAAGAACCACTATCCCTTTCACTTTGAAAACTGCTAGTAGGAGTTGTGTTTGAAAATGGCGCGTCGTTAGCAAGCAAGCTATTGTGTTAGGCTCAGGAGTGAATAACAATGGTTGTCAAGACTGATACAATGCCCATTCAAGAAAACCAGTCAGTTGTAAAATAGTTCAGAATTGCCGCGAATTTTAAAACCGATCCCAGTGAACTGGCTGACTCATTCGAACTCCCGGCCAGATCGCGCTATGAATAACGAAGAAATCTAGAACGTCAATGATCGGGTGCTCTTTTTGGAGCTCTTCGACACTCCCGAACAATCCGTTGCTCATTGATATCGTACCTCCTTTTGTTGATAAAAAAGATCCGATGTTCCATCTTCAAATAAACGGCGAAGCAATCTGGAAATGGCGAGAAGTTTATGGGCACCCGAGCAAAGCCACAAGAAATGGTTTCTGTTTGGTCGCTGCATGCGATTGCTAATAAAAAAGGCGCACTGATCGTAGTGATCGATACCAGTCAGTCTATAAAGTAACAAATGTTTGTAATAGCTGCAATCACGGAATAGCTTGTGTGTCGCATATCCTCATGTTCGCTACGATCGCTGACCACGATCGAGCTTTAGATTTTCGGCTCTGTTAGGGAATGTAAACTCCCTTACCCGCTGTTTTGTTTTACATAAAAGTTAAAAGGCTCCCAAAGACAGAAACAAAACGTTATCTGCCGCTTGCGCACGAAAACCACAAGCAAGGAAAATGCTGAATTTATTTACGACACAATCATCTCGCTCGCGCAGTGATGATTCGACATCGCTTTCTTTCTGTGTTGTAACTTTTGCCCAGACGAAACCACTCTAAAATCCCCATGCAATACCAGGTAAAAATGGAAAACCGTTTCATGAAATGTTCTACGCGAAATATGCGCATATGTTCCATTTTACAAAACAAAAGGCGAAACAATAGCGCCCTCCGTTCATTGTTTAGTTTGCCGCCTACATCATGATAATGAGCATCGCCGTGCCTTCATGGCAACCAATGAATTAAGCTCTTTCTAAAGGCCCGTTTACACAGGCGATTTTTGTCGCGCAACTCAATGCAATTTTTGTCGCGCCGAAGTTGGAACTTCAATATCGCGCGTGTAAACCAGCTGCGATTTCAGCGCGATTTTATCGCCGCGATATCGCAGAAGTTTCGAACCTGTTCGAAACTTGATGCAATTTTGCCGCGATTTTTGATTCAAATGTGACAATCATGAATCAGAAGGGACCCCTTGGGAGGATTTGTCGCTCGCAATTTGTACAGCCATGAGCGTAAACAAGGACAAAAAACGTACTAAAAACAACAAGCAACGTCCTCCTCGTCATCCATGCTTTTTGAATTTATTTACATTTGCCGACTTGTAAAAGAAAACAAAACAAAATTTAAACAAAACACAACCGGATTGAAGCAAAAGGAAACGAAGTGAAACAAATCAAACCAAAACAAAACGTGTGCGCCTGCACTGTAGCGAAACTGCTGCTCAAAGTTACCGTGTTTTGTAAATCGCGGCAATAAATCACCGTGATCGCACGATAAATTGTACTAAAATCGCCCTGAAATCGCAGCTGGTTTACACGTGCGATATTGGAGTTGCAGCTTCAGCGCGACAAAAATTGCATTGAGTTGCGCGACAAAAATCGCCTGTGTAAACGGACCTTAAGCGTCTATGAATAATAACGCGTGATATGACAGATCTACAAACTTTCTTGAACTGGAAGTAAATGTCCCAAGAACAATAGTCATTGACGGACAAAAGTTAGTGGGAGCGCTTTCCGCCGAAAAGCTGCTGGTGTACGTTCCTCTGCTACGCTGGTATGTCGATCACGGGGCGGTGATCACGGCTGTCTATCGAAGGATCGACTATACCCCCGGCAAGGTCTTCGACTGGTTTGTGGAGCAGGTAACAGAGGGTCGCCGTACAGGAGACGTTGAAAAGAGCAAGGCGCTGCCTGCTGAGATGTTCAAACTTCTGAGAAACAGCAGGTACGGGAAGCTCATCGAAGCTTTGGAGCGGCAAACGAACGTGATCTACACCAAAGGCGAAAAGGTCGTTGACAGAGCCTTGCGAAGCGCCTATTTTAGTGATCTAGACGAGGTCGGGCAAGCGTACGAGCTGGAAAGCCGAAAGCCTCGGATCACAATCAGACGGCC
The DNA here is from genome assembly GCA_964017195.1 of Siderastrea radians. Lineage (NCBI taxonomy): Eukaryota > Metazoa > Cnidaria > Anthozoa > Scleractinia > Rhizangiidae > Siderastrea > Siderastrea radians. The sequence continues at coordinate 22,384,110 of OZ024888.1, read as the reverse complement.
GTTCCAGATCGGAATCGCTATCTTCCAGCTCGCAAAGCTTCGAATGCTTGAATTTTATTATGACTTTCTTGACAGGTATTTTGACAGAAGAGACTTCGAGCTGATCCAGATGGACACGGACAGCAACTACATGGCCATTTCTGCCGAGCAGCTTGAGGACATTGTTCGGCTGGAGCTGCAAACAGAATTTGAGGCAAGAAAGCAAGAGTGGTTAGCTTGGGACAAGTGGAGCGGCCGCACTCCTGGGCTCTTCAAGCTCGAATGCGAAGGTAGAAGGATGATTCCGCTCTGCTCGAAGTGTTATTACATCGAGGAACTGGAGGGCGAAAAAAAGAAGTTCAGCACGAAGGGGATGTCAAAGAAACAGAACGAGATCACGTGGCAGCGTTTCAAGTCAGCGTTGGATGGCAGCAAGGACATGGCAACGAACATTGGTTTTCGCCTGAACAACGCGAGGATGGTTACGTACGAGCAGCAGAAGCTGGGGCTGAGCGCTTATTACGACAAACCCTGGGTATTGGAAGACGGCATTCACACAGAGCCGATCGAGTTTCATAGTTAGATTGCTGGCGGTAGCTGTGTATCGGGAGGGACAACCAGCAGCTCTTCACGGACAAACCCGCGTTTTGGGCCGTCAAACAAATAATAGATAACCGGTGCGTCCGGTTTTATCATAATATTTTCAATCTCGTAAACTTTCAGAGACCAGATTGGGTCGGTAGCTCTTCGGCAGCCACCTTCAAGTTCACCGGGTTGGTAGAGATAGCGAACAGTTGAACCAGAGGGGAGCTTTTTTTCGTTCACACCAACGGGTCTCAAATAAGGGGTCGAGGGATTCGCTGAAACAGTTTTCTTTTTGATGGCCTCAGCGGGTTTCTTACCGGTCAGTCGAGTGACTTCTTTATTCAAAGCTGAAATAACAGCGGGCAATCGTGCCACCCATTCAGTCGATCTTCTGTCGTCTGGAAGGCGCATTTTAACCCCATATTGGTGTCCAAACAGTCGTTCAGCCAGGATGCGGTTGAATCTTTCAACGATAGCTTGATCACGGTGAATATCCACACGACCGCGTCTTACCTCGACATTATGTTTCGAAAGCAGCTGATTCACAGCGCCCATAAACTCACGACCAGGATCTACCTGAAACAGTTTTGGCCAACTCAAAGGACTCCGGCTATAAATCCGTTCCAGTGCAGCTGCGACTTCTCTGGCCTCGTTTGTAGTCAACGGTTCGGCCTCTTTGAAACGAGAGGCCACCTCTACCACTGTGAGGGCGTACTTAAAAGTTTTACGGGAGCGTGGTGGGCGATCGTGTGGGAGATAAAGAAGATCGGCTTTGTGAACTTTGTTTGGAACAAGCACATAAAATTTCGGTCTTGGAATGTACCGCAGCGCTGGTAAGTAAATCTGCCAAAGAGCTTGCTTCACCAATCAGTTTTGAGCAACATCTTCAGAGACTTTCGCAGCTTCTGCTAATTTTTTGATCACTGGAAACCCTTTCCAATACCCTCGAGGGCTGTAATAAATTTTCGACAACTTATTAAAACTTTGCGCGCTCATTGTATATCACACAATAAAACAAATGGACGACCCATTTGGTTGTTTGCGAGGTGTGGAGTTGATCGAGCACGACCTTTACAAACTGACCTCAGAAATGGTGGAAAAAAAGTTTAATGAACTGCCAAGGATTAATCATTGTCCTTCATGCGAGGAGCACCTAGTTAATGTGATGAATGAGTTCTGTCGTGAATGCCCAGAATGCCATAGAGTGTTTGAATATGATTAAGATGATGATCAGTTTTAAGAGGTGAGTCCAGGCAGATCTGCTGCTCCCTCTGCTTATTTAAAAAAGGCTCTTCGGAAATGGAAAATTTACGAAATGTTTTCTTTCAACCAGATCTCTTTTCTGGGAAATGTTATTGCTCAATTTCAGGCGAAAACCGGCAAGTCAGTGCACTATCCCTGCTTTCTGCACAATTATTTTGAAATCGTCTCTTCTGAAGTCTGGCCCTGCAAAAAAGAAATTACGGAATCTATTTCTCATCGTCGTCCTAAATCTTTTGCTGCCAGGCGACGCGCAAAACAGGAGTTTAATGAATGGTGGGCCATCACTACTTCTGTTTTAAACCCAACCCCAACTTTTGTTTTAAATTAATTGTGTTCCTTGCTGCCGCATGACCCCACTGCCTTTGTTTCCACGGAACTGCGTCGAGAGCCTTCACCATTTTTTGTCCGCTTTGTGTTTGCAATTTTTTTCATTTTCAACGTATTTTTCATTTCGGTACGAACAAACACCATAATCCACATCATGTTTCATTGCGATCGCGTCTGTTGCCCCCGTTGGTTGTTGATATATTTGCTGAATCTGACCCGTTTCTGGATCGTAGTTCACCTGCTGTTCAAGGGGATTATATGGCCCGGTTTAATTATGGCCCGGTAACGTCCAACCCCGTTTTGGTTTGGGAAGTTTTCCAATCGCTGAATGAATGTCAATCCCTGCCCCATCTAAATCCGGTCTGTCTGCTTTGTGGCGTCTGTTTGGTCGAACTTTGGTTGAAATTTGATCGAGCATCTCACTGCCAATTTTTTGAAAAACTGGGCGGGCTTTGTCTAGCGTATAATTGATTGCTTTCTTTTGCAGTTTGGCGTCTCGCAAAGCTTCAGACGCGTAATAACGTCCAGCCTCGAGCCCCTTTTTCGCAATAAACGGGATTCCTTTTTCAATGGCTAGATCACCCACCGTCATAGCGATATTACCAAAAGCACTACCGCCCTCCGCTCGGGAGGGCTCGCCTAGTTTCCCGGCAGAAGACGTGTTTCTGTTATTCCGCAACTAGCGCATTTTGCCTTTAAGAGTTTTCGATTGTTCTTTGTAAGTACAACCTTTTCACTTCCTTTCACATTGGGGGTGTGCCGTTTTTCTTTCACACAGTACACTTCCATTTTTGTATATGTTATGAAAAATAATTCTTTACGATGCGTTCGTTTTGAAGGACATCGTTGGTGAACATTTTCAAAATGTTGGTGAAACTTGTGCCTTTGTTTCTTTCGTTTAAAAAGACAAGGCAGTAGTAATCACATCTCACACTTTGTTCCCATTGAATTTGGTTGGTGTTTCTGAAAAAATGTTTCTTTCCGTGCACTGACATTTCCTTTTCCCATTCTAAAGATGGCGGAAGCCCAAATGAATCAAAACACTCGTATGTGCCATTTTTGGCATGCCAACAACACACCCAATGAGTTCCCAAATTTCCAAAATCATCCAAGTTTATAATGCATGGGGAATGGCGCCGAGGTTTCGGTTCATTTCTGCTAAAAATACCTATGATGGGAATGCGCAAAAAATCGCATCATTTTCCAAGGTCAATGTTGGAGAGAGGCGTGTCTTTAAACTCTATTTTTTTATAGTCATCCCACGTTCCGAAGAAAGGTGGGGGTCGCATTTGCATTCCTCTTCCCTTTGGAGGTGGGGGTCGGGGGGAGCGTCGTGGACGTGGTGGTTGAGTTTGCAACCCTTTCCCGAGTATCTTTTTGACTAAGTCGATAGCCAAAGGTACCCCGATGGACGCTAACATACCAAGGAAACCGCCGTATTGTGCGGCGCCTCCCCTTACAACACCTTGGCCAACAAGATATCGTTCCACTTCCTTTTTCCGAGCAGGAGTCATCCTCTGCGTAAGTTTGTAAAGTTCAATTTCCTTCGGCCCATAACCCTTTCCGAATGTCTTTTTCAGCACCTTTTCAGCGCCGAAACTCAAACCAGCACTTGCCAACGCCCCAAGGGCCGGCCTTATCAAAGGTCTTCCCAAACCAAGCACAGCAGAAAACAAGTTTCCACCACGCTGCGCAGTATTTTTAATCTGGGTGTGGCATAATTTGAGCTCGAGCCCCTTCCCTGTCGCGGCTGTTTTTTTCACTCTTGAGATTTGAGTAGCAGTGAGAAGGAGTTCGTTGCCGCTTCCAATTTGCTCCGGTTTTACCCTCAGAGCCACAGCTGTTTTCTAAACATAAGCCTTTTGTAGTTTGTTTTTCTGACCATCGGTCAGCGCTATTTTATATGGATGATAAGTTGTAGCCATCTTGCGTATATATTAATTGAGAATTTTTTTAGACGGCGACAAGTTCATTCCCAATTTGCTTCAGCACAAATTCTTCCTCATTCAAAACCACGGCAAAGATTGTGTAATCTTGAGCGTTAGCGACTTCATTCAGTCTGTAATGGAATTCGAGCTTTTTCGGGTCGCCTGTCACACTTTCTGTGGTGTTTCGTAGATCAAAGCAGATAATTGGGTATAACTCCTGGAAGTTGGCGAGCTGCAGCTGAACGCCGGTGTTGTAGTCGTTCTTTCTGTATCTGAAATTGATTAAATCATTCAAAATTCTTATTTTAAAGTCATGGTCGTAATCAAGCTCAGGGTAAAAGCTTGTGCCGTACTGAAGGCGACAAGTGGCTAATCTTGCGGAGTTATCACCGTCGATATTAAATGTGTCAAAGATGTAAGGGTTTTGCGTATAAGAATTTTGTTTCCGGGTTTGTTGAAGGAATACGAAGACATGCTTCGGGTTTTTACCCCAGGTGTAATCAACCGCGTACCATTTGCAGCCCTTCGGGAGCTGCTGAGATGCAAAACTTCTTTCAGGTATTTCCATTGGGTTGGTCGCAAGAAATTTTCAGTGACCAGGGTTTGACCTTGGGCAGAAAACTGTAATTGTGGCACCGACAACTCCAATCTACGGACGACAACCCCTCGAGCTGTTCCATCGTTTTGCAAAATCATTTCTCTGTCGTCTTGCAGAACAATTTCAAACTCAAGTTGCATTGGTGGCAGCAGCCTGTCTAATAGACCTTCGAAGAAGGAGTATCGGTTCAAAGGGATAATAGTTTGAACTGTCGCATCGCCATGTGACAGAAGTGCCCTTGCCCGCATTCTGACGTTCGTAGCATCGCCATCAGTCACTATGGTGGCGTCAGAGTCAAGATACCAAAATTGGTTTTCAGCCACGCTTCTCGAAAAATCGTCCGAAAAGTCGAGCAAGTTTTTGATGAAAATAACCTTGTGGATATCGGTGCCCTCGTACAGAGTTTCCTCGCTGATTTAAGATTGAAACGTTTGATCAACGAGGAAGAACCGTTGCATTTGCAACGGCCTCAAACTTGAAATCGACGCAGAAATAAGCATTGTACCAGTCATAAAAATTGTCCCGATCTCTTACGGTAAATTTGTGGCCCGACTTGTTTTGCGTTTGGTTATTCCCCGGGTATGTGAGTGGAGTGTCCAAATTCACTTGGACGTAGGCAGTCTTCTCGAGATATGGCTGTGATCTGAACATTTCAACGGTTATACTAAGGGGAAAATTTTTCCGATTAAATTTCGTTCGCCAAAATTCGATTTAATTTCAAGGCGGCAGATGGAGCAAGTTTTTTCGGCACTTGGTTTTGCAAAATGTTTTCAAGTTTCTTTTTTGCATCCTGCGACACCTTTTGTGGTTTTGGCTTACGCTTTCGCAGTATTTGTTGAATTTGTTTTGACCCTTTTTCGACAGCAATTTCACCAACTTTCTGCCCCGCTTTTTCAGCGACTGTTTTTGCAGCTTTGTCGGCGGCTGTCTTCACCACATTTTTTGCAGTGCCTTTGAATGCTTTGCCGATAGCCATAAGAGTGTCACGGATCAAGCCCGACCCCTTGTGTTTATATCGATACCTTCCGGCGTTTTCGTCAAAAAATTTTGTCCACTCACTTGGGTGATTCATGGTGTAGATATTAAAGACAACAAAAAATCCTTACTCTTTTTCAATCGTTATGCTGACAGCAACGTCTATCCCCTTGAGATCCAGGGGGTTGTCTCTTCCGTCCGTCACCCAAATCCTTATTGAATTAATCTCGCTTTTGTTCACAGGATGCCACTCAAGCCGATACGGTTCTTTTTGAAACGGATAACTGACCTGAAGCCCTGTTGTTGAAAAACTGTATAAGACATCGCTTGGAACATCGTTTGCTCGCTGGCTGATCAGATCGCAGTGGAGAAACACCCAATCAACGCTTCTTGTGATATTCGGGACCATTGGTCCAACAAAATTTTTTTTTCCCGTCAAAATCTTTTTTTCATAACCAAGTAATTCTGCAAACTCGCCTTCAGAAAGGTCAAGCTCATAATTTTCATGCATCAGAATGACAACCCGGAATGTCGTCATATCGAAATATAGAGTGAAAATGAAATCACTGTCTTTGTCTTTCGGGTCTACTTTACCCGTTTGGGTCTGAAGAAAACTGTGGATATCAGAGTAACCATACATTCCGTTCGGAAAAATCAAGGTCTGCCACTCTTCAGTTTTCTTTCTCCAGCGAATTTTGTTGTTACCAAAAGAGGCATCGATGTTGTACTATGAGTAGCTCATTGTGATAAGTTTGTTTAGCGCGGCCTTATAGTTTCCTGAACCCAAGTGGATCGGAGGTTGAAAGTTTATTGTGAAATCGTGTGAAACCTGGCACCCCCCGGTTCTTTGTTGTTTTGCGAGGCTCGAGTCAAGAAGAAGATTTAACGCCATTATTGGCCCATATAAACACGAACAATTTTTTTCTTTTGCTTTTCGTCAATTGCGCCGAGTCCAACAAGTGAATCAAGCAGAGAAAATACCTGATTTTTTAGTTTTATTGAACTGTTTCCTGCTTTGATCGATCCTAAGCTCACATAAAGTCGGTGGATCAATTTGTCAGCACTGGCAAAGCCACTTCCTTCCCAATCTTGTTCAGAGGAGTCCCCTTCATCGTCTGAAGGCTCGACAGCAGGTCTTCGGCTCATGACTTTTTTCCAGGGAGGTTGGAGGATACTCTTTACTTTTGCGTGGGGGTGTAGGCTTTAGGCTCCGCTTCCCCTCTTCCAGCCGTTTTTTCGATAAAGGTTGGGGTTGGGGTTGGGTTCCCCTTCTTTCATAGAGCCCATCTCTCATTCTTTTGAGTTGTGCAATGGTTTTGCCTTCCAAACCTAATTTCGATTTTCCTACTGTGTAGTTTTCATCATGACCTTTTATGGTAGTGATCCGATTGATCTGTTGCAACAAGATTGATTCATGGGGAATTCTATTTCGTCACCACTGCCACAGGGATCCCATGAGATTGCATCACGCATGCGCACGTCAGTGCTTATCGCTTCGCGCGTCAGTAGGCAGCAAAAATTTTTATGAATGAAATTCCGTAAAATTCCTTTTGTACTCGCTTCAGTTACGCTATTTGGAAGAAGAAATCATCTACTGGAGGAATATGAGCGCTGACAACGGGGAAAAAACAGATTCCAGTACCAACGTGGTCAGGATTGAAGAGAACAACAGCTCGGCCGACATGGCGAGCGTTTTGCAAGCCTTACAGAGCTCACTCACACAGCTTGCCGAGGTTTCGAAAGCCCAAACCGAAGCTTTTAATAACCTCAGAGATCTTCTCCTACAGCCCGACGAAGAGGACGAGGAAGTCGATTTGGATACGACGTCCAATTCACTTGACATAACTGCAGCCACAAATCGATTGCTCGACTCGAGCAACGGCCAAAGTCCGAAGTCCGCTCCTTCCACGTCGCGCTCTGACTCAGAGCCCAAAAAACGACCTTCTAGACAGCCTGACTCAGGCCTTATTGTCAACTAGCAAAAAGTCCCCTGCCATTGAGGGGAAAATTGCCACTCTTGTCGACAATATTCTGAACGGAGAACTGTCGCAACTCAGTGAAGGAGAGAGGCGAGAAATATCCGCCACCTGCAAATTGCAAATATCTCACACCGACCCTGGTGAACGAAGAAATCTGGGATTTATTGAGTAGAAAGAACAGGACAGTGGATCTGGCTTTCCAACGTGTACAGGAACCGGTTATTCATGGGTTATCCTGTGAACGCGCGCGAAATTTTAACGCATGTCATGGATAGCATTGCCCTCTTTGGACATGCAAACTGGAAGCTAAAAATGAAACGCAGGGAGCTCATCAAACCAGGTCTTAACCCACCTTACACTAGGCTGTGTAAAGAGGACATAAAACCCTCGACAAAGTTGTTTGGTGACGATTTATCCAAACACTTCAAAGAAATGTCCGAAGTGAAACGTGCCGGACAACAAATGCAGAAAGCGACCAGTAGTTCAACCTACACTAATAAAGCCTCGAACTCAAAGGCACCACGGTTGAACTCTTATGACCGACCGCTAAATCGCCTGAATGCATTCAAACGCCGTCCTTTTTTAGGGCACGGCCGAGCAACAACCCAGACAAAGGCGAACAAGAACTTCCAAAAGTCCCAGTAGAACAACAGGTAAGGGAAATAGTGCCCACCACAGATATTAATTTAGAGGATTTGCACAAAAGAGTTGAAAATTTCAAAGCAGGGCAGGTGAAACACCATTTGCCTATGTGGGAATCATTGACTAATGACCCAGTCATTTTAGATGCCATAAAGCATCATCATATTTAGTTTGAGGCTGAGTCCCCAACACAGAGGATCAGACCTAATAAAATCCATTTCTCACCAGAGGAAATTGCTATCATTGATGCAGAAATTGCTAAACTTGTGAGCAAGGAAATTCTCACACTGGTGAACTATACCCCTGATAGTTTTATCCCTAATATTTTCATTCGTCCTAAAAAGGATGGTACTCACAGGATGATACTCAATTTGAAACCACTCAATGAGTTTGCTGATTACCACCATTTTAAAATGGATACATTCCGAACTGCCCTCAAGCTCATCCGACCTGGTTGCTTTATGGCATCGGTAGATCTAAAAGATGCCTATTATTCCATCCCCATAGTAGAGGAGGACAGGAAATTCCTTATGTTTGAATGGAAAGGGAAATACCACCAATTCACATGCCTACTTAATGGCTTGTCATCTGCCCCAAGGATTTTCACGAAAATCCTCAAACCAGTTTATGCACATCTACGTTCTAATGGGCATCCATGTATGGGGCATATCGATGATTCCCTTCTCATTGGTCAGACCTTTCACTTGTGTCAACAAAATGTAATGGATACTGTCACTTTGTTTACCAAACTTGGCTTCACTGTACACCCTGTGAAGTCTGTGCTCCAACCCCAACAAAAAATAGATTTTTTGGTTTTTGTGCTCAACAGTAACACTATAATGGTAACTCTCACTGAGTCCAAAGCAGTGAAGGTCAAATCTGCTTGTGAAAATCTGCTCCACCAACGGACAACTACTATCTGTAGTGTTGCTCAGGTCATAGACTTCCTTGTTTCTAGTTTTCCAGCAGTGAAATTTGCAGAAATGCATTACAGGCATTTGGAGCTTGACAAAATTTGTGCACTCCGTGAAAGCAAGTGAAATTTTGATGCCATTATGACCCTTTCCCCCTCGTCTAGGACAGAACTGACCTGGTGGGTAAATAATGTCACACATGCATCTAAAGGCATTAGCCATGGCAACCCTAACCTCACTCTCACCACTGACGCATCTAATGTGGGGTGGGGAGCTGTTTGTGGAAATACTTCCACTGGGGGACTTTGGAGTCTTGAGGAACAAGGAAACCACATAAACTACCTTGAACTGAAAGCTGTACTACTGGGCCTACAATCCCTTTGTGCTCTTATAAATGGGAAACACATTCTTGTTCAATCTGATAACACTACTACTGTGTCATACATCAATGCCATTGGTGGTATTAAGTAATTCCCATGCAATGACATGGCCACCGTTATATGAGAATGGTGTATACAACGTGACATCTGGCTTAGTGCCACCCATATCCCAGGGTCTGAAAATATTGAAGCTGACAAAGATGTCCAGAGCTCTCCGAGACTCAACAGAATGGTCTTTGTCCCAGGAGGTTTTAATGCCATACAGGAACGATGGGGCCCATTTGACATTGATTTGTTTGCTTCGAGACTTAATTTTAAGGTCCCCCAATATGTCTCATGGAGACCTGACCCTGGGGCACACTTTATTCATGCTTTTTTCATGGACTGGAAGCCTCATTACTTTTATGCCTTTCCACCTTTTAGTGTCCTTGCCAACTGCCTGCAGAAGATCCAACAAGACCAATCAACAGGACTCCTCGTTGCTCCACTATGGACAACACAACCATGGTTTCGCTTCTACTGAACCTTCTAACAGACTACCCTCTAGTACTTCCCCAGTCGGACACTCTTCTAGTCCAGCCGCACAGCAACGCAATTCACCCCCTCAGCAAGGGGTTGCAATTGATAGCTTGCAAAGTATCAGGGAATCCTTCCACCAGCGCGCTATTTCAAGCAAAGTTACCAACATCATCTTGCAGTCTTGGTCAGTTGGTACCCAAAAAAACAATAGACCCCCTTTTGTTCTAAACGGGAAGTTAATTCATACAATCCACCTTTGAACACAGTGCTGGATTTCTTAGTCAGTTTGCATGAACAAGGATTATCATACACAACTATAAACACTGCTAGAAGTGCTCTTTCTGCGGTCATTCTTCCCACTGACAATGTCAACATAGGGAACCACCCCATTGTCTCCCGCTTCATGAAAGGCATCTACAAAAGCAACCCACCTATACCACGGTACCGCACTACATGGGATGTAAACCGAGTCCTTTCTTATTTGTCATCGTTGTCCAAGCCAACCGAATTAAGTCTGAAATCCTTGACTCTAAAACTGACGATGTTAATTGCACTTGTCTCCGCTCAAAGAGGACAGAGTCTGCACATGTTAGACACCCAGTTTATGAAAGAAGGGGATACTTTCTTTGAGTTTGCCCTACCAGAGCACATAAAACAAAGTAGACCAGGATATAAGGTGCCTTCAGTGCTTTTACAAGCCTACCCTGTTGACCAATCTCTGTGGTTTTACTCACATGGAAGAATATCTACAGAGAACAAATCACTGAGAGTTTCTGAAACAAAGCTTTTACTTAGTCATGTGAAACCACATCACCGTGCCTCTAAAGATACCATATCAAGGTGGATTCGTTCTGTCATGGCAGATGCTGGTAATGATGTTAACACCTTTAAACCTCACAGTACCAGGGCAGCAGCTGCATCAAAAGCAAAAACTGTATCTGTTCCAATCAAGGAAATTCTAGACACTGCTGGCTGGTCTTCAGAAAGAACATTTGACAGATTCTACAACAAGCCCTTCCAAGGGAATGATGGTTTTGCCACATTTGTGTTAAACATTGACTAGCTAGAATTGCACTTACAAAACCCTTTGACTGTGGGTGCTGACAGCTTACATGTTGTAATGTTTGCTCAAATGTTAAAATTGTTACTTTTATTCAGACCTATTGTACACGAATAGGTATTACGTTATGATTAAATTCCAGTTGTTACACATTCTATTAGTATTTTCTCATGTCAATGTCTGGGTTTTGAAGTCTCATGGGATCCCTGTGGCAGTGGTGACGAAACAGAATTGAGAAATTAAACGAGACTTACCTGCAAGTTGAAGTTTGATTGGAATTCTATGAGTCACCTACTGCTACAAAGGGATCACATGCCCACCCTGTTATATTCAATCCCCTCCCCAGCATAGTGTTTATTAACACCCTGCTACATGAACACAACAGTTGTGAACCAACCTCAGCAGTTGAGGGGACTTACTACATTTATACACTTCTTGACGACATTCACATTCAAGCTTTAAAAACTGACGTGCGCATGCGTGATGCAATCTCATGTGATCCCTTTGTAGCAGTAGGTGACTCATAGAATCCCAATCAAACTTCAACTTACAGGTAAGTCTCGTTTAATTTCTCAATTTTCAGCTCAACCGGTTCCGGCTTCGCCCACTCTTTTCGTTTGGATGTCTCTTCGAGTGGCTGGGATGATGGTGGTGATTTACCACCATCATCATCATATTGGAGTGGGGTTGGTGGTGATGGTAAAACACCATCATCATCATCATATTGGTATGGGGATGGTGGTGATGGTAGTGGTGATGGTGATGGTGTTGGTTCTGGTGTTGATGCATCCGGTCTGAATTCATCACCAAACGGGTAGGTTCTGTCAAATTCGTCCATTGCATAATCAGGACTTTCCTCCACCTCTTGCGTAGTGGTGCTGCTCTTTTCATCAAGCCTTTTTGTAATAGGTTTAAAAAGCTCCTCACCTGAAAGCTGTCCAAATTCTTTGCTTATTTTGTCCATTCTAAATTTTTGATGAATGTCTTGTGTTTGCTGATCGACGGCCGACTTTTCCTCAGCCAACTGAATCCACTTTTGTACTGACATATTTCCAGCGTGATTATATAAAAACCAAAAAAAATTAAGATTCCAAATTATGACCTAGGTTTTTCCAAGAGTAGCTACAAGCAAGGCCAACCTTGCATGCCAGCCGATGTTTTCCGGATACTGATTTGTGGACCCAGTAATTCTGGCAAAACAAACATATTACTGCATATGCTTTATGAGTTGTTAGAGTTTGATAAAATTATCTCTTTTCAAAGAACCTGCACCAAAACAAATACCAGGCTCTTTTGCAGGACTTTGCTGAACAAATCAACCCCAGAGTTGGTTACGAGGTCATCGAGGCTCCCGGTTATGAAATCATTCCACTCGAGGAGCTACCGGTGGACAACCAAAAAATTGTTGTCTTTGATGATCTGGTTTGTGAAAGCAACCAAAACAGCATCATAAATTATTTTATCAACGGGCGGCACAGAAACTGCTACGCTATTTACCTTACTTAAACCTTCTACAAGGTACCGAAAAATATCCGGGATAACTGCAGCCATTTTTGTATTTTCAGATTTCTTCCACGAGAAAACAAGCGGATTGCGGACGAGATAGTTGTTGATCATACCACGTTAAATCGCGCCACCGATAAAAAATGTTCTTTCTTTTACTATGACAAACCCCAAAAATTAATGAAGAAAAATTTCGATGAAGAAACACAATGGGGTATATTAACAGCCAAATCGGTGAAACTAGCCAAACGACAAGTGAAACGGTGGGTCCTCCTGGGCCGAGGGGTGATATAGGACCTGCGAGACCACAAGGTCCGATTGGCCCCCGAGGGGAGAAGGGTCCTCGAGGGGAGGTCGGTCCACAGGGACCCCAAGGGCAAAATGGACCGCAGGGTCTCCAAGGGGTGGCCGGTCCACAGGGGCCCCAAGGGCGAGATGGACCGCAGGGACCAAAAGGCGACAAAGGTGATCCTGGGCCTGAAGGTAGTACCAGCGGTACCGCTGATATTGACATGCAAAATAAGTACCTAACGATATTTTGCGGTTAAAAAGCAACCCTAATCCTATCCACGGTGATCTGACAAAGGTAATAACTATCAGGACACAAGAGATATCTTTCTTTCAAAAAAGGAAGGTGGAAAAATGGACGCAAGCATTGATATGAATAATAATACACTCTACAACGTAAAACACCCGGAAGAGGCAGATCAAGCCACAAACAAAAAGTATGTCGACAATCAGCTTGAAAAAAAACTGGATAAAGCGGCTGACATTGACATGAAAAATCATTCAATTACCAATCTTGATCTTCCATCAAACCAGAGAGACGCCGCATGTGTCGAGTTTGTTAACTACAGAATGAAACAACTACATGAAACACATATCAGTGGCTCGGTAAATAAAAGGACGCCTTCAGATACTTAATGGAAGACACTGATGAATCGTCGAGTGAAAACAACATCGATGTTTTGGGCATCAACGATTTTCCCGAGTCTCCACATCAAGTAAATAAAAAAGCTTACTTTCTCAACCTCCTGTTTGAAAAAGACTCACCGAACCAGTACCGGTCACGCCGCGGTTTTAACCTCCATCCACTTTCGGTCGGTTACTACACGATGGTTGTGGAATGGTTTCCACCAGAAATGAATGAGGTGAGTGTGACACCACAAGCCACGACGATTTCAATTTCTAATTATACAACCAAATCATTCGAGAAGTACACCAAAACACTTATCCACTTTCACAGATGGAGTAGCCCACCCCCGCAATACATATTTCTCGACCTGCACGGCACGGTCCGTGATACATCATTCCCAAAAGTTGGACATCTAATCGTTTATGGTCTTAAAGAAACCGTTTCAAACGTAGAACCAAGTTTCTATGACACCGCCTATGTCATTGAAAGTGGTCAAATGGTAATGCAAACAGACCTGTCTTTAAACGGGCATCGTTTGCGTTATTCCGTTCATTACATAAATGGGATTTTGAATACAAACAATGGAAACACATTTTTATTAAATGGTTGTGACAAAATAATCATTCAAAATAATGGCCAAATATTAACTATAAAAGTGCTCTATTTCAAGCTCAAAAGACAATATACGCCTATTTCTTTAAAAGTAAAACATACTTACCATTTAACCCAATCAATCACTTACACTTCAACCAAAGCAACTCAATTACAGACAATAAGTATTAATTTAGTACTGGCGTTTGGTCTTATGGGTGTGGAACTGGCTTCGGTTGTAAAAGGTGAGGAACTGTTACTATTGATTGAATACAGAACGCCATAAACATTTTCAGTTTATATATACCACAGTACGCGACATATACGACTTCAACCATATCGACCAGACACTTTCTAAAGAGAAAGTTAAAAAAATGAAAGATTTATATGCGTATTACCACAAAAAGCATTTTGGATATGAAAAGCTGTACCGCGGTTTTCGAAGAAAAAATTTTGTTTGTAATCTTTCGGCTGGCAAATTAATTATCAGTGCCGCAGTAGCCGGAGGTAATACGCTGAACCCCCTTGTCATTGCAACTTTAACAGGGGTTGGTCTTAATTTAAAAGCAGTGGCTAGCCTTAAGTAATATGATAAGAAGACAGAACAAGCAAATTTGGCCCGGATCGAATACCAAAAAGTCCTTGATGAGATTCGCTTCTACCTCAGAGGCGAAGCTTTCGACGAAAAGGTCTTTCTTGATAGATTAAAAATGATAGATAATTTCGTCACTGATCATTGCATGGAGATTCCGTCATCTATTTGTAAAAAGTATGAAGAAACATTCGCTCCGTTGTAGATTTTCAAAGTAATTATATACGCTAACAAAATGATTGCACTTTTTGCAACTATTTGTTATTGTTTTTTTTGAACTTCTAACACCCCCGAAATAAACCAAATACTCGTGATTGTGTTTCAAAAATAATGTCCCCCACTCGTGATAAAGATGGTTACCCCATTTCAGGGCAAGATGTGGTTCCATAATACGATTTTCCTCTCCAAGTTAATAAAAAAAAGGTACAAAAAATCGAAAAAAAAGCGTAACAATCACGGTGACATTGTGTGACAACAAGCGTGACATTGTGTGACTAAAAGCCTGACTATCACGCGTGACATTGCGCGACAGGTCACAGGAAATGACAAAACCCTGGTCGGGGGGGGTGCTCGTTGGCTGTTCTTGCCTTGCCCTTGGACTTGGACTTTCACCTCTCCGAAGTGAGGATTTAACCGCTGACAAGGCGGTTGTCATGGGAGCGAGGGAGAGAACTCCAAGGAGATCTCAGAGCACCCCCTGTCATCAGTAGGGCCAGAGCGGGCTCACCCGAGGGCACTCTCCCACTGAGAGGAGCCTCCCTATACTCCGTAATTCACCATCCGCACGAGCCGTGAACGGGGTTCAGACAGTGGCCAACTGTCACCCCCCTGGACTCCACCAGAATTTGTGAAATAATTTATAATGTGACAATCGCCTTTATATTTCATTTGATTTTGTCTGACACACACATGTGGTACAGCGATATTTAACCTTGCAACAGTTTCTGCTTTTTATTTTCTCGTACGCGTGCGCTTTGACTCTGTTGTGATTGCGAAAGACTCCGCCTCAGCCCCCACTCGGTTCAAATTAGATTAAAAAACAAAGGGCCTCCCAACGTTTGAAAACGTTTTTGGCTGTTTAAATCCAACCTGTACCGCTATCAGGTAAATCTTCGACCTGTGTGAAGTTAATGTCTTATTGTGAAAGCCACAAAAGTTACAGAGCGCCATCGGAAGGAAATAAGTGGAAAAAAGAATTTATCTTCATCACGATTGATCGGCGTCACTAATGCGAGTATTGTAAGTTTCAACTGAAAATATACATGTATTATGCTCACATATTATAAGAAATTGCTGCCACTCACCGGAATCTCATAAAGGTTTCGTCGTAGTCGCAAGTACCTTGGCAGTACACACAAAACGAGAAGTTCTCGTTTTGAGAATATTTCTTCAATAGTGCATTGTGCCCTGTTTCAGTAAAAACACAAACTTGAATACATATTAGGGTTTGCGTTGGCATCAAGCATTCGAAAACAAACTTTGTTCAGCTAGTATGGCTAAAAAATAGCAGCAGCCTTTTTTTAACTCTTCTTCTTCCCTTATCTCTTTCATAAACTCTTGCCAGTTGTTATATTCGGTGTCCCAGTCGAAAGTATCAGAGCATATTTTTACTAAAGTTATATTCTCGATCGGGGGAATGTAGAACAGTTTATGTTCGATTCCTTGGTTAAAACAGGGGTAACAAATCCCTTTCCAACGGCAGTGACTACACTCTTTGAAAACTCCTCGTGTACCTCTTTCCAACCCAGAGCCCTTCGTTGCCTAATTTTTATGGCAAGATATTTCTCCCGAAGCTCTAGAGGTAGTTTTCGAATGGTTTCAAAAATGATGGTTGCCATCTTGGTATATATACCATTGCATACAAATCTTCAAATGGGTTGTAATAGAAAATTATTTATGCGACACTCAGAGATCACACACCAAATGTTCTCGTTTTGAATATTTAATTACATCGCCAGGGACTCATAACAGTGAGAATTTAAAATAAAAGTACTCTGTTTTAGTTGACTTCGCTAGACCCTCGTTGAACACGAAATCATAATGTTCCTCTAAAATTTTATCTCCTAATCTTTGAGGTGCCCATACGTTTTCACTGTTTCTTGTTCTCAATTGTAATATATGAGAGCGATACCATAATTGTTTCTTGTTTCCCTGTAACCAAAGATCTTATATATTCCCTTTTCAAGATCACGCCATCTCATAACTTCACTATATTGGTTGAAATCTTCCTCTGTTGGCCAAGTATCCTGAAACTTTTTTTTGTGTGGCTGCCATCTTGGTATATACCTGTGCAGATATTTCTTCAATTGGAAAATATTTTTATATTCTATAGCTGACGTAACTTCAATACCAAATATTTTCCGTGACACATCCGCGCTGGTACTGCCTCCTTCCCCCCCCCCCATCCTGCTTGCTTCGCTTTGTACGCTGGGTGGTTTAAAAGAGGTAAA
The DNA here is from genome assembly GCA_964017195.1 of Siderastrea radians. Lineage (NCBI taxonomy): Eukaryota > Metazoa > Cnidaria > Anthozoa > Scleractinia > Rhizangiidae > Siderastrea > Siderastrea radians. The sequence continues at coordinate 22,366,909 of OZ024888.1, read as the reverse complement.
TACAGGTGTACGGATGAGGTGGTTCAAAAGAAGTATAGAGGAAAGTTGACAAATACCACTTTATTCTCAGAGTATTATTTTCGTGTTTTAAATCTCCAAGGGGCTTGCTTCGCTTTGTGCGCTGGGTGGTTTAAAAAGGGTAAATACAGGTGTAAGAATCAGGTGGTATTTGTCGAATCCCGGCTCTACTACTTCACACGTACCGAAGCACTCGCTTTCAAAGACGCTTCTCAAACAAACTAACCCAAACGGGTACCCCTTGTTATCACATATAATCCAGCCCTTCGTTCTGTATCGTTCATTATTCACAAACACCTCAACATCCTGTCCTCATGTCCCCGCTGCGCCAACGTTTTCAATGCTGCTCCCCTCGTTGCTTTCCGCCGCAGTAACAATCTTAGTAATTTATTAGTTAACGCCAAACTTCGTAACCCTAACCAAAGTAACCAGCCCCGTGGCTCATTTCCATGTGGACACAACTGCTTGATACGCAACTATATAATAGACGGGCTCCCTAGCTATACATTTTATTCTACGGGCGAAAAAAGACCTATTCATCATCACATTGACTGTAACTCTAGAAACGGTCTTTACATGGTACAACGTAATCGCTGTCACAAACAATACCTAGGAGAAACCAAACGACGACTCAGGGACAGCTTCAACGACCATCGTAGACCTGTTGACAAACAAACTAACATTTCTAGACCTACTGCAGTCTCAGAACATTTTCTTTCAAACGACCATAATGCTAATGACATGCAACTTATTCCTCTTGAACTAACGAAATCTAACCGTAACAGTGTACGAAAAGCTAGAGAGGCATGCCTCATCGATAGAGGTCAAACCCTGGAACCTCTAGGTTTAAATAGGAGAGATGAAACATGACACTTTTTTCCGGATTTTCATCGTCCGTGTTTATTTGTATTTCGAATTGTAACGTATTTAGAGTTTAACGTGTTACGTTATCCCAATCACTTAAGCTTATGTAATTATAGTATCACGTATTCTGCTTATGCTATATATCTTTTGTGGTGCATTTGGCCAGCGGCCAATAGACATTGGGCATGCGCACCTGTGCATCATTCCAAAAACGTGTTCATTCGAATCAAAGGCATGACAGTGGCGACGAGATAAAATTCGAGAAATTATGACCACTATTGGCAAGATAGAGAGTTTTGATGACACAAACGAGAACTGGGAAACCTATGTGGAACGAGTAGAACAGTTTTTCTTGGCAAACAACATCGATGATGACCATAAAGTACCGACCTTGTTGAGCTTGATCGGCGGGAAGACCTACGCTTTGCTGAGGGATCTTCTTGCACCGGAGAAGCCAGCTACCAAGTCTTTTCAACAGATAGTTACCACTCTACAGGAGCATTTGAGCCCGAAGCCCTTGGAAATTGCGGAAAGATTTCGTTTTTACAAGAGAAACCAGCATGAAGGAGAAAGTATTTTGTCTTACGTGGCCGAGCTAAGGAAGCTTGCGACACACTGCAATTTTGGCGGAAATCTAAACGAAGCGCTACGAGATAGACTGGTCTGTGGACTTCGAGATATGCAGATTCAAAAGCGATTGCTCTCAGAAGCCAAACTGAAGTATTCCAAAGCGGTGGAGATTGCTGTAGCAATGGAAACTGCCATCCGCGATGCTTCCGAATTACAAAGCGAACTCAACCCAGTCCCTCACGTTGACAAGTTGACTGAAAGCAACAAAGCAACAGCAGCGAAATCGGTGACCACGCGCTATTGTTATCGCTGCGGGGGAAACACGCACATGACACACAATTGTTTCTACAGAGATCAAATCTGCCACCATTGTGGAAAACAAGGACATATCCAGCGAGTTTGTCGTTCCAAACAGGAAGGCAAGCCTAAACAAGCAGCGAAAACCCCAGAGGTACATGCTGTTGAGGTTGATGTTGATGTTGATGTTAATGTTGATGCTTATGATGATGTCTCAGCCACTCTAAAGGTACACAATGTGAGTAAACAGAACAATGATATTATTTGGGTGGATTTGAATGTTGATGGCAAACCACTTAAAATGGAACTGGACACAGGTTCGGCTGTGTCGATCATCTTGTTTGATCTCTATCAGCACAAATTTAACGATAATCCCTTACATGAAACTGGACTGTTCTTGAAAACCTACACTGGGTAAAACATTACCCCAGTGGGAGTGCTCAAAGTAAACGTGGACTACCACAACCAAAGAGAATTGCTGGATCTGTATGTCGTCAAGAGTAAGGGTCCTGTTTTGATGTGAAGAGATTGGTTACGAAAGATACGTCTAGACTGGTGTTCTATCAAGTCACTGCAAGCTCCAACTACTACCTTAAGTCCTAAAGAGCGTTTGGACCCTATGCTAGACAAGTACTCGGATGTCTTTGAAGATAAACTGGGCACATTTGCATCAGCCAAAGCGAAGTTAACCCTTAAAGAGGACAGCCAACCACGCTTTCTCAAGGCTAGACAAATGCGCTAAAGCCGAAGGTGGAGGAGGAATTGCGAAGACTCCAGAATGAAGGTATCGTCACTAAAGTGGAGTGGAGTGAATGGGCCACCCCCATTGTGCTTGTCCCTAAGAAAGATGGTTCCGTTAGACTTTGTGGTGATTACAAGGTCACAGTGAATCCAGAACTACAAGCAGAGCAGTACCCTCTACCTCGCATTGAAGACATCTTTGCAAACCTTGCTGGTGGACAGAAATTCTCAAAGATTGACCCCCATCAAGCTTATCACCAATTAGAGATGGAAGAAGATTCAAAGAAATACCTCACTATCAACACCCATATGGGACTGTTTCAGTACAACCGACTAGTGTTTGGCATCACCTCTGCACCTGCTATCTGGCAGCGTACCATTGATCAAGTTTCAGAGGGAACGTCTGTCACAAGCTGTATCCTCGATGACATGATCATCACTGGAAAGAATGATGAAGAGCATCTGGCTAACCTAGAAGAAGTTTTACGTCGTTTGCAAGTTCATGGCTTAAGAGCAAACAAGGCAATGTGTGAGTTTTTCAAGGAGAACATAACCTTCTGTGGACATGATATTGACAGTCATGGTCTCCACAAGTCACCAGAGAAAGTAGAAGCGGTTTTGAAAGCGCCCCGTCCACGCAATGTAGCTGAAGTTCGATCATTCCTCGGGCTAGTCAACTACTACAACAGATTCTTGCAAAATCTGTCAACAGTGGTACACCCCTTGAATCAGTTGTTAGAGAACAACCATCAATGGAAATGGACGGAACAATGCTAAACAGCATTCCACAACGTGAAAGAAATGATCACCTCAGAGCAAGTATTAACACATTATGATCCCAGTCTGTCCCTAAGGCTTGCTTGTGATGCATCCCCTGTGGGAATTGGTGCCGTGTTATCCCACGTGATGAATGATGGAACTGAGCGACCCATTGCTTTTGCTTCCAGGACACTCACAAAGACTGAGCAAGGGTACGCAGAGATTGATAAAGAAGCTTTGGCAATAGTCTGGGGAGTCAAGAAGTTCCATGTGTATTTGTTTGGCCGATCTTTCACACTGTACACAGATCATCAGCCGTTAACATCCATTTTTCATCCACATAAGAGCATTCCAGTGGTTACAGCAGCCAGACGTCAGCGCTATGCATTATTCCTGTCTGGATATGACTACAAAATTGAGTACAAGAACACTAAAGTGCATAGCAATGCAGATGGACTTTCCCGGTTGCCACTTAAAACGGAAGAGAGAGCAGCAGAAGAAGTTGTAGATCCAGTAAATGTCTTCAATATGATGCAGTTTGAGCCATTACCAATCACAGTTGACGACGTTAGAAGAGAAACCCAAAGAGACCCTGTACTGAGTCAAGTACATGAGATGGTCACTAAAGGATGGCTTAACAGCCATGTTCCTGTACTCGACCCCTTCTACGCTCGCAGGAATTAAATAACAGTACATTCAGGCTGTTTAATGTGGGGAATCAGAGTCATAGTCCCCCCCCCCCCATACTTCGTCCACAAGTACTTGAAGAACTGCATCAAGGACATCTGGGAGTAGTGAAGATGAAGACCCTAGCAAGAAGCTACATTTGGTGGCCAGGAATCGACAAGGAAATTGAAGAAACCGCGAAGTCCTGCTCGGGTTGCCAGCTAATGCAGGCGGAGCCTAGTACCGCACCCGTACATCCCTGGGAATGGCCATGACCCTGGCAGCGAATCCATATTGATTTTGCGGGCACTTTCCTTGGCTGCATGTTCTTAATTGTCGTGGATGCTCATTCTAGATGGTTGGAAATAGAGAAAGTGAACACCACCTCCTCAGCGAAAACCATTGAGAAACTTCAGAACTTATTCGCCAGATATGGTGTTCCAGCCCAGTTAGTGAGTGACAATGGACCGCAGTTTAAATCCGAAGAGTTCCAGCTGTTTCTCAAGAGAAATGGAATCAAGCACATACACACATGTAAAATGAGGGTTCTGGGCCAGAAATTAAAATAAGCGGCTTTTTTCCCGAAACTCGGCTCCCACGCTCGTCTCGTTTCGGGTAAAACCGGAACACCTCATCTTACATGTGTGTAACACAAACAGTATAAAAACGAAGCGCGTGACTTAGCGGACCAGTGAAGAGGATGTGTAAAAGAAAATATTTTATATCAAAGAAATGTTTGCACAGGAATATATACAAAGTGGCCCAGAATTTTTTCCTATTGAACAAATATAATCACAAGTATATACACCAAAATGGCGGCCGCAAGATATTCGTCCGCTGTTCTGCAATCAAAAAACTGTCAGGTTACCGAAGCCATACAAAGCCTACCGCCTGAGCTACGTGAGATAATTCACAAACATTACCTCGCTATAAAACTGAGAGAGCGAGTGGCTTTTGGTTTGAAAGAAGTACACAATGAGTTATTAAAACAACCTTTTTGTTAACGGTGCGTGACTTCGTGGTTTGGTGAAACCCGCAGACAATGACGTAATTTATATTCTCGTACAAACATTGAAGGGAAACCCCCGTAACAACTCAAGCTTCAAAAAACAGACAGGTTACATTAATTCATAATCAAAATATTCATTACCGTCAGCAGAAGTTTTGAGACCTATTTTGTAGACAAATTGATAATAAACATCTTCCATCAGGTCTTCTGTAAGTCGTTTAGGGGCCCACACACAAAACTCATCGCCATTTTTTGTTTCTAAAGTTAAAATAGCTGAATCCCCATATTTATCTTTTCTATATTTAACTTTTTGAATTTTGTAAATAGCGTCTGAAATATCCCGCCATTTAAAAATTTCTTTTCTTTCAAAACTTTCCTCTGTTGGCCAGTCTTGTGAGATCGTATGTTGATCTGTGCAGATAGCCATAGTAAGAGATGTGTTGAAGATACATTTGTTTAATAGCGTGTACTTTTCTACTCGAGGTAAAATTTTGTGAAGCGCATGCGTAAAAACATCTTATTATTGCGACATTAAGGTGAAGGACAGAAAAAGGGTACCATAAGGAATAGAAGAAGAAAAATGTGTTTAATATATATTGAAAGTGATCAATATTAATTAGTTCACTCATTGGTAAAGCTTTAGGGGGGTGATGGTTGGCCAAAATCTGAACCCTGTTTGAGGGCTTGCATGCGGTGAATTACGAGGTATAGGGGAACTCCTTCCAGTGGGAGAGTACCCTCGGGTGAGCCCGCTTCGGCCCTCCTGGTGACAGGGGGGTGCTCAGAGATCCCTCGGGATTTCAACCTCGCTCCCAGAGGTAAAATGTGGAAATGACAACCGCCTTGTCAGCGGTTAAATCCTCGCTTCGGTGAGGTGAAAGTCCTAGCCGAGGCTAGGCAAGAACAGCCACGAGCACCCCCCGACTAGGGTTTTTGCTCTTTTATGTGACCTGTCACGCAATTTCACGCGTGACTGTCACGTTTGCTGTCACACAATGTCACGCCTCTTGTCACATAAGGTCACGCGTGACTATCACATTTTTCGTTGTTTATAAGAGTTTTATAAGGAAAAATCGATTATGGAACCACATCATAGCCTGAAATTGGGTAGCCGTCTTCATCACGAGTTGGTAACATTATTTTTGAAACGCAATCACGAGTGATAAAGCGTATTTGTCTAATATCAGGAGGAGTGAGAAGTTCAAAAACCCAATGACAAATAGTTACAAAAAGTGCAATCATTTTTGTTTGCGTATATAATTACTTTAAAAATCTACAATTGAGCGAATTTTTTATCGTACTTTCTTTGAACAGATAGTGGAATTTCCATACAATAATCAGTGATGATATTATCTTTCATTTTCAAGCTATCAAGAAAGACCTTCTCGTCGAAATCTTCGCCTCGGAGGTAAAAGCGAATCTCAACAAGTATTTTCTGGTATTCGATACGGGCAAAATTTGCTCGTTCCATTTTCTTATCATATTTCTTAAGGCTTGCCACTGCTTTCAAAATTAGACCAACACCAGTTAAAGTTGCCATGACAGCAGGGTTCAGTGTTATTCCTCCGGCTATTGCGGCACTAATTATTAACTTGCCAGCTGAAAGATTACAAACAAAATTTTTTCTTCGAAATTCGCGGTGCAACTTTTCAGATCCATAATGTTTCTTATGGTAAAAATCATACGAATCTTTCAGAAGTTTAACCTTCTCTGCTGAAAGTGTTTGGTCGATATGGTTGAATTCGAAAATGTCCCGCATTGTGTTATATAATAAATGTAAAAATGTTTGGGTTTCTATTTATATTCAACCAATAATAATAAATTTTCGTTTACATGTGATATTTGTGTTTCATCCGTCAAAAACATTGATATTACATAATAAATTCCAATACCGTGATTAATATCGAAGTTTTGTTCTTTTTTTCTTATATCAGTTGAGTTGAACCTATGTAAAGAAGATTTTGTTGAATCATTAGGATCTTCCTTTCTCAAAAACAGACTAATTGTATTATATTGACTTTGGTTTGTTTCATATATTATTTTAGCTTTTAATAATACATTATTTTTATTCATTATTATTTTTTTAAAACTATTTAATGAAAAATCACCATTACCTTTTTCTTTTTTATGAAAACCATGAATATAATGAACGGGGCCAATCAAATTATGACCGTTTAAAGAAAGATCTGTTTCCATTACCATTTTCCCGTTTTCAATAACAAAAGCGGTGTCATAGACACTTGGGTCAACGTTTGAAAGTGTTTCTTTAACACCATAGACAATTAAATGGCCAATTGTTAAAAACGATCGTTTACTAACTGTACCGTGCAGATCGAGATAAAGGTGTTGTGGGGGTGAGCTACCCCATCTGTGAAAATTGATAACTGTTTTGGTGTACGTTTCGAATGTTTTTGTTGCATATTTAGAAATTGAAATCGTAGTTGCTTGGGGTGTTACACTCAACTCATTCATTTCCGGCGGAAACCATTCAACGACCATTGTGTAATAACCGACTGGAAGTTTATATAAGTTAAAACCGAGGCGCGACTGGTACTGGTTGGGTGAGCCTTTTTCAAACAAGAGTTTGAGAGAGTAAGCTTTTTTATTTATTTGATGTGGAGAATCAGAAAAATCTGTGATACCCAAAACCTCGATATTGTTTTCACTCGAAGATTCATCAGTGTCTTCCATCAAGTATCTGAAGGCGTCTCGTTTTTGCCCTGAATTAACAATCTGAGATTCATGAATTTTTTGAGTGACAAGATCTCTCATATTTGTTATTTCATCTGGCATAAAATCAACATTAACTGCGGATTTAGAATCTCTGTAATCGGTTTGTAAGTTAATAATTTTATTGTTATTTAAATTCAAGTTTCCAGTCATATTGTTAGTGCCATCAACTTTGAGAAACTTTTTTTGTGTCATGTCATCAATTCTGTAGTTAACAAACTCGACACATGCGGCGTCTCTTTGGTTTGATGGAAGATCAAGATTGATAATTGATTTATTTTTCATATCAATATCAGCTCCTTTATCCAGTTTTTTTTTCAAGTTGATTATCGACATATTTTTTGTTTGTGGCTTGATCTGCTTGTACTGGGTCTTTTACGTTGTAGATTGTATTATTGTTCATGTCAATGCTTGCTTCCATCTTTCCGCTTTCCTTTTTCGAAAGAAAGATATTTCTCGTGTACTGATAGTTTATTACCTTTGTCAGATCACCGTGGACAGGATAAGGGTTGCTTTTTAATCGCAAAATATCGTACTTGTTTTGCATGTCAATATCAGCAGAACCGCTGACACTACCTTGAGACCCAGGATCACCTTTATCGCCTTTATCACCCTTGTCGCCCTTGTCGCCCTTGTCGCCTTTTAAACCACGTGGTCCTTGTGCTCCCTCCTGACCTTGTGGTCCAGCGGGCCCTTTTTCTTCTCTTGGACCATTAGGGCCCTGTGGTCCTCCAGGGCCTTTATCCCCCTTCGGTCCAGGAGGACCCTCAGGGCCAGGAGGACCACCTGGGCCAGGAGGACCCACTTTTCCACCACTTTCACTCGTCGTAGTTTGGCTAGTTCCACCTATTTGGCTGTTAATATACCCCATTATATATCTTCATCAAAATTTTTTTTCATTAATTTCTGGGGTTTGTCATAGTAAAAGAAAGAATATTTTTTATCGGTGGCGCGATCTAAAACCTCATGATCCACACCTATTTCGTCTGCAATTCGTTTGTTTTCTCTTCGAAGAAAACTGAAAATACAAAAATGGCTGCAGTTATCACGGATGTTTTTCGGTACCTTGTAAAAAGTTTAAGTGAGGTAAATAACGCAGCAGTTTTTGTGCCGCCCGTTGATAAAATAATTAATGATATCGTTTTGGTTTTTTCGCAAACAAGATCATCAAAAACAACTATTTTTTGGTTGTCCGCCCGAAGTTCTTCGAGCGGAATGATTTCATCACCGTAAGCCTCGATAATAACATAACCAACCTTGGGGTTGTATTTTTCAGCAAATTCCTGCAAAAGATTCTGATATTTGTTCTGGTGCAGGTTTTTTGAGAAGAGGTAAATTTTATCATACTCTAACAACTCATAAAGCATATGCAGTAATGTGTTTGTTTTACCAGAATTACTGGGCCCACAAATTAACATCCGAAAAACATCTGCTGGCATACAAGGGTGACCTTGCATGTAGTCACTCTCGGAAGAACCTGGGTCATAATTTGGAATCTTCATTTTTTTTTTCGCTTCTATATATTAACGCAAGAAATATGTCAATGAAAAAATGGCGTCAGCGGGCTGAAGAAAAGTTGAAGCTTGATGAACAAACAGAAGAAATTCACCAAAAATTCAAAATGGATAAAATAACCAAAGAGTTTGGTCAGCTTTCAGGAGAAGAGTTTTTTAAACCAATTACAAAAAGGCTTGATGATGAAAAGAGCACCACTGTGGAAGAAGAAGAGGAAGAAGAGGAGCAGGAAGTTCCTGATTACACAATGGATGAATTTGACGAAATCAACCCGTTTGGTGATGAATTCAGACCGGATGCACCAACACTAGCACCATCACCAACACCATCACCAACACCATCAGAAACAGAATTTCCACCATTACCACCACAACAACTGTTAACAGAAGGATTACAACGGGAATCATTAAAACAAATACCAACATCCCCACCACCCCAATATCAAGAAGTTTATAGTTCCAAATATAAAACAAAAGAAGAAGTGTCAAGTGGACTTAAAAGTGTAAGAATGATTCTTTCAAAATTTGGAAAAGATCCAAATTACAAAGTAAAAAGTAAAGGATCAAAATACCAAGATTATGATTTGGAAAAGCTAAAAAATGAAGAATTGATACTTGAAAACCTTAAACAGCAATATGCACGTGTAGAAAGAGAACGTAAAAGGACACAACCTTTAACAACACAATTACAAGAAAAAAAGGCTAAATTGAAACCGCCAAAAAATCAAGAAAAAAGAGAACTCTCCAAAACTCCTCTTGAAAAAGCTGTCATGAGCCGAAGACCTGCTTTTGAACTTTCTGACGATGAAGATGACTCTTATGAACAGGAGTGGGAAACCGAAGGAAGTGGCTTCTATGATGATGAAGCTGAAAAATTGATTGACCAACTTAATTTCAGTTTTGCATCAATAAAAGCCGGAAACAGCTCGATAAAACTTAAAAAACAGGTATTTTATCTGCTTGATTCGCTTGTGGAACTTGGAAGAATAAATGAAAATCAAAAGAAAAAATTATTTCATTTATATAAAACAATAATGGGCTTTGACATACTGCTTGACTCGAGCCTTGCAAAACTTGAAAGAGGTGGAGAACGAAATGTTTCACACGATTTTACAGTGAAGTTTCATCCTCCAATCAAATTGGGTTCAGGAAACTATAAAGCCGCTTTAGACACACTTATCACAATGAGTCACTCATGGAACAACATCGATTCAAGTTATGATAATAACAAAATTCGCTGGAAGGAAAAAACAGAACAAGCGTGGAAGACCTTAACTTTTCCGAATGGAATGTATGATTACAAAAGAATCAACGATTATATTCACCAACATACCGGTAAAGTTGACCCAACAAAAGAAAACAGTCAACACATTTTCACAATATATTTCAGTATGTCAATTTATAGGGTTTTTATTTTGATACATGACGATTATGAGCTTGACTTGTCTCAAGGAAATTTTGGTGAATTGCTTGGTTTTAACAAAAAAATCTTGAATAGTTCTAGTATTGGGCATAAAGTTCCAAATATCACAAGAAGTGTTGATTGGGTATATTTGCACTGCGATCTTATTTCACGCCGAACAAACAATATTCCAAGCGATGTGTTATACAGTTTCTCAACAGTAGATCTTCGTGTTAGCTATCCATTTCAAAAAGAGCCGCGTCGGCTTAAGTGGCATCCTGTGAATAAAAGTTCTATTGATCCAATAAGAGTTTGGGTGACAGACGGAAGAAACAATATTCTGAATCTCAACGGAACAGACATTGCATTAAGCTTAATGATTGAAAAAGATTAAAGTTTTTTTGTCGGTATAATATACAATCATGTATCATCCAAGCGAGTGGGCAAGATACTTTGATGAAAAAACCGGGAGTTATCGATATAAACACAAAGGGTCGGGTGTGATCCGTGACACCTGCATGACAATTGGTAAAGTACTCAAAAAAAATGTAAAGAATGTTGCAAAAAAACTGCTGAAAAAGCCACAAAAACAATCGCTGAAAAAGCGGGTCAGAAAGTTGGTGAATTTGCTGATGAAAAAGGTTCAAAACTAATACGAAAATTACTGCAAGAGAGAAAAAAAACGTTGTCACAAGGCGCAAAAAAGAAACTTGCAAATATTTTGCAAAACCCAACACCAAAAAAATCAGACGCTCTTGTGAAATTAAATCAAATTTTGGCAAATGAAATTTAAAAAAAAAATTTTTTCTATAAATATAATAAGCACTTGCAAACATGTTCAGAAGTCAACCATACCTCAAAGAGACAAAATACGTTCAAATTAATTTAAACACCCCACTCACCTTCCCTGGAAATAACCAATTTCAAACAAAGACGGGCAACAAATTTACTGTAAGAGACCGGGACAATTTTTATGATTGGTACAACGCTTGTTTTCGAGTTGATTTCAAGTTTGAAGCAAAAGCAAACCGAGGTAACGTTGCTGCTGACACTGAATCAGCTCCTATTAACGGTTCTTTCTCATTGATCAAAAGTTTGAAAGTAATTTCATCAGGGAAAAAATTGTACGAGGCAAGCGATATTCACAAAGGTATTTTCATCAAAAATCTGCTTGATTTTTCAGATGATTATGCAAGAAGCGTGGCAAAAAACCAATTTTGGTATCTTGACTCTGACGCTACCACAGATACTGATGGCAATGCAACGAACAAAGGAGGAATACGGGCAAGGGCGCTTCTATCACATGGAGGTTTAATGGTTCAGACTATTATCCCTTTAAACAGATATTCTTTCTTCGAAGGTCTTTCCGATAAATTGCTGCCACCGATGCAACTTGAGTTTGAAATTCAACTTCAAGACGACCAAGAAATGATTTTTCAAAACAATAACACAGATCTGAGAAGAATTGTTGTTCGTAAATTTGAGTTGTGGGCCCCCCAATTGTATTTTACTGGTCAAGGACAAAAACTGGCCAATGAAAATTTCTTGAAACCAACCCAACGGAAATACCTGAATGAAACTTTGCATAGCAGCAGCGCCCGAAGGGATGCGTATGGTACGTGGTTAATTACACCGGGGGTAAAAAACCCCAAGCATGTTTTTGTTTTCATTCAACAAAGTCGGAAACAAAATGATTACAGGTACAACCCTTACATCTTTGACACATTTGATATCGATGGTGATGACTCAGCAAGATTGGACACTTGCCGCCTTCATTACGGTACAAAATTTTACCCTGAGCTTGATTATGACCATGATTTTAAAATAAGAATTTTGAATGATTTGATCAATTTCCGATACAGAAAAAACGACTACAACACCGGCGTTCAGCTTCACCTTTCAAATTTTGAGAAGTTATACCCAATTATCTATTTTGATCTACGAAACACTGAAGAAAGTGTGACAGGCGACCCGAAAAAGCTCGAATTCCATTACAGACTTAATGAAGCCGCTAACGCTCAAGATTATAACATATTCGCTTTGGTTTTGAATGAAGAAGAATTCGTGCTGAAGCAAATTGGTAATGAGCTTGTCGCCGTCTAAACAAAATGAAAAATTCAAAAAAAAATTCTGAATATAATATACAATGAGCACAACTTATCATCCATTCAAAATCGCACTGACTGATGGTCAGAAAAAGAAACTTCAAAAAGCTTATGTAACAAAGATGCCTGTTGGTCTGAAAGTCAAACCAGACCAAACTGGGCGTGGTGACGAACTTCTTCTCACTGAAACTCAAATCAAGCGATTGAAAAAAAGATCGGCGGCAGGGAAAGGAATGGCAATAAAATTAAGCCAGACAGCTTCAGAACACTGCGCAGCGTGGTGGAAATTTGTTTTCTGCTATGTTAGGTTTGGCAAAACCTTTGATAAAGCCAGCTCTTGGAGCATTAGCAAGTGCAGGTTTGAGTTTTGGCGCTGAAAAGGTGCTGAAAAAGATATTTGGTAATGGTTTTGGACCAAGAGAAATTGATCCTATTTCTGAAACTTTCACCTCTCATCTTAAGAAATTAAAATTTTCACTGTTTTCCGGGATCTTTTCCGAGGTTAAGAATATTTAAAATCGACGTTTCGATCAGTTTCACTGATCTTCTTCAGGCTGTTGTTAAAAATGACAATATGGCGGATTGTTTCTCATGTTCAGCTTGGTAACCGCACCAATAAATCGTGACTATTATACGACGTATGTGAAAAAAGGGCGGGAAAATGTAACGAGGCCTGTCAAGTAATTTTACATTTGTGATACTTCACTGACTATTACAGTCTCCCTCACGATCGAAGAAGCAGTTCAGGATTGATTTCCACGTTTCAACATGGTCAAAACTGTTAAGCACTTTCATTCCGCGGTGCTTCTGTCGCAGTGATTCAATTCCTTCGAGAACCTTCCTTTGTCTCAACCCTCTCTCTGTCGCTACGATTTTTGCGTTTGTCCAGTCAATACTTCTTTGGCACTCAATAGTGTGTCGTGCTAGGCCTCCATCTTCTTTGCCCATTCGTCTTTCGGCCGATAGAGTGTTTCCTTTTTGAAGGTCTTCATTTGTTAATCTGACTTTGTCTATGTGTTCTTTCTTTCGTGTTTGGAACAGGCGCCATGTCTCTCCTACATACACTGAATTCTGGCAGGTACACGGAATCTTATATACAACACATTTCTGCCTTTCACCAAGCGGCTCTTGACATGTACGTTTAATCTCTTTGATCTTTCTTCCAGGCTTGAAAGCAACTCGAAAAGAGTGTCGGTTAGCAGTTCTCCTGAACCGCTCAGACAACCCTTTTAAATATGGTATGGTCACGGCTCCACGACTTTCCTGTTCTTCCTGTTCTTTCTTGTCTGTCTGTTGATGTCTTTGCTCCATAAACCTTCTCACGGTCTCTCTTGAATACCCATTCGCTACAAACACGTCTTCGATGTTGTTCAATTCTTCTGCCAGGTGTTTTTCATCACATAAGGCCCTCGCTCTTTCAGTAAAACCTTTCACAATCGCTCTCTTCATACTTTCTGGGTGATTGGACCTTTCCTTTACATTTATGTTTGTGTGAGTCTTCTTGTAATAGACAGAGCATTCTATCTTCTTGGTCTTCCTGTCTACGGTCTGTTTTAAATCAAGTACTGGTAAAACATCTCCTTCTTGGTCTTCTCTTGTGAACACAATTACTCCTGGTTCAATGGTATTGAGGTGATCTAGTATCTCTTGAGCTTCTCCTTCCTTGCATTTGGTCTCACTATCATCTACGTACCAGAACCATTCATTTAGGGGATATGGAGACGTTTCCATAGCTCTCAACTGGAAGTCTTCCATGTATATGATTGCAATTTCACCCGTGGCACCAAGGCCTATTGGTCCACTGTCTAAAACAAAATGACTTCCTCCGTATTCACAATAGGTCAGATCGAACATCCACTTTAACAACTCCATTATTGATGTTACACTCATTGTGGTTGTTTCTCCGAGGTCCTCATTCTCGTTCAACAATCTTTCCACTAGCTCCAACGCTTTGTCAATAGGTATGGAAGGGTACAAGTTCTTAACATCATAGCTGACCAGAATCTCATTTCTCTCTACTCTCCAATCTTTGATTTTCTCTTTGAGTTCCCTGGAGTTCTTAACATAAAGGCCACTCCTCCCTTGTATAGTTCTTAATATTGGGATTAGGGTCTTTGAAACCTTCTCAAAAGGGGATCCTACCATTGACACAATACCCCTCATTGGTACTCCTTCTTTATGGACCTTTGGCAGAAGAATTGAACAACATCGAAGACGTGTTTGTAGCGAATGGGTATCCAAGAGAGACCGTGAGAAGGTTTATGGAGCAAAGACATCAACAGACAGACAAGAAAGAACAGGAAGAACAGGAAAGTCGTGGAGCCGTGACCATACCATATTTAAAAGGGTTGTCTGAGCGGTTCAGGAGAACTGCTAACCGACACTCTTTTCGAGTTGCTTTCAAGCCTGGAAGAAAGATCAAAGAGATTAAACGTACATGTCAAGAGCCGCTTGGTGAAAGGCAGAAATGTGTTGTATATAAGATTCCGTGTACCTGCCAGAATTCAGTGTATGTAGGAGAGACATGGCGCCTGTTCCAAACACGAAAGAAAGAACACATGGACAAAGTCAGATTAACAAATGAAGACCTTCAAAAAGGAAACACTCTATCGGCCGAAAGACGAATGGGCAAAGAAGATGGAGGCCTAGCACGACACACTATTGAGTGCCAAAGAAGTATTGACTGGACAAACGCAAAAATCGTAGCGACAGAGAGAGGGTTGAGACAAAGGAAGGTTCTCGAAGGAATTGAATCACTGCGACAGAAGCACCGCGGAATGAAAGTGCTTAACAGTTTTGACCATGTTGAAACGTGGAAATCAATCCTGAACTGCTTCTTCGATCGTGAGGGAGACTGTAATAGTCAGTGAAGTATCACAAATGTAAAATTACTTGACAGGCCTCGTTACATTTTCCCGCCCTTTTTTCACATACGTCGTATAATAGTCACGATTTATTGGTGCGGTTACCAAGCTGAACATGAGAAACAATCCGCCATATTGTCATTTTTAACAACAGCCTGAAGAAGATCAGTGAAACTGATCGAAACGTCGATTTTAAATATTCTTAACCTCGGAAGAGATCCCGGAAAACAGTGAAAATTTTAAGAGAAATTGAGCTTTATAAACTTGTTCAGCGAATGACTCCTGCTCAGAAAAAGGCGGCAAAACAATATCTTGTTGGAAAAGGTTTGGTGAAACAGGGCTTCTGAAATTTCGCGCGGTCGCGGAGCCGCGAAATTCAGGTATATCCGCGAAATCCCGCGAAATTGACAAAAACACGTGAAATACCGCGAAATTCGCTAGAAATTCTACCAAACACATGTCGGTACAACATATTTGAAACTTATCTTGGCTATTGGAGCTGTTTACTTGCCGCAAACTTGCAAATTTATCTTGAAATTTCGTCACTGCCACGAGTAAACATCGTACCAAAACTACCAGGCGTTCTTAGATTAATGTTGCGAAAACCTGGGGACTGGTAAAATAAAAGAGAAGACTTTTCGTTGACACTATACGGAGTGTGAAAGGAAACTGCTGTCTGTAGTAATACAGGCACACGTTCAATCGTACACGAATGGATGAAGACACAAGAATGTTTTGACTTCACAGATGGATTTAAACCTTTGATCTAGAACAATCTCGCCTTGTAAACTGCAAAGCAACACAAGAGAGCGATGAGGGGAAAGAAATTTATTGCGTTGCTGTTTTCGGCTCTAAATTTTAGCTGAAAAAGGAGGTTAACCGGCCAAGCGTTTCGGTAAAGCTTTATATGTTTTTCTTGTCGCTCGAAACAAGTACAGTTGCCTTCAGAACTGTGTTGGATGAACTTGCCCTGAATTTGACATCCTTCCAATATTTTTGTCAGGAATCTTTCTTTTTTGCTTTCTTGTTTGCTTTTCAACGAAAATTTGGCCCGAAAATTCCCGCGAAAATCCCGCGAAATCGGCTGTTTTCTCCGCGAATTTGTCTCTTCAAATCCCGTGAAATTTCACTTTTTTTCCCGCGAATTATCAGAAGCCCTGGACTGAAAGGAGGCGGCGCACAATACGGCGGTTTCCTTGGTATGTTGGCGTCTATCGGTGTACCTTTGGCCCTTGATTTGGTCAGAAAAATAATTGGAAAAGGTATGCAAACGCAACCACCACCACCACCACCACGAACAAGACGATCACCAGGAATACCAAAAGGTAAAGGGATGCAAATTCAACCTCCACCTTTTTATGGAACTTGGGAGGATTATTATCGTTTAAAAAAAAACTGAAATTTGAAGATAAACCTCTTTCCAACATTGACCTGAGAAAATGGTGCAACTTTTTACGAATTCCCATCAAAGTCATTTTTAGCAGAAACGAAAAAAAACCTTTGTTTCATTCCCCATGCATTATAAACTTGGATGATTTTGGAAGTTTGGGAACTCACTGGGTATGTTGTTGGCCAAAAGAAAAAGGTCTTTACTAGTATTTTGATTCATTTGGCTTTCCGCCACCTTTAGAATGGGAACAAGAGATGTCAATGCATGGGATGAAAAATTTTTTCAGAAATGACAACCAAATTCAATGGGAACAAAGTGTGAGATGTGGTTATTACTGCCTTCTCTTTTTAAACGAAAGAAATAAAGGAACAAGTTTTACCGATATTTTGAAAATGTTCTCCAACGATTTACTTCAAAATGAGGAAATAGTGAAAAATTATTTTTCTTAAATATATACAATGGAAGTTTACTGTGTGAAAGAAAAGCGGCACACACCCAATGTGAAGGGGACCGAAGAAGTTGTAATCACAAAGAACAATCGAAAACTCTTGAAAGTAAAGTGCGCAAGTTGTGGAAAAATGAAATCAAGTTTTTTGCCGGGAAACTAGGTGAGCCCTCCCTTGCGGAGGGCAGTGGAATATTCGGCGATGTTGCTATGGCAGTTGGTGATCTTGCAATTACAAAAGGAATCCCATATCTTGCGAAAAAAGGTGTTGAAGCTGGAAGATATTATGCTTCTGAAGCTATGAGAGACCCTAAATTACAAAAGAAAGCAATAAATTACACTCTCAACAAAGCCCGCCCAGTTATTCAAAAAGTTGGAAGTGAAATGTTTGATCAACTTTCAACTAAAGTTCGACCAAACCAACGTTACAAAACTGACAGACCTGATTTGGATGGAGCTGGGTTTGATATACATGCAGCAATTGGGAAACTTCCGAAACCAAAAAAAGGTTGGACATTACCAGGACATAATTACACAGGGCCATACAATCCTCTTGAAAAGCAGGTTAAATTCAATCCAGAAACAGGTGAAATTCTGGAAATTTATCAACAACCAACAGGCACAACAGATGCGATTGCAATGCAACATGATGTTGATTATGATGTTTGTTCCAACCGTGAAAAAAAGTATGGTGAAAATCTTAAAAAATGCAAAAACAAAGCGGATAAAAAAATGGTGAAATCTCTTGACGCTGTTCCTTACAAACAAAGGCAGTGGGGCCATGCGGCTGCAAGAAATGTCATCAATGCTAAACAAAAGTTAGGTTTGGGTTTGAAAAAACAAAAAGGGTCTGGTGTTTTGGACAAACCGTTGGAAGCAGTAAATTTTGCTGAAACTTTGACAAAAAAAATGATTCCTTCCACAAAACCTGTGTTCGATCGGTATTGGTCAGGTGATATTGAAAAAAATGCTTTCACAGGACCAACTGGTGTCACAAGCAAGAAATTTTGGACTCATCCGAAAAAAGGTACTGTCATGCGTTTGGTGAAAAACCCGAAAACAGGAAAATATGAAAATGTTTATGAAGAACCTTGATTGGCTTTTAACCACCATTTTTCAAACTCCTTTTTTGCGAGCCACCAGCTTTCTAAGTTTTCGGGAAAGTGATTAAAAATATATTTCATAATTTGTTTTTTCTTTGGCCAGCATTCAGAAGGTACTTTTTCAAAATAATTGTACAGAAAACAGTGGTAGTTCACTGACTTGCCGGACATCTTCTGAAATTGAGCAATAACATTGTTAAGAAAATCTACCTCGCTGGAAGAAAACATTTCTTTAATGTTCCATTTTTGCAAAACTTTTTTTAAATAATCATTATTCGTTGGAAGAGCATTGGAACTTTTTCTCAAATTTCTTCTTCAAAATATTCATAATCATCACATTCAATCACTCTACCACATTTTTCACATGCAAAACATAACTCATTAACCACATAAACTATTTGCCCCTTGCATGAAGGACAACGATTAATCTTTTTTGATAACAGGTTTATTTCATTTTTTTGTAACATTTCTTTAATCATTTTCGACGCAATTTTCTCACCTTGCAAACAACCAAACGGATCGTCCATTTTTTATTGTGTATAGTATACAATGAGCTCACGCGTTTTAAATAAGTTGTCAAAAATTTATTACAGCCCGCAAGGGTATTGGAAAGGGTTTGCAGCAATTAAGAAATTAGCCCAGGCAGCGAAAGTTTCGGAAGATGTGGCTCAAAACTGGTTGATGAAGCAAGCTCTTTGGCAGGTTTATTTACCAGCCCCACGGTACATTCCAAGACCGAAATTTGATGTTCCTGTTCCAAACAAAGTTCACCAAGCCGATCTTCTGTATCTCCCACACGATCGCCCACCACGCTTCCGTAAAACTTTTAAATATGCTCTCACAGTTGTAGATGTGGCCTCTCGATACAAAGAGGCCAAACCGTTGACCACAAAAGAGGCAAAAGAAGTTGCAGCTGCTCTGGAACGGATTTATAATCGTGGTCCTTTGAAGTGGCCGAAACTGCTTCAGGTCGATCCTGGTCGTGAGTTTATGGGTGCTGTGAATCAACTGCTTTCAAAACATAATGTCGAGGTTAGACGTGGTCGTGTGGATATTCACCGTGATCAAGCAATTGTTGAAAGATTCAACCGCACCCTAGCTGAACGGCTGTTTGGACACCAGTATGGGGTTGGAATAAGCCTCCCTGAGGGTCAGCGGTTCACTGCGTGGGTGAAAAGGCTTCCTCAAGTTGTTGCCGCTCTGAACAACGAGGTAACAAGCCTTACCGGCAAGAAACCCGCCGTTGCCATTAAAGAAAAATATGTTTCTGCAAAGCCATCGACACCTTATTCAAGGCCTGTTGGGCAAAGGGAAAAAAAGCTCCCCTATCTCGTTAATGTGCGCTATCTCTACCAACCTGGCGAGCTTGAAGGTGGTGTAAAAAGAGCTACAGATCCAATCTGGTCTTTGAAAGTTTACAGCATTAAAAGATCTTTTACCAAACCAAATCAACCCGTTCTCTACTATTTGTACGACGGTCCCAAGCGCGGCTTCGTGCGTGAAGAACTGCTGGTTGTCCCTCCAAACACACAATTACCCCCCGAGCAACTTTAAAATTTCGGCATCTAACTCTATTAGTTCATCATATGTTAATGTTGGCATTTCGTTGTACCCATAAGCTTTTGTATGAATACCATCGTCACATATCCATCGCTTTGAATCAAATGGTGAAAGCGAAATTTTGTTAAGATGCATTCCGTATATCTCATGCCCCTCGCTTCGAATAATGTTCATTCCATGCCTTTTCTGCTCTTTTCCAAAAAGAGTTTCCTTGTAATGTTCATGCATAATTTTTTTATTCACAACACTCTTTTTTACACCCTTTGCTTTTTTTATATTTTTTTCGTCAGCTTTCAAGATAGAATACATTTTTGGTCTAAGACAAACACACTCTACAATTGGTGTTCCATTGCATTCATCTTTCATTTTGCCCAAGACCTTTTTGTTTATATTTGAGTAAAGTTTATGTTCTTTCGGGTAGTCACTCGTATCATAAAGATCTTTGTTTTTTTCGATGTCTTTGTATACGTCATCAGTTTCAATTTCAACAAGAAGGCTGTCGGTATCTGTGTATAAAAGCTCGCACTTTGGTCCGTATTGTTCTTTCAGTTCGTTGTAGAAAAAGTCGTACATCAATATCTTGCTGTTGTCAAGGATAGTCATCCCCGTGTAAACAGGTTTGTCAAGCAGCAGCTTGCTTTTGTGCATGCCAATTCCAACAAGGTCATTTGAAAAAATTACAAACCTTGAGTGCAAAGGGCTGGCAACCAATTTTCTTATTTTTTCTGTCTCATCGCTTCTTGCTAATTTTATTTCAACATGTTTACGCACGTTTTCCATGGTTTTGCCAAAAACTGAGTTATTCATTAGCTTGTAAAAGTTCTTTTCAAAGTCGCTCTTTGATTTTTTCCTGAATTCTGTATTCATCTGAATGTACGGCTCCATCCAGCATTCTTGTTCGAACTCCAACACCCTGTGCACTCGCTTCAGTTTCATGCCCTGCTTCAGATAAAACTGCAAGTTTCTGTAATGCACGACATAGTTGCTTTTGTCCTCAAGTGTCAGCAGCAGCTTCTCGCTCTCAGGCGGTTTCAGTTCCAGGTCTTCCATCAACCTCTTTTGGTAGTCCGACATACATTCTTTTTTCACGACCTTTTTCTCCGGAGCAAGGGGATAGCTGTTGTGTTGCTCATGCAGTTCTGCTGGATATTCAAGATCCACCTCAAGAATCCATCCATTCTTTGCGTTTTCTTTTTTCTTCATTATTTCTTCCTCAGTTGGCATAACACGTTTCCATTTAAAATCTCTTTTCGGGAGTGGGTTGCTCATTGCCCATCCGTAAAGGTTGTTAGCATCAAGGTACATGATGTATTTGTTCGGTTTGCTGTGGTCATAGTCCGGTACTAGCGGGTTGTTTGCCTTTGCGTATCTTTTGCTTACCATGGAAATTCCACCCCGAATTCCCCTTTCCACGAATAAATGCATTTCAAGGTCTGTGAATAACTCAAGCTCGACCCCAGTCTTTTTCAAGAGCGCGTCCCAGGAGAGGCCTGGCGACGTGAAATAATGAGCCGGATCTAACCCGTACTTCTCTTGGCATAGGTTTCGGAAGTTCGCCGACATCTGTTTTCACGTAAAGATCGTGATAATCGCCCAACGTTTTACATTCAAAAGTCTCCCAGACAGTCTGCGCGTGTGCGTACTCTTCGTCTGTTATGTGCTCGTCGTTCAGCTTACTGTAAAACCTCTCTTTGTCCGGAAGCTTTGTCTCGCTAAATCTCTCCCATGAATCCATGTACTCATAAGGATATATCCCTTTTTTGTAAAGCAGGTTGCTACCTTTTGAAATGGTTGATGTTATTTTCAATGACTCCTTTGGTGTTGCGCTTACAAGTGAATCAAGACTTCCTTGTAAAAAGTTCAAGCTGTCGATGAAATACAGACATTCGACTGAAAATGTGATATATTTCTCCATGTTGTTGGCGACACATTTCACATCTTTTTTCAGCTGTGACATCGCTTGCATTAAATGGTGTGCGTCGTAACCCCTCAGGTTATGAAATACAACTGGTATTTGGTAAGTCTGGGGATTTATACGCAGTTTCAGATTGCATTCGTTATGCGCCGCTCCACGGTACCTTCCAGTAATATAGCAATGGTCTTTCACTGCGTCTCTGAAGTTTTTCTGAAGTAAAGAGTTTCCACAGTACCAACAATTTTTCTGAAATTTTGCTTCCAACTTGTCTTCTTTTTCAGTTAATTTTTTAAGACATAAAAACTTCCATTGTTTCTCTTTCTGCGCTGTGTAAAAACATTTTTTGTGCCATTGGCCCCCATAACTGGATTTTTCACCGCCTTCACCACCTTCTATGCTCCAAACCGGTAAAGAGTCTAAGAATTCATCCTTTATCAAACTTTTGTTACAAATATGGCAATCAGTTGCATTTTTGAATTTTACCCAGTCTTCGGGCTCCATCACAATCGGCTTTGGTACGGCCAAACTCTCTCTTATTTTAACCTCTTCCTGCAGAATGTCTCTTAAAAACGTTCCAACCGCGTTTTCGCCCCTGTAAACCTTTGACCCTGAAACTTCACCGTCGCTTCTCACAACCATGTAAGAATACCCGCATGCCTCATGCCATTCGGCCTTCTCTGTGTAGCTTTTTTTCTTGCTCTCTGGCCCAAGCTCACAGCCAAGAATCTTTCTAATCAAAGCCTCAAAGTCAGCATATATCACGTATGGCACCTTCATCTGTTTGTGATGATTTCGGAAAGAAAGGGTGTTTTTTCCCTCTTCCGGCATCTCGATCCTTGTCGGCCTGCCATTCACACCATTGCAATATTTTTTGTGGTTCTCAAGCAAGTCTGCTCTTGAAAAACCTGTCAGACACATCAAGCAGTAGTGTTTTGCGTTTCTATTTTTTGTCTGATCGAAGAGCAAAGCGCTCACCCGTTTTACATAACAATAGTGTTGTATAATCCCCGACTCAATTAACATCAGGTTTATCCGAGGCACGCTTTTTTCTTTTTCACTTATCCTATGCGGAATCACACGATTGTTTTCCCAGCCAAATACGTTAATTGCAAGGTTTTTGTTTTGAGCTTCAAGCTTGTCTATCTGTTTTACCGGTGTTGGGAAATCGATTCCTTCATAGTTAATGCCATCTTTAACCGGATATTTGCTTGGTCTTTCAGCGTGATTTCCATCTTTTGGAGGGAATAAAGCAGCTCTGATTGCCCACTTCAAACATTCGTTGTCTCTGTTTTGAACGTTGATTATTGCTTTCTTTTTTGCCAGATTGTCTGGAAGAGGTAAATATGTTCCAACGCGCAGTGGCTTATAGGTTGCAACATTGACGTATGCAATATTTATTTTTTCAAGAACCCATCCTGAGCCCCGCTCTGACCAAGACTCTATTTCACCTTTTATATTTTCAACGAATGAGTCGAATTCTTTTTTTATGTTGTCCTCGTCATTTCTGTTGAAAACGTGCGGTTCATTTTCTCGAAAATAATGTTCCATGTACTGTGTTCCACCGTCTCTCTCTATTGAAAACTCTACTTGTAAACCAAAACTTACTTTTACGCTTTTTAATTTTTGGATTTCGTTTTCAACCAAATCAGTAAACTTTTCTTTCGTTTCCCTTGCAAACACAAAAAGATCTTTATTGTTTGGATTTTCTTCAGAAACATCCATTCTCCAAACACGAAGCCAGTCCTGGAAATTATTTTGGGATATCAAAAACCTGTCATATGGCACAACATATTTTGGTTTTAACGTTTTAGGCAAGTTTATGTTTTTCTCCTCCGGTGTTGGGCCATAAAACATTTGCAGAACATCGGACGAATATCTTGCGGCCGCCATTTTGGTGTATATACTTGTGATTATATTTGTTCAATAGGAAAATATTCTGAGCCACTTTGTATATATTCCTGTGCAAACATTTCTTTGATATAAAATATTTTCTTTTACACATCCTCTTCACTGGTCCGCTAAGTCACGCGCTTCGTTTTTATACTGTTTGTGTTACGCACATGTAAGATGAGGTGTTCCGGTTTTACCCGAAACGAGACAAGCGTGGGAGCCGAGTTTCGGGAAAAAAGCCGCTTATTTTAATTTCTGGCCCAGAACCCTCATTTTACATGTGTGTCACATCACATCAGCACCATACCACCCTGCCAGCAATGGTATAGCCGAGCGCTGTGTGCAGAGTTTCAAATCAGTCATGAAAAGTGAAACAGAAGTTAAACCTTTGACAACATTCCTGCTAGCTTACAGAAACACCCCCCATTCAACCACGGGAGAACCGCCATCTCAGCTATTTTTGGGAAGACGATTACGCACTCGACTGGACCTGCTGAGACCAGATCTTCGCATGAAGATAAGCAACCGTCAGATAGACCAAACCATCACGAAGGGTGGTGCTGTAACCAGAGAATTCTCCATTGGCCAGAGAGTGATAGCACGAAATTACACTGGTAGTACAAAGTGGGTACCTGGCATCATCCGAACACAACTTGGGCCTCTATCTTATGAAGTAGGAGTCAAACCTGGCTTAGTGTGGCGTCGACACACAGATCAATTGAGAGATTCTAGAATTCCAGTGACAACAAGCAGTACCCCTGTTATCCAGACCTCAGAACATCCAATCCAGATTGAGAGTCATGGAGACCCAGTGGTTGAAGCCACTCAGCAGACAGCAGCCGGCACCATGGAGACTGATGTTCCACCGCCAAGCCCAGCAGCTGACCGTACAGCTAGCAGTCCACCAACTCTGAGTGAGCCTGTTCCCGTAATACTATATCCTGTCCGAGTGCAAGGCTGGATTTATGAACTTTAAACTGACATTAAGACTGTGCTTATTTCAATAAGCATGTTGTGTTTGATTTAAATGTTCTGAACTTTCTCGAAATTTTCTGAACTTTCGTAGTTACGTTAGTGCACTAGCTAGGGGGGAGGAGTTGTGGTGTATTTGGCCAGCGGCCAATAGACATTGGGCATGCGCACCTGTGCATCTTTCCGAAAACGTGTTCGTTCGAATCAAAGACATGACATCTTTGAAATTTTAAATCGTAACGTTTTTAGTTTGTACGCCAGTTTTTTAACGTTGTAATATTAGCTTCTTTAAATATAAATTTCAGATCGTAACATTTTTAGTTTTCGCGCCAGCTTTTAAACGTTGTAATATAACCTGTTATATGTTGTTGTTCTAGAATCATATTTTATACCCTTAGTTTAAATTGTAACGTTTTTGCCCTTAGAGTCATTCTCTGTAAGACCCTGAAAAAGAAAGGCTGTGCCTTTTGAAATATTAGTTAAAATATATCTAGTTTCCCTACCGTTGAATCAGCATTGCTTTTTTATCGTATTTGGTTCTTTAATTTTTTGCTGACTACATCCTTTACTACAGGATCTGGTACTTTTATTTTGTTACAGCGGTCCATGCAAAGTTTATTGTTTCCATATTCTTGTAGTTGTTTAATGGAGTGACCCGAAAACACTGACCCCTGGTCCGTGGACCAGTCCAACAGACTGGGTCCAGGGATCACCTCATGGACCGGTCCATGGACCACCTATACCCCCTCAAAAAATTCAATAGAAAAAATATATACAAATGAAAATATAAATTCTTACCCATAGTTGATCCTCAATCGCGTTGCGCGCGGTGAAATCGCGAACTGACACGAGTCCACTCTATATTGTACATTGTCGGTATTGCGCCAATTTAGCAGGCTTAAGCAAATCCAAACTGTCGTTCATCTGTTGTACGAAATGCGAACAGGAAGAGAATAAGGACAAGTGGAGAAGTTTTGCTGTTTTGTCGGTGTTTCTTGTCTCCGCCATTTTGTTCCGCCCATTCTCCCACGGATCCAATATTCACATTAGCACCAGGCTTCAGAAAGGAAAATTCCGTTGTGAAACTCGTCATTGATTTTTTTTTAATTACTGCCGGGATGTATGGTTGGCCAACGGCGTTGTTTTCCAATATATTCCCTTATTGCCGCCCTTAGCTTCAGGCCATTTATATTTTAACAACAGACGTCCTGTTTTAGCCTGCGAACGCAGACGTATTTCTGGCTGTCGCAGGGAAACGACAGCCGGAAATACGTCCGCGTTCGCAGGCTATCCTGCCTGAGATGAGTAGGGCAAAGGTTCCCCAAGCCTCCACCATATCCCAAGGTAAACAGTAATAAAACCTAATCAACTGGACAAGCGTGTGAAGTTGGTGGCCTGGAGCTAATGTGGATCTAATTTTCTAATACTTTCGGGGCTCCCCTCGCGTCGGGTCTCCTCGAAATTTCGCGCGCGCGTGTGAGTAGTTTCGTGCCAAAATTAGTAACTACTCGCAGTCTCATGTAAAAGGGGCTTACAGGGTTCCCTGCTTCCCCGTGTGGGAAGTGGTACCCAACGAAATTTTGTAAACAAACTGCACCTGTCTGTTGTTCTTATTTTCCTGTATACACAATGCAACATAATGTGTGACCTTCGAAGCACACACATATTGATACAAAACAAAGGGGCAACTTTTGTATAGATAACATGAGTTCAAAAGCTACGGGGGAGCAGGGATGGTGCAGTGGTGAGAGCACTCGCCTCCCACCAATGTGGCCCGGGTTCGACTCCCGGTCCCGGTGTCATATGTGGGTTGAGTTTGGTGTTAGTTCTCGTCCTTGCTCCGAGAGGTTTTTCTCCGGGTACTCCGGTTTTCCCCTCTCCTCAAAAACCAACACTTCCAAATTTTAATTAGATCTGGAGTGCACGAACACGTCTTAAAGAGCTTCCAAGCTCCTAAGTGTTTCGTTGGTAAACAAATTACAATTACAAATTACACAGGCGAAAAACATCTTCCTCTCTTTTAAGTCTCCTGCCCAATTCATTTGACTGTTGTTATATCAATTAAGTGCATCTCACTTCTTTCAAGCTACCCAACACATAAGCTTCACGTGGAGGACATATTGGTGCATAACTAACATAACATAACCAACCAATAAATATAACGCGAACATTGTAACTTATGCCTGTAACAGTTTCAAAACTGAAGTATACCCTTAAAATAGAACAAAATGGAGGACAATTAGACAATCTTGTCATACTGGTACATCATCTCTGTTGAAGTTTTTGAGGGGGTCAGTAGGGGTGGTCCGTATAGGTGGTCCATGGACCGGTCCGTGAGGTGGTCCGTGGTCAGAGTCCGCTGTTTTCGGGTCACCCTGTTTGGGTCTGATGTATGTTTTTCATGGTGTTTAAGGCCATATACAATGTAACAGTTACGAAAACAAGAAAAATGTGTGGATTAATTTTTGGGGTTTAAGTTTCACGAACCCTGTAGTGCAGTCGATAGGTGAAACTTTCCTTCACTTTATCATAGAAGCTTGAAACTCGGAACACAAACACTAGATATCATGGGAAATATTTGAAAGATTAGAAGCAACCTGGATATGCTCTATGGCAGCTGGGAAGGGCGAGGGTCAACATGGCCGCCAGTCAGACTACTAGACTATTAGTAGTACTGTCGGCTAAGATACCCCACTTTTCCCATTTGTTCACTTTCCCAAATGACATGCCGGCTTTTGATTGGCTAAGGGAGTGACCACGTGACATGGGAAGGATTGTGTTTGGTGGAGAGGGAGGATGACTTCATACTGGCAGTCATGAAAACTGTGCCCAAATAAGGTGAGCTGTCAATCACAAATAAGCATGACAACCATGTCGGATGGCAAAAACATTTTTGTAAATCGCAGAAAAAAACAGAGCGGGAACGTGAGCCTGGACCTGAGTGGTGTTTAAGGCGTCCCTGTCCGTGGTTGTCAACACTGGTTCTACATCCAACAAGGCTGTGTGGTCACACATTTCTTCAAGCCCAGGCACTTTTTGGATGGCTTGACGAATCCGTGGAATATCTCTGTGTTGCAAGGCTAAGATGACATCTTCTATGTCTATGTCTTGAAAACAACGAAAAAATAAATCTCTTTTTCCACTTGTCACGTAAATCTCTTTCTTCAGTTGTTAACTGGTCTTGTGCTGTTGTTGCCAACTGAATTAAGTAGGATCTTGGCATCTTACTGAGCTTCCCTGGACCCTAGTTCTAGACGGCTTCCTGGTATCCGAAGGGGTAGGTCTGGAAGGTACTGGGATCGATGACCCTCTTGTCGTAGACCAGCTGGTAACACTTGTATTCGGGAAAGGCGTAGAGGCCATAACGGTCCCTTAAAAAATTAAATCTATGAAACTTGCTCGCAACCCCTCCAATCACTGGTTTTATAATCGTTATGGTGTCTCCGGCATATTCAGTAAGCTTAAGGCCTTAACGACGGATGACGAAGTTTCTCTATAATGGGTCACTGAAAAGGTAATTTTTAGAAACTTGCCCAGGACAACTTAAATCGCTGGTTTTATAATTGTTTCGTTGTCCCTAGTATTGTCTGCAAGTTGGTTTGTTTGTTTGTTTGTTTGGCGGCATAACGAAGTGTTATTATTATGGGTGACTGGAAGGGTAAATATTTCATTACTTACCCAGGACATCTCAAATCAACGGTTTTGTAATGCTTTCGGTGACTTTAGCATATTGGGCAGTTTTTAGCCCTGTGCAACACATAGGAAAATTTCTTTATCATGAGTAACTAAAAAAGGCGATGTTTGTTAACTTGCCGGGTACACCGCCAATAACGCGTTTTATGATGCATTCGGTGTCATGACGACGTTTCTCTCCTATAGGTCACTGAAAGGGCCTATAGTTCATCACCTACCCGGGACATCTCAAATCACTGGTTTTGTAATGCTTTCTGTGAGTTAAGCAAATGCTGCAATTTTTAGCCCGATACGACGCATTGCAAAATTTCTCTATCATGGGTGACGGAAAACACGATTTTTTAAAATTTGCCTCGTGCACCGCCTATTACTCGTTTTATAGCGGAGCCCGCGCGCTAGCGCGTCAGTGGAGCACCATTGCTAAGGAAATTTGGTAACCTATCAAGCGAAGTAATTTTGGTAGTGACGCAATAGTCACGTGACCGTTCGTCCGTCCGTCCGTACATCCGTTCGTGCGTTCGTCCGTCCGTCCGCACCACAGGGTCACCAATACACTTCATACACGGGATATAACCGTGTGCTGAATCCCGTGTGTTTGGGGCGAAATCGCATATGCATGTTGACCAACGTTGTAGCAAACAAGCAAAGGCAAAAAAGTCAAAAACAAATTTGTTAATGAAAAAAAAAACGGTTCAAAAGAATACTCAGTTGTCTTTTTGGTGGAGTGCGAAAAGTTAAATTTAGGCGAAAAAAACTGGGCGTTAAAGTTCAGGCGTAAAGTTCAAATTTGCCTCGTCGGTTCTGTTGCGAACTCGGTCGGCACACCGCTTGAGTTCGCAGCTTTTCGCAGTGGTTTCGACGCCAAATATAGAAGAGCTAGTGTTTTTTGGGTTTTTTCTGTCCACAACCATGGTTTTTACGGCGTTTCGAAACATTTTGCCATGAAAAATAGAAATGAGTATTAAAATTAACTTCAAAGATGACAATAAACACTCATGGCCTAGTGGACTAATCACCGGTTTGTGACGCCGACGAGCCGGGTTCGGCTCTCAGCGAGGGTATGATTTTTTTTTTAATTTAACGACTTGAATGAGAGTCTTTTCACAAATTAATAAGTGCCAGCAAAAAACCAAAAATAATAATAAAAAAAGAGGGGGCTCCGCTTTTAGGCTTGGCTAAATCTATATATTAATGCATTCAGTGTCTGTAGTATATTCTGCAACTTTTAGGCTTGTTCGACACATAGCAAAACTTCTCTCTCATGGTAACTGAACTAGTGGATTTTCAAAACTTGCTTGAGACATCTCCAACTAGCGGTTTTATAATGCTTTCGGTGTCATCATGGACCACTGAAAAGAAGATTTTTTGAAATTTTTTTGTGTCTTCTCTATCATAGATCACTGAAAGAGACAGTTTTTCATAATTTGCCTTGGACAACTAGAATAGTCGATTTTCAATACTTGCCTAAGATAGCTCGAAACACTGATTTTATAATCATTTCAGGGTGTCGAACATATTCTTAAAGTATTAGGTCCTTACGACGCATTGCAAAATTTCTCTATCATGGGTCACTTGAAAAACCACTTTTCAAAATTTGATGGTACACTGCCTATCGCCCATTTTATTAGGAATTCAGTGTTTCTGAGATATTCTGCAGTTCTGACAGTCTTATGACGCAGAACAAAGTTTCGTCGTAACGGTCGCTTAAAAAATTAAATTTATGTAACTTGCTCGGAACCACTCCAATCACTGGTTTTACAATCGTTTCGGTGTCTCCGGCATATTCAGAAAGCCTTAACGACGGGTGACGAAGTTTCTCTATAATGGGTCACTGAAAAAGATAATTTTCAGA
The DNA here is from genome assembly GCA_964017195.1 of Siderastrea radians. Taxonomy (NCBI): domain Eukaryota; kingdom Metazoa; phylum Cnidaria; class Anthozoa; order Scleractinia; family Rhizangiidae; genus Siderastrea; species Siderastrea radians. The sequence continues at coordinate 22,336,550 of OZ024888.1, read as the reverse complement.
AACTTGCCCAGGACAGCTTAAATCGCTAGTTTTATAATGGTTTCGTTGTCCCTAGTATTGTCTGCAAGTTGGCTTGTTTGTTTGTTTGTTTGTTTGTTTGTTTGGCGGCATAACGAAGTGTTTCTATTAGGGGTGACTGGAAGGGTAAATAGTTCATTACTTACCCAGGACATCTCAAATCACCGGTTTTGTTATGCTTTCCCTGACTTTAGCATATCCGGCAATTTTCTAGCCCTGTGCGACATATAATAAAATTTCTTTGTGTCTCCATTCCCACATTGAATAAAATAAATGCCCCATAAATTACCAAGTGTCAGTTTTTTGCGAACAGTTGAGCTATGTTTGCTCGAGGATTGTAACGAAATGAATAAGACGCCGTTGACGGGATAAAAATTGGCCATATGTTATGGCCGCTTTATTAATTAATCTTAATTATATGAATACAATTTCTGCACAACTTTTCTATTAATCAATAAGCTCTAGCAAAGGTGAGGGCACCAGAGAAAAATAACGCATCCCTGAGGTTACCATCTAAATAGAAAAGCTCACTAAAGGAGGTGGAGGATAAAGGGTCGCAGGTGGGTTGAACTTATAGAGCGTGTCTGTCAGGAGACTAAGAGGACGAAAAATGAAAAGCACCGCATATTATAGTAGCATTCAAATTCGAGGCTACGTACTTTTCCAATAACAAGCGTGACTTCGTGCAATTTAATTGCTATTGTTCTCTAGATCACAAGATAGTCTTGTGACTATTGCTCAACCATTTTCCTTTTCGAGAACTCGGAGCCCATTGTTCGTAGCTTATTAGATCCTACAGCTCACGCTCCACCCCCATCCCCTAAAACCCATCACTACTGTTATTCAAACCAATTGAATAATACACTAAAGAAAAACATCTGTGAGAAGGAGCCATAAACATTTTTATTTGCAAGCAAATAAGTTATTTTATCATGAGTCACTGAAAAAGACGATTTTTCTTAACTTGCAGGGTACACCGCCAAAAACGCGTTTTATAATGCATTCAGTGTCATAACGAAGTTTCTCTCCTATAGGTCACTGAAATGGCCTATAGTTTAACACCTACCCGGGACATCTCAAATCACTGGTTTTGTAATGCTTTCTGTGAGTTAAGCAAATGCCGCAATTTTTAGGCCAATACGACGCATTGCAAAATTTCTCTATCATGGGTGACGGAAAACACGATTTTTCAAAATTTCCCTGATACACACCGCCTATCACCCGTTTTATAATACATTCAGTGTCTGTAATAAATTCTGCAACCTTTAGGCTTGTACGACACAGCAAAATTTCCCTTTCATAGATCACTGAGAAAGTGAATTTTACGAAACTAGCCAAGGACAGCTTAAGTCACCGGTTTCATAGAACTTTTGGTGTCTGCAGCATATCATCTAACTTTAAGGCCTGTACAACGAATACCAAAATTTTTCTATCATGGGTTGCTGAAAAAGAACGATTTTTCAAAATTAGTTTGGTACACCGTTTATCACTTGTTTTGTAACGCATTTAGTACTCTTCAGTGTGTACAACACATAGCCAAATTTCTCTATCATGGAACACTGAAAAAGACGGTTTTTTATAATTTGCCTTGGACCACTAGAAAAGTCGATTTTCAATACTTGCCTAAGATAGCTCTAATCACTGATTTTATAATCGTTTCGGTGTGTCTAGCATATTCTTTAAGTATTAGGTCTTTACGACTCTGCAAAATTTTTCTATATGGGTCACTTGAAAACCCATTTTCAAAATTTGCATGGTGCACTGCCTATCACACGTTTTATAATGAATTCAGTGTTTGTTGGATATTCTGCAGTTCTTACAACTTTACAACGCGTAGCAAAGTTTCTCCATAACGGTCGCTTAAAAAATTAATTTACGAAACGTGCTTGGAACCACTCCAATCACTGGTTTTACAATCGTTTTGGTGTCTCCGGCATATTCAGCAAGCTTAAGGCCTTAAAGACGGACAACGAGGTTTTTCTCCAATGGGTCACCGGAAAAGATAATTTTCAAAAACTTGCGCGAGACAGCTTAAATCGCTGGTTTTATAATGGTTTCGTTGTCTCTATAATGGTTTGTTGTCTGTTTGTTTGTTTGTTTTTCTCGCGGCATAACGAAGTGTTTCTATTATGGGTGACTGAAAGACTTGATATTTCATTGCTTACCCGAGCATCTCAAATCACCGGTTTTGGTATGCTTTCGGTGACTTTGGCATATTCGGACTTTTTTTGCGTGCGACACACACAAAAATTCTCTATCATGGTAACAGAAACAAAGGATTTTCAATACTTGCTCGATACAGCTCTAATAAGCAGTTTTTTAGTGCTTCAGCGTCTCTAGCATATTCAGCAAGCTTCAGGCCTCTTTAACGGAAAACAAAATTTCGCTATCATTGATCCCTAAAATAAAGCCTTATAAACTGCGTATCATTTCTTTTAGTTCCCATTTCATGTCTGCAGCATATTCTGAAACTTTAAGGCCCGTAGAACGGAAAGCAAAATTTCTGTACCATGGTGCCAGCCAAATGTTGAAATATCGTCTTTTCAGTGACCCACGACAGAGAAGTTTTGCTATCCTCTCTACGGGCCAAAACATTGAGGAATATGATGCAGACACGGAATACGTAAAGAAACAAATGATAGCCGGTGTAAAGGAAAATTTTGATAAATCGTCTATTTCAGTGATCCATGATAGAGAATTTTTGTCATCCGTTGTTGCTTGCGAAATATGCTAGAGACACCGAGATTATAAAACTGTTAGTAGAGCTGTCTCAAGCAAGTATTAAAAATCCACTTTTTCTGTTCTACCACCAATCAACCGTTTTAAAATGTATTTGGTGTCTCCTCAAGTGTTAAGGTAGTTTCTTCATAATGAGTGGCTGAAAAAGTTAATTTTGCGGAACTACAGCTCGAATCACTCTTTTTATAATCGTTTCAGTGTCTTTAGCATACTCTGAAAGTTTTAGGTCTTCACGACGCACAGCGAAATTTCTCTATTATGGGTCACTGAAATGGTCAATAGTTCATCACCTACCCGGAACAACTCAATGACCAGTTTTGTGATGCTTTCTGTGATTTAAGCTGATGCTTTAACTTGGCACGATGACCAACGACAACAATGTTTGAATTTTATTAAGATAATGTAGCATACTGCAAATTTGATGTTGACGTCAATGCCTGATCACAGACAAGACCGATGTTCGCCACGTTTCTGTCATCAACGTCGCTCAATCGAAGTCCCCCTGCAGTACCAATAAGAAGACATCCTTATTTCACCCAACCTGGACATCTTCATCACCTGTTTCACTACTTGTTGGGCGCGACTTCGTCTATACAAGGCCTGGGATCTCCTGGGAGAACGCGTGCCCTACTTCGACACGGACTCGCTCACTTACATAGGGGAACTAGGACAGCTCAACCCCGTCAAGGGAGACTACCAATGAATTAAAAGGAGACAATTTCATAGCGGAATTGGTGCCTGGAGGCCCCAAGAATTATCGGGACAGCACCAAGAACGGAAAAATCGAGTGCAAAGTGCGCGGCTTTCGTCTCAACCTTAATTGCATAACTCCTCCTCCGTTTCGCAAGTGGACCCCGTTGGCGTTTGAGTTTGCATTTTCTTTCCTGTTTATGTTCTTGGACTTCTTGAGGGGTTAGAACTCTTTAAATGTAACAGCGATGGGTTTGGGCGTGGACATATTAATGGCAGGAAGGACATTCAATGTAGCCACATCAGTGACGTTGAATGTTTTTCAATCCCACTTCTAGTTTAAGACAGCAGAGGCATTTGCGTCGATTGGTACACATGAGCTGATTTAAGTCATCAGCAGGTTTACTAATAGGTGATTTGGTTTGGTGAGCGGCAAAACAGGCGTCTCCAAAATATCACGTCCACAGGCCTGGCAATGTTGGCTGACATTGGCACCACGTTGGTAGGTTTCTGGGAAACCTGAGAAATTAGATTGTACACAGGCTCGACAGTGGTGTTCTCTCTGATGAACGTAGTGCGTAAAGCAATAGGCACAGAAATAACTGGAACCTGAAAAAACCAGGACACCAGGGGGTAGAAGAAAGAGAGAGCGTCCATGGCATTCTTCATCGTCATTTTGACCTTCTTTTTCCTCTTGGCCTTGTAGCAAACACAAGACTTTCTTGCGTGATAAGCCACTTAGACCTGCTGCGTGTTTTTCTTTTCGTGGCATCGTAGTTTATTTTCACAGAACTGAAGCATGTGGCGTCTTTTACGAAAAAAACGAGAGTCACATGTCTTTTGTCTGAGAATCAATCAGTTTTGGGGGAAACGTTACAGGGTACTGCTTCCCATTTCCCTTTTTTCTCAGAATCCTTTACGATGGAAGGGGTATAAAAACCGAAAGCACCCTTGTGATGGGCTCAGTCACACAGTCAAGATGATGCAGAGACCGAAGAAACCTTCTGAGTAGTTTCATAAACGTGGCTGGGACAAAGATAAAGAGGGCAGAATTAGACGAGGAGTGGCAAGCGGACGTCCTCTGGTTTCGTCGTCATCTCAAGTTGGACGTGGGCCAAGAGAACGCCCGTCTGTTTGTCAGATTTTACTGGAGCGTGATGGATGCGGACAGGAATGCCTTCCGGCGCAGACGCCAGAAAAAGGTTCTGGGAGAGATGTTGAAGAGTGAGATCGTGCCTTACGTTTATAAGAACAAAGTGGAGCGTTTGGACCACTCGTGCAGGCCGATTTAAATGGAGAACTTTGAACCACTCGACTACCACCTGCAAATCAAGATTGCCAAGTTTCATGGCAGTTGGCGTTTCCAGGCGATGGTCGAGTGTTACGAGAACATCAAGAAGGACCGAAAAGATCAGAATCGTTTGACTGAACATTTGACTTTTTATTGATTCGATTTGTTAGAGAAGACCTGGGAGTCAAGTGGGAAAGGGACATCATGTATATTAATTAAAAATTGTTAATTTACAGTTCAGTGTCCCTGTCCGTGTCTTGCCACGCAGCGTTAGCGGGTTCTAAGCGTTACCCTTTTTTGCCTTTTTACACTATAAACGGCTTTTTTAAAAGCATGACTCAAACGTAACGCTGATCGGAACCACATCTTCTTCAGCACAAAGAGGTTCTTTTTGAATAAAGTACCTATGTCTTCACAAAAGCTCACCCGTTTAATGTTTTTCACAATTGCATTTCTTCCAACATGACTCTCGCGTCTTCTTTGTCGTCAGGCAAACGAAAAGTGCGCTTGGATAGGGCCTTGTTTTCTTGTTGGTGACCCCGTCAATGTGTTGGCAACCAATCGGAGCACTGCTTTGGTGGAGAGTGGGTAATAAGACGGACGGTACTAGATTTGAGTGGGAATGTAGAACACAATTACATCTAAACTTGTGTCCAGGGCCATTTCGACTGTCTATCAAGAGCCCTTTTTAAGACGTTTGGCGTCGTTTTTCAAAGGACTCGAGCATTTTCTATGATTCTATGGTCTGTAATAATTGATGAACGTTATTAATTCCAGTTATGATTTGCACTTGCATACCAAAACACTTACCCATTTCTCCGGATACTTCATCCGTTTGGTCAGCAGTTCCCGTGCTCCCGTGCTTAAGGCTCTTAGCCCACCTGGAAGAAGAAGGAAAAGGAGGAAAACTAAACCCCTGTGATTTAACAATTTTTACTGGTGGGCTAAGATCAATTCAAGAAGGACGAGGTGGTGTATTTGGGACGATCCGCGGAAGACGATCCATCTTTCGTGGTGGACCTAATGAAAAAGGACCCTGATTACCTTCCCAATTCTAACAACCCTCACGGCCATGAAATCCTTTCTGAATTACAACCAAGAAGGTGGAGAAACTGCCTTGAGACCCCAAGACTGGTACAACCACCTTAAGAGGCCTCCATCAGAGAAACCAATGATTACTTGTGTGGGAAAAGACACATGTTGGTGATTCAACCTCACACAGAAGTTCTTCACACGGGAAAAGTACTGGTACTTGAATCAAAATGCGCTTGTACTTTAACAGCCCTGCGCTCCTTCTAAATGGAGTGGGACTTGCAGGCCGTCTTCAACCTGAAGACATCGAGATGCGCTTTCATTTTTGCCAACTGAGACTGTATGAAGCGGTGTACAAGATCCTATTTGCTAAGAGACACAATGAAAGAGAACTGGCATCCTACCCCAACGTAAAGTGAGACCTGGACCTTCAACATGCAAGGCAATCAAGGGAGTGTTCAATGGAGATGTAATCCAAGAACCCTCCTGCTTTCTTAAATTTAAGTTAACTTTCATTCGCCAAATGGTACGAGAAGAAGAATACCCCTATTAAACCCTGGGACTGTCACAGACCAATGATGCCCGAAATATATTGGGTTACTTTCGTTTTGTCCAAGCTCTGGTATAAAAACAAGGAAACATGCTTCGCCGAAATCAATTGGGGCATCAAAAACACTGCTCTCTGTTATGTTTGACTATGTAGCCAAAGGATGTGCTGACAGCAACATTTTTAGACCCAGACAAACGGGAGCAATGTGCAATTGGATTATATAGCTCGAGAAGACCCTCAATGGAAAACGTTTTTTTTAGCGGACCGTGGCTTCTGACCGTTTACCCTCAACACCTGAGAAAAAACAACCCCGCACTTACATTGTCAACACAACTGGGTGAGCACTGGTTGACTCTATGGATGTACCACCAAATCTGTGAAGTCATAGATAGTTACGTTAACCTTGGAAATGTAAGAACAAGCAACTCCCTTAAGAGCCTGGACGTATGTGGTGACTAATGGAAAGTCCCTGCAAGCCATCATCAGTAAGAGGCAATTACGTCTTGCTCTATTTGAAACCCAAAGCCCGTGCACGCAGAAGGTAGAAGGTAGAAGAATTTTTGACCTATTTTCAGCACACCATTCTATGACGGTGATCACCACGCCGGTCAGATGGTCAAAGAATTGACTTGTAATGAGTGATTATCCTTAACGTTGTTGTTAATAAAAATAAAAGAAAACAGTCCATGTTCTCCTTTTTGTGTAGGTGTAGAGAGCCTTAGCAAGAGCCTTTCACACCCTGTCCAGTATTCTGGTGGTGGGTCCTTACGCCTGTGGGTCCTTCCGCCTGTGTTTAGATTTGCTTTGAAAAGATCGTGGGAGTCTACTACCATCCCATGCCTCTAGAGAGAGAGAGAGAGGGGGGGGGGGTTATAATTTGGTTCAACATCGCCGAGGAAAAGCCAATCAACAGGCCATTCGAAAGTACAATGAACCCTATTTTCGTGAACTGATTTGGACCCTGGAAGATCGAGCCGGCAGATAATGATGGCACTTGACGTCCTCCACAAGGTTACGCAACCGTCTCATCGTTTCACCTGCAGGGGTAGGCCCCATGTCCAATCGTGTCGCCCCCGCCACCATTCAAAAGCTCACATTGACGAAGCCTGGGATTAAGTGGAAGTGGGAGACATGGCAAGATATTTGGCATCCCTCCCCTCAGCACCCACTGGCATAGGAGCGGTGTTTCCTGCTGGGGTTGACACCCCTTCAGTGGGTTTTTGAACCCCTTCCACGGGATCAAGGACCCCCTCTTCAGGAGCCTGGATCTCATCAGATAGCTGACACAAGGGGATTCCTTGACTTTGTTCAGGACCATTAATCCCACGAACCCCATATTTGGGAAGTCCATTTCTTTCACCAAGAAGAAAAAGGAGCTAGTACACTACGTTCAAAAAAAGTGTGTCTCCAAACTAGATAGCATTCCACCAGAGAACAATGGGTATGCGCGTGCAGATGGTGACCATAAACGAATCCTACGTTCCCACCAATCAGCAACAGCTCATTGGCCTTGGGACAACCAAACTCTTTGATATCCACACAGGGAATTTTCAGTTTGTTCAACAGATCCTTTTCAATGTGACCTCCTTTGTAGACCACGATGTACTGTTGTCTCCTACGCCTCTGCTCATACAGCATGCTCAAAAACATTTCCAAATAAATTAGAGGGTCTGCCATTTCCCAGGAGCGAGCGTGAAAGGGGAGGGCATGGGCATGGATTTTCGAGCAGTACAAAGAAAAAACACCTGACCTCTAGAAGCGCTACATTGACGTATAGTGGGTGCAGCGTCGAGCACCAAAGAGGACTTGGAGGATTTCGCCACCTTCCTAAATAATTTTCATCCAAGCCTAAAATTCACTTGGGCCATCTCAGACGACAAGCTTCCCTTCCTGGATCTCTGTTTGACTCCATCCTCTAACCGCCTCATCACTACTTTTTATTATAAAGAGACAGACTCCCACTCTTATCTCAATTACTTATCTTCACACCCAGTTCGTTGCAAGAACTCAATTCCTTATAGCCAATCTCTCCGCCTGACAAGGATCTGCAGTGAAGAAGAAGACTTCAGAACTAGAAGTGAAGAAATGACTTCATTTTTCATACGTCTAAGGATTTTTCCCATTTTTTTACTTCAAGCGGAGAGATACTAATTTACATTTACATCAAGAATATCTCTTTTACATTGAATGCGTGGATCTCACGGCTTACCAAATTTAACTCTTTCGCCTCTTGGGGTATGCGTCATCTTTTGGCCAAGATCTTTGTAGGCCTTCCTTTCATCTGCACATGGACATCACTGTGAGCATCCTGTGTAAGGAAAACCAAGACACCAGGGCCCAACAAGAAGTGTTACGCATTCTTTCTCTCTTCCGGCAAGATCACCTCTTCAATCTCCACACGGAATATATACATCCCCATCCCATTTCATGTAAGGACATGGCTAGGACATTGACTTACAAGATTTTAGTCTCCTGATTAGTCTAATAAGGGAGACACAACAAATGAACTTCATAGATGGTGGAGCAGCCACACGCTTGCGCTCTGTATATAGGTTGCTAAGGTGATTTTTGATTGAGAGCTGTCAAAAATGTCATTAATAGTTCGTCCTTATTCAACATCAAAATGTGACGTCATTTGCAAATTTTTAGTTCTGGTATCACGTCAACAACCTCCTTCACCAATGACATCCCTTCCCTATGTCACGTGGTATCTTGCGTCGCCAATCATAACTCGCGCATCAAAGTAAGGGTAGCGTACATAGGAGAAAGTATCTTACTACTCGCAAGAATCGCTTGCCAGACGCATGACCACACCTGAATTTTTCTTGTTTGTCTTGACTTTGCTTTTAAAAGGCATAGTGACAGAACGACTGTGTTTTTCTTGGAGAATTTGATAACGGGCAGGAGAACCATCACCGTGTTTCAAAGAAGTCGTCATCTGGCGGACTTGTCTGCTAGGTACTTTAAGACGCACACTAGCCAAGGGCCTAGGGAGCTTACACGGCCGGACCTTAACCGGGTTTCTGTAAGCATAGAGCAACCCAGAGTATTGCTAGTCATCCCTGGATGGGATTACCCCTACCAGTGGGGTTACCCCTACCAGTGTGTCGCTGGTGGCCATTTCATACATCTCGATAAAGAGAGACAATGTGGGTTAAGTTCCTTGTTTTAAGGAAAGAACACGAATTCAGGGACTGGCTCGAACAGACAAGAACTCCAACACATTAACCACTACACCACCGCGCCCCCAGGACTTGACTGCTAGCTGACAGTTAAAGACTAGAGCGTTGACGCTCACTATCTACTACTTCTTATGCCCAAATATGGTCATAGACTTTTCTAATGGAACAGCCTTTATGTACACACTACACGGGAGGTGCCTGCGGTGTGGATCTTTTGACTGAGGAACTTGGGATACAAGTAGAAGTAGTCATAGGTCCTGCACATTTTCCAAGCAAAAACATCACTCCTATTGCAAGTCAAATATTAGTGCATGGAGATTTATTCGGGGACCATCCCACTCAAAAGTGACTCAAGAACCAACCCCGTGGAAGTTATGTCTGTCAAATCTTGAAACCTAACTATTTTTTATCATCAAAAAAATAGTGTGGCATCATTTCCGTTATCAACAGACATGATTACGTTATGAAAACAGAACCCGTCAGTACTTAAGAACAAACAGCGCAGAGACATTCTTTTTTTCTTAAATTACGTAAAAAATAACGAGGCATTTGATAAGTGAAGCCCTCTCTTTTTGTCTTTTCTTTCTCAACAGGTTTCTTCGTCGGCCATGACGGCACAGTAGCAGGTGATAAAGTGATTGGCACCATCTCTATTCAATTTCAGTAATAGGTGTGCACGAACTCTCAACACATCATCCATCCAAGCGTCTTCCACCTCTTTCCTTTCAATCATGGTCGTCTCTTGCTCCGTTGCCACTTCCAAAATCCTGTACCCCTTTCGATTACTAAACCTACTTTAATCATGCAGACCCACTCTGAAACCTTATGCCGTCTTGGCTGGAGTAAACTAACCCTTTGAATGGCGTCGCCTTAATTGTCTTTATACTGCTATATCGCAAAGTTAAAGAAAAAAGAAAGAAAAGAAAAAGGGAAAGGAGGACCCTCTCTTTTGTACCCTTTCCCAAGAAACCAAGTAACATGAGTCGACTGTATAAAAAGAGGTGCTTTGGCTCTCTGGGTCTCTCTGGATCAGGCAGAGGAAGCAGATCTTAGTAGTGTGTCACGAAAGACGTCTTGTCTTAGCTACTAGAACAAGAAGAGGATGACTCTTGATGATAAGAGGAGCTCTTTTTATACAGCGGTAGTTGTATTGATCCTAACGTAGAGTAAGCGTTCGAAGTTGACCTTCAACCTGATGTGGAACGGCATTTAAACACAATTGCGTCAAACGGGCAATTTTGTGGACTGTCCTCATCCAGTAACTATTGACAAAGGATGCAATGAGCCATCAATCGTGTGTTGGACACTCGTATAGCTGACGAGGACCAGCGGTATTTCACCCTTGACTTTCCTGTAATTTCGATGGACAGGCATTCCGGGCGGGGGAGTGGCTTTGTGGTGGGTTGTGCGAGTGTGAGTTCCTACAATGTTTGGCTGATGCTTTGAAAGGGAGGGAGCAATTTGAAGTGGATGAAAGCTTTCAACTCTCCATTGCACAAATTGAAACCGGGGCAACAGAGTCCTTGAAATAAAAGAAAAAGATCCCGAGTGTGGTACTGAAATCCTGCTGATTACCAGAGCTGTATTTGCAAACAACGAGTAAGAGATTTATTATCCAACTCCAACTGTAAAACATCTTGGGATTTTTGTACTCTTTTCGCGCGCCTTCTGTACAATAACTAATACTTACTTACTTACTTACTTACTTACTTACTTACTTCTTACTTACTTACTTACTTACTTACTTACTTACTTACTTACTTACTTATTTACTTACTTTTTCCTCTTTGTTCCTTATGGAATAGAGGTCGTCCCCTAGAACTCGCCATCTGACCCTATGTGTCCATTCTATCAACGCTACGTCAATGCCCAGACCTATCGCTGATTCCTACGACGAGCTACTAATCTTCAAGAGATCCAAGAGTAGAAGAAGGAGAAAAACTGAAACACCAGCCAAACCTTGGAGAAGCTGCTTAACTTCAGACACTCCAGGCCAACAGAGGAAAAGAGGAAGAGGAAGAGAATGATTACAGACCACTGCCACTTCACGTCACGGAAGCCATGCAACGTCAAGATCATATTCCCAATCTAGTGATAACTGAAAGGGGGAATGATGTTAGACCTTATGCTCCAAAGCGGAACATTGTATCCGTGATTTTCCTCAGTGGTTAGACACATTGATCGAAGAGGACACTCATCAAGTAAACGTCCTTAGCCAGAATTAGGCGCTGCCGTTATTTCGTGGTCTGCAGATATCATGCTTAGAATTTTGTTATCTCGGAACACAAAAAAGTTACTTTCCTCACAAGTTGAACAAAAAGACCAGCTCGAAGCCACGTCGCCCAAAGACCGTTCAACCTTTCAAAAGTAGTACCAAGAGCAGCAAGACCAAGGCGTCGTGTTTGATTTTCAAGTAGAGTTGGTGACCTAGTGCGAATCGGAGATCAGGTTTCTGAAGATAAGGTGTTCGACATTTAAAATGATTCCATTTAATTGCATTGCGCATCCTTTCTGCGCATCATTTTTTCCGTGATTAGCGCGCGCACGTTCGGAACTTGGTAGGTTTTCTATGAAAACTGAGTTGTTTAGAGAAATAAATGGTCGTTTTGTCCTAATTGAGCACGGTGACCCCCATTTTTTATTGTATAAACTCAATGAGGACAGTATTCCCAAAGCCAAATAAAGTTCGCAAAAATCTATGATCAGATTTGTACAGTTTAAAAAAATTCATACGAAAAAAGCCATTAGGGTAGAGGACCGCACACCAATCTACCTTTGTCACCGTCTACTTTTTGAGTTTTCAGTAAAATTGAAGCTTTTCGGCCATGTTTTGTACAACACAGATGACTATACATATGTAGCAAGTCGCCCTATACATGACATATCAATCTGCAGTTGAAATATTGAGTACATTGGCTTCGTGCGTTGCGCAATTGCGATTTGCATATGAACTGCATTCATTCACAGATAGCAAACCCAAGCGTTGGAAAATGTGAGCCAAAAAATTAACTAAAGGCTTCCGCTCTAAGAATATTTTGCATGTTTTAGGGCTGTACAACGGATAGCAAAATTTCTCTATCGTGGGTTACTGAAAAAGACGGTCTTTTAAAATTAGCCTAGTACACCGTTTATCACCCGTTTTGAAACGCATTCCGTGTCTGCAACATATTCTGAACGGCCTTAAAGGTCTTTATCGATGCATAACGACGTTTCTCTATTACGGGTCACTGAAAAGGTCAATATTTCAAGACTCCGCAATGACTTCCCAAATCACCGTTTTTTAATGATTTGGGTGTCTTAAAAATATTCTGCAACTCTTTGGTGTGTACAACGCGTAGCAAAATTTCTCTATCATGGATCACTGAAAAAGACGGTTTTCAATTCTTGCCTAAGACAGCTCGAATCACTGATTTTATAGTCGTTTCGGTGTGTCTAGCATATTGTTCAAGTATTAGGTCTTTACGACGCTTTGCAAAATTTCCCTTTCATGGGTCACTTAAAAGACGATTTTTCAAAATTTACCCGGTACACTGCCTATCACCCGTTTTCTAATGCATTTGGTATGTCTAGCATACTCTGCAATTCTTACCGCTTTACGACGCATAACGAAGTCTCTTTCTGAAACGGCGTATAGTTCATCACCTACCTGGGACATTTCAAATAACCGGGTTTGTAATGCTTTTTCTGACTTAAGCAAATGCCGCAACTTTTAGGCCGGCACTACACATTGGAAATTTTCTCTATCGTGGGTGAGAAAAAACATGTCTACAGTATATTCTGCAACTTTTAGGGTAGTACGACACATGGCAACATTTGTCTATCATAGATCACCAGGAAAGTGAATTTTACGAAACTTGCACAGGACAGCATAAATCACCGGTTTCATAAGACTTTTGGTGTCTGCAGCATATCATCTAACGATTAGCAAAAAGAAGGATTTTTCAAAATTACCCTGATACACCGTTTATCACCCGTTTTTAAATGCATTGGGGGTGTCTGCAGGATATTCTGCAACTTTAAGGCTTGTGCAACCTATACCACAATTTCTCTATTACGGGATACTGACAAGCACCTTTTCTAAAAATTTGACTGATACACCGCATATCACCGGTTTTAGAATGCATTCTTTGTCTCCAGCATATTTTGAAATGATTGGTTTTCTAATGATGTGGGTGTCTTAAGCATATTTTGCAACTCTTTTAGCAAAATTTTTCTATGATGGATCACCGAAAAGCACGGTTTTCCATAATTTGCCTTGAACCACTAAAAAATTCGATTTTCAATACTCGCCTAACACAGCTCGACTCACTGACTTTATAATCGTTTCGGTGTCTCTAGCATATTCTTCAAGTATTTGGTCTTTACGACGCATTGCCTATCACCCAGTTTATAATTTATTCAGTGTTCTTGCAGCAAATTCTCCAATTCTTTCGGCCTCACGACGCATAACGAAGATGCTATCTAATGGATCGCCGAAAAAGTTAATTTTACGAAACTTGCCCGGACAGCTCCAGCCACTGGTTTTACAATCGCTTCGATGTCTCTAGCATATTCTGGAAGTTTTAGGCGTTAACGACGGACAACGAAGTTGACAAGGCCACTGCAAAAGATAATTTTAAGAAACCTGCACGGGACAGCTTAAATCGCTGGTTTCATAATTGTCTCGTTGTCTCGAAAATAGTCTGCAAGTTTAATTGTTTCGTTTAATTTCGTGGTACAATGAAGTGTTTCTATAATTGGTGACTGGAAGTGCAAATATTTCATTACTTACCCAGGAAACCTCAAATCAGCGGTTTTGTAATGCTTTCGGTGACTTTAGCATTTTTGGCAATTTTTAGCCTTGTGCGACACATAGGAAAATTTCTTTATCATGAGTGACCTAGCCAGAACATCTCAAATCACCGCTTTTGTAATACTTTCTGTGACTTAAGCAAATGCCGCAATTTTTAGGCCGATACGACGTATTGCAAAATATCTCTATCATGGGTGAGGGAAAGCACGATTTTTTTCAAACTTTGCCTGGTACACCGCCTATGACCCGTTTTATAATGCACTCAGTGTCTGTAGTATATTCTGCAGCTTTTAGCCTTGTACGACATACAGCAAAAATTTCTCCTTTATAGATCACTAAGAAAGTGAAGTTTACGAAACTAGCCACGGACAGCTTAAGTCACCGGTTTTATAGAACTTCTGGTTTCTGCAGCATATCATCTAACTTTAAGGCCTGTACAACGAATAACAAAACTTCTCTATCATGGATTGCTGAAAAAGAACGATTTTTCAAAGTTAGCTTGGTACACAGTTTATCACCCGTTTTGAAACTCATTTAGTGTCTGCAGGACTTGTACAATCTATAGCACAATTTCCTAATTACGGGATGCTGAAAAACTATTTCTCAAAATTTGCCTGATAACTGCATACAACGGATTTTATAATGCATTCTCTGCTTGCAGCATATTTTAAACCTTTTTTTTTTTGCCTTTACGAAGCATAACAAAGTTTGTCTCTAACTGGTCAAGAAAACATGAATATTCCATTACTCGGCCGCGACTCTAAATGACCGGTTTTTTAATAATGTGGGTGTCTTAAGCATATTCTGCAACTCTTTGAACTGTACAACTCCTAGCCATATTTCTCTATCATGGATCAATGAAAAAGACGGTTTTCAGAAACTTGTTCACGGCAGCTTAAATCACTGGTTTTATAATGGTTTCTTTGTCTCTAGTATTGTCTGCAAGTTGGTTTGTTTGTTTGTTTGGCGGGATAACGAAATGTTTCTATTATGGGTGACTGGAAGGGTAAATATTTCATTACTTACCCAGAACATCTCTAATCAGCGGTTTTGTAATGCTTTCGGTGACTTTAGCATATTTGGCAATCTTCAGTCCTGTGCGACATATAGGAACATTTCCTTATCATGAGTGACTGAAAAAGGTGATTTTTCTTAATTTGCCGGGAACACCGCCAATCACGCGTGTTATGATGCATTCGGTGTCTGTGGTATATTTTGCACTTTTTAGGCTTCTACGACACACAGGAGAACCTCTCCTTCGTGGTAACTGAACTAGTGGATGTTCAAAACTTGTTCAAGATAGCTCCAACTAGCGGTTTTATAATGCTTTTTGTGTCTGGCATATCCTGCAAGCATTAGGCGCGTACAACGGAAAGCAAACTCATCATGGGCCACTGAAAAGGCGCTTTTTTTAGTTTCTTTGTGTGTCTCTATCATGGAACACGGAAAAAGGTGGTTTTTCATCAGTTGCCTTGGACCACTAGAATAGGTGATTTTCAATACTTGGCTAAGATAGCTCGAATCACTGATTTTATAATCGTTTCTGTGTGACCACCATATTCTTTACGTATTGAGAAACACTATTTTTCAAAATTTGCCTGTTACACCGCATATCACGGGTTTTATAATGCATTCTGTGTCTCCAGCAGATTTTGAACCGTTGAGGCCTTTACGGTGCATAACAAAGTTTCTCGCTAACTGGTCAAGAAAACGGCAATATTCCATTCCTTGGCCGTGACTCTAAATGACCGGATTTTTAATGATGTGGGTGTGTTAAGCATATTCTGCAACTCTTCAGTCTGTACAACGCATAGCCAAATTTTTCTATTATGGAACACTGAAAAAGACGGTTTTTCATAATTTGCCTTGGACCACTAGAATAGTCGATTTTCAATACTTGCCTAAGATAGCTCGAATCACTGATTTTATATTCGTTTCGGTGTGTCGAGCATATTCTTGAAGTATTAGGTCTTTACGACGTTTTGCATAATTTCTCTCCCATGGGTCACTTGAAAAACCATTTTTCAAAATTTGCATGGTACACTGCCTAACTCCTGTTTTATAATGAATTTAGGGTTTCTTGGATATTCTGCAGTTCTTACAGCTTTACGACGCATAACAAAGTTTCTCCATAACGGTCGCTTAATAAGCTAAATTTAGGAAACTTGCTCGGAACCATTCCAATCACTGGTTTTACAATCGTTCCAGTTTCTCCGGCATATTCAGTAAGTTTAAGGTCTTAACGACGGATAACGAAGTTTCTCTATGATGTCACCGGAAAAGATAATTTTCAGAAACTTGCGGGAGACAGCTTAAATCACTGGTGTTATAATGGTTTCGTTGTCTCTATAATGGTTTCGTTGTTTCGTTGTTTGTTTTTATCGCGGCATAATGAAGTGTTTCCATTATGGGTGACTGAAAGGCTTGATATTCCATTACTTACCCGGACATCTCAATCACCGGTTTTAATATGCTTCCGGGAACTTTAGCATATTCGGACATTGTTAGCCCTGTGCGACACACACCAAAATTCTCTATCATGGTAACAGAAACAAAGGCTTTTCAATACTTGCTTGATAATAAGCGGTTTTTTAGTGCTTCGGCGTCTCTAGCATATTCAGCAAGCTTAAGGCCTCTTCAACGGAAAACAAAATTTCGCCATCATTGGTCACTAAAAGAAAGCCTTAAAAACTGCGTATCATTTCTTTTAGTTCCCATTTCGTGTCTGCAGCATATTCTTAAATTTTAAGGCCCGTAGAGCGAAAAGCAAAATTTCTGTACCATGGTGCCAGCCAAATGTTGAAAAATCGTCAATTCAGTGACCCATGACAGAGAAGTTTTGCTATCCTCTCTACGGGCCAAAACATTGAAGAATAAGATGCAGACACGGAATACATGAAGTAACAAATGATACCCGGTGTGAAGGAAAATTTTGATAAATCGTCTATTTCAGTGATCTATGATAGGGAATTTTTGTTATCCGTTGTTGGTTGCAAAATATGCTAGAGACACCGAGTTTATAAAACTGTTAGTTAGAGCTGTCTCGAGCAGGTATTAAAAAAATACACTTTTTCTGTTATACCGCTAATCAACCGTTTTAAAATACATTTGGTGTCTCCTCAAGTGTTAAGATAGTTTCTTCTTAACGAGTGGCTGAAAAACATAATTTTGCGGAACTACAGCTCGAATCCCTCTTTTCACAATTGTTTCAGTGTCTTTAGCATATTCTCAACGTTTTAGGGTTTCACGACGCACAGCGAAGTTTCTCTATTATGGGTCACTGAAATGGTCAATAGTTCATCACCTGCCCGGAACACCTCAATGACCACTTTTGTGATGCTTTCTAGAACTTAAGCTGATGCTTTAACTGGGCCCGCTGACCAACGCAACAATGTTTGAAATTTATTAAGATATGGTAGGCTGCTGCAAATTTGATGTTGACGTCAATGCCTGAACACAGACAAGACCGATGTTCGCCACGTTTCTGTCATCAACGTCGTCGCTCAATTGAAGTCCCCCTTCAGTACCAAGAAGAAGACATCCCTATTTCACCCAACCTGAACATCTTCATCACCTGTTTCACTACTTGTTGGGCGCGACTTCGTCTATACAAGGCCTTGGATCTCCTGGGAGAACGCGTGCTCTACTTCGACACGGACTCGGTCACTTACTTAGGGGTACTAGGACAGCTCAACCCCGTCGTGGGACACTACCAATGAATTAAAAGGAGACGATTACATAGCGGAATTGGTGTCTATAGGCCCCAAGAATTATCGTGACAACACCAGAGTGGAAAAATCGAGTGCAAAGTGCGTGGCTTTCGTCTCAATTGTAATTACAAAACTCCTCCTTGCCGTTTGGCAGAGGACCCCGTTGGCGTTTGAGTTTGCATTTTCTTTCCTGTTTATGTTCTTGGACTTCTTGAGGGCTTAGAAGTCTTTAAATGTAACAGCGATGGGTTTGGGCGTGGACATATTGATGGCAGGAAGGACATTCAATGTAGCCACATCGGTGACGTTGAATGTTTTTCAATCCCACTTCTAGTTTAAGAGAGCTCAGGCATTTGCGTCGATTGGTACAGATGAGCTGATTTAAGTCATCAGCAGGTTTACCAATATGTGATTTGGTTTGGAGAGCGGCAAAACAGGCGTCTCCAAATATCACGTCCACAGAACTGGCAATGTTGGCTGACATTGGCACCACGTTGGTAGGCTTCTGGGAAACCTGAGAAATTAGATTGTACACAGGCTCGACATGTTCATTAGGCTTGACAGCGGTGTTGTCTCTGATGAACGTAGGGCGTAAAGCAATAGGCACAGATAGAACTGGAAATTTAAAAAAACCAGGACACCAGAGGGGAGAAGAAAGAGGGCACACGTAGCACAAGGGGCACACGTAGGAAAGAGGATACACGTAGCACAAGAAGGAGAACGATGTTGAGGAAATTGAAAGAAGCTGGAATGGTGTGGTCAGCAGCAGTTAAAGGAGCCCAGGACAGAGATGACTGGAGAAGCCAAGTAGAGGCCTTTATGTCCACTCGGCATAAAGAGGATAAGTGAGTGAGTGAGTGAGTGAGTGAGTGAGTGCGTGAGGGAGTTAGTTAGTGAGTGAGTGAGTGAGTGAGTGAGTGAGTGAGTGAGTGGGTGGGTGAATGGGTGAGTAGAAAAACTGAGACTGGTGATGGTATCGTAATGGGCCTTTTTATGCAGTAGGATTAATTGCTTGTCCGAAAGAGGACTAAAACTGCGCACGAGGTAAGCCCTGTCGGCATCCAATAAGATGATCTGGTAATCAAGGAGGGATGCGGCTAAACCAAACAAAGTGAACTCCTCGTACCCGCATGCACCAAAAGGCCATTGGCTTGTTTGGCTTCCTTGGCTTTTTTGTTAAAAAGACAGCCATTGAGGATGTTCGTTTACCTTTGCTTTGACCATGACCACACGCTCGAACACAACACAGGACATCGCGGTTTTGGATGCGGATGAATGTTTCAGAGTGTTGATGACTTGGTTTAAGTTTTCGTACTCTACCACTTCCGCCCCGGGCTTGACGGACATGCGTGATGGAAACTGTCATCCATTTCAAATTGTTCGTTGCTGCTGAGGGCATTTGCCATGGTTTGAACGAGAGCATCCACGCACAGTCCACCACATCGCCATTCACCCGCGCACAACCCCCATCCCCTGTAGTTGTTAGAGTCGATTGGAACTGAGCGTGAGCTTCATAGGCTATGTTGGTAGTCAATACGCGGTCAATGGCTCGATGCAGACCCTCTTCTAGAGCTCGGACTAAATGAGGTAGGCCCACAAAATTATCGGTGTGTCTTAATCGCGTGTGAAAATAACGTTCGTGCACTCCCATCTTTTCACTGCACGGGTTCACATAGGAGTGAATATCAAATTCAAAGGCTCCGGGAGTTTGAGGATGAACTTCACCTCCCCTTTTTCGAAGAAGTTCACTTTCAAAGGCCCACTGGCATTCAAATCCATCCATGACTTCATTGCTCAACACATCTTTCCTAATTTCTTGCCCGAGAGCGTCCATGGCATTCTTCATCGTCATTTTGTCCTTCCTTTTCATCTTGGCCTTGTAGCAAACACAAGACTTTCTTGCGTGATAAACCCCTTAGACCTGCTGCGTCTTTTACTTCTTCTCGTGGGATCGTAGTTTATTTTCACAGAACTGAAGCATGTGGCGTCTTTTATAAAAAAAACGAGAGTCACGTGTCTTTTGTCTGAGAAGCAATCAGTTTTGGGGGAAACGTTACAGGTACTGCTTCCCGTTTCCCTTTTTCTCAGAATCCTTTACGATGGAAGGCGTATAAAAACCGAAAGCACCCTTGTCCTAGGCTCAGTCACACAGTCAAGATGATGCAGAGACCGAAGAAACCTTTGCAAGATCTCAGTAGTTTCATAAACGTGGCTGCGACAAAGATAAAGAGGGCAGAATTAGACGAGGAGTGGCAAGTTGACGTCCTCTGGTTTCGTAGTCATCTCAAGTTGGACGTAGACCAAGAGAACGCCCGTCTGTTTGTCAGATTTTACTGGAGCGTGATGGATGCGGACAGGAATGCCTTCCCGCGCAGACGCCAGAAGAAGATTCTGGGAGAGATGTTGAAGAGTGAGATCGTGCCTTACGTTTATAAGTACAAGGTGGAGCGTTTGGACCACTCGTGCAGGTCGATTTCCATGGAGAACTTTTAAGCACTCGACTACCACCTGCAAATGTAGATTGTCGAGTTTTCATGACAGTTGGCGTTTGCAGGCGATGGTCGAGTGTTACGAGAACATCAAGAAGGACCGAAAAGATCAGAATCGTTTGACTGAACATTTGACTTTTTATTGATTCGATTTGTTAGACAAGACCTGGGAGTCAAGAAAGAAAGAGACATCATGTATATTAATTAAAAAGTTTTTAATTTACAATTCAGTGTCCCTGTCCGTGTCTTGCCACGCAGCCTTAGCGGGTTCTAAGCGTTCCTCTTTTTTGCCTTTTTACACTATAAACGGCTTTTTTAAAAGAATGACTCAAACGTAACGCTGATCGGAACCACATCTTCTTCAGCACAAAGAGGTTCTTTTTGAATTAAGTACCTATGTCTTCACAAAAGCTGACACGTTTAATGTTTTTCAGAATTGCATTTCTTCCAACCTGACTCTCGTGTCATCTTTGTCGTTAGGCAAACGAAACGTGCGCTTGGATAGGGTTTTGATTTCTTGTTGGTGTCCGCGTCAATGTGTCGGGAACCAATCGGAGCACTGCTTTGGTGGAGAGGGGGTAATGAGACGGACGGTACTAGAATTGAGTGGGAATGTAGAACACAATTACATCTAAACTTTTGTCCAGGGCCATTTCGACTGTCTATCGAGGGCCCCTTTTAAGACGTTTGGCGTCGTTTTTCAAAGGACTCGAGCATTTTCTATAATCCAGTAATTGCTCTGCAATAATTGACGCACGTTATTAATTCCAGTTATGATTTGCACTTACATACCAAAACACTTACCCATTTCTTCGGATGCTTCATCCGTTTGGTTAGCACTTCCCGTACTTCCGTGCTTAAGGCTCTTAGCCCACCTGGAAGAAGAAGAAGGAAAATGAGGAAAACTAAACCCCCGTGATTCAACAATTTATACTGGTGGGCTAAGATCAATTTAAGAAGGACGAGGTGGTGTATTTGGGACGATCCGCGGAAGACGATCCAGCTTTCGTTGTGGACCTAATGAAAAAGGACCCCGATTACCTTCCCAATTCTAACAACCCTCACTGCCATGAAATCCTTTCTGAATTACAACCAAGAAGATGAGACCCCAAGACTGGTACAACTACCTTAAGAGGCCTCCCCAAGAGGGGACGAGCATGGCGGCGGAGTGAACGAGTTTCGCCGAGCTCCTTCTCTGTGGTCGTTTTTTCAATCCTTAATGAAGAATTTTGATGCCTCTAAAGCGAAAGGACAGATCAATGACTTCTTCGTCATCATCTCCAGAGTCTAACAACTCCCCGGACGAAAAAAGATCGAAACCCGGGGCTGACGAAGTATTCGAAGCTCTTAACATGGTGGACGCCCTAGGCGTTAAAATTGAGGCAATTTTGAAGAAGCTAGACAAGCTTGATGTCATTGAATCTCAACTCAATGAGGTCAATACAAGAGTGGCGAATATCGAAGAGACAATAAGTAGATTGGACTCAGAGGTTAAAGTCTTAAATAACCAACAGAAGAAGCTAAAAAAGAATGTGGAGGAGCTACAGGAAGGTATGGAATACACCGAGGATGATATAAGCGATTTACAACGCGACAACAAGAAACTTGAGAACGACGTATACGAGTTGAAGAAGCAACTGATGTACATGGAGAACTACTCCAGGCGGGAGAATCTCAAATTTTTCGGCCTCCCAGAAAACATCGACGCATCACTCAACAGCATGAACGTGGAAGAAGGATTACCCCGTCAGCACGATGCATCAGAAAACACCAAAGAAATTATTTATAAATTTCTCGAAGACCAGCTTAAAATTGATCGCCCACGCGGAAAAATCGAGTTTCAGAGAGTGCACCGTTTAGGAAAGCCAAACCCTCAAAAGTCGCGCCCCATCATCGCGAGGTTTCTCCGATACTCCGACCGAGAACTCCTTATGGAACAGGCACGAAAACACCTCAAAGATAGCGAGATCCTCCATGTTTTTGACGACATTCCGAAGGAACTGTACGATCTCAGGAAAGAGCAAATGAAGAAATTGAAAGAAGCTCGACAGAGAGGCCACACGGCTTATTTCAGCAAAGCACATCCGGATAAGCTGTTTGTCAACGGCAAATATATTGCCTCAGGACGGCCTTTGGAGTAACCAAGACTTAACTTTATTCATATTTATATATCCTTTTGCAACAACTTTATTTAATGTTTAACTTTATATGTTTTGCTACCACTGATAAGGAGCTAGAAACTGGTGATATTAGCATCGGCATATATAGGTTGTGATTGAAAGATCGACTTTCAATGCTGTTTCCCAGACCGATTTTCGTTATTTTTAGCTTTTGTGTGTGTTTATATCCGTGTATGATTCAATGTTTTCCTTTCCCCTTGTTGCGTCCATATTTACATATTTGTACCTTTTATGATAATCACCAAATCACTCTATTGAATAGCTGCTCTCTCGACACCTCGTGCGAAGGGACTGAGATTCCTTTTTGGGTATATAATGCAAACGTTAATGCGAGGTGACGGTATGATAATTTGCTCCCTAAATGTAAGGGATTTGTCCAACGATAAGAAGCGAAGAGAAACCTTCTTATGGTTGAAGAAAAAGCAATTCTCTATCTACTTCTTACAGGACGTGCACAGCACAAAAAAATCCGGAATGTATTGGCGCTCCGAATGGGGGTACTCAACCATATTTACGGAATTTTCCAGCTCTAAGGCAGGTGTTGGCATCTTATTCAATAACAACTTTCAATTCAAAATACAGAAATGCTTAACGGACCCAGGAGGAAGATTCATTATCGCTGATATAGAAACCGAAGAAAGAACACTAACACTTGTGAACATCTACGCGCCAAACAACGACGACCCCTCTTTCTTCAGGGTTGTCAGTGAAAAAATGTCTTCTTTTGAATGTGACTTAATAGTTTTCGGTGGTGACTTCAATCCAGTTTGCGACATCCAAAAAGATAAAAAAGGCGGTGCTCCTACAACGCACTGGAAATCTTGAGTGGAAGTGTTATCCCTTAAAGAAAAAGTCGAGCTTGCTGATATCTGGCGAATCCATGGAAAAGGAAAAGGACAAACCCTGAAATTCAATGCCGCTTGGATTATTTTTTGATAAGTGATTCTCTCTGTCCAAAAGTTTTTGAAGCTGAGATCCTTCCCGGGTACCGAACTGACCACTGTATGATTACTGTTAGAATCAGCGCCACAACTAACCCCAGAGGACCAGGCTTCTGGAAACTAAATACCCACTTTCTAACAGAAAATGAGTACATAGAATTAATTAAGAAAACTATAGGAGATGTCTCAAAGGAATATAAAGGTCACCATGAAGTTGACAAAATACTATTGTGGGATGTAATTAAGATGGAAATTAGAGCCGCTACTATTAAATATGCCAAGGCGAAAAAAGCACGCTCACGACAAAAAGAATGTAATTTAGAAAAGGAAATTTCAGCACTCGAAAAAGAAATTGATCAGCAAAATCTCTCAGAGGCAGATAAAAAATCCCTTCACGCAAAATTAAGAATAAGGAGGCAATATATGGAAGATGTAATCCGCTACCAAACTGAAGGGGCCATTTTAAGATCCAAAGTAAAATGGTATAATGAGGGTGAAAGAAATACCAAATACTTTCATAGTTTGGAAAAGCGACACTTCAACTGTAAGACTATAAGAAATCTTAAAACCGAAGGCAACGTAAGAATATCTAAAGACACAGAAATACTCGACGAAGCCAAAAAATTTTATGAGTCCCTCTATTCTTCAAGAATAGATCAAAATGTCTGCAACACCATAGAAGATACTTTTTTCCCAGAACACAATGAGATAAAGCTAAATTACAACCAAAAACTGTCCTGCGAAGGTATGCTACCGCAGAAGAATGCTTAGAAAGCCTAAAAACAATGGATTCAGGTAAATCTCCCGGAACTGATGGCCTACCCGCAGAATTTTATAAAGTCTTTTGGGAAGACGTGTCAATTTTTTTAATAGATGCCTTAAACCTATCGTTTTCCAAAGGTTATCTTTCAATCTCGCAGAGAAGAGGATTAATAACTCTGTTACCAAAGAAAAACAAACCTCGACAGTATTTGAAAAACTGGAGACCAATTACCCTGCTAAATTGTGATTACAAAATTGCTGCCAAATCAATTGCGACAAGGTTGAAAAAGGTTCTACCGTATCTAATCAACAACGACCAAACAGGTTTCCTCAAGGGTAGATTTATTGGAGAAAATATCAGGCTGATTAACAGCGTTATCGACTATGCCGAGAAACAAAACATCCCAGGCTTGTTACTTTTTGTTGATTTCGAAAAAGCCTTCGATACTCTGGAATGGACTTTCATTGAGAAAACACTCTCCTTCTACAACTTCGGAGCCTCTATTAAAAGTTGGATCAAACTATTCTACAGCGGCATTACAAGCTGCATACAAAACAACGGCTGGTCCTCCGACTTCTTTCAACTCGGTAGAGGAGTTCGACAAGGCTGCCCTCTATCGCCATACCTCTTTATTCTATGTGTTGAGATACTAGCAAATGCAATTAGGAACAATGACGGGATCAAGGGCATTTGTATATCAGACTCAGAATGTAAATTAAGTCAATACGCAGATGACACCACCCTTATTTTAGACGGTTCAGACAATTCCGTGAATACCTCCTTAAAATTGTTGGACTGGCTTTACCTCGGTGTAAGAACCTGTGAAACTCACGGATGACGTAAAACAAAGGAAACAAAAACATTTTAAACAATAACGTACAGCAAAACAAAAGCTAACAAACAAAGAAAATCTTGTCAGGTTCTTACACCGAGGTAAACCCGTTGGACTCATTTGCAGAGCTCTCAGGACTAAATGTTAATTATGAAAAAACTGATTGAAGCACTTTGGATTGGCTCATTTCGCCTTCAAACACGAACAATAGAAACAAATAAAAATATACTGTGGTCTTTCCACAAAGTCTTTGCTCTAGGCGTCTGGTTTTCCACAATCAAGGAAGAGTCAGAAACTTTAAACCTCCAAGAGAAGAAAGAAAAAATAAATAAAATAATAGAAAATTGGCAATTCAGAAGGCTTACACTTCTCGGGAAAATAACAGTTATCAAGAGTCTGCTTGCTTCGCAGTTAGTTTACATATTATCTCCACTTCCCACGCCAAGTGAATATCTTAAGGAAATAAACAGTTTGTTATATAAATTTTTATGGGATGGTAAAGGAGACAAAATCAAAAGAACACTAATGATTAATGATTATTCCAAAGGGGGACTGAAAATGCTAGACATTAAAAGTTTTAATGACGCCTTAAAGGCAAAGTGGGTTCAAAGATATCTAGACCCTAACAACAAAGGCAAATGGAAATTGTTTCTTGATTTTTTCTTAGGAAACCGCGTTACAACAGCACTTTTCTCCGGTAACCTTGATCCAAAGGATGTTGCCTCTCTAGAAATTGAGGATCCCTTTACTAAGGAACTTATTGAGGTTTGGTGCCGTCTCAATTTCAGCCGCAGCCCACCATCTCTCTCACACATGCCAATATGGTACAATTCTCTTGTACGTATAGAGGGTAAGCCGCTTTTTTTAAAAAATTGGTATTTGGCAGGAATTAAAAAAGTAAGCAATCTCCTTGACGAGACTTCGTCAAAGGTTTTGACTTTCGAATCTTTCAGAGAGAAATATTCTCTGAAAGCCAACTTTCTTCAATACTGCAGCGTTGTGACAGCAGTTTTGGGCGTGAAGCACAACTCTGACTGTTCTCAAATGTTAAATACTGAATCACTACTGGGGTCAAAGGATTTTTGCAAATTAGCCTACACAATACTCATTGAACGACATGCATCCCTGCCGCAAAGAAATCAGAGTAAATGGAAATCTGATTTCCAAGCACATGGTGCTGAAATGATTGACTGGAGTAAGTCGTACAGTCTGCCTTTTCTATGTACTCGCGAATCCAAACTGCAAATTTTCCAGTTTAAACTATTCCATCGACGAATTTCCACAAACAGATATCTTTTCAAATTGGGCTGATATCAAGCGAGCTGTGTTCTTTCTGTGAAAGTTCAACGGAAACCCTCCTACATCTCTTTTGGGAATGTCCTCGAGTCAAAATCTTCTGGAACGAAGTAAAAGACTGGTTGGGTACCTTCTCCTGTTTTTCGACAAAATGTTTCACCCTCCAGTCATGTTTGGGATTTGTGGAAGACGCTTCCGATCTCCTCTTCCACCACGCCCTTTTAATAAACAGATATCACATTTTTTGGGCAAAATCAATGCACCACTGCCCCTCACGTGAACTTTTTGTCAAGAACTTTTTCACCTGCTTGGAAGTTAAAAGACACTTTTCAATTAAACATGGGCTTTTAGCAAAATTTAACAAAAAATGGGGAGCTTTCCTCGCTGAACAAGAACACTAGCTTCTCTTTAGTTTGGACGATTTTTTATTTTCTGTTTTAGTCGTCTCCCTTTGCGCCTGGATGTGGAGAGAACAGCGAAATTTCTACTATCTTTTTTTTCTTATATTAGCAGCCATCTAGTTTGTTCTTACCGCTCTCAAAACAAATAATATGAAAAAAAAAACAAAGAAACAAATTAAACATCTTCTTTCGTTAACACTTTCCACAACTAAATTAATTAAATAAAAATAACGTATGCTGTAAGAATGAAACATAATGTTTATTTTAAATAGGTGATTATCTCTATTATTTTTTATTTATTTATTTTTTTTCCTGTAACTAAGTGTAAGGAAGTATTTAATTTTTTCCTTGTAAAAGTAGCGTCAGTGTAAGTATATGTAAATGAGTGTGTAAATATAGTATTTATGTGTAAGTAAAGTAAATGTGTGGAACTGTAAGTAAGGAAGAGTATGTAACAGCATTCAATAAAAAAAAAATAAGAGGCCTCCATCAGAGAAACCAATGATTACTTGTGTAGGAAAAGACACATGTTGGTGATCCAACCTCACACAGAAGCTTTTCACACGGGAAAAGTACTGCACCTGAAGTGCGAATCAAAATGCGCTTGTACTTTAACAGTCCTGCGCTCCTTCTAAATGGAGTGGGACTCGCAGGCCGTCTTCAACCTGAAGACATCGAGATGCGCTTTCATCTTTGCCAACTGAGACTGTATGAAGCAGTGCAAAAGATCCTATTTGCTAAGAGAGACCTTGAAAGAGAACTGGCATCCTACCTCTACGTAAAGTGAAAGCCGGACCTTCAACATGCAAGGCAATCGAGCGAGCGTTCAATGGAGATGTGAATCAAGACCCCTCCTGCTTTCGTAAATTTAAGTTAACTTTCATTCGCCAAATGAAATACCCCTATTAAAACCTGGAACTGTCACAGACCAATGATGCCCGAAATGTGTTGGGTTACTTGCGTTTTGTCCAAGCTCTGGCATAAAAAACAAGGCAACATGCTCCACCGAAATCAATTGGGGCATTAAAAGCACTGCTTTCTGTTATGTTTGACTATGTAGCCAAAGGATGTGCTGACAGCAACATTTTTAGACCCAGACAAACGGGAGCAATGTGCAATTGGATTATTTAGCTCGAGAAGACCCTCAATGGAAAGCGTTTTTTTAGCGGACCGTGGCTTCTGACCGTTTACCCTCAAAACCTGACAAAAAACACATTGCATTGTCAACACAACTGGGTGAGCACTGGTTGACTCTATGGACGTACCACCAAATCTGTGAAGTCATAGATGGTTACGTTAACCTTGGAAACGTAAGAACAAGCAACTCCCTTAAGAGCCTGCAAGTATGTGGTGACGAATGCAAAGTCCCTGCAAGCCATCATCAGTAAGAGTTGTGGTAATTACGCCTTGCTCTAACGAAAAAAGGGAACTTTTGTAACGAAAAAAGGGAACTTTTGTAACGTCGGGAACTTTTGTAACGAATAAAGGGAACTTTTGTAACGATTAATGGGGAACTTTTGTAACGAAAGGGAACTTTGGTAACGGCAAGGAACTTTTGTAACGTAGAAACAGGGAACTTTAGTAACGAGTGTAGGGACAGTGTCGCACAGTCACCTCTTTAATCAACCTAGAAAAATGGGGATTGTTTCAATAGTCACATCTCATTGTTGATTTCGTTAAAATACACGGTTACAGCCTGCTGTTAATGGTTTGTTAACAAAACAAGCTGGATCACCTTCAGCGTCCGTACGGAATTTAAGCGGCAAAATTCCACACGTTTGTCCGTAATATCTACCAACCATTTTTTTTTGCCAAGCCTTAGCTCTCAAAAATATGACAATTTTTTTTTGTCATGCAGGCAGAATTCGTATAGATTATACGGACTAAGGAGCTCTATCCCTTTTCCAACCTTTTTCCAGGTCGGATAACCTGAAATGATTGGTATAATGCACTTAGTTGAAACTGCGACTACGACATTTGTTGGGACTCAACGGACACATAAACCCTCAATTTTAGTCAATTCTTTTGCTCTAAAAGCAAGACGCAATGAAGAACATAAGAAAAGAACCGTCTTGGTCCAACAAATGTAAGTGTTGTTACACAAAAATCAAAACCTGAAAATAAGGAAAATTAAAAGGGTTTGGGTTGTTACAAGAATTAAAAGAACATCATATAATTAGTAAACACAAAGAACAAGCGAGATGGCTTAGGTATCACTAGGCGTCAGTGGATTCTGTGGAAGGGAAAAAGCCTTCTGACATGCCATGAAAAATAACACAAATTTAAGATTCGTGATTGTTACGGGCCGGTGACAGGTCGGAAAAGAAATAGCACAAACGTTTACCTGTGTTTTCTATCTCACACCAACTGTACCTAAGACATGCGACGCTTATGTATAAATGTTTGAACGGTCTAGCTCCTGTGTACTTCCAGAGTTTGTTTACCTTGAGGTGTAGTATTCACAGCCTTAACACCTGGCGTAATGACAAGGTGTAGGTCCCAAGTATAGGGCTGCCCTTGCACAAGATGCCTCGCAATTTGATTTATGCGCACGTTAGTCTTTTTTTTTCATTTTTTTATGTAAATCAAATTTTTCTTATTATAATTTTGATCTTTTTTCTTCATTGTAATTTATAAGTTATTATAGCCAAGAAAAGGTGTTAATTAGTTTTCAAAATCCTCAGCAGAAAATCAATAAATGTATTTGTAATTTCATTCTATCAAGCGTTCGGGTAAGTCAGTGTTCACCTTGCGCTCTTATTGCGTAGGCCCACAAATTGTTATGGAACTTCAACGTTCATGTGGCATAAAATAGACATTTACGAATCCCAACGACACATTTTATCTCAGCAACCTATTAATTCAAAAATGAAGGATAAAAGACTTCTTGCAACTAATGGTCAGCTAACAAGTATTGGCTCCTATAAGATTCTTAAGTGACTTTCCTTCTAATCACTTCCCTACCCTGCGTGTAGCTAAATAGGCAAGGACTTTTCTTGGTCGCCTATGTAACGGTATAGATCGGGTAACAGTCTGACATGTACAGCTGATGGCTCAAAACCCTATTTAGCTTGAGAGGTGGGGAGAACAAAGTGCCCGCGCTCAATTTAAACGCTAATGACTTTTTAATATGCAAGCAAAAGTCACCAAACCTTGTTACTTTCCCTGAAATTCATCTAGAAACAGTTTGGTGTGACATGTCCTTGTTCAACAAATTTGATGTTGCCATGGCAACCATATTTTGATAGGTGCTTTTTTACAATTTCAAGTTTTACTGTTCTAAATTAAAAATTTTATTTCCATTTCGCTAACTTTACATTTTTACACCATTTCAGAAGTGTTCTTATGTTGCTTTTCAATGCTTTTTGTCTAATGTTAATGGTTTCTCAAGTTTTGGAAAAAGCAAGCAATTACGTCAGGTGACGTCATCAAATGTTGTTATTGGACCTCAAAGGAAACAAGAAACAAGTCTTAACCTCGGACGTACCTTTGTACGTCCGAGGTTAAGACTTGTTTCTTGTTTGCTCTAATATGATTCCTCATCAGCACCTGCCATTTTCAGTAGCTGTACGCATATTCCTTAGACACATTTTGACTTAAGTTTGGTGAGAATCGTTTACTACGGTTACGAGATATGACGTCATAAGTAGCAGGTGGTCAAACCATTTTTGAGTAAAGGTGCGTGTTGTAAGGTGATAAAAGATAAAAAGCAAAGTGCCTAATTATGTCATATTCCACATGTCTAGCATTAAATATGTCAATTTCCGCCTTTTTATGATAACTTCTACAATACAAGATGGCAGCGTCAAGCCCCCCAGCAGCGCCACAACCCATAATATATATCTCATCTTGTAGAGCACATAACAGACGAAAGGTAAAATCTTTTCAAAACATGGTAACATATAAGAAACCCAAGAGGGGTTCCATCACCCCGCACCTCCCATTGTACCACGCTACGACTTGGCCAAAAAAAGCCTTCGCTAAATTTAATTGTGCTATATGTTACATTTTAATATCATTTTGATCATTCATTCATTGGTTTAAATTACTTTTGGACCAATTTTGGTGGTTTTCAGAGGTTTTGACAAAAACATGAAATCTTAGATGACGGATTTAGGATGGCCGTCATTTTGGCAATAATGACGTATTACCCACATCATGTGGTGACGTCATCAGGTCATGTAGCGAACTTCAAAAGAAAGATTTTTGGACGTGCTATCGAAGTTTCGTTGTCGTAGCTTTAACTTTCTTGGAGTTAAGAAGGGGGCATATATAGATAGCAACTTTTAACTGTTACTACCGTTTATTTGAACAGATGATATTGAATGGCGCGAAATAAATTAAAAATACCGTTCACCTCTACAATGTACATAAATAGTTTAAAACAATTAAAGCCACCGGCATTAAGACCCCACTTGGAACCCTCTAGCTAATAAAGTTTAGGCCGAGATCAGCACGTTTTGTCATTTTCGCACTGGGCGCAGCACTTTTTAGCGATTTTCAGCAAAGTGCACGAGTTTGTACGAAGCAGCGTTTTCAGCCCAAGTACAGCACATTTTGTCATTTTCGCACTGGGCGCAACACATTTTAGCTCTTTTTAGCAAAGTGCACGAGTTTGGACAAAACAGCGTTTTCAGAACGAGATCACCATCTTTTGTCATTTTCGCACTGGGCGCACCACTATTTAGCGACTTTCAACAAAGTTTAGGAGTTTGTACAAAACAACTTTTCAGCCCAAAATAAGCACATTTGTCATTTTCGCACTGGGCGCACCACTTTTTAGCACTTTTCAGCAAAGCGAACCAATTTTTACAAAACAGCGTTTTCAGCCCTAGGTCAGCATGTTTTGTCATTTACGCACTTGGCACACCACTTTTTAGCGTTTTCAGAAAGTGCACGAGTTTGTACGAAACAGAAGTTTTCAGCCCAAGATCAGAACGTTTTTTCATTTTGGCACAGAGCGCCCTTCTTTTTAGCCATTTTTAGCGAAGTGCACGAGTTTGTAAAAAACAGCGTTTTCAGCCCTAGATCAGCATGTTTTGTCATTTTCGCACTGCATGCAGCACTTATTAGCGATTTTCAGCAAAGTCCACGAGTCTGTCAGAAAAGGCGTTTTCTCCCCGACATCAGCACGTTTTGTCATTTTCGCACTGGGCGCAACACTTTTTAGCGATTTTCAGCAAAGGTTACGAGTTTCTACAAAACAGGGTTTTCAGCCCTCGATCAGCACGTTTTGTCATTTTCGCACTGGGTGCCCCACTTTTTAGGGATTTTAAGCAAAGTGCACGAGTTTTTACAAAATAGTCTTTTTAGGCCGAGATCAGCACGTTTTGTCATTTTCGCACTGGGCGTAGCACTTTTTAGCGATTTTAAGCAAAGTGCACGAGTTTGTACGAAACAGCGTTTCCAGCCCAAGATCAGCACATTTTGTCATTTTCGCACTGGGCGCAACACCTTTTAGCTCTCTTTAGCAAAGTGCACGAGTTTGGACAAAACAGCGTTTTCAGAACGAGATCACCATCTTTTGTCATTTTCGCACTGGGCGCACCACTATTTAGCGACTTTCAACAAAGTTTAGGAGTTTGTACAAAACAACTTTTCAGCCCAAAATCAGCACATTTGTCATTTTCGCACTGGGCGCACCACTTCTTAGCACTTTTCAGCAAAGCGCACCAGTTTTTACAAAACAGCGTTTTCAGCCCTAGATCAGCATGTCTTGTCATTTACGCACTTGGCACACCACTTTTTAGCGTTTTCAGAAAGAGCACGAGTTTGTACGAAACAGAAGTTTTCAGCCCAAGATCAGAACGTTTTTTAATTTTGGCACTGGGCGCACTTCTTTTTAGCCATTTTTACCGAAGTGCACGAGTTTGTACAAAACAGCGTTTTCAGCCCTAGCTCAGCATGTTTTGTCATTTTCGCACTGCATGCAGCACTTATTAGCGATTTTCAGCAAAGTCCACGAGTTTGTCAAAAACAGCGTTTTCTCCCCGACATCAACACGTTTTGTCATTTTCGCACTGGGCGCAACACTTATTAGCGATTTTCAGCAAAGGTTACGAGTTTCTAAAAAACAGGGTTTTCAGCCCTCGATCAGCTCGTTTTGTCATTTTTGAACTGGGTGCCCCACTTTTTAGGGATTTTAAGCAGAGTGCACGAGTTTTTACAAAATAGTCTTTTTAGGCCGAGATCAGCACGTTTTGTCATTTTCGCACTGGGCGTAGCACTTTTTAGCGATTTTCAGCAAAGTGCCCGAGTTTGTACGAAACAGCGTTTCCAGCCCAAGATCAGCACATTTTGTCATTTTCGCACTGGGCGCAACACATCTTAGCTCTCTTTAGCAAAGTGCACGAGTTTGGACAAAACAGCGTTTTCAGAACGAGATCACCATCTTTTGTCATTTTCGCACTGGGCGCACCACTATTTAGCGACTTTCAACAAAGTTTAGGAGTTTGTACAAAACAACTTTTCAGCCCAAAATCAGCACATTTGTCATTTTCGCACTGGGCGCACCACTTCTTAGCACTTTTCAGCAAAGCGAACCAGTTTTTACAAAACAGCGTTTTCAGCCCTAGATCAGCATGTTTTGTCATTTACGCACTTGGCACACCACTTTTTAGCGTTTTCAGAAAGAGCACGAGTTTGTACGAAACAGAAGTTTTCAGCCCAAGATCAGAACGTTTTTTAATTTTGGCACTGGGCGCACTTCTTTTTAGCCATTTTTACCGAAGTGCACGAGTTTGTACAAAACAGCGTTTTCAGCCCTAGATCAGCATGTTTTGTCATTTTCGCACTGCATGCAGCACTTATTA
Source organism: Siderastrea radians (assembly GCA_964017195.1). Lineage (NCBI taxonomy): Eukaryota > Metazoa > Cnidaria > Anthozoa > Scleractinia > Rhizangiidae > Siderastrea > Siderastrea radians. The sequence goes on along the minus strand of OZ024888.1, from coordinate 22,302,832 downwards.
GCGATTTTCAGCAAAGTCCACGAGTTTGTCAAAAACAGCGTTTTCAGCCCTCGATCAGCATGTTTTGTCATTTTCGCACTGCATGCAGCACTTATTAGCGATTTTCAGCAAAGTCCACGAGTTTGTCAAAAACAGCGTTTTCAGCCCTCGATCAGCACGTTTTGTCATTTTCGCACTGGGCGCAACACTTATTAGCGATTTTCAGCAAAGGTTACGAGTTTCTACAAAACAGGGTTTTCAGCCCTCGATCAGCACGTTTTGTCATTTTCGCACTGGGTGCCCCACTTTTTAGGGATTTTCAGCAAAGTGCACGAGTTTTTACAAAATAGTCTTTTTAGCCTGAGATCAGCACGTTTTGTCATTTTCGCACTAGGCGCAGCACTTCTTAGCGATTTTCACCAAAGTGCACGAGCTTGTGCAAAACAGCGTTTTCACCCCAAGATCAGCACATTTTGTCATTTTCGCACTGGGCGCAACACATTTTAGCTATTTTCAGCAAAGTGCACGAGTTTGGACAAAACAGCGTTTTCAGAACGAGATCAGCATCTTTTGTCATTTTCGCACTGGGCACACCACTTTTTAGCGTTTTCGGAAAGTGCACGAGTTTGTACAAAACAGAAGTTTTCAGCCCAAGATCAGAACGTTTTTCATTTTGGCACTGGGCGCACTTCTTTTTAGCCATTTTTAGCGAAGTGCACGAGTTTGTACAAAACAGTCTTTTTAGCCCGAGATCAGCATGTTTTGTCATTTTCGCACTGCATGCAGCACTTATTAGCGATTTTCAGCAAAGTGCACGAGTTTGTCAAAAACAGCGTTTGCTGCCCGACATCAGCACGTTTTGTCATTTTCGCACTGGGCGCAACACTTATTACCGATTTTTAGCAAAGTGCACGAGTTTGTCAAAAACAGCGTTTTCTCCCCGACATGAGCACGTTTTGTCATTTTCGCACTGGGTGCACCACTTTTTAGCGATTTTCAGGAAAGTGCACGAGTTTGTACAAAACAGTCTTTTTAGCCCGAGATCAGCACGTGTTGTCATTTTTGCACTGGGCGCACCACTTTTTAGCGACTTTTAACAAAGTGCACGAGTTTGTACAAAACAGCGTTTCAGCCAAAAATCAGCACGTTTTGTCATTTTCGCACTGGGCGTACCACCTTTTAGCACTTTTCAGCAAAGCGCACCAGTTTGTAAAAGACAGCGTTTTTAGCCCTAGATCAGCATGTTTTGTCATTTTCACACTGCGCACACCACTTTTTAGCGTTTTCATCAAAGTGCAAGACTTGGTTCGAAACAGACGTTTTTAGCCCGAGATCAGAACGTTTTGTCATTTTTTCACTTGGCGCTCTACTTTTTAGCCATTTTTAGCCATTGCAAAACAGGTTTTCAGCCCGACATCAGCACGTTTTGTCATTTTCGCACTGGGCACACCACTTTTTAGCGTTTTCAGCAAAGTGCACGAGTTTGTAGGAAACAGAAGTTTTCAGCCCGAGATCAGCACGTTTTGTGATTTTCGCACTGGGCGCACCACTTTTTAGTGATTTTCAGCAAAGTGCACAAGTTTGTACAAAACAGCGTTTTCAGCCCAAGATCAGCACATTTTGTCATTTTCGCACTGGACGCAACACTTTTTAGCTATTTTCAGCAAAGTGCACGAGTTTGTACAAAACAGCGTTTTCAGAACGAGATCAGCATCTTTTGTCATTGGGCAATGGGCGCTCCACTATTTAGCGACTTTCAACAAAGTGCAGGAGTTTGTACAAAACAAGTTTTCAGCCTAAAATCCGCACATTTGTCATTTTCGCACTGGGCGCACTACTTTTTCGCTATTTCCAGCAAAGTGCACGACTTTGAACAGAACAGCGTTTTTAGAACGAGATCAGCACGTTTTGTCATTTTCGCACTGGGCGCACCACCTTTTAGCGACTTTCAACAAAGTGCACGAGTTTCTACAAAACAGCGTTTTCAGCCCTAGATCAGCATGTTTCCTCATTTTCGCACTGCGCAGACCACTTTTTAGCGTTTTCAGCAAAGTGCACGAGTTTGTACAAAACAGACGTTTCCACCCCGAGATCAGAACGTTTTGTCATTTTGGCACTTGGCGTACTACTTTTTAGCCATTTTTAGCAAAGTGCACGAGTTTGTGCAAAACAGCGTTTTCAGCCCGAGATCAGCACGTTTTGTCATCTTCGCACTGGGCACACCACTTTTTAGCGTTTTCAGAAAGTGCACGAGTTTGTACGAAACAGAAGTTTTCAGCCCAAGATCAGAACGTTTTTTCATTTTGGCACTGGGCGCACTTCTTTTTAGCCATTTTTAGCAAAGTGCACGAGTTTGTACAAAACAGTCTTTTTAGCCCGAGATCAGCACGTTTTGTCATTTTCGCACTGGGCGCACCACTTTTTAGCTATTTTCAGCAAAGTTCACGAGTTTGTGCAAAACAGCGGTTTCAGAGCGAGATCCGCACGTTTTGTCATTTTTGCACTGGGCGCACCACTTTTTAGCGACTTTCAACAAAGTGCACCACGAGTTTCTACAAAACAGCGTTTCAGCCGAAAATCAGCCCTTTTTCTCATTTTTGCACTGGGCGTACCACTTTTTAGCACTTTTCAGCAAAGCGCACCAGTTTGCGCAAAACAGCGTCTTCAGCCCTAGATCACTTTTTTTTATCATTTTCGCACTGAGCACACCACTTTTTAGTGTTTTCAGCAAAGTGTACGAGTTTGTAGGAAACAGACGTTTTCAGCCCGAGATCAGCACGTTTTGTAATTTTGACACTGGACGCAACACCTTTTAGCGATTTTTAGCAAAGTTCGCGAGTTTGTACAAAACAGCGTTTTCTGCCCTCGATCAGCACGTTTTGTCATTTTGGCAGTGGGTGCACCACATTTTTAGCGGTTTTTCAGCGAAGTGCACGAGTTTGTACAAAAGAGCGTTTTCAGCCCGAGATCAGATCGTTTTGTCATTTTCGCCACTGGGCCCACTACTTTTTAGCCATTTTTAGCAAAGTGCGCGAGTTTGTAATAAACAGTCTTTTTCGCCCGGGCTCAGCACCTTTTGTCATTTTTGCACTGGGCGCAGCACTTTTTAGCAATTTTCAGCAAAGTGCACGAATTTTTACAAAACAGCGTTTTCAGCCAATGATCAGCACGTATTGTGATTTTCGCACTGGGCGCACCACTTTTTAGCAATTTTCAGCAAAGTGGACGAGTTTGTACAAAACAGCATTTTCAGCCGAAGATCAGCACGTATTGTCAAGTTCGCACTGGGTGTACCACTTCTTAGCGATTTTAAGGAAAGTACCTCAGTTTGTGCGAAACATCGTTTTCAGCCCGAGATCAGCACGTTTTCTCATTTTCGCACTGGGCGCACCGCTTTTTAGCGTTTTCAACAAAGTGAACGAGTTTTTACGAAACAGAAGAATTCAGCCCGAGATCAGAACGTTTTGTCATTTTCGCACTTGGCACCCTACTCTTTAGCCATTTTTAGCAAAGTGCACGAGTTTGTACAAAACAGTCTTTTTAGTCCGAGATCAGCACGTTTCAACATTTTTGCACTGGGCGCACCACTTTTTAGCGATTTTCAGCAAACTGCACGAGTTTGTACAAAACAGCCTTTTCTGCCCGACACCAGCACGTTTTCTCATTTTCGCACCGGGCGCACCACTTTTTGGCGATTTTTAGCAAAGTACACGAGTTTGTCCAAAACAGCGTTTTCAGCCTGAGATCAGCACGTTTCCTCATTTTCGCACTGGGCGCACCACCTTTTAGGAATTTTAAGCAAAGTGCATCCAAATTGTTCAAAACAGCGTTTTCTGCCCGATATCAGCACGTTTGCTCATTTTCGCAGTGGGCGCACCACTTCTTAGCGATTTTCAGTGAAGTGCACCAGTTTGTGCAAAACAGTGTTTTCAGCCCGACATCAGCACGTTTTGTCATTTTCGCACTGGGCGCACCACTTCTTAGCGACTTTCAACAAAGTGCACGAGTTTGTACAAAACAGTAATTTCAGCCCGAGATCAGCACGTTTTGCTATTTTTGCACTTTGCACACCACTTTTTAGCGATTTCAGCAAAGTGCACGGGTTTGTACAAAACAGCGTGTTGAGCCCTCGATCAGCACGTTTTGTCATTTTCGCACTGGGCGCACCACTTTTTAGCGATTTTCAGCATTGTGCACGAGTTTGTACAAAACAGCGTTTTCAGAACGAGATCAGCATGTTTTGTCATTTTCGTAGTGGGTGCACCACTTTTTAGCGACTTTCAACAAAGTGCACGAGTTTGTACAAAACAGTCTTTTTAGCCCGAGATCAGCACGTTTTGTCATTTTTGCACTGGGCGCACCACTTTTCAGACCCTCTTCTAGAGCTTGGACTAAATGAGGTTGGCCCACAAGATTATCAGTGTGTCTTAATCGCGTGTGAAAATAACGTTCGTGCACTCCCATCTTTTCACTGCACGGGTTCACATAGGAGTGAATATCAAATTCAAAGGCTCCGTAAGTTTGAGGATGAACTTCACCTCCCCTTTTTTGAAGAAGTTGACTTTCAAAGACCTGCTGGCATTCAAATCCATCCATGACTTCATTGCTTAACACATCTTTCCTAATTTCTTGCCCGAGAGCGTCCATAGTATTCTTCATTGTCATTTTGTCCTTCTTTTTCATCTTGGCCTTGTAGCAAACACAAGACTCTCTTGCGTGATAAACCGCTTAGACCTGCTGCGTCTTTTACTTGTTCTCGTGGCATCGTAGTTCATTTTCACAGAACTGAAGCATGTGGCGCCTTTTATGAAAAAAACGAGAGTCACCTGTCTTTTGTCTGAGAAGCAATCAGTTTGGGGGGAAACGTTACAGGTACTGCTTCCCCTTTCCCTTTTTTCTCAGAATCCTTTACGATGGAAGGGGTATAAAAACCGAAAGCACCCTTGTCATAGGCTCAGTCACACAGTCAAGATGATGCAGAGACCGAGGAAACCTTTGCAAGATCTGAGTAGTTTCATAAACGTTTCATAAAAGATTAAGAGGGCAGAATTAGACGAGGAGTGGCAAGCGGACGTCCTCTGGTTTCGTAGTCATCTCAAGTTGGACGTAGACCAAGAGAACGCCCGTCTGTTTGTCAGATTTTACTGGAGCGTGATGGATGCGGACAGGAATGCCTCCCGCGCAGACGCCAGAAGAAGGTTCTGGGAGAGATGTTGAAGAGTGAGATCGTGCCTTACGTTTATAAGAACAAGGTGGAGTGTTTGGACCACTCGTGCAGGTCGACTTCCACGGAGAACTTTGAGGCACTCGACTTTCACCTGCAACTCAAGATTGCCAAGTTTCATGGCAGTTGGCGTTTACAGGCGATGGTCGAGTGTTACGAGAACATCAAGGAGGACCGAAAAGATAAGAATCGTTTGAATGAACATTTGACTTTTTATTGATTCGATTTGTTACACAAGTCCCGGGAGTCAAGAAAGAAAGAGACATCATGTATATTAATTAAAAAGTTTTTAATTTACAATTCAGTGTCCCTGTCCGTGTCTTGCCACGCAGCCTTAGCGAGTTCTAAGCGTTCCTCTTTTTTGCCTTTTTACACTATAAACGGTTTTTTTAAAAGGATGACTCAAACGTAACGCTTATGGGAACCACATCTTCTTCAGCACAAAAGAGGTTCTTTTTGAATTAAGTACCTATGTCTTCACAAGAGCTGACCCGTTTAATGTTTTTCACAATTGCATTTCTTCCAACGTGACTCGCGTGTCTTCTTTATCGTCAGGGAAACGAAAAGTGCGCTTGGATAGGGCTTTGATTTCTTGTTGGTGTCCGCGTCAATGTGTCGGGAACCAATCGGAGCACTGCTTTGGTGGAGAGTGGGTAATGAGACGGACGGTACTAGATTTGAGTGGGAATGTAGAACACAATTACATCTAAACTTTTGTCCAGGGCCTTTTCGACTGTCTATCGAGAGCCCCTTTTAAGACGTTTGGCGTCGTTTCTCAAAGGGCTCGAGCATTTTCTATAATCTAGTCATTGCTCTGCAATAATTGACGCACGTTATTAATTCCAGTTATGATTTACACTTGCATGAAATCCTTTCTGAACTACAACCAAGAAGGTGAGACCCCAAGACTGGTACAACTACCTTAAGAGGCCTCCATCAGAGAAACCAATGATTACTTGTGTGGGAAAAGACACATGTTGGTGATTCAACCTCACACAGAAGTTTTTCACACGGGAAAAGTACTGGTACCTGAAGTGCGAATCAAAATGCGCTTGTACTTTAACAGCCCTGCGCTCCTTCTAAATGGAGTGGGACTCGCAGGCCGTCTTCAACCTGAAGACATCGAGATGCGCTTTCATCTTTGCCAACTGAGACTGTATGAAGCAGTGTACAAGATCCTATTTGCTAAGAGACACAATGAAAGAGAACTGGCATCCTACCTCTACGTAAAGTGAAAGCCGGACCTTCAACATGCAAGGCAATCAAGCGAGCGTTCAATGGAGATGTGAACCAAGACTTCTCCTGCTTTCGTAAATTTAAGTTAACTTTCATTCGCCAAATGAAATACCCTATTAAAACCTGGAACTGTCACAGACCAATGATGCCCGAAATGTGTTGGGTTACTTGCGTTTTGTCCAAGCTCTGGTATAAAAAACAAGGCAACATGCTCCACCGAAATCAATTGGGGCATTAAAAACACTGCTCTCTGTTATGTTTGACTATGTAGCCAAAGGATGTCCGACAGCAACATTTTCAGACCCAGACAAACGGGAGTAATGTGCAATTGGATTATTTAGCTCGAGAAGACCTTCAATTGAGAAAGCGTTTTCTTAGCGGACCGTGGCTTCTGACCGTTTACCCTCAAAACCTGACAAAAAACAACCGTGCAATTACATTGTCAACACAACTGGGTGAGCACTGGTTGACTCTATGGACGTACCACCAAATCTGTGAAGTCATAGATAGTTACGTTAACCTTGGAAACGTAAGAACAAGCAACTCCCTTAAGAGCCTGGAAGTATGTGGTGACCAATGCAAAGTCCCTGCAAGCCATCATCAGTAAGAGTTGTGGAAATTACACCTTGCTCTTTTTAAAACCCAATGCCTGTGCACGCACGGTAGGAGAATATTTGACCTAATTTCAGCACACCATTCTATAACAGTGATGACCAAGCCGGTCAGATGGTCAAAGAATTGATTTGTAATGAGTGATTATCCTTAACATTGTTGTTAATAGAAATAAAAGAAAACAGTCCGTGTTCTCCTTTTTGTGTAGGTGTAGAGAGTCTTAGCAAGAGCCTTTCCCTTTCACACCCTGTCCAGTATTCTATTGGTGGGTCCTTCCGCCTGTGTTTAGATTTGCTTTGAAAAGATCATGGGAGACTACTACCATTCCATCCCTCTAGAGACAGAGAGAGAGAGAGAGAGAGACAGAGAGAGAGAATTTGGTTCAACATCGCCGAGGAAAAACCACTCAACAGGCCATTCGAAAGTACAATGTACCCTATTTTCGTGAACTGATTTGGACCCTGGAATATCGAGCACGGCAGATGATGATGGCACTTGACGTCCTCCACAAGCTCACAAGCTTACGCAAGCGTCTCATCGTTTCACCTGCAGGGTTAGGCCCCCTGCCCAATCGTGTCTCTCCCGCCACCGTTCAAGAGAACCTGGGAAACCCAGCTCACATTGACGAAGCCTGGGATTAAGTGGAAGTGGGAGACATGACAAGATATTTGGCATCCCTCTCCTCAGCACCCACTGGCATAGGTCCAGTGGGTTTTTGAACCCCTTCCACGGGATCAAGCAACCCCTCTTCAGGTGCTTGGATCTCATCAGAAAGCTGACACAGGGGGAGTCCTTGACTTTCTTCAGGAGCCTGAACCCCACGAACTCCATGTGCCTCGATGAACAACAACAGCCCCCCGTTGCTGTGGTCCCTTCTGCTCAGCCACGTCTCAACTGTGGAGTAGTGATTGAACGGCTGAGGCAACTACTCAATTCCCCTGACTTGGGACGACAACTTGATCAAGTAAGAGCCATTATTCTTACTGTCTAAGCACGTAGGAGTAAGAAAAAACAATTTTTAATTTTTTTGTCCTCTCTCGTCGCCACCATCGTCATTGAATGATTCACCTTATGGCTTTGTTCGTACATGCATCGGTCATTCCTACTTTTCGAGTCGACGTTGTTCACACAGAACTCCACCCTGACTAAATGTAATCCATAGAATTGTCAACCTCCTGGAACCTTGGAACCGTTCTTATTTGCAACGAGCACTGGAGACGATCGGGGCCCTTCCTACGATTGGTTTGTTTTCTAGCCATAAGGCAAAGGAAGAACTCTGAGGATCCATTCACGGCCCTCTTCTTTCAGGTCACTCTTGACTCTTAGACTGATTATAAGGCGAAAGAATGAAATTTCAAATTTCAGTTTCAAAGTATTTTTTCCACACACTTTTTTTCAGCTACGTTTTCAGATGTCCTACAATGAACTTCTTTTTCGTTCGTCAACGCATCAAATCGGTTTAACAGAATTTTTTGACTGTTAACAAATCCATCTTTTGTTTGGCTGAGCTGTGCAATCACCGGTGATTTTTTCTTTTATCAAAGTACCCTTTTCATCCACCACCCCTTCTACAAGACTTGTTGTTACTCTCCCTGAAAACCGCGAGCTAACTGAACAAGAACGATGTCTTCTTAGCAAGGATCTTTCGTGTATCCCAACTAGAGCCCACAATGACGAATACACAGCAAAAGCAGACTGCGAAAAGTTTTTCTGCTGTCTTCGTCTGAAGGCGTATTTTAGTTCGGACCCATCAAACGCCACAGCACCAAGTCAACCATCAAATCAGTGTGAGGACCCTTTCAAGACCTTAAAACATTCACCTTCCAACTGGACACCACCTCCTGGAAAATTTGCAGCATTTGACTATTACATCTGCAAATGCCGCTGCGAAATCAAAATGCTCGACTTCAAACAGCGGGTCTCTAAAACAAACCTATCCCACTAGAAAAAGAAGCCCTTTTCTCTCTACGACAACGCAAAGACGTTGTAACCAAACCGGCCGACAAAGGCGGTGCTGCTGTAGTAAGGGCATGTGACCTTTACATCCAGGAAGCTTAAAGACAATTGTCAGACGCAGCCTATTATCATAAGCTAGATTGTAGTAGGGCGGATATGTGCAGATTTTGCCCTGAATTGTTCATTTTGCGTTCAAAGCAACAAATTCTCAGAAATGATAGAATTTTTTATAGTTGTAAATACTTGATATACTGCCATCGCAAAATTTTCTACATAAGTGAGGTTTTTGAACTTTTTCCAAAATGGTCACCATCTTGACCGGAAGTGGAATTTGGTATTACCGGAAGTGTCCTTTTTTCTACTTAAATTAATTCTGATGTTGGATAAAACGAGTCCTTGCCTATTTTCAAAAATTTCCGCTTGGAAAATAATGCATTACTATTTGGTCAAATGGAAGCATTTTCTTCTAAGCCGCATATGAAATTATCCTTAAACTGGAAGAAATGTTGATGCTGAGAAGTATTAAAAAATAAAGATATTGTTTCTGACCTATGATGTTGTTTCGTTTTTAGTATGTACACAATAATTGGAAGAAATTTGTATAATACCCAGAATGCTCTATAATTTGCACATCAGATCCGCCATCTTTGTTCAGATCGCCATGTGTATGACTGCTAACGCTAACCGTAAGTATCCACCAGACCAGTGTACTGTTTTAAGGAGAGAAACTTGATAGAATAAAATATAAACCTTAAGGAATTTACATAACATACAGACATTTCAGTGAAACTTAGGAAAAAAGGGTGACGGGCCTGCGCGGCTCCCACGCGCGTGTTTTAGCCTTTTAAAATGGCTTAAAAATTTAAGGACATTCGCGCGAAAAACTTCTGCAATACAGATTTTTTCATACTTTGGCTACAGTCAGATAATGAGTTACCTATGTCAGAAATGCAAAAAAATTGGGGGGTCACCGACTTTGTTTTCAAAATAAAGCACGTGGAAAACTACCCCAATTTCAACAAATCTGCCCTCGCAACTCGACATGGCCTCAGTGCTTGTTAGTTGAAAAATATTAAAAATGATTCGCTGTAGACCGACTTTCTTAGTCAAATTTTCTTTAAGTGGGACTGTCAAGTAAATAATGTGAGCTGGTGTCATCCTTTTAGTTAAACTCATCCTCTAAGATGGACTTTTGCAAACACCGTGCAGCTACAATAATAGCATAATTCGATGATGTGAGGGCAGAAAAGTTGAAAAAATCAAACTTCCACAATACAGATTTTCTTTAATTTTTCTCAAAACGTAGAATATTGACAGAGAAAGTGAATTATCAAAAGAAAATATGGGGTCACCGAACGTTTAAGAGAGTTAAACCCCTGCATAGATACTAAAGTGCCCACTAGCGCTATATATCTCCACATTTCTCCAACAGCGCGCGCGCATGACGTGGCAGTGAATTGCGTGCGCAGTAAGAATGCGCAGAAACAATTTAGCGTGAACGTCCTTAAGCCAGAAGTTGTAACTGCAGTTTTGATTTGTGATTCTCTTTTTAGTGTCTAAAAGAGTACCAGGCCTGCGCGCCTCCTGCGCGCCTGGTTTAGCCTTTCTAGAGTTTTGAATTGTTCTCACGAGTATATTTTTGACGGAACGCTCTCTTTTGTACGATATTAGGGGCGGTTTGTTAAAAATGTCGTTTAGCAACAGGAATTCGTTAAAACTCTTACGCGCCTTCACTACAGAGAGATCGATCGTTTGAGAATTAAAATCAAACAAGGCAAGATGCCAATAGCTCCTAGAAAGAACTCAAGTACTGTTGTAAATAAGAAACCACATTTCAATAAGTTAACACACTCGGCGCCTAGTGAAAACATTGTAACGCTTGAGCGTGTACATAAGGTAGCCGAAAGCATCAACAAGAAAAGTTCAGAGTTCGGCGAAATGATGTCAAAACTAGATGACATTCAGAATAAACATGTTGAACAGTATACATGTCTCTTTTCTGAGTCCCAATACGAATACGGGTCCACTAAGAAACCATCCAAAGCAAACTCAATTAAAAGAAAATCAAAAAAGCCAACAAAAATCAATTCACTTAAAGAAAAGGCAAAAACGCCACCCAAGGTCAGCTCAACAAAAAGGCGAAAAGAAGGCAGAAAAACCAAACAAAAAAATTTAAAAACGCCTTTAGAGGCAAACAAAAAACACATAAAAAACCTCTCGGATAAAAAGCTTACAAATGACCAGTTTAACTTACTGGCGAAAGGGCTAAAATACATTCCCACTCCCGTGACAAACAAGATGCAAACCAAAAACAACTCTTGCGTGACGTCGATCATTTCGTGAGAAGAATGTGTCTCCAATACATTTTTCACGGGGAAACCACAAGACCTCATCCTTTCCACGTTAAATCTACATGGAAGCCACAAGTACAACCATCCGTAGCCCTTGAAAGCTATTTAGAAGAGGTCAAAATTAAACTAGCAGAACTAGAACTCAAAAATCCAAAGGATAATCTTAATGCCGCTGAACGGGAGACACTTAAGACGATTTCCGCTCAACGTTCGAGCAGTAAGTGCAAAAATTAAGTTACCAAAAAAATACTTGCAGCACTGTCACATTTTGAGAACAGATAAAAAGAACTTATCGTTACTTTTGGTCCCAAGCTGACCCCACGAGAGAAAATTGGATTTGAAGTTATCCATATTTCAATTAAAAAGACGCTTCATGTCAGTTCAAAACAATATGGGGCCCGTTTTCAGCATACTTTTACGAGATTTGAAATTAATTTTCTTGAGAATGCTTGAGAATTTCATCGCGGGGTCACTTGGGCAAGTGAACTAGAGTGAGATGTTTCAAATAGCATTTAGAATGTTACCGTGCTATGAGTAGTTTTTTGGTAAATATTTTTTGCACTTATTGCTCGAACGTTGAGCGGAATCCGTCTTAGCACCCTAAAGCGTGACATCAAAATTAACCTTCAAAAGGCTGACAAAGGAACTACATCTGCAGTTCTAAACATTGAGGACAAAATTAAAGAAGGTCAAACCCAGCTAGATAACAGGGAACACTACAGACCTCTTGTGAATCCTTTGGTTTTCAACAGCTTATTAGCGGACTCTATCTTGGAAACCACATAGATGAAATGACCAAATATGGCTTTGTCAAACACCGCAACCGCCTCATATTCCAACATTCTACACCCTAACAAAGATACACAAACCGACCCCAGTCGGGAGACCTATTATTCATTCGTCGATAAACTCCTTCAGCCTATGGCACAACAGCAAAAGTCATATCTAAAAGATACAACTCACTTCATCAGTTTCTTAGAGAAAACGAAGGTACCAGAAAACACAATCCTTGTTTCAATGGACGTTATGAGCTTATGTACAAATATACCACAAGAGGAACTTAGAATAAACATAAAAAAACGAACCTCCTATCGCTACACGACTACTGCAAAGAGCACTCAAACTTATCCTAGCGGAGAACTCCTTCCAGTTTACTGGAAAAACTACGTACAAATATATGGGACTGCCACGGGCACCAAAATGGCGGTTGCTTTCGCCAATATTTTTATGGCTAAGGTAACCAGAGAAGAGATCACACAGTTCATTGAACAAGCTAACAAACAACATCAAACTGTCAAGTCTACAGCTGAAGTATTCAAAACAGAAACAGACTTTTTGGACACTACTGTTTACAAAGGTGAAGGATTTAGAAATGAGTCGGTGCTAGATGTACGCACCCATTTTAAGCCCACTGAGACATTTCAGTGCACCCATTCTTCAACCTGCCATCCACCAGGAGTGAAAAGAGGCTTCATCAAAGGAGAGGCTCTAAGACTACTCAGAACTAACTCTTCTAAAACATTCTTTGAAGAGAGCGTTACAAACTTCAAAACACATCTTCTTGAGACTGAGAGGATGCCCAGAAAACTTTATTCAAACAGCCCTCTCAGAAGTTACTTTTGAAGACAGGAATCAAGCCCTCCGACAAAAACAAAAACAAGAAAAGAAAATCTTGCCCTTTGTAACGCAATAACACCCAGCGGTGCCTAACTTAAAACCAATACTCATGAACAGCTGGCATTTCATAACACAGCAACCGTTGGTAAACGACATTTTCAAGGAACCTCCCCTCAAAGATATACTCGTGAGAACAAAACTCTAGAAAGGCTAAAACACGCGCGCAGGAGGCGCGCAGGCCTGTTACTCTTTTAGACACTAAAAAGAGAATCACAAATCAAAACTGCAGTTACAACGTCTGGCTTAAATTTTTAAGCCATTTTAAAAGGTTAAAAGACGCGCGTGGGAGCCCCGCAGGCCCGTCACCCTTTTTAACTTTGTTGAAAAAAACTTGACCTGTTGAAAACCATAACCAGCAGTCAATTGCATTTGAATGTATAAGATGTATCTGTAACTCAAACATATTATAAAAGTCGTTTTTAAGAGCAGGATAGCCAAACAGGATGTAATTATGATGAAAGAGGCAATATAATTATTATAAAATGGAAATAAAGAGGTTTTTTAGACAGATAAAGGTTATTTTACGATTTATACACCACTTCCGGTTTAAAGTAACGGCCATTTTGATTATTTTATGTCTTTGTATCAGTCTTGTGTTCTGTGGCTCCAAATTACAGCAAAATTGTTCATATACTAAAGCTAGATTCCTCTGCCTGCTTCAGGACCGTTTTCAAGGCAAACAACCAAATATTAGGGCTTTTCTATTAAGTTACAATTCCACTTCCGGTTCAAGATGGCGGCCATTTTGAAACACCCTCTTAATTCAGCTCACGTCAACTTTTCGCAGTGGCACTATATCAGATATTCATCAACACCAAATTTCCACCAAATTTTGTGCTTTTAACAGAAAGTGAAAAATTCCAGCTCATATCCGCCATACTATTGTGATCTTACCATGGACCGTAATAAGAAAGTGCTAGTTGCTGAGGTCGTCCATGACGCCATTTCTAAACTGGAACTTCCACCATCAACCACCAATTTAATTGTTGACCACCTCCGTGATTCAAAATTCTACCTCCTTCCCAAGATTCATAAGCCAGGCAACCCTGGCAGGCCTATAGTATCAGCTTGTAACTTTGCTACTGAACTCCTAGCCACTTATCTCGATATGATCACCAAGCCTCTTGTAGAAAACCTACCGAGCTACGTCAAAGACACTAATCACATGCTTGACATTGTCGAATCTTTTCGTTTCTCCGGCACCCACAATTATGTGTTCAACATGGACATCAAGTCATGTTTCGACACAGCATGGAAGCAAGATTAATCTTCCGTCACAAGACTTTATAACCAAGTGAAATGAACACTGACTTTGCATTTCTCTGATAGTTAATTTTTAGCGCGCGTGCGTGTCGTAGATTCATTTTTGACTTTCAAAATTAACCGACACGCGTTATTGCTTAACGCCATTATTTCTCACTGAAATAATGACGACATTTTCTACTTCAAGCGCAGAGACACATTTAAAGTTACATCAATAATATCTCGAATTACATGCGCTATACAGTTTTTATGCAATTTTCCGTTTAAAGTACTTTCCTACTGTGACTTTAACATCAAGAATGCCACATCCAAGTAACTTCATGAGACATTTAAAGAGCGAACTCAACAGCAAAGTCAGCCACTACCATGAGATATCTAAAAAGGGGGCCCCTTCATCTGGGAGACACAATATTTGACAAAACACGGTTTTCCAGCCACGTTGGTTTCCTAAGCAGATGCCTACGTCACGGGCTAATACCTAATGGATTTCACATCAATTTTCACGACATCGAACCTTTGACAAGGAAACTCTACTCAATACAAGAGGCAAGCAGATATTGTTAGAAAGCACTTCTTTCGTTGCCTTATGCGTGCAACCATCGTATCCATGCAACATAGATGTCAATCATTAACTATTGCTATTGATGATATCCGCAACGAACTGAGATCCACATGTAATGACCCAGACTATCACTGAAAACCTTGAGACGATGTCTTCTTAGGAAGGGTCTTTCGCGTATCCCAACTAGAGCCCACGATGACAAATACACAGCAAAAGCAGACTGCAAAAAGTTTTCCCGCCGTCTCCGTCTGAAGGCGCATTTTAGTTCGGACCCATCAAACGCCAGACCCCCAAGTCAACCATCAAATAAGTGTGAGGACCCTTTTAAGACCATAAAACATTCACTTTCCAAGATGTTCACTACAAGATGCTCGATTACAATTAGCGGGTTACTAAAACAAACCTATCCCCACTAGAAGATGAAGCCCTTTTCTCTTTACGACAACGCAAAGACGTTGTAGCCAAACCAGCAGACAAAGGCAGTGCTGTTGTAGTATAGGCTCGAGACCTTTACATCCAGGAAGCTGAAAGGCAATTGTCAGACTTAGCTTTTTATCAAAGCTAGATCGTGATCTTACCCTTGACCATAATAAGAAAGTTGCTGAGGTTGTCCATGACGCCATTTCTAAACGCGAGGTTCCACCAGCAACCACCAATTTAATTTTTGACCACCCCCGTACTTCAAAATTCTACCTCCTTCCCAAGATTCATAAACCAGGGAACCTGGGCAGACCTATAGTATCAGCCTGTAACTGTCCTACTGAACTCCTAGCCACTTCCCTCGATATGATTACCAAGCCTCTTGTAGAAAACCTGCCCCGCTACGTCAAAGACACTAATCACATGCTTGACATTGTGGAATCTTTTCGTTTCTCTGGTACTTCCAATTATGTGTTTGCTATGGACATCAGGTCATTGTATATCGTTATACCCAATAACGATGGCTTACGAGCACACACACTTAATCAACAAACGTACTAAGCTCAAACCACCTACCCATTCCCTGATCTGCCTTGCCGAGCTCGTCCTTACCCTTAATACCTTCTCCTTCAATGGCGAGTATTACCAACAAACTGGAGGCGTGGCGATGGGAAGCTGTTTCGGTCCGAACTATGCGTGTTCATTCGTTGGCCACATTGAAAAGCAGAATTTCCAGCAGTACAAAGGAAAAACACCTGACCTCTACAAGCGCTACATTGACGAATAGTGGGTGCAGGGTCGGGCACCAAAGAGGACTTCCTACATAATTTTCATCCAAGCCTGAAATTCACTTGGGCCATCTCAGACGACAAGCTTCCCTTCCTGGGTCTCTATTTGACTCCATCCTCTAACCGCCTAATCACTACTTTTTACTATAAAGAGACAGACTCCCACTCTTATCTCAATTAGTCATCCTCACACCCAGTTGGTTGCAACAACTCAATTCCTTATAGCCAATTTCTCCGCCTGAGAAGGATCTGCAGTGAAGAAGAATACTTCACAACTAAAAGTGAAGAAATGACTTCATTTTTCATACGTCTAAGGATTTTTCCCATTTTTTACTTCAAGCGCAGAGATACTAATCTACAGTTGCATCAAGAATATCTCTTTTACATTGGACGAGTGGATCTCACGGCTTACCAAATTTCCTAACTTTCCTCATAGATCATTACATGAAATCTTTCGCCTCTTGGGGTATGCGCCATCTTTTGGCCAAGATCTTTGTAGGGCTTCCTTTCATCTGCACATGGACATCCCTGTGAGCATCCTGTGTAAGGAAAACCAAGACACCAGGACCCAACAAGAAGTGTTACGCATTCTTTATCTCTTCTAGCTACATTACGTCTTTAATCCCCACATTTCACGTTAGGACATGGCTAGGACATTGACTTACAAGATTTTAGTCTCCTGATTAATCTAATAAGGGAGACAACAAATGAACTTCATAGATGGTGGAGCAGGCATACGCTGGCGCTCTGTATGTGGGTTGCTAAGGTGATTTTTGATTGAGAGCTGTCAAAAAGTTCATTGATAGTTCGTCCTTATTCAACATCAAAATGTGACGTCATTTGCGAATTTTTAGTTCCGGTATCACGTCAACAACCTCCTTCACCAATGACATCCCTTCCCTGTGTCACGTGGTATCTTGCGTCGCCAATCATAACTCGCCCATCAAAGTAAGGGTAGCGCACATAGGAGAAAGTACCTTACTACTCGCGAGAATCGCTTGTCAGACGCATGACCACAACCTGAATTTTCTTGTTTGTTTTGACTTTGCTTTCAAAAGGCATAGTGGCAGGACGAGTGTGTTTTCCTTGGAGAATTTGGATAATGTGTAGGAGAACCATCACCCTGCTTGAAAGAAGTCGTCCTCTGGTGGACTTGTCTGCTAGGTACCTTAAGACGCACACTAGCCAAGGGAGGTTACACGGCCAGACCTTAACCGGGTTTCTCTAGCATAGAGCAACTCAGAGTATTGCTAGTTATCCCTAGATGGGATGCTAGTCCATCACAGGGTTACCCCTACCAGTGTGTCGCTGGTGGCCATTTCATACACCTGGATAAAGAGAGACAATGTGGGTTAAGTTCCTTGTTTAAGGAAAGAACACGAATTCAGGGACTGGCTCGAACAGACAAGAACTCAAACACATTAACCACTACACCACTGCACCCATAGGACTTGACTGCTAGCTAACAGTTAAAGACTAGAACGTTGATGCTCACTATCTACCACTCCTTATGCCCAAATATGGTCATAGACTTTTCTAATGGATCAGCCTTTATGTACACACTACACGGGAGGTGCCTGCGGTGTGAATCGTTTGACTGAGGAACTTGCGATACAAGTAGAAGTAGTCATAGGTCCTGCACATTCTCCAAAAACATCACTCCTATTGCAAGTCAAATGTTAGTGCATGGAGATCTTTTCGTCGACCATGCCACTCAAAAGTGACTCAAGAACCATCCCCGAGGAGGTTATGTCTGTCAAATCTTGAAACCTAACTATTTTTTATCATCAAAAAAATAGTGTAGCATCATCTCCGTTATCAACAGACATGATTACGTTATGAAAACAGAACCCGTCAGTACTTAGGAACAAACAGCGCAGAGACATTATTCGTTTCTTAAATTACGTCAAAAATAACGAGGCATTTGATAAGTGAAGCCCTCTCTTTTTGTCTTCTCTTTCTCAATAGGTTTCGTCGTCGGCCATGACGGCACAGTAGCAGATGATAAAGTGATTGGCACCATCTCTATTCAATTTCAGTGATGGGTGTGCACAAACTCTCAACACATCCTCCATCCAAGCATCTTCCACCTCTTTCCTTTCAATCATGGTCGTCTCTTGCTCCGTTGCCACTTCCAAAATCCTGTACCCCTTTCGATTACTAAACCTACTTAAATCATGCAGACCCACTCTGAAACCTTATGCCATCTTGGCTGGAGTAAACTACCCTTTGACTGGTGTCCCGTTAATTGTCTTTATACTGCTATACCCCAAAGTTAAAGAAAAAACGAAAGAAAAGAAAAAGGGAAAGGAGGACCCCCTCTTTTGTACCCTTTCCCAAGAAACCAAGTGACCTGAGTCGACTGTATAAAAAGAGGTGCTTTGGCTCTCTGGTTCTTTTTTCTCAGTGACCTGAGCCAGATAATAGATCAGGCAGAGGAAGCAGATCTTAGTAGTGTGTCACGTAAGACGTCCTGTCTTTGCTACTAGAACAAGAAGAGGATGACTCTTGATGATAAGAGCACCTCTTTTTATACAGCGGTAGTTGTATTGATCCTAATGCAGAGTAAGCGTTCGAAGTTGACCTTCAACCTGATGTGGAACGGCATTTAAACACAATTGCGTCAAACGGGCAATTTTGTGGACTGCTTCATCCAGTAACTACCGACAAAGGATGCAATGAGCCATCAATCGTGTGTTGGACACTCGCATAGCTGACTAGGACCAGGGGTATTTCACCCTTGACTTTTCTATAATTTCTAAGGAGGGGCATTGCGGGCGGGGGAGTGGCTTTGTGGTGGGTTGTGCGAGTGTGAGCTCCTACAACGTTTGGCTGATGCTTTGAAAGGGAGGGAGCAATTTGAAGGTGTCAACTCTCCATCGCACAAATTAAAACCGGGGCAACAGAGTCCTTGAAATAAAACAAAAAAGATATCTTGTGTGGTACTGAGACCCAGGTGATTACAAGAGGTGCATTTGCAAACAACAAGTAAGAGATTTATTATCCAACTCAACTGTACAATATTTTGGGATTTTTGTACTCTTTTTGCGCGCCTTCTGTACAATAACTAATACAGTTGGATGGTATACTTACTTACTTACTTACTTACTTACTTATTTACTTACTTACTTATCCTCTTTGTTACTTATGGAATTGAGGTCGTCCCCTAGAACTCGCCATCTGACCTTATGTGTCCATTCTATCAACACTACGTCAATGCCCAGACCTATCGCTGATTCCTACAACGAGCTACTAATCTTCAAGAGATCCAAGAGTAGAAGAAGGAGAAAAACTGAAACACCAGCCAAACGTTGGAGAAGCCGCTTAACTTCAGACACTCCAGGCGAACAAAGAAAAGGAGGAAGAGGAAGAGAATGAGGACAGACCACTGCCACTTCACGTCACGGAAGCCATGCAACGTCAAGATTATATTCCCAATCTAGTGATAACTGAGAGGGGGAATCATGTTAGACCTTTTGCTCCAAAGCGGAACATTGTATCTGTGATTTTCTTCAGTGGTTAGACACATTGATCGAAGAGGACACTCATCAAATAAACGTTCCTAGCCAGAATTAGGTGCTGCAGTTATTTCGTGGTCTGCAAATAACATGCTTAGAATTTTGGTATCTCGGAACACAAAAAAGGTACTTTCCTCACAAGTTGAACAAAAAGATCAGCTCGAAGCCACGTCGCCCAAAGACCGTTCAACCTTTCAAAAGTAGTACCAAGAACAGCGAGACCAAGGCGTCGTGTTTGATTTTCAAGTAGAGTTGGTGACCTAGTGCGAATCGGAGATCAGGTTACTGAAGATAAGGTGTCCGACGTTTAAGGTGATTCCATTTAATTGCATTGCGCACCCTTTCTGCGCATCATTTTTCCCGTGGTTAGCGCGCAGCGAGCGCGCGCACTTTCGGAACTTGGTAGGTTTTAATGAAAACTGAGTTGTTTAGAGAAATAAATGGTCGTTTTGTCCTAATTGAGCACGGTGACCCCCATTTTTTATTGTATAAACTCAATGAGGACAGTGTTCCCAAAGCCAAACAGAAAAGTTGGCAAAAATCTATGATCAGATTTTGCACAGTTTAAAAAAATCCCTACGAAAAAAGCCATTTAGGGTAGAGGACCGCACATCAATCTACCTTTGTCACCGTCTACTGTTTGAGTTTCCAGAAAATTTGAAGCTTTTCGGCCATGTTTTGTGCAACACAGATGACTATACATATGTAGAAAGTCGCCCAGAATGTCTTGTCATTTTCGCACTGGGCACACCACTTTTTAGCGTTTTCAGCAAAGTGCACGAGTTTGTACCAAACAGACGTTTTCAGCCCGAGATCAGAACGTTTTGTTATTTTTGCACTGGGCGAACCGCTTTTTAGCGATTTTCAGCGAAGTGCACGAGTTTGTACCAAACAGACGTTTTCAGCCCGAGATCAGAACGTTTTGTCATTTTCGCACTGGGCGCACTTCTTAGTAGCCATTCTTAGCGAAGTGCACGAGTTTGTACAAAACAGTCTTTTTAGTTCGAGATCAGCACCTTTTGTCATATTTTGCACTGGGCGCACCACTTTTTAGCGATTTTCAGCAAAGTGCACGAGTTTGTCAAAGACAAAGTTTTCTGCCGGACATCGGCACGTTTTGTCATTTGCGCACTGGGCACACACTTTTTAGCGTTTTCAGGAAAGTGCACCAGTTTGTACGAAACAGAAGTTTTCAGCCCGAGATCAGAACGTTTTGTCTTTTCCGCACTAGGTGCACTTCTTTTTAGCCATTCTTAGCGAAGTGCACCAGTTTGTACAAAACATTCTTTTTAGCTCGAGATCAGCACCTTTTGTCATTTTTGCACTGGGTGGACAGTTTTTAGTGATTTTCGGCGAAGTGGACGAGTTTGTACAAACCAACGTTTCCAGAACGAGATCAGCATGTTTTGTCATTTTCGCACTTGGCGCACCATTTTTTAGTGACTTTCAACAAAGTGCAGGAGTTTGTCCAAAACAGCGTTTTCAACCCGAGATCAGCACGTTTTATCATTTTCGCACTGTGCACACCACTTATTAGCGATTTTCAGCAAAGTGCACGAGTTTTACAAAACAGCGTTTTCAGCCCTAGATCAGCATATTGTGTCATTTTCGCTCTGGGCACTCCACCTCCTAACGTTTTCAGCAAAGTGCATGAGTTTGTCCAAAACAGCGTTTTCAACCCGAGATGAGCACGCTTTTGTCATTTTTGCATTGGGCCCACCACTTTTTTGCACTTTTCACCAAACTGCACAAGTTTGTACAAAACAGCGTCTTTAGCCCGAGATCAGCACATACTGTCATTTTTGCACTGGGTGCACCACTTTTAACCTCTTTTCAGCTAAGTGCACGAGTTTCTCCAAAGGGCAAAACAGCGTTATTAGCCCTAGATCAGCATGTTTTATCATTTTCGCACTGTGCACACCACTTTTTAGCGTTTTCAGCAAAGTTTACGAGTTCGTACAAAACAGCGTTTTCAGCCCGAGATAAGCATGTTTTACCATTTTCGCACTGGGCGCACCACTTCTTAGCTATTTTCAGCAAAGTTCAGCAGTTTGTACAAAACAGCGTTGTCAGAACGAGATCAGCATGTTTTGTCATTTTCGCACTGGGCACGCTACTTTTTAGCGGTTTCAGCAAAGTGCACGAGTTTGTACGAAAGAGACGTTTTCAGCCCGAGATCAGTACGCTTTGTCATTTTCGCACTGCTCGCACTACTTTTTAGCGACTTTCAACAAAGTGCACGAGTTTGTACAAAACAGCGTTTTCAGCCTATGGTCAACCCGTGTTGTGATTTTCGCACTGGGCGCACCACTCCTTAGTGATTTTCAACAAATTGCATGAGTTTGTAAAAAACAGCGTTTTCAGCCCTAGATCAGCATGTTGTGTCATTTTCGCTCTGGGCACTCCACCTCCTAACGTTTTCAGCAAAGTGCATGAGTTTGTACAAAACAGCGTTTTCAGCCCGAGATGAGCACGCTTTTGTCATTTTTGCATTGGGCCGACCACTTTTTTGCACTTTTCACCAAACTGCACAAGTTTGTACAAAACAGCGTCTTTAGCCCGAGATCAGCACATACTGTCATTTTTGCACTGGGTGCACCACTTTTAACCTCTTTTCAGCTAAGTGCACGAGTTTCTCCAAAGGGCAAAACAGCGTTATTAGCCCTAGATCAGCATGTTTTATCATTTTCGCACTGTGCACACCACTTTTTAGCGTTTTCAGCAAAGTTTACGAGTTTGTTCAAAACAGAGTTTTCAGCACGAGATAAGCATGTTTTGCCATTTTCGCACTGGGCGCACCACTTCTTAGCTATTTTCAGCAAAGTTCAGTAGTTTGTACAAAACAGCGTTGTCAGAACGAGATCAGCATGTTTTGTCATTTTCGCACTGGGCACAGTACTTTTTAGCGGTTTCAGCAAAGTGCACGAATTTGTACGAAAGAGACGTTTTCAGCTCGAGATCAGCACGCTTTGTCATTTTCGCACTGCTCGCACTACTTTTTAGCGACTTTCAACAAAGTGCACGAGTTTGTACAAAACAGCGTTTTCAGCCCATGGTCAGCCCGTGTTGTGATTTTCGCACTGGGCGCACCACTCCTTAGTGATGTTCAACAAATTGCACGAGTTTGTAAAAAACAGCGTTTTCACCCAGAGATTACCACGTTTAGACATTTCGGCACTGGAAGCACCACTTTTTACCCATTTTCAGCAAAGTGCACGAGTTTGTGCAAAACAGAGTTTTTAGCCCGAGTTCAGCACGTTTTGTCATTTTCGCACTGGTCGCACTACTTTTTAGTGATTTGCAGTAAAGTGCACGAGTTTTTACATAACAGCGTTTTCAGCCCATGATCAGCATGTTTTGTCATTTTCCCACCGGGGCACCACTTTTTAGCGACTTTCAACAAAGTGCACGAGATTATACAAAACAGCGTTTTCAGCCCAAGATCAGCACGTTTTTTCATTTTCGCACTGGGCGTGCAAGTTTTTAGCACTTTTCAGCAAAGTGCGCGAGTTCGTACGAAACAGCCTTTTCAGCCCGAGATCAGAACGTTTTGTCATTTTCGCACTTGGCGCCATACGTTTCACCCATTTTTAGTAAAGTGCACGAGTTTCTACAAAACAGTCTTTCTACCCTGAGATCAGCACCTTTTAGCTTTTTTCAGCCAAGTGCACGAGTTTGTACAAAACAGCGTTTTCAGCCGGAGATCAGTGTGTACTGTCATTTTTGCACTGGGTGCACCACTTTTTAACTCTTTTCAGCAAAGAGCACGAGTTTGTTCAAAGAGCAAAACAGCGTTATTAGCCCGAGACCAGCACGTTTTATCATTTTCGCACTGTGCACACCGCTTATTAGCAATTTTCAGCAATGTGCACGAGTTTGTACAAAACAGCGTTTCCATCCCTAGATCAGAACGTTTTGTCATTTTCGCACTGGGCACACCACTTTTTAGCTTTTTCAGCAAAGTGCACGAGTTCGTACGAAACAGAAGTTTCCAGCCCAAGATCAGCAAGTTTTCTCATTTTCGCACTGTGCACACCACTTTTTAGCGTTTTCAGCAAAGTGCGCGAGTTCGTAGGAAACAGCGTTTTCAGCCCGAGATCAGAACGTTTGGTCATTTTCGCACTTGGCGCCCTACGTTTCAGCCATTTTTAGTAAAGTGCACGAGTTTCTACAAAACAGTCTTTCTACCCTGAGATCAGCACGTTTTAGCTTTTTTCAGCAAAGTGCACGAGTTTGTACAAAACTGCGTTTCCAGCCGGAGATCAGCACATACTGTCATTTTTGCACTGGGTGCACCACTTTTAACCTCTTTTCAGCAAAGTGCACGAGTTTGTTCAAAGGGCAAAACAGCGTTATTAGCCCGACATCAGCACCTTTTATCATTTTCGCACTCTGCACACCACTTATTAGCGATTTTCAGCAAAGTGCACGAGTTTGTACAAAACAGCGTTTTCAGCCCTACATCAGCATGTTTTGTCATTTTCGCTGTGGGCACTCCACTTCTCAACGTTTTCAGCCCGAGATCAGCACGTTTTGTCATTTTCGCACTGGGCACACCACCTTTTAGCGTTTTCAGCAAAGTGCACGAGTTCGTACGAAACCGAAGTTTTCAGGCCAAGATCAGCACGTTCTGTCATTTTTGCTCTGGGCACACCACTTTTTAGCGTTTTCAGCAAAGTGCTCGAATTTGTACAAAACAGAAGTTTTCAGCCGGAGATCAGCACGTTTCCTCATTTTCGCACTGGGTGCACCACTTTTAAGCGATTTTCAGGAAAGTGCACGACTTTGTACAAAACAGCGTTTTTAGCCCCACATCAGCATGCTTTGTCATTTGCACTCTGGGCACACCACTTCTTAGCGTTTTCAGCAAAGTGCATGAGTTTGTATAAAAAGCGTTTTTCAGCCGGAGATCAGCACGTTTTGTCATTTTCGCACTAGGGGAACACTTTTTAGCTATTTTAAGCAAAGTGCACGAATTTGTACAAAACAGCGTTTTTAGCCCGAGATCAGCACGTTTTATCATTTTCGCACTGTGCACACCACGTCTTAGCGTTTTCAGCAAAGTGCTTGAGTTTGTACAAAACAGCGTTTTCAGCCGGAGATGAGGACGTTTTAACATTTTCGCACTGGGCGGACCACTTTTTAGCGATTTTCAGCAAAGGGCATCAGTTTGTCCAAAACAGCGTTTACAGCCCGAGATCAGCACCTTTCCTCATTTTTGCACTGGGGAACCACTTTTAAGCGATTTTTAGTAAGTGCACGAGTTTGTACAAAACAGCGTTTTTAGCCCAAGATCAGTATGTTTTGTCATTTTCGCACTGGGTGGAACACGTTTTAGCTTTTTTTAGCAAAGTGCACGAGTTTGTGCAAAACAGCGTTTTCAGCCCGAGTTTAGCACGTTTTATCATTTTCGCACTGTGCACACCACGTCTTAGCGTTTTCAGCAAAGTGCTTGAGTTTGTACAAAACAGCGTTTTCAACCGGAGATGAGGACGTTTTAACATTTTCGCACTGGGCGGACCACTTTTTAGCGATTTTCAGCAAAGGGCATCAGTTTGTCCAAAACAGCGTTTACAGCCCGAGATCAGCACCTTTCCTCATTTTTGCACTGGGGAACCACTTTTAAGCGATTTTTATTAAGTGCACGAGTTTGTACAAAACAGCGTTTTTAGCCCAAGATCAGTATGTTTTGTCATTTTCGCACTGGGTGGAACACGTTTTAGCTTTTTTTAGCAAAGTGCACGAGTTTGTGCAAAACAGCGTTTTCAGCCCGAGTTTAGCACGTTTTATCATTTTCGCACTGTGCACACCACGTCTTAGCGTTTTCAGCAAAGTGCTTGAGTTTGTACAAAACAGCGTTTTCAACCGGAGATGAGGACGTTGTAACATTTTCGCACTGGGCGGACCACTTTTTAGCGATTTTCAGCAAAGGGCATCAGTTTGTCCAAAACAGCGTTTACAGCCCGAGATCAGCACCTTTCCTCATTTTTGCACTGGGGAACCACTTTTAAGCGATTTTTATTAAGTGCACGAGTTTGTACAAAACAGCGTTTTTAGCCCAAGATCAGTATGTTTTGTCATTTTCGCACTGGGTGGAACACGTCTTAGCTTTTTTCAGCAAAGTGCACGAGTTTGTCCAAAACAGCGTTTTTAGCCCAAGATTAGCACATTTTGTCATTTTGGTACTGAGTGCAACACTTTCTAGCTTTTTTCAGCAAAGTGCACGAGTTTGTGCAAAACAGCGTTTTCAGCCCGAGTTTAGCACGTTTTTTCATTTTCGCACTGGGCGCACCACTTTTTAGCGATTTTCAACAAAGTACCTCAGTTTGTCCAAAACAGCGTTTTCAACCCGAGCTCAGCACGTACTGTCAATTTTGCACTGCGTGCACCACTTTTAAACTTTCTTAGCAAAGTACCAAGTTTGTCCAAAGAGCAAAACAGTGTTATTAGCCCGAGATCAGCACGTTTTATCATTTTCGCATTGTGCACACCACTTCTTAGCGTTTTCAGCAAAGTGCATGAGTTTGTACAAAACAGCGTTTTCAGCCGGAGATGAGGACGTTTTAACATTTTCGCACTGGGCGGACCACTTTTTAGCGATTTTCAGCAAAGGGCATCAGTTTGTCCAAAACAGCGTTTACAGCCCGAGATCAGCACCTTTCCTCATTTTTGCACTGGGGAACCACTTTTAAGCGATTTTTATTAAGTGCACGAGTTTGTACAAAACAGCGTTTTTAGCCCAAGATCAGTATGTTTTGTCATTTTCGCACTGGGTGGAACACGTTTTAGCTTTTTTCAGCAAAGTGCACGAGTTTGTCCAAAACAGCGTTTTTAGCCCAAGATTAGCACATTTTGTCATTTTGGTACTGAGTGCAACACTTTTTAGCTTTTTTCAGCAAAGTGCACGAGTTTGTGCAAAACAGCGTTTTCAGCCCGAGTTTAGCACGTTTTTTCATTTTCGCACTGGGCGCACCACTTTTTAGCGATTTTCAACAAAGTACCTCAGTTTGTCCAAAACAGCGTTTTCAACCCGAGCTCAGCACGTACTGTCAATTTTGCACTGCGTGCACCACTTTTAAACTTTCTTAGCAAAGTACCAAGTTTGTCCAAAGAGCAAAACAGTGTTATTAGCCCGAGATCAGCACGTTTTATCATTTTCGCATTGTGCACACCACTTCTTAGCGTTTTCAGCAAAGTGCATGAGTTTGTACAAAACAGCGTTTTCAGCCGGAGATGAGGACGTTTTAACATTTTCGCACTGGGCGGACCACTTTTTAGCGATTTTCAGCAAAGGGCATCAGTTTGTCCAAAACAGCGTTTACAGCCCTAGATCAGCACCTTTCCTCATTTTTGCACTGGGGAACCACTTTTAAGCGATTTTTAGTAAGTGCACGAGTTTGTACAAAACAGCGTTTTTAGCCCAAGATCAGTATGTTTTGTCATTTTCGCACTGGGTGGAACACGTTTTAGCTTTTTTCAGCAAAGTGCACGAGTTTGTCCAAAACAGCGTTTTCAGCCCGAGTTTAGCACGTTTTTTCATTTTCGCACTGGGCGCACCACTTTTTAGCGATTTTCAAGAAAGTACCTCAGTTTGTCAAAAACAACGTTTTCAACCCGAGATCAGCACGAATTGTCAATTTTGCACTACGTGCACTACTTTTTAACTATTTTCAGCAAAATGCAGGAGATTGTCCAAAGAGCAAAACAGTGTTATTAGCCCGAGATCAGCACGTTTTATCATTTTCGCACTGTGCACACCACTTATTAGCGATTTTCAGCAAAGTGCACGAGTTTGTACAAAACAGCGTTTTCAGCCCTAGATCAGCATGTTTTGTCATTTTCGCTCTGGGCACTCTACCTCTTAACGTTTTCAGCAAAGTGCATGAGTTTGTACAAAACAGCGTTTTCAGCCCGAGATGAGCACACTTTTGTCATTTTCGCATTGGGCCCACTACTTTTTTGCTCTTTTCACCAAACTGCACAAGTTTGT
This sequence comes from Siderastrea radians, assembly GCA_964017195.1. Lineage (NCBI taxonomy): Eukaryota > Metazoa > Cnidaria > Anthozoa > Scleractinia > Rhizangiidae > Siderastrea > Siderastrea radians. The sequence goes on along the minus strand of OZ024888.1, from coordinate 22,275,256 downwards.
AGAAAACAGCGTCTTTAGACCGAGATCAGCACCTACTGGGAGCACCACTTTTAACCTCTTCTCAGCAAAGTGCACGAGTTTGTCCAAAGGGCAAAACAGCGTTATTAGCCTTAAATCAGCACGTTTTATCATTTTCGCACAGTGCACACCACTTATTAGCAATTTCCAGCAAAGTGCACGAGTTTGTACAAAAAAGCGTTTTCAGACCTAGATCAGCATGTTTTGTCATCTTCACTCTGGGCACACCACTTCTTATCGTTTTCATCAAGGTGCATGAGTTTGTTTAAAACAGCGTTTTTAGCCCGAGAACAGCACGTACCGTCGTCATTTTTGCACTGGGTGCACCACTTTTTAACTCTTTTCAGCAAAGTGCACGAGTTTTTCCAAAAAGCAAAACAGCGTTATTAGCCCGAGATTAGCAGGTTTTATCATTTTCGCACTGTGCACACCACTTATTAGCAATTTTCAGCAAAGTGCACGAGTTTGTACAAATCAGTGTTTTCAACCCTAGATCAGCATGTTTTGTCATTTTCGATCTGGGCACTCCACTTTTTAAAGTATTCAGCAAAGTGCATGAGTTTGTACAAAACAGCGTTTTCAGCCCGAGATGAAAACGCTTTTGTCATTTTCGCATTGGGCCCACCACTTTTTTGCGCTTTTCACCAAAGTGCACGTTTCCAGCACGAGTTCAGCACATACTGTAATTTTTGCATTGGGTGCACCACTTTTGAACTCTTTTCAGCAAAGTGCACGAGATTGTCCAAAGAGCAAAACAGCGTTATTAGCCCGAGATCAGCACGTTTTATCATTTTCGCACTGTGCACACCACTTATTAGCGATTTTCAGCAAAGTGCACGAGTTTGTTTAAAACAACGTTTTCAGCCCGAGATCAGCACGTACTGTTATTTTTGCACTGGGTGCACTACTTCTTAACTCTTTTCACCAACGTGCACGAGTTTGTCCAAAACAGCGTTTTTAGCCCAAGATTAGCACATTTTGTCATTTTGGCACGAAGTGCAACAAATTTTAGCTTTTTTTCAGCAAAGTGCATGAGTTTGTACAAAACAGCGTTTTCAGCCCGAGATGAGCACGCTTTTGTCATTTCTGCATTGGGCCCAAAACTTTTTTGCACTTTGTACAAAACAGCGTTATTGGCCGGAGATCAGCACATACTGTCATTTTTGCACTGGGTGCACCACTTTTTAACTCTTTTCTTGCAAGTGCACGAGTTTGTTCAAAATAGCATTTTCAGCCCAAGATCAGCACCTTTTATCATTTTTGTACTGGGTGCAAGACGTTTTAGCTTATTTCAGCAAAGTGTTCGAGTTTGTACAAAACAGTGTTTTCAGCCCGAGATCAGCACGTACTGTCATTTTTGCACTGGATGCACCACTTTTTAACTCTTTTCAGCAAAGAGCATGAGTTTGTACAAAACAGCGTTTTCAGGCCTAAATCAGCATGTTTTGTCATTTTCGCTCTCGGCACTCCACTTTCTTAACGTTTTCAGCAAAGTGCATGAGTTTGTACAAAACAGCGTTTTCAACCCGAGATGAGCACGCTTTTGTCATTTTCGCATTTTGCCTACCACTTTTTCGTGATTTTCTACAAAGTACCTCAGTTTGTGCAAAACAGCGTTATAAGCCCTAGATCTGCACGTTGTATCATTTTCCACTGTGCACACCACTTATTAGCGATTTTCATTAAAGTGCACGAGTTAGTACAAAACAGCGTTTTTAGCCTTAGATAAGCATGTTTTGTCATTTTCACTCTGAGCACACCACTTCTTATCGTTTTCAGCAAAGTGCATGAGTTTGTCCAAAACACGTTTTTATCCCGAGATCAGCACGTTTTAACATTTTCGCACTGTGCGGACCACTTTTAAGCGATTTTCTGCAAAGGGCATTAGTTTGTTCAAAACAGCGTTTTCTGCCCGCAATCAGCCCGTTTCCTCACTTTCGCATTGGGCTCACCACTATTTAGCGATTTTCAACAAAGTACCTCAGTTTGTAAAAAACATCGTTTTCAGCCCGAGATCAGCACATATTGTCAATTTTGCACTGGGTACACCACTTTTTAACTCTTTTCAGCAAAGTGCACGAGTTTGTCGAAAGAGCAAAACAGCGTTATTAGCCCGAGATCAGCACGTTTTATCATTTTCGCACTGTGCACACCATTTATTAGCGATTTTTAGCAAAGTGCACTATTTTGTACAAAACAGCGTTTTCAACCCTAGATCAGCATGTTTTATCATTTTCACTCTGGGCACACCACTTCTTATCGTTTTCAGCAAAGTGCATGAGTTTGTACAAAACAGGGTTTTCGGCCCGAGATCAGCACGTTTCCTCACTTTCGCACTAGCGGCACCACTTTTAAGCGAGTGAACGATTTTGTCCAAAACAGCGTTTAAAGCCTAACATCAGCACGTTTTATCATTTTGGCACTGTCCACCCCACTTATTAGCGATTTTCAGCAGAGTGAACGAGTTTGTCCGAAACAGTGTTTTCCGACCTAGATCAGCATGTTTTGTCATTTTCACCTTGGGCACACCACTTCTTATCATTTTCAGCAAAGTGCATGAGTTTGTTTAAGACAGGTTTTTAGCCAGAGATCAGCACGTACTGTCATTTTTGCACTGGATGCACCACTTTTTAACTCTTTTCAGCAAAGTGCACGAGTTTGTCCAAAGAGCAAAACAGCGTTATTAGTCCGAGATCAGCACGTTTTATCATTTTCGCACTGTGCACACCACTTATTGGCGATTTGCAGCAAAGTGCACAAGTTTGTACAAAACAGCGTTTTCAGACCTAGATTACCATGTTTTGTCATTTTCACTCTGGGCACACCACTTCTTACCGTTTTCAGCAAAGTGCATGAGTTTGTCCAAAAAAGCTTTTTTTGTCCGAGACCAGCACGTTTTAACATTTTCGCACTGTGTTGACCACTTTTTACCAATTTTCAGCAAATAGCATCAGTTTGTTTAAAACAGCGTTTTCTGCCCAAGATCAGCACGTTCCCTCACTTTCGCACTGGGCGCACCACTTTTTAGAGCTTTTCAGCAAAGCGTACGAGTTTGTACGAAACAGCGTTTTAAGCCGTAGGCCAGCAAGTTTTGTCATTTTCGCTCTGGGTACTCCACTTCGTAACGTTTTCAGCAAAGTGGATGAGTTTCCACAAAACAGCGTTTTCAGCCCGAGATGAGCACGCTTTTGTCTCTTTCGCATTGGCCCACCACTTTTTAGCGCTTTTCAGCAAAGCGCAAAAGTTTGTACAAAAAAGCATTTTTTGCCCAAGATTAGCACGTTTTCTCATTTTGGCACCAGGTGCAACACGTTTTAGCTTTTTACAGCAAAGTGCACGATTTTGTACAAAAAAGCGTTTTCAGCCCGAGATCAGGACGTACTGTCCTTTTTGCACTGGGTGCACCACTTTTTAACTCTTTTTAGCAAAGTGCACAAGTTTGTCCAAAGAGCAAAACAGTGTTATTAGCCCGATATCACCACGTTTTATCATTTTCGCACTGTGCACACCACTTATTAGCAATTTTCATTAAAGTGCACGAGTTAGTACAAGACAGCGTTTTTAGCTTTGGATAAGCATGTTTTGTCATTTTCACTTTGAGCACACCACTTCTTATTGTTTTCAGCAAAGTGCATGAGTTTGTCCAAAAAACGTTTTTATCCCGAGATCAGCACATTTTAACATTTTCGCACTGTGCGGACCACTTTTTAGCAATTTTTACCAAAGGGTATCAGGTTGTTCAAAAAAGTGTTTTCTACCCGAGATCACCACGCTTTATCATTTTCGCACTGTGCACACCAGTTATTAGCAATTTTCAGCAAAGTGCACGAGTTTGTACAAAACAGCGTTTTCAGCCCAAGATCAGCACGTTTTGTTATTTTTGTACTGGGTGTAACACGTTTAAGCTTTTTTCAGCAAAGTGTACGAGTTTGTACAATAGAGTGTTTTCAGCCCGAGATCAGCACGTACTGTCATTTTCGCTCTGGGCACTCCACTTCTTAACGTTTTCAGCAAAGTGCATGAGTTTGTACAAAACAGCGTTTTGAACCCGAGATGAGCACGCTTTTGTCATTTTCGCATTTTGCCCACCACTTTTTAGTGATTTTCAAAAAAGTACCTCAGTTTCTCCAAAACAGTGTTTTTAGCCCGAAATCAGCACGTTTTAACATTTTGGTACTTTGCAGACCACTTTTTAGCGATTTTCAGCAAAGGGCATTAGTTTGTTCAAAACAGCGTTTGCTGCCCGAGATCAGTACGTATTGTCAATTTTGCACTGGGTGCACCACTTTTTAACTCTTTTCAGCAAAGTGCACGAGTTTGTCCAGAAAGAAAAACAGTGTTATTAGCCCGAGATCAGCACGTTTTATCATTTTTGCACTGTGCACACCACTTATTAGCGATTTTCAGCAAAGTGCATGAGTTTGTACAAAACAGCGTTTTCAGTCCGAGATGAGGACGCTTTTTTCATTTTCGCTTTGGGCCCTCTATTTTTTTGCACTTTTCAGAAAATTGCACAAGTTTGTACAAAACAGCGTTTTTAGGTAGAGATCAGCAGGTACTGTCATTTTTGCACTGAGTGCACCACTTTTTAACTCTCTTCAGCAAAGTGCACGAGTTTGTCCAAACAGCAAAAGCGCGTTATTAGCCCGAAATCAGCACGTTTTATCATTTTCGCACTGTGCAAACCACTTATTAGTTATTGTCAGCAAAGTGCACGAGTTTGTACAAAAGAGCGTTTTCAGCCCTAGATCAGCATGTTTTGTCATTTTCACTCTGGGCACACCACTTCTTATCGTTTTCAGCAAAGTGCATGAGTCAACTTAAAACAGCGTTTTTAGCCCGAGATCAGCACGTACTGTCATTTTTGCACTGGGTGCACCACTTTTAACCTCTTTTCAGCAAAGTGCACGAGATTGTCCAAAGAGCAAAACAGCGTTATTAGCCTGAGATCAGCACGTTTTATCATTTTCGCACTGTGCATACCACTTATTAGCGATTTTCATCAAAGTGCACGACTTTGTCCAAAACAGCGTTTTCAGACCTAGATCAGCATGTTTTGTCATTTTCACTCTGAGCACACCACTTCTTATCGTTTTCAGCAAAGTGCATGAGTTTGTTTAAAACAGCATTTTTAGCTCGAGATGAGCACGTACTGTCACATTTGCACTCGGTGCACCACTTGTTAACTCTTTTTAGCAAAGTCCACGAGTTTGTCCAAAGAGCAAAACAGCGTTATCAGTCCGAGATCAGCACGTTCTATCATTTTCGCACTGTGCACGCCACTTATTCGCGATTTTCAGCAAAGTGCACGCGTTTGTACAAAACAGCGTTTTCAGACAAAGATCAGCACGTTTTCTCATTTTCGTACTGCGTGCAACACGTCTTCGCTTTTTTCACCAAAGTGCACGAGTTTGTCCAAAGAGCAAAACAGCGTTATTAGCCCGAGATCAGCACGTTTATCATTTTCGCACTGTGCACACCACTTATTAGCGATTTTCAGCAAAGTGCACGAGTTTGTGCAAAACAGCGTTTTCAGACCTAGATCAGCATGTTTTGTCATTTTCACTCTTGGCACACCACTTCTTTTCGTTTTCAGCAAAATGCATGAATTTGTCCAAAAATACGTTTTTAGCCCGAAATCAGCACGGTTTAATATTTTCGCACTGTGTTGACCACTTTTTAGCGATTTTCAGCAAAGGGTATCAGTTTGTTCAAAACAGCGTTTCTGCTCAAGATCAGCACGTTTCCTCACTTTCGCACTGGGTGCAACACTTTTTAGCGCTTTTCAGCAAAGCGCAGGAGTTTGTACAAAACAGCGTTTTTAGCCCAAGATTAGCACGTTTTGTCATTTTGGCACTGGGTGCAACACGTTTTAGCTTTTTTCAGCAAAGTGCACGAGTTTGTACAAAAAAGCGTTTTCAGCCCTAGATCAGCATGTTTTGTCATTTTGGCTCTTGGCACTCCTATTCTTAACGTTTTGTAGCAAAGTCTATGAGTTTGTCCAAAACAGCGTTTTTAGCCCGAAATCAGCACGTTTTCACATTTTCCCAATGTGTTGACCACTTTTTAGCGATTTTCAGCAAAGGGCATCAGTTTGTTCAAAACAGCGTTTCTGTCCAAGATTAGCACGATTCCTCACTTTTGCACCGGGCCCACCAGTATTAGCGCTTTTCAGCAAACCCCACGAGTTTGTCCAAAACAGCGCTTTTAGCCCAAGATTAGCAGGTTTTGTCATTTTGGCACTGGGTGGAAGCGAAGTGCATGAGTTTGTACAACTCAGCGTTTTCACCCAGAGATCAGCGCGTACTGTCATTTTTGCACTGGGTGCACCACTTTTTAACTCTTTTTAGCAAAGTGCACGAGTTTGTCCAAAGAGGAAAACAGCGTTATTAGTCCGATATCACCACGTTTTATCATTTTCGCACTGTGCACACCACTTATTAGCGATTTTCATCAAAGTGCACGAGTTAGTACAAAACAGCGTTTCCAGACCTAGATCAGAATCTTTTGCAATTTTAATTCTGGGCACCCCACTTCTTAGCGTTTTCAGCAAAGGGCATGAGTTTGTACAAAACAGCTTTATTAGCCGGAGATGAGCAGGTTTCAACATTTTCGCATTAAGCAGACCACTTTTTAGCAATTTTCAGCAAAGGGCATCAATTTGTCCAAAACAGCGTTTAAAGCCCGAGATCAGCACGTTTCCTCATTTTTGCACTGGTCGCACCACTTTTAAGCAATTTTTAGTAAGTTCACGAGTTTGTACAAAACAGCGTTTTCAGCCCAAGATCAGCACGTTTTGTTATATTTGCACTGGGTGCAACACCTGTTAGCTTTTTGCAGCAAAGTGCACGAGTTTGTACAAAACAGTGTTTTCAGCCCAAGATCAGCAGGTACTGTCATTTTTGCACTGGGTCCACCACTTTTTAACTCTTTTCAGCAAAGGGCATGAGTTTGTACAAAAAAGCGTTTTCAGCCCTAGATCAGCACGTTTTAACATTTAAGCACTGTGCCAACCACTTTTTAACTCTTTTCAGCAAATTGCACGAGTTTGTCCAAAGAGCAAAACAGCGTTATTTGCCCGAAATGAGCACGTTTTTATCATTTTCGCACTGTGCACACCACTTGTAAGCAATTTTCAGCAAAGTGCACGAGTTTGTCCAAAACAGCGTTTTCAGACCTAGATCAGCATGTTTTGTCATTTTCACTCTGGGCACACCACTTCTTATCGTTTTCAGCAAAGGGCATGAGTTTGTCCAAAACAGCTTTTCAGCAAAGCGCACGAGTTTGTACAAAACAGCGTTTTTAGCCCAAGATTAGCACGTTTTGTCCTTTTGGCACTGAGTGCAACACGTTTTAGCTTTTTTCAGCAAAGTGCACGAGTTTGTACAAAACAGCGTTTTCAGCCCTAGATCAGCATGTTTTGTCATTTTTGCTCTGAGCACTCCTATTCTTAACCTTTTCAGCAAAGTGGATGAGTTTCCACAAAACAGCGTTTTCAGCCCGAGATGAGCACGCTTTTGTCTCTTTTGCATTGGGCCCACCACTTATTAGCGCTTTTTAAAAAAGCGCACGAGTTTGTACAAAACAGCGTTTTTAGCCCAAGATTAGCACGTTTTGTCATTTTCGCACTGGGTGCAACTCGTTTTAGCTTTTTTCAGCAAAGTGCATGAGTTTGTACAAATCAGCGTTTTCAGCCGGAGATCAGCACGTACTGTCATTTTTGTACTCGGTGCACCACTTTTTAACTCTTTTTAGCAAAGTGCACGAGTTTGTTCAAAGAGCAAAACAGTGTTATTAGCCCGAGATTACCACGTTTTATCATTTTCGCACTGTGCACACCACTTATTAGCGGTTTTCATCAAAGTGCACGAGTTAGTACAAAAAAGCGTTTTCAGCCCTAGATCAGCATCTTTTGTAATTTTCACTCTGGACACACCACTTCTTAGCGTTTTCAGCAAAGTGCATGAGTTTGTACAAAACAGCTTTTTCAGCCGGAGATGAGCAGGTTTCAACATTTTCGCACTAAGCAGACCACTTTTTAGCAATTTTCAGCAAAGGGCTTCAGTTTGTCCAAAACAGCGTTTAAAGCCCGAGATCAGCACGTTTTGTTATATTTGCACCGGGTGCAACACCTCTTAGCTTTTTTCAGCAACGTGCACGAGTTTGTACAAAACAGTGTTTTCAGCCCGAGATTAGCAGGTACTCTCATTTTTGCACTAGGTCCACCACTTTTTAACTCTCTTCAGCAAAGTGCATGAGTTTGTACAAAAAAGCGTTTTCAGCCCTAGATCAGCACGTTTTAACAGTTTCGGACTGTGCCGGCCACTTTTTAACTCTTTTCAGCAAATTGCACGAGTTTGTCCAAAGAGCAAAACAGCGTTATTAGCCCGAGATCAGCACGTTTGATAGCTTTCGCACTGTGCACACCACTTATTAGTTTGAACAAAACGTGTTTTCAGACCTAGATCAGCAGGTTTTATCATTTTCATTCTGGGCACACCACGTCTTATCGTTTTCAGCAAAGGGCATGAGTTTCTCCAAAACAGCGTTTTTAGTCCGAGATCAGCACATTTTAACAACTTCGCACTGTGCTGACCACTTTTTAGCGATTTTCAGCAAAGAGCATCAGTTTGTTCAAAACAGCGTTTTCTGTCCGAGATCAGCACGTTTTAACATTTTCGCACTAGGCGCACCACTTTTTAGCGATTTTCAGCAAAGGGCATCAGTTTGTTCAAAACAGCGTTTTCTGCCCGAGATCAGCACGTTTCCTCATTATAGCACTGGGCGCCCCACTTTAAAGCTATTTTAAGCAAAGGGCACGAGTTTCTCCAAAACAGAGTTTTCAGCCTGATCAGCACGTTTCCCCATTTTCGCACTGGGCCCACCACTTTAAAGCGATTTTAAGCAAAGTGCACGAGTTTGTTCAAAACAGCGTTTTCAGCCGGAGATCAGCACTTTTTAACATTTTCGCACTAGGCGCACCACTTTTTAGCGATTTTCAGCAAAGGGCATCAGTTTGTTCAAAACAGCGTTTTCTGCCCGAGATAAGCACGTTTCCTCATTATAGCACTGGGCGCCCCACTGTAAAGCGATTTTAAGCAAAGGGCACGAGTTTCTCCAAAACAGAGTTTTCAGCCCGAGATCAGTACGTACTGCCACGTTTGCACTGGGTGCACCACTTTTGAACTCTTTTCAGCAAAGTGCACGAGTTTGTCATTAAAGCAAAATAGCGTTATTAGCCGAGATCAGCACGTTTTAACATTTTCGCACTAGGCGGAATACTTTTTAGCGATTTTCAGCAAAGGGTATCGGTTTGTTCAAACCAGCATTTTCAGCCTGAGGTCAGCACGTTTCCTCATTTGCGCACTGGGTGCACCACATTTAAGCTATTTTCAGCAAAGTGCTCGAGTTTGTACAAAACAGCGTTTTCAGCCCAAGATCAGCTCGTTTTGTCATTTTCGCACTGGGCGTCCACTCTTTACACTTTTCAGCAAAGCGCACCAGTTTGTACACAGCAGTATTTTCAGTCCGAGATCAGAACGTTTTGTCATTTTCTCACTTCGCTTGCTACTTTTTAGCCATTTTTAGCAAAGTGCACGAGTTTGTGCAAAACAATGTTTTCAGCCAAACATCAGCACGTGTCGTCATTTTCGCAGTGGCCACACCAGTTTTTAGCGACTTTAAGCAAAGTACACGAGTTTGTGCGCATCACTTTTTTGCGGTTTTAAGCGAAGTGCACGAGGTTGTACAAAAAAGGGTTTTCAGCCCAAGATCAGCACGTTCTGTCATTTTCGCACTGGGTGCAAAACTTTTTAGCTTTTTTCAGCAAAGTGCAGGAGTTTGTACAAAACAGCGATTTAATAACGCCATCACCATGTTTTGTCATTTTCGCACTGCGTGCACCTCTTTTTAGCGACTTTCAGCAAAGTGCACGAGGTTGTACAAAACAGCGTATTCAGCCTAAAATGAGTACGTTTTGTCATTTTCGCACTGCACGCACCACTCTTTAGCTATTTTCAGCAAAGTGCGCGAGTTTTTACAAAACAAAGTTTTCAGAACGACATCAGCATGTTTTGTCATTTTTGCACTGGGCGCACCAAGGGCAGAGACCGAGGAAACCTTTGCAAGATCTGAGTAGTTTCATAAGCGTTTCATAAAAGATTCAGAGGGCAAGAATTAGACGAGGAGTGGCAAGCGGACGGCCTCTGGTTTCGTAGTCATCTCAAGTTGGACGTAGACCAAGAGAACGCCCGTCTGTTTGTCAGATTTTACTGGAGCGTGATGGACGCGGACAGGAATGCCTTCCCGCGCAGACGCCAGAAGAAGGTTCTGGGAGAGATGTTGAAGAGTGAGATCGTGCCTTACGTTTATAAGAACAAGGTGGAGCGTTTGGACCACTCGTGCAGGTCGACTTCCATGGAGAACTTTGAAGCACTCGACTATCACCTGCAAATCAAGATTGCCAAGTTTCATGGCAGTTGGCGTTTCCAGGCGATGGTCGAGTGTTACGAGAACATCAAGGAGGACCGAAAAGATAAGAATCGTTTGAATGAACATTTCACTTTTTATTGATTCGATTTGTTAGACAAAGACCTGGGAGTCAAGAAAAAAAGAGACATCCTGTCCGTGTCTTGCCACGCAGCCTTAGCGGGTTTAAACGTTCTTCTTTTTTGCCTTTTTACACTATAAACGGCTTTTTTAAAAGGATGACTCAAACGTAACGCTCATGGGAACCACATCTTCTTCAGCACAAAGTGCTTCTTCTTGAATTAAGTACCTATGTCTTCACAAGAGCTGACCCGTTTAATGTTTTTCACAATTGCATTTCTTCCAACATGACTCGCGTGTCTTCTTTATCGTCAGGCAAACGAAAAGTGCGCTTGGATAGGGTTTGATTTCTTGTTGGTGTCCGCGTCAATGTGTCGGGAACCAATCGGAGCACTGCTTTGGTGGAGAGTGGGTAATAAGACGGACGGTACTAGATTTGAGTGGGAATGTAGAACACAATTACATCTAAACTTTTGTCCAGGGCCTTTTCGACTGTCTATCGAGAGCCCGTTTTAAGACGTTTGGCGTCGTTTCGCAAATAACTCGAGTATTTTCTATAATCCAGTAATTGCTCTGCAATAATTGACGCATGTTATTAATTCCAGTTATGATTTGCACTTGCATACCAAAACACTTACCCATTTCTTCGGATACTTCATCCGTTTGGTTACCACTTCCCCTGCTTCCGTGCTTAAGGCTCTTAACCCACCTGGAAGAAGAAAGAAAAGGAGGGAAACTAAACCCCCGTGATTCAACAAATTATACTGGTGGGCTGAGATCAATTCAAGAAGGACGAGGTGGTGTATTTGGGACGATCTGCTGAAGACAATCCAGCTTTCGTGGCGGACCTAATGAAAAAGGTCCCCGATTACCTTCCCAATTCTAACAACCCTGACTGCCATGAAATCCTTTCTGAATTACAAGCAAGAAGGTGAGACCCCAAGACTGGTACAACTACCTTAACAGGCCTCCATCAGAGAAACCAATGATTACTTGTGTGGGAAAAGACACATGTTGGTGATTCAACCTCACACAGAAGTTCTTCACACGGGAAAAGTACTGGTGCCTGAAGTGCGAATCAAAATGGGCTTGTACTTTAACAGCCCTGTGCTCCTTCTAAACGGAGTTGGACTCGCAGGCCGTCTTCAACCTAAGAGACACAATGAAAGAGAACTGGCATCCTACCTCTACGTAAAGTGAAAGCCGGACCTTCAACATGCAAGGCAATCAAGCGAGCGTTCAATGGAGATGTGAACCAAGACCCCTCCTGCTTTCGTAAATTTAAGTTAACTTTCATTCGCCAAATGAAATACCCCTATTAAAACCTGGAACTGTCACAGACCAATGATGCCCGAAATGTATTGGGTTACTTGCGTTTTGTCCAAGCTCTGGTATAAAAAAAAAGGCAACATGCTCCACCGAAATCAATTGGGGCATTAAAAACACTGCTTTCTGTTATGTTTGACTATGTAGCCAAAGGATGTGCCGACAGCAACATTTTTAGACCCAGACAAAAGGGAGCAATGTGCAATTGGATTATTTAGCTCGAGAAGACCTTCAATGGAGAAAGCGTTTTGTTAGCGGACCGTGGCTTCTGACCGTTTATCCTCAAAACCTGACAAAAAACAACCCTGCACTTACATTGTCAACACAACTGGGTGAGCACTGGTTGACTCTATGGACGTACCACCAAATCAGTGAAGTCATAGATAGTTACGTTAACCGTGGAAACGTAAGAACAAGCAACTCCCTTCAGAGCCTGGAAGTATGTGGTGACCAATGCAAAGTCCCTGCAAGCCATCATCAGTAAGAGTTGTGGCAATTACACCTTGCTCTATTTAAAACCCAATGCCTGTGCACGCACGGTAGAAGAATTTTTGACCTAACTTCAGCACACCATTCTATCACAGCGATGACCAAGCCGGTCAGATGGTCAAAGAATTGATTTGAAATGAGTGATTATCCTTAACATTGTTGTTAATAAAAATAAAAGAAAACAGTCCGTGTTCTCCTTTTTGTGTAGGTGTAGAGAGTCTTAACAAGAGCCTTTCGCTTTCACACCCTCTCCAGTATTCTATTGGTGGGTCCTTCCGCCTGTGTTTAGATTTGCTTTGAAAAGATTATGGGAGACTACTACCATTCCATGCCTGTAGAGAGAGAGAGAGAGAGAGAGAGAGAGAGAGAGAGCGAGCCAGAGGAAAGGGCACTTTTGTAACGAAAAAAGGGAACTTTTGTAACGATAAATGGGGACCTTTTGTAACGACAGGGAACTTTGGTAACGGCAAGGAACTTTTGTAACGTAGAAACAGGGAACTTTAGTAACGAGTGTAGGGACAGTGTCGCACAGTCACCTCTTTATTCAACCTAGAAAAATGGAGATTGTTCCAATAGTCAAATCTCTTTGTTGATTTCGTCAAAATACATAGTTACAACCTTCTGTTAACGATTTCTTAACAAAACTAGCTGGATCACGTTCAGCGTCCGTACGGAATTTAAGTGGCAAAATTTCACACGTCTGTCCGCAACTATTTACCAATCATTTTTTTTTATTTTTGCCAAAAATATGACAAATGTTTTTCCATGCAGGCAGAATTCATATACATAATACATACTAAGAGCTCTATCCCTTTTCCGGACAAAAAAATTCCAATCTTTTTCCAGGTCGGATAACCTGAAATGACTGGTATACTGCACTTAGTTGAACCTGCGACTACGACATCTGTTGGAACTCAACGAACACATAAACCCTCAATTTAAACTATATTTTATTCAATGTTTGGCTCTAAAAGCAAGATGGAATGAACGGTCATTTTACATAAGAAAAGAACCGTCTTGGTCCAACAAATGTAGTGTTGTTACACAAAAATCAAAAACTGAAAATAAATAAAATTAAAGGGTTTGGGTTGTTATAAGAATTTAAAGAACATCATATAATTAGTAAACATAAAGAACAAGCGAGCTGGTTTAGGTATCGCTAGGTGTCAGTGGATTCTGTGGAAGGGTGAAAGCCTTCTGACATGCCATGAAAAATAATACAATACTTAAGAAAAGGCAAGACCAAGAAGTGAAATTTAAGATTTGTGATTGTTACGGGCCGGTGTTAGGTTGGAAAAGAAATAACACAAACGTCTGCCTGTGTTTTCTATCTCACAGAAACTGTATCTAAGACATGCGTCGTTTATGTATAAAAATGTTTGAACGGTCTAGCTCCTGTGTACTTCCAGAGCTTGTTTACCTTGAGGTGTAGTATTCACAGCCTGGCGTAATAATTAGTCACAGGTCCCAAGTGCAAGGTTGCCCTCGCACAAGATTCCTCGCAATTTGATTTATGCGCACGTTATTTTTTTATTTTCATTGTTTATGTAAATCAAATTTTTCTTATTACAATTTTAATTTTTTTCTTCACTGTAGTTATAACTTATTACTGTCTAGAAACGTTGCAAATTGGTTTTCAAAATCCTCAGGAGAAAATCAATAAATGTACTTGTAATTTTATTCTATCCCGCGTTCGGGTAAGGCAGTATTCACCTTGCGCTCTTATTGCGTAGGCCCACAAATTGCTATGGAACTTCAACGTTCATGTGGCATAAAATAGACGTTTATCCAATCTCAACGACGCTTTTCATCGCAGCAACCTGTTAATTCAAAAGATGAAGGATAAAAGACTTCTGGGAATTTATGGCCAGCTAACAAGTAGTGGCTCCTCTAAGGTTCTTAACTGACTTTCCTTGGTAATTTGTAACTAATCACTTCCCTACCCTGCGTGTAGCTAAATAGGCAAGGACTTTTCTTGGTCGCCTATGTCACGGTATAGACCGGGTAACAGTCTTACAGCTGATGGCTTTAAACCCTATTTAGCTTGGGAGGTATGGAGAACAAAGTGCCCACGCTCAATTTGAACGCTAACAACTTTGTAATATGCAAGCAAAAGCCACCAAACTGTGTTACTTTCCCTAAAATTTATCTAGAAACAATTTGGTGTGGCATGTCCCTGTTCAACCAATTTGGTGTTCCCATGGCAACCATATTTTGACAGGTGCTTTTTCACAATTTTAAGTTTTACTGTTCTAAATGAAAAATTTTATTTCCACTTCGCTAACTTTTACAGTTTTACACCATTTGAGTCTTCTTATGTTCCTTTTCAATGGTTATTGTGAAATGTTAATGGATTCTCAAGGTTTTGGAAAAAGCAAGGAATTAGTCAGCTGACGTCATCAAATGATGTTATTGGACCTCAAAGGAAACGTTTTGGGACACCTATATCACCCTCGACATTTCTTGACAAGGCTTTAATACTCTCGGAATTGGATTGAATTTTTCTCCTCACAATTCTTAACCTCGGACGTACAAGGGATGTACGTCCAGCCCCCATAGGGTTTTTCTTGAATATTTCTAATATGATTCTTCATCAGCACCTGCCATTTTCAGTAGCTGTACGCATATCCCTTAGACACATTTTGACCTAAGTTTGGTGCGAATCGTTTACTACGGTTACGAGATATGACGTCATAGGTAACAGGAGCAGGTGGTCAGGCCATTTTTGAGTAAAAAATGCGTGTTGTTAGGTGATAAAAGATAAAGAAGCAAAGTGCTTAATTATGTCATATTCTACTTGTCTAACATTAAAAATGTCAATTTCCGCCTTTTTATGAGAACTTCTACAATACTAAATGGTGGTGTCACAGGCCCCCAGCAGCGCCACAACCCTATGTAGAGTACACCACAGACCAAAGGCAAAATCTGTTCAAAACATGGTAACATATAAGAAACCCAAGAGTGGTTCCATCACCCCCCTCCTCCCATTGTACCACTCTGGGGGTATGACTTTTCCCGTGCGTTCGAGGGTCACGACTTCGCTCGAAAAAAGCTTCAGCTAAAGGGGGAGAAAAGGAAAATTTTAAACTTAATTGTGCTATATGTTACATTTTAAGATCATTTTGATCATTCATTTATTGGTTTGAATTACTTTTAGGCCAATTTTGGTGCTTTTCAGAGGTTTTGACAAAAACATGAAATCTTAGATGACAGATTCAAGATGGCCACCATTTTGGCAATAATGACGTAATACCCACATCATGTGACGTCATCAGGTCATGTTGCGAACTTCAAAAGAAAGAGTTTTGGACGTGCTATCGAAGTTTCGTTGTCGTAGCTAAAACTTTCTTGGAGTTAAGAAGGAGGCATTTTGCGCCTCCTCCAACCTCGGGAACAAAAAAAGCCCAAGCTGAATAAGATTAAGAGTGGACCCTGTGACAGTTAAAAATGGAATTTTTAGCAACTTTTAACTGTTACTGCCGTTTATTTGAACAGATGATATTGAATGGCGCGAAATAATTTGAAAATACCGTTCACCACTACAATGTACATAAATAGTTAAAAAAAATTAAAGCCACTGACATTAAGACCCCATTTGGAACCTCTAGCTAATTAAGCGCAATAATATACAAAGATATCAATCAAGGATAAGTTAAAAACATTAAAAAAGTCAAATGAAAGCAGAGAAGTATGTACAAAGTTTCCTGCAGACCAGTAAATAGTTTAAAAGGTTGTCCTAACTTTGCGCTACAAATCAGACCGCGTAAAGGCTTGAACTACAAGTTTAGTGGGTGATACTCAATCATCATCATCTTGTTTATCATTCTTTTGTTCATCTTCTTTTTACTTGAAGCAAAAGGTAAACGTTCTTCATAAATACTTTTGCTACTAAATGCACTCTTCTGTAATATTTTATTTGAAGTTGTCCCGGAGCTACGCCCTCTTTCTTGTACGACAAAACGATGGTTGTCTCGGGTACTGTATAAAACTTCACCGTTTTGTGCATTGCTTTGGAAATGTTTTTAAGCAACAGAATAGCTCACAGGCAGTCAGTTGTATATTACACAATTAGTATTACTCGTTTTTACTATAATTCAGCGATACATTGAGTCGTATATACAATTCCTGCAACCATACACCCTTACCGCCATTACCGCGAAAAGCGCCGAAGTAATATAAATACAATAAATAGCCACAGCCCTAACTCCTCTTCCTTTCTTAGGACAAAGTTCAATTTTTGGTCAATTATTTCTGTCATACTAAAGTTTAATTTGATTGCATTAAACTTCACAATCTCTCGAGAAAATATTGTGAAACCACCTTCTGGAACTTCTAGCAAATAGGGAACTTTTGTAACATCGCCGCTTTTTTGACGATAGTAACTTGAAATCTCCATTAAAAAAAATAAGGATTTATCCGATTCACTCCAAGTTTTCTTTGTTGCATTGGAAAAAGATAGCTTCAACTTTTCCTGAAATTATAGCGCGATTGACCGAGTTAAATTGTCAAACTCATTTGTTACAATTCGTGATGTAAAAAACGGGCTTTTTCCGAACCGTGATTCTTCTGATGGACATGAAAAGTCAAACACATACACGTCAGATTTTTGTGAGCCAAAATAACTCAGATTTAAAGTGCTGTGGTAATTCAGAAAATCGTTTGGCGCATAAATGGTAAGGCAATAGCTACATCTTAGCACAGAAATGGATTTTGTCGCTTTTAAACAAACAGTTACCACAACATAGGGCACTTTTGTAACCTCTCGAGGACATATCAGGGCCAAATACATGCAGATTTGTGTGGTATTAACTGACTACTTGCATACAGTGGGTTTACAGCAGTAAGTATTCCCATGATTTTATTTAGTTTTTTTCTGCAAAGTTCTAAGCATAGCTATCATCAAGAGAGGCAAAAGTTACAAAAGTGCCTGACTTTTCTTCTGGAAAGAGAGAGAGGGAGAATTTGGTTCAATATCGCCGAGGAAAAACCACTCAACAGGCCATTCGCAACTAAGATGGACCCTATTTTCGTGAACTGATTTGCACCCTGGAAGATCGAGCACGGCAGATGATGATGGCACTTGACGTCCTCCACAAGCTTACGCAAGCGTCTCATCGTTTCACCTGCAGGGGTAGGCCCCATGTCCAATCGTGTCTCCCCCGCCACCATTCAAGAGAACCTGGAAGACCCAGCTCACATTGACCAAGCCTGGGATTAAGTAGAAGTGGGAGACATGACAAGATATTTGGCATCTCTCCCCTCAGCACCCACTGGCATAGGAGCGGTTTCCCCTGCTGGGGTTGGAACCCCTTCCAGTGGGTTTTTGAACCCCTTCCACGGGATCAAGCACCCCCTCTTCAGGTGCTTGGATCTCATCAGAAAGCTGAGACGGGAGGAGTCCTTGACTTTCTTCAGGAGCCTGAATCCCACAAACCCCATATTTGGGGAGTCCATTTCTTTCACCAAGAAGAAAAAGGAGCTAGTACACTACGTTCAAAAAAGGTGTGTATCCAGATAATGTTTAGATAACCATTGCCAAAATAGATAGCATTCCACCAGAGAACAGTGGGTATGTGCGTGCAGATGGTGACCATAAACGAATCCTACGTTTCCACCAATCAGCAACAGCTCATTGGCTTTGGGACAGCCAAACTCTTTCAAATCCACACAGGGAATGTTCAGTTTTTCAACAGATCCTTTTCAATGTGACCTCCTTTGTAGACCACGATATACTGTTGTCTCCTACGCCTCTGCTCATACAACGTGCTCACAAACATTTCCAAGTAAATGGGAGGGTCTGCCATTTTCCAGGAGCGAGCATGAAAGGGGAGAGCATGGACTCCAGCGTGGCATAGCTCACAATTCTTTCGTCTTTATCAGACAAACTCTCATAAATTCAAACTGTAAACTGGATCGTCCACCCTGCAGCTCGCACTGTCCAACTTCACGGGCCAAAAATTGTGTCCACAGAAAACCCATCCATTTCTAAAATCAAACAAATAGGTCGCTGGGTCGCAAGTGGGGCTACACATGACAGGGAATCGGTAAACATGTGGCGTAGGCTCGCAAGAGAGAGAAGGGAGTCAACTGTAATCCCCACTTTTCTTGACCACACAAATGACAGCATTCATCTTGCCTTGAAACAATAGCCATTTTCACCTTTCCTGGTTGGTAACCGCTCGCTCCATTTTATTCGCATCCAAATAACATGGCCTGCAACGAGTGCTGGAAAAATAAGGAGGGAGAGGGTTACCCTTGCATTTTTTCAAAACAAAAACAAGAGACGCCGAACCTTTAGAAAAAAGAGCGACTCGGTGGCATCCTTTCACTCTTACTGGTAACCATGGCCGAAAGATGGCAAAGTCGACGTTTGCAAGGGCTTGTTCCTGAGATCCCTCAAACCCAGTTTCGCTGCGCTTGTTTTACCGACGATGGTGTCAGAGAGATATCATACCTCGTGTCCCATGTGCCTCGATCAACAAATGTATTTTGTAATGTTTTGGTATGTAACTGAAGTATGTAGGAATGTATTCATAAGATTGTGTTAATGATTTAGTTGTTTATTAATCCTGTGGGATTCGTTTGGTTATTTAAGAGATTGCAAGTTATGCAGAAACCATTCGAAGGCATCTCTTTATACTTGCTTTTAATTTGTGTAACCTACTGTACTGTTTTCTGTATATTTGTATACTTGTTAGCGTTCCGATTTGCAATTGTAACCTGTGTGTGCTCACGGACATCAATAAACGAGATGCTCGCCCCTAGAACTGTGTAGTGTGTTTATTGAAGATTAATTACAAAATGTTTTATACTCGTTTCACAGTGATTAGAGTATAACAACAGCCCCCTCCCCCGTTGCTGTGGTCTCTCCTGCTCAGCCACGCCTCAAGTATGGAGTAGTGATTGAACGGCTGAGGCAACTACTCAATTCCCCTGACTTGGGACGACAACTTCATCAAGTAAGAGCCATTATTCTTACTGTCTAAGCACGTAGGAGTAAGAAAAAACAATTTTTTATTTTTTTGTCCTCTCTCGTCGTGTCTCGTCGCCACCATCGTCATTCAATGATTCATCTTATGACTTTGTTCGTCGATGCATGGGTCATTCCTACTTTTCGAGTCGACGTTGTTCACACAGAACTCCACCCTGACTAAATGCAATCCATAGAATTGACAACCTCCTGGAACCTTGGAACCGTTCTTTTATGCAACGAGCACTGGAGACGATCGGTGCCCTTCCTACGATTGGTTTGTTTTCTAGCCATAAGGCAAAGGGAGAACTCTGAGGATCCATTCACGGCCCTCTTCTTTCAGCTCACTCTTGACTCTTAGACTGGTTATAAGGCGAAAGAATGAAATTTCAAATTCCAGTTTCAAAGTATTTTTTTTCCACACACTTTTTTTCAGCCACGTTTTCAGATGTCCTACAATGAACTTCTTTTTCGTTTGTCAACGCATCAAATCGGTTTAACAGAATTTTTGGACTGTTAACAAATCAATCTTTTGTTTGGCTGAGCTGTGCAATCACGGGTGATTTTTTCTTTTATCAAAGTACCCTTTTCATCCACCACCCCTACTACAAGACTCGTTGTTACTCTCCCTGAAAACTGCGAGCTAACTGAACAAGAACAATGTCTTCTTATCAAGGATCTTTCGTGTATCCCAACTAGAGCCTACAATGACGAATACACAGCAAAAGCAGACTGCGAGAAGTTTTTCTGCTGTCTCCGTCTGAAGGCGTATTTTAGTTTGGACCCATCAAACGCCACAGCACCAAGTCAACCATCAAATCAGTCTGAGGACCCTTTCAAGACCCTAAAACATTCACCTTCCAACTGGACACCACCTCCTGGAAAATTTGCAGCATTTGACTATTACATCTCCAAATGCCGCTGCGAAATCAAAATGCTCGACTTCAAACAGCGGGTCTCTAAAACAAACCTATCCCACTAGAAAAAGAAGCCCTTTTCTCTCTACGACAACGCAAAGACGTTGAAGTCAAACCGGCCGACAAAGGTGGTGCTGCGGTAGTACGGACACGTGACCTTTACATCCAGGAAGCTGAAAGACAATTGTCAGACTCAGCCTATTATCAAAAGCTAGATCGTAGTGGGGCGGAGATGTGCAGATTTTGCCCTGAATTGTTCATTTTGCGTTCAAAGCACCAAATTCTCAGAAACGATAGAATGTTTTATAGTTGTAAATACTTGATATACTGCCATCGCAAAGTTTTTTACATAAGTGAGTTTTGACCTTTTTCCAAAATGGTCGCTATCTTGACCGGAAGTGGAATTTGGTATTACCGGAAGTGTCCTTTTTTCTACTTAAATTAATTCTGTTGTTGGATAAAACGAGTCCTTGCCTATTTTCAACAATTTCAACTTGGAAAATAATGCATTACTATGACTATTTTGTCAAATGGAAGCATTTTCTTCTAAGCCGGATATGAAATTATCCTTAAACTGCAAGATATATTGATGCTGAGAAGTAACAAAAAATAAAGATATTGTTTCTGACCTATGATGTTGTTTCGTTTTTAGTATGTACACAATAATTGGAAGAAATTTGTATAATACCCAGAATGCTTCTGTGTATTACCCAGAATGCTCTATAATTTGCACATCAGATCCACCATCTTTGTTCAGATCGCCATGTGTATGACTGCTAACGCAAACTGTAAGTTTCTACCCGACCAGTGTACTGTTTTAAGAAGACAAACTTGATAGAATAAAATATAAACTTTAAGGAATTTATATAACATACAGACATTTCAGTGAAACTTAAGAAAAAAGGGTGACGGGCCTGCGCGGCTCCCACGCGCGTGTTTTAGCCTTTTAAAATGGCTTAAGAATTTAAGCAAGAAGTTGTAACTGCAGTTTTGATTCGTGATTGTCTTTTTAGTGTCTAAAAGAGTACCAGGCCTGCGCGCCTCCTGCGCGCCTGGTTTAGCCTTTCTAGAGTTTTGAATTGTTCTACGAGTATATTTTTGAGGGAACGCTCTCTTTTGTACGATATTAGGGGCGGTTCGTTGAAAATGTCGTTTAGGAACAGGAATTCGTTAAAACTCTTACGCGCTTTCACTACAGAGAGATCGATCGTTTGAGAATTCAAATCAAACAAGGCAACAGGAAAATAGCTCCTAGAAAGAACTCAAGCACTGTTGTAAATAAGAAACCATATTTCAAGAAGTTAACGCACTCGGCGCTTAGTGAAAACATTGTAACGGTTGAGGGTGTACATAAGGTAGCCGAAAGCATCAACAAGAAAATTTGAGAGTTCGGCGAAATGATGTCAAAACTAGATGACATTCAGAATAAACATGTTGGACAGTATACACGTCTCTTTTCTGAGTCCCAATACGAATACGGGTCCACTAAGAAACCATCCAAAGCAAACTCAATTAAAGGAAAATCAAGAAAGCCAACAAAAATCAATTCACTTAAAGAAAAGACAAAAACGCCACCCAACGTCAGCTCAACAAAAAGGCGAAAAGAAGGCAGAAAAACCAAACAAAAAATTTAAAAACGCCTTTAGAGGCAAACAAAAAACGCATAAAAAACCTCTCGGATAAAAAGCTTACAAATGACCAGATTAACTTACTGGCGAAAGGGCTAAAATACATTCCCACTCCCGTGACAAACGAGATGCAAACCAAAAAACAACTCTTGCGTGACGCCGATCATTTCGCGAGAAGAATGCGTCTCCAATACATTTTTCACGGGGAAAACACAAAACCTCATCCTTTCCACGTTAAATCTACATGGAAACCACAAGTATACCCATCCGTAGCCCTTGAAAGCTATTTACAAGAGGTCAAAATTAAACTGGCCGAACTAGAACCCAAAAATCCAAAGGATCATCTTAATCCCGCTAAACGCGAGACACTTAACACCCTAAAGCGTGACACTAACATTAATCTTAAAAAGGCTGACAAAGGAACTCATCTGTAGTTCTAAACATGAGGACAAAATTAAAGAAGGTCAAACCCAGCTAGATAACAGGGAACACTACAGACCTCTTGTGAATGCTTTGGTCTTCAACAGCTTATTAGCGGACTCTATCTTGGAAACCACATAGATGAAATGACCAAATCTGGCTTTGTCAAACACCACAACCGCCTCATATTCCAGTATTCTACACCCTAACAAAGATACACAAACCGACCCCAGTCGGGGGACCTATTATTCATTCGTCGATAAACTCCTTCAGCCTATGGCACAACAACAAAAGTCATATCTAAAAGATACAACTCACTTCATCAATTTCTTAGAGAAAACGAAGGTACCAGAAAACACAATCCTTGTTTCAATGGACGTTATGAGCTTATGTAGAAATATACCACAAGAGGAACTTAGAATAAACATAGAAAAACGAACCTCCTATCCCTACACGACTTCTGCAAAGAGCGCTCAATCTTATCCTAGCGGAGAACTCCTTCCAGTTTACTGGAAAAACTACGTACAAGTACATGGGACTGCCACGGGCACCAAAATGGCAGTTGCTTTCGCCAATATTTTCATGGCTAAGGTAACCAGAGAAGAGATCACACAGTTCATTGAACAAGCTAACAAACAACATCAAACTATGAAGTCTACAGCTGAAGTATTCAAAACAGAAACAAACTTTTTGGACACTACTGTTTACAAAGGTGAAGCATTTAGAAATGAGTCGGTGCTAGATGTACGCACCCATTTTAAGCCCACTGAGACATTTCAGTGCACCCATTTTTCAACCTGCCATCCACCAGGAGTGAAAAGAGGCTTCATCAAAGGAGAGGCTCTAAGACTAGTCAGAACTAACTCTTCTAAAACATTCTTTGAAGAGAGCGTCACAAACTTCAAAACACATCTTCTTGAGACTGAGAGGATGCCCAGAAAACTTTATTCAAACAACCCTCTCAGAAGTTACTTTTGAAGACAGGAATCAAGCCCTCCGACAAAAACAAAAACAAAAAAGAAAATCTTGCCCTTGTAACGCAATAACACCCAGCAGTACCTAACTTAAAACTAATACTCGTGAACAGCTGGCATTTCATAACACAGCAACCGTTGCTAAACGACATTTTCAAGGAACCTCCCCTCAAAGATATACTCGTGAGAGCAAAACTCTAGAAAGGCTAAAACACGCGCGCAGGAGGCGCGCAGGCCTGTTACTCTTTTAGACACTAAAAAGAGAATCACAAATCAAAACTGCAGTTACAACGTCTGGCTTAAATTTTTAAGCCATTTTAAAAGGCTAAGACACGCGCGTGGGAGCCCCGCAGGCCCGTCACCCTTTTTAACTTTGCTAAAAAAACTTGACCTGATGAAAAACTTTGGTTCAGACATAACCAGCAGTCAATTGCACTTGAATGTATAAGATGTATCTGTAACTCAAACATATTATAAAAGTCGTTTTTAAGAGCAGGATAGCCAAACAGGATGTAATAATGATGAAACAGGCAATATAATTATTATAAAATGGAAAATAAAGAGGTTTTCTAGACAGATAAAGGTTATTTTACGATTTATACACCACTTCCGGTTTAAAGTAACGGCCATTTTGAATATTTTATGTATTTGTATCCGTCTTGTGTTCTGTGGCTCCAAATTACAGCAGAATTCTTTATATACTAAAACTAGATTCGTCTGCCTGCTTCAGGACCGTTTTCAAGGCAAACAACTAACTATTAGGGCTTTTCTATTAAGTTACAATTCCACTTCCGGTTCAAGATGGCGTCCATTTTGAAACACCCACTTAACTCAGCTCACGTCAAATTTTCGCAGTGGCACTATATCAGATATCCATCAACAGGTTAAAAACTACCTTTCCACCAAATTTTGTGCTTTTAACAGAAAGTGAACAATTCCAGCACATATCCGCCCCACTATTATGATCTTACCATGGACCGTAATAAGAAAGTTGCTGAGGTCGTCCATGACGCCATTTCTAAACTGGAACTTCCACCATCAACCACCAATTTAATTGTTGACCACCTCCGTGCTTCAAAATTCTACCTACTTCCCAAGATTCATAAACCAGGGAAACCGGGCAGGCCTATAGTATCAGCTTGTAACTTTGCTACTGAACTCCTAGCCACTTATCTCGATATGATCACCAAGCCTCTTGTAGAAAACCTACCGAGCTACGTAAAAGACACTAATCACATGTTTGACATTGTCGAATCTGTTCGTTTCTCCGGCACCTACAATTATGTGTTCACCATGGACATCAAGTCATGTTTCGACGCAGCATGGAAGCGAAATTAATCTTCCGTCACAAGACTTTATAACCAAGTGAAATGAACACTGACTTTGCATCTCTCTGATAGTTACTTTATAGCGCGCGTGTGTGTCGTAGATTCATTTTTGACTTTCAAAATTAACCGACGCGCGTTATTTCTTAACGCCATTATTTCTCACTGAAGAAGAGATTTTTCCCATTTTGTACTTCAAGCGCAGAGACACATTTAAAGTTACATCAAGAATATCTCGATTTACATGCGCTACACAGTTTTTATGCAATTTTCCGTTTAAAGTACTTTCCTACTGTGACTTTAACATCAAGAATGCTACATCCAAGTAACTTCATGAGAACTTTAAAGAGAGAACTCAACAGCAAAGTCAGCCACTACCATGAGATATCTAAAAAGGGGGCCCTTCACCTGGCAGACAAAATATTTGACAAAACACAGTTTTCCAGCCACATTGGTTTCCTAAGCAGATGCCTACGCCACGGACTAATACCTAATAAATTTCACATCAATTTTCACGACATCGAACCTTTGACAAGGAAACTCTACTCAATACAAGAGGCAAGTAGATATTGTTAGAAAGCACTTCTTTCGTTGCCTTATGCGTGCAACCATCGTATCCATGCAACATAGATGTCAATCATTAACTATCGCTATTGAAGATATCTGCAACGAACTGAGATCCACATATAATGACCCAGACTATCACTGAAAACCTTGAGCTACCTGAACAAGAACGATGTCTTCTTAGGAAGGGTCTTTCGCGTATCCCAACTAGAGCCCACGATGACGAATAGACAGCAAAAGGAGACTGCGAAAAGTTTTGCCGCCGTCTCCGTCTGAAGGCGCATTTTAGTTCGGACCCATCAAACACCAGATCCCCAAGTCAACCATCAAATAAGTGTGAGGACCCTTTTAAGACCCTAAAACATTCACTTTGCAACTGGACACCACCTCGACTACAAGATGCTCGATTACAATTAGCGGGTTACTAAAACAAACCTATCCCCACTAGAAAAAGAAGCCCTTTTCTCTTTACGACAACGCAAAGACGTTGTAGCCAAACCAGGAGACAAAGGCGGTGCTGTTGTAGTATAGGCTCCTGACCTTTACACCCAGGAAGCTGAAAGGCAATTGTCAGACTTAGCCTTTTATCAAAGCTAGATCGTGATCTTACCCTTGACCATAATAAGAAAGTTGCCGAAGTTGTCCATGACTCCATTTCTAAACGCGAGCTTCCACCAGCAACCACCAATTTAATTTTTGACGACCCCCGTACTTCAAAATTCTACCTCCTTCCCAAGATTCATAAACCAGGGAACCTGGGCAGACCTATAGTATCAGCCTGTAACTGTCCTACTGAACTCCTAGCCACTTCCCTCGATATGATTACCAAGCCTCTTGTAGAAAACCTACCGCGCTACGTCAAAGACACTAATCACATGCTTGACATTGTGGAATCTTTTCGTTTTTCCAGCACTTCCAGTTATGTGTTTGCTATGGATATCAGGTCATTGTATATCGTTATACCCAATAACGATGGCTTACTAGCACACACACTTAATCAACAAACGTACTTAGCTCATCCACCTACCTATTCCCTGGTCTGCCTTGCCGAGCTCGTCCTTACCCTTAATACCTTCTCCTTCAATGGCGAGTATTACCAACAAACTGGAGGCGTGGCGATGGGGAGCTGTTTTGGTCCGAACTATGCGTGTTTATTCGTTGGCCACATTGAAGAACAGATTTTCCAGCAGTACAAAGGAAAAACACCTGACCTCTACAAGCGCTACATTGACGAATAGTGGGTGCAGCGTCGGGCACCAAAGAGGACTTCCTAAATAATTTTCATCCAAGCCTGAAATTCACTTGGGCCATGTCAGACGACAAGCTTCCCTTCCTGGATCTCTATTTGACTCCACCCTCTAACCGCCTAATCACTACTTTTTACTATAAAGAGACAGACTCCCACTCTTATCTCAATTACTCATCCTCACGCCCAGTTCGTTGCAACAACTCAATTCCTTATAGCCAATTTCTCCGCCTGAGAAGGATCTGCAGTGAAGAAGAAGACTTCACAACTAGAAGTGAAGAAATGACTTCATTTTTCATACGTCTAAGGATTTTTCCCATTTTTTACTTCAAGCGCAGAGATACTCATTTACATTTACATCAAGAATATCTCTTTTACATTGGACGAGTGGATCTCACGGCTTACCAAATTTCCTAACTTTCCTCATAGATCATTAAATCTTTCGCCTCTTGGGGTTTGCGTCATCGTTTGGCCAAGATCTTTGAAGGGCTTCCTTTCATCTGCACATGGACATCCCTGTGAGCATCCTGTGTAAGGAAAACCAAGACACCAGGACCCAACAAGAAGTGTTACGCATTCTTTATCTCTTCTAGCTCCATCACGTCTTTAATCCCCACATTTCATGTTAGGACATGGCTAGGACATTGACTTACAACATCTTAGTCTCCTGATTAGTCTAATAAGGGAGACACAACAAATGAACTTCATAGATGGTGGATCAGGCATACGCTGGCGCTCTGTAGGTAGGTTGCTAAGGTGATTTTTGATTGAGAACTGTCAAAAATTTCATTGATAGTTCATCCTTATTCAACATCAAAATGTGACGTCATTTGCGAATTTTTAGTTCCGGTATCACGTCAACAACCTCCTTCACCAATGACATCCCTTCCCTGTGTCACGTGGTATCTTGCGTCGCCAATCATAACTCGCGCATCAAAGTAAGGGTAGCGCACATAGGAGAACGTACTTTACTACTCGCGAGAATCGCTTGTCAGACGCATGACCACACCTGAATTTTCTTGTTTGTTTTGACTTTGCTTTTAAAAGGTATAGTGGCAGGACGAGTGTGTTTTCCTTGGAGAATTTGGATAACGGGTAGGAGAACCATCACCGTGTCTCAAAGAAGTCGTCCTCTGGCGGACTTGTCTACTATGTACTTTAAGACGCACACTAGCCAAGGGAGCTTACACGGCCGGACCTTAACCGGGTTTCTCTAGCATAGAGGAACTCAGAGTATTGCTAGTTATCCCTGGATGGGATGCTAGTCCATCACAGGGTTACCCCTACCAGTGTGTCGCTGGTGGCCATTTCATACACCTGGATAAAGAGAGACAATGTGGGTTAAGTTCCTTGTTTAAGGAAAGAACACGAATTCAGGGACTGGCTCGAACAGACAAGAACTCAAACACATTAACCACTACACCACCGCACCCCCAGGTCTTGACTGCTAGCTAACAGCTAAAGACTAGAGCGTTGACGCTCACTATCTACCACTTCTTATGCCCAAATATGGTCATAGACTTTTCTAATGGATCAGCCTTTATGTACACACTACACGGGAGGTGCCTGCGGTGTGAATCTTTTGACTGAGGAACTTTGGATACAAGTAGAAGTAGTCATAGGTCCTGCACATTCTCCAAGCAAAAAACATCACTCCTATTGCAAGTCAAATGTTCGTGCATGGAGATCTATTCGTGGACCATGCCACTCAAAAGTGACTCAAGAACCATCCCCGTGGAAGTTATGTTTGTCAAATCTTGAAACCTATTTTTTATCATGAAAAAAATAGTGTAGAATCATTTCCGTTATCAACAGACATGATTACGTTATGAAAACAGAACCCGTCAGTACTTAGGTACATTGTATCCGTGATTTTCTTCAGTGGTTAGACACATTGATCGAAGAGGACCCCCATCAAGTAAACGTTCTTAGCCAGAATTAGGTGCTGCAGTTATTTCGTGGTCTGCAAATATCATGCTTAGAATTTTGGTATCTCGGAACACAAGAAAGGTACTTTCCTAACAAGTTGAACAAAAAGACCAGCTCGAAGCCACGTCGCCCAAAGACCGTTCAACCTCTCATAAGTAGTACCAAGAGCAGCGAGACCAAGGCGTTGTGTTTGATTTTCAAGTAGAGTTGGTGACCTAGTGCGAATCGGAGATCAGGTTACTGAAGATAAGGTGTCCCGACATTTAAGGTGATTCCATTTAATTGCATCGCGCATCCTTTCTGCGGATCATTTTTCCCGTGATTAGCGCGCAGCGAGCGCGTGCACTTTCGGAACTTGGTAGGTTTTTATGAAAACTGAGTTTTTTAGAGAAATAAATGGTCGTTTTGTCCTAATTGAGCACGGTGACCCCCATTTTTTATTGTATAAACTCAATGAGGACAGTGTTTCCAAAGGCAAACAAAAAAGTTAGCAAACATCTATGATCAGATTTTGCACAGTTTAAAAAAAATCCCTACGAAAAAAGCCATTTAGGGTAGAGGACCGCACATCAATCTACCTTTGTCACCGTCTACTTTTTGAGCTTCCAGAAAATTTGAAGCTTTTCGGCCATGTTTTGCACAACACAGATGACTATACATATGTAGAAAGTCGCCCAGAATGTCTTGTTATTTTCGCACTGGGCACACCACTTTTTAGCGTTCTCAGCAAAGTGCACGAGTTTGTACGAAACAGACGTTTTCAGCCCGAGATCAGAACGTTTTGTTATTTTTGCACTGGGCGTACCACTTTTTTAGCGACTTTCAACAAAATGCACGAGTTTGTACAAAAGAGTGTTTTCAGGCTAAAATCAGCACCTTTTGTCATTTTCGCACCGGGCGCACCACTTTTTAGCGATTTTCAGCAAAGTTCACGAATTTGTCAAAAACAGCGTTTTCTGCGGGACAGCACCACGTTTTGTCATTTTCGCACTGGGCACACCACTTTTTAGCGTTTTCAGCAAAGTGTACAAGTTTGTACGAAACTGAATTTTTCAGCCCGAGATCAGAACGTTTTGTCATTTTCGCACTAGGTGCACCACTTTTTAGCAATTTTTAGCAAACGGCACGAGTTTGTCCAAAGAGCAAGACAGCGTTGTTAGCCCGAGATCAGCACGTTTTGTCATTTTTGCACTGTCCACACCACTTATTAGCCATTTTCAGCAAAGTGCACGAGTTTCTACAAATCAGTATTTCTAGCCAGAGATCAGCACGTTTTAACATGTTCGTACTGGGCGATCCACTTTTTAGCAATTTTTAGCAAAGTGCACGAGTTTGTCCAAAACAGCGTTTTCGGCCCGAGATCAGCACGTTTTGTCATTTTCCCACAAGGGGCACCACTTTTTAACTCTTTTCAGCAAAGTGCACGAGTTTGTCCAAAGAGCAAAACTACCTTATTAGCCCGAGATCAGCACGTTTTATCATTTTCGCACCCTCCACACAACTTTTTAGCGATTTTCAGCAAAGTGCACGAGTTTGTACAAAACAGCGTTTTCAGCCGGAGATCACCACATTTTGTCATTTTCTCACTGGGGCACAACACTTTTTAGCTATTTTCCGCACAGTGCACGAGTTTGTACAAAACAGCGTTTTCAGCCCGAGATGAGCACGCTTTTGTCATTTTGGCAATGGGAGCACCACTTTTTAGCGCTTTTCAGCAAGGCGCCGAGTTAGTACCAAGAGCGTTTTCAGCAATACATCAGAACGTTTTTGTCATTTTCGCATTTGGCGCCCTCCGTTGTTAGCCATTTTTATCAAAGAGAACGAGTTTCTACAAAACAGTATTTCTAGCCGGAGATGAGCACGTTTTAACATTTTCGCACTGGGCGCACCACTTTTTAGCGATTTTCAGTAAAGGGCATCAGTTTGTCCAAAACAGTGTTTTCTGCCCGACATCAGTACGTTTTGTCATTTTCGCACTGGGCGCACCACTTTTTCTGCAATTTTTAGCAAAGTGCCCGAGTTTGTCCAAAGAGCAAAACAGCGTTATTAGCCCGGGATCAGCACGTTTTGTCATTTTCGCACTGTGCACACCACTTATTAGCGATTTTCAGCAAAGTGCACGAGTTTGTAAAAAACAGCGTTTTCTGCCGTACATCAGCATCTTTTAACATTTTCGCACTTGGCGGACCTTTTTTTAGCGCTTTGCAGCGAAGCACACCCGTTGTACAAAACAGCATTTTCAGCCCGAGATCGGCGCGTTTTGTCATTTTTGCACTGGGCGCAAACACTTTTTAGCGATGTTCAGCAAAGTACACGAGTTTGTAGAAAACAGCGTTTTCAGCCAAAGATGAGCACGCTTTTGTCATTTTCGCATTGGGCCCACCACTTTTTAGCGCTTTTCAGCAAAGCGCACGAGTTTGTACAAAAGAGCGTTTTCAGCCATAGATCAGAACGTTTTGTCATTTTCACATTTTGCTCCCTCCGTTTTAGCCATTTTTAGCAAAGTGCACGAGTTTCTACAAAACAGTATTTCTAGCCGGAAAGCACGTTTTAACATTTTCGCACTAAGCGCACAACTTTTTAGCAATTTTTAGCAAAGTGCACGAGATTGTCTAAAACAGGGTTTTCAGCCCGAGATCAGCACGTTTCGTCATTTTCGCCCTGGGTGCAACAGGTTTTAGCTTTTTTCAGCAAAGTGCACGAGTTTGTACAAAACAGCGTTTTCAGCCCGAGCTCAGCACGTACTGTCATTTTTGCACTGGGTGCACACTCTCTTAACTCTTTTAACTCTTTTCAGCAAATTGCACGTTTGTCCAAAGAGCAAAACAGCGTTAATAGCCCGAGATCAGTATGTTTTATCATTTTTCCACTGAGTGCAACACGTTTTAGCAGTTTTTAGCAAAAAAGCACGAGTTTGTCCAAAGAGCAAAACAGCGTTATTAGCCCGAGATCAGCACGTTTTATCATTTTCGGACTGTGCAGACCAATTATTAGCGATTTTCAGCAAAGTGCACGAGTTTGTCCAAAACAGCGTTTTAAGCAAAGTGCTTGAGTTTGTTTAAAACAGCGTTTTCAGCCGTAGATCAGCATGTTTTATTATTTTCGCTCTGGGCACTCCACTTCTTAACGTTTTCAGCAAAGTGCATGAGTTTTTACAAAACAGCGTTTTCAGCCCAAGATCAGCACGGTTTGTCATTTTCGTACTGGGTGCAACATTTTTTAGCTTTTTTCAGCAAAGTGTACAAATTTGTACAAAACAGTGTTTTCAGCCCGAGATCAGCACGTACCGTCATTTTTGCACTGGATGCACCATTTTTCTAACTCTTTTCAGCAAAGTGCATGAGTTTGTACAAAACAGCGTTTTCAGCCCTAGATCAGCATGTTTTGTCATTTTCGCTCTGGGCACTCCACTTCTTAACGTTTTCAGCAAAGTGCATGAGTTTGTACAAAACAGCGTTTTCAGCCCAACATCAGCACGTTTTGTCATTTTCGCACTGGGTGCAACACGTTTTAGCTTTTTTTCAGCAAAGTGTGCAAGTTTGTACAAAACAGTGTTTTCAGCCCGAGATCAGCACGTACTATCATTTTTGCACTGGATGCACCATTTTCTAACTCTATTCAGCAAAGTGTACGAGTTTGTACAAAACAGTGTTTTCAGCCCGAGATCAGCACGTACTGTACAAAAAAGTGTTTTCAGCCCGAGATCAGCACGTTTTGACATTTCCGCACGGTGCGGACCACCTTTTAACTCTTTTTAGCAAATTGCACGAGTTTGTCCAAAGAGCAAAACTGCCTTATTAGCCCGAGATCAGCCCGTCTTATCACTTTCGCACTGTGCACACCACTTATTAGCGATTTTCAGCAAAATGCACGAGTTTGTACAAAACAGCGTTTTCTGCCCGAGATCAGCACGTTTCCTCATTTTCGCACTGGGTGCACCACTTTAAAGCGATTTTAAGCAAAGGGCACGAGTTTGTCCAAAACAGAGTTTTGAGCCCGAGATCAGAACGTACTGTCATTTTTGCACTAGGTGCACCACTTTTGAACTCTTTTCAGCAAAGTGCACGAGTTTGTCATAAAAGGAAAACAGCGTTATTAGCCGAGATCAGCACGTTTTAACATTTTCGCACTGGGCGGAATACTTTTTACCGATTTTCAGCAAAGAGTATCAGTTTGTTCAAAACAGCGTTTTCAGCCTGAGATCAACACGTTTCCTCATTTGCGCACTGGGTGCACCACTTTTAAGCTATTTTCAGCAAAGTGCACGAGTGTGTACAAAACAGCGTTTTCAGCCCAAGGCCAGCTACTTTTGTCATTTTCGCACTGGCCGTCCACTTTTTACCCTTTTCAGCAAAGCGCACCAGTTTGTACACAGCAGTGTTTTCAGCCCGAGATCAGACCGTTTTCTCATTTTCCCACTTGGCTTGGTACTTTTTAGCGATTTTTAGCAAAGTGCACGGGTTTGTGTGCATCACTTTTTTGCGGTTTTTAGCGAGGTGCACCAGTTTTTACAAAAAAGGGTTTTCAGCTCAAGATCAGCACGTTTTGTCATTTTTGCACTGGGTACAACACTTTTTAGCTTTTTCCACCAAAGTGCACGAGTTTGTACAAAACAGCGTTTTAAGCTCAACATCAGCACCTTTTGTCATTTTCACACTGGGCGTACCACTTTTTACACTTTTTGGCAAAGCGCACCAGTTTGTACAAAGCAGTCTCTTCACCCGGGATCAGAACTTTTTGTCATTTTCGCACTTGGCTCACTACGTTTTAGCCATTTTTAGCAAAGTGCACGAGTTTGTCCAAAACAGCGTTTTCAGTCCGACATCAGCACGTTTTGTGATTTTCCCATTGGGCGCACTACTTTTTAGCAATTTTCAGCAAACTGCACGGGAAAAGTACTGGTACCTGAAGTGCGAATCAAAATGCGCTTGTACTTTAACAGCCCTGTGCTCCTTCTAAACGGAGTTGGACTCGCAGGCCGTCTTCAACCTAAGAGACACAAAGTGAAAGCCGGACCTTCAACATGCAAGCCAATAAAGCGAGCGTTCAATGGGGATGTGAACCAAGACCCCTCCTGCTTTCATTCGCCAAATGAAATACCCCTATTAAAACCTGGAACTGTCACAGACCAATGATGCCCGAAATGTATTGGGTTACTTGCGTTTTGTCCAAGCTCTGGTATAAAAAACAAGGCAACATGCTCTACCGAAATCAATTGGGGCATTAAAAACACTGCTTTCTGTTATGTTTGACTATGTAGCCAAAGGATGTGCTGACAGCAACATTTTTAGACCCAGACAAACGGGAGCAATGTGCAATTGGACTACTTAGCTCGAGAAGACCTTCAATTGAGAAAGCGTTTTCTTAGCGGACCGTGGCTTCTGACCGTTTATCCTCAAAACCTGACAAAAAACAACCCTGTACTTACATTGTCAACACAACTGGGTGAGCACTGGTTGACTCTATGGACGTACCACCAAATCTGTGAAGTCATAGATAGTTACGTTAACCTTGGAAACGTAAGAACAAGCAACTCCCTTCACAGCCTGGAAGTATGTGGTGACCAATGCAAAGTCCCTGCAAGCCATCATCAGTAAGAGTTGTGGCAATTACACCTTGCTCTATTTAAAACCCAATGCCTGTGCACGCACGGTAGAAGAATTTTTGACCTAATTTCACCACACCATTCTATCACAGTGATGACCAAGCCGGTCAGATGGTCAAAGAATTGATTTGTAATGAGTGATTATCCTTAACATTGTTGTTAATAAAAATAAAAGAAAACAGTTCGTGTTCTCCTTTTTGTGTTGGTGTAGAGAGTCTTAACAAGAGCCTTTCGCTTTCACACCCTGTCCAGTATTGTATTTTGGTGGGTCCTTCCGCCTGTGTTTAGATTTGCTTTGAAAAGATCATGGGAGACTACTACCCTTCCATGCCTCTAGAGAGAGAGAGAGAGAGAGAGAGAGAGAGAGAGAGAGAGAGAGAGAGAGAGAGAGAGAGAGAGAGAGAGAGAGAGAGAGAGAGAGAGAGAGAGAGAGAGAGAATTTGGTTCAATATCGCCGAGGAAAAACCACTCAACAGGCCATTCGCAAGTACAATGAACCCTATTTTCGTGAACTGATTTGGACCCTGGAAGATCGAGCACGGCAGATGATGGCACTTTACGTCCTCCACAAGCTTACGCAAGCGTCTCATCGTTTCACCTGCAGGGGTAGGCCACATGTCCAATTGTGTCTCCCCCTCCACCATTCAAGAGAACCTGGAAGACCCAGCTCACATTGACGAAGCCTGGGATTAAGTGGAACTGGGAGACATGACAAGATTTTTAGCATCCTTCCCCTCAGCACCCACTGGCATGGGAGCGGTTTCCCCTGCTGGGGTAGGCACCCCTTCCAGTGGGTTTTTGAACACCTTCCACGGGATCAAGCACCCCCTCTTCAGGTGCCTGGATCTCATCAGAAAGATGAGACAGGGGGAGTCCTTGGCCTTCTTCTGGAGCCTGAATCCCACAAACCCCATATTTGGGGAGTCCATTTCTTTCACCAAGAAGAAAAAGGAGCTAGTACACTACGTTAAAAAAGGTGTGTATCCAGATAATGTTTAGTTAACCATTGCCAAAATAGATAGCATTCCACCAGAGAACAGTGGGTATGTGCGTGCAGATGGTGACCATAAACGAATCCTACGTTTCCACCAATCAGCAACAGCTCATTGGCTTTGGGACGACCAAACTCTTTCAAATCCACACAGGGAATGTTCAGTTTGTTCAACAGATTCTTTTCAATGTGACCTCCTTTGTAGACCACGATATACTGTTGTCTCCTACGCCTCTGCTCCTACAACGTGCTCACAAACATTTCCAAGTAAATGGGAGGGTCTGCTATTTTCCAGGAGCGAGCATGAAAGGGAAGAGCATGGACTCCAGCGTGGCATAGCTCACAATTCTCTCGTCTTTATCAGACAAACTCTCATAAATTCAAACTGTAAACTGATCGTCCACCCTGCAGGTCGCACTGTTCAACTTCACGGGCCAAAAATTGTGTCCACAGAAAAGCCATCCATTTCTAAAATCAAACAAATATCTCGCTGAGTCGCAATTGAGGCTACACATGACAGGGAATCGGTAAACATGTAGCGTAGGCTCGCAAGAGAGAGAAGGGAGTCAACTGTAATCCCCACTTTTCTTGACCACACAAATGACAGCATTCATCTTGCCTTGAAACAATAGCCATTTTCACCTTTCCTTTTTGGTCACCGCTCGCTCCATTTTATTCGCATCCAAATAACATGGCCTGCAACGAGTGCTGGAAAAATAAGGAGGGAGAGGGTTACCCTTGTATTTTTTCAAAACAAAAACAAGAGACGCCGAACCTTTAGAAAAACAGAGCGACTCAGTGGCATCCTTTCACTCTTACTGGTAACCATGGCCGAAAGATGGCAAAGTCGACGTTTGCAAGGGTTTGTTCCTGAGATCCCTCAAACCCAGTTTCGCTGCGCTTGTTTTACCGACGATGGTGTCACAGAGATATCATACCTCGTGTCCCATGTACCTCGATCAACAACAACAGACCCCTCCCCCCGTTGCTGCGGTCCCTCCTGCTCAGCCACGCCTCAATTATGGAGTAGTGATTGAACGGCTGAGGCAACTACTGAATTCCCCTGACTTGGGACGACAACTTCATCAAGTAAGAGCCATTATTCTTACTGTCTAAGCACGTAGGAGTAAGAAAAAACAATTTTAATTTTTTTGTCCTCTCTCGTCGTTTCTCGTCGCCACCATCGTCATTCAATGATTCACCTTATGGCTTTGTTCGTCGATGCATGGGTCGTTCCTTCTTTTCGAGTCGACGTTGTTCACACAGAACTCCACCCTGACTAAATGCAATCCATAGAATTGACAACCTCCTGGAACCTTGGAACCGTTCTTTTATGCAACGAGCACTGGAAAAGATCCGGGTCCTTCCTACGATTGGTTTGTTTTCTAGCCATAAGGCAAAGGGAGAACTCTGAGGATCCATTCACGGTCCTCCTCTTTCAGGTCACTCTTGACTCTTAGACTGATTATTAGGCGAAAGAATGAAATTTCAAATTTCAGTTTCAAAGTATTTTTTTCCACACACTTTTTTTCAGCTACGTTTTCAGATGTCCTACAATGAACTTCTTTTTCGTTCGTCAACGCATCAAATCGGTTTAACAGAATTTTTGGACTGTTAAGAAATCCATCTTTTGTTTGGCTGAGCTGTGCAATCACGGGTGACTTTTTCTTTTATCAAAGTACCCTTTTCATCCACCACCCCTTCTACAAGACTCGTTTTTACTCTCCCTGAAAACTGCGAGCTAACTGAACAAGAACGATGTCTTCTTAGCAAGGATCTTTCGTGTATCCCAACTAGAGCCTACAATGACGAATACACAGCAAAAGCAGACTGCGAAAAGTTTTTCTGCTGTCTCCGTCTGAAGGCGTCTTTAAGTTTGGACCCATCAAACGCCACAGCACAAAGTCAACCATCAAATCAGTGTGAGGACCCTGTCAAGACCCTAAAACATTCACCTTCCAACTGGACACCACCTCCTGGAAAATTTGCAGCATTTGACTATTACATCTCCAAATGCCGCTGCGAAATCAAAATGCTCGACTTCAAACAGCGGGTCTCAAAAACAAACCTATCCCACTAGAAAAAGAAGCCCTTTTCTCTCTACGACAACGCAAAGACGTTGTAGTGAAACCGGCCGACAAAGGCGGTGCTGCTGTAGTACGGGCACGTGACCTTTAAATCCAGGAAGCTGAAAGACAATTGTCAGACTCAGCCTATTATCAAAAGCTAGATCGTAGTGGGGCGGAGATGTGCAGATTTTGCCCTGAATTGTTCATTTTGCGTTCAAAGCACCAAATTCTCAGAAACGATAGAATGTTTTATAGTTGTAAATACTTGATATACTGCCATCGCAAAATTTTCTACATAAGTGAGTTTTTGATCTTTTTCCAAAATGGTCGCCATCTTCACCGGAAGTGGAATTTGGTATTACCGGAAGTGTCCTTTTTTCTACTTAAATTAATTCTGATTTTGGATAAAACGAGTCCTTGCCTATTTTCAACAATTTCCACTTGGAAAATAATGCATTACTCTGACTATTTGGTCAAATGGAAGCATTTTCTTCTAAGCCGGATATGAAATTATCCTTAAACTGCAAGATATATTGATGCTGAGAAGTAACAAAAAATAAAGATATTGTTTCTGACGTATGCTGTTGTTTCGTTTTTAGTATGTACACAATAATTGGAAGAAATTTGTATAATACCCAGAATGCTTCTGTGTATTACCCAGAATGCTCTATAATCTGCACATCAGATCCGCCATCTTTGTTCAGATCGCCATGTGTATGACTGCTAACGCAAACTGTAAGTATCCACCCGACCAGTGTACTGTTTTAAGAAGACAAATTTGATAGAATAAAATATAAACTTTAGGGAATTTATATAACTTACAGACATTTCAGTGAAACTTAAGAAAAAAGGGTGACGGGCCTGCGCGGCTCGCATGCGCGTGTTTTAGCCTTTTAAAATGGCTTAAAAATTTAAGCCAGAAATTGTAACTGCAGTTTTGATTTGTGATTCTCTTTTTAGTGTCTAAAAGAGTACCAGGCCTGCGTATCTCCTGCGCGCCTGGTTTAGCCTTTCTAGAGTTTTGAATTGTTCTCACGAGTATATTTTTGACGGAACGCTCTCTTTTGTACGATATTAGGGGCGGTTCGTTGAAAATGTTGTTTAGCAACAGGAATTCGTTAAAACTCTTGCGCGCTTTCACTACAGAGAGATCGATCGTTTGACAATTCAAATCAAAAAAGGCAAGAGACCAATAGCTCCTAGAAAGAACTCAAGCACTGTTGTAAATAAGAAACCACATTTCAAGAAGTTAACGCACTCCGCGCTTAGTGAAAACATTGTAACGCTAGAGCGTGTACATAAGGTAGCCGAAAGCATCAACAGGAAAATTTCAGAGTTCGGCGAAATGATGTCAAAACTAGATGACATTCAGAATAAACATGTTGGACAGTATACACGTCTCTTTTCTGAGTCCCAATACGAATACGGGTCCACTAACTAAGAAACCATCCAAAGCAAACTCAATTAAAAGAAAATCAAGAAAGCCAACAAAAATCAATTCACTTAAAGAAAAGACAAAAACGCCACCCAAGGTCAGCTCAACAAAAAGGCGAAAGGAAGGCAGGAAAACCAAACAACAAAATTTAAAAACGCCTTTAGAGGCAAACAAAAAACACATAAGAAACCTCTCGGATAAAAAGCTTACAAATGACCAGATTAACTTACTGGCGAAAGGGCTAAAGTACATTCCCACTCCCGTGACAAAGGAGATGCAAACCAAAAAACAACTCTTGCGTGACGCCGACCATTTCGCGAGAAGAATGCGTCTCCAATACATTTTTCACGGGGAAAAAACAAGACCTCATCCTTTCCACGTTAAATCTACATGGAAACCACAAGTACAACCATCCGTAGCCCTTGAAAGCTATTTAGAAGAGGTCAAAATTAAACTGGCAGAACTAGAACTCAAAAATCCAAAGGATAATCTTAATCCCGCTGAACGCGAGACACTTAACACCCTAAAGCGTGACACCAACATTAATCTTAAAAAGGCTGACAAAGGAACTACATCTGTAGTTCTAAACATTGAGGACAAACTTAAAGAAGGTCAAACCCAGCTAGATAACAGGGAACACTACAGACCTCTTGTGAATGCTTTGGTTTTCAACAGCTTATTAGCGGACTCTATCTTGGAAACCACATAGATGAAATGACCAAATCTGGCTTTGTCAAACACCACAACCGCCTCATATTCCAAGATTCTACACCCTAACACAGATACACAAACCGACCCCAGTCGGGAGACCTATTATTTATTCGTCGGTAAACTCCTTCAGCCTATGGCACAACAACAAAAGTCATATCTAAAAGATACAACTCACTTCATCAATTTCTTAGAGAAAACGAAGGTACCAGAAAACACAATCCTTGTTTCAATGGACGTTATGAGCTTATGTAGAAATATACCACAAGAGGAACTTAGAATAAACATAAAAAAACGAACCTCCTATCCCTACACGACTACTGCAAAGAGCGCTCAATCTTATCCTAGCGGAGAACTCCTTCCAGTTTACTGGAAAAACTACGTACAAATACATGGGACTGCCACGGGCACCAAAATGGCAGTTGCTTTCGCCAATATTTTCATGGCTAAGATAACCAGAGAAGAGATCACACAGTTCATTGAACAAGCTAACAAACAATATCAAACTATCAAGTCTACAGCTGAAGTATTCAAAACAGAAACAAACTTTTTGGACACTACTATTTTCAAAGGTGAAGGATTTAGAAATGAGTCGGTGCTAGATGTACGAACCCATTTTAAGCCCACTGAGACATTTCAGTGCACCCATTTTTCAACCTGCCATCCACCAGGAGTGAAAAGAGGCTTCATCAAAGGAGAGGCTCTAAGACTAGTC
This sequence comes from Siderastrea radians, assembly GCA_964017195.1. NCBI lineage: Eukaryota > Metazoa > Cnidaria > Anthozoa > Scleractinia > Rhizangiidae > Siderastrea > Siderastrea radians. The sequence goes on along the minus strand of OZ024888.1, from coordinate 22,235,379 downwards.
AGAACTAACTCTTCTAAAACATTCTTTGAAGAGAGCGTCACAAACTTCAAAACACATCTTCTTGAGACTGAGAGGATGCCCAGAAAACTTTATTCAAACAACCCTCTCAGAAGTTACTTTTGAAGACAGGAATCAAGCCCTCCGACAAAAACAAAAACAAAAAAGAAAATCTTGCCCTTTGTAACGCAATAACGCCAAGCAGTGCCTAACTTAAAACCACTACTCGTGAACAGCTGGCATTTTATAACACAGCAACCGTTGCTAAACGACATTTTCAAGGAACCTCCCCTTAAAGATATACTCGTGAGGGCAAAACTCTAGAAAGGCTAAAACACGCGCGCAGGAGGCGCGCAGGCCTCTTACTCTTTTAGACACTAAAGAGGGAATCACAAATCAAAACTGCAGTTACAACGTCTGGCTTAAATTTTTAAGCCATTTTAAAAGGCTAAGACACGCGCGTGGGAGACCCGCAGGCCCGTCACCCTTTTTAACTTTGCTAAAAAAAACTTGACCTGATGAAAAACTTTGGTTCAGACATAACCAGCAGTCAATTGCACTTGAATGTATAAGATGTATCTGTAACTCAAACATATTATAAAAGTCGTTTTTAAGAGCAGGATAGCCAAACAGGATGTAATAATGATGAAAGAGGCAATATAATTATTATAAAATGGAAAATAAAGAGGTTTTCTAGACAGATAAAGGTTATTTTACGACTTATACACCACTTCCGGTTTAAAGTAACGGCCATTTTGAATATTTTATGTATTTGTATCAGTCTTGTGTTCTGTGGCTCCAAATTACAGCAGAATTCTTTATATACTAAAACTAGATTCGCCTGCCTGCTTCAGGACCGTTTCCAAGGCAAACAACTAACTATTGGGGCTGTTCTATTAAATTACAATTCCACTTCCGGTTCAAGATGGCGGCCATTTTGAAACACCCTCTTAACTCAGCTCACGTCAAATTTTCGCAGTGGTACTATATCAGATATCCATCAACAGGTTAAAAACTATCTTTCCACCAAATTTTGTGCTGTTAACAGAAAGTGAACAATTCCAGCACATATCCGCCCCACTATTGTGATCTTACCATGGACCGTAATAAGAAAGTTGCTGAGGTCGTCCATGACGCCATTTCTAAACTGGAACTTCCACCATCAACCACCAATTTAATCGTTGACCACCTCTGTGCTTCAAAATTCTACCTACTTCCCAAGATTCATAAACCAGGGAACCCTGGCAGGCCTATAGTATCAGCCTGTAACTGTCCTACTGAACTCCTAGCCATTTATCTCGATATGATCACCAAGCCTCTTGTAGAAAACCTACCGAGCTACGTAAAAGACACTAATCACATGCTTGACATTGTCGAATCTTTTCGTTTCTCCGGCACCCACAATTATGTGTTCACCATGGACATCAAGTCATGTTTCGACGCAGCATGGAAGCAAGATTAATAAAGACTTTATAACCAAGTGAAATGAACACTGACTTTGCATTTCTCTGATAGTTACTTTTTAGCGCGCGTGCGTGTCGTAGATTCATTTTTGACTTTCAAAATTAACCGACGCGCGTTATTGCTTAACGCCATTATTTCTCACTGAAGAAGAGATTTTTCCCATTTTGTACTTCAAGCGCAGAGACACATTTAAAGTTACATCAAGAATATCTCGATTTACATGCGCTACACAGTTTTTATGCAATTTTGCGTTTAAAGCACTTTCCTACTGTGACTTTAACATCAAGAATGCCACATCCAAGTAACTTCATGAGAACTTTAAAAAGAGAATTTAACAGCAACGTCAGCCACTACCATGAGATATCTAAAAAGGGGGCCCTTCACCTGGCAGACAAAATATTTGACAAAACACGGTTTTCCAGCCACATTGGTTTCCTAAGCAGATGCCTACGCCACGGACTAATACCTAATAAATTTCACATCAATTTTCACGACATCGAACCTTTGACAAGGAAATTCTACTCAATACAAGAGGCAAGTAGATATTGTTAGAAAGCACTTCTTTCGTTGCCTTATGCGTGCAACTATCGTATCCATGCAACATAGATGTCAATCATTAACTATCGCTATTGAAGATATCCGCAACGAACTGAGATCCACATGTAATGACCCAGACTACTCACTGAAAACCTTGAGCTAACTGAACAAGAACGATGTCTTCTTAGGAAGGGTCTTTCGCGTATCCCAACTAGAGCCCACGATGACGAATACACAGCAAAAGCAGACTGCGAAAACTTTTACCGCCGTCTCCGTCTGAAGGTGCATTTTAGTTCGGACCCATCAAACGCCAGATCCCCAAGTCAACCATCAAATAAGTGTGAGGACCCTTTTAAGACCCTAAAACATTCACTTTGCAACTGGACACCACCTCCACTACAAGATGCTCGATTACAATTAGCGGGTTACTAAAACAAACCTATCCCCACTAGAAAAAGAAGCCCTTTTCTATTTACGATAACGCAAAGACGTTGTAGCCAAACCAGCAGACAAAGGCGGTGCCGTTGTAGTATAGGCTGGTGACCTTTACATCCAGGAAGCTGAAAGGCAATTGTCAGACTTAGCCTTTTATCAAAGCTAGATCGTGATCTTACCCTTGACCATAATGAGAAAGTTGCTGAGGTTGTCCATTTCCACCAGCAACCACCAATTTAATTTTTGACCACCCCCGTACTTCAAAATTCTACCTCCATCCCAAGATTCATAAACCAGGGAACCTTTGCAGACCTATAGTATCAGCCTGTAAATGTCCTACTGAACTCCTTGCCACTTCCCTCGATATGATTACCAAGCCTTCTTGTAGAAAACCTATCGCGCTACGTCAAAGACACTAATCACATGCTTGACATTGTGGAATCTTTTCGTTTCTCCGGCACTTCCAATTATGTGTTTGCTATGGACATCAGGACATTGTATATCGTTATACCCAATAACGATGGCTTACTAGCACACACACTTAATCAACAAACGTACTTAGCTCAAACCACCTACCCATTTTCTGGTCTGCTTCCCGAGCTCGTCCTTACCCTTAATAGTTAATACCTTCTCCTTCAATGGCGAGTATTACCAACAAACTGGAGGCGTGGCGATGGGAAGCTGTTTCGGTCCGAACTATGCGTGTTTATTCGTTGGCCACATTGAAGAGCAGATTTTCCAGCAGTACAAAGGAAAAACACCTGACCGCTACAAGCGCTACATTGACGAATAGTGGGTGCAGCGTCGGGCACCAAAGAGGACTTCCTAAACAATTTTCATCCAAGCCTGAAATTCACTTGGGCCATCTCAGACGACAAGTTTCCCTTCCTGGATCTCTATTTGACTCCACCCTCTAACCGCCTAATCACTACTTTTTACTTTAAAGAGACAGACTCCCACTCTTATCTCAATTACTCATCCTCACACCCAGTTTGTTGCAACAACTCAATTCCTTATAGCCAATTTCTCCGCCTGAGAAGGATCTGCAGTGAAGAAGAATACTTCACAACTAGAAGTGAAGAAATGACTTCATTTTTCACACGTCTAAGATTTTTCCCATTTTTTACTTCAAGCGCAGAGATACTAATTTACAGTGGCATCAAAAATATCTCTTTTACATTGGACGAGTGGATCTCACGGCTTACCAAATTTCCTAACTTTCCTCATAGATCATTAAATCTTTCGCCTCTTGGGGTATGCGTCATCTTTTGGCCAAGATCTTTGAAGGGCTTCCTTTCATCTGCACATGGACATCCCTGTGAGCATCCTGTGCAAGGAAAACCAGGACAACAGGGCCCAACAAGAAGTGTTACGCATTCTTTATCTCTTCTAGCTACATCACGTCTTTAATCCCCACATTTCATGTTAGGACATGGCTAGGACATTGACTTACAACATTTTAGTCTCCTGATTAGTCTAATAAGGGAGACACAACAAATGCACTTCATAGATGGTGAAGCACGCATACGCTGGCGCTCTGTATGTAGGTTGCTAAGGTGATTATTGATTGAGAGCTGTCAAAAATTTCATTGATAGTTCGTCCTTATTCAACATCAAAATGTCAACAACCTCCTTCACCAATGACATCCCTTCCCTGTGTCACGTGGTATCTTGCGTCGCCAATCATAACTCGCCCATCAAAGTAAGGGTAGCGCACATAGGAGAAAGTACCTTACGACTCGCGGAATCGCTTGTCAGACGCATGACCACACCTGAATTTTCTTGTTTGTTTTGACTTTGCTTTCAAAAGGCATAGTGGTAGGACGAGTGTGTTTTCCTTGGAGAATTTGAATAACGGGTAGGAGAACCATGACCGTGTTTCAAAGAAGTCGTCCTCTGGCGAACTTGTCTTTTTGGTACTTTAAGACGCACACTAGCCAAGGGAGCTTACACGGTCGGACCTTAACCGGGTTTCTCTAGCATAGAGCAACTCAGAGTATTGCTAGTTATCCCTGGATGGGATGCTAGTCCATCACAGGGTTACCCCTACCAGTGTGTCGCTGGTGGTCATTTCATACACCTGGATAAAGAGAGACAATGTGGGTTAAGTTCCTCGTTTAAGGAAAGAACACGAATTCAGGGACTGGCTCGAACAGACAAGACCTCCAACACATTAACCACTACACCACCGCACCCCCAGGACTTGACTGCTAGCTAACAGTTAAAAACTAGAGCGTTGACGCTCACTATCTACCACTTCTTATGCCCAAATATGGTCATAGACTTTTCTAATGGATCAGCCTTTATGTACACACTACACGGGAGGTGCCTGCGGTGTGAATCTTTTGACTGAGGAATTTGGGATACAAGTAGAAGTAGTCATAGGTCCTGCACATTCTCCAAGCAAAAACATGACTCCTATTGCAAGTCAAATGTTAGTGCATGGAGATCTATTCGTGGACCATGCCACTCAAAAGTGACTCAAGAACCATCCCCGTGGAAGTTATGTTTGTCAAATCTTGAAACCTAACTATTTTTTATCATCAAAAAAAATAGTGTAGCATCATTTCCGTTATCAACGGACATGATTCCGTTATGAAAACAGAACCCGTCAGTACTTAACAACAAACAGCGCAGAGACATTCTTCGTTTCTTAAATTACGTCAAAAATAACGAGACATTTGATAAGTGAAGCCCTCTCTTTTTGTCTTCTCTTTCTCAACAGGTTTCGTCGTCGGCCATGACGGCACAGTAGCAGATGATAAGGTGATTGGCACCATCTCTATTCATTAATAGGTTTGCACGAACTATGCCATGTTGACTGGAGTAAACTACCCTTTGACTGGTGTCCCGTCTTTATACTGCTATACCGCAAAGTTAAAGAAAAAACGAAAGAAAAGAACAAGATAAAGGAGGACCCCCTCTTTTGTACCCTTTCCCAAGAAACCAAGTAACCTGAGTCGACTGTATAAAAAAGGAGGTGGTTTGGCTCTCTGGGTCTTTTTTCTCAGTAACCTGAGCCAGATAAAAGATCAGGCAGAGGAAGCAGATCTTAGTAGTGTGTCACGTAAGACGTCCTGTCCTTGCTACTAGAACAAGAAGAGGATGACTCTTGATGATAAGAGCACCTCTTTTTATACAGGGTAGTTGTATTGATCCTAATGCAGAGTAAGCGTTCGAAGTTTTCCTTTAACCTGATGTGGAACGGCATTTAAACACAACTGCGTCAAAAGGGAAATTTTGTGGACTGTCTTCATCCAGTAACTACCGACAAAGGATGCAATGAGCCATCAATCGTGTGTTGGACACTCGCATAGCTGACGAGGACCAGCGGTATTTCACCCTTGACTTTACTATAATATTTCTATAGAGGGACATTGCGGGCGGGGGAGTGGCTTTGTGGTGGGTTGTGCGAGTGTGAGCTCCTACAACGTTTGGCTGATGCTTTGAAAGGGAGGGAGCAATTTGAAGGTGTCAACTGTCCATCGCACAAATTAAAACCGGGGCAACAGAGTCCTTGAAATAAGACAAAAAAGATCCCGAGTGTGGTACTGAAACCCTGGTGATTACCAGAGGTGTATTTGCAAACAACGAGTAAGGGTTTTATTATCCAACTCAACTGTACAATATTTTGGGATTTTTGTACTCTTTTTGCGCGCCTTCTCTACAATAACTAATATAGTTGGATTGTAAACTTACTTACTTACTTACTTACTTACTTATTTACTTACTCACTTATCCTCTTTGTTCCTTATGGAATTGAGGTCGTCCCCTAGAACTCGCCATCTGACCTTATGTGTCCATTCTATCAACACTACGTCAATGCCCAGACCTATCGCTGATTCCTACAACGAGCTACTAATCTTCAAGAGATCCAAGAGTAGAAGAAGGAGAAAAACTGAAACACCAGCCAAACGTTGGAGAAGCTGCTTAACTTCAGACACTCCAGGCGAACAAAGGAAAAGAGGAAGAGGAAGAGAATGAGGACAGACCACTGCCACTTCACGTCACGGAAGCCATGCAACGTCAAGATTATATTCCCAATCTAGTGATAAGTGAAAGGGGGAATCATGTTAGACCTTATGCTCCAAAGCGGAACATTGTATCTGTGATTTTCTTCAGTGGTTAGACACATTGATCGAAGAGGACACTCATCAAGTAACCGTTCTTAGCCAGAATTAGATGCTGCAGTTATTTTGTGGTCTGCAAATATCATGCTTAGAATTTTGGTATCTCGGAACACAAAAAAGTTACTTTCCTCACAAGTTGAACAAAAAGACCAGCTCAAAGCCACGTCGGGCAAAGACCATTCAACCTTTCAAAAGTAGTACCAAGAGCAGCGAGACCAAGGCGTCGTGTTTGATTTTCAAGTAGAGTTGGTGACCTAGTGCGAATCGGAGATCAGGTTACTGAAGATAAGGTGTCCCGACATTTAAGGTGATTCCATTTAATTGCATTGCGCATCCTTTCTGCGCATCATTTTTCGCGTGATTAGCGCGCAGCGAGCGCGGACACTTTCGGAACTTGGTAGGTTTTAATGAAAACTGAGTTGTTTAGAGAAATAAATGGTCGTTTTGTCCTAATTGAGCACGGTGACCCCCATTTTTATTGTATAAACTCAATGAGGACAGTGTTCTCAAGCCAAACAAAAAAGTTAGCAAAAATCTCTGATCAGATTTTGCACAATTTAAAACAATCCCTACGAAAATTCCATTTAGGGTAGAGGACCGCACATCAATCTACCTTTGTCACCGTCTACTTTTTGAGTTTCCGGAAAATTTAAAGCTTTTCGGCCACGTTTTGTACAACACAGATGACTATACATATGTAGAAAGTCGCCCAGAATGTCTTGTCATTTCCGCAATGGACACGCCACTTTTTAGCGTTTACAGCAAAGTGCAGGAGTTTGTACAAAACAGACGTTTTCAGCCCGAGATCAGAACGTTTAGTCATTTTTGCACTGGGCGAACCGCTTTTTAGCGATTTTCAGCGAAGTGCACGAGTTTGTACAAAACAGTGTTCTCAGGCTAAAATCAGCACGTTTTGTCATTTTCGCACTGGGCGTACCACTTTTTAGCGATTTTCAGCAAGGTGCACGACTTCGTACAAAACAGCGTTTTCAGCCCGAGACCAGAACGTTTTGTCATTTTCGCACTGGGCACACCACCTTTTAGCGTTTTCAGCAAAGTGCACGAGTTTGTACAAAACAGTGTTCTCAGGCTAAAATCAGCACGTTTTGTCATTTTCGCACTGGGCGTACCACTTTTTAACACTTTTCAGCGAAGTGCACGAGTTTGTCCAAAACAGCAAAGCAGCGTTTTCAGCCCAAGAGCAGCATGTTTTGTCATTTTCTCACTATGCGCAGCACTTATTAGCGATTTTTAGCAAAGTGCAGAAGTTTGTACAAAACAGCATTTTTAGCCCGAGATCAGGACGTTTTGTCATTTTGGCACTGGGTCATCACTTTTTAGCGTTTACACCAAAGTGCACGACCTTCTATAAAACAACGTTTTCAGAACGAGATCAGCACGTTTTGTCATTTTGGCACTGGGTGCACCACTTTTTGGCAATTTTCTGCAAAGTGCACGAGTTTGTGCAAAACACCGTCTTCAGTCCGAATTTGAGCACGTTTTTTCATATTTGCACTGGGCGCACCACTTTTTAGCGATTTTCAGGAAAGGGCATCAGTTTGTCCAAAGAGCAAAACAGCGTTATTAGCCCGAAATCAGCACGTTTTATCATTTTCGCACTGTGCACACCACTTATTAGCCATTTTCAGCAAAGTGCACAAGTTTGTAAAAATAGCGTTTTCAGCCCTAGATCAGCATGTTTTGTCATTTTCGCTCTGGGCAACACCACTTCTTAGCATTTTCAACAAAGTGCATGAGTTTGTACAAAACAGCGTTTTCAGCCGGAGATCAGCACGTTGTAACATTTTCGCACTGGGCGCACCACGTCTTAGCGATTTTTAGCAAAGGGCATTAGTTTGTCCAAAACAGCGTTTTCTGCCCCAGATCAGCACGTTTCCTCATTTTCGCACTAGTCGCACCACTCTTAAGCGAGTGGACGAGTTTGTCCAAAACAGCGTTATTAGCCCCAGATCAGCATGTTTTATTATTTTCGCACTGTGTCCACCACTTATTAGCGATTTTCACAAAGTGCACGAGTTTGTACAAAACAACGTTTTCAGCCCTGGATGAGCATGTTTTGTCATTTTCGCTCTGGGCACACCACTTCTTTGCGTTTTCAGCGTTTTCAGGCGGACATCACGTTTTAAGATTTTCGCACTGGGCGGACCACTTTTTAGCGCTTTTCAGCAAAGCACACGAGTTTGTACAAAACAGCATGTTCAGCCCGAGATCAGGTCGTTTTGTCATTTTGGCACTGGGACATCACTTTTTAGCGTTTACACCAAAGTGCACGACCTTGTATAAAACAACGTTTTCAGAACGAGATCAGCACGTTTTGTCATTTTGGCACTGGGTGCACCACTTTTTGGCAATCTCCTGCAAAGTGCATGAGTTTGTGCAAAAGAGCGTTTTCAGCCCGAGTTGAGCACGTTTTTTCATTTTCGCACTAAGCACACCACTTTTTAGTGATTTTCAACAAAGTACCTCAATTTGTCCAAACCAGCGTTTTCAGCCCGAGATCAGCACGTACTGTCATTTCTGCACTGGGTGTACTACTTTTTCAGTCTTTTCAGCAAAGTGCACGCGTTTGTACAAAAGAGCGTTTTGTGCCCGAGATCAGCACGTTTCCTCATTTTCGCGCTGAGTGCAACACGTTTTAGCTTCTTTCAGCAAAGTGCACGAGATTGCCAAAATAGCGGTATTAGCCCGAGATCATCACGTTTTGTCATTTTCGCACTGTGCACACCACTTCTTAAGTTTATCAGCAAAGCGCACAAGTTTGTACAAACCAGCGTTTTTAACCCAACATCAGCACGTTTTATCATTATCGGACTGGGTGCAAGGAGTTTTAGCTTTTTTCAGCAAAGTGCACGAGTTTGCACAAAACAGCGTTTTCAGCCCGAGATAAGCACGTACTGTCATTTCCGCACTGGGTGCAGCAATTTTTAACTCTTTTCAGCAAAGTGCACGAGTTTGTACAAAAGAGCGTTTTCTGCCCAAGATAAGCACGTTTCCTTATTTTCGCACTGGGTGCAACACGTTTTAGTTTCTTTCAGCAAAGTGCACGACTTTGTACAAAACAGCGTTCTCAGCCCTAGATCAGCATGTTTTGTCATTTTCGCTCTGGGCACTCCACTTCTTAACTTTTTCAGCAAAGCGCACGATTTTTTACAAAACAGCGTTTTTAGCCCAACATCAGCACTTTTGTCATCATCGGACTGGGTGCAAGACCTTTTAGCTTTTTTCAGCAAAGTGCACGAGTTGGTACGAAACAGCGTTTTCAGCCCGAGCTCAGCACGTACTGTCATTTTTGCACGGGGTGGACCACTTTTTGACTCTTTTCAGCAAAGTGCACCAGTTTGTTAAAAGAGGGAAACCCCGTTATTAGGCCGAGATCAGAAAGTTTTATCATTTTCGCACTGTGTCCACTACTTATTTGCGATTTTCAGCAAAGTGCACGAGTTTGTACAAAACAGCGTTTTCAGCCGGAGATCAGCACGTTTTAACATTTTCGCACTGGGCGGACCACTTTTTAGTGCGTTTCAGAAAAGCACACCAGTTTGTACAAAACAGCGTTTTCAGCCCGAGTTGAGCAGTTTTTTCATTTTCGCACAGGGCGCACCATATTTTAGTGATTTTCAACAAAGTACCTCAGTTTGTGCAAAACAGCGTTTTCAGCCCGAGATCAGCACGATTTTGTCATTTTTGCGTTGGGCCCACCACTTCTTAGCGGTTTTCAGCAAAGTGCATGAAGATGTACAAAACTGCGTTTTTAGCCCGAGATCAGCACGCTTTTGTCATTTTCGCATTGGGCCAACCACTTATTAGCGATTTTCAGCAAAGTGCACGAGTTTGTACACAACAGCGTTTTCAGCCCTAGATCAGTATGTTTTGTCATTTTCACTCCGGGCACACTACTTCTTAGCGTTTTCAGGAAAGTGCATGAGTTTGTACAAAACAGCTTTTTCACCTGAAGATCAGCACGTTTCAACATTTTCGCACTGGGCACACCACTTTTTTGCGATTTTCAGCAAACGGCATCAGTTTTTCCAAAACAGCGTTTTCTGCCCGAGATCAGCACGTTTCCTCATTTTCCCACTGGGCGCATTACTTTTAAGCAGTTTTCAGCAAAGTGCACGAGTTTGTCCAAAACACGTTTTTAGCCCGAGATCAGAACGTACTGTCATTTTTGCACTGAGCGCACCACTTTTTAGACCCTCCTCTAGAGCTCGGACTAAATGAGGCTGGCCCACAAAATTATCGGTGTGTCTTAATCGCGTGTGAATATAACGTTCGTGCACTCCCATCTTTTTACTCAACGGGTTCACATAGGAGTGAATATCAAATTCAAAGGCTCCGGGAGTTTGAGGATGAACTTCACGTCCCCTTTTTTGAAGAAGTTGACTTTCAAAGGCCCCCTGGCATTCAAATCCATTCATGTCTTCATTGCTTAACACATCTTTCCTAATTTCTTGCTGGAGAGCGTCCATAGCATTCTTCATCGTCAGTTTGTCCTTCTTTTTCATCTTGGCCTTGTAGCAAACACAAGACTTTCTTGCGTGATAAACCGCTTAGACCTGCTGCGTCTTTTACTTCTTCTCGTGGCATCGTAGTTTATTTTCACAGGCTTTTATGAAAAAAAAACGTGAGTCACGTGTCTTTTGACTGAGAAGAAATCAGTTTGGGGGGAAAAGTTACAGGTACTCCTTCCCCTTTCCCTTTTTTCTCAGAATCCTTTACGATGGAAGGGGTATAAAAACCGAAAGTACCCTTGTCATAGGCTCAGTCACACAGTCAAGATGATGCAGAGACCGAGGAAACCTTTGCAAGATCTGAGTAGTTTCATAAACGTTTCATAAAAGATAAAGAGGGCAGAATTAGACGAGGAGTGGCAAGCGGACGTCCTCTGGTTTCGTAGTCCTCTGGTTTCGTAGTTTCCTCTGGTTTCGTAGTCCTCTGGTTTCTGGTTTCGTGGCCGTCCTCTGGTTTCGTCATCTGGTTTCGTAGATCAAAAGAACGCCCGTCTGTTTGTCAGATTTTACTGGAGCGTTTATGGATGCGGACAGGAATGCCTTCCCGCGCAGACGCCAGAAGAAGGTTCTGGGAGAGATGTTGAAGAATGAGATCGTGCCTTACGTTTATAAGAACAAGGTGGAGCGTTTGGACCATTCGTGCAGGTCGACTTCCATGGAGAACTTTGGCGCACTGGACTATCACCTGTAAATCAAGATTGCCAAGTTTCATGGCAGTTGGCGTTTCCAGGCGATGGTCGAGTGTTACAAGAACATCAAGGAGGACCGAAAAGATAAGAATCGTTTGAATGAACATTTGACTTTTTATTGATTCGATTTGTTAGGCAAGACCTGGGAGTCAAGAAAGAAAGATATATCCTGTCCGTGTCTTGCCACGCAGCCTTAGCGGGCTCTCAGCGTTTTTCTTTTTTACCTTTTTACACTATAAACGGCTTTTTTTAAAAGGATGACTCAAACGTAACGCTCATGAAAACTACATCTTCTTCAGCACAAAGTGGTTCTTGTTGAATTAAGTACCTATGTCTTCACAAGAGCTGACCCGTTTAATGTTTTTCACAATTGCATTTCTTCCAACATGACTCGCGTGTCTTCTTTATCGTCAGGCAAACGAAAAGTGCGCTTGGATAGGGCTTTGATTTCTTGTTGGTGCCCGCGTCAATGTGTCGGGAACCAATCGGAGCACTGCTTTGGTGGAGAGTGGGTAATGAGACGGACGGTACTAGATTTGAGTGGGAATGTAGAACACAATTACATCTAAACGTTTGTCCAGGGCCTTTTCGACTGTCTATCGAGAGCCCCTTTTAAGACGTTTGGCGTCGTTTCTCAAAGGACTCGAGCATTTTCTATAATCCAGTAATTGCTCTGCAACAATTGACGCACGTTATTAATTCCAGTTATGATTTGCACTTGCATACCAAAACACTTACCCATTTCTTCGTATACTTCATCCGTTTGGTTAGCACTTCCCGTGCTTCCGTGCTTAAGGCTCTTAGCCCACCTCGAAGAAGAAGGAAAACGAGGAAAACTAAACCCCCCGTGATTCAACAAATTATACTGGTCGGCTAAGATCAATTCAAGAAGGACGTGGTGGTGTATTTGGGACGATCCGCTGAAGACGATCCAGCTTTCGTAACGGACCTAATGAAAAAGGTCCCCGATTACCTTCCCAATTCTAACAACCCTGACTGCCATGAAATCCTTTCTGAATTACAACCAGGAAGGTAAGACCCCAAGACTAGTACAACTGCCTGAAGAGGCCGCCATTAGAGAAACCAATGATTACTAGTGTGGGAAAAGACACATGTTGGTGATTCAACCTCACACAGACGTTTTTCACACGGGAAAAGTACTGGTACCTGAAGTGCGAATCAAAATGCGCTTGTACTTTAACAGCCCTGTGCTCCTTCTAAATGGAGTAGGACTCGCAGGCTGTCTTCAACCTGAAGACATCGAGATGCGCTTTCATCTTTGCCAACTGAGACTGTATGAAGCAGTGTACAAGATCCTATTTGCTAAGAGACACAATGAAAGAGAACTGGCATCCTACCTCAACGTAAAGTGAAAGCCGGACCTTCAACATGCAAGGCAATCAAGCGAGCGTTCAATGGAGATGTGAACCAAGACCCCTCCTGCTTTCGTAAATTTAAGTTAATCAAATGAAATACCCCTATTAAAACCTGGAACTGTCACAGACCAATGATGCCCGAAATGTATTGGGTTACTTGCGTTTTGTCCAAGCTCTGGTATAAAAAACAAGGCAACATGCTCTACCGAAATCAATTGGGGCATTAAAAACACTGCTCTCTGTTATGTTTGACCATGTAGCCGAAGGATGTCCTGACAGCCTCATTTTTAGACCCAGACAAACGGGAGCAATGTGCAATTGGACTATTTAGCTCGAGAAGACCTTCAATGGAGAAAGCCTTTTGTTAGCGGACCGTGGCTTCTGACCGTTTACCGTCAAAACCTGACAAAAAACAACCCTGCACTTACATTATCAACACAACTGGGTGAGCACTGGTTGACTCTATGGACGTACCACCAAACCTGTGAAGTCATAGGTAGTTACGTTAACCTTGGAAACGTAAGAACAAGCAACTCACTTAAGAGCCTGGAAGTATGTGGTGACCAATGCAAAGTCCTATTCTATGACAGTGATGACCAAGCCGGTCAGATGGTCAAAGAATTGATTTGTAATGAGTGATTATCCTTAACATATTTGAACTTCACGTCCCCTTTTTTGAAAAAATAAAAGAAAATAAAAATAAAAGAAAACAGTCCGTGTTCTCCTTTTTGTGTAGGTGTAGAGAGTCTTAGCAAGAGCCCTTCGCTTTCACACCCTGTCCAGTATTCTATTGGTGGGTCCTTCCTCCTGTGTTTAGATTTGCTTTGAAAAGATCATGGGAGACTACTACCATTCCATGCCTCTAGAGAGAGAGAGAGAGAGAGAGAGAGAGAGAGAGAGAGAGAGAGAATTTGGTTCAACATCGCCGAGGAAAAACCACTCAACAGACCGTTCGAAAGTACAATGAACCCTATTTTTGTGAACTGATTTGGACCCTGGAATATCAAGCACGGCAGATGATGATGGCACTTGACGTCCTCCACAAGCTTACGCAAGTGTTTCATCGTTTCACCTGCAGGGGTAGGCCCCATGCCCAATCATGTCTCCCCCGCCACCATTCAAGAGAACCTGGGAAACCCAGCTCACATTGACGAAGCCTGGGATTAAGTGGAAGTGGGAGACATAACAAGATATTTGGCATCCCTCCCCTCAGCACCCACTGGCATAGGTCCAGTCGGTTTTTCAACCCCTTCCACGGGATCAAGCACCCCCTCTTCAGGTGCCTGGATCTCATCAGAAAGCTGACACAGGGGGAGTCCTTGACTTTCTTCAGGAGCCTGAACCCCACGAACCCCATATTTGGGGAGTCCATTTCTTTGACCAAGAAGAAAAAGGGGCTAGTACACTCCGTTCAAAAAAGGTGTGTATCCAGATAATGTTTCGTTAACCATTGCCAAAATAGATAGCATTCCACCAGAGAACAGTGGGTATGTGCGTGCAGATGGTGACCATAAACGAATCCTACGTTTCCACCAATCAGCAACAGCTCATTGCCTTTGGGACGACCAAACTCTTTCAAATCCACACAGGGAATGTTCAGTTTTTCAACAGATCCTTTTCAATGTGACCTCCTTTGTAGACCACGATATACTGTTGTCTCCTACGCCTCTGCTCATACAACGTGCTCACAAACATTTCCAAGTAAATGGGAGGGTCTGCCATTTTCCAGGAGCGAGCATGAAAGAGGAGAGCATGGACTCCAGCGTGGCATAGCTCACGATTCTCTCGTCTTTATCAGACAAACTCTCATAAATTCAAACTGTAAACTGGATCGTCCACCCTGCAGGTCGCACTGTCCAACTTCACGGACCAAAAATTGTGTCCACAGAAAACCCATCCATTACTAAAATGAAACAAATAGGTCGGTGGGTCGCAAGTGGGGCTACACATGACAGGAAATCGGTAAACATGTGGCATAGGCTCGCAAGAGAGAGAAGGGAGTCAACTGTAATCCCCACTTTTCTTGACCAAACAAATGACAGCATTGATCTTGCCTTGAAACAATAGCCATTTTTTCCTTTCCCAGTTGGTCACCGCTCACTCCGTTTTATTCGCATCCAAATAACATGGCCTGCAACGAGTGCTGGAGAAATAAGGAGGGAGAGTGTTATCGTTGTATTTTTTGAAAACAAAAACAAGAGACGCCGAACCTTTAGAAAAACGAGCGACTCGGTGGTATCCTTTCACTCTTACTGGTAACCATGGCTGAAAGATGACAACGTCGACGTTTGCGAGGGCCTGTTCCTGAGATCCCTCAAACGTAGTTTCGCTGCACTTGTTTTACCGACGATGGTGTCAGAGAGATATCATACCTCGTGTCCCATGTGCCTCGATGAACATCAACAGCTCCCTTCCCCCGTTGCTGTGGTCCCTTCTGCTCAGCCACGCCTCAACTGTGGAGTAGTGATTGAACGGCTGAGGCAACTACTGAATTCCCCTGACTTGGGACGACAACTTGATCAAGTAAGAGCCATTATTCTTACTGTCTAAGCACGTAGGAATAAGAAAAAACAATTTTTAATTTTTTTTGTCGTCTGTCGTCGTGTCTCGTCGCCACCATCGTCATTTAATGATTCACCTTATGACTTTGTTCGTAGATGCATGGGTCATTCCTACTTTTCGAGTCGACGTTGTTCGCACAGAATTCCACACTGACTAAATGCAATCCATAGAATTGTCAACCTCCTGGAACCTTGGAACCGTTCTTGTTTGCAACGAGCACTGGAAACGATCGGGGCCCTTCCTACGATTGGTTTGTTTTTTAGCGATAAGGCAAAAGGAGAACTCTGAGGATCCATTCACGGCCCTCTTCTTTCAGGTCACTCTTGACTCTTAGACTGATTATAAGGCGAAAGAATGAAAATTCAAATTTCAGTTTCAAAGTATTTTTTTTTCACACACTTTTTTTCAGCTACGTTTTCAGATGTCCTACAATGAACTTCTTTTTCGTTCGTCAACGCATCAAATCGGTTTAACAGAATTTTTTGACTGTTAACAAATCCATCTTTTGTTTGGCTGAGCTGTGCAATCACGGGTGATTTTTTCTTTTATCAAAGTACCCTTTTCGTCCACCACCCCTTCTACAAGACTCGTTGTTACTCTCCCTGAAAACCGCGAGCTAACTGAACAAGAACGATGTCTTCTTAGCAAGGATCTTGCGTGTATCCCAACTAGAACCCACAATGACGAGTACACAGCAAAAGCAGACTGCGAAAAGTTTTTCTGCTGTCTCCGTCTGTAGGCGTATTTTAGTTCGGACCCATCAAACGCCACAGCACCAAGTCAACCATCAAATCAGTGTGACGACCGTTTCAAGACCCTAAAACATTCACCTTCCAACTGGACACCACCTACTGGAAAATTTGCAGCATTTGACTATTACATCTCCAAATGCCGCTGCGAAATCAAGATGCTCGACTTCAAACAGCGGGTCTCTAAAACAAACCTATCCCACTACAAAAAGAAGCGCTTTTCTCTCTACGACAACGCAAAGACGTTGTAGTCCAACCGGCCGACAAAGACGGTGCTGCTGTAGTACGGGTACGTGACCTTTACATCCAGGAAGCTGAAAGACAATTGTCAGACTCAGCCTATTATCAAAAGCTAGATTGTAGTGGGGCGGATATGTGCAGATTTTGCCCTGAATTGTTCATTTTGCGTTCAAAGCACCAAATTCTCAGAAATGATAGAATTTATTATAGTTGTAAATACTTGATATACTGCCATCGCAAAATTTTCTACATAACTGAGTTTTTGAACTTTTTCCAAAATGGTCGCCATCTTGACCGGAAGTGGAATTTGGTATTACCGGAAGTGTCCTTTTTTCTACTTAAATTAATTCTGATGTTGAATAAAACGAGTCCTTGCCTATTTTCAACAATTTCCGCTTGGAAAATAATGCATTACTATGGCTATTTGGTCAAATGGAAGCATTTTCTTCTAAGCCAGATGTGAAATTATCCTTAAACTGGAAGAAATATTGATGCTGAGAAGTAACAAAAAATAAAGATATTGTTTCTGACCTATGATGTTGTTTCGTTGTTAGTATGTACACAATAATTGGAAGAAATTTGTATAATACCCAGAATGCTTCTGTGTATTACCCAGAATGCTCTATAATTTGCACATCAGATCCGCCATCTTTGTTCAGATCGCCATGTGTATGACTGCTAACGCAAACCGTAAGTGTCCACCCAACCAGTGTACTGTTTTAAGAAGACAAACTTGATAGAATAAAATATAAACCTTAAGAATTTATATAACATACAGACATTTCAGTGAAACTTAGGAAAAAAGGGTGATGGGCCTGCGCGGCTCCCACGCGCGTGTTTTAGCCTTTTAAAATGGCTTAAAAATTTAAGCCAGAAGTTGTAACTGCAGTTTTGATTTGTGATTCTCTTTTTAGTGTCTAAAAGAGTACCAGGCCTGCGCGCCTCCTGCGCGCCTGGTTTAGCCTTTCTAGAGTTTTTTAATTGTTCTCACGAGTATATTTTTGACGGAACGCTCTCTTTTGTACGATATTAGGGGCAGTTTGTTGAAAATGTCGTTTAGCAAAAGAAATTCGTTAAAACTCTTACGGGCTTTCACTACAGAGAGATCGATCGTTTGAGAATTCAAATCAAACAAGGCAAGAGGCCAATAGCTCCTAGAGAGAACTCAAGCACTGTTGTAAATAAGAAACCACATTTCAATAAGTTAACGCACTCGGCGCCTAGTGAAAACATTGTAACGCTTGAGCCTGTACATAAGGTAGCCGAAAGCATCAACAAGAAAATTACAGAGTTCGGCGAAATGATGTCAAAACTAGTTTTCTGAGTCCCAATACGAATACGGGTCCACTAAGAAACCAAAGCAAACTCAATTAAAGGAAAATCAAAAAAGCCAACAAAAATCAATTCACTTAAAGAAAAGACAAAAACGCCACCCAAGGTCAGCTCAACAAAAAGGCGAAAAGAACGCAGAAAAACCAAACAAAAAAATTTAAAAACGCCTTTAGAAGCAAACAAAAAACACATAAAAAACCTTTCGGATAAAAAGCTTACGAATGGCCAGATTAACTTATTGGCGAAAGGGCTAAAATACATTCCCACTCCTGTGACAAACGAGATGCAAACCAAAAAACAACTCTTGCGTCACGTCGATCATTTTGCGAGAAGAATGTGTCTCCAATACATTTTTCACGGGGAAAACACAAAACCTCATCCTTTCCACGTTAAATCTACATGCAAAACACAAGTACAACCATCCGTAGCCCTTGAAAGCTATTTAGAAGAGGTCAAAATTAAACTGGCAGAACTAGAACTCAAAAATCCAAAGGACAATCTTAATCCCGCTGAACGCAAGACACTTAACACCCTAAAGCGTGACACCAACATTAACCTTAAAAAGGCTGACAAAGGAACTACATCTGTAGTTCTAAACATTTAGGACGAAATTAAAGAAGGTCAAACCCAGCTAGATAACAGGGAACACTATAGACGTCTTGTGAATCCTTTGGTTTTCAACAGCTTATTAGCGGACTCTATCTTGGAAACCACATAGATGAAATGACCAAATATGGCTTTGTCAAACACCACAACCGCCTCATATTCCAATATTCTACACCCTAACAAAGATACACAAACCAACCCCAGTCGGGAGACCTATTATTCATTCGTCGATAAACTCCTTCAGCCTATGGCACAACAACAAAAGTCATATCTAAAAGATACAACTCACTTCATCAATTTCTTAGAGAAAACGAAGGTACCAGAAAACACAATCCTTGTTTCAATGGACGTTATGAGCTTATGTACAAATATACCACAAGAGGAACTCAGAATAAACTTAAAAAAACGAACCTCCTATCCCTACACGACTACTGCAAAGGGCGCTCAAACTTATCCTAGCGGAGACCTCCTTCCAGTTTACTGGAAAAACTACGTACAAATATATGGGACTGCCACTGGCACCAAAATGGCAGTTGCTTTCGCCAATATTTTCATGGCTAAGGTAACCAGAGAAGAGATCACACAGTTCATTGAACAAGCTAACAAACAACATCAAACTATCAAGTCTACAGCTAAAGTAATCAAATCAGAAACAAACGTTTTGGACACTACTGTTTACAAACGTGAAGGATTTAGAAATGAGTTGGTGCTAGATGTACGCACCCATTTTAAGCCCACTGAGACATTTCAGTGCACCCATTTTTGAACCTGTCATCCACCAGGAGTGAAAAGAGGCTTCATCAAAGGAGAGGCTCTAAGACTACTCAGAACTAACTCTTCTAAAACATTCTTTGAAGAGAGCGTCACAAACTTCAAAACACAACTTCTTGAGACTGAGAGGATGCCCAGAAAACTTTATTCAAATAACCCTCTCAGAAGTTACTTTTGAAGACAGGAATCAAGCCCTCCCACAAAAACAAGTACAAGAAAAGAAAATCTTGCCCTCTGTAACCCAATAACACCCAGCAGTGCCTAACTTAAAACCAATACTCATGAACAGCTGGCATTTCATAACACAGCAACCGTTGCTAAACGACATTTTCAAGGAACCTCCCCTCAAAGATATACTCGTGAGGGCAAAACTCTAGAAAGGCTAAGACACGCGCGCAGGAGGCGCGCAGGCCTGTTACTCTTTTAGACACTAAAGAGAGAATCACAAATCAAAACTGCAGTTACAACTTCTGGCTTAAATTTTTAAGCTATTTTAAAAGGCTAAGACACGCGCTTGGGAGCCCCGCATTCCCGTCACCCTTTTTAACTTTGCTAAAAAAACGTGACCTGTTGAAAAATTTTGGTTCAGACATAACCAGCAGTCAATTGCACTTGAATGTATAAGATGTATCTGTAACTCAAACATATTATAAAAGTCGTTTTTAAGAGCAGGATAGCCAAACAGGATGTAATTATGATGAAAGAGGCAATATAATTATTGTAAAATGGAAAATAAAGAGGTTTTCTAGACAGATAAAGGTTATTTTACGATTTATACACCACTTCTGGTTTAAAGTAACGGCCATTTTGAATATTTTATGCATTTGTATCAGACTTGTGTTCTGTGGTTCCAAATTACAGCAAAATTGTTTATATATTAAAACTAGATTCCTCTGCCTGCTTCAGGACCGTTTTCAAAGCAAACAACTAACTATTGGGGCTTTTCTATTAAGTTGCAATTTCACTTCCGGTTCAAGATGGCGGCCATTTTGAAACACCCTCTTAACTCAGCTCACGTCAAATTTTCGCAGTGGCACTATATCAGATATCCATCAACACGTTGAAAACTATCTATCCACCAAATTTTTTGCTTTTAACAGAAAGTGAACAATTCCAGCACATATCCGCCCCACTATTGTGATCTTACCATGGACCGTAATAAGAAAGTTGCTGAGGTCGTCCATGACGCCATTTCTAAACTGGAACTTCCACCATCAACCACCAATTTAATTGTTGACCACCTCCGTGATTCAAAATTCTACCTACTTCCCAAGATTCATAAGCCAGGCAACCCTGGCAGGCCTATAGTATCAGCTTGTAACTTTGCTACTGAACTCCTAGCCACTTATCTCGATATGATCACCAAGCCTCTTGTAGAAAACCTACCGAGCTACGTCAAAGACACTAATCACAGGCTTGACATTGTCGAATCTTTTCGTTTCTCCGGCACCCACAATTATGTGTTCAACATGGACATCAAGTCATGTTTCGACGCAGCATGGAAGCAGGATTAATCTTCCGTCACAAGACTTTATAACCAAGTGAAATGAACACTGACTTTGCATTTCTCTGATAGTTACTTTTTAGCGCGCGTGCGTGTCGTAGATTCATTTTTGACTTTCAAAATTAACCGACGCGCGTTCTTGCTTAACGCCATTATTTCTCACTGAAGAAGAGATTTTTCCGATTCTCTACTTCAAGCGCAGAGACACATTTAAAGTTACATCAATAATATCTCGATTTACATGCGCTATACAGTTTTTATGCAATTTTCCGTTTAAAGTACTTTCCCACTGTGACTTTAACATCAAGAATGCCACCTTCAAGTAACTTCATGAGAAATTTAAAGAGAGAACTCAACAGCAAAGTCAGCCACTACCATGAGATATCTAAAAAGGGGGCCCCTTCACCTGGTAGACAAACTATTTGACAAAACACGGTTTTCCAGCCACGTTGGTTTCCTAAGCAGATGCCTACGCCACGGGCTAATACCTAATGGATTTCACATCAATTTTCACGACATCGAACCTTTGACAAGGAAACTTCACTCAATACAAGAGGCAAGTAGATATTGTTAAAAAGCACTTCTTTCGTTGCCTTATGCGTGCAACCATCGTATCCATGCAACATAGATGTCAATCATTAACTATCGCTATTGATGATATCCGCAATGAACTGAGATCCACATGTAATGACCCAGACTATCACTGAAAACCTTGAGCTAACTGAACAAGAACGATGTCTTCTTAGGAAGGGTCTTTCGCGTATCCCAACTAGAGCCCACGATGACGAATACACAGAAAAGCAGACTGCGAAACGTTTTCCCGCCGTCTCCGTCTGAAGGCGCATTTTAGTTCGGACCCATCAAACGCCAGACCCCCAAGTCAACCATCAAATAAGTGTGAGGACCCTTTTAAGACCATAAAACATTCACTTTCCAACTGGACACCTCCTCGACTACAAGATGCTCAATTACAATTAGCGGGTTACTAAAACAAACCTATCCCCACTAGAAAAAGAAGCCCTTTCTCTTTACGACAACGCAAAGACGTTGTAGCCAAATCAGCAGACAAAGGCAGTGCTGTTGCCTGGGTGCTGTTGTAGTATAGGCTCGTGACCTTTACATCCAGGAAGCTGAAAGGCAATTGTCAGGCTTAGCTTTTTATCAAAGCTAGATCGTGATCTTACCCTTGACCATAATAAGAAAGTTGCTGAGGCTGTCCATGACGCCATTTCTAAACGCGAGCTTCCACCAGCAACCACCAATTTAATTTTTGACCACCCCTGTACTTCAAAATTATACCTCCTTCCCAAGATTCATAAACCAGGGAACCTGGGCAGACCTATAGTATCAGCCTGTAACTGTCCTACTGAACTCCTGGCCACTTCCCTCGATATGATTACCAAGTCTCTTGTAGAAAACCTACCGCGCTACGACAAAGACACTAATCACATACTTGACATTGTGGAATCTTTTCATTTCTCCGGCACTTCCAATTATGTGTTTGCTATGGACATCAGGTCATTGTATATCGTTATACCCAATAACGATGACTTACTAGCACACACACTTAGTCAACAAACGTACTTAGCTCAAACCACCTACCCATTCTCTGGTCTGCCTTGCCGAGGTCGTCCTTACCCTTAATACCTTCCCCTTCAACGGCGAGTATTACCAACAAACTAGAGGCGTGGCGATGGGAAGCTGTTTCGGTCCGAACTATGCGTGTTTTTTCGTTGGCCACATTGAAGAGGAGATTTTCCAGCAGTACAAAGGAAAAACACCTGACCTCTACAAGCGCTACATTGACGAATAGTGAGTGCAGCGTCGGGCAGCAAAGAGGACTTCCTAAATAATTTTCATCCAAGCCTGAAATTCACTTGGGCCATCTCAGACGACAAGCTTCCTTTCCTGGATCTCTATTTGACTCCATCCTCTAACCGCTTAATCACTACTTTTTACTATAAAGAGACAGACTCTCACTCTTATCTCAATTACTCATCCTCACACCCAGTTGGTTGCAACAACTCAATTCCTTATAGCCAACTTCTCCGTCTGAGAAGGATCTGCAGTGAAGAAGAAGACTTCACAACTAGAAGTGAAAAAATGACTTCATTTTTCATACGTGTAAGGATTTTTCCCATTTTTTACTTCAAGCGCAGAGATACTAATTTACATTTACATCAAGAATATCTCTTTTACATTGGACGAGTGGATCTCACGGCTTACCAAATTTCCTAACTTTCCTCATAGATCATTAAATCTTTCGCCTCTTGAGGTATGCGTCATCTTTTGGCCAAGATCTTTGTAGGGGTTCCTTTCATCTGCACATGGACATCCCTGTGAGCATCCTGTGTAAGAAAAACCAAGACACCAGGACCCAACAAGAAGTGTTACGCATTCTTTATCTCTTCTAGCTACATCACGTCCTTAATCCCCATATTTCATGTTAGGACATGGCTAGGACATTGACGTACAAGATTTCAGTCTCCTGATTAGTCTAATAAGGGAGACACAACAAATGAACTTCATAGATGGTGGAGCACGCATACGCTGGCGCTCTGTATGTAGGTTGCTAAGGTGATTTTTGATTGAGAGCCGTCAAAAATTTCATTGATAGTTCATCTTTATTCAACATCAAAATGTGACGTCATTTGCGAATTTTTAGCTCCGGTATCACGTCAACAACCTCCTTCACCAATGACATCCCTTCCCTGTGTCACGTGGTATCTTGCGTCGCCAATCATAACTCGCGCATCAAAGTAAGGGTAGCGCACATAGGAGAAAGTACCTTACTACTAGCGAGAATCGCTTGTCAGACGCATGACCACACCTGAATTTTCTTGTTTGTTTTGACTTTGATTTCAAAAGGCATAGTGGCAGGACGAGTGTGTTTTCCTTGGAGAATTTGGATAACGGGTAGGAGAACCATCACCGTGTCTCAAAGAAGTCGTCCTTCGGCGGACTTGTCTGCTAGGTACTTTAAGACGCACACTAGCCAAGGGAGCTTACACGGCCGGACCTTAACCGGGTTTCTCTAGCATAGAGCAACTCAGAGTATTGCTAGTTATCCCTGGATGGGATGCTAGTCCATCACAGGGTTACCCCTACCAGTGTGTCGCTGGTGGCCATTTCATACACCTGGAGAGACAATGTGGGTTAACTTCCTTGTTTAAGGAAAGAACAAGAATTCATGGACTGGCTAGAACAGACAAGAACTCCAACACATTAACCACTACACCACTGCACCCCCAGGACTTGACTACTAGCTAACAGTTAAAGACTAGAGCGTTGACGCTCACTATCTACCACTCCCTATGCCCAAATATGGTCATAGACTTTTCTAATGGATCAGCCTTTATGTACACACTACACGGGAGGTGCCTAAGGCGTGAATCTTTTGACTGAGAAACTTGGGATACAAGTAGAAGTAGTCATAGGTCCTGCACATTCTCCAAGCAAAAACATCACTCCTATTGCAAGTCAAATGTTAGTGCATGGAGATCTATCTATTCGTGGACCATACCATTCAAAAGTGACTCAAGAACCATCCCCTTGGAAGTTATGTCTGTCAAATCTTGAAACCTAACTATTTTTTATCATCAAAAAAAAATAGTGTAGCATCATTTCCGTTATCAACAGACGTGATTACTTTATGAAAACAGAACCCCTCAGTACTTAGGAACAGACAGCGCAGAGACATTCTTCGTTTCTTGAAATACGTCAAAAATAACGAGATATTTGATAAGTGAAGCCCTCTCTTTTAGTCTTCTCTTTCTCAACAGGTTTCGTCGTCGGCCATGACGGCACAGTAGCAGATGATAAAGTGATTGGCAACCATCTCTATTCAATTTCAGTAACAGGTGTGCACGAACTCTCAACACATCCTCCATCCAAGCATCTTTCACCTCTTTCCTTTCAATCATTGTCGTCTCTTGCTCCGTTGTTACTTCCAAAATCCTGTACCCCTTTCGATTACTAAACCTACTTAAATCATGCAGACCCACTCTGAAACCTTATGCCATCTTGGCTGGAGTAAACTACCCTTTGACTGGTGTCCCCTTAATTGTCTTTATACTGCTATACCGCAAAGTTAAAGAAAAAACGAAAGAAAAGAAAAAGGGTAAGGAGGACCCCCTCTTTTGTACCCTTTCCCAAGAAACCAAGTAACCGAGGTCGACTGTATAAAAAGAGGTGCTTTGGCTCTTTGGGTCTTTTTTCTCATTGACCTGAGCCAGATAATAGATCCGACAGAGGAAGCAGATCTTAGTAGTGTGTCACGTAAGACGTCCTGTCTTTGCTACTAGAACAAGAAGAGGATGACTCTTGATGATAAGAGCACCTCTTCTTATACAGCGGTAGTTGTATTGATCCTAATGCAGAGTAAGCGTTCGAAGTTGACGTTCAACCTGATGTGGAACGGCATTTAAACACAATTGCGTCAAACGGGCAATTTTGTGGACTGTCTTCATCCAGTAACTACCGACAAAGGATGCAATGAGCCATCAATCGTGTGTTGGACACTCGCATAGCTGACGAGGACCAGCGGTATTTCACCCTTGACTTTTCTATAATTTCTAAGGAGGGGCATTGCGGGGGCGGAAGTCGCTTTGTAGTGGGTTGTGCGAGTGTGAGCTCCTACAATGTTTGGCTGATGCTTTGAAAGGGAGGGAGCAATTTGAAGGAGTCAACTCTCTAACAGGGGCAACAGAGTCCTTCAAATAAAACAAAAAAGATCCCGAGTGTGGTACTGAAACCCTGATGATTACCAGAGGTGTATTTGCAAACAACGAGTAAGAGATTTATTATCCAACTCAACTGTACAATATTTTGGGATTTTTGTACTCTTTTTGCGCGCCTTCTGTACAATAACTAATACAGTTGGATGGTAAACGTACTTACTTACTTACTTACTTACTTACTTATTGACTTATTTACTTAGTTATCCTCTTTGTTCCTTATGGAATTGAGGTCGTCCCCTAGAACTCGCCATCTGACCTTATGTGTCCATTCTATCAACACTACGTCAATGCCCAGACCTATCGCTGATTCCTACAACGAGCTACTAATCTTCAAGAGATCCAAGAGTAGAAGAAGGAGAAAAACTGAAACACCAGCCAAACGTTGGAGAAGCCGCTTAACTTCAGACACTTCAGTCGAACAAAGGAAAAGAGGAAGAGGAACAGAATGAAATGAGGACAGGCCACTGCCATTTCACGTCACGGAAGCCATGCACCCTCAAGATTATATTCCCGATCTAGTGATAAGTGAAAGGGGGAATCATGTTAGACCTTATGCTCCAAAGCGGAACATTGTATCTGTGATTTTCTTCAGTGGTTAGACACATTGATCGAAGAGGACACTCATGAAGTAAACGTTTTAGCCAGAATTAGGTGCTGCAGTTATTTCGTGGTTTGCAAATATCATGCTTAGAATTTTGGTATCTCGGAACGCAAAAAAGTTACTTTCCTGACCAGTTGTACAAAAAGACCAGCTCGAAGCCACGTCGCCCAAAGACCGTTCAACCTTTCAAAAGTAGTACCAAGAGCAGCGAGACCAAGGCGTCGTGTTTGATTTTCAAGTAGAGTTGGTGACCTAGTGCGAATCGGAGATCAGGTTACTGAAGATGAGGTGTCCCGACATTTAAGGTGATTCCATTTAATTGCATTGCGCATCCTTTCTGCGCATCATTTTTCCCGTGATTAGCGCGCAGCGAGCGTGGACACTTTCGGAACTTGGTAGGTTTTTATAAAAACTGAGTTGTTTAGAGAAATAAATGGTCGTTTTGTCCTAATTGAGCACGGTGACCCCCATTTTTTATTGTATAAACTCAATGAGGACAGTGTTCCCAAAGCCAAACAAAAAAGTTAGCAAAAATCTATGATCAGATTTTGCACAGTTTAAAAAAATCCCTACGAAAAAAGCCATTTAGGGTAGAGGACCGCACATCAATCTACCTTTGTCACCGTCTACTTTTTGAGTTTCCAGAACATTTGAAGCTTTTCGGCCATGTTTTGAACAACACAGATGACTATACATATGTAGAAAGTCGCCCAGAATGTCTTGTTATTTTCGCACTGGGTACACCACTTTTTAGCGTTTTCAGCAAAGTGCACGAGTTTGTACGAAACAGACGCTTTCAGCCCGATATCAGAACGTTTTGTCATCTTTGCACTGGGCGAACCGCTTTTTAGCGATTTTCAGCGAAGTGCACGAGTTTGTACAAAACAGTGTTTTGAGGCAAAAATCAGCACGTTTTCTCATTTTCGCACTGGGCGTGCAACTTTTTAGCACTTTTCAGCAAAGTGCACGAGTTTGTACGAAACAGCGTTTTCAGCCCGAGACCAGAACGTTTTGTCATTTTTGCACTGAGGGCACTACATTTTAGCGATTTTCAGCAAAGTGCACGAGTTTGTGAAAAATAGCGTTTTCAGCCCATGATCAGCATGTTTTGTCATTTTCTCACCGGGGCACCACTTTTTAGCGACTTTCAACAAAGTGCACGAGTTTTTACAAACAGCGTTTTCAGCCCATGATCAGCACTTTTTTTCATTTTCGCACTGGGCGTACAACTTTTTAGCACTTTTCAGCAAAGTGCACGAGTTCGTACAAAACAGCGTTTTAAGCCCGAGATCAGAACGTTTTGTAATTTTCGCACTGGGCACAAAGCTTTTAGCGTTTTCAGCAAAGTGCACGAGTTTGTACGAACCAGACGTTTTCAGCCCGAGAACAGAACGTTTCGTCATTTTCACACTTGGCGCACTACTTTAAAAACAGTGTGTTTAGCCCGAGATCACCACGTTTTTCCATTTTCAAACTGGGCCCACCACTTTTTAACGCTTTTGAGCAAAGTGCACGAGTTTGTACCACACCACTTTGTTGGATTTTCAGCAAAGTGCACGACTTTTTACGAAACAGAAGTTTTGAGCCCGAGATCAGAACGTGTTGTCATTTTCGCACTGGGCGCACTACTTTTTAGCGATTTTCAGCAAAGTGCACGAGTTTGTAGAAAACAGCGTTTTCAGAAAGAGATCGCCACGTTTTGTCATTTTTTCCCCGGGTGCATCACTTTTTAACGCTTTTCAGCGAACTGCACGAGTTTGTATAAAACAGCAAAACAGTTTTCAGCCCGAGAGCAGCACGTTTTGTCATTTTATCACTGTGCGCAGCACTTATTAGCGATTTTCAGCAAAGTGCAGAAGTTTGTACAAAACAGCGTTTTGTTCCCGACGTCAGCACGTTTTGTCATTTTCGCACTGGGCGCACCACTTTTTAGCAATTTTTAGCAAAGTGCAGTAGTTTGTCCAAAGGGCAAAACAGCGTTATTAGCCCGAGATCAGTATGTTTTATCATTTTCGCACTGTGCACACCACTTATTAGCGATTTTCAGCAAAGTGCACGAGTTTGTACAAAACGGCGTTTTCAGCCCTAGATCAGCATGTTTTGTTATTTTCGCTCTGGGCAACACCACTTCTTAGCGTTTTCAGCAAAGTGCATGAGTTTGTACAAAACAGCGTTTTCAGCCGCAGATCAGCACGTTTTAACAGTTTCGCACTGGGTACACCACTTTCTACCGATTTTCAGCAAAGGGCATCAGTTTGTCCAAAACAGCGTTTTTTGCCCGAAATCAGCACGTTTTGTCATTTTGGCACTGGGTGCACCACTTTTTGGCAATCTTCTGCAAAGTGCATGAGTTTGTGCAAAACAGCGTTTTCAGCCCAAGTTGACAAGTGTTTTCATTTTCGCACTAAGCACACCACTTTTTAGTGATTTTTAACAAAGTACTTCAGTTTGTCCAAAACAGCGTTTTCAGCCCGGGATCAGCAGGTACTGTCATTTCTGCACTGCGCGCACAACTTTTTAACTCTTTTCAGCAAAGTGCACAAGTTTGTACAAAACAGAGTTCTCAGCCATAGATCAGCATGTTTTGTCATTTTCGCTCTGAGCACTCCAATTCTGAACTTTTTCAGCAAAGTGCACAAGTTTGCAAGTTTGCAAAAAAGGCCGAGATCAGCACGTTTTATCATTTTCGCACTGTGCCCATCACTTTTTAGCGCTTTTCAGAAAAGCACACCAGTTTGTTCAAAACAGCGTTTTCAGCCCGAGATCAGGACGTTTTGTCATTTTGGCACTGGGTGCAACACGCTTTAGCTTTTTCCAGCAAAGTGCACGAGTTTGTATAAAACAGCGTTTTAAGAACGAGATCAGCATGTTCTGTCATTTTCGCACTGGGCGCAGCTTTTTTTATCAAAGTGCTTGAGTTTGTACAAAACAGCTTTTTCAGCCGGAGATAAGCACTTTTTAACATTTTCGCACTGGCACACCACTTCTTAGCGATTTTCAGCAAAAGGCATCAGTTTTTCCAAAACAACGTTTTCCGCCCGACATCAGCACGTTTGCTCATTTTTGCACTGGGTGCATTTCTTTTAAGCGATTTTCTGCAAAGTGCACGAGTTTGTCCAAAACAGCGTGTTCACCCGAGATCAGCACGTACGGTCATTTTTCCACTGGGTTCACCACCTTGTAACTCTTTTCAGCAAAGTGCACGAGTTTATCCAAAGAGCAAAACAGCGTTGTTAGCCCGACATTAGCACGTTTTAACATTTTGGCACTAGGTGGACCACGTTTGAGCGATTTTCAACAAAGGGCATCGGTTTGTCCAAAACAGCGCTTTAAGCATGAGATCAGCACGTTTCCTCATTTTCGCACTGGTGATTTTAGTAAGTGCACGAGTTTGAACAAAACACCGTTTTCAGCCCAAGATCAGCACGTTTTGTCAATTTCGCACTGGGTGCAACACTTTTTAGCTTTTTCCAGGAAAGTGCACGACTTTGTATAAAACAGCGTTTTAAGAACGAGATCAGCATGTTCTGTCATTTTCGCACTGGGCGCACCCTTTTTTTATCGCTTTCAGCAATGTGCACGAGTTTGTGCAAAACAGCATTTTCAGCCCGAGATCAGCATGTTTTGTCATTTTCGCACTAGGCGCACCTTTTTTTAGCGACTTTGAGCAACGTGCACGAGGTTGTGCAAACCAGCGTTTTCAGCCCAAGATGAGCACGTTTTGTCATTCTCGCACTGGGCGGACTACTTTTTAGCAACTTTCAACAACGGGCACTAGTTTGTACAAAACAGCGTTTTCAGCCTAAAACCAGTACGTTTTGCATTTTCGCTCTGGGTGCAATACCTTTTAGCTATTTTCAGCAAAGTGCACGAGTTTGTACAAAACAAAGTTTTCAGCCCAAGATCAGCATGTTTTGTCATTTTCGCACTAGGCGCACCTTTTTTTAGCGACTTTCAGCAACGTGCACGAGGTTGTGCAAACCAGCGTTTTCAGCCCAAGATCAGCACGTTTTGTCATTTTCATTCTGGGTGCACTATCTTTTAGATACTTTCCGATATTTTGCACGAGTTTGTGCAAAACAAAGTTTTCAGAACAAGATCAGCATGTTTTGTCATTTTCGCACTGGGCGCACCACTCTTAGCGATTTTCAACAAAGTGCACGAGTGTGTACAAACCAGCGTTTTCAGTCCAAGACCATCACGTTTCGTCATTTTCGCACTAGGCGTCCACTTTTCAGCAAAGCGCACCAGCTTCTACAAAGCAGTGTTTTCTGCCTGAGATCAGAACGTTTGTCATTTTCCTAGTTGGCTCACTACTTTTTAGCCATTTTTAGCAAAGTGCACGACTTTGTGCAAAACAATGTTTTCTGCCCGAAATCAGCACGATTTGGCAGTTTCGTACTGGCCACACCACTTTTTAGCGACTTTCAGCAAAGTGCACGACTTTGTGCGAAACAGCTTTTTCAGCCCGAGATCAGAATGTTTTGTCATTTTCGCACTGGGTGCACCACTTTTTAGCGACTTTCAACAAAGTGCACGAGTTTGTACAAACCAGCGTTTTCAGCCCAAGATCAGCACGTTTTGTCATTTTCGCACTGGGCGTACCACTTTTTACACTTTTCAGAAAGGCGCACCAGTTTGTAGAAAACAGTCTTTTCACCCGGGATCAGAACGTTTTCTCATTTTCGCACTTCGCTCACTACTTTTAAGCCATTTTTAGCAAAGTGCACGAGTTTGTGCAAAACTGCGTTTTCAGAACGAGATCAGCATGTTTTGTCATTTTCGCACTGGGCGCACCACTTTTAGCGACTTTCAGAAAAGTGCACGAGTTTGTAGAAAACAGCGTTTTCAGCCCAAGATCAGCACGTTTTGTCATTTTCACACTGGGCATACCACTTTTTACACTTTTAAGGAAAGGGCACCAGTTTGTACAACGCAGTGTTTTCAGTCCGAGATCAGAACGTTTTGTCATTTTCACACTTGGCTCACTACTTTTTAGCCATTTTTAGCAAAGTGCTCGAGTTTGTGCAAAACAATGTTTTTAGCCCGACGTCAGCACGTTTTGTCCTTTTCGCACTGGGCACACCACTTTTGAACGACTTTTAGCAAAGTGCTCGAGTTTCTGCGAAACAGCATTTTCAGCCCGGGATCAGCATGTTTTGTCATTTTCACACTGGGCGCACCACTTTTTAGACCCTCTTCTACAGCTCGGACTAAATGAGACTTAATCGCGTCTGAAAAAAACGTTCGTGCACTCCCATCTTTTTACTCAACGGGTTCACATAGGGGTGAATATCAAATTCAAAGGCTCCGGGAGTTTGAGGATGAACTTCACGTCCCCTTTTTTGAAGAAGTTGACTTTCAAAGGGCCGCTGGCATTCAAATCTATTCATGTCTTCATTGCTTAACACATCTTTCCTAATTTCTTGCTGGAGAGCGTCCATAGCATTCTTCATCGTCATTTTGTCCTTCTTTTTCATCTTGGCCTTGTAGCAAACACAAGACTTTCTTGCGTGATAAACCGCTTAGACCTGCTGCGTCTTTTACTTCTCGTGGCATCGTAGTTTATTTTCACAGAACTGAAGCATGCTGCGCCTTTTATGAAAAAAACGAGAGTCACGTGTCTTTTGACTGAGAAGCAATCAGTTTGGGGAGAAACGTTACAGGTACTGCTTCCCCTTTTCCTTTTTTCTCAGAATCCTTTACGATGGAAGGGGTATAAGAACCGAAAGCACCCTTGTCATAGGCTCAGTCACACAGTCAAGATGATGCAGAGACCGAGGAAACCTTTGCAAGATCTGAGTAGTTTCATAAACGTTTCATAAGGATAAAGAGGGCAGAATTAGACGAGGAGTGGCAAGCGGACGTCCTCTAGTTTCGTAGTCATCTCAAGTTAAACGTAGACCAAGAGAACGCCCGTCTGTTTGTCAGATTTTACTGGAGCGTTTATGGATGCGGACAGGAATGCCTTCCCACGGAGACGCCAGAAGAAGATTCTGGGAGAGATGTTGAAAAGTGAGTTCGTCCCTTACGTTTATAAGAACAAGGTGGAGCGTTTGGACCACTCGTGCAGGTCGACTTCCATGGAGAACTTTGAAGCACTCGACTATCACCTGCAAATCAAGATTGCTAAGTTTCATGGCAGTTGGCGTTTCCAGGCGATGGTCGAGTGTTACAAGAACATCAAGGAGGACCGAAAAGATAAGAATCGTTTGAATGAACATTAGACTTTTTATTGATTCGATTTGTTAGACAAGACCTAGGAGTCAACAAAGGAAGAGACATCCTGTCCGTGTCTTGCCACGCAGCCTTAGCGGGTTCTAAGCGTTCCTCTTTTTTGCCGTTTTACATTATAAACGGCTTGTTTAAAAGGATGACTCAAACGTAACACTCATGGGAACCACATCTTCCTCACCACAAAGTGGTTCTTTTTTAATTAAGTCCCTATGTCTTCAAAAGAGCTGACCTGTTTAATGTTTTTCACAATTGCATTTCTTCCAACGTGACTCGCGTGTCTTCTTTATCGTCAGGCAAACGAAAGGTGCGCTTGGATAGGGCTTTGATTTCTTGTTGGTGCCCGCGTCAATGTGTCGGGAACCAATCGGAGCACTGCTTTGGTGGAGAGTGGGTAATGAGACGGACGGTACTAGATTTGAGTGGGAATGTAGAACACAAGTACATCTAAACGTTTGTCCAGGCCTTTTCGACTGTCTATCGAGAGCCCCTTTTAAGACGTTTGGCGTCGTTTCTCAAAGGACTCGAGCATTTTCTATAATCCAGGAATTGCTCTGCAATAATTGACGCACGTTATTAATTCCAGTTATGATATGCACTAGCATAGCAAAACACTTACCCATTTCTTCGGATAGTTCATCCGTTTGGTTAGCACTTCCCGTGCTTCCGTGCTTAAGACTCTTAGCCCACCTAGAAGAAGAAGGAAAAGGAGGAAAACTAAACCCCCGTGATTCAATAAATTATACTGGTGGGCTAAGATCAATTCAAAAAGGACGAGGCGGTGTATTTGGGACGATCCGCTGAAGACGATCCAGCTTTCGTAACGGACCTAATGAAAAAGGTCCCCGATTACCTTCCCAATTCTAACAACCCTGACTGCCATGAAATCCTTTCTGAATTACAACCAAGAAGGTAAGACCCCAAGATTGGTACAACTGCCTGAAGGGGCCTCCATTAGAGAAACCAATGATTACTAGTGTGGGAACAGACACATGTTGGTGATTCAACCTCACAAAGACGTTTTTCACACGGAAAAAGTACTGGTACCTGAAGTGCGAATCAACATGCGCTTGTACTTTAACAGCCCTGTGCTCCTTCTAAATGAAGTAGGACTCGCAGGCCGTCTTCAACCGGAAGACATCGAGATGCCCTTTCATCTTTGCCAACTGAGACTGTATGAAGCAGTGTACAAGATCCTATTTGCTAAGAGACACAATGAAAGAGAACTGGCATCCTACCTCTACGTAAAGTGAAAGCCAGACCTTCAACATGCAAGGCAATCAAGCAAGCCTTCAATGGGGATGTGAACCAAGACCCCTCCTGCTTTCGTAAATTTATGTCAACTTTCATTCGCCAAATGAAATACCCCTATTAAAACCTGGAACTGTCACAGAGCAATGATGCCCGAAATGTATTGGGTTACTTGCGTTTTGTCCAAGCTCTGGTATAAAAAAAGAGGCAACATGCTCCACCGAAATCAATTGGGGCATTAAAAACACTGCTCTCTGTTATGTTTGACCATGTAGCCAAAGGATGTCCTGACAGCGACATTGTTAGACCCAGACAAACGGGAGCAATGTGCAATTGGACTATTTAGCTCGAGAAGACCTTCAATGGAGAAAGCGTTTTGTTAGCGGACCGTGGCTTCTGACCGTTTACCCTCAAAACCTGACAAAAAACAACCCTGCACTTACATTGTCAACACAACTGGGTGAGCACTGGTTGACTCTATGGACGTACCACCAAATCTGTGAAGTCATAGATAGTTACGTTAACCTTGGAAACGTAAGAACAAGCAACTCCCTTAAGAGCCTGGAAGTATGTGGTGACAAATGCAAAGTCCCTGCAAGCCATCATCAGTAAGAGTTCTGGCAATTACACCTTGCTCTATTTGAAACCCAATGCCCGTGCACACACGGTAGAAGAATTTTTGACCTATTTTCAGCACACCATTCTATGACAGTGATGACCAAGCCGGTCAGATGGTCAAAGAATTGATTTGTAATGAGTGATTATCCTTAACATTGTTGTTAATAAAAATAAAAGAAAACAGTCCGTGTTCTCCTTTTTGTGTAGGTGTAGAGAGTCTTAGCAAGAGCCTTTCGCTTTCACACCCTGTCCAGTATTCTATTGGTTGGTCCTTCCGCCTGTGTTAGATTTGCTTTGAAAAGATCATGAGAGAGAGAGAGACTTTGGTTCAACATCGCCGAGGAAAAACCACTCAACAGGCCATTCGAAAGTACAATGAACCCTATTTTCGTGAACTGATTTGGACCCTGGAAGATCGAGCACGGCAGATGATGATGGCACTTGACGTCCTCCACAAGCTTACGCAAGCGTGTCATCGTTTTACCTGCAGGGGTAGGCCCCATGCCCAATCGTGTCTCCACCGCCACCATTCAAGAGAACCTGGGAAACCCAGCTCACATTGACGAAGCCTGGGATTAAGTGGAAGTGGGAGACATGATAAGATATTTGCCATCCCTCCCCTCAGCACCCACTGGCATAGGTCCAGTGAGTTTTTGAACCCCTTCCACGGGATGAAGCACCCCCTCTTCAGGTGCCTGGATCTCATCAGAAAGCTGACACAGGGGGAGTCCTTGACTTTCTTCAGGAGTCTGAACCCCACGAACCCCCTATTTGGGGAGTCCATTTCTTTGACCAAGAAGAAAAAGGAGCTAGTACACTACGTTCAAAAAAGGTGTGTATCCAGATAATGTTTCGTTAACCATTGCCAAAATAGATAGCATTCCACCAGAGAACAGTGGGTGTGTGCGTGCAGATGCTGACCATAAACGAATCCTACGTTTCCACCAATCAGCAACAGCTCATTGGCTTTGGGACAGCCAAACTCTTTCAAATCCACACAGGGAATGTTCAGTTTTTCAACAGATCCTTTTCAATGTGACCTCCTTTGTAGACCACGATATACTGTTGTCTCCTACGCCTCTGGTCATACAACGTGCTCACAAACATTTCCAAGTAAATGGGAGGGTCTGCCATTTCCCAGGAGCGAGAATGAAAGGGGAGAGCATGGACTCCAGCGTGGCATAGCTCACGATTCTCTCGTCTTTATCAGACAAACTCTCAGAAATTCAAACTGTAAACTGGATCGTCCACCCTGCAGGTCGCACTGTCCAACTTCTCGGGCCAAAAATTGTGTCCACAGAAAACCCATCCATTACTAAAATCAAACAAATAGGTCGCTGGGTCGCAAGTGGGGCTACACATGACAGGAAATCGGTAAACATGTGGCGTAGGGTCGCAAGAGAGAGAAGGGAGTCAACTGTAATCCCCACTTTTCTTGACCAAACAAATGACAGCATTGATCTTGCCTTGAAACAATAGCCATTTTTTCCTTTCCTGGTTGGTCACCGCTCACTCCATTTTATTCGCATCCAAATAACATGGCCTGCAAAGAGTGCTGGAAAAATAAGGAGGGAGAGGGTTACCCTTGTATTTTTTCAAAACAAATACAAGAGACGCCGAACCTTTAGAAAAAAGAGCGACTCGGTGGTATCCTTTCACTCTTACTGGTAACCATGGCTGAAAGATGACAAAGTCGACGTTTGCGAGGGCCTGTTCCTGAGATCCCTCAAACCCAGTTTCGCTGCGCTTGTTTTACCGACGATGGTGTCAGAGAGATATCATTCCTCGTTTCCCATGTGCCTCGATGAACAACAACAGCCGCCTCCCCCGTTGCTGTGCTCCGTTCTGCTCAGCCACGCCTCAACTGTGGAGTAGTGATTGAACGGCTGAAGCAACTACTCAATTCCCCTGACTTGGGACGACAACTTGATCAAGTAAGAGCCATTATTCTTACTGTCTAAGCACGTAGGAGTAAGAAAAAACAATTTTTGTCTCCTGTCGTCGTGTCTCGTCGCCACCATTGTCATTTAATTATTCACCCTATGACTTTGTTCGTAGATGCATGGGTCATTCCTACTTTTCGGGTCGACGTTGTTCACACAGAATTCCACCCTGACTAAATGCAATCCATAGAATTGTCAACCTCCTGGAACCTTGGAACCGTTCTTGTTTGCAACGAGCACTGGAAACGATCAGGGCCCTTCCTACGATTGGTTTGTTTTCTAGCCATAAGGCAAAAGTAGAACTCTGAGGATCCATTCACGGCCCTCTTCTTTCAGGTCACTCTTGACTCTTAGACTGATTATAAGGCGAAAGAATGAAATTTCAAATTTCAGTTTCAAAGTATTTTTTTCCACACACTTTTTTTCAGCTACGTTTTCAGATGTCCTACAATGAACTTCTTTTTCGTTCATCTACGCATCAAATCGGTTTAACAGAATTTTTGGACTGTTAACAAATCCATCTTTTGTTTGGCTGAGCTGTGCAATCACGGGTGATTTTTTCTTTTATCAAAGTACCCTTTTCATCCACCACCCCTTCTACAAGACTCGTTGTTACTCTCCCTGAAAACCGCGAGCTAACTGAACAAGAACGATGTCTTCTTAGCAAGGATCTTTCGTGTATCCCAACTAGAGCCCACAATGACGAATACACAGCAAAAGCAGACTGCGAAAAGTTTTTCTGCTGTCTCCGTATGAAGGCGTATTTTAGTTCGGACCCATCAAACGCCACAGCACCAAGTCAACCATCAAATCAGTGTGAGATCCTTTCAAGACCCTAAAACATTCACCCTCCAACTGGACACCACCTCCTGGAAAACTTGCAGCATTTGACTATTACATCTCCAAATGCCGCTGCGAAATCAAAATGCTCGACTTCAAACAGCGGGTCTCTAAAACAAACCTATCCCACAACAAAAAGAAGCCCTTTTCTCTCTACGACAACGCAAAGACGTTGTAGTCAAACCGGCCGACAAAGGCGGTGCTGCTGTAGTACGGGCACGTGACCTTTACATCCAGGAAGCTGAAAGACAATTGTCAGGACTCAGCCTATTATCAAAAGCTAGATTGTAGTGGGGCGGATATGTGCAGATTTTGCCCTGAATTGTTCATTTTGCGTTCAAAGCACCAAATTCTCAGAAATGATAGAATTTTTTATAGTTGTAAATACTTGATATACTGCCATCGCAAAATTTTCTACATAACTGAGTTTTTGAACTTTTTCCAAAATGGTCGCCATCTTGACCGGAAGTGGAATTTGGTATTACCGGAAGTGTCCTTTTTTCTACTTAAATTAATTCTGATGTTGGATAAAACGAGTCCTTGCCTATTTTCAACAATTTCCTCTTGGAAAATAATGCATTACTATGACTATTTGGTCAAATGGAAGCATTTTCTTCTAAGCCGGATATGAAATTATCGTTAAACTGGAAGAAATATTGATGCTGAGAAGTAACAAAAAATAAAGATATTGTTTCTGACCTATGATGTTGTTTCGTTTTTAGTATGTACACAATAATTGGAAGAAATTTGTATAATACCCAGAATGCTTCTGTGTATTACCCAGAATGCTCTATAATTTGCACATCAGATCCGCCATCTTTGTTCAGATCGCCATGTGTATGACTGCTAACGCAAACCGTAAGTATCCACCCAACCAGTGTACTGTTTTAAGAAGACAAACTTGATAGAATAAAATATAAACCTTAAGGAATTTATATAACATACAGACATTTCAGTGAAACTTAGGAAAAAAGGGTGACGGGCCTGCGCGGCTCCCACGCTCGTGTTTTAGCCTTTTAAAATGGCTTAAAAATTTAAGCCAGAAGTTGTAACTGCAGTTTTGATTTGTGATTCTCTTTTTAGTGTCTAAAAGAGTACCAGGCCTGCGCGCCTCCTGCGCGCCTGGTTTAGCCTTTCTAGAGTTTTGAATTGTTCTCACGAGTATATTTTTGACGGAACGCTGTCTTTTGTACGATATTAGGGGCGGTTCGTTGAAAATGTCGTTTAGCAACAGGAATTCGTTAAAACTCTTACGCCTTTTCACTACAGAGAGTTCGATCGTTTCAGAATTCAAATCAAACAAGGCAAGAGGCCAATAGCTCCTAGAAAGAACTCATTCCAAGCACTGTTGTAAATAAGAAACCACATTTCAATAAGTTAACGCACTCGGCGCCTAGTGAAAACATTGTAACGCTTGAGCGTGTACATAAGGTAGCCGAAAGCATCAACAAGAAAATTTCAGAGTTCGGCGAAATGATGTCAAAACTAGATGGCATTCAGAATAAACATGTTGAACAGTATACATGTCTCTTTTCTGAGTGCCAATACGAATACGGGTCCACTAAGAAACCATCAAAGGCAAACTCAATTAAAGGAAAATCAAAAAAGCCAACAAAAATCAATCCACTTAAAGGAAAGACAAAAACGACACCCAAGGTCTGCTCAACAAAAAGGCGAAAAGAAGGCAGAAAAACCAAACAAAAGAATTTAAAAACGCCTTTAGAGGCAAACAAAAAACACATAAAAAACCGCTCGGATAAAAAGCTTACAAATGACCAGATTAACTTACTGGCGAAAGGGCTAAAATACATTCCGACTCCCATGACACACGAGATGCAAACCAAAAAACAACTCTTGCGTGACGTCGATCATTTCGCGAGAAGAATGTGTCTCCAATACATTTTTCACGGGGAAAACACAAAACCTCATCCTTTCCACGTTAAATCTACATGGAAACCACAAGTACAACCATCCCTAGCCCTCGAAAGCTATTTAGAAGAGGCCAAAATTAAACTGGCAGAACTAGAACTCAAAAATCCAAAGGATAATCTTAATCCCGCTGAACGCAAGACACTTAACACCCTAAAGCATGACACCAACATTAATCTTAAAAAGGCTGACAAAGGAACTACATCTGTAGTTCTAAACATTGAGGACGAAATTAAAGAAGGTCAAACCCAGCTAGATAATAGGGAACACTACAGACCTCTTGTGAATCCTTTGGTTTTCAACAGCTTATTAGCGGACTCTATCTTGGAAACCACATAGATGAAATGACCAAATATGGCTTTGTCAAACACCACAACCGCCTCATATTCCAATATTAACAAAGATACACAAACCGACCCCAGTCGGGAGACCTATTATTCATTCGTCAATAAACTCCTTCAGCCTATGGCACAACAACAAAAGTCATATCCAAAAGATACAACTCACTTCATCAATTTCTTAGAGAAAACGAAGGTACCAGAAAACACAATCCCTGTTTCAATGGACGTTATGAGCTTATGTACAAATATGCCACAAGATTAGCTTAGAATAAACATAAAAAAACGAACCTCCTATCCCTACACGACTACTGCAAAGAGCGCTCAAACTTATCCTAGGGGAGAACTCCTTCCAGTTTACTGGAAAAACTACGTACAAATATATGGGACTGCCACGGGCACCAAAACGGCAGTTGCTTTCGCCAATATTTTCATGGCTAAGGTAACCAGAGAAGAGATCACACAGTTCATTGAACAAGCTAACAAACATGATCAACCTATCAAGTCTACAGCTGAAGTATTCAAAACAGAAACAGAACTTTTGGACACTACTGTCTACAAAGGTGAAGGATTTAGAAATGAGTGGGATGTACGCACCCATTTTAAGCCCACTAAGACATTTCAGTGCACCCATTTTTCAACCTGCCATCCACCAGGAGTGAAAAGAGGCTTCATCAAAGGAGAGGCTCTAAGACTAGTCAGAACTAACTCTTCTAAAACATTCTTTGAAGAGAGCGCCACAAACTTCAAAACACATCTTCTTGAGACTGAGAGGATGCCCAGAAAACTTCATTCAAACAACCCTCCCACAAGTTACTTTTGAAGACAGGAATCAAGCCCTCCGACAAAAACAAAAACAAGAAAAGAAAATCTTGCCCTTTGTAACGCAATAGCACCCAGCAGTGCCTAACTTAAAACCAATACTCATGAGCAGCTGGCATTTTATAACACAGCAACCGTTGCTAAACGACATTTTCAAGGAACCTCCCCTTAAAGATATACTCGTGAGGGCGAAACTCTAGAAAGGCTAAAACACGCGCGCAGGAGGTGCGCAGGCCTGTTACTCTTTTAGACACTAAAAAGAGGATTACAAATCAAAACTGCAGTTACAAGTTCTGTCTTAAATTTTTAAGCCATTTTAAAAGGCTAAGACACGCGCGTGGGAGCCCCGCAGGCCCATCACCCTTTTTAACTTTGCTAAAAGAACGTGACCTGTTGAAAGATTTTCGTTCAGACACAACCAGCAGTCAATTGCATTTGAATGTATAAGATGTGTCTGTAACTCAAACATATTATAAAAGTCGTTTTTAAGAGCAGGATAGCCAAACAGGATGTAATTATGATGAAAGAGGCAATATAATTATTATAAAATGGAAAATAAAGAGGTTTTCTAGACAGATAAAGGTTATTTTACGATTTATACACCACTTCCGGTTTAAAGTAACGGCCATTTTGAATATTTAATGTATTTGTATCAGACTTGTGTTCTGTGGCTCCAAATTACAGCAAAATTGTTTATATACTAAAACTAGATTCCTCTGCCTGCTTCAGGACCGTTTTCAAGGCAAACAACTAACTATTAGGGCCTTTTCTATTAAGTTGCAATTCCACTTCCGCTTCAAGATGGCGGCCATTTTGAAACACCCTCTTAACTCAGCTCACGTCAAATTTTCGCAGTGGCACTATATCAGATATCCATCAACACGTTAAAAACTATCTTTCCACCAAATTTTGTGCTTTTAACAGAAAGTGAACAATTCCAGCACATATCCGCCCCACTATTGTGATCTCACCATGGACCGTAATAAGAAAGTTGCTGAGGTCGTCCATGACGCCATTTCTAAACTGGAACTTCCACCATCAACCACCAATTTAATTGTTGACCACCTCCGTGATTCAAAATTCTACCTACTTCCCAAGATTCATAAACCAGGGAACCCGGGCAGGCCTATAGTATCAGCTTGTAACTTTGCTACTGAACTCCTAGCCACTTATCTCGATATGATCACCAAGCCTCTTGTAGAAAACCTACCGAGCTACGTCAAAGACACTAATCACATGCTTGACATTGTCGAATCTTTTCGTTTCTCCGGCACCCACAATTATGTGTTCAACATGGACATCAAGTCATGTTTCGACGCAGCATGGAAGCAAAATTAATCTTCCGTCACAAGACTTTATAACCAAGTGAAATGAACACTGACTTTGCATTTCTCTGATAGTTACTTTTTAGCGCGCGTGCGTGTCGTAGATTCATTTTTGACTCTCAAAATTAACCGACGCGCGTTCTTGCTTAACGCCATTATTTCTCACTGAAGAAGAGATTTTTCCCATTCAAGCGCAGAGACACATTTAAAGTTACATCAATAATATCTCGATTTACATGCGCTATACAGTTTTTATGCAATTTTCCGTTTAATGTACTTTCCCACTGTGACTTTAACATCAAGAATGCCACCTTCAAGTAACTTCATGAGAAATTTAAAGAGAGAACTCAACAGCAAAGTCAGCCACTACCATGAGATATCTAAAAAGGGGGCCCCTTCACCTGGTAGACAAACTATTTGACAAAACACGGTTTTCCAGCCACGTTGGTTTCCTAAGCAGATGCCTACGCCACGGGCTAATACCTAATGGATTTCACATCAATTTTCACGACATCGAACCTTTGACAAGGAAACTTCACTCAATACAAGAGGCAAGTAGATATTGTTAAAAAGCACTTCTTTCGTTGCCTTATGCGTGCAACCATCGTATCCATGCAACATAGATGTCAATCATTAACTATCGCTATTGATGATATCCGCAATGAACTGAGATCCACATGTAATGACCCAGACTATCACTGAAAACCTTGAGCTAACTGAACAAGAACGATGTCTTCTTAGGAAGGGTCTTTCGCGTATCCCAACTAGAGCCCACGATGACGAATACACAGAAAAGCAGACTGCGAAAAGTTTTCCCGCCGTCTCCGTCTGAAGGCGCATTTTAGTTCGGACCCATCAAACGCCAGACCCCCAAGTCAACCATCAAATAAGTGTGAGGACCCTTTTAAGACCATAAAACATTCACTTTCCAACTGGACACCTCCTCGACTACAAGATGCTCAATTACAATTAGCGGGTTACTAAAACAAACCTATCCCCACTAGAAAAAGAAGCCCTTTCTCTTTACGACAACGCAAAGACGTTGTAGCCAAACCAGCAGACAAAGGCAGTGCTGTTGCCCGGGTGCTGTTGTAGTATAGGCTCGTGACCTTTACATCCAGGAAGCTGAAAGGCAATTGTCAGGCTTAGCTTTTTATCAAAGCTAGATCGTGATCTTACCCTTGACGGTAATAAGAAAGTTGCTGAGGCTGTCCATGACGCCATTTCTAAACGCGAGCTTCCACCAGCAACCACCAATTTAATTTTTGACCACCCCTGTACTTCAAAATTATACCTCCTTCCCAAGATTCATAAACCAGGGAACCTGGGCAGACCTATAGTATCAGCCTGTAACTGTCCTACTGAACTCCTGGCCACTTCCCTCGCTATGATTACCAAGTCTCTTGTAGAAAACCTACCGCGCTACGACAAAGACACTAATCACATACTTGACATTGTGGAATCTTTTCATTTCTCCGGCACTTCCAATTATGTGTTTGCTATGGACATCAGGTCATTGTATATCGTTATACCCAATAACGATGACTTACTAGCACACACACTTAGTCAACAAACGTACTAAGCTCAAACCACCTACCCATTCTCTGGTCTGCCTTGCCGAGGTCGTCCTTACCCTTAATACCTTCTCCTTCAACGGCGAGTATTACCAACAAACTAGAGGCGTGGCGATGGGAAGCTGTTTCGGTCCGAACTATGCGTGTTTTTTCGTTGGCCACATTGAAGAGGAGATTTTCCAGCAGTACAAAGGAAAAACACCTGACCTCTACAAGCGCTACATTGACGAATAGTGAGTGCAGCGTCGGGCAGCAAAGAGGACTTCCTAAATAATTTTCATCCAAGCCTGAAATTCACTTGGGCCATCTCAGACGACAAGCTTCCTTTCCTGGATCTCTATTTGACTCCATCCTCTAACCGCTTAATCACTACTTTTTACTATAAAGAGACAGACTCTCACTCTTATCTCAATTACTCATCCTCACACCCAGTTGGTTGCAACAACTCAATTCCTTATAGCCAACTTCTCCGTCTGAGAAGGATCTGCAGTGAAGAAGAAGACTTCACAACTAGAAGTGAACAAATGACTTCATTTTTCATACGTGTAAGGATTTTTCCCATTTTTTACTTCAAGCGCAGAGATACTAATTTACATTTACATCAAGAATATCTCTTTT
Organism: Siderastrea radians; assembly: GCA_964017195.1. Taxonomy (NCBI): domain Eukaryota; kingdom Metazoa; phylum Cnidaria; class Anthozoa; order Scleractinia; family Rhizangiidae; genus Siderastrea; species Siderastrea radians. The sequence goes on along the minus strand of OZ024888.1, from coordinate 22,191,623 downwards.
ACATTGGACGAGTGGATCTCACGGCTTACCAAATTTCCTAACTTTCCTCATAGATCATTAAATCTTTCGCCTCTTGAGGTATGCGTCATCTTTTGGCCAAGATCTTTGTAGGGCTTCCTTTCATCTGCACATGGACATCCCTGTGAGCATCCTGTGTACGAAAAACCAAGACACCAGGACCCAACAAGAAGTGTTACGCATTCTTTATCTCTTCTAGCTACATCACGTCCTTAATCCCCATATTTCATGTTAGGACATGGCTAGGACATTGACGTACAAGATTTCAGTCTCCTGATTAGTCTAATAAGGGAGACACAACAAATGAACTTCATAGATGGTGGAGCACGCATACGCTGGCGCTCTGTATGTAGGTTGCTAAGGTGATTTTTGATTGAGAGCCGTCAAAAATTTCATTGATAGTTCATCTTTATTGAACATCAAAATGTGACGTCATTTGCGAATTTTTAGCTCCGGTATCACGTCAACAACCTCCTTCACCAATGACATCCCTTCCCTGTGTCACGTGGTATCTTGCGTCGCCAATCATAACTCGCGCATCAAAGTAAGGGTAGCGCACATAGGAGAAAGTACCTTACTACTAGCGAGAATCGCTTGTCAGACGCATGACCACACCTGAATTTTCTTGTTTGTTTTGACTTTGATTTCAAAAGGCATAGTGGCAGGACGAGTGTGTTTTCCTTGGAGAATTTGGATAACGGGTAGGAGAACCATCACCGTGTCTCAAAGAAGTCGTCCTTCGGCGGACTTGTCTGCTAGGTACTTTAAGACGCACACTAGCCAAGGGAGCTTACACGGCCGGACCTTAACCGGGTTTCTCTAGCATAGAGCAACTCAGAGTATTGCTAGTTCTCCCTGGATGGGATGCTAGTCCATCACAGGGTTACCCCTACCAGTGTGTCGCTGGTGGCCATTTCATACACCTGGAGAGACAATGTGGGTTAACTTCCTTGTTTAAGGAAAGAACAAGAATTCATGGACTGGCTAGAACAGACAAGAACTCAAACACATTAACCACTACACCACTGCACCCCCAGGACTTGACTGCTAGCTAACAGTTAAAGACTAGAGCGTTGACGTTCACTATCTACCACTCTCTATGCCCAAATATGGTCATAGACTTTTCTAATGGATCAGCCTTTATGTACGCACTACACGGGAGGTGCCTGCAGCGTGAATCTTTTGACTGAGAAACTTGGGATACAAGTAGAAGTAGTCATAGGTCCTGCACATTCTCCAAGCAAAAACATCACTCCTATTGCACGTCCAATGTTAGTGCATGGAGATCTATCTATTCGTGGACCATGCCACTCAAAAGTGAATCAAGAACCATCCCCTTGGAAGTTATGTCTGTCAAATCTTGAAACCTAACTATTTTTTATTATCAAAAAAAATAGGGTAGCATCATTTCCGTTATCAACAGACATGATTACTTTATGAAAACAGAACCCGTCAGTACTTAGGAACAAAAAGCGCAGAGACATTCTTCGTTTCTTGAAATACGTCAAAAATAACGAGACATTTGATAAGTGAAGCCCTCTCTTTTTGTCTTCTCTTTCTCAACAGGTTTCGTCGTCGGCCATGACGGCACAGTAGCAGATGATAAAGTGATTGGCACCATCTCTATTCAATTTCAGTAATAGGTGTGCACGAACTCTCAACACATCTTCCATCCAAGCATCTTTCACCTCTTTCCTTTCAATCATTGTCGTCTCTTGCTCCGTTGTTACTTCCAAAATCCTGTACCCCTTTCGATTACTAAACCTACTTAAATCATGCAGACCCACTCTGAAACCTTATGCCATCTTGGCTGGAGTAAACTACCCTTTGACTGGTGTCCCCTTAATTGTCTTTATACTGCTATACCGCAAAGTTAAAGAAAAAACGAAAGAAAAGAAAAAGGGTAAGGAGGACCCCCTCTTTTGTACCCTTTCCCAAGAAACCAAGTAACCGAGGTCGACTGTATAAAAAGAGGTGCTTTGGCTCTTTGGGTCTTTTTTCTCATTGACCTGAGCCAGATAATAGATCCGACAGAGGAAGCAGATCTTAGTAGTGTGTCACGTAAGACGTCCTGTCTTTGCTACTAGAACAAGAAGAGGATGACTCTTGATGATAAGAGCACCTCTTCTTATACAGCGGTAGTTGTATTGATCCTAATGCAGAGTAAGCGTTCGAAGTTGACGTTCAACCTGATGTGGAACGGCATTTAAACACAATTGCGTCAAACGGGCAATTTTGTGGACTGTCTTCATCCAGTAACTACCGACAAAGGATGCAATGAGCCATCAATCGTGTGTTGGACACTCGCATAGCTGACGAGGACCAGCGGTATTTCACCCTTGACTTTTCTATAATTTCTAAGGAGGGGCATTGCGGGCGCGGAAGTGGCTTTGTAGTGGGTTGTGCGAGTGTGAGCTCCTACAATGTTTGGCTGATGCTTTGAAAGGGAGGGAGCAATTTGAAGGAGTCAACTCTCTAACAGGGGCAACAGAGTCCTTCAAATAAAACAAAAAAGATCCCGAGTGTGGTACTGAAACCCTGATGATTACCAGAGGTGTATTTGCAAACAACGAGTAAGAGATTTATTATCCAACTCAACTGTACAATATTGTGGGATTTTTGTACTCTTTTTGCGCGCCTTCTGTACAATAACTAATGCAGTTGGATGGTAAACGTACTTACTTACTTACTTACTTACTTATTGACTTATTTACTTACTTATCCTCTTTGTTCCTTATGGAATTGAGGTCGTCCCCTAGAACTCGCCATCTGACCTTATGTGTCCATTCTATCAACACTACGTCAATGCCCAGACCTATCGCTGATTCCTACAACGAGCTACTAATCTTCAAGAGATCCAAGAGTAGAAGAAGGAGAAAAACTGAAACACCAGCCAAACGTTGGAGAAGCCGCTTAACTTCAGACACTCCAGTCGAACAAAGGAAAAGAGGAAGAGGAACAGAATGAAATGAGGACAGGCCACTGCCATTTCACGTCACGGAAGCCATGCACCCTCAAGATTATATTCCCAATCTAGTGATAAGTGAAAGGGGGAATCATGTTAGACCTTATGCTCCAAAGCGGAACATTGTATCTGTGATTTTCTTCAGTGGTTAGACACATTGATCGAAGAGGACACTCATGAAGTAAACGTTTTAGCCAGAATTAGGTGCTGCAGTTATTTCGTGGTTTGCAAATATCATGCTTAGAATTTTGGTATCTCGGAACGCAAAAAAGTTACTTTCCTGACCAGTTGTACAAAAAGACCAGCTCGAAGCCACGTCGCCCAAAGACCGTTCAACCTTTCAAAAGTAGTACCAAGAGCAGCGAGACCAAGGCGTCGTGTTTGATTTTCAAGTAGAGTTGGTGACCTAGTGCGAATCGGAGATCAGGTTACTGAAGATAAGGTGTCCCGATATTTAAGGTGATTCCATTTAATTGCATTGCGCATCCTTTCTGCGCATCATTTTTCCCGTGATTAGCGCGCAGCGAGCGTGGACACTTTCGGAACTTGGTAGGTTTTTATAAAAACTGAGTTGTTTAGAGAAATAAATGGTCGTTTTGTCCTAATTGAGCACGGTGACCCCCATTTTTTATTGTATAAACTCAATGAGGACAGTGTTCCCAAAGCCAAACAAAAAAGTTAGCAAAAATCTATGATCAGATTTTGCACAGTTTAAAAAAATCCCTACGAAAAAAGCCATTTAGGGTAGAGGACCGCACATCAATCTACCTTTGTCACCGTCTACTTTTTGAGTTTCCAGAACATTTGAAGCTTTTCGGCCATGTTTTGAACAACACAGATGACTATACATATGTAGAAAGTCGCCCAGAATGTCTTGTTATTTTCGCACTGGGCACACCACTTTTTAGCGTTTTCAGCAAAGTGCACGAGTTTGTACGAAACAGACGCTTTCAGCCCGATATCAGAACGTTTTGTCATCTTTGCACTGGGCGAACCGCTTTTTAGCGATTTTCAGCGAAGTGCACGAGTTTGTACAAAACAGTGTTTTGAGGCAAAAATCAGCACGTTTTTTCATTTTCGCACTGGGCGTGCAACTTTTTAGCACTTTTCAGCAAAGTGCACGAGTTCGTACAAAACAGCGTTTTAAGCCCGAGATCAGAACGTTTTGTAATTTTCGCACTGGGCACAAAGCTTTTAGCGTTTTCAGCAAAGTGCACGAGTTTGTACGAACCAGACGTTTTCAGCCCGAGAACAGAACGTTTCGTCATTTTCACACTTGGCGCACTACTTTAAAAACAGTGTGTTTAGCCCGAGATCACCACGTTTTTCCATTTTCAACTGGGCCCACCACTTTTTAACGCTTTTGAGCAAAGTGCACGAGTTTGTACCACACCACTTTGTTGAATTTTCAGCAAAGTGCACGACCTTTTACGAAACAGAAGTTTTGAGCCCGAGATCAGAACGTGTTGTCATTTTCGCACTGGGCGCACTACTTTTTAGCGATTTTCAGCAAAGTGCACGAGTTTGTAGAAAACAGCGTTTTCAGAAAGAGATCGCCACGTTTTGTCATTTTTTCCCCGGGTGCATCACTTTTTAACGCTTTTCAGCGAACTGCACGAGTTTGTATAAAACAGCAAAACAGTTTTCAGCCCGAGAGCAGCACGTTTTGTCATTTTATCACTGTGCGCAGCACTTATTAGCGATTTTCAGCAAAGTGCAGAAGTTTGTACAAAACAGCATTTTCAGCCCGAGATCAGCACGTTTTGTCATTTTCGCACTGGGCACACCACTTTCTAGCGTTTACAGCAAAGTGCACGAGCTTGTACAAAACAGCGTTTTCAGAACGAGATCAGCACGTTTTGTCATTTTCGCACTGGGTGCACCACTTTTTTGCAATTTTCTGCAAAGAGCACGAGTTTGTGCATAACAGCGTCTTCAGCCCGGATTGAGGACGTTTTTTCATTTTCGCTCTGGACAACACCACTTCTTAGCGTTTTCAGCAAAGTGCATGAGTTTGTACAAAACAGCGTTTTCAGCCGCAGATCAGCACGTTTTAACATTTTCGCACTGGGTACACCACTTTCTACCGATTTTCAGCAAAGGGCATCAGTTTGTCCAAAACAGCGTTTTTTACCCGAAATCAGCACGTTTTCTCATTTTCGCTCTAGCGGTACCACTTTAAAGCGAGTGCACGAGTTTGTCGAAAACAGCGTTATTAGCCTGAGATCAGCATGTTTTATCATTTTCGCATTGTGCCCACCACTTATTAGCGATTTTCAGAAAAGTGCACGAGTTTGTAAGAAAAAGGCGTTTTTAGCCCTAAATCAGCAGGTTTTGTCACTTTCGCTCTGGACACAGCACTTGTTTGGGTTTTAAGCAAAGTGCATGAGTTTGTACAAAACAGCGTTTTCAGCCGGACATCACGTTTTAAGATTTCCGCACTGGGGGGACCACTTTTTCAGCAAAACCACACCAGTTGTACAAAACAGCATTTTAAGCCCGAGATCAGGACGTTTTGTCATTTTGGCACTGGGACATCACTTTTTAGCGTTTACACCAAAGTGCACGAGCTTGTATAGTACAGCGTTTTCAGAACGAGATCAGCACGTTTTGTCATTTTGGCACTGGGTGCACCACTTTTTGGCAATCCTCTGCAAAGTGCATGAATTTGTGCAAAACAGCGTTTTCAGCCCAAGTTGACAACGTGTTTTCATTTTCGCACTAAGCACACCACTTTTTAGTGATTTTTAACAAAGTACTTCAGTTTGTCCAAAACAGCGTTTTCAGCGTTTTCAGCATGTACTGTCATTTCTGCACTGCGCGCACAACTTTTTAACTCTTTTCTGTTTGTACAAAACAGAGTTCTCAGCCATAGATCAGCATGTTTTGTCATTTTCGCTCTGAGCACTCCAATTCTTAACTTTTTCAGCAAAGTGCACAAGTTTGCAAGTTTGCAAAAAAGGCCGAGATCAGCACGTTTTATCATTTTCGCACTGTGCCCATCACTTTTTAGCGCTTTTCAGCAAAGCACACCAGTTTGTTCAAAACGGCGTTTTCAGCCCGAGATCAGGACGTTTTGTCATTTTGGCACTGGGTGCAACACGCTTTAGCTTTTTCCAGCAAAGTGCACGAGTTTGTATAAAACAGCGTTTTAAGAACGAGATCAGCATGTTCTGTCATTTTCGCACTGGGCGCAGCTTTTTTTATCAAAGTGCTTGAGTTTGTACAAAACAGCTTTTTCAGCCGGAGATAAGCACGTTTTAACATTTTCGCACTGGCACACCACTTTTTAGCGATTTTCAGCAAAAGGCATCAGTTTTTCCAAAACAACGTTTTCCGCCCGACATCAGCACGTTCGCTCATTTTCGCACTGGGTGCATTTCCTTTAAGCGATTTTCTGCAAAGTGCACGAGTTTGTCCAAAACAGCGTGTTCACCCGAGATCAGCACGTACGGTCATTTTTCCACTGGGTTCACCACCTTGTAACTCTTTTCAGCAAAGTGCACGAGTTTATCCAAAGAGCAAAACAGCGTTGTTAGCCCGACATTAGCACGTTTTAACATTTTGGCACTAGGTGGACCACGTTTGAGCGATTTTCAACAAAGGGCATCGGTTTGTCCAAAACAGCGCTTTAAGCATGAGATCAGCACGTTTCCTCATTTTCGCACTGGTGATTTTAGTAAGTGCACGAGTTTGAACAAAACACCGTTTTCAGCCCAAGATCAGCACGTTTTGTCAATTTCGCACTGGGCGCACCCTTTTTTATCGCTTTCAGCAATGTGCACGAGTTTGTGCAAAACAGCATTTTCAGCCCGAGATCAGCATGTTTTGTCATTTTCGCACTAGGCGCACCTTTTTTTAGCGACTTTGAGCAACGGGCACGAGGTTGTACAAACCAGCGTTTTCAGCCCAAGATCAGCACGTTTTGTCATTCTCGCACTGGGCGGACTACTTTTTAGCAACTTTCAACAACGGGCACTAGTTTGTACAAAACAGCGTTTTCAGCCTAAAACCAGTACGTTTTGCATTTTCGCTCTGGGTGCAATATCTTTTAGCTATTTTCAGCAAAGTGCACGAGTTTGTACAAAACAAAGTTTTCAGAACGAGATCAGCATGTTTTGTCATTTTCGCACTAGGCGCACCTTTTTATAGCGACTTTCAGCAACGTGCACGAGGTTGTGCAAACCAGCGTTTTCAGCCCAAGATCACCATGTTTTGTCCTAGTAACACTAAGCGCACTACTTTTTAGCGACTTTTAACAACGGGCACGAGTTTGTAGAAAACAACGTTTTCAGCCTAAGACCAGTACGTTTTGTCATTTTCGCTCTGGGTGCACTACCTCTTAGCTAGTTTCAGCAAAGTGCACGAGTTTGTACAAGACAAAGTTTTCAGAACGAGATCAGCATGTTTTGTCATTCTCGCACTGGGCGCACTACTTTTTAGCGACTTTCAACAACGGGCACTAGTTTGTACAAAACACCGTTTTCAGCCTAAAACCAGTACGTTTTGCATTTTCGCTATGGGTGCACTACCTTTTAGCTATTTTCAGCAAAGTGCACGAGTTTGTACAAGACAAAGTTTTCAGAACGAGATCAGCATGTTTTGTCATTCTCGCACTGGGCGCACTACTTTTTAGCGACTTTCAACAACGGGCACTAGTTTGTACAAAACACCGTTTTCAGCCTAAAACCAGTACGTTTTGCATTTTCGCTATGGGTGCACTACCTTTTAGCTATTTTCAGCAAAGTGCACGAGTTTGTACAAGACAAAGTTTTCAGAACGAGATCAGCATGTTTTGTCATTCTCGCACTGGGCGCACTACTTTTTAGCGACTTTCAACAACGGGCACTAGTTTGTACAAAACACCGTTTTCAGCCTAAAACCAGTACGTTTTGCATTTTCGCTATGGGTGCACTACCTTTTAGCTATTTTCAGCAAAGTGCACGAGTTTGTACAAAACAAAGTTTTCAGAACGAGATCACCATGTTTTGTCATTTTCGCACTGGGCGCCCACTTTTTATCGCTTTCTGCAATGTGCACGAGTTTGTGGAAAACAGTATTTTCAGCCCGAGATCAGCATGTTTTGTCATTTTCGCACTAGGCGCACCTTTTCTTAGCGACTTTGAGCAACGTGCACGAGGTTGTGCAAACCAGCGTTTTCAGCCCATGATCAGCACGTTTTGTCATTCTCGCACTAGGCGCACTACTTTTTAGCGACTTTCAACAACGGGCACTAGTTTGTACAAAACACCGTTTTCAGCCTAAAACCAGTACGTTTTGCATTTTCGCTCTGGGTAGACTACCTTTTACCTATTTTCAGCAAAGTGCACGAGTTTGTACAAAACAAAGTTTTCAGAACAAGGTCAGCATGTTTTGTCATTTTCGCACTGGGCGCACCACTTTTTATCGCTTTCTGCAATGTCACGAGTTTGTGCAAAACAGCATTTTTAGCCCGAGATCAGCATGTTTTGTCATTTTCGCACAAGGCGCACCTTTTTTTAGCGACTTTCAGCAACGTGCACGAGGTTGTGCAAACCAGCTTTTTCAGCCCAAGATCAGCACGTTTTGTCATTCTCGCACTAAGCGCACTACTTTTTAGCGACTTTCAACAACGGGCACTAGTTTGTACAAAACAGCGTTTTCAGCCTAAAACCAGTACGTTTTGTCATTTTCATTCTGGGTGCACTACCTTTTAGATATTTTCCGCAAAGAGCACGAGTCTGTGCAAAACAAAGTTTTCAGAACAAGATCAGCATGTTTTGTCATTTTCGCACTAGACGCACCCTTTTTTAGCGACTTTCAGCAACGTGCACGAGGTTGTGCAAACCAGCGTTTTCAGCCCAAGATCAGCACGTTTTGTCCTTCTAACACTAAGCGCACTACTTTTTAGCGACTTTTAACAACGGGCACTAGTTTGTACAAAACAACGTTTTCAGCCTAAGACCAGTACGTTTTGTCATTTTCGCTCTGGGTACACTACCTTTTAGCTATTTTCAGCAATGTGCACGAGTTTGTACAAGACAAAGTTTTCAGAACGTGATCAGCATGTTTTGTCATTCTCGCACTGGGCGCACTACTTTTTAGCGACTTTCAACAAAGGGCACTAGTTTGTACAAAACACCGTTTTCAGGATAAAACCAGTACGTTTTGCATTTTTGCTCTGGGTGCACTACCTTTTAGCTATTTTCAGCAAAGTGCACGAGTTTGTACAAAACAAAGTTTTCAGAACGAGATCAGCATGTTTTGTCATTTTCGCACTTGGCTCACTACTTTTTAGCCATTTTTAGCAAAGTGCACGAGTTTGTGCAAAACAATGTTTTCTGCCCGAAATCAGCACGATTTGGCAGTTTCGTACTGGCCACACCACTTTTTAGCGACTTTCAGCAAAGTGCACGACTTTGTGCGAAACAGCTTTTTAAGCCCGAGATCAGAATGTTTTGTCATTTTCGCACTGGGTGCACCACTTTTTAGCTTTTTTAACAAAGTGCACGAGTTTGTACAAAACAGCGTATTCAGCATAAAATCAGCATCATTTGTCATTTTCTCACTGGGTGCACCACTTTTTAGCGACTTTCAACAAAGTGCGCGAGTTTGTACAAACCAGCGTTTTCAGCCCAAGATCAGCACGTTTTGTCATTTTCGCACTGGGCGTACCACTTTTTACACTTTTCAGAAAGGCGCACCAGTTTGTAGAAAACAGTCTTTTCACCCGGGATCAGAACGTTTTCTCATTTTCGCACTTCGCTCACTACTTTTAAGCCATTTTTAGCAAAGTGCACGAGTTTGTGCAAAACTGCGTTTTCAGAACGAGATCAGCATGTTTTGACATTTTCGCACTGGGCGCACCACTTTTTAGCGACTTTCAGAAAAGTGCACGAGTTTGTAGAAAACAGCGTTTTCAGCCCAAGATCAGCACGTTTTGTCATTTTCACACTGGGCATACCACTTTTTACACTTTTAAGGAAAGGGCACCAGTTTGTACAACGCAGTGTTTTCAGTCCGAGATCAGAACGTTTTGTCATTTTCACACTTGGCTCACTACTTTTTAGCCATTTTTAGCAAAGTGCTCGAGTTTGTGCAAAACAATGTTTTTAGCCCGACGTCAGCACGTTTTGTCATTTTCGCACTGGGCACACCAATTTTGAACGACTTTTAGCAAAGTGCTCGAGTTTCTGCGAAACAGCATTTTCTGCCCGGGATCAGCATGTTTTGTCATTTTCACACTGGGCGCACCACTTTTTAGACCCTCTTCTAGAGCTCGGACTAAATGAGACTTAATCGCGTCTGAAAAAAACGTTCGTGCACTCCCATCTTTTTACTCAACGGGTTCACATAGGAGTGAATATCAAATTCAAAGGCTCCGGGAGTTTGAGGATGAACTTCACGTCCCCTTTTTTGAAGAAGTTGACTTTCAAAGGGCCGCTGGCATTCAAATCTATTCATGTCTTTATTGCTTAACACATCTTTCCTAATTTCTTGCTGGAGAGCGTCCATAGCATTCTTCATCGTCATTTTGTCCTTCTTTTTCATCTTGGCCTTGTAGCAAACACAAGACTTGCTTGCGTGATCAACCGCTTAGACCTGCTGCGTCTTTTACTTCTCGTGGCATCGTAGTTTATTTTCACAGAACTGAAGCATGCTGCGCCTTTTATGAAAAAAACGAGAGTCACGTGTCTTTTGACTGAGAAGCAATCAGTTTGGGGAGAAACGTTACAGGTACTGCTTCCCCTTTTCCTTTTTTCTCAGAATCCTTTACGATGGAAGGGGTATAAGAACCGAAAGCACCCTTGTCATAGGCTCAGTCACACAGTCAAGATGATGCAGAGACCGAGGAAACCTTTGCAAGATCTGAGTAGTTTCATAAACGTGTCATAAGAATAAAGAGGGCAGAATTAGACGAGGAGTGGCAAGCGGACGTCCTCTAGTTTCGTAGTCATCTCAAGTTGGACGTAGACCAACAGAACGCCCGTCTGTTTGTCAGATTTTACTGGAGAGTTTATGGATGCGGACAGGAATGCCTTCCCGCGCAGACGCCAGAAGAAGATTCTGGGAGAGATGTTTAAAAGTGAGTTCGTGCCTTACGTTTATAAGAACAAGGTGGAGCGTTTGGACCACTCGTGCAGGTCGACTTCCATGGAGAACTTTGAAGCACTCGACTATCACCTGCAAATCAAGATTGCTAAGTTTCATGGCAGTTGGCGTTTCCAGGCGATGGTCGAGTGTTACAAGAACATCAAGGAGGACCGAAAAGATAAGAATCGTTTGAATGAACATTTGACTTTTTATTGACTCGATTTGTTAGACAACACCTAGGAGTCAACAAAGGAAGAGACATCCTGTCCGTGTCTTGCCACGCAGCCTTAGCGGGTTCTAAGCGTTCCTCTTTTTTGCCGTTTTACACTATAAACGGCTTGTTTAAAAGGATGACTCAAACGTAACACTCATGGGAACCACATCTTCCTCACCACAAAGTGGTTCTTTTTTAATTAAGTCCCTATGTCTTCAAAAGAGCTGACCTGTTTAATGTTTTTCACAATTGCATTTCTTCCAACGTGACTCGCGTGTCTTCTTTATCGTCAGGCAAACGAAAGGTGCGCTTGGATAGGGCTTTGATTTCTTGTTGGTGCCCGCGTCAATGTGTCGGGAACCAATCGGAGCACTGCTTTGGTGGAGAGTGGGTAATGAGACGGACGGTACTAGATTTGAGTGGGAATGTAGAACACAATTACATCTAAACGTTTGTCCAGGCCTTTTCGACTGTCTATCGAGAGCCCCTTTTAAGACGTTTGGCGTCGTTTCTCAAAGGACTCGAGCATTTTCTATAATCCAGGAATTGCTCTGCAATAATTGACGCACGTTATTAATTCCAGTTATGATTTGCACTAGCATAGCAAAACACTTACCCATTTCTTCGGATAGTTCATCCGTTTGGTTAGCACTTCCCGTGCTTCCGTGCTTAAGACTCTTAGCCCACCTAGAAGAAGAAGGAAAAGGAGGAAAACTAAACCCCCGTGATTCAACAAATTATACTGGTGGGCTAAGATCAATTCAAAAAGGACGAGGCGGTGTATTTGGGACGATCCGCTGAAGACGATCCAGCTTTCGTGGCGGACCTAATGAAAAAGGTCCCCGATTACCTTCCCAATTCTAACAACCCTGACTGCCATGAAATCCTTTCTGAATTACAACCAAGAAGGTAAGACCCCAAGATTGGTACAACTGCCTGAAGCGGCCTCCATTAGAGAAACCAATGATTACTAGTGTGGGAACAGACACATGTTGGTGATTCAACCTCACAAAGACGTTTTTCACACGGAAAAAGTACTGGTACCTGAAGTGCGAATCAACATGCGCTTGTACTTTAACAGCCCTGTGCTCCTTCTAAATGGAGTAGGACTCGCAGGCCGTCTTCAACCGGAAGACATCGAGATGCCCTTTCATCTTTGCCAACTGAGACTGTATGAAGCAGTGTACAAGATCCTATTTGCTAAGAGACACAATGAAAGAGAACTGGCATCCTACCTCTACGTAAAGTGAAAGCCGGACCTTCAACATGCAAGGCAATCAAGCAAGCCTTCAATGGGGATGTGAACCAAGACCCCTCCTGCTTTCGTAAATTTATGTCAACTTTCATTCGCCAAATGAAATACCCCTATTAAAACCTGGAACTGTCACAGAGCAATGATGCCCGAAATGTATTGGGTTACTTGCGTTTTGTCCAAGCTCTGGTATAAAAAACAAGGCAACATGCTCCACCGAAATCAATTGGGGCATTAAAAACACTGCTCTGTGTTATGTTTGACCATGTAGCCAAAGGATGTGCTGACAGCGACATTGTTAGACCCAGACAAACGGGAGCAATGTGCAATTGGGCTATTTAGCTCGAGAAGACCTTCAATGGAGAAAGCGTTTTGTTAGCGGACCGTGGCTTCTGACCGTTTACCCTCAAAACCTGACAAAAAACAACCCTTTACTTACATTGTCAACACAACTGAGTGAGCACTGGTTGACTCTATGGACGTACCACCAAATCTGTGAAGTCATAGATAGTTACGTTAACCTTGGAAACGTAAGAACAAGCAACTCCCTTGAGAGCCTGGAAGTATGTGGTGACAAATACAAAGTCCCTGCAAGCCATCATCAGTAAGAGTTCTGGCAATTACACCTTGCTCTATTTGAAACCCAATGCCCGTGCACACACGGTAGAAGAATTTTTGACCTATTTTCAGCACACCATTCTATGACAGTGATGACCAAGCCGGTCAGATGGTCAAAGAATTGATTTGTAATGAGTGATTATCCTTAACATTGTTGTTAATAAAAATAAAAGAAAACAGTCCGTGTTCTCCTTTTTGTGTAGGTGTAGAGAGTCTTAGCAAGAGCCTTTCGCTTTCACACTCTGTCCAGTATTCTATTGGTTGGTCCTTCCGCCTGAGTTAGATTTGCTTTGAAAAGATCATGAGAGAGAGAGAGAGAATTTGGTTCAACATCGCCGAGGAAAAACCACTCAACAGGCCATTCGAAAGTACAATGAATCCTATTTTCGTGAACTGATTTGGACCCTGGAAGATCGAGCACGGCAGATGATGATGGCACTTGACGTCCTCCACAAGCTTACGCAAGCGTGTCATCGTTTCACCTGCAGGGGTAGGCCCCATGCCCAATCGTGTCTCCCCCGCCACCATTCAAGAGAACCTAGGAAACCCAGCTCACATTGACGAAGCCTGGGATTAAGTGGAAGTGGGAGACATGATAAGATATTTGCCATCCCTCCCCTCAGCACCAACGGGCATAGGTCCAGTCAGTTTTTGAACCCCTTCCACGGGATGAAGCACCCCCTCTTCAGGTGCCTGGATCTCATCAGAAAGCTGACACAGGGAGAGTCCTTGACTTTCTTCAGGAGTCTGAACCCCACGAACCCCCTATTTGGGGAGTCCATTTCTTTGACCAAGAAGAAAAAGGAGCTAGTACACTACGTTCAAAAAAGGTGTGTATCCAGATAATGTTTCGTTAACCATTCCCAAAATAGATAGCATTCCACCAGAGAACAGTGGGTGTGTGCGTGCAGATGCTGACCATAAACGAATCCTACGTTTCCACCAATCAGCAACAGCTCATTGGCTTTGGGACAGCGAAACTCTTTCAAATCCACACAGGGAATGTTCAGTTTTTCAACAGATCCTTTTCAATGTGACCTCCTTTGTAGACCACGATATACTGTTGTCTCCTACGCCTCTGGTCATACAACGTGCTCACAAACATTTCCAAGTAAATGGGAGGGTCTGCCATTTTCCAGGAGCGAGCATGAAAGGGGAGAGCATGGACTCCAGCGTGGCATAGCTCACGATTCTCTCGTCTTTTTCAGACAAACTCTCAGAAATTCAAACTGTAAACTGGATCGTCCACCCTGCAGGTCGCACTGTCCAACTTCTCGGGCCAAAAATTGTGTCCACAGAAAACCCATCCATTACTAAAATCAAACAAATAGGTCGCTGGGTCGCAAGTGGGGCTACACATGACAGGAAATCGGTAAACATGTGGCGTAGGGTCGCAAGAGAGAGAAGGGAGTCAACTGTAATCCCCACTCTTCTTGACCAAACAAATGACAGCATTGATCTTGCCTTGAAACAATAGCCATTTTTTTCTTTCCTGGTTGGTCACCGCTCACTCCATTTTATTCGCATCCAAATAACATGGCCTGCAACGAGTGTTGGAAAGATAAGGAGGGAGAGGGTTACCCTTATATTTTTTTAAAACAAAAACAAGAGACGCCGAACCTTTAGAAAAAAGAGCGACTCGGTGGTATCCTTTCACTCTTACTGGTAACCATGGCTGAAAGATGACAAAGTCGACGTTTGCGAGGGCCTGTTCCTGAGATCCCTCAAACCCAGTTTCGCTGCGCTTGTTTTACCGACGATGGTGTCAGAGAGATATCATTCCTCGTTTCCCATGTGCCTCGATGAACAACAACAGCCCCCTCCCCCCGTTGCTGTGGTCCCTTCTGCTCAGCCACGCCTCAACTGTGGAGTAGTGATTGAACGGCTGAAGCAACTACTCAATTCCCCTGACTTGGGACGGCAACTTGATCAAGTAAGAGCCATTATTCTTACTGTCTAAGCACGTAGGAGTAAGAAAAAACAATTTTTGTCTCCTGTCGTCGTGTCTCGTCGCCACCATTGTCATTTAATGATTCACCTTATGACTTTGTTCGTAGATGCATGGGTCATTCCTACTTTTCGAGTCGACGTTGTTCACACAGAATTCCACCCTGACTAAATGCAATCCATAGAATTGTCAACCTCCTGGAACCTTGGAACCGTTCTTGTTTGCAACGAGCACTGGAAACGATCGGGGCCCTTCCTACGATTGGTTTGTTTTCTAGCCATAAGGCAAAAAGAGAACTCTGAGGATCCATTCACGGCCCTCTTCTTTCAGGTCACTCTTGACTCTTAGACTGATTATAAGGCGAAAGAATGAAATTTCAAATTTCAGTTTCAAAGTATTTTTTTCCACACACTTTTTTTCAGCTACGTTTTCAGATGTCCTACAATGGGACTTCTTTTTCGTTCATCTACGCATCAAATCGGTTTAACAGAATTTTTGGACTGTTAACAAATCCATCTTTTGTTTGGCTGAGCTTTGCAATCACGGGTGATTTTTTTCTTTTATCAAAGTACCCTTTTCATCCACCACCCCTTCTACAAGACTCGTTGTTACTCTCCCTGAAAACCGCGAGCTAACTGAACAAGAACGATGTCTTCTTAGCAAGGATCTTTCGTGTATCCCAACTAGAGCCCACAATGACGAATACACAGCAAAAGCAGACTGCGAAAAGTTTTTCTGCTGTCTCCGTCTGAAGGCGTATTTTAGTTCGGACCCATCAAACGCCACAGCACCAAGTCAACCATCAAATCAGTGTGAGGACCCTTTCAAGACCCTAAAACATTCACCCTCAACTGGACACCACCTCCTGGAAAATTTGCAGCATTTGACTATTACATCCTCAAATGCCGCTGCGAAATCAAAATGCTCGACTTCAAACAGCGGGTCTCTAAAACAAACCTATCCCACTAGAAAAAGAAGCCCTTTTCTCTCTACGACAACGCAAAGACGTTGTAGTCAAACCGGCCGACAAAGGCGGTGCTGCTGTAGTACGGGCACGTGACCTTTACATCCAGGAAGCTGAAAGACAATTGTCAGACTCAGCCTATTATCAAAAGCTAGATTGTAGTGGGGCGGATATGTGCAGATTTTGCCCTGAATTGTTCATTTTGCGTTCAAAGCACCAAATTCTCAGAAATGATAGAATTTTTTATAGTTGTAAATAAGGGAATAAAATGACTTTTTTCGGGAATATTGTTTATTTGCGCCCGCGTAGTGTCATTTGTGGCCCGAGCGCGAAGCGCGAGGGCCACAAATGACACTACAAGGGCGCAAATAAACAATATTCCCGAAAAAAAGTCATTTTATTATCATTATTATCAATAAACAAGGCCAAATGATATTAAGAAATCTGACAAATTTAATGAGGCTTTTCCATAAATATTCAATTTGCTCTGAATGAGTTGACCCAATACTTCAAATAAACGCAAAATTATCTAACTATCTAATTGCCGGCACAAGTTACCTGCGAATTCAATCCAATAAATTAGCTGTGTTTGAAAGAAAATAGGCTGAAAACAGCTAAAAGTCTCCCGAAAAATCCAGCAATAGACAATAAAAGATACAAAGATGGAAAATACAAGGATAATCACTTAGTCAGTACACGTTTCTACTCACTGTCACTTTCGATTACTACTCGGCGTCGTTTTACGGTTTCGCTTTCTGTTGAATGAGAAGGACCTGCACTCTGATAGATGTTCAAAGTTCCGATTTGAATGTGCTGAGTGCAGTTCGGATATGGCTGGGCTAACGAGAAAAACTGACTCTGCAGTGACTGAGAAACTGAAGTGATTGCACTAGCACCGGCGATGTTGCTGCTTTCGGAATTTGTTGATGAGCGGTGTGACTCTTGAGATGTTACTGAGGACGAATGGCCATCAAACGCTTCTTGCAAAAGCCTGGAGCAATGCCTTTTTTGTGCACTTGAAGTTTGAGAAATGTAGTGAGTCAAGCTTCTTTCATCTTTGTGTTTAGTGATCTCGCAAATCTGTTTGGCGTCAACTCCGCGCTGAAACAGAGATGTGACTGTGGAGGCACGAATGCAGTGATTCGTGTATTTTTCTGACAATTCGGCTTTCAAGGAAATGTTTTCCATGAGTTTGGTGATCTTGTTTTTGCCAAGCGGCTCATTTCGAAACCATTGTGATCCCTCTTTCTTGAAGTGCTTGTTAGGTGTTTGAAACAGAGCCTGACAGTTTGGATTAAGGCGGAGGATGTAAAACTCGAAAGAACTAACGGGATCAAGCGGCGACGAGTTTTCGTACATTCGCACATCGGAATAACTTTGGTCTTTTTGCTTTGACCCTCCTTGATAGTTCTTTGTTTGTTCAGTTTGCATTTCAGTAACATACCGTGCTCCTGAGTCATCTTTTTTTATGCCGAACGACTGCTTGGTGAGTTCTCGCCAACCTTCTCTACCACGGCGCCCAAAATAGAAGCAGATTGAAAACCACACAAACTCAAGAAGTCGCTCTGGTTCTGTCCATGCAGTTGAACCTAAACCTCCAGAAAAATATTCTCGTAGCTTCGTCATATCTCCAGCTGCAATTGCAGATTTATGCATAGGTTTAGGATTCATTTCTTTAGTGTACAGTTTGCATTTTGCCTCGAACATCTTGTTCGCAGGAAGAAATTCTTTGTCTTGTAAAATGTTTATAGTCCTGCTGAATGGGGCTGAAGTTAGTTTTCGATGAATCGCTGCTCGTATGCCAGTGAGGGTACTAGGGGTTAACGGTTGGCCCTTTTCCGATTTAACCTCCGCATAAAACTTCCTTAGAACTTCGTTGAGCTCCGCCGAAGTAACAGAATTCAGATCGACGTTGAGCTGTCGTTTCTCGCACCATTTCTCGAATTTCTTAATACCCCAAGAACTGGCTCTTTTGGTATTTTCGGCTTGAGCTTGTGCTTCGATTTTATCCAATTCTTACTTTCCCAGATCCGAGTTTTGACTAGAATCTTTAACTTCTTCCATTTTCGAAAGCTTAAACCTTTCTTTAACTTTCCGTTGATTGGGAAACTTTGTGCTTCAAACTGAACTTGCCGAATGGTTTTCCCGCGTCGGCGACGCTGATTGGTTAAAATTAATCGGATGATGAACCAAGAACCAATCAGCTGCAGGGCCGTTAATGCATTAACGGCCCGCTAGGAGTCATTTGCGGCCCGCAAAGCGCGTGTTTACGATAGGACGGTTTTCAATTTGGCCGCGTGTATTGATAATAATACTTGATATACTGCCATGGCAAAATTTTCTACATGACTGAGTTTTTGAACTTTTTCCAAAATGGTCGCCATCTTGACCGGAAGTGGATTTTGGTATTACCGGAAGTGTCCTTTTTTCTACTTAAATTAATTCTGATGTTGGATAAAACGAGTCCTTGCCTATTTTCAACAATTTCCACTTGGAAAATAATGCATTACTATGACTATTTGGTCAAATGGAAGCATTTTCTTCTAAGCCGGATATGAAATTATCGTTAAACTGGAAGAAATATTGATGCTGAGAAGTAACAAAAAATAAAGATATTGTTTCTGACCTATGATGTTGTTTCGTTTTTAATACGTACACAATAATTGGAAGAAATTTGTATAATACCCAGAATGCTTCTGTGTATTACCCAGAATGCTCTATAATTTGCACATCAGATCCGCCATCTTTGTTCAGATCGCCATGTGTATGACTGCTAACGCAAACCGTAAGTATCCACCACACCAGTGTACTGTTTTAAGAAGACAAACTTGATAGAATAAAATATAAACCTTAAGGAATTCATATAACATACAGACATTTCAGTGAAACTTAGGAAAAAAGGGTGACGGGCCTGCGCGGCTCCCACGCGGGTGTTTTAACCTTTTAAAATGGCCTAAAAATTTAAGCCAGAAGTTGTAACTGCAGTTTTGATTTGTGATTCTCTTTTTAGTGTCTAAAAGAGTACCAGGCCTGCGCGCCTCCTGCGCGCCTGGTTTAGCCTTTCTAGAGTTTTGAATTGTTCTCACGAGTATATTTTTGACGGAACGCTCTCTTTTGTACGATATTAGGGGCGGTTCGTTGAAAATGTCGTTTAGCAACAGGAATTCGTTAAAACTCTTACGCCTTTTAACGACAGAGAGATCGATCGTTTGAGAATTCAAATCAAACAAGGCAAGAGGCCAATAGCTCCTAGAAAGAACTCAAGCACTGTTGTAAATAAGAAACCACATTTCAATAAGTTAACGCACTCGGCACCTAGTGAAAACATTGTAACGCTTGAGCGTGTACATAAGGTAGCCGAAAGCATCAACAAGAAAATTTCAGAGTTCGGCGAAATGATGTCAAAACTAGATGGCATTCAGAATAAACATGTTGAACAGTATACATGTCTCTTTTCTGGGTCCCAATACGAATACGGGTCCACTAAGAAACCATCCAAAGCAAACTCAATTAAAGGAAACTCAAAAAAGCCAACAAAAATCAATTCACTTAAAGAAAAGACAAAAACGCCACCCAAGGTCAGCTCAACAAAAAGGCGAAAAGAAGGCAGAAAAACCAAACAAAAGAATTTAAAAACGCCTTTAGAGGAAAACAAAAAACACATAAAAAACCTCTCGGATGAAAAGCTTACAAATGACCAGATTAACTTACTGGCGAAAGGGCTAAAATACATTCCCACTCCCGTGACAAACTAGATGCAAACCAAAAAACAACTCTTGCGTGACGTCGATCATTTCGCGAGAAGAATGTGTCTCCAATACATTTTTCACGGGGAAAAGACAAAACCTCATCCTTTCCACGTTAGATCTACATGCAAAACACAAGTACAACCATCCGTAGCCCTTGAAAGCTATTTAGAAGAGGTCAAAATTAAACTGGCAGAACTAGAACTCAAAAATCTAAAGGACAATCTTAATCCCACTGAACGCGAGTGACTTAACACCCTAAAGCGTGACACCAACATTAACCTTAAAAAGGCTGACAAAGGAACTACATCTGTAGTTCTAAACATTGAGGACAAAACTAAAGAAGGTCAAACCGAGCTAGATAACAGGGAACACTACAGACCTCTTGTGAATCCTTTGGTTTTCAACAGCTTATTAGCGGACTCTATCTTGGAAACCACATAGATGAAATGACCAAATATGGCTTTGTCAAACACCACAACCGCCTCATATTCCAATATTAACAAAGATACACAAACCGACCCCAGTCGGGAGACCTATTATTCATTCGTCAATCAACTCCTTCAGCCTATGGCACAACAACAAAAGTCATATCCAAAAGATACAACTCACTTCATCAATTTCTTAGAGAAAACGAAGGTACCAGAAAACACAATCCCTGTTTCAATGGACGTTATGAGCTTATGTACAAATATACCACAAGATTAGCTTAGAATAAACATAAAAAAACGAACCTCCTATCCCTACACGACTACTGCAAAGAGCGCTCAAACTTATCCTAGGGGAGAACCCCTTCCAGTTTACTGGAAAAACTACGTACAAATATATGGGACTGCCACGGGCACCAAAACGGCAGTTGCTTTCGCCAATATTTTCATGGCTAAGGTAACCAGAGAAGAGATCACACAGTTCATTGAACAAGCTAACAAACATGATCAACCTATCAAGTCTACAGCTGAAGTATTCAAAACAGAAACAGAACTTTTGGACACTACTGTCTACAAAGGTGAAGGATTTAGAAATGAGTGGGATGTACGCACCCATTTTAAGCCCACTAAGACATTTCAGTGCACCCATTTTTCAACCTGCCATCCACCAGGAGTGAAAAGAGGCTTCATCAAAGGAGAGGCTCTAAGACTAGTCAGAACTAACTCTTCTAAAACATTCTTTGAAGAGAGCGCCACAAACTTCAAAACACATCTTCTTGAGACTGAGAGGATGCCCAGAAAACTTCATTCAAACAACCCTCCCACAAGTTACTTTTGAAGACAGGAATCAAGCCCTCCGACAAAAACAAAAACAAGAAAAGAAAATCTTGCCCTTTGTAACGCAATAGCACCCAGCAGTGCCTAACTTAAAACCAATACTCATGAGCAGCTGGCATTTTATAACACAGCAACCGTTGCTAAACGACATTTTCAAGGAACCTCCCCTTAAAGATATACTCGTGAGGGCGAAACTCTAGAAAGGCTAAAACACGCGCGCAGGAGGTGCGCAGGCCTGTTACTCTTTTAGACACTAAAAAGAGGATTACAAATCAAAACTGCAGTTACAAGTTCTGTCTTAAATTTTTAAGCCATTTTAAAAGGCTAAGACACGCGCGTGGGAGCCCCGCAGGCCCATCACCCTTTTTAACTTTGCTAAAAGAACGTGACCTGTTGAAAGATTTTCGTTCAGACACAACCAGCAGTCAATTGCATTTGAATGTATAAGATGTGTCTGTAACTCAAACATATTATAAAAGTCGTTTTTAAGAGCAGGATAGCCAAACAGGATGTAATTATGATGAAAGAGGCAATATAATTATTATAAAATGGAAAATAAAGAGATTTTCTAGACAGATAAAGGTTATTTTACGATTTATACACCACTTCCGGTTTAAAGTAACGGCCATTTTGAATATTTAATGTATTTGTATCAGACTTGTGTTCTGTGGCTCCAAATTACAGCAAAATTGTTTATATACTAAAACTAGATTCCTCTGCCTGCTTCAGGACCGTTTTCAAGGCAAACAACTAACTATTAGGGCCTTTTCTATTAAGTTGCAATTCCACTTCCGCTTCAAGATGGCGGCCATTTTGAAACACCCTCTTAACTCAGCTCACGTCAAATTTTCGCAGTGGCACTATATCAGATATCCATCAACACGTTAAAAACTATCTTTCCACCAAATTTTGTGCTTTTAACAGAAAGTGAACAATTCCAGCACATATCCGCCCCACTATTGTGATCTCACCATGGACCGTAATAAGAAAGTTGCTGAGGTCGTCCATGACGCCATTTCTAAACTGGAACTTCCACCATCAACCACCAATTTAATTGTTGACCACCTCCGTGATTCAAAATTCTACCTACTTCCCAAGATTCATAAACCAGGGAACCCGGGCAGGCCTATAGTATCAGCTTGTAACTTTGCTACTGAACTCCTAGCCACTTATCTCGATATGATCACCAAGCCTCTTGTAGAAAACCTACCGAGCTACGTCAAAGACACTAATCACATGCTTGACATTGTCGAATCTTTTCGTTTCTCCGGCACCCACAATTATGTGTTCAACATGGACATCAAGTCATGTTTCGACGCAGCATGGAAGCAAAATTAATCTTCCGTCACAAGACTTTATAACCAAGTGAAATGAACACTGACTTTGCATTTCTCTGATAGTTACTTTTTAGCGCGCGTGCGTGTCGTAGATTCATTTTTGACTCTCAAAATTAACCGACGCGCGTTCTTGCTTAACGCCATTATTTCTCACTGAAGAAGAGATTTTTCCCATTCAAGCGCAGAGACACATTTAAAGTTACATCAATAATATCTCGATTTACATGCGCTATACAGTTTTTATGCAATTTTCCGTTTAAAGTACTTTCCCACTGTGACTTTAACATCAAGAATGCCACCTTCAAGTAACTTCATGAGAAATTTAAAGAGAGAACTCAACAGCAAAGTCAGCCACTACCATGAGATATCTAAAAAGGGGGCCCCTTCACCTGGTAGACAAACTATTTGACAAAACACGGTTTTCCAGCCACGTTGGTTTCCTAAGCAGATGCCTACGCCACGGGCTAATACCTAATGGATTTCACATCAATTTTCACGACATCGAACCTTTGACAAGGAAACTTCACTCAATACAAGAGGCAAGTAGATATTGTTAAAAAGCACTTCTTTCGTTGCCTTATGCGTGCAACCATCGTATCCATGCAACATAGATGTCAATCATTAACTATCGCTATTGATGATATCCGCAATGAACTGAGATCCACATGTAACGACCCAGACTATCACTGAAAACCTTGAGCTAACTGAACAAGAACGATGTCTTCTTAGGAAGGGTCTTTCGCGTATCCCAACTAGAGCCCACGATGACGAATACACAGAAAAGCAGACTGCGAAAAGTTTTCCCGCCGTCTCCGTCTGAAGGCGCATTTTAGTTCGGACCCATCAAACGCCAGACCCCCAAGTCAACCATCAAATAAGTGTGAGGACCCTTTTAAGACCATAAAACATTCACTTTCCAACTGGACACCTCCTCGACTACAAGATGCTCAATTACAATTAGCGGGTTACTAAAACAAACCTATCCCCACTAGAAAAAGAAGCCCTTTCTCTTTACGACAACGCAAAGACGTTGTAGCCAAACCAGCAGACAAAGGCAGTGCTGTTGCCCGGGTGCTGTTGTAGTATAGGCTCGTGACCTTTACATCCAGGAAGCTGAAAGGCAATTGTCAGGCTTAGCTTTTTATCAAAGCTAGATCGTGATCTTACCCTTGACGGTAATAAGAAAGTTGCTGAGGCTGTCCATGACGCCATTTCTAAACGCGAGCTTCCACCAGCAACCACCAATTTAATTTTTGACCACCCCTGTACTTCAAAATTATACCTCCTTCCCAAGATTCATAAACCAGGGAACCTGGGCAGACCTATAGTATCAGCCTGTAACTGTCCTACTGAACTCCTGGCCACTTCCCTCGCTATGATTACCAAGTCTCTTGTAGAAAACCTACCGCGCTACGACAAAGACACTAATCACATACTTGACATTGTGGAATCTTTTCATTTCTCCGGCACTTCCAATTATGTGTTTGCTATGGACATCAGGTCATTGTATATCGTTATACCCAATAACGATGACTTACTAGCACACACACTTAGTCAACAAACGTACTAAGCTCAAACCACCTACCCATTCTCTGGTCTGCCTTGCCGAGGTCGTCCTTACCCTTAATACCTTCTCCTTCAACGGCGAGTATTACCAACAAACTAGAGGCGTGGCGATGGGAAGCTGTTTCGGTCCGAACTATGCGTGTTTTTTCGTTGGCCACATTGAAGAGGAGATTTTCCAGCAGTACAAAGGAAAAACACCTGACCTCTACAAGCGCTACATTGACGAATAGTGAGTGCAGCGTCGGGCAGCAAAGAGGACTTCCTAAATAATTTTCATCCAAGCCTGAAATTCACTTGGGCCATCTCAGACGACAAGCTTCCTTTCCTGGATCTCTATTTGACTCCATCCTCTAACCGCTTAATCACTACTTTTTACTATAAAGAGACAGACTCTCACTCTTATCTCAATTACTCATCCTCACACCCAGTTGGTTGCAACAACTCAATTCCTTATAGCCAACTTCTCCGTCTGAGAAGGATCTGCAGTGAAGAAGAAGACTTCACAACTAGAAGTGAACAAATGACTTCATTTTTCATACGTGTAAGGATTTTTCCCATTTTTTACTTCAAGCGCAGAGATACTAATTTACATTTACATCAAGAATATCTCTTTTACATTGGACGAGTGGATCTCACGGCTTACCAAATTTCCTAACTTTCCTCATAGATCATTAAATCTTTCGCCTCTTGAGGTATGCGTCATCTTTTGGCCAAGATCTTTGTAGGGCTTCCTTTCATCTGCACATGGACATCCCTGTGAGCATCCTGTGTACGAAAAACCAAGACACCAGGACCCAACAAGAAGTGTTACGCATTCTTTATCTCTTCTAGCTACATCACGTCCTTAATCCCCATATTTCATGTTAGGACATGGCTAGGACATTGACGTACAAGATTTCAGTCTCCTGATTAGTCTAATAAGGGAGACACAACAAATGAACTTCATAGATGGTGGAGCACGCATACGCTGGCGCTCTGTATGTAGGTTGCTAAGGTGATTTTTGATTGAGAGCCGTCAAAAATTTCATTGATAGTTCATCTTTATTGAACATCAAAATGTGACGTCATTTGCGAATTTTTAGCTCCGGTATCACGTCAACAACCTCCTTCACCAATGACATCCCTTCCCTGTGTCACGTGGTATCTTGCGTCGCCAATCATAACTCGCGCATCAAAGTAAGGGTAGCGCACATAGGAGAAAGTACCTTACTACTAGCGAGAATCGCTTGTCAGACGCATGACCACACCTGAATTTTCTTGTTTGTTTTGACTTTGATTTCAAAAGGCATAGTGGCAGGACGAGTGTGTTTTCCTTGGAGAATTTGGATAACGGGTAGGAGAACCATCACCGTGTCTCAAAGAAGTCGTCCTTCGGCGGACTTGTCTGCTAGGTACTTTAAGACGCACACTAGCCAAGGGAGCTTACACGGCCGGACCTTAACCGGGTTTCTCTAGCATAGAGCAACTCAGAGTATTGCTAGTTCTCCCTGGATGGGATGCTAGTCCATCACAGGGTTACCCCTACCAGTGTGTCGCTGGTGGCCATTTCATACACCTGGAGAGACAATGTGGGTTAACTTCCTTGTTTAAGGAAAGAACAAGAATTCATGGACTGGCTAGAACAGACAAGAACTCAAACACATTAACCACTACACCACTGCACCCCCAGGACTTGACTGCTAGCTAACAGTTAAAGACTAGAGCGTTGACGTTCACTATCTACCACTCTCTATGCCCAAATATGGTCATAGACTTTTCTAATGGATCAGCCTTTATGTACGCACTACACGGGAGGTGCCTGCAGCGTGAATCTTTTGACTGAGAAACTTGGGATACAAGTAGAAGTAGTCATAGGTCCTGCACATTCTCCAAGCAAAAACATCACTCCTATTGCACGTCCAATGTTAGTGCATGGAGATCTATCTATTCGTGGACCATGCCACTCAAAAGTGAATCAAGAACCATCCCCTTGGAAGTTATGTCTGTCAAATCTTGAAACCTAACTATTTTTTATTATCAAAAAAAATAGGGTAGCATCATTTCCGTTATCAACAGACATGATTACTTTATGAAAACAGAACCCGTCAGTACTTAGGAACAAAAAGCGCAGAGACATTCTTCGTTTCTTGAAATACGTCAAAAATAACGAGACATTTGATAAGTGAAGCCCTCTCTTTTTGTCTTCTCTTTCTCAACAGGTTTCGTCGTCGGCCATGACGGCACAGTAGCAGATGATAAAGTGATTGGCACCATCTCTATTCAATTTCAGTAATAGGTGTGCACGAACTCTCAACACATCTTCCATCCAAGCATCTTTCACCTCTTTCCTTTCAATCATTGTCGTCTCTTGCTCCGTTGTTACTTCCAAAATCCTGTACCCCTTTCGATTACTAAACCTACTTAAATCATGCAGACCCACTCTGAAACCTTATGCCATCTTGGCTGGAGTAAACTACCCTTTGACTGGTGTCCCCTTAATTGTCTTTATACTGCTATACCGCAAAGTTAAAGAAAAAACGAAAGAAAAGAAAAAGGGTAAGGAGGACCCCCTCTTTTGTACCCTTTCCCAAGAAACCAAGTAACCGAGGTCGACTGTATAAAAAGAGGTGCTTTGGCTCTTTGGGTCTTTTTTCTCATTGACCTGAGCCAGATAATAGATCCGACAGAGGAAGCAGATCTTAGTAGTGTGTCACGTAAGACGTCCTGTCTTTGCTACTAGAACAAGAAGAGGATGACTCTTGATGATAAGAGCACCTCTTCTTATACAGCGGTAGTTGTATTGATCCTAATGCAGAGTAAGCGTTCGAAGTTGACGTTCAACCTGATGTGGAACGGCATTTAAACACAATTGCGTCAAACGGGCAATTTTGTGGACTGTCTTCATCCAGTAACTACCGACAAAGGATGCAATGAGCCATCAATCGTGTGTTGGACACTCGCATAGCTGACGAGGACCAGCGGTATTTCACCCTTGACTTTTCTATAATTTCTAAGGAGGGGCATTGCGGGCGCGGAAGTGGCTTTGTAGTGGGTTGTGCGAGTGTGAGCTCCTACAATGTTTGGCTGATGCTTTGAAAGGGAGGGAGCAATTTGAAGGAGTCAACTCTCTAACAGGGGCAACAGAGTCCTTCAAATAAAACAAAAAAGATCCCGAGTGTGGTACTGAAACCCTGATGATTACCAGAGGTGTATTTGCAAACAACGAGTAAGAGATTTATTATCCAACTCAACTGTACAATATTGTGGGATTTTTGTACTCTTTTTGCGCGCCTTCTGTACAATAACTAATGCAGTTGGATGGTAAACGTACTTACTTACTTACTTACTTACTTATTGACTTATTTACTTACTTATCCTCTTTGTTCCTTATGGAATTGAGGTCGTCCCCTAGAACTCGCCATCTGACCTTATGTGTCCATTCTATCAACACTACGTCAATGCCCAGACCTATCGCTGATTCCTACAACGAGCTACTAATCTTCAAGAGATCCAAGAGTAGAAGAAGGAGAAAAACTGAAACACCAGCCAAACGTTGGAGAAGCCGCTTAACTTCAGACACTCCAGTCGAACAAAGGAAAAGAGGAAGAGGAACAGAATGAAATGAGGACAGGCCACTGCCATTTCACGTCACGGAAGCCATGCACCCTCAAGATTATATTCCCAATCTAGTGATAAGTGAAAGGGGGAATCATGTTAGACCTTATGCTCCAAAGCGGAACATTGTATCTGTGATTTTCTTCAGTGGTTAGACACATTGATCGAAGAGGACACTCATGAAGTAAACGTTTTAGCCAGAATTAGGTGCTGCAGTTATTTCGTGGTTTGCAAATATCATGCTTAGAATTTTGGTATCTCGGAACGCAAAAAAGTTACTTTCCTGACCAGTTGTACAAAAAGACCAGCTCGAAGCCACGTCGCCCAAAGACCGTTCAACCTTTCAAAAGTAGTACCAAGAGCAGCGAGACCAAGGCGTCGTGTTTGATTTTCAAGTAGAGTTGGTGACCTAGTGCGAATCGGAGATCAGGTTACTGAAGATAAGGTGTCCCGACATTTAAGGTGATTCCATTTAATTGCATTGCGCATCCTTTCTGCGCATCATTTTTCCCGTGATTAGCGCGCAGCGAGCGTGGACACTTTCGGAACTTGGTAGGTTTTTATAAAAACTGAGTTGTTTAGAGAAATAAATGGTCGTTTTGTCCTAATTGAGCACGGTGACCCCCATTTTTTATTGTATAAACTCAATGAGGACAGTGTTCCCAAAGCCAAACAAAAAAGTTAGCAAAAATCTATGATCAGATTTTGCACAGTTTAAAAAAATCCCTACGAAAAAAGCCATTTAGGGTAGAGGACCGCACATCAATCTACCTTTGTCACCGTCTACTTTTTGAGTTTCCAGAACATTTGAAGCTTTTCGGCCATGTTTTGAACAACACAGATGACTATACATATGTAGAAAGTCGCCCAGAATGTCTTGTTATTTTCGCACTGGGCACACCACTTTTTAGCGTTTTCAGCAAAGTGCACGAGTTTGTACGAAACAGACGCTTTCAGCCCGATATCAGAACGTTTTGTCATCTTTGCACTGGGCGAACCGCTTTTTAGCGATTTTCAGCGAAGTGCACGAGTTTGTACAAAACAGTGTTTTGAGGCAAAAATCAGCACGTTTTCTCATTTTCGCACTGGGCGTGCAACTTTTTAGCACTTTTCAGCAAAGTGCACGAGTTTGTACGAAACAGCGTTTTCAGCCCGAGACCAGAACGTTTTGTCATTTTTGCACTGAGGGCACTACATTTTAGCGATTTTCAGCAAAGTGCACGAGTTTGTGAAAAATAGCGTTTTCAGCCCATGATCAGCATGTTTTGTCATTTTCTCACCGGGGCACCACTTTTTAGCGACTTTCAACAAAGTGCACGAGTTTTTACAAACAGCGTTTTCAGCCCATGATCAGCACGTTTTTTCATTTTCGCACTGGGCGTACAACTTTTTAGCACTTTTCAGCAAAGTGCACGAGTTCGTACAAAACAGCGTTTTAAGCCCGAGATCAGAACGTTTTGTAATTTTCGCACTGGGCACAAAGC
This sequence comes from Siderastrea radians, assembly GCA_964017195.1. Lineage (NCBI taxonomy): Eukaryota > Metazoa > Cnidaria > Anthozoa > Scleractinia > Rhizangiidae > Siderastrea > Siderastrea radians. The sequence continues at coordinate 22,162,579 of OZ024888.1, read as the reverse complement.
TTTTAGCGTTTTCAGCAAAGTGCACGAGTTTGTACGAACCAGACGTTTTCAGCCCGAGAACAGAACGTTTCGTCATTTTCACACTTGGCGCACTACTTTAAAAACAGTGTGTTTAGCCCGAGATCACCACGTTTTTCCATTTTCAACTGGGCCCACCACTTTTTAACGCTTTTGAGCAAAGTGCACGAGTTTGTACCACACCACTTTGTTGAATTTTCAGCAAAGTGCACGACCTTTTACGAAACAGAAGTTTTGAGCCCGAGATCAGAACGTGTTGTCATTTTCGCACTGGGCGCACTACTTTTTAGCGATTTTCAGCAAAGTGCACGAGTTTGTAGAAAACAGCGTTTTCAGAAAGAGATCGCCACGTTTTGTCATTTTTTCCCCGGGTGCATCACTTTTTAACGCTTTTCAGCGAACTGCACGAGTTTGTATAAAACAGCAAAACAGTTTTCAGCCCGAGAGCAGCACGTTTTGTCATTTTATCACTGTGCGCAGCACTTATTAGCGATTTTCAGCAAAGTGCAGAAGTTTGTACAAAACAGCATTTTCAGCCCGAGATCAGCACGTTTTGTCATTTTCGCACTGGGCACACCACTTTCTAGCGTTTACAGCAAAGTGCACGAGCTTGTACAAAACAGCGTTTTCAGAACGAGATCAGCACGTTTTGTCATTTTCGCACTGGGTGCACCACTTTTTTGCAATTTTCTGCAAAGAGCACGAGTTTGTGCATAACAGCGTCTTCAGCCCGGATTGAGGACGTTTTTTCATTTTCGCTCTGGACAACACCACTTCTTAGCGTTTTCAGCAAAGTGCATGAGTTTGTACAAAACAGCGTTTTCAGCCGCAGATCAGCACGTTTTAACATTTTCGCACTGGGTACACCACTTTCTACCGATTTTCAGCAAAGGGCATCAGTTTGTCCAAAACAGCGTTTTTTACCCGAAATCAGCACGTTTTCTCATTTTCGCTCTAGCGGTACCACTTTAAAGCGAGTGCACGAGTTTGTCGAAAACAGCGTTATTAGCCTGAGATCAGCATGTTTTATCATTTTCGCATTGTGCCCACCACTTATTAGCGATTTTCAGAAAAGTGCACGAGTTTGTAAGAAAAAGGCGTTTTTAGCCCTAAATCAGCAGGTTTTGTCACTTTCGCTCTGGACACAGCACTTGTTTGGGTTTTAAGCAAAGTGCATGAGTTTGTACAAAACAGCGTTTTCAGCCGGACATCACGTTTTAAGATTTCCGCACTGGGGGGACCACTTTTTCAGCAAAACCACACCAGTTTGTACAAAACAGCATTTTAAGCCCGAGATCAGGACGTTTTGTCATTTTGGCACTGGGACATCACTTTTTAGCGTTTACACCAAAGTGCACGAGCTTGTATAGTACAGCGTTTTCAGAACGAGATCAGCACGTTTTGTCATTTTGGCACTGGGTGCACCACTTTTTGGCAATCCTCTGCAAAGTGCATGAATTTGTGCAAAACAGCGTTTTCAGCCCAAGTTGACAACGTGTTTTCATTTTCGCACTAAGCACACCACTTTTTAGTGATTTTTAACAAAGTACTTCAGTTTGTCCAAAACAGCGTTTTCAGCGTTTTCAGCAGGTACTGTCATTTCTGCACTGCGCGCACAACTTTTTAACTCTTTTCTGTTTGTACAAAACAGAGTTCTCAGCCATAGATCAGCATGTTTTGTCATTTTCGCTCTGAGCACTCCAATTCTTAACTTTTTCAGCAAAGTGCACAAGTTTGCAAGTTTGCAAACAAGGCCGAGATCAGCACGTTTTATCATTTTCGCACTGTGCCCATCACTTTTTAGCGCTTTTCAGCAAAGCACACCAGTTTGTTCAAAACGGCGTTTTCAGCCCGAGATCAGGACGTTTTGTCATTTTGGCACTGGGTGCAACACGCTTTAGCTTTTTCCAGCAAAGTGCACGAGTTTGTATAAAACAGCGTTTTAAGAACGAGATCAGCATGTTCTGTCATTTTCGCACTGGGCGCAGCTTTTTTTATCAAAGTGCTTGAGTTTGTACAAAACAGCTTTTTCAGCCGGAGATAAGCACGTTTTAACATTTTCGCACTGGCACACCACTTTTTAGCGATTTTCAGCAAAAGGCATCAGTTTTTCCAAAACAACGTTTTCCGCCCGACATCAGCACGTTCGCTCATTTTCGCACTGGGTGCATTTCTTTTAAGCGATTTTCTGCAAAGTGCACGAGTTTGTCCAAAACAGCGTGTTCACCCGAGATCAGCACGTACGGTCATTTTTCCACTGGGTTCACCACCTTGTAACTCTTTTCAGCAAAGTGCACGAGTTTATCCAAAGAGCAAAACAGCGTTGTTAGCCCGACATTAGCACGTTTTAACATTTTGGCACTAGGTGGACCACGTTTGAGCGATTTTCAACAAAGGGCATCGGTTTGTCCAAAACAGCGCTTTAAGCATGAGATCAGCACGTTTCCTCATTTTCGCACTGGTGATTTTAGTAAGTGCACGAGTTTGAACAAAACACCGTTTTCAGCCCAAGATCAGCACGTTTTGTCAATTTCGCACTGGGCGCACCCTTTTTTATCGCTTTCAGCAATGTGCACGAGTTTGTGCAAAACAGCATTTTCAGCCCGAGATCAGCATGTTTTGTCATTTTCGCACTAGGCGCACCTTTTTTTAGCGACTTTGAGCAACGGGCACGAGGTTGTACAAACCAGCGTTTTCAGCCCAAGATCAGCACGTTTTGTCATTCTCGCACTGGGCGGACTACTTTTTAGCAACTTTCAACAACGGGCACTAGTTTGTACAAAACAGCGTTTTCAGCCTAAAACCAGTTCGTTTTGCATTTTCGCTCTGGGTGCAATATCTTTTAGCTATTTTCAGCAAAGTGCACGAGTTTGTACAAAACAAAGTTTTCAGAACGAGATCAGCATGTTTTGTCATTTTCGCACTAGGCGCACCTTTTTATAGCGACTTTCAGCAACGTGCACGAGGTTGTGCAAACCAGCGTTTTCAGCCCAAGATCACCATGTTTTGTCCTAGTAACACTAAGCGCACTACTTTTTAGCGACTTTTAACAACGGGCACGAGTTTGTAGAAAACAACGTTTTCAGCCTAAGACCAGTACGTTTTGTCATTTTCGCTCTGGGTGCACTACCTCTTAGCTAGTTTCAGCAAAGTGCACGAGTTTGTACAAGACAAAGTTTTCAGAACGAGATCAGCATGTTTTGTCATTCTCGCACTGGGCGCACTACTTTTTAGCGACTTTCAACAACGGGCACTAGTTTGTACAAAACACCGTTTTCAGCCTAAAACCAGTACGTTTTGCATTTTCGCTCTGGGTGCACTACCTTTTAGCTATTTTCAGCAAAGTGCACGAGTTTGTACAAGACAAAGTTTTCAGAACGAGATCAGCATGTTTTGTCATTCTCGCACTGGGCGCACTACTTTTTAGCGACTTTCAACAACGGGCACTAGTTTGTACAAAACACCGTTTTCAGCCTAAAACCAGTACGTTTTGCATTTTCGCTCTGGGTGCACTACCTTTTAGCTATTTTCAGCAAAGTGCACGAGTTTGTACAAGACAAAGTTTTCAGAACGAGATCAGCATGTTTTGTCATTCTCGCACTGGGCGCACTACTTTTTAGCGACTTTCAACAACGGGCACTAGTTTGTACAAAACACCGTTTTCAGCCTAAAACCAGTACGTTTTGCATTTTCGCTATGGGTGCACTACCTTTTAGCTATTTTCAGCAAAGTGCACGAGTTTGTACAAAACAAAGTTTTCAGAACGAGATCACCATGTTTTGTCATTTTCGCACTGGGCGCCCACTTTTTATCGCTTTCTGCAATGTGCACGAGTTTGTGGAAAACAGTATTTTCAGCCCGAGATCAGCATGTTTTGTCATTTTCGCACTAGGCGCACCTTTTCTTAGCGACTTTGAGCAACGTGCACGAGGTTGTGCAAACCAGCGTTTTCAGCCCATGATCAGCACGTTTTGTCATTCTCGCACTAGGCGCACTACTTTTTAGCGACTTTCAACAACGGGCACTAGTTTGTACAAAACACCGTTTTCAGCCTAAAACCAGTACGTTTTGCATTTTCGCTCTGGGTAGACTACCTTTTACCTATTTTCAGCAAAGTGCACGAGTTTGTACAAAACAAAGTTTTCAGAACAAGGTCAGCATGTTTTGTCATTTTCGCACTGGGCGCACCACTTTTTATCGCTTTCTGCAATGTCACGAGTTTGTGCAAAACAGCATTTTTAGCCCGAGATCAGCATGTTTTGTCATTTTCGCACAAGGCGCACCTTTTTTTAGCGACTTTCAGCAACGTGCACGAGGTTGTGCAAACCAGCTTTTTCAGCCCAAGATCAGCACGTTTTGTCATTCTCGCACTAAGCGCACTACTTTTTAGCGACTTTCAACAACGGGCACTAGTTTGTACAAAACAGCGTTTTCAGCCTAAAACCAGTACGTTTTGTCATTTTCATTCTGGGTGCACTACCTTTTAGATATTTTCCGCAAAGAGCACGAGTCTGTGCAAAACAAAGTTTTCAGAACAAGATCAGCATGTTTTGTCATTTTCGCACTAGACGCACCCTTTTTTAGCGACTTTCAGCAACGTGCACGAGGTTGTGCAAACCAGCGTTTTCAGCCCAAGATCAGCACGTTTTGTCCTTCTAACACTAAGCGCACTACTTTTTAGCGACTTTTAACAACGGGCACTAGTTTGTACAAAACAACGTTTTCAGCCTAAGACCAGTACGTTTTGTCATTTTCGCTCTGGGTACACTACCTTTTAGCTATTTTCAGCAATGTGCACGAGTTTGTACAAGACAAAGTTTTCAGAACGTGATCAGCATGTTTTGTCATTCTCGCACTGGGCGCACTACTTTTTAGCGACTTTCAACAAAGGGCACTAGTTTGTACAAAACACCGTTTTCAGGATAAAACCAGTACGTTTTGCATTTTTGCTCTGGGTGCACTACCTTTTAGCTATTTTCAGCAAAGTGCACGAGTTTGTACAAAACAAAGTTTTCAGAACGAGATCAGCATGTTTTGTCATTTTCGCACTTGGCTCACTACTTTTTAGCCATTTTTAGCAAAGTGCACGAGTTTGTGCAAAACAATGTTTTCTGCCCGAAATCAGCACGATTTGGCAGTTTCGTACTGGCCACACCACTTTTTAGCGACTTTCAGCAAAGTGCACGACTTTGTGCGAAACAGCTTTTTAAGCCCGAGATCAGAATGTTTTGTCATTTTCGCACTGGGTGCACCACTTTTTAGCTTTTTTAACAAAGTGCACGAGTTTGTACAAAACAGCGTATTCAGCATAAAATCAGCATCATTTGTCATTTTCTCACTGGGTGCACCACTTTTTAGCGACTTTCAACAAAGTGCGCGAGTTTGTACAAACCAGCGTTTTCAGCCCAAGATCAGCACGTTTTGTCATTTTCGCACTGGGCGTACCACTTTTTACACTTTTCAGAAAGGCGCACCAGTTTGTAGAAAACAGTCTTTTCACCCGGGATCAGAACGTTTTCTCATTTTCGCACTTCGCTCACTACTTTTAAGCCATTTTTAGCAAAGTGCACGAGTTTGTGCAAAACTGCGTTTTCAGAACGAGATCAGCATGTTTTGACATTTTCGCACTGGGCGCACCACTTTTTAGCGACTTTCAGAAAAGTGCACGAGTTTGTAGAAAACAGCGTTTTCAGCCCAAGATCAGCACGTTTTGTCATTTTCACACTGGGCATACCACTTTTTACACTTTTAAGGAAAGGGCACCAGTTTGTACAACGCAGTGTTTTCAGTCCGAGATCAGAACGTTTTGTCATTTTCACACTTGGCTCACTACTTTTTAGCCATTTTTAGCAAAGTGCTCGAGTTTGTGCAAAACAATGTTTTTAGCCCGACGTCAGCACGTTTTGTCATTTTCGCACTGGGCACACCAATTTTGAACGACTTTTAGCAAAGTGCTCGAGTTTCTGCGAAACAGCATTTTCTGCCCGGGATCAGCATGTTTTGTCATTTTCACACTGGGCGCACCACTTTTTAGACCCTCTTCTAGAGCTCGGACTAAATGAGACTTAATCGCGTCTGAAAAAAACGTTCGTGCACTCCCATCTTTTTACTCAACGGGTTCACATAGGAGTGAATATCAAATTCAAAGGCTCCGGGAGTTTGAGGATGAACTTCACGTCCCCTTTTTTGAAGAAGTTGACTTTCAAAGGGCCGCTGGCATTCAAATCTATTCATGTCTTTATTGCTTAACACATCTTTCCTAATTTCTTGCTGGAGAGCGTCCATAGCATTCTTCATCGTCATTTTGTCCTTCTTTTTCATCTTGGCCTTGTAGCAAACACAAGACTTGCTTGCGTGATCAACCGCTTAGACCTGCTGCGTCTTTTACTTCTCGTGGCATCGTAGTTTATTTTCACAGAACTGAAGCATGCTGCGCCTTTTATGAAAAAAACGAGAGTCACGTGTCTTTTGACTGAGAAGCAATCAGTTTGGGGAGAAACGTTACAGGTACTGCTTCCCCTTTTCCTTTTTTCTCAGAATCCTTTACGATGGAAGGGGTATAAGAACCGAAAGCACCCTTGTCATAGGCTCAGTCACACAGTCAAGATGATGCAGAGACCGAGGAAACCTTTGCAAGATCTGAGTAGTTTCATAAACGTGTCATAAGAATAAAGAGGGCAGAATTAGACGAGGAGTGGCAAGCGGACGTCCTCTAGTTTCGTAGTCATCTCAAGTTGGACGTAGACCAACAGAACGCCCGTCTGTTTGTCAGATTTTACTGGAGAGTTTATGGATGCGGACAGGAATGCCTTCCCGCGCAGACGCCAGAAGAAGATTCTGGGAGAGATGTTTAAAAGTGAGTTCGTGCCTTACGTTTATAAGAACAAGGTGGAGCGTTTGGACCACTCGTGCAGGTCGACTTCCATGGAGAACTTTGAAGCACTCGACTATCACCTGCAAATCAAGATTGCTAAGTTTCATGGCAGTTGGCGTTTCCAGGCGATGGTCGAGTGTTACAAGAACATCAAGGAGGACCGAAAAGATAAGAATCGTTTGAATGAACATTTGACTTTTTATTGACTCGATTTGTTAGACAACACCTAGGAGTCAACAAAGGAAGAGACATCCTGTCCGTGTCTTGCCACGCAGCCTTAGCGGGTTCTAAGCGTTCCTCTTTTTTGCCGTTTTACACTATAAACGGCTTGTTTAAAAGGATGACTCAAACGTAACACTCATGGGAACCACATCTTCCTCACCACAAAGTGGTTCTTTTTTAATTAAGTCCCTATGTCTTCAAAAGAGCTGACCTGTTTAATGTTTTTCACAATTGCATTTCTTCCAACGTGACTCGCGTGTCTTCTTTATCGTCAGGCAAACGAAAGGTGCGCTTGGATAGGGCTTTGATTTCTTGTTGGTGCCCGCGTCAATGTGTCGGGAACCAATCGGAGCACTGCTTTGGTGGAGAGTGGGTAATGAGACGGACGGTACTAGATTTGAGTGGGAATGTAGAACACAATTACATCTAAACGTTTGTCCAGGCCTTTTCGACTGTCTATCGAGAGCCCCTTTTAAGACGTTTGGCGTCGTTTCTCAAAGGACTCGAGCATTTTCTATAATCCAGGAATTGCTCTGCAATAATTGACGCACGTTATTAATTCCAGTTATGATTTGCACTAGCATAGCAAAACACTTACCCATTTCTTCGGATAGTTCATCCGTTTGGTTAGCACTTCCCGTGCTTCCGTGCTTAAGACTCTTAGCCCACCTAGAAGAAGAAGGAAAAGGAGGAAAACTAAACCCCCGTGATTCAACAAATTATACTGGTGGGCTAAGATCAATTCAAAAAGGACGAGGCGGTGTATTTGGGACGATCCGCTGAAGACGATCCAGCTTTCGTGGCGGACCTAATGAAAAAGGTCCCCGATTACCTTCCCAATTCTAACAACCCTGACTGCCATGAAATCCTTTCTGAATTACAACCAAGAAGGTAAGACCCCAAGATTGGTACAACTGCCTGAAGCGGCCTCCATTAGAGAAACCAATGATTACTAGTGTGGGAACAGACACATGTTGGTGATTCAACCTCACAAAGACGTTTTTCACACGGAAAAAGTACTGGTACCTGAAGTGCGAATCAACATGCGCTTGTACTTTAACAGCCCTGTGCTCCTTCTAAATGGAGTAGGACTCGCAGGCCGTCTTCAACCGGAAGACATCGAGATGCCCTTTCATCTTTGCCAACTGAGACTGTATGAAGCAGTGTACAAGATCCTATTTGCTAAGAGACACAATGAAAGAGAACTGGCATCCTACCTCTACGTAAAGTGAAAGCCGGACCTTCAACATGCAAGGCAATCAAGCAAGCCTTCAATGGGGATGTGAACCAAGACCCCTCCTGCTTTCGTAAATTTATGTCAACTTTCATTCGCCAAATGAAATACCCCTATTAAAACCTGGAACTGTCACAGAGCAATGATGCCCGAAATGTATTGGGTTACTTGCGTTTTGTCCAAGCTCTGGTATAAAAAACAAGGCAACATGCTCCACCGAAATCAATTGGGGCATTAAAAACACTGCTCTGTGTTATGTTTGACCATGTAGCCAAAGGATGTGCTGACAGCGACATTGTTAGACCCAGACAAACGGGAGCAATGTGCAATTGGGCTATTTAGCTCGAGAAGACCTTCAATGGAGAAAGCGTTTTGTTAGCGGACCGTGGCTTCTGACCGTTTACCCTCAAAACCTGACAAAAAACAACCCTTTACTTACATTGTCAACACAACTGAGTGAGCACTGGTTGACTCTATGGACGTACCACCAAATCTGTGAAGTCATAGATAGTTACGTTAACCTTGGAAACGTAAGAACAAGCAACTCCCTTGAGAGCCTGGAAGTATGTGGTGACAAATACAAAGTCCCTGCAAGCCATCATCAGTAAGAGTTCTGGCAATTACACCTTGCTCTATTTGAAACCCAATGCCCGTGCACACACGGTAGAAGAATTTTTGACCTATTTTCAGCACACCATTCTATGACAGTGATGACCAAGCCGGTCAGATGGTCAAAGAATTGATTTGTAATGAGTGATTATCCTTAACATTGTTGTTAATAAAAATAAAAGAAAACAGTCCGTGTTCTCCTTTTTGTGTAGGTGTAGAGAGTCTTAGCAAGAGCCTTTCGCTTTCACACTCTGTCCAGTATTCTATTGGTTGGTCCTTCCGCCTGTGTTAGATTTGCTTTGAAAAGATCATGAGAGAGAGAGAGAGAATTTGGTTCAACATCGCCGAGGAAAAACCACTCAACAGGCCATTCGAAAGTACAATGAATCCTATTTTCGTGAACTGATTTGGACCCTGGAAGATCGAGCACGGCAGATGATGATGGCACTTGACGTCCTCCACAAGCTTACGCAAGCGTGTCATCGTTTCACCTGCAGGGGTAGGCCCCATGCCCAATCGTGTCTCCCCCGCCACCATTCAAGAGAACCTAGGAAACCCAGCTCACATTGACGAAGCCTGGGATTAAGTGGAAGTGGGAGACATGATAAGATATTTGCCATCCCTCCCCTCAGCACCAACGGGCATAGGTCCAGTCAGTTTTTGAACCCCTTCCACGGGATGAAGCACCCCCTCTTCAGGTGCCTGGATCTCATCAGAAAGCTGACACAGGGAGAGTCCTTGACTTTCTTCAGGAGTCTGAACCCCACGAACCCCCTATTTGGGGAGTCCATTTCTTTGACCAAGAAGAAAAAGGAGCTAGTACACTACGTTCAAAAAAGGTGTGTATCCAGATAATGTTTCGTTAACCATTCCCAAAATAGATAGCATTCCACCAGAGAACAGTGGGTGTGTGCGTGCAGATGCTGACCATAAACGAATCCTACGTTTCCACCAATCAGCAACAGCTCATTGGCTTTGGGACAGCGAAACTCTTTCAAATCCACACAGGGAATGTTCAGTTTTTCAACAGATCCTTTTCAATGTGACCTCCTTTGTAGACCACGATATACTGTTGTCTCCTACGCCTCTGGTCATACAACGTGCTCACAAACATTTCCAAGTAAATGGGAGGGTCTGCCATTTTCCAGGAGCGAGCATGAAAGGGGAGAGCATGGACTCCAGCGTGGCATAGCTCACGATTCTCTCGTCTTTTTCAGACAAACTCTCAGAAATTCAAACTGTAAACTGGATCGTCCACCCTGCAGGTCGCACTGTCCAACTTCTCGGGCCAAAAATTGTGTCCACAGAAAACCCATCCATTACTAAAATCAAACAAATAGGTCGCTGGGTCGCAAGTGGGGCTACACATGACAGGAAATCGGTAAACATGTGGCGTAGGGTCGCAAGAGAGAGAAGGGAGTCAACTGTAATCCCCACTCTTCTTGACCAAACAAATGACAGCATTGATCTTGCCTTGAAACAATAGCCATTTTTTTCTTTCCTGGTTGGTCACCGCTCACTCCATTTTATTCGCATCCAAATAACATGGCCTGCAACGAGTGTTGGAAAGATAAGGAGGGAGAGGGTTACCCTTGTATTTTTTTAAAACAAAAACAAGAGACGCCGAACCTTTAGAAAAAAGAGCGACTCGGTGGTATCCTTTCACTCTTACTGGTAACCATGGCTGAAAGATGACAAAGTCGACGTTTGCGAGGGCCTGTTCCTGAGATCCCTCAAACCCAGTTTCGCTGCGCTTGTTTTACCGACGATGGTGTCAGAGAGATATCATTCCTCGTTTCCCATGTGCCTCGATGAACAACAACAGCCCCCTCCCCCCGTTGCTGTGGTCCCTTCTGCTCAGCCACGCCTCAACTGTGGAGTAGTGATTGAACGGCTGAAGCAACTACTCAATTCCCCTGACTTGGGACGGCAACTTGATCAAGTAAGAGCCATTATTCTTACTGTCTAAGCACGTAGGAGTAAGAAAAAACAATTTTTGTCTCCTGTCGTCGTGTCTCGTCGCCACCATTGTCATTTAATGATTCACCTTATGACTTTGTTCGTAGATGCATGGGTCATTCCTACTTTTCGAGTCGACGTTGTTCACACAGAATTCCACCCTGACTAAATGCAATCCATAGAATTGTCAACCTCCTGGAACCTTGGAACCGTTCTTGTTTGCAACGAGCACTGGAAACGATCGGGGCCCTTCCTACGATTGGTTTGTTTTCTAGCCATAAGGCAAAAAGAGAACTCTGAGGATCCATTCACGGCCCTCTTCTTTCAGGTCACTCTTGACTCTTAGACTGATTATAAGGCGAAAGAGTGAAATTTCAAATTTCAGTTTCAAAGTATTTTTTTCCACACACTTTTTTTCAGCTACGTTTTCAGATGTCCTACAATGGGACTTCTTTTTCGTTCATCTACGCATCAAATCGGTTTAACAGAATTTTTGGACTGTTAACAAATCCATCTTTTGTTTGGCTGAGCTTTGCAATCACGGGTGATTTTTTTCTTTTATCAAAGTACCCTTTTCATCCACCACCCCTTCTACAAGACTCGTTGTTACTCTCCCTGAAAACCGCGAGCTAACTGAACAAGAACGATGTCTTCTTAGCAAGGATCTTTCGTGTATCCCAACTAGAGCCCACAATGACGAATACACAGCAAAAGCAGACTGCGAAAAGTTTTTCTGCTGTCTCCGTCTGAAGGCGTATTTTAGTTCGGACCCATCAAACGCCACAGCACCAAGTCAACCATCAAATCAGTGTGAGGACCCTTTCAAGACCCTAAAACATTCACCCTCAACTGGACACCACCTCCTGGAAAATTTGCAGCATTTGACTATTACATCCTCAAATGCCGCTGCGAAATCAAAATGCTCGACTTCAAACAGCGGGTCTCTAAAACAAACCTATCCCACTAGAAAAAGAAGCCCTTTTCTCTCTACGACAACGCAAAGACGTTGTAGTCAAACCGGCCGACAAAGGCGGTGCTGCTGTAGTACGGGCACGTGACCTTTACATCCAGGAAGCTGAAAGACAATTGTCAGACTCAGCCTATTATCAAAAGCTAGATTGTAGTGGGGCGGATATGTGCAGATTTTGCCCTGAATTGTTCATTTTGCGTTCAAAGCACCAAATTCTCAGAAATGATAGAATTTTTTATAGTTGTAAATAAGGGAATAAAATGACTTTTTTCGGGAATATTGTTTATTTGCGCCCGCGTAGTGTCATTTGTGGCCCGAGCGCGAAGCGCGAGGGCCACAAATGACACTACAAGGGCGCAAATAAACAATATTCCCGAAAAAAAGTCATTTTATTATCATTATTATCAATAAACAAGGCCAAATGATATTAAGAAATCTGACAAATTTAATGAGGCTTTTCCATAAATATTCAATTTGCTCTGAATGAGTTGACCCAATACTTCAAATAAACGCAAAATTATCTAACTATCTAATTGCCGGCACAAGTTACCTGCGAATTCAATCCAATAAATTAGCTGTGTTTGAAAGAAAATAGGCTGAAAACAGCTAAAAGTCTCCCGAAAAATCCAGCAATAGACAATAAAAGATACAAAGATGGAAAATACAAGGATAATCACTTAGTCAGTACACGTTTCTACTCACTGTCACTTTCGATTACTACTCGGCGTCGTTTTACGGTTTCGCTTTCTGTTGAATGAGAAGGACCTGCACTCTGATAGATGTTCAAAGTTCCGATTTGAATGTGCTGAGTGCAGTTCGGATATGGCTGGGCTAACGAGAAAAACTGACTCTGCAGTGACTGAGAAACTGAAGTGATTGCACTAGCACCGGCGATGTTGCTGCTTTCGGAATTTGTTGATGAGCGGTGTGACTCTTGAGATGTTACTGAGGACGAATGGCCATCAAACGCTTCTTGCAAAAGCCTGGAGCAATGCCTTTTTTGTGCACTTGAAGTTTGAGAAATGTAGTGAGTCAAGCTTCTTTCATCTTTGTGTTTAGTGATCTCGCAAATCTGTTTGGCGTCAACTCCGCGCTGAAACAGAGATGTGACTGTGGAGGCACGAATGCAGTGATTCGTGTATTTTTCTGACAATTCGGCTTTCAAGGAAATGTTTTCCATGAGTTTGGTGATCTTGTTTTTGCCAAGCGGCTCATTTCGAAACCATTGTGATCCCTCTTTCTTGAAGTGCTTGTTAGGTGTTTGAAACAGAGCCTGACAGTTTGGATTAAGGCGGAGGATGTAAAACTCGAAAGAACTAACGGGATCAAGCGGCGACGAGTTTTCGTACATTCGCACATCGGAATAACTTTGGTCTTTTTGCTTTGACCCTCCTTGATAGTTCTTTGTTTGTTCAGTTTGCATTTCAGTAACATACCGTGCTCCTGAGTCATCTTTTTTTATGCCGAACGACTGCTTGGTGAGTTCTCGCCAACCTTCTCTACCACGGCGCCCAAAATAGAAGCAGATTGAAAACCACACAAACTCAAGAAGTCGCTCTGGTTCTGTCCATGCAGTTGAACCTAAACCTCCAGAAAAATATTCTCGTAGCTTCGTCATATCTCCAGCTGCAATTGCAGATTTATGCATAGGTTTAGGATTCATTTCTTTAGTGTACAGTTTGCATTTTGCCTCGAACATCTTGTTCGCAGGAAGAAATTCTTTGTCTTGTAAAATGTTTATAGTCCTGCTGAATGGGGCTGAAGTTAGTTTTCGATGAATCGCTGCTCGTATGCCAGTGAGGGTACTAGGGGTTAACGGTTGGCCCTTTTCCGATTTAACCTCCGCATAAAACTTCCTTAGAACTTCGTTGAGCTCCGCCGAAGTAACAGAATTCAGATCGACGTTGAGCTGTCGTTTCTCGCACCATTTCTCGAATTTCTTAATACCCCAAGAACTGGCTCTTTTGGTATTTTCGGCTTGAGCTTGTGCTTCGATTTTATCCAATTCTTCCTTTCCCAGATCCGAGTTTTGACTAGAATCTTGAACTTCTTCCATTTTCGAAAGCTTAAACCTTTCTTTAACTTTCCGTTGATTGGGAAACTTTGTGCTTCAAACTGAACTTGCCGAATGGTTTTCCCGCGTCGGCGACGCTGATTGGTTAAAATTAATCGGATGATGAACCAAGAACCAATCAGCTGCAGGGCCGTTAATGCATTAACGACCCGCTAGGAGTCATTTGCGGCCCGCAAAGCGCGTGTTTACGATAGGACGGTTTTCAATTTGGCCGCGTGTATTGATAATAATACTTGATATACTGCCATGGCAAAATTTTCTACATGACTGAGTTTTTGAACTTTTTCCAAAATGGTCGCCATCTTGACCGGAAGTGGATTTTGGTATTACCGGAAGTGTCCTTTTTTCTACTTAAATTAATTCTGATGTTGGATAAAACGAGTCCTTGCCTATTTTCAACAATTTCCACTTGGAAAATAATGCATTACTATGACTATTTGGTCAAATGGAAGCATTTTCTTCTAAGCCGGATATGAAATTATCGTTAAACTGGAAGAAATATTGATGCTGAGAAGTAACAAAAAATAAAGATATTGTTTCTGACCTATGATGTTGTTTCGTTTTTAATACGTACACAATAATTGGAAGAAATTTGTATAATACCCAGAATGCTTCTGTGTATTACCCAGAATGCTCTATAATTTGCACATCAGATCCGCCATCTTTGTTCAGATCGCCATGTGTATGACTGCTAACGCAAACCGTAAGTATCCACCACACCAGTGTACTGTTTTAAGAAGACAAACTTGATAGAATAAAATATAAACCTTAAGGAATTCATATAACATACAGACATTTCAGTGAAACTTAGGAAAAAAGGGTGACGGGCCTGCGCGGCTCCCACGCGGGTGTTTTAACCTTTTAAAATGGCCTAAAAATTTAAGCCAGAAGTTGTAACTGCAGTTTTGATTTGTGATTCTCTTTTTAGTGTCTAAAAGAGTACCAGGCCTGCGCGCCTCCTGCGCGCCTGGTTTAGCTTTTCTAGAGTTTTGAATTGTTCTCACGAGTATATTTTTGACGGAACGCTCTCTTTTGTACGATATTAGGGGCGGTTCGTTGAAAATGTCGTTTAGCAACAGGAATTCGTTAAAACTCTTACGCCTTTTAACGACAGAGAGATCGATCGTTTGAGAATTCAAATCAAACAAGGCAAGAGGCCAATAGCTCCTAGAAAGAACTCAAGCACTGTTGTAAATAAGAAACCACATTTCAATAAGTTAACGCACTCGGCACCTAGTGAAAACATTGTAACGCTTGAGCGTGTACATAAGGTAGCCGAAAGCATCAACAAGAAAATTTCAGAGTTCGGCGAAATGATGTCAAAACTAGATGGCATTCAGAATAAACATGTTGAACAGTATACATGTCTCTTTTCTGGGTCCCAATACGAATACGGGTCCACTAAGAAACCATCCAAAGCAAACTCAATTAAAGGAAACTCAAAAAAGCCAACAAAAATCAATTCACTTAAAGAAAAGACAAAAACGCCACCCAAGGTCAGCTCAACAAAAAGGCGAAAAGAAGGCAGAAAAACCAAACAAAAGAATTTAAAAACGCCTTTAGAGGAAAACAAAAAACACATAAAAAACCTCTCGGATGAAAAGCTTACAAATGACCAGATTAACTTACTGGCGAAAGGGCTAAAATACATTCCCACTCCCGTGACAAACTAGATGCAAACCAAAAAACAACTCTTGCGTGACGTCGATCATTTCGCGAGAAGAATGTGTCTCCAATACATTTTTCACGGGGAAAAGACAAAACCTCATCCTTTCCACGTTAGATCTACATGCAAAACACAAGTACAACCATCCGTAGCCCTTGAAAGCTATTTAGAAGAGGTCAAAATTAAACTGGCAGAACTAGAACTCAAAAATCTAAAGGACAATCTTAATCCCACTGAACGCGAGTGACTTAACACCCTAAAGCGTGACACCAACATTAACCTTAAAAAGGCTGACAAAGGAACTACATCTGTAGTTCTAAACATTGAGGACAAAACTAAAGAAGGTCAAACCGAGCTAGATAACAGGGAACACTACAGACCTCTTGTGAATCCTTTGGTTTTCAACAGCTTATTAGCGGACTCTATCTTGGAAACCACATAGATGAAATGACCAAATATGGCTTTGTCAAACACCACAACCGCCTCATATTCCAATATTAACAAAGATACACAAACCGACCCCAGTCGGGAGACCTATTATTCATTCGTCAATCAACTCCTTCAGCCTATGGCACAACAACAAAAGTCATATCCAAAAGATACAACTCACTTCATCAATTTCTTAGAGAAAACGAAGGTACCAGAAAACACAATCCCTGTTTCAATGGACGTTATGAGCTTATGTACAAATATACCACAAGATTAGCTTAGAATAAACATAAAAAAACGAACCTCCTATCCCTACACGACTACTGCAAAGAGCGCTCAAACTTATCCTAGGGGAGAACCCCTTCCAGTTTACTGGAAAAACTACGTACAAATATATGGGACTGCCACGGGCACCAAAACGGCAGTTGCTTTCGCCAATATTTTCATGGCTAAGGTAACCAGAGAAGAGATCACACAGTTCATTGAACAAGCTAACAAACATGATCAACCTATCAAGTCTACAGCTGAAGTATTCAAAACAGAAACAGAACTTTTGGACACTACTGTCTACAAAGGTGAAGGATTTAGAAATGAGTGGGATGTACGCACCCATTTTAAGCCCACTAAGACATTTCAGTGCACCCATTTTTCAACCTGCCATCCACCAGGAGTGAAAAGAGGCTTCATCAAAGGAGAGGCTCTAAGACTAGTCAGAACTAACTCTTCTAAAACATTCTTTGAAGAGAGCGCCACAAACTTCAAAACACATCTTCTTGAGACTGAGAGGATGCCCAGAAAACTTCATTCAAACAACCCTCCCACAAGTTACTTTTGAAGACAGGAATCAAGCCCTCCGACAAAAACAAAAACAAGAAAAGAAAATCTTGCCCTTTGTAACGCAATAGCACCCAGCAGTGCCTAACTTAAAACCAATACTCATGAGCAGCTGGCATTTTATAACACAGCAACCGTTGCTAAACGACATTTTCAAGGAACCTCCCCTTAAAGATATACTCGTGAGGGCGAAACTCTAGAAAGGCTAAAACACGCGCGCAGGAGGTGCGCAGGCCTGTTACTCTTTTAGACACTAAAAAGAGGATTACAAATCAAAACTGCAGTTACAAGTTCTGTCTTAAATTTTTAAGCCATTTTAAAAGGCTAAGACACGCGCGTGGGAGCCCCGCAGGCCCATCACCCTTTTTAACTTTGCTAAAAGAACGTGACCTGTTGAAAGATTTTCGTTCAGACACAACCAGCAGTCAATTGCATTTGAATGTATAAGATGTGTCTGTAACTCAAACATATTATAAAAGTCGTTTTTAAGAGCAGGATAGCCAAACAGGATGTAATTATGATGAAAGAGGCAATATAATTATTATAAAATGGAAAATAAAGAGGTTTTCTAGACAGATAAAGGTTATTTTACGATTTATACACCACTTCCGGTTTAAAGTAACGGCCATTTTGAATATTTAATGTATTTGTATCAGACTTGTGTTCTGTGGCTCCAAATTACAGCAAAATTGTTTATATACTAAAACTAGATTCCTCTGCCTGCTTCAGGACCGTTTTCAAGGCAAACAACTAACTATTAGGGCCTTTTCTATTAAGTTGCAATTCCACTTCCGCTTCAAGATGGCGGCCATTTTGAAACACCCTCTTAACTCAGCTCACGTCAAATTTTCGCAGTGGCACTATATCAGATATCCATCAACACGTTAAAAACTATCTTTCCACCAAATTTTGTGCTTTTAACAGAAAGTGAACAATTCCAGCACATATCCGCCCCACTATTGTGATCTCACCATGGACCGTAATAAGAAAGTTGCTGAGGTCGTCCATGACGCCATTTCTAAACTGGAACTTCCACCATCAACCACCAATTTAATTGTTGACCACCTCCGTGATTCAAAATTCTACCTACTTCCCAAGATTCATAAACCAGGGAACCCCGGCAGGCCTATAGTATCAGCTTGTAACTTTGCTACTGAACTCCTAGCCACTTATCTCGATATGATCACCAAGCCTCTTGTAGAAAACCTACCGAGCTACGTCAAAGACACTAATCACATGCTTGACATTGTCGAATCTTTTCGTTTCTCCGGCACCCACAATTATGTGTTCAACATGGACATCAAGTCATGTTTCGACGCAGCATGGAAGCAAAATTAATCTTCCGTCACAAGACTTTATAACCAAGTGAAATGAACACTGACTTTGCATTTCTCTGATAGTTACTTTTTAGCGCGCGTGCGTGTCGTAGATTCATTTTTGACTCTCAAAATTAACCGACGCGCGTTCTTGCTTAACGCCATTATTTCTCACTGAAGAAGAGATTTTTCCCATTCAAGCGCAGAGACACATTTAAAGTTACATCAATAATATCTCGATTTACATGCGCTATACAGTTTTTATGCAATTTTCCGTTTAAAGTACTTTCCCACTGTGACTTTAACATCAAGAATGCCACCTTCAAGTAACTTCATGAGAAATTTAAAGAGAGAACTCAACAGCAAAGTCAGCCACTACCATGAGATATCTAAAAAGGGGGCCCCTTCACCTGGTAGACAAACTATTTGACAAAACACGGTTTTCCAGCCACGTTGGTTTCCTAAGCAGATGCCTACGCCACGGGCTAATACCTAATGGATTTCACATCAATTTTCACGACATCGAACCTTTGACAAGGAAACTTCACTCAATACAAGAGGCAAGTAGATATTGTTAAAAAGCACTTCTTTCGTTGCCTTATGCGTGCAACCATCGTATCCATGCAACATAGATGTCAATCATTAACTATCGCTATTGATGATATCCGCAATGAACTGAGATCCACATGTAATGACCCAGACTATCACTGAAAACCTTGAGCTAACTGAACAAGAACGATGTCTTCTTAGGAAGGGTCTTTCGCGTATCCCAACTAGAGCCCACGATGACGAATACACAGAAAAGCAGACTGCGAAAAGTTTTCCCGCCGTCTCCGTCTGAAGGCGCATTTTAGTTCGGACCCATCAAACGCCAGACCCCCAAGTCAACCATCAAATAAGTGTGAGGACCCTTTTAAGACCATAAAACATTCACTTTCCAACTGGACACCTCCTCGACTACAAGATGCTCAATTACAATTAGCGGGTTACTAAAACAAACCTATCCCCACTAGAAAAAGAAGCCCTTTCTCTTTACGACAACGCAAAGACGTTGTAGCCAAACCAGCAGACAAAGGCAGTGCTGTTGCCCGGGTGCTGTTGTAGTATAGGCTCGTGACCTTTACATCCAGGAAGCTGAAAGGCAATTGTCAGGCTTAGCTTTTTATCAAAGCTAGATCGTGATCTTACCCTTGACGGTAATAAGAAAGTTGCTGAGGCTGTCCATGACGCCATTTCTAAACGCGAGCTTCCACCAGCAACCACCAATTTAATTTTTGACCACCCCTGTACTTCAAAATTATACCTCCTTCCCAAGATTCATAAACCAGGGAACCTGGGCAGACCTATAGTATCAGCCTGTAACTGTCCTACTGAACTCCTGGCCACTTCCCTCGCTATGATTACCAAGTCTCTTGTAGAAAACCTACCGCGCTACGACAAAGACACTAATCACATACTTGACATTGTGGAATCTTTTCATTTCTCCGGCACTTCCAATTATGTGTTTGCTATGGACATCAGGTCATTGTATATCGTTATACCCAATAACGATGACTTACTAGCACACACACTTAGTCAACAAACGTACTAAGCTCAAACCACCTACCCATTCTCTGGTCTGCCTTGCCGAGGTCGTCCTTACCCTTAATACCTTCTCCTTCAACGGCGAGTATTACCAACAAACTAGAGGCGTGGCGATGGGAAGCTGTTTCGGTCCGAACTATGCGTGTTTTTTCGTTGGCCACATTGAAGAGGAGATTTTCCAGCAGTACAAAGGAAAAACACCTGACCTCTACAAGCGCTACATTGACGAATAGTGAGTGCAGCGTCGGGCAGCAAAGAGGACTTCCTAAATAATTTTCATCCAAGCCTGAAATTCACTTGGGCCATCTCAGACGACAAGCTTCCTTTCCTGGATCTCTATTTGACTCCATCCTCTAACCGCTTAATCACTACTTTTTACTATAAAGAGACAGACTCTCACTCTTATCTCAATTACTCATCCTCACACCCAGTTGGTTGCAACAACTCAATTCCTTATAGCCAACTTCTCCGTCTGAGAAGGATCTGCAGTGAAGAAGAAGACTTCACAACTAGAAGTGAACAAATGACTTCATTTTTCATACGTGTAAGGATTTTTCCCATTTTTTACTTCAAGCGCAGAGATACTAATTTACATTTACATCAAGAATATCTCTTTTACATTGGACGAGTGGATCTCACGGCTTACCAAATTTCCTAACTTTCCTCATAGATCATTAAATCTTTCGCCTCTTGAGGTATGCGTCATCTTTTGGCCAAGATCTTTGTAGGGCTTCCTTTCATCTGCACATGGACATCCCTGTGAGCATCCTGTGTACGAAAAACCAAGACACCAGGACCCAACAAGAAGTGTTACGCATTCTTTATCTCTTCTAGCTACATCACGTCCTTAATCCCCATATTTCATGTTAGGACATGGCTAGGACATTGACGTACAAGATTTCAGTCTCCTGATTAGTCTAATAAGGGAGACACAACAAATGAACTTCATAGATGGTGGAGCACGCATACGCTGGCGCTCTGTATGTAGGTTGCTAAGGTGATTTTTGATTGAGAGCCGTCAAAAATTTCATTGATAGTTCATCTTTATTGAACATCAAAATGTGACGTCATTTGCGAATTTTTAGCTCCGGTATCACGTCAACAACCTCCTTCACCAATGACATCCCTTCCCTGTGTCACGTGGTATCTTGCGTCGCCAATCATAACTCGCGCATCAAAGTAAGGGTAGCGCACATAGGAGAAAGTACCTTACTACTAGCGAGAATCGCTTGTCAGACGCATGACCACACCTGAATTTTCTTGTTTGTTTTGACTTTGATTTCAAAAGGCATAGTGGCAGGACGAGTGTGTTTTCCTTGGAGAATTTGGATAACGGGTAGGAGAACCATCACCGTGTCTCAAAGAAGTCGTCCTTCGGCGGACTTGTCTGCTAGGTACTTTAAGACGCACACTAGCCAAGGGAGCTTACACGGCCGGACCTTAACCGGGTTTCTCTAGCATAGAGCAACTCAGAGTATTGCTAGTTCTCCCTGGATGGGATGCTAGTCCATCACAGGGTTACCCCTACCAGTGTGTCGCTGGTGGCCATTTCATACACCTGGAGAGACAATGTGGGTTAACTTCCTTGTTTAAGGAAAGAACAAGAATTCATGGACTGGCTAGAACAGACAAGAACTCAAACACATTAACCACTACACCACTGCACCCCCAGGACTTGACTGCTAGCTAACAGTTAAAGACTAGAGCGTTGACGTTCACTATCTACCACTCTCTATGCCCAAATATGGTCATAGACTTTTCTAATGGATCAGCCTTTATGTACGCACTACACGGGAGGTGCCTGCAGCGTGAATCTTTTGACTGAGAAACTTGGGATACAAGTAGAAGTAGTCATAGGTCCTGCACATTCTCCAAGCAAAAACATCACTCCTATTGCACGTCCAATGTTAGTGCATGGAGATCTATCTATTCGTGGACCATGCCACTCAAAAGTGAATCAAGAACCATCCCCTTGGAAGTTATGTCTGTCAAATCTTGAAACCTAACTATTTTTTATTATCAAAAAAAATAGGGTAGCATCATTTCCGTTATCAACAGACATGATTACTTTATGAAAACAGAACCCGTCAGTACTTAGGAACAAAAAGCGCAGAGACATTCTTCGTTTCTTGAAATACGTCAAAAATAACGAGACATTTGATAAGTGAAGCCCTCTCTTTTTGTCTTCTCTTTCTCAACAGGTTTCGTCGTCGGCCATGACGGCACAGTAGCAGATGATAAAGTGATTGGCACCATCTCTATTCAATTTCAGTAATAGGTGTGCACGAACTCTCAACACATCTTCCATCCAAGCATCTTTCACCTCTTTCCTTTCAATCATTGTCGTCTCTTGCTCCGTTGTTACTTCCAAAATCCTGTACCCCTTTCGATTACTAAACCTACTTAAATCATGCAGACCCACTCTGAAACCTTATGCCATCTTGGCTGGAGTAAACTACCCTTTGACTGGTGTCCCCTTAATTGTCTTTATACTGCTATACCGCAAAGTTAAAGAAAAAACGAAAGAAAAGAAAAAGGGTAAGGAGGACCCCCTCTTTTGTACCCTTTCCCAAGAAACCAAGTAACCGAGGTCGACTGTATAAAAAGAGGTGCTTTGGCTCTTTGGGTCTTTTTTCTCATTGACCTGAGCCAGATAATAGATCCGACAGAGGAAGCAGATCTTAGTAGTGTGTCACGTAAGACGTCCTGTCTTTGCTACTAGAACAAGAAGAGGATGACTCTTGATGATAAGAGCACCTCTTCTTATACAGCGGTAGTTGTATTGATCCTAATGCAGAGTAAGCGTTCGAAGTTGACGTTCAACCTGATGTGGAACGGCATTTAAACACAATTGCGTCAAACGGGCAATTTTGTGGACTGTCTTCATCCAGTAACTACCGACAAAGGATGCAATGAGCCATCAATCGTGTGTTGGACACTCGCATAGCTGACGAGGACCAGCGGTATTTCACCCTTGACTTTTCTATAATTTCTAAGGAGGGGCATTGCGGGCGCGGAAGTGGCTTTGTAGTGGGTTGTGCGAGTGTGAGCTCCTACAATGTTTGGCTGATGCTTTGAAAGGGAGGGAGCAATTTGAAGGAGTCAACTCTCTAACAGGGGCAACAGAGTCCTTCAAATAAAACAAAAAAGATCCCGAGTGTGGTACTGAAACCCTGATGATTACCAGAGGTGTATTTGCAAACAACGAGTAAGAGATTTATTATCCAACTCAACTGTACAATATTGTGGGATTTTTGTACTCTTTTTGCGCGCCTTCTGTACAATAACTAATGCAGTTGGATGGTAAACGTACTTACTTACTTACTTACTTACTTATTGACTTATTTACTTACTTATCCTCTTTGTTCCTTATGGAATTGAGGTCGTCCCCTAGAACTCGCCATCTGACCTTATGTGTCCATTCTATCAACACTACGTCAATGCCCAGACCTATCGCTGATTCCTACAACGAGCTACTAATCTTCAAGAGATCCAAGAGTAGAAGAAGGAGAAAAACTGAAACACCAGCCAAACGTTGGAGAAGCCGCTTAACTTCAGACACTCCAGTCGAACAAAGGAAAAGAGGAAGAGGAACAGAATGAAATGAGGACAGGCCACTGCCATTTCACGTCACGGAAGCCATGCACCCTCAAGATTATATTCCCAATCTAGTGATAAGTGAAAGGGGGAATCATGTTAGACCTTATGCTCCAAAGCGGAACATTGTATCTGTGATTTTCTTCAGTGGTTAGACACATTGATCGAAGAGGACACTCATGAAGTAAACGTTTTAGCCAGAATTAGGTGCTGCAGTTATTTCGTGGTTTGCAAATATCATGCTTAGAATTTTGGTATCTCGGAACGCAAAAAAGTTACTTTCCTGACCAGTTGTACAAAAAGACCAGCTCGAAGCCACGTCGCCCAAAGACCGTTCAACCTTTCAAAAGTAGTACCAAGAGCAGCGAGACCAAGGCGTCGTGTTTGATTTTCAAGTAGAGTTGGTGACCTAGTGCGAATCGGAGATCAGGTTACTGAAGATAAGGTGTCCCGACATTTAAGGTGATTCCATTTAATTGCATTGCGCATCCTTTCTGCGCATCATTTTTCCCGTGATTAGCGCGCAGCGAGCGTGGACACTTTCGGAACTTGGTAGGTTTTTATAAAAACTGAGTTGTTTAGAGAAATAAATGGTCGTTTTGTCCTAATTGAGCACGGTGACCCCCATTTTTTATTGTATAAACTCAATGAGGACAGTGTTCCCAAAGCCAAACAAAAAAGTTAGCAAAAATCTATGATCAGATTTTGCACAGTTTAAAAAAATCCCTACGAAAAAAGCCATTTAGGGTAGAGGACCGCACATCAATCTACCTTTGTCACCGTCTACTTTTTGAGTTTCCAGAACATTTGAAGCTTTTCGGCCATGTTTTGAACAACACAGATGACTATACATATGTAGAAAGTCGCCCAGAATGTCTTGTTATTTTCGCACTGGGCACACCACTTTTTAGCGTTTTCAGCAAAGTGCACGAGTTTGTACGAAACAGACGCTTTCAGCCCGATATCAGAACGTTTTGTCATCTTTGCACTGGGCGAACCGCTTTTTAGCGATTTTCAGCGAAGTGCACGAGTTTGTACAAAACAGTGTTTTGAGGCAAAAATCAGCACGTTTTCTCATTTTCGCACTGGGCGTGCAACTTTTTAGCACTTTTCAGCAAAGTGCACGAGTTTGTACGAAACAGCGTTTTCAGCCCGAGACCAGAACGTTTTGTCATTTTTGCACTGAGGGCACTACATTTTAGCGATTTTCAGCAAAGTGCACGAGTTTGTGAAAAATAGCGTTTTCAGCCCATGATCAGCATGTTTTGTCATTTTCTCACCGGGGCACCACTTTTTAGCGACTTTCAACAAAGTGCACGAGTTTTTACAAACAGCGTTTTCAGCCCATGATCAGCACGTTTTTTCATTTTCGCACTGGGCGTACAACTTTTTAGCACTTTTCAGCAAAGTGCACGAGTTCGTACAAAACAGCGTTTTAAACCCGAGATCAGAACGTTTTGTAATTTTCGCACTGGGCACAAAGCTTTTAGCGTTTTCAGCAAAGTGCACGAGTTTGTACGAACCAGACGTTTTCAGCCCGAGAACAGAACGTTTCGTCATTTTCACACTTGGCGCACTACTTTAAAAACAGTGTGTTTAGCCCGAGATCACCACGTTTTTCCATTTTTAACTGGGCCCACCACTTTTTAACGCTTTTGAGCAAAGTGCACGAGTTTGTACCACACCACTTTGTTGAATTTTCAGCAAAGTGCACGACCTTTTACGAAACAGAAGTTTTGAGCCCGAGATCAGAACGTGTTGTCATTTTCGCACTGGGCGCACTACTTTTTAGCGATTTTCAGCAAAGTGCACGAGTTTGTAGAAAACAGCGTTTTCAGAAAGAGATCGCCACGTTTTGTCATTTTTTCCCCGGGTGCATCACTTTTTAACGCTTTTCAGCGAACTGCACGAGTTTGTATAAAACAGCAAAACAGTTTTCAGCCCGAGAGCAGCACGTTTTGTCATTTTATCACTGTGCGCAGCACTTATTAGCGATTTTCAGCAAAGTGCAGAAGTTTGTACAAAACAGCATTTTCAGCCCGAGATCAGCACGTTTTGTCATTTTCGCACTGGGCACACCACTTTCTAGCGTTTACAGCAAAGTGCACGAGCTTGTACAAAACAGCGTTTTCAGAACGAGATCAGCACGTTTTGTCATTTTCGCACTGGGTGCACCACTTTTTTGCAATTTTCTGCAAAGAGCACGAGTTTGTGCATAACAGCGTCTTCAGCCCGGATTGAGGACGTTTTTTCATATTTGCACTGGGCGCACCACTTTTTAGCGATTTTCAGTAAAGGGCATCAGTTTGTCCAAAACAGCGTTTTGTTCCCGAGGTCACCACGTTTTGTCATTTTCGCACTGGGCGCACCACTTTTTAGCAATTTTTAGCAAAGTGCAGTAGTTTGTCCAAAGGGCAAAACAGCGTTATTAGCCCGAGATCAGTACGTTTTATCATTTTCGCACCGTGCACACCACTTATTAGCGATTTTCAGCAAAGTGCACGAGTTTGTACAAAACGGCGTTTTCAGCCCTAGATCAGCATGTTTTGTCATTTTCGCTCTGGGCAACACCACTTCTTAGCGTTTTCAGCAAAGTGCATGAGTTTGTACAAAACAGCGTTTTCAGCCGCAGATCAGCACGTTTTAACATTTTCGCACTGGGTACACTACTTTCTACCGATTTTCAGCAAAGGGCATCAGTTTGTCCAAAACAGCGTTTTTTACCCGAAATCAGCACGTTTTCTCATTTTCGCTCTAGCGGTACCACTTTAAAGCGAGTGCACGAGTTTGTCGAAAACAGCGTTATTAGCCTGAGATCAGCATGTTTTATCATTTTCGCATTGTGCCCACCACTTATTAGCGATTTTCAGAAAAGTGCACGAGTTTGTAAGAAAAAGGCGTTTTTAGCCCTAAATCAGCAGGTTTTGTCACTTTCGCTCTGGACACAGCACTTGTTTGGGTTTTAAGCAAAGTGCATGAGTTTGTACAAAACAGCGTTTTCAGCCGGACATCACGTTTTAAGATTTCCGCACTGGGGGGACCACTTTTTCAGCAAAACCACACCAGTTTGTACAAAACAGCATTTTAAGCCCGAGATCAGGACGTTTTGTCATTTTGGCACTGGGACATCACTTTTTAGCGTTTACACCAAAGTGCACGAGCTTGTATAGTACAGCGTTTTCAGAACGAGATCAGCACGTTTTGTCATTTTGGCACTGGGTGCACCACTTTTTGGCAATCCTCTGCAAAGTGCATGAATTTGTGCAAAACAGCGTTTTCAGCCCAAGTTGACAACGTGTTTTCATTTTCGCCCTAAGCACACCACTTTTTAGTGATTTTTAACAAAGTACTTCAGTTTGTCCAAAACAGCGTTTTCAGCGTTTTCAGCAGGTACTGTCATTTCTGCACTGCGCGCACAACTTTTTAACTCTTTTCTGTTTGTACAAAACAGAGTTCTCAGCCATAGATCAGCATGTTTTGTCATTTTCGCTCTGAGCACTCCAATTCTTAACTTTTTCAGCAAAGTGCACAAGTTTGCAAGTTTGCAAAAAAGGCCGAGATCAGCACGTTTTATCATTTTCGCACTGTGCCCATCACTTTTTAGCGCTTTTCAGCAAAGCACACCAGTTTGTTCAAAACGGCGTTTTCAGCCCGAGATCAGGACGTTTTGTCATTTTGGCACTGGGTGCAACACGCTTTAGCTTTTTCCAGCAAAGTGCACGAGTTTGTATAAAACAGCGTTTTAAGAACGAGATCAGCATGTTCTGTCATTTTCGCACTGGGCGCAGCTTTTTTTATCAAAGTGCTTGAGTTTGTACAAAACAGCTTTTTCAGCCGGAGATAAGCACGTTTTAACATTTTCGCACTGGCACACCACTTTTTAGCGATTTTCAGCAAAAGGCATCAGTTTTTCCAAAACAACGTTTTCCGCCCGACATCAGCACGTTCGCTCATTTTCGCACTGGGTGCATTTCTTTTAAGCGATTTTCTGCAAAGTGCACGAGTTTGTCCAAAACAGCGTGTTCACCCGAGATCAGCACGTACGGTCATTTTTCCACTGGGTTCACCACCTTGTAACTCTTTTCAGCAAAGTGCACGAGTTTATCCAAAGAGCACAACAGCGTTGTTAGCCCGACATTAGCACGTTTTAACATTTTGGCACTAGGTGGACCACGTTTGAGCGATTTTCAACAAAGGGCATCGGTTTGTCCAAAACAGCGCTTTAAGCATGAGATCAGCACGTTTCCTCATTTTCGCACTGGTGATTTTAGTAAGTGCACGAGTTTGAACAAAACACCGTTTTCAGCCCAAGATCAGCACGTTTTGTCAATTTCGCACTGGGCGCACCCTTTTTTATCGCTTTCAGCAATGTGCACGAGTTTGTGCAAAACAGCATTTTCAGCCCGAGATCAGCATGTTTTGTCATTTTCGCACTAGGCGCACCTTTTTTTAGCGACTTTGAGCAACGGGCACGAGGTTGTACAAACCAGCGTTTTCAGCCCAAGATCAGCACGTTTTGTCATTCTCGCACTGGGCGGACTACTTTTTAGCAACTTTCAACAACGGGCACTAGTTTGTACAAAACAGCGTTTTCAGCCTAAAACCAGTACGTTTTGCATTTTCGCTCTGGGTGCAATATCTTTTAGCTATTTTCAGCAAAGTGCACGAGTTTGTACAAAACAAAGTTTTCAGAACGAGATCAGCATGTTTTGTCATTTTCGCACTAGACGCACCTTTTTATAGCGACTTTCAGCAACGTGCACGAGGTTGTGCAAACCAGCGTTTTCAGCCCAAGATCACCATGTTTTGTCCTAGTAACACTAAGCGCACTACTTTTTAGCGACTTTTAACAACGGGCACGAGTTTGTAGAAAACAACGTTTTCAGCCTAAGACCAGTACGTTTTGTCATTTTCGCTCTGGGTGCACTACCTCTTAGCTAGTTTCAGCAAAGTGCACGAGTTTGTACAAGACAAAGTTTTCAGAACGAGATCAGCATGTTTTGTCATTCTCGCACTGGGCGCACTACTTTTTAGCGACTTTCAACAACGGGCACTAGTTTGTACAAAACACCGTTTTCAGCCTAAAACCAGTACGTTTTGCATTTTCGCTATGGGTGCACTACCTTTTAGCTATTTTCAGCAAAGTGCACGAGTTTGTACAAGACAAAGTTTTCAGAACGAGATCAGCATGTTTTGTCATTCTCGCACTGGGCGCACTACTTTTTAGCGACTTTCAACAACGGGCACTAGTTTGTACAAAACACCGTTTTCAGCCTAAAACCAGTACGTTTTGCATTTTCGCTCTGGGTGCACTACCTTTTAGCTATTTTCAGCAAAGTGCACGAGTTTGTACAAGACAAAGTTTTCAGAACGAGATCAGCATGTTTTGTCATTCTCGCACTGGGCGCACTACTTTTTAGCGACTTTCAACAACGGGCACTAGTTTGTACAAAACACCGTTTTCAGCCTAAAACCAGTACGTTTTGCATTTTCGCTATGGGTGCACTACCTTTTAGCTATTTTCAGCAAAGTGCACGAGTTTGTACAAAACAAAGTTTTCAGAACGAGATCACCATGTTTTGTCATTTTCGCACTGGGCGCCCACTTTTTATCGCTTTCTGCAATGTGCACGAGTTTGTGGAAAACAGTATTTTCAGCCCGAGATCAGCATGTTTTGTCATTTTCGCACTAGGCGCACCTTTTCTTAGCGACTTTGAGCAACGTGCACGAGGTTGTGCAAACCAGCGTTTTCAGCCCATGATCAGCACGTTTTGTCATTCTCGCACTAGGCGCACTACTTTTTAGCGACTTTCAACAACGGGCACTAGTTTGTACAAAACACCGTTTTCAGCCTAAAACCAGTACGTTTTGCATTTTCGCTCTGGGTAGACTACCTTTTACCTATTTTCAGCAAAGTGCACGAGTTTGTACAAAACAAAGTTTTCAGAACAAGGTCAGCATGTTTTGTCATTTTCGCACTGGGCGCACCACTTTTTATCGCTTTCTGCAATGTCACGAGTTTGTGCAAAACAGCATTTTTAGCCCGAGATCAGCATGTTTTGTCATTTTCGCACAAGGCGCACCTTTTTTTAGCGACTTTCAGCAACGTGCACGAGGTTGTGCAAACCAGCTTTTTCAGCCCAAGATCAGCACGTTTTGTCATTCTCGCACTAAGCGCACTACTTTTTAGCGACTTTCAACAACGGGCACTAGTTTGTACAAAACAGCGTTTTCAGCCTAAAACCAGTACGTTTTGTCATTTTCATTCTGGGTGCACTACCTTTTAGATATTTTCCGCAAAGAGCACGAGTCTGTGCAAAACAAAGTTTTCAGAACAAGATCAGCATGTTTTGTCATTTTCGCACTAGACGCACCCTTTTTTAGCGACTTTCAGCAATGTGCACGAGGTTGTGCAAACCAGCGTTTTCAGCCCAAGATCAGCACGTTTTGTCCTTCTAACACTAAGCGCACTACTTTTTAGCGACTTTTAACAACGGGCACTAGTTTGTACAAAACAACGTTTTCAGCCTAAGACCAGTACGTTTTGTCATTTTCGCTCTGGGTACACTACCTTTTAGCTATTTTCAGCAATGTGCACGAGTTTGTACAAGACAAAGTTTTCAGAACGTGATCAGCATGTTTTGTCATTCTCGCACTGGGCGCACTACTTTTTAGCGACTTTCAACAAAGGGCACTAGTTTGTACAAAACACCGTTTTCAGGATAAAACCAGTACGTTTTGCATTTTCGCTCTGGGTGCACTACCTTTTAGCTATTTTCAGCAAAGTGCACGAGTTTGTACAAAACAAAGTTTTCAGAACGAGATCAGCATGTTTTGTCATTTTCGCACTTGGCTCACTACTTTTTAGCCATTTTTAGCAAAGTGCACGAGTTTGTGCAAAACAATGTTTTCTGCCCGAAATCAGCACGATTTGGCAGTTTCATACTGGCCACACCACTTTTTAGCGACTTTCAGCAAAGTGCACGACTTTGTGCGAAACAGCTTTTTAAGCCCGAGATCAGAATGTTTTGTCATTTTCGCACTGGGTGCACCACTTTTTAGCTTTTTTAACAAAGTGCACGAGTTTGTACAAAACAGCGTATTCAGCATAAAATGAGCATCATTTGTCATTTTCTCACTGGGTGCACCACTTTTTAGCGACTTTCAACAAAGTGCGCGAGTTTGTACAAACCAGCGTTTTCAGCCCAAGATCAGCACGTTTTGTCATTTTCGCACTGGGCGTACCACTTTTTACACTTTTCAGAAAGGCGCACCAGTTTGTAGAAAACAGTCTTTTCACCCGGGATCAGAACGTTTTCTCATTTTCGCACTTCGCTCACTACTTTTAAGCCATTTTTAGCAAAGTGCACGAGTTTGTGCAAAACTGCGTTTTCAGAACGAGATCAGCATGTTTTGACATTTTCGCACTGGGCGCACCACTTTTTAGCGACTTTCAGAAAAGTGCACGAGTTTGTAGAAAACAGCGTTTTCAGCCCAAGATCAGCACGTTTTGTCATTTTCACACTGGGCATACCACTTTTTACACTTTTAAGGAAAGGGCACCAGTTTGTACAACGCAGTGTTTTCAGTCCGAGATCAGAACGTTTTGTCATTTTCACACTTGGCTCACTACTTTTTAGCCATTTTTAGCAAAGTGCTCGAGTTTGTGCAAAACAATGTTTTTAGCCCGACGTCAGCACGTTTTGTCATTTTCGCACTGGGCACACCAATTTTGAACGACTTTTAGCAAAGTGCTCGAGTTTCTGCGAAACAGCATTTTCTGCCCGGGATCAGCATGTTTTGTCATTTTCACACTGGGCGCACCACTTTTTAGACCCTCTTCTAGAGCTCGGACTAAATGAGACTTAATCGCGTCTGAAAAAAACGTTCGTGCACTCCCATCTTTTTACTCAACGGGTTCACATAGGAGTGAATATCAAATTCAAAGGCTCCGGGAGTTTGAGGATGAACTTCACGTCCCCTTTTTTGAAGAAGTTGACTTTCAAAGGGCCGCTGGCATTCAAATCTATTCATGTCTTTATTGCTTAACACATCTTTCCTAATTTCTTGCTGGAGAGCGTCCATAGCATTCTTCATCGTCATTTTGTCCTTCTTTTTCATCTTGGCCTTGTAGCAAACACAAGACTTGCTTGCGTGATCAACCGCTTAGACCTGCTGCGTCTTTTACTTCTCGTGGCATCGTAGTTTATTTTCACAGAACTGAAGCATGCTGCGCCTTTTATGAAAAAAACGAGAGTCACGTGTCTTTTGACTGAGAAGCAATCAGTTTGGGGAGAAACGTTACAGGTACTGCTTCCCCTTTTCCTTTTTTCTCAGAATCCTTTACGATGGAAGGGGTATAAGAACCGAAAGCACCCTTGTCATAGGCTCAGTCACACAGTCAAGATGATGCAGAGACCGAGGAAACCTTTGCAAGATCTGAGTAGTTTCATAAACGTGTCATAAGGATAAAGAGGGCAGAATTAGACGAGGAGTGGCAAGCGAACGTCCTCTAGTTTCGTAGTCATCTCAAGTTGGACGTAGACCAACAGAACGCCCGTCTGTTTGTCAGATTTTACTGGAGAGTTTATGGATGCGGACAGGAATGCCTTCCCGCGCAGACGCCAGAAGAAGATTCTGGGAGAGATGTTGAAAAGTGAGTTCGTGCCTTACGTTTATAAGAACAAGGTGGAGCGTTTGGACCACTCGTGCAGGTCGACTTCCATGGAGAACTTTGAAGCACTCGACTATCATCTGCAAATCAAGATTGCTAAGTTTCATGGCAGTTGGCGTTTCCAGGCGATGGTCGAGTGTTACAAGAACATCAAGGAGGACCGAAAAGATAAGAATCGTTTGAATGAACATTTGACTTTTTATTGACTCGATTTGTTAGACAACACCTAGGAGTCAACAAAGGAAGAGACATCCTGTCCGTGTCTTGCCACGCAGCCTTAGCGGGTTCTAAGCGTTCCTCTTTTTTGCCGTTTTACACTATAAACGGCTTGTTTAAAAGGATGACTCAAACGTAACACTCATGGGAACCACATCTTCCTCACCACAAAGTGGTTCTTTTTTAATTAAGTCCCTATGTCTTCAAAAGAGCTGACCTGTTTAATGTTTTTCACAATTGCATTTCTTCCAACGTGACTCGCGTGTCTTCTTTATCGTCAGGCAAACGAAAGGTGCGCTTGGATAGGGCTTTGATTTCTTGTTGGTGCCCGCGTCAATGTGTCGGGAACCAATCGGAGCACTGCTTTGGTGGAGAGTGGGTAATGAGACGGACGGTACTAGATTTGAGTGGGAATGTAGAACACAATTACATCTAAACGTTTGTCCAGGCCTTTTCGACTGTCTATCGAGAGCCCCTTTTAAGACGTTTGGCGTCGTTTCTCAAAGGACTCGAGCATTTTCTATAATCCAGGAATTGCTCTGCAATAATTGACGCACGTTATTAATTCCAGTTATGATTTGCACTAGCATAGCAAAACACTTACCCATTTCTTCGGATAGTTCATCCGTTTGGTTAGCACTTCCCGTGCTTCCGTGCTTAAGACTCTTAGCCCACCTAGAAGAAGAAGGAAAAGGAGGAAAACTAAACCCCCGTGATTCAACAAATTATACTGGTGGGCTAAGATCAATTCAAAAAGGACGAGGCGGTGTATTTGGGACGATCCGCTGAAGACGATCCAGCTTTCGTGGCGGACCTAATGAAAAAGGTCCCCGATTACCTTCCCAATTCTAACAACCCTGACTGCCATGAAATCCTTTCTGAATTACAACCAAGAAGGTAAGACCCCAAGATTGGTACAACTGCCTGAAGCGGCCTCCATTAGAGAAACCAATGATTACTAGTGTGGGAACAGACACATGTTGGTGATTCAACCTCACAAAGACGTTTTTCACACGGAAAAAGTACTGGTACCTGAAGTGCGAATCAACATGCGCTTGTACTTTAACAGCCCTGTGCTCCTTCTAAATGGAGTAGGACTCGCAGGCCGTCTTCAACCGGAAGACATCGAGATGCCCTTTCATCTTTGCCAACTGAGACTGTATGAAGCAGTGTACAAGATCCTATTTGCTAAGAGACACAATGAAAGAGAACTGGCATCCTACCTCTACGTAAAGTGAAAGCCGGACCTTCAACATGCAAGGCAATCAAGCAAGCCTTCAATGGGGATGTGAACCAAGACCCCTCCTGCTTTCGTAAATTTATGTCAACTTTCATTCGCCAAATGAAATACCCCTATTAAAACCTGGAACTGTCACAGAGCAATGATGCCCGAAATGTATTGGGTTACTTGCGTTTTGTCCAAGCTCTGGTATAAAAAACAAGGCAACATGCTCCACCGAAATCAATTGGGGCATTAAAAACACTGCTCTGTGTTATGTTTGACCATGTAGCCAAAGGATGTGCTGACAGCGACATTGTTAGACCCAGACAAACGGGAGCAATGTGCAATTGGGCTATTTAGCTCGAGAAGACCTTCAATGGAGAAAGCGTTTTGTTAGCGGACCGTGGCTTCTGACCGTTTACCCTCAAAACCTGACAAAAAACAACCCTTTACTTACATTGTCAACACAACTGAGTGAGCACTGGTTGACTCTATGGACGTACCACCAAATCTGTGAAGTCATAGATAGTTACGTTAACCTTGGAAACGTAAGAACAAGCAACTCCCTTGAGAGCCTGGAAGTATGTGGTGACAAATACAAAGTCCCTGCAAGCCATCATCAGTAAGAGTTCTGGCAATTACACCTTGCTCTATTTGAAACCCAATGCCCGTGCACACACGGTAGAAGAATTTTTGACCTATTTTCAGCACACCATTCTATGACAGTGATGACCAAGCCGGTCAGATGGTCAAAGAATTGATTTGTAATGAGTGATTATCCTTAACATTGTTGTTAATAAAAATAAAAGAAAACAGTCCGTGTTCTCCTTTTTGTGTAGGTGTAGAGAGTCTTAGCAAGAGCCTTTCGCTTTCACACTCTGTCCAGTATTCTATTGGTTGGTCCTTCCGCCTGTGTTAGATTTGCTTTGAAAAGATCATGAGAGAGAGAGAGAGAATTTGGTTCAACATCGCCGAGGAAAAACCACTCAACAGGCCATTCGAAAGTACAATGAATCCTATTTTCGTGAACTGATTTGGACCCTGGAAGATCGAGCACGGCAGATGATGATGGCACTTGACGTCCTCCACAAGCTTACGCAAGCGTGTCATCGTTTCACCTGCAGGGGTAGGCCCCATGCCCAATCGTGTCTCCCCCGCCACCATTCAAGAGAACCTAGGAAACCCAGCTCACATTGACGAAGCCTGGGATTAAGTGGAAGTGGGAGACATGATAAGATATTTGCCATCCCTCCCCTCAGCACCAACGGGCATAGGTCCAGTCAGTTTTTGAACCCCTTCCACGGGATGAAGCACCCCCTCTTCAGGTGCCTGGATCTCATCAGAAAGCTGACACAGGGAGAGTCCTTGACTTTCTTCAGGAGTCTGAACCCCACGAACCCCCTATTTGGGGAGTCCATTTCTTTGACCAAGAAGAAAAAGGAACTAGTACACTACGTTCAAAAAAGGTGTGTATCCAGATAATGTTTCGTTAACCATTCCCAAAATAGATAGCATTCCACCAGAGAACAGTGGGTGTGTGCGTGCAGATGCTGACCATAAACGAATCCTACGTTTCCACCAATCAGCAACAGCTCATTGGCTTTGGGACAGCGAAACTCTTTCAAATCCACACAGGGAATGTTCAGTTTTTCAACAGATCCTTTTCAATGTGACCTCCTTTGTAGACCACGATATACTGTTGTCTCCTACGCCTCTGGTCATACAACGTGCTCACAAACATTTCCAAGTAAATGGGAGGGTCTGCCATTTTCCAGGAGCGAGCATGAAAGGGGAGAGCATGGACTCCAGCGTGGCATAGCTCACGATTCTCTCGTCTTTTTCAGACAAACTCTCAGAAATTCAAACTGTAAACTGGATCGTCCACCCTGCAGGTCGCACTGTCCAACTTCTCGGGCCAAAAATTGTGTCCACAGAAAACCCATCCATTACTAAAATCAAACAAATAGGTCGCTGGGTCGCAAGTGGGGCTACACATGACAGGAAATCGGTAAACATGTGGCGTAGGGTCGCAAGAGAGAGAAGGGAGTCAACTGTAATCCCCACTCTTCTTGACCAAACAAATGACAGCATTGATCTTGCCTTGAAACAATAGCCATTTTTTTCTTTCCTGGTTGGTCACCGCTCACTCCATTTTATTCGCATCCAAATAACATGGCCTGCAACGAGTGTTGGAAAGATAAGGAGGGAGAGGGTTACCCTTGTATTTTTTTAAAACAAAAACAAGAGACGCCGAACCTTTAGAAAAAAGAGCGACTCGGTGGTATCCTTTCACTCTTACTGGTAACCATGGCTGAAAGATGACAAAGTCGACGTTTGCGAGGGCCTGTTCCTGAGATCCCTCAAACCCAGTTTCGCTGCGCTTGTTTTACCGACGATGGTGTCAGAGAGATATCATTCCTCGTTTCCCATGTGCCTCGATGAACAACAACAGCCCCCTCCCCCCGTTGCTGTGGTCCCTTCTGCTCAGCCACGCCTCAACTGTGGAGTAGTGATTGAACGGCTGAAGCAACTACTCAATTCCCCTGACTTGGGACGGCAACTTGATCAAGTAAGAGCCATTATTCTTACTGTCTAAGCACGTAGGAGTAAGAAAAAACAATTTTTGTCTCCTGTCGTCGTGTCTCGTCGCCACCATTGTCATTTAATGATTCACCTTATGACTTTGTTCGTAGATGCATGGGTCATTCCTACTTTTCGAGTCGACGTTGTTCACACAGAATTCCACCCTGACTAAATGCAATCCATAGAATTGTCAACCTCCTGGAACCTTGGAACCGTTCTTGTTTGCAACGAGCACTGGAAACGATCGGGGCCCTTCCTACGATTGGTTTGTTTTCTAGCCATAAGGCAAAAAGAGAACTCTGAGGATCCATTCACGGCCCTCTTCTTTCAGGTCACTCTTGACTCTTAGACTGATTATAAGGCGAAAGAATGAAATTTCAAATTTCAGTTTCAAAGTATTTTTTTCCACACACTTTTTTTCAGCTACGTTTTCAGATGTCCTACAATGGGACTTCTTTTTCGTTCATCTACGCATCAAATCGGTTTAACAGAATTTTTGGACTGTTAACAAATCCATCTTTTGTTTGGCTGAGCTTTGCAATCACGGGTGATTTTTTTCTTTTATCAAAGTACCCTTTTCATCCACCACCCCTTCTACAAGACTCGTTGTTACTCTCCCTGAAAACCGCGAGCTAACTGAACAAGAACGATGTCTTCTTAGCAAGGATCTTTCGTGTATCCCAACTAGAGCCCACAATGACGAATACACAGCAAAAGCAGACTGCGAAAAGTTTTTCTGCTGTCTCCGTCTGAAGGCGTATTTTAGTTCGGACCCATCAAACGCCACAGCACCAAGTCAACCATCAAATCAGTGTGAGGACCCTTTCAAGACCCTAAAACATTCACCCTCAACTGGACACCACCTCCTGGAAAATTTGCAGCATTTGACTATTACATCCTCAAATGCCGCTGCGAAATCAAAATGCTCGACTTCAAACAGCGGGTCTCTAAAACAAACCTATCCCACTAGAAAAAGAAGCTCTTTTCTCTCTACGACAACGCAAAGACGTTGTAGTCAAACCGGCCGACAAAGGCGGTGCTGCTGTAGTACGGGCACGTGACCTTTACATCCAGGAAGCTGAAAGACAATTGTCAGACTCAGCCTATTATCAAAAGCTAGATTGTAGTGGGGCGGATATGTGCAGATTTTGCCCTGAATTGTTCATTTTGCGTTCAAAGCACCAAATTCTCAGAAATGATAGAATTTTTTATAGTTGTAAATAAGGGAATAAAATGACTTTTTTCGGGAATATTGTTTATTTGCGCCCGCGTAGTGTCATTTGTGGCCCGAGCTGCTGCTTTCGGAATTTGTTGATGAGCGGTGTGACTCTTGAGATGTTACTGAGGACGAATGGCCATCAAACGCTTCTTGCAAAAGCCTGGAGCAATGCCTTTTTTGTGCACTTGAAGTTTGAGAAATGTAGTGAGTCAAGCTTCTTTCATCTTTGTGTTTAGTGATCTCGCAAATCTGTTTGGCGTCAACTCCGCGCTGAAACAGAGATGTGACTGTGGAGGCACGAATGCAGTGATTCGTGTATTTTTCTGACAATTCGGCTTTCAAGGAAATGTTTTCCATGAGTTTGGTGATCTTGTTTTTGCCAAGCGGCTCATTTCGAAACCATTGTGATCCCTCTTTCTTGAAGTGCTTGTTAGGTGTTTGAAACAGAGCCTGACAGTTTGGATTAAGGCGGAGGATGTAAAACTCGAAAGAACTAACGGGATCAAGCGGCGACGAGTTTTCGTACATTCGCACATCGAAATAACTTTGGTCTTTTTGCTTTGACCCTCCTTGATAGTTCTTTGTTTGTTCAGTTTGCATTTCAGTAACATACCGTGCTCCTGAGTCATCTTTTTTTATGCCGAACGACTGCTTGGTGAGTTCTCGCCAACCTTCTCTACCACGGCGCCCAAAATAGAAGCAGATTGAAAACCACACAAACTCAAGAAGTCGCTCTGGTTCTGTCCATGCAGTTGAACCTAAACCTCCAGAAAAATATTCTCGTAGCTTCGTCATATCTCCAGCTGCAATTGCAGATTTATGCATAGGTTTAGGATTCATTTCTTTAGTGTACAGTTTGCATTTTGCCTCGAACATCTTGTTCGCAGGAAGAAATTCTTTGTCTTGTAAAATGTTTATAGTCCTGCTGAATGGGGCTGAAGTTAGTTTTCGATGAATCGCTGCTCGTATGCCAGTGAGGGTACTAGGGGTTAACGGTTGGCCCTTTTCCGATTTAACCTCCGCATAAAACTTCCTTAGAACTTCGTTGAGCTCCGCCGAAGTAACAGAATTCAGATCGACGTTGAGCTGTCGTTTCTCGCACCATTTCTCGAATTTCTTAATACCCCAAGAACTGGCTCTTTTGGTATTTTCGGCTTGAGCTTGTGCTTCGATTTTATCCAATTCTTCCTTTCCCAGATCCGAGTTTTGACTAGAATCTTGAACTTCTTCCATTTTCGAAAGCTTAAACCTTTCTTTAACTTTCCGTTGATTGGGAAACTTTGTGCTTCAAACTGAACTTGCCGAATGGTTTTCCCGCGTCGGCGACGCTGATTGGTTAAAATTAATCGGATGATGAACCAAGAACCAATCAGCTGCAGGGCCGTTAATGCATTAACGGCCCGCTAGGAGTCATTTGCGGCCCGCAAAGCGCGTGTTTACGATAGGACGGTTTTCAATTTGGCCGCGTGTATTGATAATAATACTTGATATACTGCCATGGCAAAATTTTCTACATGACTGAGTTTTTGAACTTTTTCCAAAATGGTCGCCATCTTGACCGGAAGTGGATTTTGGTATTACCGGAAGTGTCCTTTTTTCTACTTAAATTAATTCTGATGTTGGATAAAACGAGTCCTTGCCTATTTTCAACAATTTCCACTTGGAAAATAATGCATTACTATGACTATTTGGTCAAATGGAAGCATTTTCTTCTAAGCCGGATATGAAATTATCGTTAAACTGGAAGAAATATTGATGCTGAGAAGTAACAAAAAATAAAGATATTGTTTCTGACCTATGATGTTGTTTCGTTTTTAATACGTACACAATAATTGGAAGAAATTTGTATAATACCCAGAATGCTTCTGTGTATTACCCAGAATGCTCTATAATTTGCACATCAGATCCGCCATCTTTGTTCAGATCGCCATGTGTATGACTGCTAACGCAAACCGTAAGTATCCACCACACCAGTGTACTGTTTTAAGAAGACAAACTTGATAGAATAAAATATAAACCTTAAGGAATTCATATAACATACAGACATTTCAGTGAAACTTAGGAAAAAAGGGTGACGGGCCTGCGCGGCTCCCACGCGGGTGTTTTAACCTTTTAAAATGGCCTAAAAATTTAAGCCAGAAGTTGTAACTGCAGTTTTGATTTGTGATTCTCTTTTTAGTGTCTAAAAGAGTACCAGGCCTGCGCGCCTCCTGCGCGCCTGGTTTAGCCTTTCTAGAGTTTTGAATTGTTCTCACGAGTATATTTTTGACGGAACGCTCTCTTTTGTACGATATTAGGGGCGGTTCGTTGAAAATGTCGTTTAGCAACAGGAATTCGTTAAAACTCTTACGCCTTTTAACGACAGAGAGATCGATCGTTTGAGAATTCAAATCAAACAAGGCAAGAGGCCAATAGCTCCTAGAAAGAACTCAAGCACTGTTGTAAATAAGAAACCACATTTCAATAAGTTAACGCACTCGGCACCTAGTGAAAACATTGTAACGCTTGAGCGTGTACATAAGGTAGCCGAAAGCATCAACAAGAAAATTTCAGAGTTCGGCGAAATGATGTCAAAACTAGATGGCATTCAGAATAAACATGTTGAACAGTATACATGTCTCTTTTCTGGGTCCCAATACGAATACGGGTCCACTAAGAAACCATCAAAAGCAAACTCAATTAAAGGAAACTCAAAAAAGCCAACAAAAATCAATTCACTTAAAGAAAAGACAAAAACGCCACCCAAGGTCAGCTCAACAAAAAGGCGAAAAGAAGGCAGAAAAACCAAACAAAAGAATTTAAAAACGCCTTTAGAGGAAAACAAAAAACACATAAAAAACCTCTCGGATGAAAAGCTTACAAATGACCAGATTAACTTACTGGCGAAAGGGCTAAAATACATTCCCACTCCCGTGACAAACTAGATGCAAACCAAAAAACAACTCTTGCGTGACGTCGATCATTTCGCGAGAAGAATGTGTCTCCAATACATTTTTCACGGGGAAAAGACAAAACCTCATCCTTTCCACGTTAGATCTACATGCAAAACACAAGTACAACCATCCGTAGCCCTTGAAAGCTATTTAGAAGAGGTCAAAATTAAACTGGCAGAACTAGAACTCAAAAATCTAAAGGACAATCTTAATCCCACTGAACGCGAGTGACTTAACACCCTAAAGCGTGACACCAACATTAACCTTAAAAAGGCTGACAAAGGAACTACATCTGTAGTTCTAAACATTGAGGACAAAACTAAAGAAGGT
Organism: Siderastrea radians; assembly: GCA_964017195.1. NCBI lineage: Eukaryota > Metazoa > Cnidaria > Anthozoa > Scleractinia > Rhizangiidae > Siderastrea > Siderastrea radians. Next base: position 22,122,016 of record OZ024888.1, on the reverse strand, counting down.
CAAACCCAGCTAGATAACAGGGAACACTACAGACCTCTTGTGAATCCTTTGGTTTTCAACAGCTTATTAGCGGACTCTATCTTGGAAACCACATAGATGAAATGACCAAATATGGCTTTGTCAAACACCACAACCGCCTCATATTCCAATATTCTACACCCTAACAAAGATACACAAACCGACCCCAGTCGGGAGACCTATTATTCATTCGTCGATGAACTCCTTCAGCCTATGGCACAACAACAAAAGTCGTATCTAAAAGATACAACTCACTTCATCCATTTCTTAGAGAAAACGAAGGTACCAGAAAACACAATCCCTGTTTCAATGGAGGTTATGAGCTTATGTACAAATATACCACAAGAGGAACTTAGAATAAACATAAAAAACGAACCTCCTATCCCTACACGACTACTGGAAAGAGCGCTCAAACTTATCTTAGCGGAGAACTCCTTCCAGTTTACTGGAAAAACTACGTACAAATATGTGGGACTGCCACGGGCACCAAAACGGCAGTTGCTTTCGCCAATATTTTCATGGCTAAGGTAACCAGAGAAGAGATCACACAGTTCATTGAACAAGCTAACAAACAACATCAAACTATCAAGTCTACAGCTGAAGTATTCAAAACAGAAACAAACTTTTTGGACAGTACTGTTTACAAAGGTGAAGGATTTAGAAATGAGTGGGTGCTGGATGTACGCACCCATTTTAAGCCCACTGAGACATTTCAGTGCACCCATTTTTCAACCTGCCATCCACCAGGAGTGAAAAGAGGCTTCATCAAAGGAGAGGCTCTAAGACTACTCAGAACTAACTCTTCTAAAACATTCTTTGAAGAGAGCGTCACAAACGTCAAAACACATCTTCTTGAGACTGAAAGATGCCCAGAAAACTTAATTCAAACAGCCCTCTCAGAAGTTACTTTTGAAGACAGGAATCAAGCCCTCCCACAAAAACAAAAACAAAAACAAGAAAAGAAAATCTTGCCCTTCGTAACGCAATAACACCCAGCAGTGCCTAACTTAAAACCAATACTCATGAACAGCTGGCATTTCATAACACAGCAACCGTTGCAAAACGACATTTTCAAGGAACCTCCTCTCAAAGATATACTCTTGAGAGCAAATCTCCAGAAAGGCTAAAACATGCGCGCAGGAGGCGCGCAGGCCTGTTACTCTTTTAGACAATAAAAAGAAAATCACAAATCAAAACTGCAGTTACAACGTCTGGCTTAAATTTTTAAGCCATTTTAAAAGGTTAAGACACGCGCGTGGGAGACCCGCAGGCCTGTCACCCTTTTTAACTTTGCTAAAAAAAAACTTGACCTGTTGAAAGATTTTGGGTCAGACATAACGAGCAGTCAATTGCATTTGAATGTATAAGATGTATCTGTAACTCAAACATATTATAAAAGTCGTTTTTAAGAGCAGGATAGCCAAACAGGATGTAATTATGATGAAAGAGGCAATATAATTATTATAAAATGGAAAATAAAGAGGTTTTCTAGACAGATAAAGGTTATTTTACGATTTATAGACGTCTTCCGGTTTAAAGTAACGGCCATTTTGAATATTTTATGTGTTTGTATCAGTCCTGTGTTCTGTGGCTCCAAATTACAGCAGAATTGTTTATATACTAAAACTAGATTCCTCTGCCTGCTTCAGGACCGTTTTCAAGGCAAACAACCAAATATTAGGGCTTTTCTATTAAGTTACAATTCCACTTCCGGTTCAAGATGGCGGCCATTTTCAAACACCCTCTTAACTCAGCTCACGTCAAAGTTTCGCAGTGGCACTATATCAGATATCCATCAACACGTTAAAAACTATCTTTCCACCAAATTTTGTGCTTTTAACAGAAAGTGAACAATTCCATTACATATCCGCCCCACTATTGTGATCTTACCATGGACCGTAATTAGAAAGTTACTGAGGTCGTCCATGACGCCATTTCTAAACTGGAACTTCCACCATCAACCACCAATTTAATTGTTGACCACCTCCGTGATTCAAAATTCTACCTACTTCCCAACATTCATAAACCAGGGAACCCGGACAGGCCTATAACTTTGCTACTGAACTCCTAGCCACTTATCTCGATATGATCACCAAGCCTCTTGTAGAAAACCTACCGAGCTACGTCAAAGACACTAATCACATGCTTGACATTGTCGAATCTTTTCGTTTCTCCTGCACCCACAATTATGTGTTCAACATGGACATCAAGTCATGTTTCGACGCAGCATGGAAGCAAGATTAATCTTCCGTCACAAGACTTTATAACCAAGTGAAATGAACACTGACTTTGCATTTCTCTGATAGTTACTTTTTAGCGCGCGTGCGTGTCGTAGATTCATTTTTGACTTTCAAAATTAACCGACGCGCGTTGTTGCTTAACGCCATTATTTCTCACTGAAGAAGAGATTTTTCCGATTCTCTACTTCAAGCGCAGAGACACATTTAAAGTTACATCAATAATATCTCGATTTACATGCGCTATACAGTTTTTATGCAATTTTCCGTTTAAAGTACTTTCCCACTGTGACTTTAACACCAAGAATGCCACCTCCAAGTAACTTCATGAGAAATTTAAAGAGAGAACTTAACAGCAAAGTCAGCCACTACCATGAGATATCTAAAAAGGGGGCCCCTTCACCTGGTAGACAAACTATTTGACAAAACACGGTTTTCCAGCCACGTTGGTTTCCTAAGCAGATGCCTACGCCACGGGCTAATACCTAATGGATTTCACATCAATTTTCACGACATCGAACCTTTGACAAGGAAACTTCACTCAATACAAGAGGCAAGTAGATATTGTTAGAAAGCACTTCTTTCGTTGCCTTATGCGTGGAACCATCGTATCCATGCAACATAGATGTCAATCATTAACTATTGCTATTGATGTTATCCGCAATGAACTGAGATCCACATGTAATGACCCAGACTATCACTGAAAACCTTGAGCTAACTGAACAAGAACGATGTCTTCTTAGGAAGGGTCTTTCGCGTATCCCAACTAGAGCCCACGATGACGAATACACAGAAAAGCAGACTGCGAAAAGTTTTCCCGCCGTCTCCGTCTGAAGGCGCATTTTAGTTCGGACCCATCAAACGCCAGACCCCCAAGTCAACCATCAAATAAGCGTGAGGACCCTTTTAAGACCATAAAACATTCACTTTCCAACTGGACACCTCCTCGACTACAAGATGCTCAATTACAATTAGCGGGGTACTAAAACAAACCTATCCCCACTAGAAAAAGAAGCCCTTTCTCTTTACGACAACGCAAAGACGTTGTAGCCAAACCAGCAGACAAAGGCAGTGCTGTTGTAGTATAGGCTCGTGACCTTTACATCCAGGAAGCTGAAAGGCAATTGTCAGACTTAACTTTTTATCAAAGCTAGATCGTGATCTTACCCTTGACCATAATAAGAAAGTTGCTGAGGTTGTCCATGACGCCATTTCTAAACGCGAGCTTCCACCAGCAACCACCAACTTAATTTTTGACGACCCCCGTACCTCAAAATTCTACCTTCTTCCCAAGATTCATAAACGAGGGAACCTGGGCAGACCTATAGTATCAGCCTGTAACTGTCCTACTGAACTCCTAGCCACTTCCCTCGATATGATTACCAAGCCTCTTGTAGAAAACCTACTGCGCTACGTCAAAGACACTAAACACATGCTTGACATTGTGGAATCTTTTCGTTTCTCCGGCACTTCCAATTATGTGTTTGCTATGGACATCAGGTCATTGTATATCATTATACCCAATAACGATGGCTTACTAGCACACACACTTAATCAACAAACGTACTTAGCTCAAACCACCTACCCATTCCTTGGTCTGCCTTGCCGATCTCGTCCTTACCCTTAATACCTTCTCCTTTAATGGCGAGTATTACCAACAAACTGGAGGCGTGGCGATGGGAAGCTGTTTCGGTGCCAACTATGCGTGTTTATTCGTTGGCCACAGTGAAGAGCAGATTTTCCAGCAGTACAAAGGAAAAACACCTGACCTCTACAAGCGCTACATTGACGAATAGTGGGTGCAGCGTCGGGCACCAAAGAGGACTTCCTAAATAATTTTCATCCAAGCCTGAAATTCAGTTGGGCCATCTCAGACGACAAGCTTCCCTTCCTGGATCTCTATTTGACTCCATCCTCTAACCGCCTAATCACTACCTTTTTGCTATAAAGAGACAGACTCTCGCTCTTATCTCAATTACTCATCCTCACACCCAGTTGGTTGCAACAACTCAATTCCTTATAGCCAATTTCTCCGTCTGAGAAGGATCTGCAGTGAAGAAGAAGACTTCACAACTAGAAGTGAAGAAATGACTTCATTTTTCATACGTCTAAGGATTTTTCCCATTTTTTACTTCAAGTGCAGAGATACTAATTTACATTTGCATCAAGAATATCTCTTTTACATTGGACGAGTGGATCTCACGGCTTACCAAATTTCCTAACTTTCCTCATAGATCATTAAATCTTTCGCCTCTTGGGGTATGCGTCATCTTTTGGCCAAGATCTTTGTAGGGCTTCCTTTCATCTGCACATGGACATCCCTGTGAGCATCCTGTGTAAGGAAAACCAAGATACCAGGATCAAACAAGAAGTGTTACGCATTCTTTATCTCTTCTAGCTACATCACGTCTTTAATCCCCACATTTCATGTTAGGACATGGCTAGGACATTGACTTACAAGATTTTAGTCTCCTGATTAGTCTAATAAGGGAGACACAACAAATGAACTTCATAGATGGTGGAGCACGCATACGCTGGCGCTCTGTATGTAGGTTGCTAAGGTGATTTTTGATTGAGAGCCGTCAAAAATTTCATTGATAGTTCATCTTTATTCAACATCAAAATGTGACGTCATTTGCGAATTTTTAGTTCCGGTATCACGTCAACAACCTCCTTCACCAATGACATCCCTTCCCTGTGTCGCGTGGTATCTTGCGTCGCCAATCATAACTCGCGCATCAAAGTAAGGGTAGCGCACATAGGAGAAAGTACCTTACTACTCGCGAGAATCGCTTGTCAGACGCATGACCACACCTGAATTTTCTTGTTTGTTTTGACTTTGCTTTCAAAAGGCATAGTGGCAGGACGAGTGTGTTTTCCTTGGAGAATTTGGATAACGGGTAGGAGAACCATCACCGTGTGTCAAAGAAGTCGTCCTCTGGCGGACTTGTCTGCTAGGTACTTTAAGACGCACACTAGCCAAGGGAGCTTACACGGCCGGACCTTAACCGGGTTTCCCTAGCATAGAGCAACTCAGAGTATTGCTAGTTATCCCGGATGCTAGTCCATAACAGGGTTACCCCTACCAGTGTGTCGTTGGTGGCCATTTCACACACCTGGATAAAGAGAGACAATGTGGGTTAAGTTCCTTGTTTAAGGAAAGAACACGAATTCAGGGACTGGCTCGAACAGACAAGAACTCCAACACATTAACCACTACACCACCGCACCCCCAGGACTTAACTGCTAGCTAACAGTTAAAGACTAGAGCGTTGACACTCACTATCTACCACTTCTTATGCCCAAATATGGTCATAGACTTTTCTAATGGATCAGCCTTTATGTACACATTACACGGGAGGTGCCTGCTGTGTGAATCTTTTGACTGAGGAACTTGGGATACAAGTAGAAGTAGTCATAGGTCCTGCACAAATCCTGTACAGTATATTGCCCAGTTTTCGTACGGGCCCAGTTTTCGTACAAAAAGAACTTTATTTGATTATTTTCGTCGGTCATTTAAATCTTCGTCAACCGAAGAATTACAAAAGTAAAAGGAACATTTCAGCTATAAATTGCCGGTTTTGCCGAGCTTTTTGACGAAGAAGCAGGTCGGTGCGGACAATTTCTTTCGAGGTGAGTAAAAGTTTAGAGGCTAATATTTGCACTTTTTACTGCACAGTAAAGGTATTGTAGATGAACAAATAGCCCGTTTTGTTGGTAATTTTGCAAGGAACTTCATGATTTTTGAACAGATGATAGATAAAAGATGAAAGTGAATGGAAAACCTTTCAACGCCAGCTTAAATTTAACTGCTCCTGAATTTTTAGCGGTGAGAATCTTCGCATACATTTCGACCTAGTGTGCCAGTTTTCGTACACTTAGCTGCGCCTTTCTCAAAACCTATTTTTAAATAAGTTAAAGAACTGAATTTTAAACTGCAAGTACAGCAAAGATTACACAACAATCCGTGCAAAGTACGATGCACTACATGTATTTGTTGTGGTATAAAAGCGATGCTTTACATCCAGGTCATGCAAAGTTCACGAATATTTAATAAACTTAATCCCACGCAAACAATCTAAATCGTCAAATAATTAACTAAGGTAGATGTCTATGCATAGAATGTTGAAATACACCTTCAAATATCGTTAGTTTACCGGTTTTACCGATTTTTTTTCACTCCGTTGCGATTCTAATAAACATTTACAAAAGTAGGTAAGAAAAGCAAGCGTAAGCGGAAGCGGAAGTAAAGCGTTTGCTATTCTAAAGGCGTATGCGGAAACGGAAGGAAAACGTCGAATCTTATACAGGACATTTCTTAACAATTTGTAATATGCAGAATAGTAACCTGTCAACTACCTTTACCAAGGCAGTAAATGACGTACAAGACGGTGGATTGAGCGTAAGAAAAGCCGCCCAAAAGTGAGGGACAAAAAAATCAACACTGCAGGATCGATTAAACATCCACTCCCCGAACAACCATTTGCTTTGTACACCAAACATTGGTCGCTAAGCCAATATTTATTCACAAATCGAAGAGAAAACACGATAAGCACTCAGCAGGGTGGCTGACACAGTTTGCGTCGAGCGTTTTCGTGGAGAAATGTTGTTTTGTCGATGTACGAAAACTGGGCCAGGTGTACGAAGACTGGGCAACTTAGGAGTTTTGGGAAAAATGGCATAATTTTGTACATACGGCGATCAAGCGGCCAATCGTTTTATATATTGAAGGTAAGTAAATGGGCTATTTTTAAAAGAAATTTCAGAAATTTTCGTCTCACAGACGAAAAGATATAGCGATTACAAACTTAAGTGTACGAAAACTGGGCAACACACTGTACCCCTTTCGAAAGAATAGAAAAATGGAAAGGAAGACCCCCTCTTTTGTACCCTTTCCCAAGAAACCAAGTAACATGAGTCGACTGTATAAAAAGAGGTGCTTTGGCTCTCTGGGTCTTTTTTCTCAGTGACCTGAGCCAGATAAAAGATCAGGCAGAGGAAGCAGATCTTAGTAGTGTGTCACGTAAGACGTCCTGTCTTTGCTACTAGAACAAGAAGAGGATGACTCTTGATGATAAGAGCACCTCTTTTTTATACAGCGGTAGTTGTATTGATCCTAATGCAGAGTAAGCGTTCGAAGTTGACCTTCAACCTGATGTGGAACGGCATTTAAACACGATTGCGTCAAACGGGCAATTTTGTGGACTGTCTTCATCCAGTAACTACCGACAAAGGATGCAATGAGCCATCAATCGTGTGTTGGACACTCGCATAGCTGACGAGGACCAGCGGTATTTCACCCTTGACTTTTCTATAATTTCTAAGGAGGGGCAGTGCGAGTGTGAGCTCCTACATCGTTTGGCTGATGCGTTGAAAGGGAGGGAGCAATTTCAAGGTGTCAACTCTCCATCGCAAAAATTAAAACCGGGGCAACGGAGTCCTTGAAATAAAACAAAAAAGATCCCGAGTGTGGTACTGAAACCCTGGTGATTACCAGAGGTGTATTTGGAAACAACGAGTAAGAGATTTATTATCCAACTCAGCTGTACAATATTTTGGGATTTTTGTACTCTTTTTGCGCACCTTCTGTACAATAACTAATACAGTTGGATGGTAAACTTACTTACTTACTTACTTATTTGCTTACTCACTTATCCTCTTTGTTCCTTATGGAATTGAGGTCGTCCCCTAGAACTCGCCATCTGACCTTATGTGTCTATTCTATCAACACTACGTCAATGCCCAGACCTATCGCTGATTTCTACAACGAGCTACTAATCTTCAAGAGATCCAAGAGTAGAAGGAGGAGAAAAAGTGAAACACCAGCCAAACGTTGGAGAAGCCGCTTAACTTCAGACACTCCAGGCGAACAAAGGAAAAGAGGAAGAGGAAGAGAATGAGGACAGACCACTGCCACTTCACGTCACGGAAGCGATGCAACGTCAAGATTATATTCCCAATCTAGTGATAACTGAAAGACCTTATGCTCCAAAGCGGAACATTGTATCTGTGATTTTCTTCAGTGGTTAGACACATTGATCGAAGAGGACACTCATCAAGTAAACGTTCTTAGCCAGAATTAGGTGCTGCAGTTATTTCGTGGTCTGCAAATATCATGCTTAGAATTTTGGTATCTCGGAACACAAAAAAGTTACTTTCCTCACCAGTTGAACAAAAAGACCAGCTCGAAGCCACGTCGCCCAAAGACCGTTCAACCTTTCAAAAGTAGTACCAAGAGCAACGAGACCAAAGTGTCGTGTTTGATTTTCAAGTAGAGTTGGTGACCTAGTGCGAATCGGAGATCAGGTTACTGAAGATAAGGTGTCCCGACATTTAAGGTGATTCCATTTAATTGCATTGCGCATCCTTTCTGCGCATCATTTTTCCCGTGATTAGCGCGCAGCGAGCGCGGACACTTTCGGAACTTGGTAGGTTTTTATGAAAAGTGAGTTGTTTAGAGAAATAAATGGTCGTTTTGTCCTAATTGAGCACGGTGACCCCCATTTTTATTGTATAAACTCAATGAGGACAGTGTTCCCAAAGCCAAACAAAACAGTTAGCAAAAATCTATGATCAGATTTTGCACAATTTAAAAGAATCCCTACGAAAAAAGCCATTTAGGGTAGAGGACCGCCCTACCCTTGTCACCGTCTGCTTTTTGAGTTTCCAGAAAATTTGAAGCTTTTCGGCCATGTTTTGTACAACACAGATGACTATACATATGTAGAAAGTCGCCCAGAATGTCTTGTCATTTCCGCACTGGGCACACCACTTTTTAGCGTTTTCAGCAAAGTGCAGGAGTTTGTACAAAACAGTGTTCTCAGGCTAAAATCAGCACGTTTTGTCATTTTCGCACTGGGCGTACCACTTTTTAGCGATTTTCAGCAAAGTGCACGAGTTTGTACAAAACAGAAGTTTTCAGTCCGAGATCAGAACGTTTTGTCATTTTCCCACAGGGCGGACTACTTTTTAAGCCATTTTTAGCAAAGTGCACGACGTTGTACGAAACAGACGTTTTCAACCCGAGAACAGAACGTTTTGTCATTTTTGCACTTAGCGCACTACTTTAAAAACAGTCTGTTTAGCCCAAAATAACCACGTTTTTCCATTTTCAAACTGGGCGCACCAGTTCTTAGCGCTTTTGAGCAAAGCGCACGAGTTTGTACAAAACAGCAAAGCAGGGTTTTCAGCCCAAGAGCAGCACGTTTTGTCATTTTCTCACTGCGCGCAGCACTTATTAGCGATTTTCAGCAAAGTGCAGAAGTTTGTACAAAACAGCATTTTCAGCCCGAGATCAGCACGTTTTGTCATTTCCGCACTGGGCACACCACTTTTTAGTGTTTACAGCAAAGTGCACGAGCTTGTACAAAAGAGCGTTTTCAGAACGAGATTAGCACGTTTTGTCATTTTCGCACTGGGTGCACCACGTTTTGGCAATTTTCTGCAAAGTGCACGAGTTTGTGCAAAACACCGTCTTCAGCCCGAATTGAGGACGTTTTTTCATATTTGCACTGGGCGCACCACTTTTTAGCGATTTTCTGCAAAGGGCACCAGTTTGTCCAAAACAGCGTTTTCTTCCCGACATCAGCACGTTTTGTCATTTTCGCACTAAGCGCACCGCTTTTTAGCAATTTTTAGCAAAGTGCACGAGTTTGTCCAAAGAGCAAAACAGCGTTATTAGCCCGAGATCAGTAAGTTTTATCATTTTCACACTGTGCACACCACTTATTAGCGATTTTCAGCAAAGTGCACGAGTTTGTACAAAACAGCGTTTTCAGCCCTACATCAGCATGTTTTGTCATTTTCGCTCTGGGCAACACCACTTCTTAGCGTTTTCAACAAAGTGCATGGGTTTGTACAAAACAGCGTTTTCAGCCGGAGATCAGCACGTTGTAACATTTTCGCACTGGGGGCACCACTTTTTAGCGATTTGCAGCAAAATGCATTAGTTTGTCCACAACAGCGTTTTCTGCCCGAGATCAGCACGTTTCCTCATTTTCGCACTAGCCGCACCACTTTTAAGCGAGTGCACGAGTTTGTCCAAAACAGCGTTATTAGCCCGAGATCTGCATGTTTTATCATTTTCGCACTGGGCAGACCACTTCTTAACGCTTTTCAGCAAAGCACACCAGTTTGTACCAAACAGCATGTTAAGCCCGAGATCAGGACATTTTGCCATTTTGGCACTGGGTCATCACTTTTTAGCGTTTACACCAAAGTGCACGACCTTCTATAAAACAACGTTTTCAGAACGAGATCAGCACGTTTTGTCATTTTGGCACTGGGTGCACCAATTTTTGGCAATCTTCTGCAAAGTGCATGAGTTTGTGCAAAACAGCGTTTTCAGCCCGAGTTGAGCACGTTTTTTCATTTTCGCACTAAGCACACCACTTTTTAGTGATTTTCAACAAAGTACCTCAATGTGTCCAAAACAGCGTTTTGAGCCCGAGATCAGCACGTACTGTCATTTCTGCACTGGGTGCACCACTTTTTAAGACTTTTCAGCAAAGTGCACGAGTTTGTACAAAAGAGCGTTTTGTGCCCGAGATCAGCACGTTTCCTCATTTTCGCACTGGGTGCAACACGTTTTAGCTTCTTTCAGCAAAGTGCAAGAGATTGTCCAAAACAGCGGTATTAGCCCGAGATCATCACGTTTTGTCATTTTCGCACTGTGCATACCACTTCTTAACTTTTTTAGCAAAGCGCACAAGTTTGTATAAAACAGCGTTTTTAGCCCAACATCACCACGTTTTGTCATTATCGGACTGGGTGCAAGAAGTTTTATCATTTTCGCATTGGGCCCACCACTTATTACCGATTTTCAGCAAAGTGCACGAGTTTGTACACAACAGCGTTTTCAGCCCTAGATCAGCATGTTTTGTCCTTTTCACTCTAGGCACACCACTTCTTAGCGTTTTCAGGAAAGTGCATGAGTTTGTACAAAACAGCTTTTTTAGCCGGAGATCAGCACGTTTTAACATTTTCGCACTGGGCACACCACTTTTTTGCGATTTTCAGCAAAGGGCATAAGTTTTTCCAAAACAGCGTTTTCTGCCCGAGATCAGCACGTTTCCTCATTTTTTCACTGGGCGCATTACTTTTAAGCAATTTTCAGCAAAGTGCACGAGTTTGTCCAAAACACGTTTTCAGCCCGAGATCAGCACGTACTGTTATTTTTGCACGGGGCGCACCACTTTTTAGACCCTCTTCTAGAGCTCGGACTAAATGAGGTTGGCCCACAAAATTATCGGTGTGTCTTAATCGCGTGTGAAAATAACGTTCGTGCACTCCCATCTTTTGACTCAACGGGTTCACATAGGAGTGAATATCAAATTCAAAGGCTCCGGGAGTTTGAGGATGAACTTCACGTCCCCTTTTTTGAAGAAGTTGACTTTCGAAGGGCCGCTGGCATTCAAATCTATTCATGTCTTCATTGCTTAACACATCTTTCCTAATCTCTTGCTGGAGAGCGTCCATAGCATTCTTCATCGTCATTTTGTCCTTCTTTTTCATCTTGGCCTTGTAGCAAACACAAGACTTGCTTGCGTGATCAACCGCTTAGACCTGCTGCGTCTTTTACTTCTCGTGGCATCGTAGTTTATTTTCACAGAACTGAAGCATGCTGCGCCTTTTATGAAAAAAACGAGAGTCACGTGTCTTTTGACTGAGAAGCAATCAGTTTGGGGAGAAACGTTACAGGTACTGCTTCCCCTTTTCCTTTTTTCTCAGAATCCTTTACGATGGAAGGGGTATAAGAACCGAAAGCACCCTTGTCATAGGCTCAGTCACACAGTCAAGATGATGCAGAGACCGAGGAAACCTTTGCAAGATCTGAGTAGTTTCATAAACGTGTCATAAGAATAAAGAGGGCAGAATTAGACGAGGAGTGGCAAGCGGACGTCCTCTAGTTTCGTAGTCATCTCAAGTTGGACGTAGACCAACAGAACGCCCGTCTGTTTGTCAGATTTTACTGGAGAGTTTATGGATGCGGACAGGAATGCCTTCCCGCGCAGACGCCAGAAGAAGATTCTGGGAGAGATGTTTAAAAGTGAGTTCGTGCCTTACGTTTATAAGAACAAGGTGGAGCGTTTGGACCACTCGTGCAGGTCGACTTCCATGGAGAACTTTAACTTTGAATGAGTGGATTCCTGTCTTGTTGAAATGCCGTTAAAAATCTGCTTTGTTTTAACATTTTAAGACTCAGCAAGACTCAAGAAAGCAGAACTTTCTTTCAAAGATCAGGAAAAACATTATGCGTGTATGTGTAACTAATGGTGAGCCTATCTTAAACGACCTTTGTAATTGTTAGCAGTATTCCAGGAATTAAATCTGTAATTTGTATATAATTCTACCCGCTAAGATCACTAAACAGTAAAAATTTACTGACGGGGAAGTATTTGACTCCCAAAGCTGTAACTTTCCTGGTGAAAAGTACAATAACAGAGCTTTCTTTCTGTATAGTCTTAATCATTGAACGATACATACCAGATGCCGTTTTAAGCGGCCGAAGTTGGCCTTCATTTTACCTTGTGATAAACAAGGTTAAGAGCGGCTCGATAAAAACGCCGCTTGAAAATGTTCGAAACGAAACATTGGCAAATTTATTTCAAGTTTTAAAGTAGAAAGGTTAAATAATGTGCGTAGTTTGTTTCGTTTCAAAAGAATCTTTTTTACGCTCTCTCCGGCTTCCTAAATTTGAGTGAGAATTTGAGCCGTTTAGAGACCCTAAAACCGCTATTTTATGCATTTTTCGAACTTTTAAAATTTTCGTCCGTTAAATAACTCGTTAGAACTTTGGATTATTTTTCCTTGAATTAGCTTACCCAAAGGGATGTTTTGGCAAAATAAAAAAAAATCGATTTTTTGTGAGTGTCTTTCGATTCTCGATATTCTCAGGAAATGGCTCTTAAGTACCTATGGCTTCACAAGAGCTGACCCGTTTAATGTTTTCCACAATTGCATTTCTTCCAACATGACTCGCGTGTCTTCTTTATCGTCAGGCAAACGAAAAGTGCGCTTGGATAGGGCTTTGATTTCTTGTTGGTGCCCGCGTCCATGTGTCGGGAACCAATCGGAGCACTGCTTTGGTGGAGAGTGGGTAATGAGACGGACGGTACTAGATTTGAGTGGGAATGTAGAACACAATTACATCTAAACGTTTCTCCAGGGCCTTTTCGACTGTCTATCGAGAGCCCCTTTTAACACGTTTGGCGTCGTTTCTCAAAGGACTCGAGCATTTTCTATAATCCAGTAATTGCTCTGCAATAATTGACGCACGTTATTAATTCCAGTTATGATTTGCACTTGCATACCAAAACACTTACCCATTTCTTCGGATACTTCATCCGTTTGGTTAGCACTTCCCGTGCTTCCATGCTTAAGGCTCTTAGCCCACCTGGAAGAAGAAGAAAAAGGAGGAAAACTAAACCCCCGTGATTTAACAAATTATACTGGTGGGCTAAGATCAATTCAAGAAGGACGAGGTGGTGTATTTGGGACGATCCGCTGAAGACGATCCAGCTTTCGTAACGGACCTAATGAAAAAGGTCCCCGATTACCTTCCCAATTCTAACAACCCTGACTGCCGTAAAATCCTTTCTGAATTACAACCAAGAAAGTAAGACCCCAAGACTGGTACAACTGCCTGAAGAGGCCTCCATTAGAGAAACCAATGATTACTAGTGTGGGAAAAGACACATGTTGGCGATTCAACCTCACACAGACGTTTTTCACACGGGAAAAGTACTGGTACCTGAAGTGCGAATCAAAATGCGCTTGTACTTTAACAGCCCTGTGCTCCTTCTAAATGGAGTGGGACTCGCAGGCCGTCTTCAAGCGGAAGACATCGAGATGCGCTTTCATCTTTGCCAACTGAGACTGTATGAAGCAGTGTACAAGATCCTATTTGCTAAGAGACACAATGAAAGAGAACTGGCATCCTAACTCTACGTAAAGTGAAAGCCGGACCTTCAACATGCAAGGCAATCAAGCGAGCGTTCAATGGAGATGTGAACCAAGACCCTTCCTGCTTTCGTAAATTTAAGTTAACTTTCATTCGCCAAATGAAATAACCCTATTAAAACCTGGAACTGTCACAGACCAATGATGCCCGAAATGTATTGGGTTACTTGCGTTTTGTCCAAGCTCTGGTATAAAAAACAAGGCAACATGCTCCACCGAAATCAATTGGGGCATTAAAAACACTACTCTCTGTTATGTTTGACCATGTAGCCAAAGGATGTGCTGACAGCAACATTTTTTTTGGCTTCTGACCGTTTACCCTCAAAACCTGACAAAAAACAACCCTGCACTTACATTGTCAACACAACTAGGTGAGCACTGGTTGACTCTATGGACGTACCACCAAATCTGTGAAGTCATAGGTAGTTACGTTAACCTTCGAAACGTAAGAACAAGGAGCTCACTTAAGAGCCTGGAAGTATGTGGTGACCAATGCAAAGTCCCATTCTATGACAGTGATCACCAAGCCTGTCAGATGGTCAAAGAATTGATTTGTAATGAGTGATTATCCTTAACATTGTTGTTAATAAAAATAGAATAAAACAGTCCGTGTTCTCCTTTTTGTGTAGGTGTAGAGAGTCTTAGCAAGAGCCTTTCGCTTTCACACCCTGTCCAGTATTCTATTGGTGGGTCCTTCCGCCTCTGTTTAGATTTCCTTTGAAAAGATCATGGGAGACTACTACCATTCCATGCCTCTAGAGAGAGAGAGAGAGAGAGAGAGAGAGAGAGAGAGAGAGAGAGGGAGAGAGTGGGAGAGAATTTGGTTCAACATCGCCGAGGAAAAACCACTCAACAGACCATTCGAAAGTACAATGAACCCTATTTTTGTGAACTGATTTGGACCCTGGAAGATCGAGCACGGCAGATGATGATGGCACTTGACGTCCTCCACAAGCTTACGCAAGCGTCTCATCGTTTCACCTACAGGGGTAGGCCCCATGCCCAATCGTGTCTCCTCTGCCACCATTCAAGGGGACCTGGGAAACCCAGCTCACATTGACGAAGCCTGGGATTAAGTGGAAGTGGGAGACATGACAAGATATTTGGCATCCCTTCCCTCAGCACCCACTGGCATAGGTCCAGTCGGTTTTTGAACCCCTTCCACGGGATGAAGCACCCCCTCTTCAGGTGCCTGGATCTCATCAGAAAGCTGACACAGGGGGAGTTCTTGACTTTCCTCAGGAGCCTGAACCCCACGAACCCCATATTTGGGGAGTCCATTTCTTTGACCAAGAAGAAAAAGGGGCTAGTACACTCCGTTCAAAAAAGGTGTGTCTCCAGATAATGTTTCGTTAACCATTGCCAAAATAGATAGCATTCCACCAGAGAACAGTGGGTATGTGCGTGCAGATGGTGACCATAAACGAATCCTACGTTTCCACCAATCAGCAACAGCTCATTGGCTTTGGGACAACCAAACTCTTTCAAATCCACACAGGGAATGTTCAGTTTTTCAACAGATCCTTTTCAATGTGACCTCCTTTGTAGACCACGATATACTGTTGTCTCCTACGCCTCTGCTCATACCACTTGCTCACAAACATTTCCATGTAAATGGGAGGGCCTGCCATTTTCCAGGAGCGAGCATGAAAGGGGAGAGCATGGACTCCAGCGTGGCATAGCTCACGATTCTCTCGTCTTTATCAGACAAACTCTCATAAATTCAAACTGTAAACTGGATCGTCCACCCTGCAGGTCGCACTGTCCAACTTCTCGGGCCAAAAATTGTGTCCATAGAAAACCCATCCATTACTAAAATCAAACAAAGAGGTCGCTGGGTCGCAAGTGGGGCTACACATGACAGGAAATCGGTAAACATGTGGCATAGGGTCGCAGGAGAGAGAAGGGAGTCAACTGTAATCCCCACTTTTCTTGACCACACAAATGACAGCATTGATCTTGCCTTGAAACAATAGCCATTTTTTCCTTTCCTAGTTGGTCACCGCTCACTCCGTTTTATTCGCATCCAAATAACATGGCCTGCAACGAGTGCTGGAGAAATAAGGAGGGAGAGTGTTACCCTTGTATTTTTTCAAAACAAAAACAAGAGACGCCGAACCTTTAGAAAAACAAGCGGCTCGGTGGTATCCTTTCTCTCTTACTGGTAACCATGGCTGAAAGATGACAACGTCGACGTTTGCGAGATCCTGTTCCTGAGATCCCTCAAACCCAGTTTCGCTGCGCTTGTTTTACCGACGATGGTGTCAGAGAGATATCATACCTCGTGTCCCATGTGCCTCGATGAACAACAACAGCCCCCTCCCCCCGTTGCTGTGGTCCCTTCTGCTCAGCCACGCCTCAACTGTGGAATAGTGATTGAACGGCTGAGGCAACTACTCAATTTCCCTGACTTGGGACGACAACTTGATCAAGTAAGAGCCATTATTCTTACTGTCTAAGCACGTAGGAGTAAGAAAAAACAATTTTTAATTTGTTTTCTCGTCTGTCGTCGTGTCTCGTCGCCACCATCGTCATTTAATGATTCACCTTATGACTTTGTTCGTAGATGCATGGGTCATTCCTACTTTTCGAGTCGACGTTGTTCACACAGAATTGCACCCTAACTAAATGCAATCCATAGAATTGTCAACCTCCTGGAACCTTGGAACCGTTCTTGTTTGCAACGAGCACTGGAAACGATCGGGCCCCTTCCTACGATTGGTTTGTTTTCTAGCCATAAGGCAAAAGGAGAACTCTGAGGATCCATTCACGGCCCTCTTCTTTCAGGTCACTCTTGACTCTTAGACTGATTATAAGGCGAAAGAATGAAAATTCAAATTTCAGTTTCAAAGTATTTTTTTCCACACACTTTTTTTCAGCTACGTTTTCAGATGTCCTACAATGAACTTCTTTTTCGTTCGTCAACGCATCAAATCGGTTTAACAGAATTTTTTGACTGTTAACAAATCCATCTTTTGTTTGGCTGAGCTGTGCAATCACGGGTGATTTTTTCTTTTATCAAAGTACCCTTTTCGTCCACCACCCCTTCAAGACTCGTTGTTACTCTCCCTGAAAACCGCGAGCTAACTGAACAAGAACGATGTCTTCTTAGCAAGGATTTTTCGTGTATCCCAACTAGAGCCCACAATGACGAGTACACAGCAAAAGCAGACTGCGAAAAGTTTTTCTGCTGTCTCCGTCTGAAGGCGTATTTTAGTTCGGACCCATCAAACGCCACAGCACCAAGTCCACCATCAAATCAGTGTGAGGACCCTTCCAAGACCCTAAAACACTCACCTTCAACTGGACACCGCCTCCTGGAAAATTTGCAGCATTTGACTATTACATCTCTACCCTGCGAGCAGAGGCCCTTCGATCTTCCTAGATAAGTCGGGAAGAGGAAGGGACCTCTTCCAGCCGCCGCGACTTTCTTTGATTTGCCGCTCATCCACCGAAACGGATGAGTCAGTCCGGTTTGAAACCTGTTTTTCCCGTTTTTGCTCAGTGCGCATGTGTCTTGTTAGAAATTGCTGACTAAATACGCGCCCACGGTACGTTCGGTAAGCTCGTGAAGTTCACAGCAGCGGACGTTTCTCTTTCGAAAGATGTCTTCGATAAAGCCGTGAAAAGTGCACTGGGAAGAGTGAATACTCATGGAATAAGCACTCTCACACAACACCAGTCGAAGGCCTTGCTTTATTTTCTGTGTGGTAAAGATTCTTTTGTCTGTTTGCCAACCGGCCATGGCAAATCGCTAATTTACTAACCGGAACAAAAGAATCCGGGTTGCGGTTGCTTTCGGACCAAAAAATTTTACTTTTGGATTGAGCGGGAATCGATGCGAAGGGCTACGCGAATGAGCACTTTAACGCTTATTTTTATGGCGAAATGACATTTATCTTGGTCAACGGCGACACAAGCAAACGGCAGGAGAAACAATTATTTGCCGACTGGCGGCCGGTAATTTTGAAGACGAAACGGTCTCAGTACAAAATATAATTTACCGCATGACGGCTGAGAAGTTACCCTGCGAGCAGAGGCCCTTCGATCTTCCTAGATAAGTCGGGAAGAGGAAGGGACCTCTGCCAGCCGCCCGCGACTTTCTTTGATTTGCCGCTCATCCACCGAAACGGATGAGTCAGTCCGGTTTGAAACCTGATGTTCCCGTTTTTGCTCAGTGCGCATGTGCCTTGTTAGAAATTGCTGACTAAATACGCGCCCACGGTACGTTCGGTGAGCTCGTGAAGTTCACAGCAGCGGACGTTTCTCGTTCGAAAGATGTCTTCGATAAAGCCGTGAAAACTGCACTGGGAAGAGTGAATACTCATGGAATAAGCAATCTCACACAACACCAGTCGAAGGCCTTGCTTTATTTTCTGTGTGGTAAAGATTCTTTTGTCTGTTTGCTAACCGGCCATGGCAAATCGCTAATTTACTAACTGGAACAAAAGAATCTGGGTTGCAGTTGCTTTCGGACCAAAAAATTTTACTTTTGGATTGAGCGGGAATCGATGCGAAGGGCTACGGGAATGAGCACTTTAACGCTTATTTTTATGGCGAAATGACATTTATCTTGGTCAACGGCGACACAAGCAAACGGCAGGAGAAACAATTATTTGCCGACGGGCGGCCGGTAATTTTGAAGACGAAACGGTCTCAGTACAAAATATAATTTACCGCATGACGGCCGAGAAGTTTAAATACGAAACAAACTCGACACAAATGCGTTTTGTTGAATGAAAGCCGAGAATTCTGAGGACGAAAGAGTCTCAACACGAAAATACTTCTGAATGACAGGGACAAAAAGAGGGACAAAACAAAATAAATATCTCGAAGACCAGGTGGTGTGCGTGCTACGACCGCAATGCACGCTGGTATTTGTTTCGGTTTCGCATCATTTGCTCATGGCGGCCATCGCATGAGGATCTCTTGTGAACGCCAAAATTACTTCTTTCCGTTCAAAATGTCGCAGCTTTTGTGATTTTTGCGATGGATATCCTAGTTTTGACATGTTGTCGATCTTAGGAATCAAAGATTTCCTCAGACTTCAGTGCGTGGAGTTTAAAATATCGGTTTTCTGTTTCGCGACGCCTCGACGGGACTTGCATGCATTTAAGCCCGAGGTAAGAATCATGATTGTAAACATAAATATTTAGATAAGAAACCTATATTTAAACACGATGTAGGATGTAAGCTTAAATTTAATGATGTAATGTTCGCAAGAGGGCTGCCCTTTAGCTTCATTAACCACTACGAATAAGTACATCGTATCTTGAATTGAAACAAGGGAAACATATTTTTCACATGTTGATGTTATGGTACGTGTCCTGATTTATTTTGTATTACTTAGACTAAGCATTAAAGCTAGCAATCTTCTTAATTGCTTAGCTTTTGTTTCTAATTTCTAATTCTTGATTTCGCAAAGTATTCGAGGAATTATATCTTTCAAAAGTTATATTTTTTTCTCTCATAATGACAGTATCTAGCAACATCGAAGAAAGTTCTGGTTTTACGACACTTCAAATGTTCAACAAAGATACTTCCTGCAACAAACTACGATTTCAGTTTACAGTTATTTAGTTAGATTTATAAAAAAATGCTGTGTTCTTGTAAATTAGTTTGATATCATTGTTCGGGTTTGATTTTGATCCAAAAACATATCACTAAGGCAAATTAAAAATATTTGTCTACTGGGGTGAAGTAAATCAGTGGTAGTCTAAACAACAAATCTATCAGCTGAGTTTTATTTATTAGCACTTTTAATCTGGCTACATACCTTGCAATGTAGGCTTGATTACCAGCTGCCATTAGGGAAATAAGCTCCTCTGGATCTGGTTCAAAGGATGACTGGGGGTGTTTTGTGTTATCGAGCAAGACACTTATAATCTCACAAGTGACTCTCTCAGCTATACTAGGGCAACCTAATGTAATGCAAGGGGTAATCAGTGATGGACTAGCTTCCAGGGCTGCTAAGCTGCAATGTTGTAGGCCAAGTGCAGTGTTTTTTTCACAATTTTAAATAATTGCTGGATGCTTAAAATTGTTGAAGGTATTTGTCTACCATGCTGTCAACCAATGTTTATGTCTGACCTAGCCAGTGTAATTTTGAACCAACCACAGTTATTTGCAAAACAGCTCGTACTTTAACTTTTGTGAAAATCGCACTGGAAGCCCTCCTCCTGCTACTGTTGTGTGTATACAGACTGTGATAGTTTACTTCGCTTTATTACTGCTACTTCACTTATTACAGAACTGGTTTATAATCAAGTTATTTTTTGTTCTTTATTCAGAGATATTACACTGCAACAGCAGCTGAATATAAAATGCACAGGTCTGGAGGATAACTTTGGAGACAGAATTTTTTTTCTCCAAGGGAAGCTTCGTAATCAAGAATAAACCAACTAGATAAAGCAACACATCAAGTGACAACCTATTCAGATACATTTAAATATCTTTCCTTAAGGTTGCTGAATTTGTATAAATAAAACATTGTGAAAGAAACACTACATGTATGTCATTTCATAACAATAATAATATTTCCATAGTGTCTTGATAATTTGAGGGCAGCATGGTTGACTAATGGTTAGTGCGCTGGACTCTGAAATTGAGCAGTCTGGGTTCAAACCATGGCCAGGGTAATTGGGGTAATTGGGTTGTGTTCTTAGACAAGACACTTTACTCTCATAGTGCCTCTCTCCACCCAGATGTGTAAATGGGTACTGGCAAGTTTACTGCTGTGGGGTAACCCTGCGATAGACTAACATCCCATCCAGGGAGAGGGGGGGGGAGAGAATACTCCTAGTCTCTTCAAGCTATTGAAACTGGTATAAGCTCCCGCCTGATAGGACACTAGGCTGGAATACAGACTTGAAAAGTTGACATCAAATGAGTAGGAGGCAGGTCTTATTTTTACCAAGCTCGACAAATTAAATGAAATACTTTTGGTCAAACAGCTTGAAGCCTGTGTCAGAGACAAACTAAACACCAGGGTTTTGCTCTTCAGTGATGCAGGCTAACCATTTGCAAAATAATGAATAAAACCCATTTGAACCTCATTACCACCATTTTCACTACTACGCGACTTTTCTTTTCAAAACACCTCTGAGCACTTTGCAATACGCTTCCGTCAATCATACCTTATATGGGAAGTGTGTGATGTTACCGCAATCGAATTGAGCTCGAAAGAATAAGGATGGCGCCAAATTATCCCGTAAATTTGCGCTGGCGAGTCATATATTGACTAGAAAGAGGCTTTAGAGTCGTTGATGTTGCATGAATACTTCACGTTTGGTAGATATTTGTAAAGAAATTTCGACATTTCTTCAGAATTAAATACCCGCTCGGTGGATTATCCTATGCGGCGGATGGTAAGCGTGCGTTTAAACTCGCGAATAAGCTAAACCAAAGTGTGAAGTAATAATTCTAGCTTTTCTGACCTGAAAATTGCACACGACATGTTATTCACCACGAGTATAAATCTGGCAATATCCCGAAGTGTACGAGGACGAAATTCAGGAGTGGATAGAGTATGCAACGGGAAAACGAATCATGATCGGCGTGCGATCAACCGATTCGTGAAGAAAGTGGGTTTTACAAGAAGAAAGGTACGTATGACTAGCTGCATTTTTTTGGAAGGAACACTGCTAATTCTAATCACCTATCACCTCCGGAATGAATTGAAAAAACAAAATAAAGCATAAGCTAATAATGCGCTTGTAACGTTTGTTGTTCTACGTTTTGAGAATGTAAACATATAACGCTGTGACTTGATAGGGAAATTGTTATTTCTACAAGCGGGAACGGGGGGAATCGAGGAAAATATTTAAGCTTACTTTCAAGTTTACTTCTTCGTTATAACTCAAGACGATTGCCAAAGAACGTGATGAGGGAAACAGGACGATGTATTGTCGTAGGATCGCTGAATTTCACCGAGAACAGTTGCTATTTATAGATGAATCTGAGAAGTTCTGATTCATCTATATAAATAGCAACTGTTCTCGGTGAAATTTAGCGATGACCCACGACGATACATCGCCCTATTTCGCTTATCACGTTCTTTGGTAATCACAGTGAGCTATAACGAAGAAGTTAACATGAGACTGTGCTAAAATATTTTCCTTGATATTTCCCCGTTCCCGCTTTAATTTTATAAATAACGATTTTTCAGATTTTTCTTGCCAGCATGTCACGGCGTTAACATTCACGTAGAACAATAAACATTATACAGCGCTTATGCTTTGTTTTTCATTCCATTCCTCGGGTGATCCATTCCTTGGGTGATAGGTGACTAGAACTGGCATCGTTTCTTGCAAAAACAATCCAACAAGTCCTACGTACGTTTCTTCAGCTTTCTCCTTGTCAAACCCATTTTCTTCACGAATCGGTTGATCGCACGCCGATCATGATTCGTTTTCCCGTTGCATACTCTATCCACTCCTGAATTTCGTCCTCGTACACTTCGGGATATTGCCAGATTTATACTCGTGGTGAATAACATGTCGTATGCTATTTTCAGGTCAGAAAAGCTAGAATTTTTACTTCACACTTCGGTTTAACTTATTCACGAGATTAAACGCAAGCTTACCATCCACCGCCTAGGATAATCCACCGAGCGGGTATTTAATTCTGAAGAAATGTCGAAATTTCTTTACAAATATCTACCAAACGTGAAGTATTCTTGCAACATCAACGACTCTAAAGCCTCTTACTAGTCAATATATGACTCGCCAGTGCAAATTTACGGGATAATTTGGCGCTATCTTTATTCCTTCGAGCTCAATTCAATTGCGGTAACATCACGCACTTTCCATATAAGGTATGATTGACGGAAGCGTATTGCAAAGTGCTCAGAGGTGTTTTGAAAAGAAAAGTCGCGTAGTAGTGAAAATGGTGGTAAGTTTTGAACCATTTATTGAACTTCTCACCTTTCCACAACAGGCGATTTGCTGTGCATGAAGTCTCCACTAATGAGTTGTTGTGGAATCACTTTTTAGTTACAACAGATGCAATAAAACATTTCAAAGTGACCTTCAGTGCATGGGTAATCAAAATGATAGTATGAAGCTCTAATGATGCCAATTATGGACATCAGTAAACTCATTTATCATGCTAGAGCCTGGAACAGGCTATATAGGCCCACTCGGGTAGAAGCAATTCATGCAGCAGAAACAGCAGTTTGTTATCTTCCCAGTCCCCTAAATAAACTGGAAAAGACTGAAAAGTTATTTTGGGTGTTCTAAAGGTACTATAATTCAACTGTGACATGAGAATCAGTACAGTACAAACAAATAATTCGCTGGCTTCTTCAGTAAACCAGTGCTCTTTTGACGTCCATCGTGATCATCTACGGGAACTTATTCTTCTAAATTGGATTCTCCTAGTCCCAAAGAACACATAATTAAATCATTTTGAAGGAAACTATATAACTCCCAAAAACAGTGGAAGATCTGGAATGAAAGCGCTTAACTCGACGCATGAAACTTCAAAAGTACAGACGGTTAACACTCAAAAAAAGGGACATTTTCGTTTAGTCGAAACGGCGTAGATCGACTGGTGCGTACTGGTGCATTATGTTTCCCATATTGGAAAATTTCTAAGCTTTTGATTTATTATAATTTTACGCCAAGCACCACTAGCTGAAAGCCGTGTTAGACAAAAACTTCCGACCTACTAGACGAAGAGAAAAATCGGCCATTTTACCTTGTTCGAGAAATGTCAAAATTTACCATGATAAGCTCTAAATGTAAGAACTTCGACGCCAAAACCTTACTTTACTATTCCCGAACTTTCCAAATCTAATGTTGTAGCAGAAAAAAGGCCAGCGAAAGTTGTGCAAACGATGATCAAACTCACCCGAAAAACCGCTCGCATCACAACAAAATTCCGCTATGTTGGAAATTCATCAAAATAATGCATTGCGGTCTTAGTGCGCACACCACCTGCTCGAAGACCAAGATTTCTATGCGAGCTTTCCGTGACTCGCTAATTGGAAATCACTGGACTGTAACAACATGTTGACAGTCGACAAATCGCAGTTTCTTGATCTGCAAAAATATTTCGAGGCTGACAAGTTTTCAAACTGTGACATAAATTCGAACAGAATTATTCTCAGCCTTACGGTTTAATTAAAGCTTTCCTCAAATCTCTCGTGTTTAATACGACCGAAGTCAGAATGGTTTGTTGTGGACGCGGCTGTCATTCAGTAAACATGTCAATTGAAGCGAGGCCGACAAGGCTCGGTTACATTTGAATTTAGCGCATGCTCAACAGGGAAAGTCGCGACGGCTGGCAGAGGTCCCTTCCTCTTCCCGACTTATCTAGGAGGATCGAAGGGCCTCTGCTCGCAGGGTATTACATCTCCAAATGTCGCTGCGAAATCAAGATGTTCGACTTCAAACAGCGGGTCTCTAAAACAAACCTATCCCACTAGAAAAAGAAGCCCTTTTCTCTCTACGACAACGCAAAGACGTTGTAGTCAAACCGGCCGACAAAGGCGGTGCTGCTGTAGTACAGGCACGTGACCTTTACATCCAGGAAGCTGAAAGACAATTGTCAGACTCAGCCTATTATCAAAAGCTAGATTGTAGTGGGGCGGATATGTGCAGATTTTGCCCTGAATTGTTCATTTTGCGTTCAAAGCACCAAATTCTCAGAAATGATAGAATTTTTTATAGTTGTAAATACTTGATATACTGCCATCGCAAAATTTTCTACATAACTGAGTTTTTGAACTTTTTCCAAAATGGTCGCCATCTTGACCGGAAGTGGAATTTGGTATTACCGGAAGTGTCCTTTTTTCTACTTAAATTAATTCTGATGTTGGATAAAACGAGTCCTTGCCTATTTTCAACAATTTCCGCTTGGAAAATAATGCATTACTATGACTATTTGGTCAATTGGAAGCATTTTCTTCTAAGCCGGATATGAAATTATCCTTAAACTGGAAGAAATATTGATGCTGAGAAGTAACCAAAAATAAAGATATTGTTTCTGACCTATGATGTTGTTTCGTTTTTAGTATGTACACAATAATTGGAAGAAATTTGTATAATACCCAGAATGCTTCTGTGTATTACCCAGAATGCTCTATAATTTGCACATCAGATCCGCCATCTTTGTTCAGATCGCCATGTGTATGACTGCTAACGCAAACCGTAAGTCTCCACCCAACCAGTGTATTGTTTTAAGAAGACAAACTTGATAGAATAAAATATAAACTTTAAGGAATTTATATAACATACAGACATTTCAGTGAAACTTAAGAAAAAAGGGTGACGGGCCGGCGCGGCTCCCACGCGCGTGTTTTAGCCTTTTGAAATGGCTTAAAAATTTAAGCCAGAAGTTGTAACTGCAGTTTTGATTTGTGATTCTCTTTTTAGTGTCTAAAAGAGTACCAGGCCTGCGCGCCTCCTGCGCGCCTGGTTTAGCCTTTCTAGAGTTTGGAATTGTTCTCACGAGTATATTTTTGACAGAACGCTCTCTTTTGTACGATATTAGGGGCAGTTAGTTGAAAAGGTCGTTTAGCAACAGGAATTCGTTAAAACTCTTACGCGCTTTCACTACAGAGAGATCGATCGTTTGAGAATTCAAATCAAACAAGGCAAGAGGCCAATAGCTCCTAGAGAGAACACAAGCACTGTTGTAAATAAGAAACCACATTTCAATAAGTTAACGCACTCGGCGCCTAGTGAAAACATTGTAACGCTTGAGCGTGTACATAAGGTAGCCGAAAGCATCAACAAGAAAATTTCCGAGTTCGGCGAAATGATGTCAAAACTAGTTTTCTGAGTCCCAATACGAATACGGGTCCACTAAGAAACCATCCAAAGCAAACTCAATTAAAGGAAAATCAAAAAAGCCAACAAAAATCAATTCACTTAAAGAAAAGACAAAAACGCCGCCCAAGGTCAGCTCAACAAAAAGGCGAAAAGAAGGTAGAAAAACCAAACAAAAGAATTTAAAAACGCCTTTAGAGGCAAACAAAAAACACATGAAAAACCTCTCGGATAAAAAGCTTACAAATGACCAGATTAACTTACTAGCGAAAGGGCTAAAATACATTCCCACTCCCGTGACAAACGAGATGCAAACCAAAACGAGATGCGTGACGTCGATCATTTCGCGAGAAGAAGGTGTCTCCAATACATTTTTCACGGGGAAAACACAAAACCTCATCCTTTCCACGTTAAATCTACATGCAAAACACAAGTACAACCATCCGTAGCCCTTGAAAGCTATTTAAAAGAGGTCAAAATTAAACTGGCAGAACTAGAACTCAAAAATCTAAAGGACAATCTTAATCCCGCTGAACACGAGAAACTTAACACCCTAAAGCGTGACACCAACATTAACCTTAAAAAGGCTGACAAAGGAACTACATCTGTAGTTCTAAACATTGAGGGCAAAATTAAAGAAGGTCAAACACAGCTAGATAACAGGGAACACTACAGACCTCTTGTGAATCCTTTGGTTTTCAACAGCTTATTAGCGGACTCTATCTTGGAAACCACATAGATGTAATGACCAAATATGGCTTTGTCAAACACCACAACCGCCTCATATTCCAATATTCTACACCCTAACAAAGATACACAAACCGACCCCAGTCGGGAGACCTATTATTCATTCGTTGATAAACTCCTTCACCCTATGGCACAACAACAAAAGTCATATCTAAAAGATACAACTCACTTCATCAATTTCTTAGAGAAAACGAAGGTACCAGAAAACACAATCCCTGTTTCAATGGACGTTATGAGCTTATGTACAAATATACCACAAGAGGAACTTAGAGTAAACATAAAAAAACGAACCTCCTATCCCTACACGACTACTGCAAAGGGCACTCAAACTTATCCTAGCGGAGAACTCCTTCCAGTTTACTGGAAAAACTACGTACAAATATATGGGACTGCCACTGGCACCAAAATGGCAGTTGCTTTCGCCAATATTTTCATGGCTAAGGTAACCAGAGAAGAGATCACACAGTTCATTGAACAAGCTAACAAACAACATCAAACTATCAAGTCTACAGCTAAAGTATTCAAAACAGAAACAAACTTTTTGGACACTACTGTTTACAAACGTGAAGGATTTAGAAATGAGTTGGTGCTAGATGTACGCACCCATTTTAAGCCCACTGAGACATTTCAGTGCACCCATTTTTCAACCTGTCATCCACCAGGAGTGAAAAGAGGCTTCATCAAAGGAGAGGTTCTAAGACTACTCAGAACTAACTCTTCTAAAACATTCTTTGAAGAGAGCGTCACAAACTTCAAAACACATCTTCTTGAGACTGAGAGGATGCCCAGAAAACTTTATTCAAACAACCCTCTCACAAGTTACTTTTGAAGACAGGAATCAAGCCCTCCGACAAAAACAAAAACAAGAAAAGAAAATCTTGCCCTCTGTAACGCAATAACACCCAGCAGTGCCTAACTTAAAACCAATACTCATGAACAGCTGGCATTTCATAACACAGCAACCGTTGCTAAACGACATTTTTAAGGAACCTCCCCTCAAAGATATACTCGTGAGGGCAAAACTCTAGAAAGGCTAAAACACGCGCGCAGGAGGCGCGCAGGCCTGTTACTCTTTTAGACAATAAAAAGAGAATCACAAATCAAAACTGCAGTTACAACTTCTGCCTTAAATTTTTAAGCTATTTTAAAGGGCTAAGACACGCGCTTGGGAACCCCGCAGGCCCGTCACCCTTTTAAACTTTGCTAAAAAAACGTGACCTGTTGAAAAATTTTGGTTCAGACATAACCAGCAGTCAATTGCATTTGAATGTATAAGATGTATCTGTAACTCAAACATATTATAAAAGTCGTTTTTAAGAGCAGGATAGCCAAACAGGATGTAATTATGATGAAAGAGGCAATATAATTATTGTAAAATGGAAAATAAAGAGGCTTTCTAGACAGATAAAGGTTATTTTACGATTTATACACCACTTCCGGTTTAAACTAACGGCCCTTTTGAATATTTTATGTATTTGTATCAGACTTGTGTTCTGTGGCTCCAAATTACAGCAAAATTGTTTATATACTAAAACTAGATTCCTCTGCCTGCTTCAGGACCGTTTTCAAAGCAAACAACTAACTATTAAGGCTTTTCTATTAAGTTGCAATTCCACTTCCGGTTCAAGATGGCGGCCATTTGGAAACACCCTCTTAACTCAGCTCACGTCAAATTTTCGCAGTGGCACTATATCAGATATCCATCGACACGTTAAAAACTATCTATCCACCAAATTTTGTGCTTTTAACGGAAAGTGAACAATTCCAGCACATATCCGCCCCACTATCGTGATCTTACCATGGACCGTAATAAGAAAGTTGCTGAGGTCGTCCATGACGCCATTTCTAAACTGGAACTTCCACCATCAACCACCAATTTAATTGTTGACCACCTCCGTGCTTCAAAATTCTACCTCCTTCCCAAGATTCATAAACCAGGGAACCCGGGCAGGCCTATAGTATCAGCTTGTAACTTTGCTACTGAACTCCTAGCCACTTATCTCGATATGATCACCAAGCCTCTTGTAGAAAACCTACCGAGCTACGTCAAAGACACTAATCACATGCTTGACATTGTCGAATCTTTTCGTTTCTCCGGCACCCACAATTATGTGTTCAACATGGACATCAAGTCATGTTTCGACACAGCATGGAAGGAAGCATGGAAGCAAGTGAAATGAACACTGACTTGCAAGTGAAATGAACACTGACTTTGCATTTCTCTGATAGTTACTTTTTAGCGCGCGTGCGTGTCGTAGATTCATTTTTGACTTTCAAAATTAACCGACGCGCGTTGTTGCTTAACGCCATTATTTCTCACTGAAGAAGAGATTTTTCCCATTTTCTACTTCAAGCGCAGAGACACATTTAAAGTTACATCAAGAATATCTCGATTTACATGCGCTACACAGTTTTTATGCATTTTTCCGTTTAAAGTACTTTCTTTGCAACTGTGACTTTAACATTAAGAATGCCACCTCCAAGTAACTTCATGAGAAATTTAAAGAGAGAACTCAACAGCAAAGTCAGCCACTACCATGAGATATCTAAAAAGGGGGCCCCTTCACCTGGCAGACAAAATATTTGACAAAACACGGTTTTCCAGCCACATTGGTTGCCTAAGGAGATGCCTACGCCACGGGCTAATACCTAATAGATTTCACATCAATTTTCGCGACATCGAACCTTTGACAAGGAAACTCTACTCAATACAAGAGGCAAGTAGATATTGTTAGAAAGCACTTCTTTCGTTGCCTTATGCGTGCAACCATCGTATCCATGCAACATAGATGTCAATCATTAACTATCGCTATTGATGATATCAGCAACGAACTGAGATCCACATGTAATGGCCCAGACTATCACTGAAAACTTTGAGCTAACTGAACAAGACCGATGTCTTCTTAGGAAGGGTCTTTCGCGTATCCCAACTAGAGCCCACGATGACGAATACACAGAAAAGCAGACTGCGGAAAGTTTTTCCGTCGTCTCCGTCTGAAGGCGCATTTTAGTTGGGACCCAGCAAACGCCAGACCCCCAAGTCAACCATCAAATAAGTGTGAGGACCCTTTTAAGACCATAAAACATTCACTTTCCAACTGGACACCACCTCGACTACAAGATGCTCGGTTACAATTAGCGGGTTACTAAAACAAACCTATCCCCACTAGCAAAAGAAGCCCATTTCTCTTTACGACAACGCAAAGACGTTGTAGCCAAACCAGCAGAGAAAGGGAGTGCTGTTGTAGTATAGGCTCGTGACCTTTACATCCAGGAAGCTGAAAGGCAATTGTCAGACTTAGCTTTTTATCAAAGCTAGATCGTGATCTTACCCTTGACCATAATAAGAAAGTTGCTGAGGTTGTCCATGACGCCATTTCTAAACGCGAGCTTCCACGAGCAACCACCAATTTAATTTTTGACCACCCCCGTACTTCAAAATTCTACCTCCTTCCCAAGATTCATAAATCAGGGATCCTGGGCAGACCTATAGTATCAGCCTGTAACTGTCCTACTGAACTCCTGGCCACTTCCCTCGATATGATTACCAAGCCTCTTGTAGAAAACCTACCCCGCTACGTCAAAGACACTAATCACATGCTTGATATTGTGGAATCTTTTCGTTTCTCCGGCACTTCCAATTATGTGTTTGCTATGGACATCAGGTCATTGTATATCATCATACCCAATAACGATGGCTTACTAGCACACACACTTAATCAACAAACGTACTTAGCTCAAACCACCTACCCATTCCTTGGTCTGCCTTGCCGACCTCGTCCTTACCCTTAATACCTTCTCCTTCAATGGCGAGTATTACCAACAAACTGGAGGCGTGGCGATGGGAAGCTGTTTCGGTCCGAACTATGCGTGTTTATTCGTTGGCCACATTGAAGAGCAGATTTTCCAGCAGTACAAAGGAAAAACATCTGACCTCTACAAGCGCTACATTGACGAATAGTGGGTGCAGCGTGGGGCACCAGAGACGACTTCCTAAATAATTTTCATCCAAGCCTGAAATTCACTTGGGCCATCTCAGACGACAAGCTTTCCTTCCTGGATCTCTATTTGACTCCATCCTCTAACCGCCTAATCACTACTTCTTACTATAAAGAGACAGACTCTCACTCTTATCTCAGTTACTCATCCTCACACCCAGTTGGTTGCAACAACTCAATTCCTTATAGCCAATATAATTTCTCTTTCTGAGAAGGATCTGCAGTGAAGAAGAAGACTTCACAACTAGAAGTGAAGAAATGACTTCATTTTTCATACGTCTAAGGATTTTTCCCATTTTTTACTTCAAGCGCAGAGATACTAATTTACATTGGCATCAAGAATATCTCTTTTACATTGGACGAGTGGATCTCACGGCTTACCAAATTTCCTAACTTTCCTCATAGATCATTAAATCTTTTGCCTCTTGGGGTATGCGTCATCTTTTGGCCAAGATCTTTTAGGGCTTCCTTTCATCTGCACATGGACATCCCTGTGAGCATCCTGTGTAAGGATAACCAAGACACCAGGACCCAACAAGAAGTGTTACGCATTCTTTATCTCTTCTAGCTACATCACGTCTTTAATCCCCACATTTCATGTTAGGACATGGCTAGGACATTGACTTACAAGATTTTAGTCTCCTGATTAGTCTAATAAGGGAGACACAACAAATGAACTTCATAGATGGTGGAGCATGCATACGCTGGCGCTCTGTATGTAGGTTGCTAAGGTGATTTTTGATTGAGAGCCGTTAAAAATTTCATTGATAGTTCATCCTTATTCAACATCAAAATGTGACGTCATTTGCGAATTTTTAGTTCCGGTATCACGTCAACAACCTCCTTCACCAATGACATCCCTTCCCTGTGTCACGTGGTATCTTGCGTCGCCAATCATAACTCGCGCATCAAAGTAAGGGTAGCGCACATAGGAGAAAGTACCTTACTACTAGCGAGAATCGCTTGTCAGACGCATGACCACACCTGAATTTTCTTGTTTGTTTTGACTTTGATTTCAAAAGACATAGTGGCAGGACGAGTGTGTTTTCCTTGGAGAATTTGGATAACGGGTAGGAGAACAATCACCGTGTTTCAAAGAAGTCGTCCTCTAGTGGACTTGTCTGCTTGGTACTTTAAGACGCACACTAGCCAAGGGAGCTTACACGGCCGGACCTTAACCGGGTTTCTCTAGCATAGAGCAACTCAGAGTATTGCTAGTTATCCCTGGATGGGATGCTAGTCCATCACAGGGTTACCCCTACCAGTGTGTCGCTGGTGGCCATTTCACACACCTGCATAAAGAGAGACAATGTGGGTTAACTTCCTTGTTTAAGGAAAGAACACGAATTCATAGACTGGCTCGAACAGACAAGAACTCCAACACATTAACCACTACACCACCGCACCCCCAGGACTTGACTGCTAGCTAACAGTTAAAGACTAGAGCGTTGACGCTCACTATCTACCACTTCTTATGCCCAAATATGGTCATAGACTTTTCTAATGGATCAGCCTTTATGTACACACTACACGGGAGGTGCCTGCGGTGTGTATCTTTTGACTGAGAAACTTGGTATACAAGTACAAGTAGTCATAGGTCCTGCAAAAATCCTGTACCCCTTTCGATTACTGAACCTACTTAAATCATGGAGACCCACTCTGAAACTTTATGCCATCTTGGCTGGAGTAAACTACCCTTTGACTGGTGTCCCCTAAATTGTCTTTATACTGCTATACCGCAAAGTTAAAGAAAAAACAAAAGAATAGAAAAAGGGAAAGGAGGACCCCCTCTTTTGTACCCTTTCCGAAGAAACCAAGTAACATGAGTCGACTGTATAAAAAGAGGTGCTTTGGCTCTCTGGGTCTTTTTTCTCAGTGACCTGAGCCAGATAAAAGATCAGGCAGAGGAAGCAGATCTTAGTAGTGTGTCACGTAAGACGTACTCTCTTTGCTACTAGAACAAGAAGAGGATGACTCTTGATGATAAGAGCACCTTTTTTATACAGCGGTAGCTGTATTGATCCTAATGCAGAGTAAGCGTTCGAAGTTGACCTTCAGCCTGATGTGGAACGGGATTTAAACACAATTGCGTCAAACGGGCAATTTTGTCCAGTAACTACCGACAAAGGATGCAATGAGCCATCAATCGTGTGTTGGACACTCGCATAGCTGACGAGGACCAGCGGTATTTCACCCTTGACTTTTCTATAATTTCTAAGGAGGGGCATTGCGGGCGGGGGAGTGGCTTTGTGGTGGGTTGTGCGAGAGTGAGCTCCTACAACGTTTGGCTGATGCTTTGAAAGGGAGGGAGCAATTTGAAGTTGTCAACTCTCCATCGCACAAATTAAAACCGGGGCAACAGAGTCCTTGAAATAAAACAAAAAAGATCCCGAGTGTGGTACTGAACCCCTGGTGATTACCAGAGGTGTATTTGCAAACAACGAGTAAGAGATTTATTATCCAACTCAACTGTACAATATTTTGGGATTTTTGTACTCTTTTTGCGCGCCTTCTGTACAATAACTAATACAGTTGGATGGTAAACTTACTTACTTGCTTACTTACTGTCTTATTTACTTAGTTATCCTCTTTGTTCATTATGGAATAGAGGTCGTCCCCTAGAACTCGCCATCTGACCTTATGTGTCTATTCTATCAACACTACGTCAATGCCCAGACCTATCGCTGATTTCTACAACGAGCTACTAATCTTCAAGAGATCCAAGAGTAGAAGGAGGAGAAAAAGTGAAACACCAGCCAAACGTTGGAGAAGCCGCTTAACTTCAGACACTCCAGGCGAACAAAGGAAAAGAGGAAGAGGAAGAGAATGAGGACAGACCACTGCCACTTCACGTCACGGAAGCGATGCAACGTCAAGATTATAATCCCAATCTAGTGATAACTGAAAGACCTTATGCTCCAAAGCGGAACATTGTATCTGTGATTTTCTTCAGTGGTTAGACACATTGATCGAAGAGGACACTCATCAAGTAAACGTTCTTAGCCAGAATTAGGTGCTGCAGTTATTTCGTGGTCTGCAAATATCATGGTTAGAATTTTGGTATCTTGGAACACAAAAAAGTTACTTTCCTCACAAGTTGAACAAAAAGACCAGCTCGAAGCCACGTCGCCCAAAGACCGTTCAACCTTTCAAAAGTAGTACCAAGAGCAGCGAGACCAAGGCGTCGTGTTTGATTTTCAAGTAGAGTTGGTGACCTAGTGCGAATGGGAGATCAGGTTACTGAAGATAAGGTGTCCCGACATTTAAGGTGATTCCATTTAATTGCATTGCGCATCCTTTCTGCGCATCATTTTTCCCGTGATTAGCGCGCAGCGAGCGCGGACACTTTCGGAACTTGGTAGGTTTTTTATGAAAACTGAGTTGTTTAGAGAAATAAATGGTCGTTTTGTCCTAATTGAGCACGGTGACCCCCATTTTTTATTGTATAAACTCAATGAGGACAGTGTTCCCAAAGCCAAACAAAAAAGTTAGCAAAAATCTATGATCAGATTATGCACAGTTTAGAAAAATCCCTTCGAAAAAGGCCATTTAGGGTAGAGGACCGTACATCAATCTACCTTTGTCACCGTCTACTTTTTGAGTTTCCAGAAAATTTGAAGCTTTTCGGCCATGTTTTGTACAACACAGATGACTATACATATGTAGAAAGAATGTCTTGTCATTTTCGCACTGGGCACACCACTTTTTAGCATTTTCAGCAAAGTGCACGAGTTTGTACGAAACAGACGCTTTCAGCCCGATATCAGAACGTTTTGTTATTTTCGCACTGGGGGCACTACATTTTCGCGATTTTCAGCAAAGTGCACGACTTTGTACAAAACAGCCTTTTCAGCCCATGAACAGCATGTTTTGTCATTTTCCCCCCGGGGCACCACTTCTTAGCGACTTTCAGCAAAGTGCACGAGTTTATACAAACAGCGTTTTCAGCCCAAGATCAGCACGTTTTTTCATTTTCGCACTGGGCGTACAACTTTTTACTACTTTTCAGCAAAGTGCACGAGTTCGTACAAAACAGCGTTTTCAGCCCTAGATCAGAACGTTTTGTAATTTTCGCACTGGGCACAAAGCTTTTAGCGTTTTCAGCAAAGTGCACGAGTTTGTACGAACCAGACGTTTTCAGTCCGAGGACAGAACGTTTTGTCATTTTCGCACAGGGCGCACTACTTTAAAAACAGTCTGTTTAGCCCGAGATCACCACGTTTTTCCATTTTCAAACTGGGCCCGCCACTTTTTAGCGCTTTTGAGCAAAGTGCACGAGTTTGTACCACACCACTTTGTTGCATTTTCAGCACAGTGCACGGCTTTTTACGAAACAGAAGTTTTGAGCCCGAGATCAGAACGTGTTGTCATTTTCGCACTGAGCGCACTACTTTTTAGTGATTTTCAGCAAAGTGCACGAGTTTGTACAAAACAGCGTTTTCAGAAAGAGATCACCGCGTTTTGTCATTTTTTCTCTGGGTACACCACTTTTTAACGCTTTTCAGCGAAGTGCACAAGTTTGTCAAAAACAGCAAAACAGCGTTTTGAGCTCGAGAGCAGCACGTTTTGTCATTTTCTCACTGTGCGCAGCACTTATTAGCGATTTTCGGCAAAGTGCAGAAGTTTGTACAAAACAGCATTTTCAGCCCGAGATCAGCACGTTTTGTCTTTTTCACACTGGGCACACCACTTTTTAGCGTTTACAGCATAGTGCACGAGCTTGTACAAAACAGCGTTTTCAGAACAAGATCAGCACGTTTTGTCATTTTCGCACTGGGTGCAACACTTCTTGGCAATTTTCTGCAAAATGCTCGAGTTTATGCAAAACAGCGTCTTCAGCCCGAATTGAGCACGTTTTTTTCATATTTGCACTGGGCGGACCACTTTTTAGCGATTTTCAGTAAAGGGCATCAGTTTGTCCAAAACAGCGTTTTCTTACCGACATCAGCACGTTTTGTCAATTTCGCACTGGGTGCACCACTTTTTAGCAATATTTAGCAAAGTGCACGAGTTTGTCCAAAGAGCAAAACAGCGTTATAAGCCCGAGATCAGTACGTTTTATCATTTTCGTACTGTGCACACCCCTCTTTAACGATTTTCAGCAAAGTGCACAAGTTTGTACAAAACAGCGTTTTAAGCCCTAGACCAGCATGTTTTGTCATTTTCGCTCTGGGCAACACCACTTCTTAGCGGTTTCAACAAAGTGCATGAGTTTGTACAAAACAGCGTTTTCAGCCCTAGATCAGCATGTTTTGTCATTTTCGCTTTGGGCACACCACTTTTTTGCGTTTTCAGCAAAGCGCAAGAGTTTTTACAAAACAGCGTTTTCAGCCGGACATCACGTTTTAAGATTTTCCCACTGGGTGGACCACTTTTTAGCGCTTTTCAGCAAAAGCACACCAGTTTGTAGAAAACAGCATATTCAGCCCGAGATCAGGACCTTTTGTCATTTTGGCACTGGGACATCACTTTTTAGCGTTTACACCAAAGTGCACGAGCTTGTATAAAACAACGTTTTCAGAACGAGATCAGCACGTTTTGTCATTTTGGCACTGGGTGCACCACTTTTTGGCAATCTTCTGCAAAGTGCATGAGTTTGTGCAAAACAGCGTTTTCAGCCCGAGTTGAGCACGTTTTTTCATTTTCGCACTAAGCACACCACTTTTTAGTGATTTTCAACAAAGTACCTCAACTTGTCCAAAACAGCGTTATCAGCCCGAGATCAGCACGTACTGTCATTTCTGCACTGGGTGCACCACTTTTTAAGTCTTTCCAGTAGAAGTGCACGAGTTTGTACAAAAGAGCGTTTTCTGCCCGAGATCAGCACGTTTCCTCATTTTCGCACTGGGTGCAACACGTTTTAAGTTCTTTGAGCAAACTTCACGAGATTGTCCAAAACAGCGGTATAACAGCGAGATCAGCATGTTTTGACATTTTTGCACTGTACCTCAGTTTGTACAAAACAGCGTTTTCAGCCCGAGATGAGCACGCTTTTGTCATTTTTGCGTTGGGCCCACCACTTTTTAGCGGTTTTCAGCAAAGTGCATGAGTTTTTACAAAACAGCGTTTTCAACCCGAGATGAGCACGCTTTTGTCATTTTCGCATTGGGCCCACCACGTTTTAGCGATTTTAAGCAAATGGCATCAGTTTTATTCAAAACAGCGTTTTCAGCCCGAGATCAGCAGGTACTGTCATTTTTGCACTGCGTGCACCACTTTTTAACTCCTTTCAGCAAAGTGCACGAGTTTGTCCAAAGAGCAAAACAGCATTATTAGCCCGAGTTCAGCACGTTTTATCATTTTCGCACTGTGCACTCCAGTTATAAGCAATTTCCAGCAAAGTGCACGACTTTGTACACAACAGCGTTTTCATCCTTAGATCAGCATGTTTTGTCATTTCCACTCTGGGCACACCACTTCTTAGCGTTTTCAGGAAAGTACATGAGTTTGTTCAAAATAGCTTTTTCAGCCGGAGATCAGCACGTTTTAACATTTTCGCACTGGGCACACCACTTTTTGCGATTTTCAGCAAAGGGCATCAGTTTTTCCAAAACAGTTTTTTCTGCCTGAGATCAGCACGTTTCCTCATTTTCGCACTGGGCGCATTACTTTGAAGCGATTTTCAGCAAAGTGCACGAGTTTGTGCAAAACACGTTTTCAGCCCGAGATCAGCACGTACTGTCATTTTTGCACTGGGTGCACCACTTTTTCACTCTTTTCAGAAAAGTGCACGAGTTTGTCCAAAGAGCAAAACAGCGTTATTAGCCCGACATCAGCACGTTTTAACATTTTCGCACTGGGCGGACCACTTTTGAGCGATTTTCAGCAAAGGGCATCGGTTTCTCCAAAACAGCATTTTCAGCAAGAGATCAGCACGTTTCCTCATTTTCGCACTGGGCGCACCACTTTTAAGTTATTTTTAGTAAGTGCACAGGTTTGTATAAAACACCGTTTTCAGCCCAAGATCAGCACGTGTTGTCATTTTCGCGCTGGGCGCAACACTTTTTAGCTTTTTCCAGCAAAGTGCACGAGTTTTTTACAAAACAGCGTTTTAAGAACGAGATCAGCATGTTCTGTCATTTTTGCACTGGACGCAAGACTTTTTATCGTTTTCAGCAATGTGCACGAGTTTGTGCAAAACAGCATTTTCAGCCCGAGATCACCACGTTTTGTCATTTTCGCACTGGGTGCACCACTTTTTAGCGACTTTCAGCAACGTGCACGAGGTTGTGCAAACCAGCGTTTTCAGCCCAAGATCAGCACGTTTTGTCATTCTCGCACTTGGCGCACTACTTTTTAGCGACTTTTAACAACGGGCACTAGTTTGTACAAAACAGCGTTTTCAGCCTAAAACCAGTACGTTTTGTCTTTTTCGCTCTGGGTGCACCACCTTTTAGCTATTTTCAGCAAAGTGCACGAGTTTCCACAAAACAAAGTTTTCAGAACGAGATCAGCATGTTTTGCCATTTTCGCACTGGGCGTCCACTTTTTACACTTTTCAGCAAAGCGCACCAGTTTGTACAAAGCAGTGTTTTCAGCCCGAGATCAGAACGTTTTGTCATTTTCCCACTTGGCTCACTACTTCTTAGCCATTTTTAGCAAAGTGTACGAGTTTGTGCAAAACAATGTTTTCTGCCCGACATCAGCACGATTTGTCAGTTTCGCACTGGCCACACTCCTTTTTAGCGACTTTCAGCAAAGTTCACGAGTTTGTGCGAAACAGCATTTTCAGCCCGAGATCAGAATGTTTTGTCATTTTCGCACTGGGTGCACCACTTTTGAGCGACTTTTAGCAAAGTGCTCGAGTTTGTGCGAAACAGCATTTTCAGCCCGAGATCAGCATGTCTTGTCATTTTCGTACTGGGGCACTACTTTTTAGACCGTCTTCTAGAGCTCGGACTAAATGAGGTTGGCCCACAAAATTATCGGTGTGTCTTAATCGCGTGTGAAAATAACGTTCGTGCACTCCCATCGTTTCACTCAACGGGTTCATATAGGAGTGAATATCAAATTCAAAGGCTCCGGGAGTTTGAGGATGAACTTCACGTCCCCTTTTTTGAAGAAGTTGACTTTCAAAGGGCCGCTGGCATTCAAATCCATTCATGTCTTCATTGCATAACACATCTTTCCTAATTTTTTGCCCGAGAGCGTCCATTGCATTCTTCATCGTCATTTTGTCCTTCTTTTTCATCTTGGCCTTGTAGCAAACACAAGACTTTCTTGCATGATAAGCCGCTTAGACCTGCTGCGTCTTTTACTTCTCGTGGCATCGTAGTTTATTTTCACAGAACTGAAGCATGTGGCGCCTTTCATGAAAAAAACGAGAGTCACGTGTCTTTTGCCTGAGAAGCAATCAGTTTGGGGGGAAACGTTACAGGTACTGCTCCCCCTTTCCCTTTTTTCTCAGAATCCTTTACGATGGAAGGGGTATAAAAACCGAAAGCACCCTTGTCATAGGCTCAGTCACACAGTCAAGATGATGCAGAGACCGAGGAAACCTTTGCAAGATCTGAGTAGTTTCATAAACGTTTCATAAAAGATAAAAAGGGCAGAATTAGACGAGGAGTGGCAAGCGGACGTCCTCTGGTTTCGTAGTCATCTCAAGTTGGACGTAGACCAACAGAACGCCCGTCTGTTTGTCAGATTTTACTGGAGCGTTTATGGATGCGACAGGAAGGAGTTCCCGCGCGGACGCCAGAAGAAGATTCTGGGAGAGATGTTGAAGAGTGAGATCGTGCCTTACGTTTATAAGAACAAGGTGGAGCGTTTGGACCACTCGTGCAGGTCGACTTCCATGGAGAACTTTGAAGCACTCGACTATCACCTGCAAATCAAGATTGCCAAGTTTCATGGCAGTTGGCGTTTCCAGGCGATGGTCGAGTGTTACAAGAACATCAAGGAGGACCGAAAAGATAAGAATCGTTTGAATGAACATTTGACTTTTTATTGATTCGATTTGTTAGACAAGACCTGGGAGTCAAGAAAGAAAGAGACATCCTGTCCGTGTCTTACCACGCACCCTTAGCGGGTCCTAAGCGTTCCTCTTTTTTGCCTTTTTACACTATAAACGGCTTTTTTTAAAAGAATGACTTAAACGTAACGCTCATGGGAACCACATCTTCTTCAGCACAAAGTGGTTCTTGTTGAATTAAGCACGTATGTCTTCACAAGAGCTGACCGGTTTAATGTTTTTCACAATTGCATTTCTTCCATCATGACTCGCATGTCTTCTTTATCGTTAGGCAAACGAAAAGTGCGCTTGGATAGGGCTTTGATTTCTTGTTGGTGCCCGTGTAAATGTGTCGGTAACCAATCGGAGCACTGCTTTGGTGGAGAGTGGGTAATGAGACGGACGGTACAAGATTTGAGTGGGAATGTAGAACACAATTACATCTAAACGTTTGTCCAGGCCTTTTCGACTGTCTATCGAGAGGCCCTTTTAAGACGTTAGGCGTCGTTTCTCAAAGGACTCGAGCATTTTCTATAATCCTGTAATTGCTCTGCAATAATTGACGCACGTTATTAATTCCAGTTATGATTTGCACTTGCATACCAAAACACTTACCGATTTCTTCGGCTCTTGGCCCACCTGGAAGAAGAAGGAAAAGGAGGAAAACTAAACCCCCGTGAATCAACAAATTATACTGGTGGGCTAAGATCAATTCAAGAAGGACGAGGTGGTGTATTTGGGACGATTCGCTGAAGACGATCCAGCTTTCGTGGCGGACCTAATGAAAAAGGTCCCCGATTACCTTCCCAATTCTAACAACCCTGACTGCCATGAAATCCTTTCTGAATTACAACCAAGACCGCAAGACTGGTACAACTGCCTGAAGAGGCCTCCATTAGAGAAACCAATGATTACTAGTGTGGGAACAGACACATGTTGGTGATTCAACCTCACACAAACGTTTTTCACACGGGAAAAGTACTGGTACCTAAAGTGCGAATCAAAATGCGCTTGTACTTTAACAGCCCTGTGCTCCTTCTAAATGGAGTGGGACTCGCAGGCCGTCTTCAACCGGAAGACATCGAGATGCGCTTTCATCTTTGCCAACTGAGACTGTATGAAGCAGTGTACAAGATCCTATTTGCTAAGAGACACAATGAAAGAGAACTGGCATCCTACCTCTACGTAAAGTGAAAGCCGGACCTTCAACATCCAAGGCAATCAAGCGAGCGTTCAATGGGGATGTGAACCAAGACCCCTCCTGCTTTCGTAAATTTATGTTAACTTTCATTCGCCAAATGAAATACCCCTATTAAAACCTGGAACTGTCACAGACCAATGATGCCCGAAACGTATTGGGTTACTTACGTTTTGTCCAAGCTCTGGTATAAAAAACAAGGCAACATGCTCCACCGAAATCAATTGGGGCATTAAAAACACTGCTCTCTGTTATGTTTGACCATGTAGCCAAAGGATGTGCAGACAGCGACATTTTTAGACCCAGACAAACGGGAGCAATGTGCAATTGGACTATTTAGCTCGAGAAGACCTTCAATGGAGAAAGCGTTTTGTTAGCGGACCGTGGCCTCTGACCGTTTACCCTCAAAACCTGACAAAAAACAACCCTGCACTTACATTGTCAACACAACTGGGTGAGCACTGGTTGACTCTATGGACGTACCACCAAATCTGTGAAGTCATAGATAGTTACGTTAACCTTGGAAACATAAGAACAAGCAACTCCCTTGAGAGCCTGGAAGTATGTGGTGACCAATGCAAAGTCCCTGCAAGCCATCATCAGTAAGAGTTCTGGCAATTACACCTTGCTCTATTTGAAACCCAATGCCCGTACACACACGGTAGAAGAATTTTTGACCTATTTTCAGCACACCATTCTATGACAGTGATGACCAAGTCGGTCAGATGGTCAAAGAATTGATTTGTAATGAGTGATTATCCTTAACATTGTTGTTAATAAAAATAAAAGAAAACAGTCCGTGTTCTCCTTTTTGTGTAGGTGTAGAGAGTCTTAGCAAGAGGCTTTCGCTTTCACACCCTGTCCAGTATTCTATTGGTGGGTCCTTCCGCCTGTGTTAGATTTGCTTTGAAAAGATCATGGGAGACTACTACAATTCCATGCCTCTAGAGAGAGGGAGAGAGAGAGAGAGAGTTTGGTTCAACATCGCCGAGGAAAAACCACTCAACAGGCCATTCGAAAGTACAATGAACCCTATTTTCGTGAACTGATTTGGACCCTGGAAGATCGAGCACGGCAGATGATGATGGCACTTGACGTCCTCCACAAGCTTACGCAAGCGCTCATCGTTTCACCTGCAGGGTAGGCCCCATGCCCAATCGTGTCTCCCCCGCCACCATTCAAGAGAACCTGGGAAACCCAGCTCACATTGACGAAGCCTGGGATTAAGTGGAAGTGGGAGACATGACAAGATATTTGGCATCCCTCCCCTCAGCACCCACTGGGATAGGTCCAGTCGGTTTTTGAACCCCTTCCACGGGATCAAGCACCCCCTCTTCAGGTGCCTGGATCTCATCAGAAAGCTGACACAGGGGGAGTCCTTGACTTTCTTCAGGAGCCTGAACCCGCGAATCCCATATTTGGGGAGTCCATTTCTTTGACCAAGAAGAAAAAGGAGCTAGAACACTACGTTCAAAAAAGGTGTGTATCCAGGGAATGTTTCGTTAACCATTGCCAAAATAGATAGCATTCCACCAG
The DNA here is from genome assembly GCA_964017195.1 of Siderastrea radians. Taxonomy (NCBI): domain Eukaryota; kingdom Metazoa; phylum Cnidaria; class Anthozoa; order Scleractinia; family Rhizangiidae; genus Siderastrea; species Siderastrea radians. The sequence continues at coordinate 22,079,597 of OZ024888.1, read as the reverse complement.
AGAACAGTGGGTATGTGCGTGCAGATGGTGACCATAAACGAATCCTACGTTTCCACCAATCAGCAACAGTCCATTGGCTTTGGGACAACCAAACTCTTTCAAATCCACACAGGGGATGTTCAGTTTGTTCAACAGATCCTTTTCAAAGTGACCTCCTTTGTAGACCACGATATACTGTTGTCTCCTACGCCGCTGCTCATACAACGTGCTCACAAACATTTCCAAGTAAATGGGAGAGTCTGCCATTTTCCAGGAGCGAGCATGAAAGGGGAGAGCATGGACTCCAGCGTGGCATAGCTCACGATTCTCTCGTCTTTATCAGACAAACTCTCAGAAATTCAAACTGTAAACTTGATCGTCCACCCTGCAGGTCGCACTGTCCAACTTCTCGGGCCAAAATTTGTGTCCACAGAAAACCCATCCATTACTAAAATCAAACAAATAGGTCGCTGGGTCGCAAGTGGGGCTACACATGACAGGAAATCGGTAAACATGTGGCGTAGGGTCGCAAGATAGAGAAGGGAGTCAACTGTAATCCCTACTTTTCTTGACCACACAAATGACAGCATTGATCTTGCCTGGAAGGAATAGCCATTTTTTCCTTTCCTGGTTGGTCACCGCTCACTCCATTTTATTCGCATCCAAATAACATGGCCTGCAACGAGTGCTGGAAAAATAAGGAGGGAGAGGGTTACCCTTGTATTTGTTCAAAACAAAAACAAGAGACGCCGAACCTTTAGAAAAAAGAGCGACTCGGGGGTATCCTTTCACTCTTACTGGTAACCATGGCTGAAAGATGACAACGTCGACGTTTGCGAGGGCCTGTTCCTGAGATCCCTCAAACCCAGTTTCGCTGCGCTTGTTTTACCGACGATGGTGTCAGAGAGATATCATTCCTCGTGTCCCATGTGCCTCGATGAACAACAACAGCCCCCTGCCCCCGTTGCTGTGGTCCCTTCTGCTCAGCCACGCCTCAACTGTGGAGTAGTGATTGAACGGCTGAGGCAACTACTCAATTCCCCTGACTTGGGACGACAACTTGATCAAGTAAGAGCCATTATTCTTACTGTCTAAGCACGTAGGAGTAAGAAAAAACAATTTTTAATTTTTTTTAGTCGCCTATCGTCGTGTCTCGTCGCCACCATTGTCATTTAATGATTCACCTTATGACTTTGTTCGTAGATGCATGGGTCATTCCTACTTTTCGCGCCGACGTTGTTCACACAGAATTCCACCCTGACTAAATGCAATCCATAGAATTGTCAACCTCCTGGAACCATGGAACCGTTCTTGTTTGCAACGAGCACTGGAAACAATCGGGGCCCTTCCTATTATTGGTTTGTTTTCTAGCCATAAGGCAAAAGGAGAACTCTGAGGATCCATTCACGGCCGTCTTCTTTCACGTTTATAAGGCGAAAGAATGAAATTTCAAATTTCAGTTTCAAAGTATTTTTTTCCACACACTTTTTTTCAGCTACGTTTTCAGATGTCCTACAATGAACTTCTTTTTCGTTCGTCAACGCATCAAATCGGTTTAACAGAATTTTTCGACTGTTAACAAATCCATCTTTTGTTTGGCTGAGCTGTGCAATCACGGGTGATTTTTTCTTTTATCAAAGTACCCTTTTCTTCCACCACCCCTTCTGCAAGACTCGTTGTTACTCTCCCTGAAAACCGCGAGCTAACTGAAGAAGAACGATGTCTTCTTAGCAAGGATCTTTCGTGTATCCCAACTAGAGCCCACAATGACGAATACACAGCAAAAGCAGACTGCGAAAAGTTTTTCTGCTGTCTCCGTCTGAAGGCGTATTTTAGTTCGGACCCATCAAACGCCACAGCACCAAGTCAACCATCAAATCAGTGTGAGGACCCTTTCAAGACCCTAAAACATTCACCCTCCAACTGGACACCACCTCCTGGAAAATTTGCAGCATTTGACTATTACATCTCCAAATGCCGCTGCGAAATCAAAATGCTCGACTTCAAACAGCGGGTCTCTAAAACAAACCTATCCCACTAGAAAAAGAAGCCCTTTTCTCTCTACGACAACGCAAAGACGTTGTAGTCAAACCGGCCGACAAAGGCGGTGCTGCTGTAGTACGGGCACGTGACCTTTACATCCAGGAAGCTGAAAGACAATTGTCAGACTCAGCCTATTATCAAAAGCTAGATTGTAGTGGGGCGGATATGTGCAGATTTTGCCCTGAATTGTTCATTTTGCGTTCAAAGCACCAAATTCTCAGAAATGATAGAATTTTTTATAGTTGTAAATACTTGATATACTGCCATCGCAAAATTTTCTACATAAGTGAGTTTTTGAACTTTTTCCAAAATGGTCACCGTCTTGACCGGAAGTGGAATTTGGTATTACCGGAAGTGTCCTTTTTTCTATTTAAATTAATTCTGATGTTGGATAAAACGAGTCCTTGCCTATTTTCAACAATTTCCGCTTGGAAAATAATGCATTACTATGACTATTTGGTCAAATGGAAGCATTTTCTTCTATGCCGGATGTGAAATTATCGTTAAACTGGAAGAAATATTGATGCTGAGAAGTAACAAAAAATAAAGATATTGTTTCTGACCTATGATGTTGTTTCGTTTTTAGTATGTACACAATAATTGGAAGAAATTTGTATAATACCCAGAGTGCTTCTGTGTATTACCCAGAATGCTCTATAATTTGCACATCAGATCCGCCATCTTTGTTCAGATCGCCATGTGTATGACTCCTAACGCAAACCGTAAGTATCCACCCAACCAGTGTACTGTTTTAAGAAGACAAACTTGATAGAATAAAATATAAACTTTAAGGAATTTATATAACATACAGACATTTCAGTGGAACTTAGGAAAAAAGGGTGATGGGCCTGTGCAGCTCCCACGCGAGTGTCTTAGCCTTTTAAGATGGCTTAAAAATTTAAGCCAGAAGTTGTAACTGCAGTTTTGATTTGCGATTCTCTTTTTAGTGTTAAAAGAGTACCAGGCCTGCGCGCCTCCTGCGCGCCTGGTTTAGCCTTTCTAGAGTTTTGAATTGTTCTCACGAGTATATTTTTGACGGAACGCTCTCTTTTGTACGATATTAGGGGCGGTTCGTTGAAAATGTCGTTTAGCAACAGGAATTCGTTAAAACTCTTACGCGCTTTCACTACAGAGAGATCGATCGTTTGAGAATTGAAATCAAACAAGGCAAGAGGCCAATAGCTCCTAGAAAGAACTCAAGCACTGTTGTAAATAAGAAACCACATTTCAATAAGTTAACGCACTGGGCGCCTAGTGAAAACATTGTAACGCTTGACCGTGTTCATAGGGTAGCCGAAAGCATCAACAAGAAAATTTCAGAGTTCGGCGAAATGATGTCAAAACTAGATGGCATTCAGAATAAACATGTTGAACAGTATACATGTCTCTTTTCTGAGTCCCAATATGAATACGGGTCCAATAAGAAACCATCCAAAGCAAACTCGATTAAAGGAAAATCAAAAAAGCCAACAAAAATCAATTCACTTAAAGAAAAGACAAAAAACGCCACCCAAGGTCAGCCCAACAAAAAGGCGAAAAGAAGGCAGAAAAACCAAACAAAAAAATTTAAAAACGCCTTTAGAGGCAAACAAAAGACACATAAAAAACCTCTCGGATAAAAAGCTTACAAATGAGCAGATTAACTTACTGGCGAAAAGGCTAAAATACATTCCCACTCCCGTGACACACGAGATGCAAACCAAAAAACAACTCTTGCGTGACGTCGATCATTTCGCGAGAAGAATGTGTCTCCAATACATTTTTCACGGGGAAAACACAAAACTTCATCCTTTCCATGTTAAATCCACATGGAAGCCACAAGTACAACCATCCGTAGCCCTTGAAAGCTATTTAGAAAAGATCAAAATTAAACTGGCAGAACTAGAACTCAAAAATCCAAAGGACAATCTTAATCCCGCTGAACGCGAGACACTTAACACCCTAAAGCGTGACACCAACATTAACCTTAAAAAGGCTGACAAAGGAACAACAACTGTAGTTCTAAACATTGAGGACAAAATTAAAGAAGGTCAAACCCAGCTAGATAACAGGGAACACTAAAGACCTCTTGTGAATCCTTTGTACTACGTACAAATATATGGGACTGGGACTGGCACGGGCACCAAAATGGCAGTTGCTTTCGCCAATATTTTCATGGCTAAGGTAACCAGAGAAGAGATCACACAGTTCATTGAACAAGGTAACAAACAACATCAAACTATCAAGTCTACAGCTGAAGTATTCAAAACAGAAACAAACTTTTTGGACAGTACTGTTTACAAAGGTGAAGCATTTAGAAATGAGTCGGTGCTAGATGTACGCACCCATTTTAAGCCCACTGAGACATTTCAGTGCACCTATTTTTCAACCTGCCATCCACCAGGAGTGAAAAGAGGCTTCATCAAAGGAGAGGCTCTAAGACTACTCAGAACTAACTCTTCTAAAACATTCTTTGAAGAGAGCGTTACAAACTTCAAAACACATCTTTTTGAGACTGAGAGGATGCCCAGAAAACTTAATTCAAACAGCCCTCTCAGAAGTTACTTTTGAAGACAGGAATCAAGCCCTCCGACGAAAACAAAAACAAGAAAAGAAAATCTTGCCCTTTGTAACGCAATCACACCCAGCAGTGCCTAACTTAAAACCAATACTCATGAACAGCTGGCATTTCAGAACACAGCAACCGTTGCTAAACGACATTTTCAAGGAACCTCCCCTCAAAGATATACTCTTGAGAGCAAAACTCTAGAAAGGCTAAAACATGCGCGCAGGAGGCGCGCAGGCCTGTTACTCTTTTAGACAATAAAAAGAAAATCACAAATCAAAACTGCAGTTACAACGTCTGCCTTAAATTTTTAAGCTATTTTAAAAGGTTAAGACACGCGCGTGGGAGCCCCGCAGGCCTGTCATCCTTTTTAACTTTGCTAAAAAAGACTTGACCTGTTGAAAAATTTTGGGTCAGACATAACCAGCAGTCAATTGCATTTGAATGTATAAGATGTATCTGTAACTCAAACATATTATAAAAGTCGTTTTTAAGAGCAGGATGGCCAAACAGGACGTATTATTGATGAAAGAGGCAATATAATTATTATATAATGGACAATAAAGAGGTTTTCTAGAGAGATATAGGTTATTTTACGATTTATACACCACTTCCGGTTTAAACTAACGGCCATTTTGAATATTTTATGTATTTGTATCAGTCTTGTGTTCTGTGGCTCCAAATTACAGCAGAATTGTTTATATACTAAAACTAGATTCCTCTGCCTGCTTCAGGACCGTTTTCAAGGCAAACAACCAAATATTAGGGCTTTTCTATTAAGTTACAATCCCACTTCCGGTTCAAGATGGCGGCCATTTTCAAACACCCTCTTAACTCAGCTCACGTCAAATTTTCGCAGTGGCACTATATCAGATATCCATCAACACGTTAAAAACTATCTTTCCACCAAGTTTTGTGCTTTTAACAGAAAGTGAACAATTCCAGCACATATCCGCCCCACTATTGTGATCTTACCATGGACCGTAATAAGAAAGTTGCTGAGGTCGTCCATGACGCCATTTCTAAACTGGAACTTCCACCATCAACCACCAATTTAATTGTTGACCACCTCCGTGATTCAAAATTCTACCTACTTCCCAAGATTCATAAACCAGGGAACCCGGGCAGGCCTATAACTTTGCTACTGAACTCCTAGCCACTTATCTCGATATGATCACCAAGCCTCTTGTAGAAAACCTACCGAGCTACGTCAAAGACACTAATCACATGCTTGACATTGTCGAATCTTTTCGTTTCTCCGGCACCCACAATTATGTGTTCAACATGGACAACAAGTCATGTTTCGACGCAGCATGGAAGAAAGATTAATCTTCCGTCACAAGACTTTATAACCAAGTGAAATGAACACCGACTTTGCATTTCTCTGATAGTTACTTTTTAGCGCGCGTGCGTGTCGTAGATTCATTTTTGACTTTCAAAATTAACCGACGCGCGTTGTTGCTTAACGCCATTATTTCTCACTGAAGAAGAGATTTTTCCGATTCTCTACTTCAAGCGCAGAGACACATTTAAAGTTACATCAATAATATCTCGATTTACATGCGCTATACAGTTTTTATGCAATTTTCCGTTTAAAGTACTTTCCCACTGTGACTTTAACATCAAGAATGCCACCTCCAAGTAACTTCATGAGAAATTTAAAGAGAGAACTCAACAGCAAAGTCAGCCACTAGCATGAGATATCTAAAACGGGGGCCCCTTCACCTGGCAGAAAAAATATTTGACAAAACACGGTTTTCCAGCCACGTTGGTTTCCTAAGCAGATGCCTACGCCACGGGCTAATACCTAATGGATTTCACATCAATTTTCACGACATCGAACCTTTGACAAGGAAACTTCACTCGATACAAGAGGCAAGTAGATATTGTTAGAAAGCACTTCTTTCGTTGCCTTATGCGTGCAACCATCGTATCCATGCAACATAGATGTCAATCATTAACTATCGCTATTGATGGTATCCGCAATGAACTGAGATCCACATGTAATGACCCAGACTATCACTGAAAACCTTGAGCTAACTGAACAAGAACGATGTCTTCTTAGGAAGGGTCTTTCGCGTATCCCAACTTGAGCCCACGATGACGAATACACAGAAAAGCAGACTGCGAAAAGTTTTCCCGCCGTCTCCGTCTGAAGGCGCATTTTAGTTGGGACCCATCAAACGCCAGACCCCCAAATCAACCATCAAATAAGTGTGAGGACCCTTTGAAGACCATAAAACATTCACTTTCCAACTGGACACCTCCTCGACTACAAGATGCTCGATTACAGTTAGCGGGTAACTAAAACAAACCTATCCCCACTAGAAAAAGAAGCCCTTTCTCTTTACGACAACGCAAAGCCGTTGTAGCCAAACCAGCAGACAAAGGCAGTGCTGTTGCCCGGGTGCTGTCTTAGTATGGGTCGTGACCTTTACATCCAGGAAGCTGAAAGGCAATTGTCAGACTTAGCTTTTTATCAAAGCTAGATCGTGATCTTACCCTTGACCATAATAAGAAAGTTGCTGAGGTTGTCAATGACGCCATTTCTAAACGCGAGCTTCCACCAGCAACCACCAATTTAATTTTTGATCAGCCCTGTACTTCAAAATTCTACCTCCTTCCCAAGATTCATGAACCAGGGAACCTGGGCAGACCTATAGTATCAGCCTGTAACTGTCCTACTGAACTCCAGGCCACTTCCCTCGATATGATTACCAAGTCTCTTGTAGAAAACCTACCGCGCTACGTCAAAGACACTAATCACATGCTTGACATTGTGGAATCTTTTCGTTTCTCCGGCACTTCCAGTTATGTGTTTGCTATGGACATCAGGTCATTGTATATCGTTATACCCAATAACGATGACTTACTAGCACATACACTTAGTCAACAAACGTACTTAGCTCAAACCACCTACCCATTCCCTGGTCTGCCTTGCCGAGCTCGTCCTTACCCTTAATACCTTCTCCTTCAATGGCGAGTATTACCAACAAACTAGAGGCGTGGCGATGGGAAGCTGTTTCGGTCCGAACTATGCGTGTTTTTTCGTTGGCCACATTGAAGAGCAGATTTTCCAGCAGTACAAAGTAAAAACACCTGACCTCTACAAGCGCTACATTGACGAATAGTGAGTGCAGCGTCGGGCAGCAAAGAGGACTTCCTAAATAATTTTTATTCAAGCCTGGGCCATCTCAGACGACAAGCTTCCTTTCCTGGATCTCTATTTGACTCCATCCTCTAACCGCTTAATCACTACTTTTTACTATAAAGAGACAGACTCTCACTCTTATCTCAATTACTCATCCTCACACCCAGTTGGTTGCAACAACTCAATTCCTTCGGAGCACTGCTTTGGTGGAGAGTGGGTAATGAGACGGACGGTACAAGATTTGAGTGGGAATGTAGAACACAATTACATCTAAACGTTTGTCCAGGCCTTTTCGACTGTCTATCGAGAGGCCCTTTTAAGACGTTAGGCGTCGTTTCTCAAAGGACTCGAGCATTTTCTATAATCCTGTAATTGCTCTGCAATAATTGACGCACGTTATTAATTCCAGTTATGATTTGCACTTGCATACCAAAACACTTACCGATTTCTTCGGCTCTTGGCCCACCTGGAAGAAGAAGGAAAAGGAGGAAAACTAAACCCCCGTGAATCAACAAATTATACTGGTGGGCTAAGATCAATTCAAGAAGGACGAGGTGGTGTATTTGGGACGATTCGCTGAAGACGATCCAGCTTTCGTGGCGGACCTAATGAAAAAGGTCCCCGATTACCTTCCCAATTCTAACAACCCTGACTGCCATGAAATCCTTTCTGAATTACAACCAAGACCGCAAGACTGGTACAACTGCCTGAAGAGGCCTCCATTAGAGAAACCAATGATTACTAGTGTGGGAACAGACACATGTTGGTGATTCAACCTCACACAAACGTTTTTCACACGGGAAAAGTACTGGTACCTAAAGTGCGAATCAAAATGCGCTTGTACTTTAACAGCCCTGTGCTCCTTCTAAATGGAGTGGGACTCGCAGGCCGTCTTCAACCGGAAGACATCGAGATGCGCTTTCATCTTTGCCAACTGAGACTGTATGAAGCAGTGTACAAGATCCTATTTGCTAAGAGACACAATGAAAGAGAACTGGCATCCTACCTCTACGTAAAGTGAAAGCCGGACCTTCAACATCCAAGGCAATCAAGCGAGCGTTCAATGGGGATGTGAACCAAGACCCCTCCTGCTTTCGTAAATTTATGTTAACTTTCATTCGCCAAATGAAATACCCCTATTAAAACCTGGAACTGTCACAGACCAATGATGCCCGAAACGTATTGGGTTACTTACGTTTTGTCCAAGCTCTGGTATAAAAAACAAGGCAACATGCTCCACCGAAATCAATTGGGGCATTAAAAACACTGCTCTCTGTTATGTTTGACCATGTAGCCAAAGGATGTGCAGACAGCGACATTTTTAGACCCAGACAAACGGGAGCAATGTGCAATTGGACTATTTAGCTCGAGAAGACCTTCAATGGAGAAAGCGTTTTGTTAGCGGACCGTGGCCTCTGACCGTTTACCCTCAAAACCTGACAAAAAACAACCCTGCACTTACATTGTCAACACAACTGGGTGAGCACTGGTTGACTCTATGGACGTACCACCAAATCTGTGAAGTCATAGATAGTTACGTTAACCTTGGAAACATAAGAACAAGCAACTCCCTTGAGAGCCTGGAAGTATGTGGTGACCAATGCAAAGTCCCTGCAAGCCATCATCAGTAAGAGTTCTGGCAATTACACCTTGCTCTATTTGAAACCCAATGCCCGTACACACACGGTAGAAGAATTTTTGACCTATTTTCAGCACACCATTCTATGACAGTGATGACCAAGTCGGTCAGATGGTCAAAGAATTGATTTGTAATGAGTGATTATCCTTAACATTGTTGTTAATAAAAATAAAAGAAAACAGTCCGTGTTCTCCTTTTTGTGTAGGTGTAGAGAGTCTTAGCAAGAGGCTTTCGCTTTCACACCCTGTCCAGTATTCTATTGGTGGGTCCTTCCGCCTGTGTTAGATTTGCTTTGAAAAGATCATGGGAGACTACTACAATTCCATGCCTCTAGAGAGAGAGAGAGAGAGAGAGAGAGAGAGAGAGAGAGAGAGTTTGGTTCAACATCGCCGAGGAAAAACCACTCAACAGGCCATTCGAAAGTACAATGAACCCTATTTTCGTGAACTGATTTGGACCCTGGAAGATCGAGCACGGCAGATGATGATGGCACTTGACGTCCTCCACAAGCTTACGCAAGCGCTCATCGTTTCACCTGCAGGGTAGGCCCCATGCCCAATCGTGTCTCCCCCGCCACCATTCAAGAGAACCTGGGAAACCCAGCTCACATTGACGAAGCCTGGGATTAAGTGGAAGTGCGAGACATGACAAGATATTTGGCATCCCTCCCCTCAGCACCCACTGGGATAGGTCCAGTCGGTTTTTGAACCCCTTCCACGGGATCAAGCACCCCCTCTTCAGGTGCCTGGATCTCATCAGAAAGCTGACACAGGGGGAGTCCTTGACTTTCTTCAGGAGCCTGAACCCGCGAATCCCATATTTGGGGAGTCCATTTCTTTGACCAAGAAGAAAAAGGAGCTAGAACACTACGTTCAAAAAAGGTGTGTATCCAGGGAATGTTTCGTTAACCATTGCCAAAATAGATAGCATTCCACCAGAGAACAGTGGGTATGTGCGTGCAGATGGTGACCATAAACGAATCCTACGTTTCCACCAATCAGCAACAGTCCATTGGCTTTGGGACAACCAAACTCTTTCAAATCCACACAGGGGATGTTCAGTTTGTTCAACAGATCCTTTTCAAAGTGACCTCCTTTGTAGACCACGATATACTGTTGTCTCCTACGCCGCTGCTCATACAACGTGCTCACAAACATTTCCAAGTAAATGGGAGAGTCTGCCATTTTCCAGGAGCGAGCATGAAAGGGGAGAGCATGGACTCCAGCGTGGCATAGCTCACGATTCTCTCGTCTTTATCAGACAAACTCTCAGAAATTCAAACTGTAAACTTGATCGTCCACCCTGCAGGTCGCACTGTCCAACTTCTCGGGCCAAAATTTGTGTCCACAGAAAACCCATCCATTACTAAAATCAAACAAATAGGTCGCTGGGTCGCAAGTGGGGCTACACATGACAGGAAATCGGTAAACATGTGGCGTAGGGTCGCAAGATAGAGAAGGGAGTCAACTGTAATCCCTACTTTTCTTGACCACACAAATGACAGCATTGATCTTGCCTGGAAGGAATAGCCATTTTTTCCTTTCCTGGTTGGTCACCGCTCACTCCATTTTATTCGCATCCAAATAACATGGCCTGCAACGAGTGCTGGAAAAATAAGGAGGGAGAGGGTTACCCTTGTATTTGTTCAAAACAAAAACAAGAGACGCCGAACCTTTAGAAAAAAGAGCGACTCGGGGGTATCCTTTCACTCTTACTGGTAACCATGGCTGAAAGATGACAACGTCGACGTTTGCGAGGGCCTGTTCCTGAGATCCCTCAAACCCAGTTTCGCTGCGCTTGTTTTACCGACGATGGTGTCAGAGAGATATCATTCCTCGTGTCCCATGTGCCTCGATGAACAACAACAGCCCCCTGCCCCCGTTGCTGTGGTCCCTTCTGCTCAGCCACGCCTCAACTGTGGAGTAGTGATTGAACGGCTGAGGCAACTACTCAATTCCCCTGACTTGGGACGACAACTTGATCAAGTAAGAGCCATTATTCTTACTGTCTAAGCACGTAGGAGTAAGAAAAAACAATTTTTAATTTTTTTTTGTCGCCTATCGTCGTGTCTCGTCGCCACCATTGTCATTTAATGATTCACCTTATGACTTTGTTCGTAGATGCATGGGTCATTCCTACTTTTCGCGCCGACGTTGTTCACACAGAATTCCACCCTGACTAAATGCAATCCATAGAATTGTCAACCTCCTGGAACCATGGAACCGTTCTTGTTTGCAACGAGCACTGGAAACAATCGGGGCCCTTCCTATTATTGGTTTGTTTTCTAGCCATAAGGCAAAAGGAGAACTCTGAGGATCCATTCACGGCCGTCTTCTTTCACGTTTATAAGGCGAAAGAATGAAATTTCAAATCTCAGTTTCAAAGTATTTTTTTCCACACACTTTTTTTCAGCTACGTTTTCAGATGTCCTACAATGAACTTCTTTTTCGTTCGTCAACGCATCAAATCGGTTTAACAGAATTTTTCGACTGTTAACAAATCCATCTTTTGTTTGGCTGAGCTGTGCAATCACGGGTGATTTTTTCTTTTATCAAAGTACCCTTTTCTTCCACCACCCCTTCTGCAAGACTCGTTGTTACTCTCCCTGAAAACCGCGAGCTAACTGAAGAAGAACGATGTCTTCTTAGCAAGGATCTTTCGTGTATCCCAACTAGAGCCCACAATGACGAATACACAGCAAAAGCAGACTGCGAAAAGTTTTTCTGCTGTCTCCGTCTGAAGGCGTATTTTAGTTCGGACCCATCAAACGCCACAGCACCAAGTCAACCATCAAATCAGTGTGAGGACCCTTTCAAGACCCTAAAACATTCACCCTCCAACTGGACACCACCTCCTGGAAAATTTGCAGCATTTGACTATTACATCTCCAAATGCCGCTGCGAAATCAAAATGCTCGACTTCAAACAGCGGGTCTCTAAAACAAACCTATCCCACTAGAAAAAGAAGCCCTTTTCTCTCTACGACAACGCAAAGACGTTGTAGTCAAACCGGCCGACAAAGGCGGTGCTGCTGTAGTACGGGCACGTGACCTTTACATCCAGGAAGCTGAAAGACAATTGTCAGACTCAGCCTATTATCAAAAGCTAGATTGTAGTGGGGCGGATATGTGCAGATTTTGCCCTGAATTGTTCATTTTGCGTTCAAAGCACCAAATTCTCAGAAATGATAGAATTTTTTATAGTTGTAAATACTTGATATACTGCCATCGCAAAATTTTCTACATAAGTGAGTTTTTGAACTTTTTCCAAAATGGTCGCCGTCTTGACCGGAAGTGGAATTTGGTATTACCGGAAGTGTCCTTTTTTCTATTTAAATTAATTCTGATGTTGGATAAAACGAGTCCTTGCCTATTTTCAACAATTTCCGCTTGGAAAATAATGCATTACTATGACTATTTGGTCAAATGGAAGCATTTTCTTCTAAGCCGGATGTGAAATTATCGTTAAACTGGAAGAAATATTGATGCTGAGAAGTAACAAAAAATAAAGATATTGTTTCTGACCTATGATGTTGTTTCGTTTTTAGTATGTACACAATAATTGGAAGAAATTTGTATAATACCCAGAGTGCTTCTGTGTATTACCCAGAATGCTCTATAATTTGCACATCAGATCCGCCATCTTTGTTCAGATCGCCATGTGTATGACTCCTAACGCAAACCGTAAGTATCCACCCAACCAGTGTACTGTTTTAAGAAGACAAACTTGATAGAATAAAATATAAACTTTAAGGAATTTATATAACATACAGACATTTCAGTGGAACTTAGGAAAAAAGGGTGATGGGCCTGTGCAGCTCCCACGCGAGTGTCTTAGCCTTTTAAGATGGCTTAAAAATTTAAGCCAGAAGTTGTAACTGCAGTTTTGATTTGCGATTCTCTTTTTAGTGTTAAAAGAGTACCAGGCCTGCGCGCCTCCTGCGCGCCTGGTTTATCCTTTCTAGAGTTTTGAATTGTTCTCACGAGTATATTTTTGACGGAACGCTCTCTTTTGTACGATATTAGGGGCGGTTCGTTGAAAATGTCGTTTAGCAACAGGAATTCGTTAAAACTCTTACGCGCTTTCACTACAGAGAGATCGATCGTTTGAGAATTGAAATCAAACAAGGCAAGAGGCCAATAGCTCCTAGAAAGAACTCAAGCACTGTTGTAAATAAGAAACCACATTTCAATAAGTTAACGCACTGGGCGCCTAGTGAAAACATTGTAACGCTTGACCGTGTTCATAGGGTAGCCGAAAGCATCAACAAGAAAATTTCAGAGTTCGGCGAAATGATGTCAAAACTAGATGACATTCAGAATAAACATGTTGAACAGTATACATGTCTCTTTTCTGAGTCCCAATATGAATACGGGTCCAATAAGAAACCATCCAAAGCAAACTCGATTAAAGGAAAATCAAAAAAGCCAACAAAAATCAATTCACTTAAAGAAAAGACAAAAAACGCCACCCAAGGTCAGCCCAACAAAAAGGCGAAAAGAAGGCAGAAAAACCAAACAAAAAAATTTAAAAACGCCTTTAGAGGCAAACAAAAGACACATAAAAAACCTCTCGGATAAAAAGCTTACAAATGAGCAGATTAACTTACTGGCGAAAAGGCTAAAATACATTCCCACTCCCGTGACACACGAGATGCAAACCAAAAAACAACTCTTGCGTGACGTCGATCATTTCGCGAGAAGAATGTGTCTCCAATACATTTTTCACGGGGAAAACACAAAACTTCATCCTTTCCATGTTAAATCTACATGGAAGCCACAAGTACAACCATCCGTAGCCCTTGAAAGCTATTTAGAAAAGATCAAAATTAAACTGGCAGAACTAGAACTCAAAAATCCAAAGGACAATCTTAATCCCGCTGAACGCGAGACACTTAACACCCTAAAGGGTGACACCAACATTAACCTTAAAAAGGCTGACAAAGGAACAACAACTGTAGTTCTAAACATTGAGGACAAAATTAAAGAAGGTCAAACCCAGCTAGATAACAGGGAACACTAAAGACCTCTTGTGAATCCTTTGTACTACGTACAAATATATGGGACTGGGACTGGCACGGGCACCAAAATGGCAGTTGCTTTCGCCAATATTTTCATGGCTAAGGTAACCAGAGAAGAGATCACACAGTTCATTGAACAAGGTAACAAACAACATCAAACTATCAAGTCTACAGCTGAAGTATTCAAAACAGAAACAAACTTTTTGGACACTACTGTTTACAAAGGTGAAGCATTTAGAAATGAGTCGGTGCTAGATGTACGCACCCATTTTAAGCCCACTGAGACATTTCAGTGCACCTATTTTTCAACCTGCCATCCACCAGGAGTGAAAAGAGGCTTCATCAAAGGAGAGGCTCTAAGACTACTCAGAACTAACTCTTCTAAAACATTCTTTGAAGAGAGCGTTACAAACTTCAAAACACATCTTTTTGAGACTGAGAGGATGCCCAGAAAACTTAATTCAAACAGCCCTCTCAGAAGTTACTTTTGAAGACAGGAATCAAGCCCTCCGACGAAAACAAAAACAAGAAAAGAAAATCTTGCCCTTTGTAACGCAATCACACCCAGCAGTGCCTAACTTAAAACCAATACTCATGAACAGCTGGCATTTCAGAACACAGCAACCGTTGCTAAACGACATTTTCAAGGAACCTCCCCTCAAAGATATACTCTTGAGAGCAAAACTCTAGAAAGGCTAAAACATGCGCGCAGGAGGCGCGCAGGCCTGTTACTCTTTTAGACAATAAAAAGAAAATCACAAATCAAAACTGCAGTTACAACGTCTGCCTTAAATTTTTAAGCTATTTTAAAAGGTTAAGACACGCGCGTGGGAGCCCCGCAGGCCTGTCATCCTTTTTAACTTTGCTAAAAAAGACTTGACCTGTTGAAAAATTTTGGGTCAGACATAACCAGCAGTCAATTGCATTTGAATGTATAAGATGTATCTGTAACTCAAACATATTATAAAAGTCGTTTTTAAGAGCAGGATGGCCAAACAGGACGTATTATTGATGAAAGAGGCAATATAATTATTATATAATGGACAATAAAGAGGTTTTCTAGAGAGATATAGGTTATTTTACGATTTATACACCACTTCCGGTTTAAACTAACGGCCATTTTGAATATTTTATGTATTTGTATCAGTCTTGTGTTCTGTGGCTCCAAATTACAGCAGAATTGTTTATATACTAAAACTAGATTCCTCTGCCTGCTTCAGGACCGTTTTCAAGGCAAACAACCAAATATTAGGGCTTTTCTATTAAGTTACAATCCCACTTCCGGTTCAAGATGGCGGCCATTTTCAAACACCCTCTTAACTCAGCTCACGTCAAATTTTCGCAGTGGCACTATATCAGATATCCATCAACACGTTAAAAACTATCTTTCCACCAAGTTTTGTGCTTTTAACAGAAAGTGAACAATTCCAGCACATATCCGCCCCACTATTGTGATCTTACCATGGACCGTAATAAGAAAGTTGCTGAGGTCGTCCATGACGCCATTTCTAAACTGGAACTTCCACCATCAACCACCAATTTAATTGTTGACCACCTCCGTGATTCAAAATTCTACCTACTTCCCAAGATTCATAAACCAGGGAACCCGGGCAGGCCTATAACTTTGCTACTGAACTCCTAGCCACTTATCTCGATATGATCACCAAGCCTCTTGTAGAAAACCTACCGAGCTACGTCAAAGACACTAATCACATGCTTGACATTGTCGAATCTTTTCGTTTCTCCGGCACCCACAATTATGTGTTCAACATGGACAACAAGTCATGTTTCGACGCAGCATGGAAGAAAGATTAATCTTCCGTCACAAGACTTTATAACCAAGTGAAATGAACACCGACTTTGCATTTCTCTGATAGTTACTTTTTAGCGCGCGTGCGTGTCGTAGATTCATTTTTGACTTTCAAAATTAACCGACGCGCGTTGTTGCTTAACGCCATTATTTCTCACTGAAGAAGAGATTTTTCCGATTCTCTACTTCTAGCGCAGAGACACATTTAAAGTTACATCAATAATATCTCGATTTACATGCGCTATACAGTTTTTATGCAATTTTCCGTTTAAAGTACTTTCCCACTGTGACTTTAACATCAAGAATGCCACCTCCAAGTAACTTCATGAGAAATTTAAAGAGAGAACTCAACAGCAAAGTCAGCCACTAGCATGAGATATCTAAAACGGGGGCCCCTTCACCTGGCAGAAAAAATATTTGACAAAACACGGTTTTCCAGCCACGTTGGTTTCCTAAGCAGATGCCTACGCCACGGGCTAATACCTAATGGATTTCACATCAATTTTCACGACATCGAACCTTTGACAAGGAAACTTCACTCAATACAAGAGGCAAGTAGATATTGTTAGAAAGCACTTCTTTCGTTGCCTTATGCGTGCAACCATCGTATCCATGCAACATAGATGTCAATCATTAACTATCGCTATTGATGGTATCCGCAATGAACTGAGATCCACATGTAATGACCCAGACTATCACTGAAAACCTTGAGCTAACTGAACAAGAACGATGTCTTCTTAGGAAGGGTCTTTCGCGTATCCCAACTTGAGCCCACGATGACGAATACACAGAAAAGCAGACTGCGAAAAGTTTTCCCGCCGTCTCCGTCTGAAGGCGCATTTTAGTTGGGACCCATCAAACGCCAGACCCCCAAATCAACCATCAAATAAGTGTGAGGACCCTTTGAAGACCATAAAACATTCACTTTCCAACTGGACACCTCCTCGACTACAAGATGCTCGATTACAGTTAGCGGGTAACTAAAACAAACCTATCCCCACTAGAAAAAGAAGCCCTTTCTCTTTACGACAACGCAAAGCCGTTGTAGCCAAACCAGCAGACAAAGGCAGTGCTGTTGCCCGGGTGCTGTCTTAGTATGGGTCGTGACCTTTACATCCAGGAAGCTGAAAGGCAATTGTCAGACTTAGCTTTTTATCAAAGCTAGATCGTGATCTTACCCTTGACCATAATAAGAAAGTTGCTGAGGTTGTCAATGACGCCATTTCTAAACGCGAGCTTCCACCAGCAACCACCAATTTAATTTTTGATCAGCCCTGTACTTCAAAATTCTACCTCCTTCCCAAGATTCATGAACCAGGGAACCTGGGCAGACCTATAGTATCAGCCTGTAACTGTCCTACTGAACTCCAGGCCACTTCCCTCGATATGATTACCAAGTCTCTTGTAGAAAACCTACCGCGCTACGTCAAAGACACTAATCACATGCTTGACATTGTGGAATCTTTTCGTTTCTCCGGCACTTCCAGTTATGTGTTTGCTATGGACATCAGGTCATTGTATATCGTTATACCCAATAACGATGACTTACTAGCACATACACTTAGTCAACAAACGTACTTAGCTCAAACCACCTACCCATTCCCTGGTCTGCCTTGCCGAGCTCGTCCTTACCCTTAATACCTTCTCCTTCAATGGCGAGTATTACCAACAAACTAGAGGCGTGGCGATGGGAAGCTGTTTCGGTCCGAACTATGCGTGTTTTTTCGTTGGCCACATTGAAGAGCAGATTTTCCAGCAGTACAAAGTAAAAACACCTGACCTCTACAAGCGCTACATTGACGAATAGTGAGTGCAGCGTCGGGCAGCAAAGAGGACTTCCTAAATAATTTTTATTCAAGCCTGGGCCATCTCAGACGACAAGCTTCCTTTCCTGGATCTCTATTTGACTCCATCCTCTAACCGCTTAATCACTACTTTTTACTATAAAGAGACAGACTCTCACTCTTATCTCAATTACTCATCCTCACACACAGTTGGTTGCAACAACTCAATTCCTTATAGCCAATTTCTCCGTCTGAGAAGGATCTGCAGTGAAGAAGAAGACTTCACAACTAGAAGTGAAGAAATGACTTCATTTTTCATGCGTGTAAGGATTTTTCCCATTTTTTACTTCAAGCGCAAAGATACTAATTTACATTTACATCAAGAATATCTCTTTTACATTGGACGAGTGGATCTCACTGTTTACCAAATTTCCTAACTTTCCTCATAGATCATTAAATCTTTCGCCTTTTGAGGTATGCGTCATCTTTTGGCCAAGATCTTTGTAGGGCTTCCTTTCATCTGCACATGGACATCCCTGTGACCATCCTGTGTAAGGAAAACCAAGACACCAGGACCCAACAAGAAGTGTTACGCATTCTTTATCTCTTCTAGCTACATGACGTCTTTAATCCCCACATTTCATGTTAGGACATGGCTAGGACATTGACGTACAAGATTTCAGTCTCCTGATTAGTCGAATAAGGGAGACACAACAAATGAACTTCATAGATGGTGGAGCACGGATACGCTGGCGCTCTGTATGTAGGTTGCTAAGGTGATTTTTGATTGAGAGCCGTCAAAAATTTCATTGATAGTTCATCTTTATTCAACATCAAAATGTGACGTCATTTGCGAATTTTTAGTTCCGGTATCACGTCAACAACCTTCTTTACCAATGAAATCCCTTCCCTGTGTCACGTGGTATCTTACGTCGCCAATCATAACTCGCGCATCAAAGTAAGGGTAGCGCACATAGGAGAAAGTACCTTACTACTAGCGAGAATCGCTTGTCAGACGCATGACCACACCTGAATTTTCTTGTTTGTTTTGACTTTGATTTCAAAAGGCATAGTGGCAGGACGAGTGTGTTTTCCTTGGAGAATTTGGATAACGGGTAGGAGAACCATCACCGTGTCTCAAAGAAGTCGTCCTTCGGCGGACTTGTCTGCTAGGTACTTTAAGACGCACACTAGCCACGGGAGCTTCCTCGGCCGGACCTTAACCGGGTTTCTCTAGCATAGAGGAACTCAGAGTATTGCTAGTTATCCCTGGATGGGATGCTAGTCCATCACAGGGTTACCCCTACCAGTGTGTCGCTGGTGGCCATTTCATACACCTGGATAAAGAGAGACAATGTGGGTTAAGTTCCTTGTTTAAGGAAAGAACACGAATTCATGGACTGGCTCGAACAGACAAGAACTCCAACACATTAACCACTACACCACTGCACCCCCAGGACTTGACTGCTAGCTAACAGTTAAAGACTAGAGCGTTGACGTTCACTATCTACCACTCTCTATGCCCAAATATGGTCATAGACTTTTCTAATGGATCAGCCTTTATGTACGCACTACACGGGAGGTGCCTGCAGCGTGAATCTTTTGACTGAGAAACTTGGGATACAAGTAGAAGTAGTCATAGGTCCTGCACATTCTCCAACCAAAAATATCACTCCTATTGCACGTCCAATGTTAGTGCATGGAGATCTATCTATTCGTGGACCATGCCACTCAAAAGTGAATCAAGAACCATCCCCTTGGAAGTTATGTCTGTCAAATCTTGAAACCTAACTATTTCTTATTATCAAAAAAAATAGGGTAGCATCATTTCCGTTATCAACAGACATGATTACTTTATGAAAACAGAACCCGTCAGTACTTAGGAACAAAAAGCGCAAAGACATTCTTCGTTTCTTGAAATACGTCAAAAATAACGAGACATTTGATAAGTGAAGCCCTCTCTTTTTGTCTTCTCTTTCTCAACAGGTTTCGTCGTCGGCCATGACGGCACAGTAGCAGATGATAAAGTGATTGGCACCATCTCTATTCAATTTCAGTAATAGGTGTGCACGAACTCTCAACACATCCTCCATCCAAGCATCTTTCACCTCTTTCCTTTCAATCATGGTCGTCTCTTGCTCCGTTGCCACTTCCAAAATCCTGTACCCCTTTCGATTACTAAACCTACTTAAATCATGCAGACCCACTCTGAAACCTTATGCCATCTTGGCTGGAGTAAACTACCCTTTGACTGGTGTCCCCTTAATTGTCTTTATACTGCTATACCGCAAAGTTAAAGAAAAAACGAAAGAAAAGAAAAAGGGTAAGGAGGACCCCCTCTTTTGTGCCCTTTCCCAAGAAACCAAGTAACCTGAGTCGACTGTATAAAAAGAGGTGCTTTGGCTCTCTGGGTCTTTTTTCTCAGTGACCTGAGCCAGATAATAGATCAGGCAGAGGAAGCAGATCTTAGTAGTGTGTCACGTAAGACGTCCTGTCTTTGCTACTAGAACAAGAAGAGGATGACTCTTGATGATAAGAGCACCTCTTTTTATACAGCGGTAGTTGTATTGATCCTAATGCAGAGTAAGCGTTCGAAGTTGACCTTCAACCTGATGTGGAACGGCATTTAAACACAATTGCGTCAAACGGGCAATTTTGTGGACTGTCTTCATCCAGTAACTACCGACAAAAGATGCAATGAGCCATCAATCGTGTGTTGGACACTCGCATAGCTGACGAGGACCAGCGGTATTTCACCCTTGACTTTTCTATAATTTCTAAGGAGGGGCATTGCGGGCGGGGGAGTCGCTTTGTGGTGGGTTGTGCGAGTGTGAGCTCCTACAACGTTTGGCTGATGCTTTGAAAGGGAGGGAGCAATTTGAAGGTGTCAACTCTCCATCGCACAAATTAAAACCGGGGCAACAGAGTCCTTGAAATAAAACAAAAAAGATCCCGAGTGTGGTACTGAACCCCTGGTGATTACCAGAGGTGTATTTGCAAACAGCGAGTAAGACATTTATTATCCAACTCAACTGTACAATATTTTGGGATTTTGTACTCTTTTTGCGCGCCTTCTGTACAATAACTAATACAGTTGGATGGTAAACTTACTTACTTGCTTACTTACTGACTTATTTAGTTAGTTGTCCTCTTTGTTCCTTATGGAATTGAGGTCGTCCCCTAGAACTCGCCATCTGATTTTATGTGTCCATTCTATCAACACTACGTCAATGCCCAGACCTATCGCTGATTCGTACAACGAGCTACTAATCTTCAAGAGATCCAAGAGTAGAAGAAGGAGAAAAAGTGAAACGCCAGCCAAACGTTGGAGAAGCCGCTTAACTTCAGACACTCAAGGCGAACGAAGGAAAAAAGGAAGAGGAAGAGAATGGGGACAGACCACTGCCACTTCACGTCACGGAAGCCATGCAACGTCAAGATTATATTCCCAATCTAGTGATAACTGAAAGGGGGAATCATGTTAGACCTTATGCTCCAAGGCGGCGCATTGTATTTGTGATTTTCTTCAGTGGTTAGACACATTGATCGAAGAGGACACCCATCAAGTAAACGTTCTTAGCCAGAATTAGGTGCTGCAGTTATTTCGTGGTCAGCAAATATCATGGTTAGAATTTTGGTATCTCGGAACACAAAAAAGTTACTTTCCTCACAAGTTGAACAAAAAGATCAGCTCGAAGCCACGTCGGCCAAAGACCGTTCAACCTTTCAAAAGTAGTACCAAGAGCAGCGAGACCAAGGCGTCGTGTTTGATTTTCAAGTAGAGTTGGTGACCTAGTGCAAATCGGAGATCAGGTTACTGAAGATAAGGTGTCCCGACATTTAAGGTGATTCCATTTAATTGCATTGCGCATCCTTTCTGCGCATCATTTACCCCTGATTAGCGCGCAGCGAGCGCGGACACTTTCGGAACTTGGTAGGTTTTTATGAAAACTCAGTTGTTTAGAGAAATAAATGGTCGTTTTGTCCTAATTGAGCACGGTGACCCCCATTCTTATTGTATAAACTCAATGAGGACAGTGTTCTCAAAGCCAAACAAAAAAGTTAGCAAAAATCTATGATCAGATTTTGCACAATTTAAAAGAATCCCTACGAAAAAAGCCATTTGGGGTAGAGGACCGCACATCAATCTACCTTTGTCACTGTCTACTTTTTGAGTTTCCAGAATATTTAAAGCTTTTCGGCCATGTTTTGTACAACACAGATGACTATACATATGTAGAAAGTCGCCCAGAATGTCTTGTCATTTCCGCACTGGGCACACCACTTTTTAGCGTTTTCAGCAAAGTGCAGGAGTTTGTACGAAACAGAGGTTTTCAGCTCGAGATCAGAACGTTTTGTCATTTTTGCACTGGGCGAACCGCTTTTTAGCGATTTTCAGCGAAGTGCACGAGTTTGTACAAAACAGTGTTCTCAGCCCGAGATCAGAACGTTTTGTCATTTTCGCACTGGGCACACCACCTTTTAGCGTTTTCAACAAAGTGCACGAGTTTGTACAAAACAGAAGTTTTCAGTCCGAGATCAGAACGTTTTGTCATTTTCGCACAGGGCGCACTACTTTTTAAGTCATTTTTAGCAAAGTGCACGAGTTTGTACGAAACAGACGTTTTCAGCCCGAGAACAGAACGTTTTGTCATTTTTGCACTTAGCGCACTACTTTAAAAACAGACTGTTTAGCCCAAAATCACCACGTTTTTACATTTTCAAACTGGGCGCACCACTTTTTAGCGCTTTTGAGCAAAGCGCACGAGTTTGTATCACACCACTTGAAAACTGAGTTGTTTAGAGAAATAAATCGTCGTTTTGTCCTAATTGAGCACGGTGACTCCCATTTTTATTGTATAAACTCAATGAGGACAGTGTTCCCAAAGCCAAACAAAAAAGTTAGCAGAAATCTATGGTCAGATTTTGGAGAGTTTAAAAAAATCCCTACGAAAAAAGCCATTTAGGGTAGAGGACCGCACATCAGTCTACCTCTATCACCGTCTACTTTTTGAGTTTCCAGAAAATTTGAAGCTTTTCGGCCATGTTTTGTACAACACAGATGACTATCCATATGTAGAAAGTCGCCCAGAATGTCTTGTTATTTTTGCACTGGGCACCCCACTTTTTAGCGTTTTCAGCAAAGTGCAGGAGTTTGTACGAAACAGACGTTTTCAGCCCGAGATCAGAACGTTTTGTCATTTTTGCACTGGGCAAACCGCTTTTTAGCGATTTTCAGCGAAGTGCACGAGTTTTTCAAAACAGTCTTTTCATCATAAGATCAGCACGTTTTGTCGTTTTCCCACTGGGTGCACCACTTTTTAGCGACTTTCAACAAAGTGCACGAGTTTGTACAAAACGGTTTTCATTCTAAAATCAGCACGTTTTGTCATTTTCGCACTGGGCGTACCACTTTTTAGCACTTTTCAGCAAAGCACACCAGTTTGTACAATAGAGCGTTTTCAGCCGTAGATCAGCATATTTTCTCATTTTCGCATTGGGCACACCACCTTTTAGCGTTTTCAGCAAAGTGCACGAGTTTGTACGAAACCGAGATTATTACGTTTTCTCATTTTGGCTCTAGGTGCACTTCGTTTCAGCCATTGTTAGCGAAGTGCACGAGTTTGTACAAAGCATTGTTTTTAGTTCGAGATCAGCACCTTTTGTCATTTTCGCACTAGGCACACCAATTTTTAGTGATTTTAAGCGAAGTCGACGAGTTTGTACAAACCAACGTTTTCAGAACGAGATCAGCGTGTGTTCTCATTTTTGGAGTGGGCGCACTATTTTTTAGCGACTTTCAACAAAGTGCACGAGTTTTTACAAAACAGCGTTTTCAGCCCGAGTTGAGCACGTTTTGCTAGTTTTACACTTAGCATACAACTTTTTAGCGTTTTAAGTAAAGTTTTTGAGTTTGTACAAAACAGCGTTTTCAGCCTGAGATCAGCATGTTTTGTCAATTTCAGCATGTTTTAGCGTTTTCAGCAAAGTACACGAGTTTGTGCGAAACAGCGTTTTCAGCCGCAGATCAGCACGTTTTGATATTTTCCCACCGGGAACACCACTTTAACGAGTTTGTGCGAAACAGCGTTTTCAGCCGCAGATCAGCACGTTTTGATATTTTCCCACCGGGACACCACTTTAAGCGACTTTCAACAAAGTGCACGACATTGTACAAAACAGGGTTTTCAGCCAAAGATCAGCACGTTTTTTCATTTTTGCACTGGGCGTGCAACTTTTTTGCACTTTTCAGCAGGGTGCACGAGTTTATACAAAACAGCGTTTTCAGCCGGAGAGCAGCACGTACTGTCATTTTTGCACTGGGTACACCACTTTTTAACTCTTTTCAGCAGAGTATCTCAGTTTGTCCAAAACAGATTTTTTTTCAGCCCCAGATCAGCACGTGCTATCATGTTTGCACTGGGTGGACCACTTTTTAACTCTTTTCAGCAAAGTGCACGAGTTTGTCCAAAGAGCAAACCAGCGTTATTAGCCCGAGATCAGCACGTTTTATCATTTTCCCACTGTGCACACCACTTATTTTCGATTTTCAGCAAAGTGCACGAGATTGTAAAGAACAGCGTTTTCATCCCTAGATCAGCATGTTTTGTCATTTTCACTCTGGGCTGACCACTTCTTAGCGTTTTCAGCAAAGCGCATGGGTTTGTACAAAACAGCGTTTTCAGCCCAAGATAAGCAAACTTTTGTCATTTTCGCATTGTGCCCACCACTTTTTAGCGATTTTCACCAAAACAGCGTTTTCAGTCTGAAATCAGTACGTGTTTTCATTTTCGCACTGGGCGCACCACTTTTAAGCAATTTTCGGCATTGTGCACGAGTTTGTACAAAACCCCGTTTTAAGAACGAGATCAGCACGTTTTGTCATTTTTGCACTGTGCTGACTACTTTTTAGCCATGTTTAGCAAAGAGCACAAGTTTGTTTAAAACAGCGTTTTTAGCCCGAGATCAGCACGTTCTGTCGTAATTTTTGTACTGGGTGCACCACTTTTTAACTCTTTTCAGCAAAGTGCACGAGTTTGTCCAAAGAGGAAAATATCGTTATTAGTCCGACATCAGCACGCACTGTGCACACCAGATATAAGCAATTTCCAGCAAAGTGCACGAGTTTGTACACAACAGCGTTTTCAGCACTAGATCAGCATGTTTTGTCATTTTCGCTCTGGGCACTCCATTTGTTCACGTTTTCAGGAAAGTGCATGAGTTTGTACAAAACAGCCTTTTCAGGCGGAGATGACCACGCTTTTGTCATTTTCGCATTGGGCCCACCACTTTTTAGCGCTTTACAGCAAAGCGCACAAGTTTGTACAAATCAGCGTTTTCAGCCCTAGATCAGCATGTTTTGTCATTTTCGCTCTGGGCACTCCATTTGTTAACGTTTTCAGCAAAGTGCATGAGTTTGTACAAAACAGCGTTTTCAGGCGGAGATGAGCACGCTTTTATCATTTTCGCATTGGGCCCACCACTTTTTAGCGCTTTTCAGCAAGGCGCACGAGTTTCTACAAAACAGCGTTTTCAGCCTGAGATCAGAAGGTTTTGTTATTGTCGCACTGGGTGCAACACGTTTTAGCTTTTTCAGCACAATGCACGAGTTTGTCTAAAACAGCGTTTTCAGCCCGACATCAGAAGGTTTTGTCATTTTTGCACTGGGCGGACCACTTTTTAGCGATTTTTTGTAAGTGCACGAGTTTGTACAAAACAGCGTTTTCAGCCCTAGAACAGCACGTTTTGTAATTTTTGCACTTGGGCACACCACTTTGTTGCGTTTTCGGCAAAGTGCACGACTTCTTACCAAACAGAAGTTCTGAGCCCGAGAGCAGCACGGTTTCTCATTTTCTCACTGAGTGCACCACTCTTAAGCAATTTTCAACAAAGGACCTCAGTTTGTCCAAAACAGCCATTTCCGCCCGAGATCAGCACGTACTGTGATTTTTCCGCTGGGTGCACCACTTTTTAATTCTTTTCAGCAAAGTACACAAACTTCTCGTCCTGTCATTTTCGCACTGGGCACACCACCTTTTAGCGTTTTCTGCAAAGTGCACGAGTTTGTACAAAACAGAAGTTTTCAGTCCGAGATCGGAACGTTTTGTCATTTTCGCACAGGGCGCACTACTTTTTAAGTCATTTTTAGCAAAGTGCACGAGTTTGTACGAAACAGACGTTTTCAGCCCGAGAACAGAACGTTTTGTCATTTTTCCACTTAGCGCACTACTTTAAAAACAGACTGTTTAGCCCAAAATCACCACGTTTTTACATTTTCAAACTGGGCGCACCACTTTTTAGCGCTTTTGAGCAAAGCGCACGAGTTTGTATCACACCACTTGAAAACTGAGTTGTTTAGAGAAATAAATCGTCGTTTTGTCCTAATTGAGCACGGTGACTCCCATTTTTGTTGTATAAACTTAATGAGGACAGTGTTCCCAAAGCCAAACAAAAAAGTTAGCAGAAATCTATGATCAGATTTTGGAGAGTTTAAAAAAATCCTTACGAAAAAAGCCATTTAGGGTAGAGGACCGCACATCAATCTACCTTTGTCACCGTCTACTTTTTGAGTTTCCAGAAAATTTGAAGCTTTTCGGCCATGTTTTGTACAACACAGATGACTATCCAGTTTGTACAGCGTTATTAGCCCGAGATCAGCACGTTTTATTATTTTTGCACTGTGCACACCACTTATAAGCAATTTTCAGCAAAGTGCACGAGTTTGTACACAACAGCGTTTTCAGCCCTAGATCAGCATGTTTTGTCATTTTCACTCTGGGCACACCACTTCTTAGCGTTTTCAGCAAAGTGCATGAGCTTGTATAAAACAGCGTTTTCAGCCAGAGATCAGCACGTTTTGTCATTTTCGCACTGGGGGAACACTTTTTAACTATTTTCAGCAAAGTGCACGACTTTTTACGAAACAAAAGTTTTGAGCACGAGAGCAGCACGTTTTTCATTTTCTCACTGGGTGCACCACCTTTTAGCGATTTTCAACAAAGTACATCAGTTTGCGCTTTCAGCCCTAGATCAGCATGTTTTGTCATTTTCACTCTGGGCACACCACTTCCTAGTGTTTCCAGCAAAGTGCATGAGTTTGTACAAAACAGCGTTATCAGCCCGAAATCAGCACGGTTTATCATTTTTGCACTGTGCACACCACTTATTAGCGATTGTCATGAAAGTGCAGGAGTTTGTACAAACAGCGTTCTCAGCCCTAGATCAGCATGTTTTGTCATTTTCACTCTGGGCACACCACTTCCTAGCGTTTTCAGCAAAGTGCATGGGTTTGTACAAAACAGCGTTAACAGCCCAAGATCAGCGCGTTTTGTTATATTCGTACTGGGTGCAACACGTTTTAGCTTTTTCAGCAAAGTACACGAGTTTGTACAAAACAGAAGTTTTCAGTCCGAGATCAGAACACGTTTTGTCATTTTCGCACAGGGCGCACTACTTTTTAAGTCATTTTTAGCAAAGTGCTCGAGTTTGTACAAAACAGACGTTTTCAGCCCGAGAACAGAACGTTTGGTGATTTTTGCACTTAGCCCACTACTTTAAAAACAGACTGTTTAGCCCAAAATCACCACGTTTTTGCATTTTCAAACTGGGCGCACCACTTTTTAGCGCTTTTGAGCAAAGCGCACGAGTTTGTATCACACCACTTGAAAACTGAGTTGTTTAGAGAAATAAATCGTCGTTTTGTCCTAATTGAGCACGGTGACTCCCATTTTTATTGTATAAACTCAATGAGGACAGTGTTCCCAAAGCCAAACAAAAAAGTTAGCAGAAATCTATGATCAGATTTTGGAGAGTTTAAAAAAATCCCTACGAAAAAAGCCATTTAGGGTAGAGGACCGCACATCAATCTACCTTTGTCACCGTCTACTTTTTTTGAGTTTCCAGAAAATTTGAAGCTTTTCGGCCATGTTTTGTACAACACAGATGACAATCCATATGTAGAAAGTCGCCCTGAATGTCTTGTCATTTTTGCACTGGGCACCCCACTTTTTAGCGTTTTCAGCAAAGTGCACGACTTCTTACCAAACAGAAGTTCTGAGCCCGAGAGCAGCACGTTTTCTCATTTTCTCACTGAGTGCACCACTCTTAAGCAATTTTCAACAAAGCACCTCAGTTTGTCCAAAACAGCCATTTCCGCCCGAGATCAGCACGTACTGTGATTTTTCCGCTGGGTGCACCACTTTTTAATTCTTTTCAGCAAAGTACACGAGCTTCTCCAAAGAGCAAAACAGCGTTATTAGTCCGAGATCAGCACGTTTTATCATTTTCGCACTGTGCACACCACTTATTAGCGATTTTCAGCAAAGGGCATGGGTTTGTACAAAACAGCGTTTTCAGCCGGAGATGACCACGCTTTTGTCATTTTCGCATTGGGCCCACCACTTTTTAGCGCTTTTCAGCAAAGTGCACAAGTTTTTAGAAAAGAGCGTTTTTTGCCCTAGATCAGAACGTTTTGTCATTTTCGCATGTGGCACCCTTCGTTTTAGCCATTTTTAGCAAAATTCACGAGTTTCTTCAAAACAGTATTCCTAGCTCGAGATCAACAGGTTTTAACATTTTCGCACTGGGCGCAACACTTTTTAGCAATTATCAGCAAAGTGCACGAGTTTGTCCAAAGAGCAAAACAGCGTTATTAGCCCGAGATCAGCACGTTTTATCATTTTTGCACTGTGCACACCACTTATAAGCAATTTTCAGCAAAGTGCACGAGTTTGTACACAACAGCGTTTTCAGCCCTAGATCAGCATGTTTTGTCATTTTCACTCTGGGCACACCACTTCTTAGCGTTTTCAGCAAAGTGCATGAGCTTGTATAAAACAGCGTTTTCAGCCAGAGATCAGCACGTTTTGTCATTTTCGCACTGGGGGAACACTTTTTAGCTATTTTCAGCAAAGTGCACGACTTTTTACGAAACAAAAGTTTTGAGCACGAGAGCAGCACGTTTTTCATTTTCTCACTGGGTGCACCACCTTTTAGCGATTTTCAACAAAGTACCTCAGTTTGCGCTTTCAGCCCTAGATCAGCATGTTTTGTCATTTTCACTCTGGGCACACCACTTCCTAGTGTTTTCAGCAAAGTGCATGAGTTTGTACAAAACAGCGTTTTCAGCCCGAAATCAGCACGGTTTATCATTTTTGCACTGTGCACACCACTTATTAGCGATTGTCATGAAAGTGCAGGAGTTTGTACAAACAGCGTTCTCAGCCCTAGATCAGCATGTTTTGTCATTTTCACTCTGGGCACACCACTTCCTAGCGTTTTCAGCAAAGTGCATGGGTTTGTACAAAACAGCGTTTACAGCCCAAGATCAGCCCGTTTTGTTATATTCGTACTGGGTGCAACACGTTTTAGCTTTTTCAGCAAAGTAGACGAGTTTGTAGAAAACAGCGTTTTCAGCCCAAGATCAGGACGTACTGTCATTTTTGCACTGGGTGCAGCATTTTTTAACTCTTTTAAGCAAAGTGAACGAGTTTGTCCAAAACAGCGTATAAAACAGCGTTTTCAGCCCGATCAGCAGGTATTGTCAGTTTTGCACTTTGTGCACCACTTTTTAACTCTCTTCAGCAAAGTGCACGAGTTTGTCCAAAACAGCGTTTTGAGCCCGAGATCAGCACGCTTTGTCATTTTTGCACTGGGAGCAACACGTTTCAGCTTTTTTCAGCAAAGTGCACGGGTTTGTACAAAACAGCGTTTTCCGCCCCAGATCACCATGTTTTTTCATTTTAACTCTGGGCACACCACGTCTTAGCGTTTTCAGAAAAGTGCATGAGTTTGTACAAAAAAGCTTTTTCAGCCGGAGATCAGCACGTTTTAACATTTCCGCACTGGACGCACGAGTTTTAAGCGATTTTTTTAAAGTGCACTAGTTTGTACATTTTCGCGCTGGGTGCAACACCTTCTAGCTTTTTTCAGCAAAGTGCACGAGTTTATACAGAACAGCGTTTTCAGCCTTAGATCAGCATGTTTTGTCAATTTCGCTCTGGGCACTCCACTTCTTCCCGGAGATCAGCACGTTTTTACATTTTCGCACTGGGCGCACCACTTTTTAAAGATTTTCAGCAAAGGGCATCAGTTTGTCCAAAACAGCGTTTTCTGCCCGAAATCAGTACGTTTCCTTATTTTTGCACTGGGCAAACCACTTTTAAGCCATTTTAAGCCACTTTGTTCAAAACAGCGTTTTTACCCCGAGATCAACACGTACTAACATTTTTGCACTGGGTGCACCACTTTTTAACTCTTTTCAGCAAAGTGCACGAGTTTGTCCAAAAAGCAAAACAGCATTATTAAACCGAGATCAGCAAGTACTGTCATTTTTGCACTGGGTGCACCACTTTTTAACTCTTTTCAGCAAAGTGCACGAGTTTGTCCAAAGAGCAAAACAGCGTTATTAGCCCGAGATCAGCACGTTTTATCATTTCCGCACTGTGCACACCACTTATTAGTGATTGTCAGCAAAGTTCACGAGTTTCTACAAAACAGCGTTTTCAGCCCTAGACCAGCATGTTTTGTCATTTTCACTCTGGGTACACCACTTCTTAGCGTTTTCAGCAAAGTGCATGAGTTTGTATAAAACAGCGTTTTCAGCCCTAGATCAGCATGTTTTGTCATTTTCACTCTGGGGACACCACCTCTTGCGTTTTCAGCAAAGTGCATGAGTTTGTATTAAACGGCGTTTTCAGCCGGAGATCAGGACGTTTTGTCATTTTCGCACTGTGGGAACACTTTTTAGCTATTTTCAGCAAAGTGCACGACTTTTTACGAAACAAAAGTTTTAAGCCCGAGAACAGACCGTTTTGTCATTTTCTCACTAGAAACACCACTTTTTAGCGATTTTCAGCAAAGTGCATGACTTTGTACAAAACAGCGCTTTCAGCCGGAGATGACCACGCTTTTGTCATTTTTGCACTTGGCCCACAACTTTTAAGTGATTTTCAGCAAAATGCACGAAATTGTCAAAAACAGCGTTTTCAGCCCGAGATCAGGATGTACTGTCATTTTTGCACTGGGTGCAACACGTCTTAGGTTTTTTCAGCAAGTGCACGAGTTTGTACAAAACAACGTTTCCAGCCCAAGATCAGCAGGTGCTGTCATTTTTGCACTGGGTGCACCACTTTTTAACTCTTTTCAGCAAAGTGCAGGAGTTTGTCCAAAGAGCAAAACAGCGTTTTTAGCCCGAGATCAGCACGTTTTATCATTTTCGCACTGTGCAGACCACTTATCAGTGATTCTTAGCAAGGTGCACGAGTTTGTACAAAACAGCGTTTTCAGCCCTAGATCAGAATGTTTTGTCATTTTCACTCTGGGCACACCACTTCTTGCGTTTTCAGCAAAGTACATGAGTTTGTATAAAACGGCGTTTTCAGCCGGTGATCAGCACGTTTTGTCATTTTCGCACTGTGGGAACACTTTTTAGCTATTTTCAGCAAAGTGTAGGACTTTGTACAATACAGCGTTTTCAGCCGGAGATGACCACGCTTTTGTCATTTTCGCATTGGGCCCACCAGTTTTTAGCGCTTTTCAGCAAAGCGCACAAGTTTGTACAAAAGAGCATTTTCTGCCCTAGATCAGAACGTTTTGTCATTTTCGCATGTGGCACCCTCTGTTTTAGCCATTTTTCGCACAGTGGACGAGTTTCTGCAAAACAGGATTTCTAGCTGGAGATCAGCAGGTTTCAACATTTTCTCACTGGGCGCACCACTTTTAAGCAATTTTTAGCAAAGTGCACGTTTGTCCAAAACAGAGTTTTCAGCCCCCAGATCGGCACGTTTCCTCATTTTCGCACTGGGCGCACCACTTTTAAGCGATTTTTTTTTAGCAAAGTGAGGGAGTTTGTCCAAAACAGCGTTTTCAGCGTTAGATCAGCATGTACTTTCATTTTTGCACTGGGTGCACCACTTTTTAACTCTTTTCATCAAAGTGCACGAGTTTGTCCAAAGAGCAAAACAGCGTTATTAGTCCGAGATCAGCACGTTTTATCATTTTTGCACTGTGCACACAGCAGCGTTTTCAGCCCTAGATCAGCATGTTTTGTCATTTTCACTCTGGGCACACCACTTTTTAGCGTTTTCAGGAAAGTACCTCAGTTTGTCCAAAACAGCGGTTTTAGCCCGAGATCAGGAGGTACTGTCATTTTTGCAGTGGGTGGCCCATTTTTTAACTGTTTTCAGCAAAGTGCACCAGTTGGAACAAAACTGCGTTTTCAGCCCGAGGTCAGCACGTTTTGTCATTTTCGCACTGGGTGCAACACGTTTTAGCTTTTTTCAGCAAGTGCACGAGTTTGTACAAAACAGCGTTTTCAGCCCTAGATCAGCATGTTTTGTCATTTTCACTCTAGGCACACCACTTCTTAGGGTTTTCAGCAAAGTGCATGAGTTTGTCTAAAACGGGGTTTTCAGCCAGAGATCAGCACGTTTTCTCATTTTCGCACTGTGGGAACAATTTTTAGCTATTTTCAGCAAAGTGCACGACTTTTTACGAAACAAAAGTTTTGAGCCCGAGAGCAGCACGTTTTTTCATTGTCTCTTTGAACGCTCCACTTTTTAGCGATTTTCAACAAGTACCTCAGTTTGTCCAAAACTGCGTTTTCAGCCCGAGATCAGCACGTACTGTCATTTTTGCGCTGGGTGCACCACTTTTTCACTCTTTTCAGCAAAGTGCACGAGATTGTCCAAAAGAGCAAAACAGCGTTAATAGCCCGAGATCGTTATTTTCGCACTGTGAACACCACTTATTACTGATATTCAGCAAAGTGCACGAGTTTGTCCAAAACAGCGTTTTCAGCCTTAGATCAGCATGTACTTTCATTTTTGCACTGGGTGCACCATATTTTAACTCTTTTTAGCAAAATGCACAAGTTTGTACACAACAGCGTTTTCTGCCCTAGATCAGCATGTTTTGTCATTTTCACTCTGGGCACACCACTTCTTAGCGTTTTCAGCAAAGTGCATGAGGTTGTATAAAACGGCGTTTTTAGTCGCAGATCAGCACGTTTTTCAGCTATTTTCAGCAAAGTGCACGACTTATTACGAAACAAAAGTTTTGAGCCCCAGAGCAGCACGTTTTGTCATTTTCTCACTGGGCGCACCACTTTTTAGCGATTTTCAACAAAGTACAAAAACAGCGTTTTCAGCCCGAGATCAGCACGTTTTGTCATTTTCGCACTGGGTGCAACACGTTTTAGCTTTTTTCAGCTAGTGCACGAGTTTGTACAAAACAGCGTTTTCAGCCCGAGATCAGCAGGTACTGTCATTTTTTCACTGGGTGCACCACTTTTTTACTGTTTTCAGCAAAGTGCATCAATTTGTCCAAAGAGCAAAACAGCGTTATTAGCCCGAGATCAGCACGTTTTATCATTTTCGCACTGTGCACCCCACTTATTAGTGATTGTCAGCAAGGTGCACGAGTTTGTACAATACAGCGTTTTCAGCCCTAGATCAGAATGTTTTGTCATTTTCACTCTGGGCACACCACTTCTTGCGTTTTCAGCAAAGTACATGAGTTTGTATAAAACGGCGTTTTCAGCCGGTGATCAGCACGTTTTGTCATTTTCGCACTGTGGGAACACTTTTTAGCTATTTTCAGCAAAGTGTAGGACTTTGTACAATACAGCGTTTTCAGCCGGAGATGACCACGCTTTTGTCATTTTCGCATTGGGCCCACCAGTTTTTAGCGCTTTTCAGCAAAGCGCACAAGTTTGTACAAAAGAGCATTTTCTGCCCTAGATCAGAACGTTTTGTCATTTTCGCATGTGGCACCCTCTGTTTTAGCCATTTTTCGCACAGTGGACGAGTTTCTGCAAAACAGGATTTCTAGCTGGAGATCAGCAGGTTTCAACATTTTCTCACTGGGCGCACCACTTTTAAGCAATTTTTAGCAAAGTGCACGTTTGTCCAAAACAGAGTTTTCAGCCCCCAGATCGGCACGTTTCCTCATTTTCGCACTGGGCGCACCACTTTTAAGCGATTTTTTTTTAGCAAAGTGAGGGAGTTTGTCCAAAACAGCGTTTTCAGCGTTAGATCAGCATGTACTTTCATTTTTGCACTGGGTGCACCACTTTTTAACTCTTTTCATCAAAGTGCACGAGTTTGTCCAAAGAGCAAAACAGCGTTATTAGTCCGAGATCAGCACGTTTTATCATTTTTGCACTGTGCACACAGCAGCGTTTTCAGCCCTAGATCAGCATGTTTTGTCATTTTCACTCTGGGCACACCACTTTTTAGCGTTTTCAGGAAAGTACCTCAGTTTGTCCAAAACAGCGGTTTTAGCCCGAGATCAGGAGGTACTGTCATTTTTGCAGTGGGTGGCCCATTTTTTAACTGTTTTCAGCAAAGTGCACCAGTTGGAACAAAACTGCGTTTTCAGCCCGAGGTCAGCACGTTTTGTCATTTTCGCACTGGGTGCAACACGTTTTAGCTTTTTTCAGCAAGTGCACGAGTTTGTACAAAACAGCGTTTTCAGCCCTAGATCAGCATGTTTTGTCATTTTCACTCTAGGCACACCACTTCTTAGGGTTTTCAGCAAAGTGCATGAGTTTGTCTAAAACGGGGTTTTCAGCCAGAGATCAGCACGTTTTCTCATTTTCGCACTGTGGGAACAATTTTTAGCTATTTTCAGCAAAGTGCACGACTTTTTACGAAACAAAAGTTTTGAGCCCGAGAGCAGCACGTTTTTTCATTGTCTCTTTGAACGCTCCACTTTTTAGCGATTTTCAACAAGTACCTCAGTTTGTCCAAAACTGCGTTTTCAGCCCGAGATCAGCACGTACTGTCATTTTTGCGCTGGGTGCACCACTTTTTCACTCTTTTCAGCAAAGTGCACGAGATTGTCCAAAAGAGCAAAACAGCGTTAATAGCCCGAGATCGTTATTTTCGCACTGTGAACACCACTTATTACTGATATTCAGCAAAGTGCACGAGTTTGTCCAAAACAGCGTTTTCAGCCTTAGATCAGCATGTACTTTCATTTTTGCACTGGGTGCACCATATTTTAACTCTTTTTAGCAAAATGCACAAGTTTGTACACAACAGCGTTTTCTGCCCTAGATCAGCATGTTTTGTCATTTTCACTCTGGGCACACCACTTCTTAGCGTTTTCAGCAAAGTGCATGAGGTTGTATAAAACGGCGTTTTTAGTCGCAGATCAGCACGTTTTTCAGCTATTTTCAGCAAAGTGCACGACTTATTACGAAACAAAAGTTTTGAGCCCCAGAGCAGCACGTTTTGTCATTTTCTCACTGGGCGCACCACTTTTTAGCGATTTTCAACAAAGTACAAAAACAGCGTTTTCAGCCCGAGATCAGCACGTTTTGTCATTTTCGCACTGGGTGCAACACGTTTTAGCTTTTTTCAGCTAGTGCACGAGTTTGTACAAAACAGCGTTTTCAGCCCGAGATCAGCAGGTACTGTCATTTTTTCACTGGGTGCACCACTTTTTTACTGTTTTCAGCAAAGTGCATCAATTTGTCCAAAGAGCAAAACAGCGTTATTAGCCCGAGATCAGCACGTTTTATCATTTTCGCACTGTGCACCCCACTTATTAGTGATTGTCAGCAAGGTGCACGAGTTTGTACAATACAGCGTTTTCAGCCCTAGATCAGCATGTTTTGTCACTTTCACTTTGGGCACACCACTTCTTAGTGTTTTCAGCAAAATGCATGAGTTTGTATAAAACGGCGTTTTCAGCCGGAGATCAGTACGTTTTGTCATTTTCGCACTGTTGGAACACTTTTTAGCTATTTTCAGCAAAGTGCACGACTTTTTACGAAACAAATGTTTTGAGCCCAAGAGCAGCACGTTTTGCGATTTTCTCACAGGGTGCACCACTTTTTTGCGATTTTCAACAAAGTGCACAAGTTTGTCCAAAGAGCAAAACAGCGTTAATAGCCCGACATGAGCACGTTTTGTCATGTTCGCACTGGCTGGGTGGAACACCTTTTATCTTTTTTCATCAAGGCGAACGAGTTTGTACAAAATATCGTTTTCAGGCCGAGATCAGCACGTTTTGTCATTTTCGCACTGGGTGCAACACGTTTTAGCTTTTTTAAGCGAAGTGCACGAGTTTGTCCAAAACAGCGTTTTCAGCCCGAGATCAGCACGTCCTGTCATTTTTGCACTGGTGCACCACTTTTTAACTCTTTTCAGCAAAGTTCACGAGTTTGTCCAAAACAGCGTTTTCAGCCCGAAATCAGCACGTTTTGTCATTTTCGCACTGGGTGCAACACGTTTTAGCTTTTTTCAGCAAAGTGCACGAGTTTGTACAAAACAGCGTTTTTAGCCCGAGATCAGCAGGTACTGTCATTTTTGCACTGGGTGCACCACTTTTTAACTCTTTTTAGCAAAGTGCACGAGTTTGTCCAAAGAGCAAAACAGCGTTATTAGCCCGATATCAGCACGTTTTATCATTTCCGCACTGGGCCCCCCACTTATTAGTGATTGTCAGCAAAGTGCACGAGTTTGTACAAAATAGCGTTTTCAGCCCTATATCAGCATGTTATGTCCTTTTTACTCTGGGCACACCACTTCTTAGAGTTTTCGGCAAAGTGCATGAGTTTGTACAAAACAGTGTTTTCAGGCCAAAATCAGCACTTTTCCTTATTTTCGCACTGGGCGAACCACTTTTAAGCGATTTTCAGCGAAGTGGACGACTTTGTTCAAAACAGCGTTTTTAGCCCGAGATGAGCACGTACTAACATTTTTGCACTGGGTGCATCACTTTTTAACTCTTTTCAGCAAAGTGCACGAGTTTGTCCAAAGAGCAAAACAGCCTTTCAGCCCGAGATCAGTACGTACTGTCATTTTTGCGCTGGTTGCACCACTTTTTAACTGTTTTCAGCAAGGTACACGAGCTTGTCCAAAGAGCAAAACAGCGTTATTAGCCCGAGATCAGCAAGTTTTATCATTTTCGCACTGTGCACACCACTTATTAGCGATTTTCAGCAAAGTGTATGAGTTTGTACAAAACAGCGTTTTCAGCCGGAGATGACCACGTTTTGGTCATTTTCGCATTGGGCCCACCACTTTTTAGCGCTTTTAAGCAAAGGGCACAAGTCTGTAGAAAAGTGCGTTTCCCGCCCTAGCTCAGAACGTTACAGCGGTTACAGCCCAAGACCAGCACGTTTTGTCTTTTTCGCACTGGGCGTCCACTTTCAAAACTTTTCAGCAAAGCGCACCAGTTTGCGAACGTTTTTCATTTTCCCACTTGGCTTGCTAGTTTTTAGCCATTTTTAGCAAAGTGCACGAGTTTGTGGAAAGCAATGTTTTCAGCCCGATATCCAGAGATCAGCACGTTTTAACATTTTCGCACTAGGCGGACCACTTTTTAGCAATTTTTAGCAAAGGGCATCAGTTTGTCTAAAACAGGGTTTACAGCCCGAGATCAGAACGTTTTCGCATTTTTGCACTGGGTGCACCACTTTTAAGCCATTTTTAGTAACTTCACGAGTTTGTACAAAACAGCGTTTTCAGCCCAAGATCAGCACCTTTTGTTATATTCGCACTGGGTGCAACACGTTTTAGCTTTTTTAAGCGAAGTGCACGAGTTTGTCCAAAACAGCGTCTTCAGCCGGAGATCAGCACGCGCTGGCATTTTTGCACTGGGTGCACCACTTTTTAACTCTTTTCAGCAAAGAGCAAAACAGCGTTATTAGCCCCAGATCGTTATTTTCGCACTGTGAACACCACTTATTAGTGCTTTTCAGCAAAGTGCACCAGTTTGTACAAAACAGCGTTTTCAGCCCGAGATCAGCAGGTACTGTCATTTTTGCACTGGGTGCACCATTTTTGAACTCTTTTCAGTAAAGTGCACGAGTTTGTACAAAACAGCGTTTTCAGCCAGAGATCAGAACGTTTTAACATTTTCGCACTAGGCGGACCACTTTTTAGCGATTTTTAGCAGAGGGCATCAGTTTGTCTAAAACAGGGTTTTACAGCCCGAGATCAGAACGTTTTCGCATTTTCGCACTGGGTGCACCACTTTTAAGCTATTTTTAGTAAGTGCAAGAGTTTGTACAAAACAGCATTTTCAGCCCAAGATGAGCACGCTTTTGTCATTTTCGCCTTGGGCCCACCACTTTTGAGCGCTTTTCAGCAAAGTGCACAAGTTTGCACAAAACAGCGTTTTCAGCCCGAGATCAGCACGTACTGTCATTTTTGCACTGGGTGCACCACTTTTTAGCTCTTTTCAGCAAAGTGCACGAGTTTTTCCAACGAGCAAAACATCATTATTAGCCCGAGATCAGCACGTTTTATCAATTTCGCACTGTGCACACCATTTATTAGCGATTTTCAGCAAAGTGCACGAGTTTTTTAAAAACAGCGTTTTCAGCCCTAGATCAGCACGTTTTGTCATTTTCACTCTGGGCACACCACTTCTTAGCGTTTTCAGCAAAGTGCATGAGTTTGTACAAGACAGCGTTTTTATCCGGAGATCAGCACGTTTTAACATTTTCGCACTGGGCAGACAACTTTTTAGCGATTTTCAGCAAAGGGCATCAGTTTGTTCAAAACAGCGTTTTCTGCCCGAGATCAGCACGTTTCCTCACTTTCGCACTGGGTGCACCACTTATTAGTGATTTTCAGCAAAGTGCACGAGTGTCTCCAAAACAGCGTTTTCAGCCCAAGATCTGCACGTTTTGTCATTTTCGTACTGGGTGCAACACGTTTTAGCTTTTTTCAGCAAAGTGCACGAGTTTGTACAAAACAGCGTTTTCAGCCGGAGATCAGCAGGTACTGTCATTTTTGCACTGGGTGCACCACTTTCTAACTCTTTTCAGCAAAGTGCACGAGTTTGTCCAAAGAGCAAAACGGCGTTGTTTAGCCCGAGATCAGCACGTTTTATCAATTTTGCACTGTGCACATCATTTATTAGCGATTTTCAGCAAAGTGCACGAGTTTTTTAAAAACAGCGTTTTCAGCCCTAGATCAGCATGTTTTGTCATTTTCACTCTGGGTACACCACTTCCTAGCGTTTTCAGCAAATTGCATGAGTTTGTACAAAACAGCGTGTTTAGCCAGCGATCAGCACGTTTTAACATTTTGGCACTAGGCGGACTACTTTTTAGTGATTTTTAGCAAAGGGCATCAGTTTGTCTAAAACAGCGTTTTCAGCCCAAGGTTAGCACGTTTTGTTATATTCGCACTTGGTGCAACACGTTTTAGCTTATTTAAGCGAGGTGCACGAGTTTGTCCAAAACAGCGTTTTCAGCCCGAGATCAACACGTGCTGTCATTTTTGCACTGGGTGCACCACTTTTTAACTCTTTTCAGCAAAGTGCACGAGTTTGTACAACGATCAAAACTGGGTGATTAGCCCCAGATCGTTATTTTCGCACTGTGAACACCACTTATTAGTGATTTTCAGCAAAGTGCACGAGTTTCTCTAAAACAGCGTTTTCAGCCCTAGATCAGCATGTTTTGTCATTTTCACTCTGGGCACACCACTTCCTAGCGTTTTCAGCAAATTGCATGAGTTTGTACAAAACAGCGTGTTTAGCCAGCGATCAGCACGTTTTAACATTTTGGCACTAGGCGGACTACTTTTTAGCGATTTTTAGCAAAGGGCATCAGTTTGTCTAAAACAGCGTTTTCAGCCCAAGGTTAGCACGTTTTGTTATATTCGCACTGGGTGCAACACGTTTTAGCTTATTTAAGCGAGGTGCACGAGTTTGTCCAAAACAGCGTTTTCAGCCCGAGATCAACACGTACTGTCATTTTTGCACTGGGTGCACCACTTTTTAACTCTTTTCAGCAAAGTGCACGAGTTTGTAAAACGATCAAAACTGGGTGATTAGCCCCAGATCGTTATTTTCGCACTGTGAACACCACTTATTAGTGATTTTCAGCAAAGTGCACGAGTTTCTCTAAAACAGCGTTTTCAGCCCTAGATCAGCATGTTTTGTCATTTTCACTCTGGGCACACCACTTCCTAGCGTTTTCAGCAAAGTGCATGAGTTTGTACAAAACAGCGTGTTTAGCCAGCGATCAGCACGTTTTAACATTTTGGCACTAGGCGGACTACTTTTTAGCGATTTTTAGCAAAGGGCATCAGTTTGTCTAAAACAGCGTTTTCAGCCCAAGGTCAGCACGTTTTGTTATATTCGCACTGGGTGCAACACGTTTTAGCTTATTTAAGCGAGGTGCACGAGTTTGTCCAAAACAGCGTTTTCAGCCCGAGATCAACACGTACTGTCATTTTTGCACTGGGTGCACCACTTTTTAACTCTTTTCAGTAAAGTGCACGAGTTTGTACAACGAGCAAAACTGGGTGATTAGCCCCAGATCGTTATTTTCGCACTGTGAACACCACTTATTAGTGATTTTCAGCAAAGTGCACGAGTTTCTCTAAAACAGCGTTTTCAGCCCGAGATCAGCACGTCTGGTCATTATCGCACTGGGTGCAACACGTTTTAGCTTTTTTCAGCAAAAGTGCACGAGCTTGTACAAAACTGCGTTTTCAGCCCGAGATCAGCAGGTACTGTCATTTTTGCACTGGGTGCACCATTTTTTAACTCTTTTCAGCAAAGTTCACGAGTTTGTACAAAACAGAGTTTTCAGCCCAAGATCAGCACGTTTTGTTATATTCGCACTGTGTGCAACACGTTTTAGCTTTTTTCAGTAAAGTGCATGAGTTTGTACAAAACAGCGTTTTCAGAAGGAGATCAGAACGTTTTAACATTTTCGCACTAGGCGGACCACTTTTTAGCGATTTTTAGCAAAGGGCATCAGTTTGTCTAAAACAGGGTTTACAGCCCGAGATCAGAACGTTTTCGCAGTTTCGCACTGGGTGCACCACTTTTAAACCATTTTTAGTAAGTTGACCAGTTTGTACAAAACAGCGTTTTCAGCCCAAGCTCAGCACGTTTTGTTATATTCGCACTGGGTGCAATGACGTTTTAGCTTTTTGCAGCAAAGTGCACGAGTTTGTACAAAACAGCGTTTTCAGAAGGAGATCAGCACGTACTGTCATTTTTGCACTGGGTGCACCACTTTTTAACTCTTTTCAGCAAAGTGCAAGAGTTTGTACAAAACAGCATTTTCAGCCCAAGATGAGCACGCTTTTGTCATTTTCGCATTGGGCCCACCACTTATTAGCGCTTTTCAGCAAAGTGCACGAGTTTGCACAAAACAGTGTTTTCAGCCCGAGATCAGCAGGTACTGTCATTTTTGCACTGGGTGCACCACTTTTTAGCGTTTTCAGCAAAGTGCATGAGTTTGTACAAGACAGCGTTTTCAGCCGGAGATCAGCACGTTTTAACATTTTCGAACTGGGCGCACCACTTTTTAGCGATTTTCAGCAAAGGGCATCAGTTTGTCCAAAAGAGCGTCTTCAGCCCGAGATCAGCACGTTTCCTCATTTTCGCACTGGGTACACCACTTTTAAGCGAGTGCACGAGTTTCTCCAAAACAGCGTTTTCAGCCCAAGATCTGCACGTTTTGTCATTTTCGTATTTTCAACACGTTTTAGCTTTTTTCAGCAAAGTGCACGAGTTTGTACAAAACAGCGATTTCAGCCCGAGATCAGCAGGTACTGGGTGGGTGCACCACTTTCTAACTCTTTTCAGCAAACTGCACGAGTTTGTCCAAAGAGCAAAACAGCGTTATTAGCCCGAGATCAGCACGTTTTATCAATTTCGCACTGTGCACACCATTTATTAGCGATTTTCAGCAAAGTGCACGAGTTTTTTAAAAATAGCGTTTTCAGCCCTAGATCAGCATGTTCTGTCATTTTCACTCTGGGCACACCACTTCTTAGCGTTTTCAGCAAAGTGCATGAGTTTGTACAAGACAGCGTTTTCAGCTGGAGATCAGCACGTTTTAACACTTTCGAACTGGGCGCACCACTTTTTAGCGATTTTCAGCAAAGGGCATCAGTTTGTCCATGAGGGCGTTTTCTGCCCGAAATCAGCACGTTTCCTTATTTTCGCACTGGGCGAACCACTTTTTAGCGATCTTCAGCTAAGTGCACGAGTTTGCCCAAAACAGCGTTTTTAGCCCGAGATCAGCACGTACTGTCATTTTTGCACTAGGTGCACCACTTTTTAACTCTTCAGCAAAGTGTACGAGTTTGTCATAAGAACAAAACAGCGTTATTAGCCCGAGATCAGCACGTTTTATCAATTTCGCACTGTGCACACCATTTATTAGCGATTTTCAGCAAAGTGCACGAGTTTTTTAAAAACAGTGTTTTCAGCCCTACATCAGCATGTTCTGTCATTTTCACTCTGGGCACACCACTTCTTAGCGTTTTCAGCAAAGTGCATGAGTTTGTACAAGACAGCGTTTTCAGCCGGAGATCAGCACGTTTTAACATTTTCGAACTGGGCGCACCACTTTTTAGCGATTTTCAGCAAAGGGCATCAGTTTGTCCAAGAGAGCGTTTTCAGCCCGAGATCAGCACGTTTCCTCATTTTCGCACTGGGCACACCACTTTTAAGCGATGTTTTGTAAGTACAAGAGTTTGTACAAAACAGCGTTTTCAGCCCAAGATCAGCACGTTTTGTCATTTTCGCACCGGGTGCAACACGTTTTAGCTTTTTCCAGCAAAGTAAACGAGTTTGTACAAAACAGCGTTTTCAGCCTTAGGTCAGCATGTTTTGTCATTTTCGCTATGGGCACTCCAGTTCTTAACGTTTTAAGCAAAGTGCATGAGTTTGTTCAAAACAGCGTTTTCAGCTGGAGATCAGCACCTTTTAACATTTTCCCCCTGGGCGCACCACTTTTTAGCGATTTTCAGC
The DNA here is from genome assembly GCA_964017195.1 of Siderastrea radians. NCBI lineage: Eukaryota > Metazoa > Cnidaria > Anthozoa > Scleractinia > Rhizangiidae > Siderastrea > Siderastrea radians. The sequence goes on along the minus strand of OZ024888.1, from coordinate 22,036,880 downwards.
AAAGGGCATCAGTTTGCCCAAAACAACGTTTTCTGCCCGAAATCAGCACGTTTCCTTATTTTTGCACTGGGCGAACCACTTTTTAGCGATCTTCAGCTAAGTGCACGAGTTTGCCCAAAACAGCGGTTTTAGCCCGAGATCAGCACGTACTGTCATTTTTGCACTAGGTGCACCACTTTTTAACTCTTCAGCAAAGTGTACGAGTTTGTCATAAGAACAAAACAGCGTTATTAGCCCGAGATCAGCACGTTTTAACATTTTCGCACTGGGGAGACCACTTCTTAGCGATTTTCAGCAAAGGGCATCAGTTTGTTCAAAAATGCGTTTTCAGCCTGAGATCAGCACGTTTCCCCATTTTCGCACTGGGCGCACCACTTTTAAGCTATTTTCAGCAAAGTGCACGAGTTTGTACAAAACAGTGTTTTCAGCCCAAGACCAGCACGTTTTGTCATTTTCGCGCTGGGCGTCCACTTTTTACACTTTTCAGCAAAGCGCACCAGTTTGTACAAAGCAGTGTTTTCCGCCCGAGATCAGAACGTTTTGTCATTTTCCCACTTGGCTTGCTACTTTTTAGCGATTTTTAGCAAAGTGCATGAGTTTGTGCAAAACAATGTTTTCAGCCCGATATCAGCACGTTTTGTCATCTTCGCAGTGGCCACACCAATTTTTAACGACCTTCAGCAAAGTGCAAGAGTTTGTGCGAAACAGCATTTTCAGCCCGAGATCAGCATGTTTTGTTATTTTCGCACTTGACGCATTACTTTTGTGCGATTTTCAGTGAAGTGCACGAGTTTGTCCAAAACAGCGTTTTCAGCCCAAGATCAGCACGTTTTGTCATTTTCGCACTGGGTGCAACTCATTTTAGCTTTTTTCACCAAATTGCAGGAGTTTGTACAAAAAAGCGTTTTCAGCATAAAATCAGAGCCTATTGTCATTTTCACAGCAGGCGCACCACTTTTTAGCGACTTTCAACAAAGTGCACGAGTTTGCAAAAAACAGCGTTTTCAGCCCAAGATCAGCACGTTTTGTCATTTTCGCATTGGGCATACCACTTTTTGCACTTTTCAGCAAAGCGCACCCGTTTGTACAAAGCAGTCTCTTCACCCGGGATCAGAATGTTTTGTCATTTTCGCACTTGGCTCACCAAGTTTTAGCCATTTTTAGCAAAGTGCACGAGGTTGTGCAAAACAGCGTTTTCAGCCCGACATCAGCACGTTTTGTGATTTTCGCACTGGCGCACTACTTTTTAGCAATTTTCAGCAAACTCCACTAGTTTGTACAAAACAGCGTTTTCAGAACGAGATGAGCATGTTTTGTCATTTTTGCACTGGGCGCACGACTTCTTAGCGACTTTCAGCAAAGTGCACGAGTTTATACAAAACAGCGTTTTCAGAACAAGATCAGCATGTTTTGTCATTTTCGCACTGGGCGTACCACTTTTTACACTTTTCAGCAAAGCGCACCAGTTTGTACAAAGCAGTGTTTTCAGCCCGAGATTAGCACGTTTTGTCATTTTCGCACTTGGCTCACTACTTTTTAGCCATTTTTAGCAAAGTGCACGAGTTTGAGCAAAACAATGTTTTCAGCCTGACATCAGCACGTTTTGTCATTTTCGCATTGGGCACACCACTTTTTAGCGACTTTCAGCAAAGTGCACGAGTTTGTGGGAAACAGCATTTTCAGCCCGAAAACAGCATGTTTTGTCATTTTCGCACTGGGGGCACCAGTTTTTATCGTTTTCAGCAATATGCACGAGTCTGTGCAAAACAGCAGTTTCAGCCCGAGATCAGCATGTTTTGTCATTTTCGCACTGGGCGCACTACTTTTTAGCGACTTTTAGCATAGTGCAGGAGGTTGTACAAACCAGCGTTTTCAGCCACAGATCATCACGTTTTGTCATTTTCGCACTGGGCGTCGACTTCTTACACTTTTCAGCAAAGCGCACCAGTTTGTACAAAGCAGTGTTTTCAGCCCGAGATCAGAACGTTTTGTCATTTTCGCACTTGGCTCACTACTTTTTAGCCATTTTTAGCCAAGTGCACGAGTTTGTGCAAAACAATGTTTTCAGCCCGACATCAGCACCTTTTGTCATTTTCGCACTGGCTGCACCACTTTTTGGCAACTTTCAGCAAAGGGCACGAGTTTGTACAAAACAGCGTTTTCAGAACGAGATACGCATGATTTGTCATTTTCGCACTGGGCGCACCACTTTTTAGACCCTCTTCTAGAGCTCGGACTAAATGAGGTTGGCCCACAAAATTATCGGTGTGTCTTAATCGCTTGTGAAAATAACGTTCGTGCACTCCCATCTTTTCACTGCACGGGTTCACATAGGAGTGAATATCAAATTCAAAGGCTCCGGGAGTTTGAGGATGAACTTCACGTCCCCTTTTTTGAAGAAGTTGACTTTCAAAGGCCCGCTGGCATTCAAATCCATTCATGACTTTATTGCTTAACACATCTTTCCTAATTTCTTGCCCGAGAGCGTCCATAGCATTCTTCATCGTCATTTTGTCCTTCTTTTTCATCTTGGCCTTGTGGCAAACACAAGACGTTCTTGCGTGATAAACCCCTTAGACCTGCTGCGTCTTTTACTTCTTCTCGTGGCATCGTAGTTTATTTTCACAGAACTGAAGCATGTGGCGCCTTTTATGAAAAAAACGAGAGTCACCTGTCTTTTGTCTGAGAAGCAATCAGTTTGGGGGGGAAACGTTACAGGTACTGCTTCCCCTTTCCCTTTTTTCTCAGAATCCTTTACGATGGAAGGGGTATAAAAACCGAAAGCACCCTTGTCAAAGGCTCAGTCACACAGTTAAGATGATGCAGAGACCGAGGAAACCTTTGCAAGATCTGAGTAGTTTCATAAAAGATAAAGAGGGCAGAATTAGACGACGAGTGCCAAGCGGACGTCCTCTGGTTTCGTAGTCATCTCAAGTTGGACGTAGACGAAGAGAACGCCCGTGTGTTTGTCAGATTTTACTGGAGCGTGATGGATGCGGACAGGAATGCCTTCCCGCGCAGACGCCAGAAGAAGGTTCTGGGAGAGATGTTGAAGAGTGAGATCGTGCCTTACGTTTATAAGAACAAGGTGGAGCGTTTGGACCACTCGTGCAGGTCGACTTCCATGGAGAACTTTGAAGCACTCGACTATCACCTGCAAATCAAGATTGCCAAGTTTCATGGCAGTTGGCGTTTCAAGGCGATGGTCGAGTGTTACGAGAACATCAAGGAGGACCGAAAAGATGAGAATCGTTTGAATGAACATTTGACTTTTTATTGATTCGATGTGTTAGATAAGACCTGGGAGTCAAGAAAGGAAGAGACATCCTGTCCGTGTCTTGCCAGCAGCCTTAGTGGGTTCTAAGCGTTCCTCTTTTTTGACTTTTTACACTATAAACAGCTTTTTTAAAAGAATGACTCAAACGTAACGCTCATGGGAACCACATCTTCTTCCGCGCAAAGTGGTTTTTCTTGAATTAAGTACCTATGTCTTCATAAGAGCTGACCTGTTTAATGTTTTTCACAATTGCATTTCTTCCAACATGACTCGCGTGTCTTCTTTATCGTCAGGCAAACGAAAAGTGCCCTTGGATAGGGCTTTGATTTCTTGTTGGTGTCCGCGTCAATGTGTCGGGAACCAATCGGAGCACTGCTTTGGTGGAGAGTGGGTAATGAGACGGACGGTACTAGATTTGAGTGGGAATGTAGAACACAATTACATCTAAACTTTTGTCCAGGGCCTTTTCGACTGTCTATCGAGTCCCCTTTTAAGACGTTTGGCGTCGTTTCTCAAAGGACTCGAGCATATTCTATAATCCAGTAATTGCTCTACAATAATTGACGCACGTTATTAATTCCAGTTATGATTTGCACTTGCATACCAAAACACTTACCCATTTCTTCAGATACTTCATCCGTTTGGTTAGCACTTCCCGTGCTTCCGTGCTTAAGGCTCTTAGCCCACCTGGAAGAAGAAGGAAAAGGAGGAAAACTAAACCCCCGTGATTCAACAAATTATACTGGTGGGCTAAGATCAATTCAAGAAGGACGAGGTGGTGTATTTGGGACAATCTGCTGAAGACAATCCAGCTTTCGTGGCGGACCTAATGAAAAAGGTCCCCGATTACCTTCCCAATTCTAACAACCCTGACTGCCATGAAATCCTTTCTGAATTACAACCAAGAAGGTGAGACCCCAAGACTGATACAACTACCTTAAGAGGCCTCCATCAGAGAAACCAATGATTACTTGTGTGGGAAAAGACACATGTTGGTGATTCAACCTCACACAGAAGTTTTTCACACGGGAAAAGTACTGGTACCTGAAGTGCGAATCAAAATCTGCTTGTACTTTAACAGCCCTGTGCTCCATCTAAATGGAGTTGGACTCCCAGGCAGTCTTCAACCGGAAGACATCGAGATGCGCTTTCATCTTTGCCAACTGAGACTGTATGAAGCAGTGTACAAGATCCTATTTGCTAAGAGACACAATGAAAGAGAACTGGTATCCTACCTCTACGTAAAGTGAAAGCCGGACCTTCAACATTCAAGGCAATCAAGCGAGCGTTCAATGGAGATGTGAACCAAGACCCCTCCTGCTTTCGTAAATTTAAGTTAACTTTCATTCGCCAAATGAAATACCCCTATTAAAACCTGGAACTGTCATAGACCAATGATGCCCGAAATGTATTGGGTTACTTGCGTTTTGTCCAAGCTCTGGTATAAAAAACAAGGCAACATGCTCCACCGAAATCAATTGGGGCATTAAAAACACTGCTTTCTGTTATGTTTGACTGTGTAGCCAAAGGATGTGCTGACAGCAACATTTTTAGACCCAGACAAACGGGAGCAATGTGCAATTGGATTATTTAGCTCGAGAAGACCTTCAATGGAGAAAGCGTTTTGTTAGCAGACCGTGGCGTCTGACCGTTTACCCTCAAAACCTGACAAAAAACAACCCTGCACTTACATTGTCAACACAACTGGGTGAGCACTGGTTGACTCTGTGGACGTACCACCAAATCTGTGAAGTCATGGATACGTTAACCTTGGAAACGTAAGAACAAGCAACTCCCTTAAGAGCCTGGAAGTATGTGGTGACCAATGCAAAGTCCCTGCAAGCCATCATCAGTATGAGTTGTGGCAATTACACCTTGCTCTATTTGAAACCCAATGCCCGTGCACGCACGGTAGAAGCATTTTTGACCTATTTGCACCACACCATTCTATAACAGTGATGACCAAGCCGGTCAGATGGTCAAAGAATTGATTTGTAATGAGTGATTATCCTTAACATTGTTGTTAATAAAAATAAAAGAAAACAGTCCGTGTTCTCCTTTTTGTGTAGGTGTAGAGAGTCTTAACAAGAGCCTTTCGCTTTCACATCCTGTCCAGTATTCTATTGGTGGGTCCTTTCGCCTGTGTTTAGATTTGCTTTGAAAAGATCATGGGAGACTACTACCATTCCATGCCTCTAGAGAGAGAGAGAGAGAGAGAGAGAGAAAGAGAGAGAGAGAGAGAGAGAGAGAGAGAGAGAGAGAGAGAGAGAGAGAGAGAGAGAGAGAGAGAGAGAGAGAGAGAGAGCCAGAGGAAAGGGCACTTTTGTAACGAAAAAAGGGAACTTTCGTAACGAAAAAAGGGAACTTTTGTAACGTCGGGAACTTTTGTAACGAAAAAAGGGAACTTTTGTAACGATTAATGGGGAACTTTTGTAACGACAGGGAACTTTGGTAACGGCAAGGAACTTTTGTAACGTAGAAACAGGGAACTTTAGTAACGAGTGTAGGGACAGTGTCGCACAGTCACCTCTTTAATCAACCTAGAAAAATGGGGATTGTTCCAGTAGTCAAATCGCTTTGTTGATTTCGTCAAAATACATAGTTACAACCTTCTGTTAACGATTTCTTAACAAAACAAGCTGGATCACCTTCAGCGTCCGTACGGAATTTAAGCGGCAAAATTCCACATGTTTGTCTGCACTATTTACCAACCATTTTTTTTTATTTTTGCCAAGCCTAAGCTGTCAAAACATGACAAAATGTTTTTTCATGCATGCAGTATTCATATACATAATACCTACTAAGGAGCTCTATCCCTTTTCCGCACAAAAAAATTCCAATCTTTTTCCAGGTCGGATAACCTGAAACGACTGGTATACTGACTGCACTTAGTTGAAACCGCGACTACGACATCTGTTGGAACTCAACGAACACATAAACTCTCAATTTAAATTATATTTTAATCAATTTTTGGCTCTAAAAGCAAGATGCAATGAACGGTCATTTTACATAAGAAAAGAACCGTCTTGGTCCAACAAATGTGGTGCTGTTACACAAAAATCAAAAACTGAAAATAAGGAAAATTAAAAGGGTTTGGGTTGTTACAAGAATTTAAAGAACATCATATAATTAGTAAACATAAAGAACAAGCGAGCTGGTTTAGGTATCGCTAGGTGTCAGTGGATTCTGTGGAAGGGAGAAAGTCTTCTGACATGCCATGAAAAATAATACAACACTTAAGAAAAGGCAAGACCAAGAAGTGAAATTTCAGATTTGTGATTGTTACGGGCCGGTGTTAGGTTGGAAAAGAAATAACACAAACGTCTACCTGTGTTTTCTATCTCATACCAACTGTATCTAAGACATGCGATGTTTATGTATAAAAATGTTTGAACGGTCTAGCTCCTGTGTACTTCTAGAGCTTGTTTTTATTTTTTTCATTTTTTATGTAAATCAAATTTTCCTTATTATAATTTTAATTTTTTTCTCCAGTGTAATTATAATTTATTACTGTCAAGAAACGTTGCAAATTGGTTTTCAAAATCCTCAGGAGAAAATCAACAAATGTACTTGTAATTTTATTCTATCCCGCGTTTGGGTAAGGCAGTATTCACCTTGCGCTCTCATTGCGTAGGCCCACAAATTGCTATGGAACTTCAACGTTGATGTGGTATAAAATAGACGTTTATCCAATCTCAACGACGCTTTTCATCTCAGCAACCTATTAATTCAAAAGATGAAGGATAAAAGACTTCTTGGAACTTATGGCCAGCTAACAAGTAGTGGTTCCTCTAAGGTTCTCAAGTGACTTTCCTTAGTAATTTGTAACTAATCACTTCCCTACCCTGCGTGTAGCTAAATAGGCAAGTACTTTTCTTGGTCGCCTGTGTAACGGTATAGATCGGGTAACAGTCTTACAGCTGATGGCTTTAAACCCTATTTATCTTGTGAGGTGAGGAGAACAAAGTGCCCGCGCTCAATTTGAACGCTAATAACTTTGTAATATGCAAGAAAAAGCCACCAAACTGTGTTACTTTCCCTAAAATTTGTCTAGAAACAATTTGGTGTGACATGTCCTTGTTCAACCAATTTGGTGTTTCCACGGCAACCATATTTTGACAGGTGCTTTTTCGCAATTTTAAGTTTTACTGTTCTAAATGAAAAATTTTATTTCATCTTCGCTAACTTTTACAGTTTTACACCATTTGAGTCTTCTTATGCTGCTTTTCAATGGTTATTGTGAAATGTCAACGGTTTCTCAAGGTTTTGGAAAAAGCAAGGAATTACGTCAGGTGACGTCATCAAATGTTGTTATTGGACCTCAAAGGAAGCGTTTTGGGACACCTATATCACCCTCGACACTTTCTTGACAAAGCTTTAATACTCTCGGAGTTGGCTTCAATTTTTGTCCTCACAATTCTTAACCTTGGACGTACAAGGGATGGGGGGGGGGGGGTGTTGCCAGCCCCCATAAGGTTTTTCTTGAATTTTTCTAATATGATTCTTCATCAGCACCTGCCATTTTCAGTAGCTGTACGCATATCCCTTAGACACATTTTGACCTAAGTTTGGTGCGAATCGTTTACTACGGTTATACGAGATATGACGCCATAAGTAGCAGGAGCAGGTGGTCAGGCCATGTTTGAGTAAAAATGCGTGTTGTTAGGTGATAAAAGATAAAGAAGCAAAGTGCTTAATTATGTCATATTCTACTTGTCTATCATTAAAAATGTCAATTTCCGCCTTTTTATGAGAAGTTCTACAATACTAGATGGTGGCGTCACAGACCCCCAGCAGCGCCACAAACCATAATATATACCTCATCTTGTAGAGCACATCACAGACTAAGGGGCTGTTTACATGATACCGGAATGACCTTCATTCCAGAACGAGTTCATGCCATCCCCATATATTTCTCTGTATCTGTTTACATGATACTGAGACGAAATTTCGTCCCCGCACAAGTCATTCCGGAATGAGTTCATTCTGGTTTTCAATCTGAATGAAATTCTCGTTCTGGTATGATATTTCATTCTGGTATCATGTAAACTGAAAACGAACTCCGTTCCGAGATGAAAACGCAAACCGTGTAGTCTGGGGCGAGTGGCGCATGCGTATCGTTTTCAAAATGGAGGACAAAACGGTCGTTTTCAAGATGGCTGAGCCGGTCGATTTTGTCATGTGAATGCAGTACGAACTTCATTCTGGAACGAAACTCATTCCGGAATGAAACTCATTCTGGTATCATGTGAACAGCCCCTAAAGGTAAAATCTTTTCAAAACATGGTAACATATAAGAAACCCAAGAGGGGTTCCATCACCCCCCCCCCTCCTCCCATTGTACCACTCTGGGGTATGACTTTACCCGTGCGTCCGAGGGTCACGACTTCGCTCGAAAACAGCTTTAGCTAAAGGGCGAGAAAAGGAAAATTTTAAACTTAATTGTGCTATATGTTACATTTTAAGATCATTTTGATCAGTCATTTATTGGTTTGAATTACTTTTAGGCCAATTTTGGTGGTTTTCAGAGTTTTTGACAAAAACAGGAAATCTTAGATGACAGATTCAAGATGGCCACCATTTTGGCAATAATGACGTAATACCCACATCATGTGACGTCATCAGGTCATGTTGCGAACTTTAAAAGAAAGTTTTTGGGACGTGCTATCGAAGTTTCGTTGTCGTAACTTAAACTTTCGTGGAGTTAAGAAGGCGGCATTTTGTGCGTCCTTCAACCTCGGGAATAAAAAAACGCCCAAGCTGAATAGCATTAAGAGTGGACCCTGTAACAGCTAAAAATGGAATTTTTAGCAACTTTTAACTGTTACTGCCGTTTATTTGAACAGATGATATTGAATGGTGCGAAATAACTTGAAAATACCATTCACCGCTACAATGTACATGAATAGTTAAAAAATTAAAGCCACTGACATTAAGACCCCATTTGGAACCTCTAGCTAATTAAGCGCAATAATATACAAAGATATCACTCAAGGATAAGTTAAAAACATTAAAAAAGTCAAATGAAAGCAGAGAAGTATGTACAAAGTTTCTCGCAGACCAGTAAATAGTTCGAAAGGTTGTCCTAACTTTGCGCTACAAATCAGACCGCGTAAAGGCTTGAACTACAAGTTTAGTGAGTGATACTCAATCATCATCATCTTGTTTAGCATTCTTTTGTTCATCTTCTTTTGACTTGAGGTAAAAGGTACAAGTTCGTCAGAAATACTTTTACTACTAAATGCACTCCTCTGCAATATTTTATTTGAAGTTGTCCCGGACCAGTACGCCCTCTTCCTTGTACGACAAAACGATGGTTGTCTCGGGTACTGTATAAAACTTCACCGTTTTGCGCGTTGCTTCGGAAATGTTTCTAAGCAACAGAATAGCTCACACGCAGTCAGTTGTATATTACACAATTAGTATTACTCGTTTTTACTATAATTCAGCGATACATTTAGTCGTATATACAATTCCTGCAACCATACACCCTTACCACCGTTACCGCGAAAAGCGCCAAAGTAGAATAAATACATTTCCACAGCTCTAACTCCTCTTCCTTTTTTAGGACAAAGTTCAATTTTTGGTCAACTATTTCTGTCGTAATAAAGTTTAGTTTGATTGCATTAACCTTCACAATCTCTCAAGAAATTATTGTGAAACTACCTTCTGGAACTTCTAGCAAATAGGGAACTTTTGTAACATCGCCGCTTTTTTGACATTAGTAACTTGAAATCTCCATAAAAAATAAGGATTTATCGATTCACTCCAAGTTTTCTTTGTTGCATTGGCAAAAGATAGCTTCAACTTCCCTTAAAATTATAGCGCGATTGACCGACTTGAATTGTCAAACTTATTTGTTCAAATTCGTGATGTAAAAAACGGGCTTTTTCCGAATCGTGATTCTTTTCATGGACATGAAAAGTCAAACACATACACGGCAGATTTTTGTGAGCCAAAATAACTCCGATTTAAAGTGCTGTGGTAATTGAGAGAATCGTTTGGCGCATAAATGGTAAGGCAATAGCTACAATTTAGCACAGAAATGGATTTTATTGCTTTTAAAGAAACAGTTACCACAACATAGGGCACTTTTGGTAACCTCTCGAGGGCACATCAGAGCCTAATACATGCAGATTTGTGTGGTATTAACTGACTACTTGCATGCAGTGAGTTTACAGCAGTAAGTATTCCCATGATTTTATTTAGTTTTTTCTGCAAAGATCTAAGCATAGCTATCATCAAGAGAGACAAAAGTTACAAACGTGCCTGACTTTTCTTCTGGAGAGAGAGAGAGAGAGAGAGAGAGAGAGAGAATTTGGTTCAATATCGCAGAGGAAAAACCACTCAACAGGCCATTCGAAAGTACGATGAACCCTATTTTCGTGAACTGATTTGGACCCTGGAAGATAGAGCACGGCAGATGATGATGGCACTTGACGTCCTCCACAAGCTTACGGAAGCGTCTCATCGTTTCACCTGCAGGGGTAGGCCCCATGTCCAATCGTGTCTCCCCCGCCACCATTCAAGAGAACCTGGGAAACCCAGCTCACATTGACGAAGCCTGGGATTAAGTGGAAGTGGGAGACATGGCAAGATATTTGGCATCCCTCCCCTCAGCACCCATTGGTATAGGAGCGGTTTCCCTTGCTGGGGTTGGCACCCCTTCCAGTGGGTTTTTGAACCACTTCCACGGGATCAAGCACCCCCTCTTCAGGTGCCTGGATCTCATCAGAAGGCTGACACAGTGGAGTCCTTGACTTTCTTCAGGAGCCTGAACCCCACGAACCCCATATTTGGGGAGTCCATTTCTTTCACCAAGGAGAAAAAGGAGCTAGTACACTACGTTCAAAAAAGGTGTGTATCCAGATGATGTTTCGTTAATCATTGCCAAAATAGATAGTATTCCACCAGAGAACAGTAGGTATGTGCGTGCAGATGGTGACCATAAACGAATCCTACGTTTCCACCAATCAGCAAGAGCTCATTGGCTTTGGGACAACCAAACTCTTTCAAATCCACACAGGGAATGTTCAGTTTGTTCAACAGATCCTTTTCAATGTGACCTCCTTTGTAGACCACGATATACTGTTGTCTCCTACGCCTCTGCTCATACAACGTGCTCACAAACATTTCCAAGTAAATGGGAGGGTCTGCCATTTTCCAGGAGCGAGCATGAAAGGGGAGAGCATGGACTCCAGCGTGGCATAGCTCACGATTCTCTCGTTTTTATCAGACAAACTCTCATAAATTCAAACTGTAAACTGGATCGTCCACCCTGCAGGTCGCACTGTCGAACTTCACGGGCCAAAAATTGTGTCCACAGAAAACCCATCCATTTCTAAAATCAAACAAATAGGTCGCCGGGTCGCAAGTGGGGCTACACATGACAGGGAATCGGTAACCATGTGGCGTAGGCTCGCAAGAGAGAGAAGGGAGTGAACTGCAATCCCCACTTTTCTTGACCAAAAAATGACAGCATTGATCTTGCCTTGAAACAATAGCCATTTTTTCCTTTCCTGGTTGGTCAACGCTCACTCCATTTTATTCGCATCCAAATAACATGGCCTGCAACGAGTGCTGGAAAAATAAGGAGGGAGAGGGTCACCCTTGTATTTTTCAAAACAAAAACAAGAGACGCCAAACCTTTAGAAAAAAGAGCGACTCGGTGGCATCCTTTCACTCTTACTGGTAACCATGGCCGAAAGATGACAAAGTCGACGTTTGCAAGGGCTTGTTCCTGAGATCCCTCAAACCCAGTCTCGCTGCGCTTGTTTTACCGGCGATGGTGTCAGAGAGATATCATACCTCGTGTCCCATGTGCCTCAATGAACAACAACAGCCCCTTCCCCCGTTGCTGTGGTCCCTCCTGCTCAGCCACGCCTCAACTATGGAGTAGTGATTGAACGGCTGAGGCAACTACTCAATTCCCCTCACTTGGAACGACAACGTGATCAAGTAAGAGCCATTATTCTTACTGTCTAAGCACGTAGGAGTAAGAAAAAGCAATTTTTCATTTTTTTTGCCGTCTGTCGTCGTGTCTCGTCGCCACCATCGTCATTTAATGATTCACCTTATGACTTTGTTCGTAGATGCATGGGTCATTCCTACTTTTCGAGTTGACGTTGTTCACACAGTACTCCACCCTGACTAAATGCAATCCATAGAATTGACAACCTCCTGGAACCTTGGAACCGTTCTTTTTTGCAACGAGCACTGGAAACGATCCGGGCCCTTCCTACGATTGGTTTGTTTTCTAGCCATAAGGCAAAAGGAGAACTCTGAGGATCCATTCACGGCCCTCTTCTTTGACGTCACTCTTGACTCTTAGCCTTAGTATAAGGCGAAAGAATGAAATTTCAAATTTCAGTTTCAAAGTATTTTTTTCCACACACTTGTTTTCAGCTACGTTTTCAGATGTCCTACAATGAACTTCTTTTTCGTTCGTCAACGCATCAAATCGGTTTAACAGAATTTTTTGACTGTTAACAAATCCATCTTTTGTTTGGCTGAGCTGTGCTGAGCAATGACGAATACACAGCAAAAGCAGACTGCGAAACGTTTTTCTGCTGTCTCTGTCTGAAGGCGTATTTTAGTTCGGACCCATCAAACGCCACAGCACCAACTCAACCATCAAATTACCTCCTTGAAAATTTGCAGCATTTGACTATTACATCTCCAAATGCCGCTGCGAAATCAAAATGCTCGACTTCAAACAGCGGGTCTCTAAAACAAACCTATCCCACTAGAAAAAGAAGCCCTTTTCTCTCTATGACAACGCAAAGACGTTGTAGTCAAACCGGCCGACAAAGGCGGTGCTGCTGTAGTACGGGCACGTGACCGTTACATCCAGGAAGCTGAAAGACAATTGTCAGACTCAGCCTATTATCAAAAGCTAGATTGTAGTGCGGCGGATATGTGCAGATTTTGCCCTGAATTGTTCATTTTACGTTCAAAGCACCAAATTCTCAGAAATGATAGAATTTTTTATAGTTGTAAATACTTGATATACTACCATCGCAAAATTTTCTACATAAGTGAGTTTTTGAACTTTTTCCCAAATGGTCGCCATCTTGACCGGAAGTGGAATTTGGTAGTACCGGAAGTGTCCTTTTTTCTACTTAAATTAATTCTGATGTTGGATAAAAAGAGTCCTTGCCTATTTTCAACAATTTCCGCTTGGAAAATAATGCATTGCTATGACCATTTGGTCAAATGGAAGCATTTTCTTCTAAGCCGGAAATGAAATTATCCTTAAACTGGAAGAAATATTGATGCTGAGAAGTAACAAAAAATAAAGATATTGTGTCTGACCTATGATGCTGTTTCGTTTTTAGTATGTACACAATAACTGGAAGAAATTTGTAAAATACCCAGAATGCTTCTGAGTATTACCCAGAATGCTCTATAATTTGCACATCAGATCCGCCATCTTCGTTCAGATCGCCATGTGTTTGACTGCTAACGCAAACTGTAAGTATCCACCCGACCAGTGTACTGTTTTAAGAAGACAAACTTGATAGAATAAAATATAAACTTTAAGGAATTTATATAACATACAGACATTTCAGTGAAACTTAGGAAAAAAGGGTGACGGGCCTGATCGGCTCCCATGCGCGTGTTTTAGCCTTTTAAAATGGCTTAAAAATTTAAGCGAGAAGTTGTAACTGCAGTTTTGATTTGTGATTCTATTTTTAGTGTCTAAAAGAGTACCAGGCCTGCGCGCCTCCTGCGCGCCTGGTTTAGCCTTTCTAGCGTTTTGAATTGCTCTCACGAGTATATTTTTGAGGGAACGCTCTCTTTTGTACGATGTTAGGGGCGGTTCGTTGAAAATGTCGTTTAGCAACAGGAATTCGTTAAAACTCTTATGCGTTTTCACTACAGAGAGATCGATCGTTTGAGAATTGAAATCAAACAAGGCAAGAGGCCAATAGCTCCTAGAAAGAACTCAAGCACTGTTGTTAATAAGAAACCACATTTCAAGAAGTTAACGCACTCGGCGCCTAGTGAAAACATTGTAACGCTTGAGCGTGTACATAAGGTAGCCGAAAGCATCAACAAGAAAATTTCAGAGTTCGGCGAAATGATGTCAAAACTAGATGACATTCAGAATAAACATGTTGAACAGTATACATGTCTCTTTTCTGAGTCCCAATACGAATACGCGTCCACTAAGAAACCATCCAAAGCAAACTCAATTAAAGGAAAATCAAAAAAGCCAACAAAAATCAATTCCCTTAAAGAAAGACAAAAACGCCACCCAAGGTCAGCTCAACAAAAAGGCGAAAAGAACGCAGAAAAACGAAACAAAAAAATTTAAAAACGCCTTTGGAGGCAAACAAAAAACACATAAAAAACCTCTCGGATAAAAAGCTTGCAAATGGGCAGATTAACTTACTGGCGAAATGGCTAAAATACATTCCCACTCCCGTGACAAACGAGATGCAAACTAAAAAACAACTCTTGCGTGACGTCGATCATTTCGCGAGAAGAATGCGTCTCCAAGACGTTTTCCACGGGGAAAGCACAAAACCTCATCCTTTCCACGTTAAATCTACATGGAAACCACAAGTACAACCATCTGTAGCCCTGGACAGCTATTCAGAAGAGGTCAAAATTAAACTGGTAGAACTAGAACTCAAAAATCCAAAGGATAATCTTAATCCCGCTGAACGCGAGACACTTAACACCCTAAAGCGTGACACCAACATTAACCTTAAAAAGGCTGACAAAGGAACTACATCTGTAGTTCTAAACATTAAGGACAAAATTAAAGAAGGTCAAACCCAGCTAGATAACAGGGAACACTACAGACCTCTTGTGAATCCTTTGGTTTTCAACAGCTTATTAGCGGACTCTATCTTGGAAACCACATAGATGAAATGACCAAATATGGCTTTGTCAAACACCACAACCGCCTCATATTCCAATATTCTACACCCTAACAGAGATACACAAACCTACCCCAGTCGGGTGACCTATTATTCATTCGTCGATAAACTCCTTCAGCCTATGGCACAACAACAAAAGTCATATCTAAAAGATACAACTCATTTCATCAATTTCCTAGAGAAAACGAAGGTACCAGAAAACACAATCTTTGTTTCAATGGACGTTATGAGCTTATGTACAAATATACCACAAGAGGAACCTAGAATAAACATAAAAAACGAACCTCCTATCCCTACACGACTACTGCAAAGAGCGCTCAAACTTATCCTAGCGGAGAACTCCTTCCAGTTTACTGGAAAAACCTACGTAGAAATACATGGGACTGCCTCGGGCACCAAAATGGCAGTTGCTTTCGCCAATATTTTCATGGCTAAGATAACCAGAGAAGAGATCACACAGTTCATTGAGCAAGCTAACAAACAACATCAAACTATCAAGTCTACAGCTGAAGTATTCAAAACAGAAACAAACTTTTTGGACACTACTGTTTACAAAGGTGAAGGATTTAGAAATGAGTCGCTGCTAGATGTACGCACCCATTTTAAGCCCACTGAGACATTTCAGTGCACCCATTTTTCAACCTGCCATCCACCAGGAGTGAAAAGAGGCTTCATCAAAGGAGAGGCTCTAAGACTACTCAGAACTAACTCTTCTAAAACATTCTTTGAAGAGAGCGTCACAAACTTCAAAACACATCTTCTTGAGACTGAGAGGATGCCCAGAAAACTTTATTCAAAGAAGTTACTTTTCAAGACAGGAATCAAGCCCACCGACAAAAACAAAAACAAAAAAAGAAAATCTTGCCCTTTGTAACGCAATAACACCCAGCAGTGCCTAACTTAAAACCAATACTCCTGAACAGCTGGCATTTCATAACACAGCAACCGTTGCTAAACGACATTTTCAAGGAACCTCCCCTCAAAGATATACTCGTGAGAGCAAAACTCTAGAAAGGCTAAAACACGCGGGCAGGAGGCGCGCAGGCCTGTTACTCTTTTAGACACTAAAAAGAGAATCACAAAGCAAAACTGCAGTTACAACTTCTGGCTTAAATTTTTAAGCCATTTTAAAAGGCTAAGACACGCGCGTGGGAGCCCCGCAGGCCCGTCACCCTTTTTAACTTTGCTGCATGTTGAAAAATTTTGGTTCAGACATAACCAGCTGTCAATTGCACTTGAATGTATAAGATGTATCTGTAACTCAAACATATTATAAAAGTCGTTTTTAAGAGCAGGATAGCCAAACAGGATGTAATTATGATGAAAGAGGCAATATAATTATTATAAAATGGAAAATAAAGCGGTTTTCTAGACAGATAAATGTTATTTTACGATTTATACACCACTTCCGGTTTAAAGTAACGGCCATTTTGAATATTTTATGTATTTGTATCCAGTCTTGTGTTCTGTGGCTGCAAATTACAGCAAAATTGTTTATATACTAAAATTTGATTCCTCTGCCTGCCGTAGGACCGTTTTCAAGGCAAACAACTAACTATTAGGGCTTTTCTATTAACTCACAATTCCACTTCCGGTTCAAGATGGCGGCCATTTTGAAACACCCTCTTAACTCATCTCACGTCAAATTTTCGCAGTGGCACTATATGAGATATCCATCAACACGTTAAAAACTATCTTTCCACTAAATTTTGTGCTTTTAACAGAAAGTGAACAATTCCAGCACACATCCGCCCCACTATTGTGATCTTACCATGGACCGTAATAAGAAAGTTGTGAGGTCGTCCATGACGCCATTTCTAAACAGGAACTTCCACCATCAACCACCAATTTAATTGTTGACCACCTCCGTGATTCAAAATTCTACCTACTTCCCAAGATTCATAAGCCAGGGAACCCGGGCAGGCCTATAGTAACAGCTTGTAACTTTGCCACTGATCTCCTAGCCACTTATCTCGATATGATCACCAAGCCTCTTGTAGAAAACCTACCGAGCTACGTCAAAGACACTAATCACATGCTTGACATTGTCGAATCTTTTCGTTTCTCCGGCACCCACAATTATGTGTTCAACATGAACATCAAGTCATGTTTCGACGCAGCATGGAAGCAAGATTAATCTTCCGTCACAAGACTTTATAACCAAGTGAAATGAACACTGACTTTGCATTTCTCTGATAGTTACTTTTTAGCGCGCGTGCGTGTCGTAGATTCATTTTTGACTTTCAAAATTACCCGACGCACGTTATTGCTTAACGCCATTATTTCTCACTGAAGAAGAGATTTTTCCCATTTTCTACTTCAAGCGCAGAGACACATTTAAAGATACATCAAGAATATCTCGATTTACATGCCCTACATAGTTTTTATGCAATTTTCCGTTTAAAGTACTTTCCTACTGTGACTTTAACATCAAGAATGCCACATCGAAGTAACTTCATGAGAAATTTAAAGAGAGAACTCAACAGCAAAGTCAGCCACTACCATGAGATACCTAAAAAGGGGGCCCTTCACCTGGTAGACAAACTATTTGACAAAACACGGTTTTCCAGCCACATTGGTTTCCTAAGCAGATGCCTACGCCACGGACTAATACCTAATGGATTTCACATCAATTTTCACGACATCGAACCTTTGACAAGGAAACTCTACTCAATACAAGAGGCAAGTAGATATTGTTAGAAAGCACTTCTTTCGTTGCCTTAGGCGTGCAACCATCGTATCCATGCAAAGTAGATGTCAATCATTAACTATCGCTATTGATGATATCCGCAACGAACTGAGATCCACATGTAATGACCCAGACTATCACTGAAAACCTTGAGCTAACTGGACAAGAAGGATGTCTTCTTAGGAAGGGTCTTTCGCGTATCCCAACTAGAACCCACGATGACGAATACACAGCAAAAGCAGACTGCGAAAAGTTTTTCCGCCGTCTCCGTCTGAAGGCGCATTTTAGTTCGGACCCATCAAACGCCAGACCCCCAAGTCAACCATCAAATAAGTGTGAGGACCCTTTTAAGACCATAAAACATTCACTTTCCAACTGGACACCACCTCGACTACAAGATGCTCGATTACAATTAGCGGGTCACTAAAACAAACCTATCCCCACTAGAAAAAGAAGCCCTTTTCTCTTTACGACAACGCAAAGACGTTGTAGCCAAACCAGCAGACAAAGGCGGTGCTGTTGTAGTATAGGCCCGTGACCTTTACATCCAGGAAGCTGAAAAACAATTGTCAGACTTAGCCTTTTATCAAAGCTAGATCGTAATCTTACCCTTGACCATAATGAGAAAGTTGCCGAGGTTGTCCATAACGCCATTTCTAAACGCGAGCTTCCACCAGCAACCACCGATTTAATTTTTGACCACCCCCGTACTTCAAAATTCTACCTCCTTCCCAAGATTCATAAGCCAGGGAACCTGGGCAGACCTATAGTATCAGCGTGTAACTGTCCTATTGAACTCCTAGCAACTTCCCTCGATATGATTACCAAGCCTCTTGTAGTTAACCTACCGCGCTACGTCAAAGACACTAATCACATGCTTGACATTGTGGAATCTTTTTGTTTTTCGGGCACTTCCAATTATGTGTTTGCTATGGACATCAGGTCATTGTATATCGTTATACCCAATAACGATGGCTTACTAGCACACACACTTAATCAACAAACGTACTTAGCTCAAACCACCTACCCATTCCCTGGTCTGCCTTGCCGAGCTCGTCCTTACCCTTAATACCTTCTCCTTCAATGGCGAGTATTACCAACAAACTGGAGGCGTGGCGATGGGAAGCTGTTTCAGTCCGAGCTATGCGTGTTTATTCGTTGGCCACATTGAAGAGCAGATTTTCCAGCAGTACAAAGGAAAAACCCCAGACCTCTACAAGCGCTACATTGACGAATAGTGGGTGCAGCGTCGGGCACCAAAGAGGACTTCCTAAATAATTTTCATCCAAGCCTGAAATTCACTTGGGCCATCTCAGACGACAAGCTTCCTTTCCTGGATCTCTATTTGACTCCATCCTCTAACCGCCTAATCACTACTTTTTACTATAAAGAGACAGACTCCCACTCTTATCTCAATTACTCATCCTCACACCCAGTTCGTTGCAACAACTCAATTCCTTATAGCCAATTTCTCCGCCTGAGAAGGATTTGCAGTGAAGAAGAAGACTTCACAACTAGAAGTGAAGAAATGACTTCATTTTTCATACGTCTAAGGATTTTTCCCATTTTTTACTTCAAGCGCAGAGATATAGAGATTACTTCATGGAAAATGCGCGCGTACGATTTTTATTCACGAGTTGAGTAGTGTCAGAAAACGAACGAGTGAGCGTAGCAAACGAGTGAGTTTTCTGATACGTATCAACGAGTGAATAAAAATCGTACAAAGCATTTTCCATGCTGTAATGTGTTTATTTCATAGGCACTGAGATTTTCCTTTTCGTGTAGTACTGAGTAGACAAATTTATTTGCACAAATAAGTTACACTGTAAAACCATTCAAGTGCTCAACAACTGAGTAAATCAAACATCTGCAGCACTCAAAATTTTTCAGTAAAGTCAAATGTCTATTAATAAAGGAAGCCATGCCAATAACAAAGTTAAGTCAAGAAGATAAGCCACAATTTATTCATCATCAGAGTCACTTTCCAGTTCCAAAGGCCTTAGACGTTTCCATCGCTCCGCCTCGGGGCTTGACGGATTTGTAGAAAGCGTCGGAGACTGATTGAAAGTGTTAATGTTGATGGAGAAATTGCCACCTTGAATAACTGCGCCACTGAATAGTGCCATGGACTGTTGCTTACCACCATTCTGAGAGTCGTAGGACGGCGTACAAGCTGTTTCAGAAGAGGACGAAGCTGTGGTACCAGCCATCACAGTGCTCAGCACTTTTGACATGTGCATCTTTTGCTTCGTTGAAACAGTGCTGTAATTTTCTATGCTCTTCAAATTCTTATGGCCAGATAGTGCAATTTGCGTAGGTGGAATGTCGTGTTCACTTAGCGTCTGGATCATTGTCTTTCTGCCGCTGTGATTTCGAAGCCTGTCGTTTTCAATTCCTGCTTTCTGAACCATGGCCTTCATTAAACCATTGAGTTTGTTTTTGCCAACAGCACTGGACTTGAACCAGCCTTTTGTTGCGAGCGAGTCCGTCTTCAAACCGTTGTTTACAGCCAAATAAAAGGGAGCATCATCTTGATTCATTTGCTCAGGTCTCTTCCTGGCAAAACATTTGTAGACCGCGACAGGATCGCTTTCAGTTCCGTCGGTCGCAAACATTTTCGGCGGTACGGTTCTGACATCGCTGCAGTCTGATCCCGTTCTAGTTTTTGTTTGTCTTTCATTGAACTCCAAGTACTCGCCTCCGCTTGCCGTTTTCTGTAGCTTTACATCTCCCCAGCACATATCACGATGTTCTTGGCACTCACGGAGTCCGACGTGAAGAGTGTTGTTTAGCCAGAGCGTGTTTAAAAGTGCCTCGGGACTACACATACCGAGCAAACCCTTCTCGTACAATATTTTCAACTCTTCGCTTGTCAAAGCTACCGACACTTTGGGTTTATTTCCTTTACATTGCTTCTTTAGCTGTTTTTTTTGGACTGAAGAACTTTCCTGGTTTTCTCAAACACCAAGTCGTTGATTATGCTGACAGAATAGCTCTTTTTCTTCAGGTGTCTTTCGAAGCTAGCCACTAAACTTCGAAGAGAAGCCGGTTCGTGTTCATTGCCATCTTTGGTGCGGACGGAGATGATGAGTTGGCTGATGTATTCATTCAGCTCAACAGCCGGAATATCTTCTATTTTTCTGTCTTCGTTCTTAGTTTTCAAAAATCTTTCAAGCAATCTTACATCTCGTTCAGTTTTTTGAGCGGTGTTTTTGTTTTCTTGTTCTAAAATGAATTCTTCAACTGAGCAAACAGAAGCAAACTTTCCCTCTGCCATTTTTCAAAGCGCGCGTTTTTTTGTGTGCAACGACTGTCGGATGACGTTTCCTTCAGTACGTTCATTCATCACCAGTGAAATTTCGTCGTTCGCGTTGCTCATTGGATGAACGATGTCTTTTCACAGTGAAATTTTGTCGTTCGTGCTCCTGATTGGCTTCGTTTAAAATCAGTACGAATTTTATTCACCGTGATTTTCGTGGATAAATCTCAGTACCTATGAAATAAACTAATTTACATTTGCATCAAGAATATCTCTTTTACATTGGAAGAGTGGATCTCACGGCTTACCAAACTTCCTAACTTTCCTCATAGATCATTAAATCTTACGCCTCTTGGGGTATGCGTCATCTTTTGGCCAAGATCTTTGTAGGGCTTCCTTTCATCTGCACATGGACATCCCTGTGTGCATCCTGTGTAAGGAAAACCAAGACACCAGGACCCAACAAGAAGTGTTACGCATCCCTTATCTCTTCTAGCTACATCACGTCTTTAATCCCCACATTTCATGTTAGGACATGGCTAGGACATTGACTTACAAGATTTTAGTCTCCTGATTAGTCTAATAAGGGAGACACAACAAATGAACTTCATAGATGGTGGAGCAGGCATACGCTGGCGCTCTGTATGTAGGTTGCTAAGCTGATTTTTGATTGAGAGCTGTCAAAAATTTCATTGATAGTTCGTCCTTATTCAACATCAAAATGTGACGTCATTTGCGAATTTATAGTTGCGGTATCACGTCAACAACCTCCTTCACCAATGACATCCCTTCCCTGTGTCACGTGGTATCTTGCGTCGCCAATCATAACTCGCGCATCAAAGTAAGGGTAGCGCACATAGGAGAAAGTACCTTACTACTGGCAAGAATCGCTTGTCAGACGCATGACCACACCTGAATTTTCTTGTTTGTTTTGACTTTGCTTTCAAAAGGCATAGTGGCAGGACGAGTGTGTTTTCCTTGGAGAATTTGGATAACGGGTAGGAGAACCATCACCGTGTTTCAAAGAAGTCGTCCTCTGGCGGACTTGTCTGCTAGGTACTTTAAGACGCACACTAGCCAAGGGAGCTTACACGACCGGACCTTAACCGGGTTTCTCTAGCATAGAGCAACTCAGAGTATTGCTAGTTATCCCTGGATGGGATGCTAGTCCATCACAGGGTTACCCCTACCAGTGTGTCGCTGGTGGCCATTTCATACACCTGGATAAAGAGAGACAATGTGGGTTAAGTTCCTTGTTTAAGGAAAGAACACGAATTCAGGGACTTGCTCGAACAGACAAGAACTCCAACACATTAACCACTACACCACCGCACCCCCAGGACTTGACTGCTAGCTAACAGTTAAAGACTAGAGCGTTGACGCTCACTATCTACCACTTCTTATGCCCAAATATGGTCATAGACTTTTCTAATCTATCAGCCTTTATGTACACACTACACGGGAGGTTCCTGCGGTGTGAATCTTTTGACTGAGGAACTTTGGATACAAGTAGAAGTAGTCATAGGTCCTGCACATTCTCCAAGCAAAAACGTCACTCCTATTGCAAGTCAAATGTTAGTGCCGGGAGATCTATTCGTGGACCATGCCACTCAAAAGTGACTCAAGAACCATCCCCGTGGAAGTTATGTCTGTCAATTCTTGAAACCTAACTATTTTTATCATAAAAAAAGTGGCATCATTTCCATTATCAACAGACATGATTACGTTATGAAAACAGAACCCGTCAGTACTTAAGAACAAACGGCGCAGAGACATTCTTCGTTTCTTAAATTACGTCAAAAATAACGAGACATTTGATAAGTGAAGCCCTCTCTTTTTGTCTTCTCTTTCTCAACAGGTTTCGTCGTCGGCCATGACGGCACAGTAGCAGATGATAAAGTGATTGGCACCATCTCTATTCAATTTCAGTAATAGGTGTGCACGAACTCTCAACACATCCTCCATCCAAGCGTCTTCCACCTCTTTCCTTTCAATCATGGTTGTCTCTTGCTCCATTGCCCCTTCGAAAATCTTGTACCCCTTTCGATTACTAAACCTACTTAAATCATGCAGACCCACTCTGAAACTTTATGCCATCTTGGCTGGAGTAAACTACCCTTTGACTGGTGTCCCCTTAATTGTCTTTATACTGCTATACCGCAAAGTTAAAGAAAAAAACGAAAGAAAAGAAAAAGGGAAAGGAGGAGCCCTTCTTTTGTACCCTTTCCCAAGAAACCAAGTAACATGAGTCGACTGTATAAAAAGAGGTGCTTTGGCTCTCTGGGTCTTTTTTCTCAGTGACCTGAGCCAGATAAAAGATCAGGCAGAGGAAGCAGATCTTAGTAGTGTGTCACGTGAGACGTCTTGTCTTTGTTACTTTTAGTTGTATTGATCCTAATGCAGAGTAAGCGTTCGACGTTGACCTTCAACCTGATGTGGAACGGCATTTAAACACAATTGCGTCAAACGGGGAATTTTGTGGACTGTCTTCATCCAGTAACTACCGAAAAGGATGCAATGAGCCGTCAATCGTGTGCTGGACACTCGCATAGCTTACGAGGACCAGCGGTATTTCACCCTTGACTTTTCTATAATTTCTATGGAGGGGCATTGCGGGCGGGGGAGTGGCTTTGTGGTGAGTTGTGCGAGTTTGAGCACCTACAACGTTTGGCTGATGCTTTGAAAGGGAGGGAGCAATTTGAAGGTTTATGAAAGCATTCAACTCTCCATCGCACAAATTAAAACCGGGGCAACGGAGTCCTTGAAATAAAACAAAAAAGATCCCGAGCGTGGTACTGAAACCATGGTGATTACCAGAGGTGTATTTGCAAACAACAAGTTAGAGATTTATTATCCAACTCGACTGTACAATATTTTGGGATTTTTGTACTCTTTTTGCGCGCCTTCTGTACAATAACTAATATAGTTGGATGGTAAACTTACTTACTTACTTATTTACTTACTTTTTCCTCTTTGTTCCTTATGGAATAGAGGTCGTCCCCTAGAACTCGCCATCTGACCCTATGTGTCCATTCTATCAACACTACGTCAATGCCCATACCTATCGCTGATTCGTACAACGAGCTACTAATCTTCAAGAGATCCAAGAGTAGAAGAAGGAGAAAAACTGAAACACCAGCGAAACGTTGGAGAAGCCGCTTAACTTCAGACACTCCAGGCGAACAAAGGAAAAGAGGAAGAGGATGAGAATGAGGACAGACCACTGCCACTTTACGTCACGGAAGCCATGCAACGTCAAGATTATATTCCCGATCTAGTGATAACTGAAAGGGGGAATCATGTTAGACCTTATGCTCCAAAGCGGAACATTGTATCCGTGATTTTCTTCAGTGGTTAGACACATTGATCGAAGAGGACACTCATCAAGTAAACGTTCTTAGCCAGAATTAGGTGCTGCAGTTATTTCGTGGTCTGCAAATATCATGCTTAGAATTTTGGTATCTCGGAACACAAAAAAGGTACTTTCCTCACGAGTTGAACAAAAAGACCAGCTCGAAGCCACTTCGCCCAAAGACCGTTCAACCTTTCAAAAGTAGTACCAAGAGCAGCGAGACCAAGGCGTCGTGTTTGATTTTCAAGTTGAGTTGGTGACCTTGTGCGAATGGGAGATCAGGTTACTGAAGATAAGGTGTCCGACATTTAAGGTGATTCCATTTATTGCATTGCGCATCCTTTCTGCGCATCATTTTTCCGTGATTAGCGCGCAGCGAGCGCGCGCACTTTCGGAACTTGGTAGGTTTTTATGAAAACTGAGTTGTTTAGAGAAATAAATGGTCGTTTTGTCCTAATTGAGCACGGTGACCCCCATTTTTTATTGTATAAACTCAATCAGGACAGTGTTCCTAAAGCCAAATAAAAAAGTTAGCAAAAATCTATGATCAGATTTTGCACAGTTTAAAAAAATTCCTTCGAAAAAGCAATTTAGGGTAGAGGACCGCACATCAATATACCTTTGTCACCGTCTACTTTTTGAGTTTCCAGAAAATTTCCCTTTTCAGCCCAACATCAGCACGTTTTTGTCATTTTTGCACTGGGCACACCACTTTTTAGCGATTTTCAGCACGAGTTTGTACAAAACAGCCTTTCCAACCCATGATCAGCACGTTTTGTCATTTTCGCCACTGGGCGCACTAATTTTTAGCCACTTTTAGCAAAGTACTGAGTTTTTACAAACCAGTATTTTTAGCCCGAGATCAGCACGCTGTGTCATTTTTGCACTGGGCGCACCACTTTTTAGCGTTTTCAACAAAGTGCACGAAACAGAGGTTTTCAGCCCCAGATCAGATCATTTCTTCATTTTCGCCACTGGGCTGACTACTTTTTAGCCAGTTTTGGGAAAGTGCACAAGTTTGTACAAAACAGTCTTTTTAGCCCGAGATCAGCATTTTTTGACATTTTCGCACTGGTCCCACTACTTTTTAGCGATTTTCACCAAAGTGCACGACTTTGTACAAAACAGCGTTTTCAGCCCGTAATCAGCACGTTTTGTCATTTTCGCAGTGGGCGCACCACTTTTTAGTGATTTTCAACAAAGCGCACCAGTTTGTACAAAAGAGCGTTTTCAGCTCTAGATCAGAACGTTTTGTCATTTTCGCACTTGGCGTTTACTTTTTAGCCATTTTTAGCAAAGTGCACGAGTTTCTACAAAACAGTCTTTCTCGCCCGAGATCAGCACGTTTTAACATTTTCGCACGGGCCGCACCACTTTTTTGCGATTTTCAGCTAAGTGCACGAGTTTGTACAAAAACAGCGTTTTCAGAAAGAGCCTCGCACGTTTTGTCATTTTCGCAATGGGCAAAACACTTATTAAAGATTTTCAGCAAAGTGCACGAGTTTGTGTGAAACAGCATTTTCAGCGCGACATCAGCATATTTTGTAATTTTCGCACTGGGCACACCACTTTTTAGCGTTTTCAGCAAAGTGCACGAGATCGTACCAAACAGAAGTTTTCAGCCCGAGATCAGAACGTTTTGTCATTTTTGCACTGGGCGCACTTCTTTTTAGCCATTTTTAGCGAAGTGCACGAGTTTGTACAAAAGTCTTTTTAGTTCGAGATCAGGATCTTTTGTCATTTTCGCACTGGGCGCACCACTTTTTAGCGATTTTCAGCCAAGTGCCCGAGTTTGTCAAAAACAGCGTTTTCTGCCGGACATCAGCGCGTTTTGTCATTTTCGCACTGGGCACACCACTTTCAAGCATTTTGAGCAAAGTGCACGAGTTTGTACGAAACAGAAGTTTTCAGCCCGAGATCAGAACGTTTTGTCATTTTCGCACTGGGTGCACTTCTTTTTAGCCATTTTTAACGAAGTGCACGAGTTTGTACAAAACATTCTTTTTAGTTCGAGATCAGCACCTTTTGTCATTTTCGCAAAGTACACGAGTTTGTACAAGACCGCGTTTTCAGCCTAAGATCAGCACGTTTTCTCATTTTCGCACTGGGCGCAACACTTTTTAGCTATTTTCAGCAAAGTGCACGAGTTTGTACAAAACAGCGTTTTCAGAACGAGATCAGCATGTTTTGTCATTTTCGCACTGGGCGCACCACTTTTTAGCGACTTTCAACAAAGTGCACGGTTTGTACAAAACAGCGTTTTCAGCCTAAAATCAGCACGTTTTGTCATTTTCGCACTGAGCGCAGAACGTTTTAGCTATTTTAAGCAAAGTGCACGAGTTTGTACAAAACAGCGTTTTCAGAACGAGATCAGCATGTTTTGTCATTTTCGCACTGGGCACACCACTTTTTAGCGTTTTCAGCAAAGTGCACGAGTTTGTACGAAACAGATGTTTTCAGCCCGATCAGAGCGTTTTGTCAGTTTCGCACTTGGTGCACTACGTTTTAGCCATTTTTAGCAAAGTGCACGAGTTTCTACAAAACAGTCTTTCTAGCCCGAGATCAGAACGTTTTGTCATTTTCGCACTTGGCCCTCTACTGTTTAGCCATTTTTAGCGAAGTGCACGAGTTTGTACAAAACATTCTTTATAGTTCGAGATCAGCACGTTTTGTCCTTTTCGCACTGGCCGCACCACTTTTTAGCGACTTTCAACAAAGTGCACCAGTTTGTACAAAACAGCGTTTTCAGTCTAAAATCAGCACGTTTTGTCATTTTCGCACTGGGCGCACCACTTTTTAGTGATTTTCAACAAAGTGCACGAGTTTGTACAAAACAGCGTTTTCAGCCCGAGATCAGCACGTATTGTCACTTTTGCACTGGGTACACCACTTTTTAACTCTTTTCAGGAAAGTCCACCAGTTTGTCCAGAGAGCAAAACAGCCTTATTAGCCCGAGATCAGCACGTTTTATCATTTTCGCACTGTGCACTCCACTTATTAGCGATTTTGAGCAAAGTGCACGAGTTTGTACAAAACAGGGTTTTAAGCCCGAGATCAGCACGTTTTGTCATTTTCTCACTGGGTACACCACTTTTTAGCGTTTTCAGCAAAGTGCACGAGTTCGTACGAAACAGAAGTTTTCAGCCCGAGATCAGCACGTTTTGTCATTTTCTCACTGGGTACACCACTTTTTAGCGTTTTCAGCAAAGTGCACGAGTTCGTACGAAACAGAAGTTTTCAGCCCGAGATCAGAACGTTTTGTCATTTTCGCACTTGGCGCCCTACGTTTCAGCCATTTTTAGGAAAGTGCACGAGTATCTACAAAACAGTCTTTCTAGCCTGAGATCAACACGTTTTAACATTTTCGCACTTGGCGTACCACTTTTTAGTGATTTTCAGCAAAGTGCATCAGTTTGTCCAAAGCAGCGTTTTCTACATGACATCGGAACGTTTTGTCATTTTCGCACTAAGCGCGCCACTTTTTAGTGATTTTTAGCAAAGTGCACGAGTTTGTACAAAGCAGTGTTTTCAGCCCGATATCAGCGCGTTTTGTCATTTTCGCACTGGCCACACCACTTTTTAGTGTTTTCAGCAAAGTGCACGAGTTTGTACGAAACAGAAGTTTTCAGTCTGAGCTCAGAACGTTTTGCTATTTTTGCACTGGGGCACTACTTTTTAAGCCATTTTTAGCAAAGTGCACGAGTTTGTACAAAACAGTCTTTTTAGCCCGAGATGACCACGTTTTTTCATTTTCAAACTGGGCGCACCACTTTTTAGCGCTTTTCAGCAAAGCGCACGAGTTTGTGCAAAACAGCGCTTTCAGCCCTAGATCAGCACGTTTTGTCATTTTCGCAGTTGGGCACACCACTTTGTTCTGTTTTCAGCAAAGTGCACGACTTCTTAGGAAACAGAAGTTTTCAGCCCAAGATCAGAACGTTTTGTCATTTTCGCACTGGGTGCACTACTTTTTAGCCATTTTTAGCAAAGTACACGAGTATGTACAAAACAGTCTTTATAGCCCTAGATTAGGACGTTTTGTCATTTTTGCACTGGGCGCACCACGTTTTAGCGATTTTCAGCAAAGTGTACGAGTTTGTAGCAAAGTACACGAGTATGTACAAAACAGTCTTTATAGCCCTAGATTAGGACGTTTTGTCATTTTTGCACTGGGCGCACCACGTTTTAGCGATTTTCAGCAAAGTGTACGAGTTTGTACAAAACAGCGTTTTCTGAAAGAGATCAGCACATTTTGTCATTTTTGCCCTGGGTACACCACTTTTTAACGGTTTTCAGCGAAGTTTACGAGTTTGTCCAAAACAGCAAAGCAGCGTTTTAAGCCCGAGAGCAGCACGTTTTGTCACTTTCTCACTGTGCGCATCACTTATTAGCGATTTTCAGCAAAGTGGAGGAGTTTGTACAAAACAGCATTTTCAGCCCGAGATCAGCACGTTTTGTCATTTTCGCACTGGGCGCACCACTTTTTAGCGATTTTGAGCAAAGTGCGCGAGTCTGTCCAAAACAGCGTTTTCAGCCCGAGATCAGCACGTACTGTCATTTTTGCGCTGGGTGCACCACTTTTTAACTCTTTTCAGCAAAGTGCACGAGTTTGTCCAAGGAGCAAAACAGCGTTATTAGCCCGAGATCGGCGCGTTTTATTATTTTCGCACGTGTACACCACTTATTAGCGATTTTCAGGAAATTTCACGAGTTTGTACAAAACAGCGTTTTCAGCACAAGATCAGCACGTTTTACCATTTTCGCACTGGGCGCACAACTTTTTTGCGTTTTCAGCAAAGTGCACGAGTTTGTGTGAAACAGCATTTTCAGCCCAACATCAGCATGTTTTGTCATTTTCGCACTGGAAACACCACTTTTTAGCGTTTTCAGCAAAGTGCACGAGATCGTACCAAACAGAAGTTTTCAGCCCGAGATCAGAACGTTTTGTCATTTTCGCACTAGGCGCAGTTCCTTTTAGCCATTTTAAGCGAAGTGCACGAGTTTGTACAAAACAGTCTTTTTAGTTCGAGATCAGCAGCTTTTGTCATTTTCGCACTGGGCGCACCACTTTTTAGCGATTTTCAGCAAAGTGCACGAGTTTGTCAAAAACAGCGTTTTCAGCCTAAGATCAGCACGTTTTCTCATTTTCGCACTGGGCGCAACACTTTTTAGCTATTTTCAGCAAAGTGCACGAGTTTGTACAAAACAACGTTTTCAGAACGAGATCAGCATGTTTTGTCATTTTTGCACTGGGCGCACCACTTTTTAGCGACTTTCAACAAAGTGCACGAGTTTGTACAAAACAGCGTTTTCAGCCTAAAATCAGCACGTTTTGTCATTTTCGCACTGAGCGCACAACGTTTTAGCTATTTTAAGCAAAGTGCACAAGTTTGTACAAATCAGCGTTTTCAGCCTAAGATCAGCACGCTTTGTCATTTTCGCACTGGGCGCAACACTTTTTAGCTATTTTCAGCAAAGTGCACGAGTTTGTACAAAACACCGTTTTCAGAACGAGATCAGCACGCCTGTCAGTTTTGCACTGGGTACACCACTTTTTAATTTTTTTTCAGGAAAGTCCTCGAGTTTGTCCAAAGAGCAAAACAGCCTTATTAGCCCGAGATCAGCACGTTTTATCATTTTCGCACTGTGCACACCACTTATTAGCGATTTTCAGCAAAGTGCACGAGTTTGTACAAAACAGCGTTTTAAGCCCGAGATCAGGACGTTTTGTCATTTTCGCACTGGGCACACCACTTTTTTAGCGATTCTTAACAAAGTGCATGAGTTTGTACAAAACAGCGTTTTATCTCGTTCCATTTTACTCCTCGGTTGGGGTAGGGGACTGCTCTCGTCGCGCTCGTTTGCTGAAGCGTAATTAAGAAAATCCAAAAAGAAATACACCGTTCTGGCGTAAATATGGGCACTAGCCTGACGTTTATTTGTCTAAAATGTCCTTATCAAAAATTACAAGTATTTGTTGGTATCTTCAGCAAAGGTGTAGCACGAATAAACCCCCACATTGGAAATCATATTTTAAAATAAAAGATGTTTGGCTGGAGCTGGGGAGGCGGAGGGAAACTTAAAAGTTAATTAAGGAGATGGCGTTGACGCTGAATGGTAAGGAGGCCGAAATTAACAGCGCCAGTGATCTAAATAATAACAGTGAGCCCGCCTACTTGCATCTGATTGGAGACTCCAAGGTGATCTGCCAAACCCTGCTCCATCCAAACAACTGACGTGACACGTGTTACGATTAATTAACCAATAAAATGGCTCGATATAAAATTACATTATATGGCTGCATATAATGTTTGTTTTTCACTCCGAGATCAGCACGTTTTGTCATTGTTGCACTGGGCACGCCACTTTTTAGCGTTTTCAGCAAAGTGCACGAGTTCGTACGAAACAGAAGTTTTCAGCCCGAGATCAGAACGTTTTGTCATTTTCGCACTTGGCGCCCTACGTTTCAGCCATTTTTAGGAAAGTGCACGAGTTTCTACAAAACAGTCTTTCTAGCCTGAGATCAGCACGTTTTAACATTTTCGCACTTGGCGTACCACTTTTTAGTGATTTTCAGCAAAGTGCATCAGTTTGTCCAAAGCAGCGTTTTCTACATGACATCGGAACGTTTTGTCATTTTCGCACTAAGCGCGCCACTTTTTAGTGATTTTTAGCAAAGTGCACGAGTTTGTACAAAGCAGTGTTTTCAGCCCGATATCAGCGCGTTTTGTCATTTTCGCACTGGCCACACCACTTTTTAGTGTTTTCAGCAAAGTGCACGAGTTTGTACGAAACAGAAGTTTTCAGTCTGAGCTCAGAACGTTTTGCTATTTTTGCACTGGGGCACTACTTTTTAAGCCATTTTTAGCAAAGTGCACGAGTTTGTACAAAACAGTCTTTTTAGCCCGAGATGACCACGTTTTTTCATTTTCAAACTGGGCGCACCACTTTTTAGCGCTTTTCAGCAAAGCGCACGAGTTTGTGCAAAACAGCGCTTTCAGCCCTAGATCAGCACGTTTTGTCATTTTCGCAGTTGGGCACACCACTTTGTTCTGTTTTCAGCAAAGTGCACGACTTCTTAGGAAACAGAAGTTTTCAGCCCAAGATCAGAACGTTTTGTCATTTTCGCACTGGGTGCACTACTTTTTAGCCATTTTTAGCAAAGTACACGAGTATGTACAAAACAGTCTTTATAGCCCTAGATTAGGACGTTTTGTCATTTTTGCACTGGGCGCACCACGTTTTAGCGATTTTCAGCAAAGTGTACGAGTTTGTAGCAAAGTACACGAGTATGTACAAAACAGTCTTTATAGCCCTAGATTAGGACGTTTTGTCATTTTTGCACTGGGCGCACCACGTTTTAGCGATTTTCAGCAAAGTGTACGAGTTTGTACAAAACAGCGTTTTCTGAAAGAGATCAGCACATTTTGTCATTTTTGCCCTGGGTACACCACTTTTTAACGGTTTTCAGCGAAGTTTACGAGTTTGTCCAAAACAGCAAAGCAGCGTTTTAAGCCCGAGAGCAGCACGTTTTGTCACTTTCTCACTGTGCGCATCACTTATTAGCGATTTTCAGCAAAGTGGAGGAGTTTGTACAAAACAGCATTTTCAGCCCGAGATCAGCACGTTTTGTCATTTTCGCACTGGGCGCACCACTTTTTAGCGATTTTGAGCAAAGTGCGCGAGTCTGTCCAAAACAGCGTTTTCAGCCCGAGATCAGCACGTACTGTCATTTTTGCGCTGGGTGCACCACTTTTTAACTCTTTTCAGCAAAGTGCACGAGTTTGTCCAAGGAGCAAAACAGCGTTATTAGCCCGAGATCGGCGCGTTTTATTATTTTCGCACGTGTACACCACTTATTAGCGATTTTCAGGAAATTTCACGAGTTTGTACAAAACAGCGTTTTCAGCACAAGATCAGCACGTTTTACCATTTTCGCACTGGGCGCACAACTTTTTTGCGTTTTCAGCAAAGTGCACGAGTTTGTGTGAAACAGCATTTTCAGCCCAACATCAGCATGTTTTGTCATTTTCGCACTGGAAACACCACTTTTTAGCGTTTTCAGCAAAGTGCACGAGATCGTACCAAACAGAAGTTTTCAGCCCGAGATCAGAACGTTTTGTCATTTTCGCACTAGGCGCAGTTCCTTTTAGCCATTTTAAGCGAAGTGCACGAGTTTGTACAAAACAGTCTTTTTAGTTCGAGATCAGCAGCTTTTGTCATTTTCGCACTGGGCGCACCACTTTTTAGCGATTTTCAGCAAAGTGCACGAGTTTGTCAAAAACAGCGTTTTCAGCCTAAGATCAGCACGTTTTCTCATTTTCGCACTGGGCGCAACACTTTTTAGCTATTTTCAGCAAAGTGCACGAGTTTGTACAAAACAACGTTTTCAGAACGAGATCAGCATGTTTTGTCATTTTTGCACTGGGCGCACCACTTTTTAGCGACTTTCAACAAAGTGCACGAGTTTGTACAAAACAGCGTTTTCAGCCTAAAATCAGCACGTTTTGTCATTTTCGCACTGAGCGCACAACGTTTTAGCTATTTTAAGCAAAGTGCACAAGTTTGTACAAATCAGCGTTTTCAGCCTAAGATCAGCACGCTTTGTCATTTTCGCACTGGGCGCAACACTTTTTAGCTATTTTCAGCAAAGTGCACGAGTTTGTACAAAACACCGTTTTCAGAACGAGATCAGCACGCCTGTCAGTTTTGCACTGGGTACACCACTTTTTAATTTTTTTTCAGGAAAGTCCTCGAGTTTGTCCAAAGAGCAAAACAGCCTTATTAGCCCGAGATCAGCACGTTTTATCATTTTCGCACTGTGCACACCACTTATTAGCGATTTTCAGCAAAGTGCACGAGTTTGTACAAAACAGCGTTTTAAGCCCGAGATCAGGACGTTTTGTCATTTTCGCACTGGGCACACCACTTTTTTAGCGATTCTTAACAAAGTGCATGAGTTTGTACAAAACAGCGTTTTATCTCGTTCCATTTTACTCCTCGGTTGGGGTAGGGGACTGCTCTCGTCGCGCTCGTTTGCTGAAGCGTAATTAAGAAAATCCAAAAAGAAATACACCGTTCTGGCGTAAATATGGGCACTAGCCTGACGTTTATTTGTCTAAAATATCCTTATCAAAAATTACAAGTATTTGTTGGTATCTTCAGCAAAGGTGTAGCACGAATAAACCCCCACATTGGAAATCATATTTTAAAATAAAAGATGTTTGGCTGGAGCTGGGGAGGCGGAGGGAAACTTAAAAGTTAATTAAGGAGATGGCGTTGACGCTGAATGGTAAGGAGGCCGAAATTAACAGCGCCAGTGATCTAAATAATAACAGTGAGCCCGCCTACTTGCATCTGATTGGAGACTCCAAGGTGATCTGCCAAACCCTGCTCCATCCAAACAACTGACGTGACACGTGTTACGATTAATTAACCAATAAAATGGCTCGATATAAAATTACATTATATGGCTGCATATAATGTTTGTTTTTCACTCCGAGATCAGCACGTTTTGTCATTGTTGCACTGGGCACGCCACTTTTTAGCGTTTTCAGCAAAGTGCACGAGTTCGTACGAAACAGAAGTTTTCAGCCCGAGATCAGAACGTTTTGTCATTTTCGCACTTGGCGCCCTACGTTTCAGCCATTTTTAGGAAAGTGCACGAGTTTCTACAAAACAGTCTTTCTAGCCTGAGATCAGCACGTTTTAACATTTTCGCACTTGGCGTACCACTTTTTAGTGATTTTCAGCAAAGTGCATCAGTTTGTCCAAAGCAGCGTTTTCTACATGACATCGGAACGTTTTGTCATTTTCGCACTAAGCGCGCCACTTTTTAGTGATTTTTAGCAAAGTGCACGAGTTTGTACAAAGCAGTGTTTTCAGCCCGATATCAGCGCGTTTTGTCATTTTCGCACTGGCCACACCACTTTTTAGTGTTTTCAGCAAAGTGCACGAGTTTGTACGAAACAGAAGTTTTCAGTCTGAGCTCAGAAAGTTTTGCTATTTTTGCACTGGGGCACTACTTTTTAAGCCATTTTTAGCAAAGTGCACGAGTTTGTACAAAACAGTCTTTTTAGCCCGAGATGACCACGTTTTTTCATTTTCAAACTGGGCGCACCACTTTTTAGCGCTTTTCAGCAAAGCGCACGAGTTTGTGCAAAACAGCGCTTTCAGCCCTAGATCAGCACGTTTTGTCATTTTCGCAGTTGGGCACACCACTTTGTTCTGTTTTCAGCAAAGTGCACGACTTCTTAGGAAACAGAAGTTTTCAGCCCAAGATCAGAACGTTTTGTCATTTTCGCACTGGGTGCACTACTTTTTAGCCATTTTTAGCAAAGTACACGAGTATGTACAAAACAGTCTTTATAGCCCTAGATTAGGACGTTTTGTCATTTTTGCACTGGGCGCACCACGTTTTAGCGATTTTCAGCAAAGTGTACGAGTTTGTAGCAAAGTACACGAGTATGTACAAAACAGTCTTTATAGCCCTAGATTAGGACGTTTTGTCATTTTTGCACTGGGCGCACCACGTTTTAGCGATTTTCAGCAAAGTGTACGAGTTTGTACAAAACAGCGTTTTCTGAAAGAGATCAGCACATTTTGTCATTTTTGCCCTGGGTACACCACTTTTTAACGGTTTTCAGCGAAGTTTACGAGTTTGTCCAAAACAGCAAAGCAGCGTTTTAAGCCCGAGAGCAGCACGTTTTGTCACTTTCTCACTGTGCGCATCACTTATTAGCGATTTTCAGCAAAGTGGAGGAGTTTGTACAAAACAGCATTTTCAGCCCGAGATCAGCACGTTTTGTCATTTTCGCACTGGGCGCACCACTTTTTAGCGATTTTGAGCAAAGTGCGCGAGTCTGTCCAAAACAGCGTTTTCAGCCCGAGATCAGCACGTACTGTCATTTTTGCGCTGGGTGCACCACTTTTTAACTCTTTTCAGCAAAGTGCACGAGTTTGTCCAAGGAGCAAAACAGCGTTATTAGCCCGAGATCGGCGCGTTTTATTATTTTCGCACGTGTACACCACTTATTAGCGATTTTCAGGAAATTTCACGAGTTTGTACAAAACAGCGTTTTCAGCACAAGATCAGCACGTTTTACCATTTTCGCACTGGGCGCACAACTTTTTTGCGTTTTCAGCAAAGTGCACGAGTTTGTGTGAAACAGCATTTTCAGCCCAACATCAGCATGTTTTGTCATTTTCGCACTGGAAACACCACTTTTTAGCGTTTTCAGCAAAGTGCACGAGATCGTACCAAACAGAAGTTTTCAGCCCGAGATCAGAACGTTTTGTCATTTTCGCACTAGGCGCAGTTCCTTTTAGCCATTTTAAGCGAAGTGCACGAGTTTGTACAAAACAGTCTTTTTAGTTCGAGATCAGCAGCTTTTGTCATTTTCGCACTGGGCGCACCACTTTTTAGCGATTTTCAGCAAAGTGCACGAGTTTGTCAAAAACAGCGTTTTCAGCCTAAGATCAGCACGTTTTCTCATTTTCGCACTGGGCGCAACACTTTTTAGCTATTTTCAGCAAAGTGCACGAGTTTGTACAAAACAACGTTTTCAGAACGAGATCAGCATGTTTTGTCATTTTTGCACTGGGCGCACCACTTTTTAGCGACTTTCAACAAAGTGCACGAGTTTGTACAAAACAGCGTTTTCAGCCTAAAATCAGCACGTTTTGTCATTTTCGCACTGAGCGCACAACGTTTTAGCTATTTTAAGCAAAGTGCACAAGTTTGTACAAATCAGCGTTTTCAGCCTAAGATCAGCACGCTTTGTCATTTTCGCACTGGGCGCAACACTTTTTAGCTATTTTCAGCAAAGTGCACGAGTTTGTACAAAACACCGTTTTCAGAACGAGATCAGCACGCCTGTCAGTTTTGCACTGGGTACACCACTTTTTAATTTTTTTTCAGGAAAGTCCTCGAGTTTGTCCAAAGAGCAAAACAGCCTTATTAGCCCGAGATCAGCACGTTTTATCATTTTCGCACTGTGCACACCACTTATTAGCGATTTTCAGCAAAGTGCACGAGTTTGTACAAAACAGCGTTTTAAGCCCGAGATCAGGACGTTTTGTCATTTTCGCACTGGGCACACCACTTTTTTAGCGATTCTTAACAAAGTGCATGAGTTTGTACAAAACAGCGTTTTATCTCGTTCCATTTTACTCCTCGGTTGGGGTAGGGGACTGCTCTCGTCGCGCTCGTTTGCTGAAGCGTAATTAAGAAAATCCAAAAAGAAATACACCGTTCTGGCGTAAATATGGGCACTAGCCTGACGTTTATTTGTCTAAAATATCCTTATCAAAAATTACAAGTATTTGTTGGTATCTTCAGCAAAGGTGTAGCACGAATAAACCCCCACATTGGAAATCATATTTTAAAATAAAAGATGTTTGGCTGGAGCTGG
This sequence comes from Siderastrea radians, assembly GCA_964017195.1. Classification (NCBI taxonomy): domain Eukaryota; kingdom Metazoa; phylum Cnidaria; class Anthozoa; order Scleractinia; family Rhizangiidae; genus Siderastrea; species Siderastrea radians. The sequence continues at coordinate 22,000,002 of OZ024888.1, read as the reverse complement.
GGAGGCGGAGGGAAACTTAAAAGTTAATTAAGGAGATGGCGTTGACGCTGAATGGTAAGGAGGCCGAAATTAACAGCGCCAGTGATCTAAATAATAACAGTGAGCCCGCCTACTTGCATCTGATTGGAGACTCCAAGGTGATCTGCCAAACCCTGCTCCATCCAAACAACTGACGTGACACGTGTTACGATTAATTAACCAATAAAATGGCTCGATATAAAATTACATTATATGGCTGCATATAATGTTTGTTTTTCACTCCGAGATCAGCACGTTTTGTCATTGTTGCACTGGGCACGCCACTTTTTAGCGTTTTCAGCAAAGTGCACGAGTTCGTACGAAACAGAAGTTTTCAGCCCGAGATCAGAACGTTTTGTCATTTTCGCACTTGGCGCCCTACGTTTCAGCCATTTTTAGGAAAGTGCACGAGTTTCTACAAAACAGTCTTTCTAGCCTGAGATCAGCACGTTTTAACATTTTCGCACTTGGCGTACCACTTTTTAGTGATTTTCAGCAAAGTGCATCAGTTTGTCCAAAGCAGCGTTTTCTACATGACATCGGAACGTTTTGTCATTTTCGCACTAAGCGCGCCACTTTTTAGTGATTTTTAGCAAAGTGCACGAGTTTGTACAAAGCAGTGTTTTCAGCCCGATATCAGCGCGTTTTGTCATTTTCGCACTGGCCACACCACTTTTTAGTGTTTTCAGCAAAGTGCACGAGTTTGTACGAAACAGAAGTTTTCAGTCTGAGCTCAGAACGTTTTGCTATTTTTGCACTGGGGCACTACTTTTTAAGCCATTTTTAGCAAAGTGCACGAGTTTGTACAAAACAGTCTTTTTAGCCCGAGATGACCACGTTTTTTCATTTTCAAACTGGGCGCACCACTTTTTAGCGCTTTTCAGCAAAGCGCACGAGTTTGTGCAAAACAGCGCTTTCAGCCCTAGATCAGCACGTTTTGTCATTTTCGCAGTTGGGCACACCACTTTGTTCTGTTTTCAGCAAAGTGCACGACTTCTTAGGAAACAGAAGTTTTCAGCCCAAGATCAGAACGTTTTGTCATTTTCGCACTGGGTGCACTACTTTTTAGCCATTTTTAGCAAAGTACACGAGTATGTACAAAACAGTCTTTATAGCCCTAGATTAGGACGTTTTGTCATTTTTGCACTGGGCGCACCACGTTTTAGCGATTTTCAGCAAAGTGTACGAGTTTGTAGCAAAGTACACGAGTATGTACAAAACAGTCTTTATAGCCCTAGATTAGGACGTTTTGTCATTTTTGCACTGGGCGCACCACGTTTTAGCGATTTTCAGCAAAGTGTACGAGTTTGTACAAAACAGCGTTTTCTGAAAGAGATCAGCACATTTTGTCATTTTTGCCCTGGGTACACCACTTTTTAACGGTTTTCAGCGAAGTTTACGAGTTTGTCCAAAACAGCAAAGCAGCGTTTTAAGCCCGAGAGCAGCACGTTTTGTCACTTTCTCACTGTGCGCATCACTTATTAGCGATTTTCAGCAAAGTGGAGGAGTTTGTACAAAACAGCATTTTCAGCCCGAGATCAGCACGTTTTGTCATTTTCGCACTGGGCGCACCACTTTTTAGCGATTTTGAGCAAAGTGCGCGAGTCTGTCCAAAACAGCGTTTTCAGCCCGAGATCAGCACGTACTGTCATTTTTGCGCTGGGTGCACCACTTTTTAACTCTTTTCAGCAAAGTGCACGAGTTTGTCCAAGGAGCAAAACAGCGTTATTAGCCCGAGATCGGCGCGTTTTATTATTTTCGCACGTGTACACCACTTATTAGCGATTTTCAGGAAATTTCACGAGTTTGTACAAAACAGCGTTTTCAGCACAAGATCAGCACGTTTTACCATTTTCGCACTGGGCGCACAACTTTTTTGCGTTTTCAGCAAAGTGCACGAGTTTGTGTGAAACAGCATTTTCAGCCCAACATCAGCATGTTTTGTCATTTTCGCACTGGAAACACCACTTTTTAGCGTTTTCAGCAAAGTGCACGAGATCGTACCAAACAGAAGTTTTCAGCCCGAGATCAGAACGTTTTGTCATTTTCGCACTAGGCGCAGTTCCTTTTAGCCATTTTAAGCGAAGTGCACGAGTTTGTACAAAACAGTCTTTTTAGTTCGAGATCAGCAGCTTTTGTCATTTTCGCACTGGGCGCACCACTTTTTAGCGATTTTCAGCAAAGTGCACGAGTTTGTCAAAAACAGCGTTTTCAGCCTAAGATCAGCACGTTTTCTCATTTTCGCACTGGGCGCAACACTTTTTAGCTATTTTCAGCAAAGTGCACGAGTTTGTACAAAACAACGTTTTCAGAACGAGATCAGCATGTTTTGTCATTTTTGCACTGGGCGCACCACTTTTTAGCGACTTTCAACAAAGTGCACGAGTTTGTACAAAACAGCGTTTTCAGCCTAAAATCAGCACGTTTTGTCATTTTCGCACTGAGCGCACAACGTTTTAGCTATTTTAAGCAAAGTGCACAAGTTTGTACAAATCAGCGTTTTCAGCCTAAGATCAGCACGCTTTGTCATTTTCGCACTGGGCGCAACACTTTTTAGCTATTTTCAGCAAAGTGCACGAGTTTGTACAAAACACCGTTTTCAGAACGAGATCAGCACGCCTGTCAGTTTTGCACTGGGTACACCACTTTTTAATTTTTTTTCAGGAAAGTCCTCGAGTTTGTCCAAAGAGCAAAACAGCCTTATTAGCCCGAGATCAGCACGTTTTATCATTTTCGCACTGTGCACACCACTTATTAGCGATTTTCAGCAAAGTGCACGAGTTTGTACAAAACAGCGTTTTAAGCCCGAGATCAGGACGTTTTGTCATTTTCGCACTGGGCACACCACTTTTTTAGCGATTCTTAACAAAGTGCATGAGTTTGTACAAAACAGCGTTTTATCTCGTTCCATTTTACTCCTCGGTTGGGGTAGGGGACTGCTCTCGTCGCGCTCGTTTGCTGAAGCGTAATTAAGAAAATCCAAAAAGAAATACACCGTTCTGGCGTAAATATGGGCACTAGCCTGACGTTTATTTGTCTAAAATATCCTTATCAAAAATTACAAGTATTTGTTGGTATCTTCAGCAAAGGTGTAGCACGAATAAACCCCCACATTGGAAATCATATTTTAAAATAAAAGATGTTTGGCTGGAGCTGGGGAGGCGGAGGGAAACTTAAAAGTTAATTAAGGAGATGGCGTTGACGCTGAATGGTAAGGAGGCCGAAATTAACAGCGCCAGTGATCTAAATAATAACAGTGAGCCCGCCTACTTGCATCTGATTGGAGACTCCAAGGTGATCTGCCAAACCCTGCTCCATCCAAACAACTGACGTGACACGTGTTACGATTAATTAACCAATAAAATGGCTCGATATAAAATTACATTATATGGCTGCATATAATGTTTGTTTTTCACTCCGAGATCAGCACGTTTTGTCATTGTTGCACTGGGCACGCCACTTTTTAGCGTTTTCAGCAAAGTGCACGAGTTCGTACGAAACAGAAGTTTTCAGCCCGAGATCAGAACGTTTTGTCATTTTCGCACTTGGCGCCCTACGTTTCAGCCATTTTTAGGAAAGTGCACGAGTTTCTACAAAACAGTCTTTCTAGCCTGAGATCAGCACGTTTTAACATTTTCGCACTTGGCGTACCACTTTTTAGTGATTTTCAGCAAAGTGCATCAGTTTGTCCAAAGCAGCGTTTTCTACATGACATCGGAACGTTTTGTCATTTTCGCACTAAGCGCGCCACTTTTTAGTGATTTTTAGCAAAGTGCACGAGTTTGTACAAAGCAGTGTTTTCAGCCCGATATCAGCGCGTTTTGTCATTTTCGCACTGGCCACACCACTTTTTAGTGTTTTCAGCAAAGTGCACGAGTTTGTACGAAACAGAAGTTTTCAGTCTGAGCTCAGAAAGTTTTGCTATTTTTGCACTGGGGCACTACTTTTTAAGCCATTTTTAGCAAAGTGCACGAGTTTGTACAAAACAGTCTTTTTAGCCCGAGATGACCACGTTTTTTCATTTTCAAACTGGGCGCACCACTTTTTAGCGCTTTTCAGCAAAGCGCACGAGTTTGTGCAAAACAGCGCTTTCAGCCCTAGATCAGCACGTTTTGTCATTTTCGCAGTTGGGCACACCACTTTGTTCTGTTTTCAGCAAAGTGCACGACTTCTTAGGAAACAGAAGTTTTCAGCCCAAGATCAGAACGTTTTGTCATTTTCGCACTGGGTGCACTACTTTTTAGCCATTTTTAGCAAAGTACACGAGTATGTACAAAACAGTCTTTATAGCCCTAGATTAGGACGTTTTGTCATTTTTGCACTGGGCGCACCACGTTTTAGCGATTTTCAGCAAAGTGTACGAGTTTGTAGCAAAGTACACGAGTATGTACAAAACAGTCTTTATAGCCCTAGATTAGGACGTTTTGTCATTTTTGCACTGGGCGCACCACGTTTTAGCGATTTTCAGCAAAGTGTACGAGTTTGTACAAAACAGCGTTTTCTGAAAGAGATCAGCACATTTTGTCATTTTTGCCCTGGGTACACCACTTTTTAACGGTTTTCAGCGAAGTTTACGAGTTTGTCCAAAACAGCAAAGCAGCGTTTTAAGCCCGAGAGCAGCACGTTTTGTCACTTTCTCACTGTGCGCATCACTTATTAGCGATTTTCAGCAAAGTGGAGGAGTTTGTACAAAACAGCATTTTCAGCCCGAGATCAGCACGTTTTGTCATTTTCGCACTGGGCGCACCACTTTTTAGCGATTTTGAGCAAAGTGCGCGAGTCTGTCCAAAACAGCGTTTTCAGCCCGAGATCAGCACGTACTGTCATTTTTGCGCTGGGTGCACCACTTTTTAACTCTTTTCAGCAAAGTGCACGAGTTTGTCCAAGGAGCAAAACAGCGTTATTAGCCCGAGATCGGCGCGTTTTATTATTTTCGCACGTGTACACCACTTATTAGCGATTTTCAGGAAATTTCACGAGTTTGTACAAAACAGCGTTTTCAGCACAAGATCAGCACGTTTTACCATTTTCGCACTGGGCGCACAACTTTTTTGCGTTTTCAGCAAAGTGCACGAGTTTGTGTGAAACAGCATTTTCAGCCCAACATCAGCATGTTTTGTCATTTTCGCACTGGAAACACCACTTTTTAGCGTTTTCAGCAAAGTGCACGAGATCGTACCAAACAGAAGTTTTCAGCCCGAGATCAGAACGTTTTGTCATTTTCGCACTAGGCGCAGTTCCTTTTAGCCATTTTAAGCGAAGTGCACGAGTTTGTACAAAACAGTCTTTTTAGTTCGAGATCAGCAGCTTTTGTCATTTTCGCACTGGGCGCACCACTTTTTAGCGATTTTCAGCAAAGTGCACGAGTTTGTCAAAAACAGCGTTTTCAGCCTAAGATCAGCACGTTTTCTCATTTTCGCACTGGGCGCAACACTTTTTAGCTATTTTCAGCAAAGTGCACGAGTTTGTACAAAACAACGTTTTCAGAACGAGGTCAGCATGTTTTGTCATTTTTGCACTGGGCGCACCACTTTTTAGCGACTTTCAACAAAGTGCACGAGTTTGTACAAAACAGCGTTTTCAGCCTAAAATCAGCACGTTTTGTCATTTTCGCACTGAGCGCACAACGTTTTAGCTATTTTAAGCAAAGTGCACAAGTTTGTACAAATCAGCGTTTTCAGCCTAAGATCAGCACGCTTTGTCATTTTCGCACTGGGCGCAACACTTTTTAGCTATTTTCAGCAAAGTGCACGAGTTTGTACAAAACACCGTTTTCAGAACGAGATCAGCACGCCTGTCAGTTTTGCACTGGGTACACCACTTTTTAATTTTTTTTCAGGAAAGTCCTCGAGTTTGTCCAAAGAGCAAAACAGCCTTATTAGCCCGAGATCAGCACGTTTTATCATTTTCGCACTGTGTACACCACTTATTAGCGATTTTCAGCAAAGTGCACGAGTTTGTACAAAACAGCGTTTTAAGCCCGAGATCAGGACGTTTTGTCATTTTCGCACTGGGCACACCACTTTTTTAGCGATTCTTAACAAAGTGCATGAGTTTGTACAAAACAGCGTTTTATCTCGTTCCATTTTACTCCTCGGTTGGGGTAGGGGACTGCTCTCGTCGCGCTCGTTTGCTGAAGCGTAATTAAGAAAATCCAAAAAGAAATACACCGTTCTGGCGTAAATATGGGCACTAGCCTGACGTTTATTTGTCTAAAATATCCTTATCAAAAATTACAAGTATTTGTTGGTATCTTCAGCAAAGGTGTAGCACGAATAAACCCCCACATTGGAAATCATATTTTAAAATAAAAGATGTTTGGCTGGAGCTGGGGAGGCGGAGGGAAACTTAAAAGTTAATTAAGGAGATGGCGTTGACGCTGAATGGTAAGGAGGCCGAAATTAACAGCGCCAGTGATCTAAATAATAACAGTGAGCCCGCCTACTTGCATCTGATTGGAGACTCCAAGGTGATCTGCCAAACCCTGCTCCATCCAAACAACTGACGTGACACGTGTTACGATTAATTAACCAATAAAATGGCTCGATATAAAATTACATTATATGGCTGCATATAATGTTTGTTTTTCACTCCGAGATCAGCACGTTTTGTCATTGTTGCACTGGGCACGCCACTTTTTAGCGTTTTCAGCAAAGTGCACGAGTTCGTACGAAACAGAAGTTTTCAGCCCGAGATCAGAACGTTTTGTCATTTTCGCACTTGGCGCCCTACGTTTCAGCCATTTTTAGGAAAGTGCACGAGTTTCTACAAAACAGTCTTTCTAGCCTGAGATCAGCACGTTTTAACATTTTAGCACTTGGCGCACCACTTCTTAGTGATTTTCAGCAAAGTGCATCAGTTTGTCCAAAGCAGCGTTTTCTGCCTGACATCATAACGTTTTGTCATTTTCGCACTAAGCGCACCTCTTTTTAGCGATTTTCAGCAAAGTGCACGAGTCTGTACAAAACAGCGTTTTCAGCAAAGCACACGAGTTTGTACAAAAGAGCGTTTTCAGCCCTAGATCAGAACGTTTTGTTATTTTCGCACTTGGCGCCCTACGTTTTAGCCATTTTTATAAAAGTGCACGAGTTTCTACAAAACAGTATTTCTAGCCGGCGATCAGCACGTTTTAACATTTTCGCACTGGGCGCACCACTTTTTAGCGACTTTAAGCAAAGGGCATCAGTTTGTCCAAAACAGCGTTTTCTGCCCGACATCAGCACGTTTTGTCATTTTCGCACTGGGCGCACCACTTTTTAGCAATTTTTAGCAAAGCGCACGAGTTTGTCCAAAACAGCGTTTTCAGCCCGAGATCAGCACGTACTGTCATTTTTGCACTGGGTGCACCACTTTTTAACTCTTTTCAGCAAAGTGCAGGAGTTTGTCCAAAGAGCAAAACAGCGTTATTAGCCCGAGATCAGCATGTTTTATCATTTTCGCACTGTGCACACTACTTATTAGCGATTTTCAGCAAAGTGCACGAGTTTGTTCAAAACAGCGTTTTCAGCCCTAGATCAGCATGTTTTGTCATTTTCGGTCTGGGCAAACCACTTCTTAGCGTTCTTAGCAAAGTGCATGAGTGTCTACAAAAGAGCGTTTTCAGCCGGAGATCAGCACGTTTTGTCATTTTCGCACTGAGCGCACCACTTTTTAGCAATTTCCAGCAAAGGGCATCAGTTTGTCCAAAACAGCGTTTTCTTCCCGACATCAGCACGTTTCCTCATTTTCGCACTGGGTGCACCACTTTTAAGGACGTTCGTGCCAATTGTTTCTGCGCATCCTTACTGCGCACGCAATTCACTTCGTGATGTAACCCCACGTCATGCATTAAGCGCGCGCGCTGTTGAAGAAATGTGGAGATATATAGCGCTAGTGGGCACTTTAATATCTATGCACGGGTTTAACTCTCTTAAATGTTCGGTGACCCCATATTTTCTTTTGATAGATCACTTTCTTTGTCCATAATCTACGTTTTGTGAAAAATTAAAGAAAATCTGTATTGTAGAAGTTTGATTTTTTTCAACTTTTCTGCCCTCGCATCATCGAATTCTACTATTATTGAAGCTGCACGGTGTTCGTTAAAGTCGATCTTAGAGGTTGGATTTAACTAAAAGGATGACACCGGTTCAAATTATTTACTTAACAGACCCACTTAAGTAAAATTTGACTAAGAAAGTGGGTCTACAGAGAATCATTTTAAATATTTTTCAACTAACAAGCACTGAGGCCATGTCGAGTTACGAGGGCCGATTTGTCAAAATTGGGGTAGTTTTTGACGCGCTTTATTTCGAAAACGAAGTCGGTGACCCCCCAATTTTTTTCCATTTCTGACATAGGTAACTCATTATCTGACTGTAGCCAAAGTATGAAAAAAATCTGTATTGTAGAAGTTTTTCGCGCGAACGTCCTGAAGCGATTTTCAGCGAAGTGCACGAGTTTGTCCAAAACAGCGTTTTCAGCCCAAGATCAGCACGTACTGTCATTTTTGCACTGGGTGCAGCACTTTTTAACTCTTTTCAGCAAAGTGCACGAGTTTGTCCAAAGAGCAAAACAGCGTTATTAGCCCGAGATCAGCATGTCTTATCATTTTCGCACTGTGCACACTACGTATTAGCGATTTTCAGCAAAGTGCACGAGTTTGTACAATACAGCGTTTTCAGCCCTAGATCAGCATGTTTTGTCATTTTCGGTCTGGGCACACCACTTCTTAGCGTTTTCAGCAAAGTGCATGAGTGTCTACAAAACAGCGTTTTCTGCCCGACATCAGCACGTTTCCTCATTTTCGCACTGGGCGCACCACTTTAAAGCGATTTTCAGCAAAGTGCACGAGTTTGTCCAAAACAGCGTTTTCAGCCCGCGATCAGCACGTTTCCTCATTTTTGCAATGGGCGCACCACTTTTAAGCGATTTTTATTAAGTGCACGAGTTTGTACAAAGCAGCGTTTTCAGCCCAAGATCAGCACGTTTTATGTCATTTTCGCACTGGGTGCAACACTTTTTAGGTTTTTTCAGCAAAGTGCACGAGGTTGTACAAAACAGCGTTTTAAGAACGAGATCAGCATGTTTTGTCATTTTCGCACTGGGCGCACCACTTCTTAGCGACTTTCAACAAAGTGCACGAGGTTGTACAAACCAGCGTTTTCAGCCCGAGATCAGCACGTTTCCTCATTTTCGCACTGGGCGCACCACTTTTAAGCGATTTTCAGCAAAGTGCACGATTTTGTACAAAACAGCGTTTTCAGCCCAAGATCAGCACGTTTTTTCATTTTCGCACTGGATGCAACACTTTTTAGTTTTTTTTTCAGCAAAGTGCACGAGTTTGTACAAAACAGCGTTTTAAGAACGAGATCAGCATGTTTTGTCATTTGCGCACTGGGCACACCACTTATTATCGTTTTCAGCAAAGTGCACGAGTTTGTGCAAAACAGCATTTTCAGCCCGAGATCAGTATGTTTTCTCATTTTTGCACTGGGCGCATCACTTTTTAGCCACTTTAAGGAAAGTGCACGAGGTTGTACAAACCAGCGTTTTCAGCCCGAGATCATCATGTTTTGTCATTTTTGCACTGGGCGCACCACTTTTTAGCGACTTTCAACAAAGTGCACGAGTTTGTACAAAACAGCGTTTTCAGCCCAAGAGCAGCACGTTTTGTCATTTTCGCACTGGGCGTACCACTTCTTACACTTTTCAGCAAAGCGCACCAGTTTGTACAAAGCAGTGTTTTCAGCCCGAGATCAGAACGTTTTGTCATTTTCGCACTTGGCTCACTAATTTTTAGCCATTTTTAGCAAAGTGCACGAGGTTTTGCAAAACAATGTTTTCAGCCCGACATCAGCACGTTGTGTCATTTTCGCTTCGGGCATACCACTTTTTAGCGACTTTCAGCAAAGTGCACGAGTTTGTGGGAAACAGCATTTTCAGCCCGAGATCAGCATGTTTTGTCATTTGCGCACTGGGCGCACCACTTTTTTGCGACTTTCAACAAAGTGCACGAGTACAAACCAGCGTTTTCAGCCCGAGATCAGCACGTTTTGTCATTTTCGCACTGGCGCACCACTTTTTAGCGACTTTCAACAAAGTGCACGAGTTTGTACAAAACAGCGTTTTCAGCCCAAGATCAGCACGTTTTACTCATTTTCGCACTGGGCGTACCACTTTTTACACTTTTCAGCAAAGCGCACCAGTTTGTACAAAGCAGTGTTTTCAGCCCGAGATCAGAACGTTTTGTCATTTTTGTTCTTGGCTTACCACTTTTGAGCCATTTTTAGCAAAGTGCACGAGTTTTTGCAAAACAATGTTTTCAGCCCGACATCAGCACGTTTTGTCATTTTCGCACTGGGCACACCACTTTTTAGCGACTTTCAGCAAAGTGCACGAGTTTGTGCGAAACAGCATTTTCAGCCCGAGATCAGCATGTTTTGTCATTTGCGCATTGGGTGCACCACTTTTTTGCGACTTTCAACAAAGTGCACGAGTTTTTACAAACCAGCGTTTTCAGCTTGAGATCAGCACATTTTATCATTTTCGCACTGGGTGCACCACTTTTCAGACCCTCTTTTAGAGCTCGGACTAAATGAGGTTGGCCCACAAAATTATCGGTGTGTCTTAATCGCGTGTGAAAATAACGTTCGTCCACTCCCATCTTTTCACTACACGGGTTCACGTAGGAGTGAATATCAAATTCAAAGACTCCGGGAGTTTGAGGATGAACTTCACCTCCCCTTTTTTGAAGAATTTGACTTTCAAAGGCCCGCTGGCATTCAAATCCATCTATGACTTCATTGCTTAACACATCTTTCCTAATTTCTTGCCCGAGAGCGTCTATAGCATTCTTCATCGTCATTTTGTTCTTCTTCTTCATCTTGGCCTTGTAGCAAACACAAGACTTTCTTGCGTAATAAACCGCTTAGACCTGCTGCGTCTTTTACTTCTTCTCGTTGCATCGTAATTTATTTCACAGAACTGAAGCATGTGGCGCCTTTTATGAAAAAAAACGAGAGTCACGTGTGTTTTGTCTGAGAAGCAATCAGTTTGGGGGGAAACGTTACAGGTACTGCTTCCCCTTTCCCTTTTTTCTCAGAATCCTTTACGATGGAAGGGGTATAAAAACCGAAAGCACCCTTGTCATAGGCTCAGTCACACAGTCAAGATGATGCAGAGACCGAGGAAACCTTTGCAAGATCTGAGTAGTTTCATAAACGTTTCATAAAAGATAAAGAGGGCAGAATTAGACGAGGAGTGGCAAGCGGACGTCCTCTGGTTTCGTAGTCATCTCAAGTTGGACGTAGCAAGAGAACGCCCGTGTGTTTGTCAGATTTTACTGGAGCGTGATGGATGCGGATAGGAATGCCTTCCCGCGCAGACGCCAGAAGAAGGTTCTGGGAGAGATGTTGAAGAGTGAGATCGTGCCTTACGTTTATAAGAACAAGGTGGAGCGTTTGGACCACTCGTGCAGGTCGACTTCCATGGAGAACTTTGAAGCACTCGACTATCACCTGCAAATCAAGATTGCCAAGTTTAATGGCAGTTGGCGTTTCCAGGCGATGGTCGAGTGTTACGAGAACATCAAGGAGGACCGAAAAGATAAGAATCGTTTGAATGAACATTTGATTTTTTATTGATTCGATTTGTTAGACAAGACCTGGGAGTCAAGAAAGAAAGAGACATCATGTATATTAATTAAAAAGTTTTAATTTACAATTCAGTGTCCCTGTCCGTGTCTTGCCACGCAGCCTTAGCGGGTTCTCAGCGTTCCTCTTTTTTGCCTTTTTACACTATAAACGGCTTTTTTTAAAAGGATGACTCAAACGTAACGCTCATGGGAAACCCATCTTCTTCAGCACAAAGTGGTTCTTTTTGAATTAAGTACCTATGTCTTCACAAGAGCTGACCCGTTTAATGTTTTTCACAATGGCATTTCTTCCAACATGACTCGCGTGTCTTCTTTATCGTCAGGCAAACGAAAAGTGCGCTTGGATAGGGCTTTGGTTTCTTGACGGTGTCCGCGTCAATGTGTCGGGAAGCAATCGGAGCACTGCTTTGGTGGAGAGTGGGTAATGAGACGGACGGTACTAGATTTGAGTGGGAATGTAGAACACAATTACATCTAAACTTTTGTCCAGGGCCATTTCGACTGTCTATCGAGAGCCCCTTTTAAGACGTTTGGCGTCGTTTCTCAAAGGACTCGAGCATTTTCTATAATCCAGTAATTGCTCTGCAATAATTGATGCATGTTATTAATTCCAGTTGTGATTTGCACTTGCATACCAAAACACTTACCCATTTCTTCGGAAACTTCATCCGTTTGGTACAAGAGGCCTCCATCAGAGAAACCAATGATTACTTGTGTTGGAAAAGACACATGTTGGTGATTCAACCTCACACAGAAGTTTTTCACACGGGAAAAGTACTGGTACCTGAAGTGCGAATCAAATGCGCTTGTACTTTAACAGCCCTGTGCTCCTTCTAAATGGAGTGGGACTCGCAGGCCGTCTTCAACCGGAAGACATCGAGATGCGCTTTCATCTTTGCCAACTGAGGCTGTATGAAGCAGTGTACAAGATCCTATTTGCTAAGAGACACAATGAAAGAGAACTGGCATCCTACCTCTACGTAAGGTGAAAGCCGGACCTTCAACATGCAAGGCAATCAAGCGAGCGTTCAATGGAGATGTGAACCAAGACCCCTCCTGCTTTCGTAAATTTAAGTTAACTTTCATTCGCCAAATGAAATACCCCTATTAAAACCTGGAATTGTCACAGACCAATGATGCCCGAAATGTATTGGGTTACTTGCGTTTTGTCCAAGCTCTGGTATAAAAAACAAGGCAACATGCTCCACCGAAATCAATTGGGGCATTAAAAACACTGCTCTCTGCTATGTTTGACTATGTAGCCAAAGGATGTCCTGACAGCAACATTTTCAGACCCAGACAAACGGGAGTAATGTGCAATTGGATTATTTAGCTCGAGAAGACCTTCAATGGAGAAAGTGTTTTGTTAGCGGACCGTGGCCTCTGACCGTTTACCCTCAAAACCTGACAAAAAACAACCCTGCACTTACATTGTCAACACAACTGGGTGAGCACTGGTTGACTCTATGGACGTACCACCAAATCTGTGAAGTCATAGATAGTTACGTTAACCTTGGAAACGTAAGAACAAGCAACTCCCTTAAGAGCCTGGACGTATGTGACCAATGCAAAGTCCCGGCAAGCCATCATCAGTAAGAGTTGTGGCAATTACACCTTGCTCTATTTGAATCCCAATGCCCGTGCACGCACGGTAGAAGAATTTTTCACCTATTTTCAGCACACCATTCTATGACAGTGATGAGCAAGGCCGTCAGATGGTCAAAGAATTGATTCGTAATGAGTGATTATCGTTAACATTGTTGTTAATAAAAATAAAAGAAAACAGTCGGTGTTCTCCTTTTTGTGTAGGTGTAGAGAGTCTTAGCAAGAGCCTTTCGCGTTCACACCCTGTCCAGTATTCTATTGGTGGGTCCTTCCGCCTGTGTTTAGATTTGCTTTGAAAAGATCGTGGGAGACTGCTACCATTCCATGCCTCTAGAGAGAGAGAGAGAGAGAGAGAGAGAGAGAGAGAGAGAGAGAGAGAGAGAGAGAGAGAGAGAGAGAAAGACAAGAAGAAAGAAAAAAAGGAAGGACGTAATTCCATAAGGATTGAACCTTCGCCTGCAGAACAACAATAGCGGAACGTCCGCGCGCCATGCCTCTGCGCCACCGAACACTTCAATGAAAAACAAAATTCTAACACTTCAGGGACACTAACGGCGGGTCGTTTTATAGGTGCAGGCTGGCCCTATCCATAGATGTTGAGTACATCGTATCTGTTTTTTTTTTAGATGTTCTAAATTTGGGGGCCTATTTTCGGTCAAGAAATTGTTTTTGAAAAGTCTTTCTTAAAAACAAAAACAAAAAAATAAACAAATTGTTTTGTACAGCGCCGCAAATTTTTCCCACGAATTGCTTCACAATAATCTGGCCGAACTCGAAAGTCACTCTACAACACAGCGTTGTTGTTATTATTAGTTTTTTTTAGCTTCAAACTGTACGCATAAATTCAAGATTTTTCATAGTTTTGCTCCGACCTCCTCTGTTTTTACAATGTTTCAATATCCTGTATCAATTGCATTGCGCATCCTTTCTGCGTATCATTTTTGCGTGATTAGCGCGCGCATGAGCGCGCGCACCATCGGGACTTGATAGGTTTTCTATGAAAGCTGGGCAGTTTAGAGAACTAACTGGTCGTTTTCTCCTAAGCGAGCTCGGTGATCCCTATTGTTTAATACTTGAATTCAAATGTCCCACGGTCGAGTACAATATATCGCAATTTTACGAAAAGTTAAAAATTCTGCTTTGAGGTATTTTTATTTAAATGCTGAAGAGAACACGTCTTTAGGTACAGCAGGGTATGTACGCACGCGGCAAATTCTTTTATTTTTTCATATCCTTAATCCCCGTTCAGCTAAAATAGTATACAATGCGATAATATATAGATTTAGCCAAGCCTAAAAGCGGAACTCCAATAATTATTCATTTATTATTATTATTATTATTATTATTTATTGTTGTTGTTTCGAGTGGTACCCGACAGCAGTATTATATTTTAGTTAATTATTAGTAAATACACCTCTCATCAAATCAGAACCTGCACACCTGCCGACCTTATAAAATCAGAAATAGGGACCCCCCCCCCACTCACCCCAGTCCTGGGTTAGTGCCCTGCCTCCCAACACTGAGCAGGGTCCTGGATGCTCCAGGGCTTTTGCATTAATTCTCAAAAATATTGCCTGTACTGTACTGTTTTACTATTAGAATTCTCAGGTGCTATTTATTGGTCTCAAGCACGACATGTATTGCACAAAACAACAGGATATAGAAGAGTCAAGACCAATCTTAAACAACCCAGTTCCAAATTGTCTTTTTTTCTTGAAAATCGGAATGTCCCGATTTTTTTAGGTTTTGAAACTCAAAAATTGGGACAATTCCCATTAAAACGGGACGGATGGCAGGTATGAACCTGTTTAAGAAAATTCTAAATAAGCCCCAGTTTTAGGTTGTAAACTTAAATATTGGGCACAATAATTATTTTTGTTCACCTTTCCTCAGTCTTTTATCTCCACAAGTCTACGGTTTAATTCATTTACATTTTTGCAGAGTTGTCAGAGGAGAGAAATTGTATAGGCAAGTTACTAATTGAAGAATTCATCCACCTTATTCGATGGTTTGACAGATAAGTTGTGTAGTATGTAAGTAAGTATGATAAGTAGAATTCCACAACTCAACATTGCGCGTGCATAGCTAGTGCCAGTCCCCAGCCGCACATTAAAAAGAAAATCGGTAAAACTGAGAGGACACTAGTAAAGTTCCGGTTTTTTTGCAAATTGCCCCACTCTTCTTTATAATCGAAAGCATGCAATTACTGTTTTCACAAAGAATAGAAGAACAACAGCACAAAAATGAATAAAGATACGTGCTTGTGCAATCATATCTTTTATAACAGGGCATCTGTCAAGATGCGGTGGTGCGGATCCGCATAATTCTTTAATGTCCGCATCTTCTGCATTTTCAGAGCATTTTCCACATAAAACAGAATGATTTGCCTAAAATTAGTGACAAAGCAGCTGCTTTTCATCCTCATAAACATTCATGTAAAAGCTGAAGAGATTGATTATTTTCAAGCAGTTTTCCTCCTAAACATCGAAAACACGCCACTTCATTCGCGAGCAATTTTTAACCTTCAGGCGTTCCACGCGTCTTTTGGCGATGAGCCTGGGAACTAGTTTTGTTCTTACACTGATTTCTATTGGACGAAAAGCATTGACATTTCAGCGAATAACAGTAATTGATAAGAAACTGCGTTTGACCACTATTTGCACCAGGAAACTTGAACACCTTGTCTTCTTTTGCTCATTTGTCGTCTCACAGAATTACCTTGCTGTTTAAGCTTATAGTAAGGATAAAGAGCCAATCGCAATTAATCAAACATGTTCTAACTAATCCCAGCAGACAATTGTCAGTTAAACAAGCCAGATTGCCAGGAAAGTAAAAACACATCAGTAGAAATATGTCAATTGAACAAAAAAATCCTTTGCTAATATCTGGATCCCACCCCCCACCCCCCCTGGGAATACGATGATTTTTGAGAAAACCAAAAAATGCATGCAGTAATTATCTGAACTTTCAAAAACATGAACATTCCAATGAGTGACAAAAATAGTAAAAAGCACTTTCCACAGTGCAGTGCTTTTACTACCATTTTCGTTCAACCCTGAAGCGTGACGATTTTTTCGCGCATGTCTACTTTTCAAACTTAACGGTTTTGTCTGGTTACGTGTCACTTTTGACCAATGAAATGTTGGCGGTTATGTCGCGAAATTGACAGGGTTCTCGGCGCTATTCGAACATGTTTTAATTTGTTCACGTGCTCTGAAACTTTTCAGATTTTCCGTCCGGGGGAGCATGTTTTGTTCACGTGCTTTGAAACTTTATGGTCTGAGAAACGGCCGACATTGAAATTTGTTGTGCTCCAAACTGCTCTAACTCCTCGATGATTTGGGAAAGGGAGATAGATGGGGATTGGACTTTCAATACTTCGATGAGTTCAAGGTCATCTTCCTGTAATTTTTCAGATGTCAGGCCTCTTTGGGCTTTGCTAATGTTTGCATTTCGTCCCAGTATCTGTACCATACAGATTTGCGGTGTTTACAGTCACGCAACTCGCTCGCAAATTGTGTAAAACTGCACGGAATATCACCCGTAAATTGGTCACCTCCTTCACTGATAATTCTGTCAATGATGGAGCATTTTAAATCTTGATCTAAAGCGACTCCTGGACAGTAACTCCTTCCAAACTTGTTAACTTGTTTTAATTAATTTTTTTGTCACCTGCAAAACGTGAAAACTCTCAGAGCACATGAACAAAACATGTTCCAATGGCGCCAAGAACGTTGTCAGTTTCGCAACATAACTGCCAAGGTTTCATTGGTCAAACGTGACACGTAACCAGACCAAACCGTTAAGTTTGAAAAGAAAACATACGCGAAAAAATCATCACGCTTCAGGGTTGAACGAAAATGGTAGTATTTCATACATGTAGGTACTGAGATGGAAAAAATGGCAAATTGCAGTCGCCTTCTGGGAACCAATATTAAAAGGTTTAGTGATAAACAAAATTAATTCACACATAAGTCTTAAGTGAAGCCAAATAATTGAAATTCGAGCAAACAATTCAGAAATCAGAATTAGGTTTAAAGAAAATTTAAGACCTACTTCAATAGATTCATAAATGAGGATGTGCTTTTTCATCGATTGGATACTTGCATAGAATTTGGTCTGGTTTTGCCGAGGTAAGCAATGACTAAATTAATTCTATTAATTCAGTCTTTAAAAGAACGAGGCATATAACAAATGTGTTGTTTTGTTATTCTCTTGTTATTCAATGAGTTAACAACTTGACGATTTGCGTTGGTACTTGTTTTCGTCTTTTACTTCATTACAAGCTTTTAAAAGCTCTTTTTCTCCTTTGCCTGGCTACAGTTGGCTGCGGGAAAACAAAACACACTGGTATCCTTCAAAGCGTTGCCAGAAATCTGAGATAACCGAAGCGGGTTATCGTCGTAAAAGTAAATAACTGGAAATATTATATTTATGACCAAAGCCAAGACAAATTTCTCTTTGTTCCAGATAACGGGGAGTTGGAAATAAGCGAGTTGAAATAGCGGGATCCTTATAAAATAAAAGCGAATAATGTACCATACCGTAGTATTCTGTGAAATGATGGAAAAAATCCGAGGAACTCTAATCTCGTTGCCAGATCTCGTGGGTGGGCGAAGCCGAAGGCGAGATCTGGTCAAGTAAGAAAATTCGAGTTTTTTGATTGGCTGTTTCAAAACATGGCTGTCACAGCGCTAAAACTTGAACGTGCGTTGCGAGGCTTCTCATGGCCTCTAGGGAATTCAATGTCTGTTTTTATGCAAATTAGACATTGTGCACGGAATCATAATATATGCATTCTTGGGACATTTCGTTGTTTACAGTCGGCCTCAAAAGTCAAGAAGATTTCTTCTCAGTTCTTTATAGCATTATAAAGCTATTTCTAATGAATAACGATGTTCCGCCTTAAGAATCCGCTGTATGAATATTTACGTGACCCGATCAAATTTGCATAAAACCTAGACATGTCTAGCCATTGCATGTAGCCGCCGAATGAACACTTAATCAAATAAAATATTATTTACCCGAACTGAGCTTTGATGATTGCCTTCTGCTTTATTCTTTAGTAAAATACTTTGCTAGATATCATTCCAGGAAAGACGAGATTGGTTAAGTATTGGTTATTCATTTGGTTATTCATTTGATTGCCATTTTCTTAGAATTGTCTCGGGCATGCGCTATTGACTTGCCTGCCACATTCCTCACAGGCAATCACGTGGTACAAATCGGATTTGACCAGGTCTCGCCTTCGGCTTCGACCACCCGCGAGATCTGGGAACGAGATTAGTGGAACTCAGCAATCATCGGGCCAAAGCAATCCAAATTTATCCTCTCTAAGACATTCATAGCGGAGCTCGCGGAGCACCATGGGTAGGAAAATTTGGTAACCCGTTGATCCGAAAAATTTTGGTTCTGACGTCAGCGTCCGTCCCTCCGTCCGTACAGACTCTGGGGGAGGGTGACGAGAGTCCCAAGACAGCCTGACCGGGGGAGGTGGAATGACAATTTTTCTTGTAGCTGAAGTAAACAACATGGCGGCTGGTTCGTCGTACGGTCGTCTTTCAATACGATAATTGTAATACATTCTTGGAATGAAGACTTGTAGCAGTTCATCACGAAAAGGAAGAGGATTGCTATGATCTCGATGGCGCAGATAGAAGATGCTGGAGAGCTTGAAGGCAAGAAATCCTTGTTCGCGGACATACTTGTTTTTTTCAAAGCTACGGAGATCTGGAAAGAACCCGGCGACTTTTGTTTAGATTTTCAAGGCCTTCTTTCAGTTCAGTGGTAAAGTAAATTATAGATTTGAGTGTGGATTTACATTGTAAAAATTGTTTAATTGAGCGACTTTACATGTTTAGTAAATTACGGTAATTTTCTTGAAATGTTTTAAAAACTTGTTTAAAAATAGCTCGTAGTTCCCGTTTGCCGGCTTGCGAGTAACTTCACTCGAGGGGAAAATTGAATGCAGTTTGCTTTCCTAGGCAAACGAATGCTTCGTATGTGAATGCCATTTCATGTTTTTGAAGGTTTCTTGTCCTTTTTCTGTGTTTATGCATTAAAGGAACTTTCATTAGTGAGCAATCTGATATTTAGGCTTCAGTTAACTTAAGCTTAATTAAGCTCAATTTCCTTTTGAACTTTAGTGCGTAATTTTCAATATTTTTCTTAGAGGAATTCTACTGTATTTTATTCGAAAAGTGGAAATCGTGACTAGTTCTAGACTGAGTCTGTGTTGTTTTTTCAATGTAGGTTGTTTTTCTTCGGCGACGCGTATTGGGTTGTTTTGACTAATTCGTATTTATCGTATTTATTTAGTATTCAACACCTGAAGAGTCGCTCTGTCGTCATTTTTAAGTTTATAGTCTTAGTGTAAAGCTCCTTATGTTTTTTGTTCAGTTGTGGGATATTTTATCTTCCTTATATTGTTATATTTTTTAGCTTCTCCATATGAAGTGAATGACATTTCTGTCCCAATTTAGCGACTAAACTTAGACTCGCCGTTTCAGTGAGTGAGTTCAGTGTGGCATGTTTTCGTGATCGTTTTGTTTTTTGTTAAACCGCTAAGCCATTTCAGTGTGTGTTTAGTTACAGATCGAAATGAAATCTTTATTTAAGTAACTATAAGCATTTCTCGGTTTAAGTCTACATGCATTTTGTCTAAAATGAGACTCTAAAACCTTCCTAAAATTTAATAGTTCAGGGTGTATTCTTGAAAGCGCCCGATTGATACTTCGCGGTTGAAAAACGTGTGCCATTAGTAGTATAGTACAATAGGAGTTCTGTAACAGTTTTATTACTGGGAGCTCTCTTTTAAGATTTTAAACCGCTCACATATGAAACAATTTTTCCAAATTGGTGAAAGAGAAAAGTTTTATAACTGAGAGTTCTATTTCCGTTTTTTACACCGATAGCACAAAAACCGGTTTTATAAAAGTGGAAAGGGGTGGAAAGAATGTTATAGCATCACTTTAAAAAACCTTAATAATAAATTTTACAAGTTTTTTTGTTGGAAACTGTCACAGAATTCCAAAAAAATTTCCATTTAGAGATTTGTGTTTTGTTATTATATCAAAAGTGTTACAGAATCCCAAATGTCTGTTGCAAGAAATCAGAAAGATATTTTTCAAATGTTTTATGGTGAAATACCGGAAAAAATAAAAAAGAGTTTACCTCGTCCATTAAAACCGCTTATTGAAATTGAGGATGAGTTTTACATATCAACAAACAATAATAATAAATGGCTTCATGTTTGGAAAATGGTTGTATCGGAAACAAACCCCCACAATAAAGATCTTTTTGAGTTTGCAAGAGAAATAAAAGAAAGTTTTACAGATTTAATAAAAAGAGAACTAAAAGAGTTAAAAAAATAAAAGTAAGTCGAGATGAAAATCAAGTTTAAAAAGGAAGAAGAAGAAGAACAAACTCAATACATGGAGCAATATTTTCGAGAAAATGAGCCACAGCTTTTTTACGAACACGACGATGAAAAAAAGATAGAAGAATATTTCGATAGCATTTTTGAAATTATAAATGGAAAAATCGAGGCATGGGTAGCGGAAGGGTCAGGATGGGAAGTAGATAAAATAGAGCTTGTGTATGTGAATGTCGCACGTTTTCAGCCACTGCGTGGAGGAACATATTTGCCAATTCCAACAAAGTTGAAAAACAAAAAAGCAGTACTAAACGTGGAAAATAAGGACAACGAGTGTTTGAAGTGGGCAATAAGATCAGCATTGTTCCCCCCACCGAAAGGAAAAAATCCAAACAGACCAAGTTCTTACCCAGTTTACGATGGTATTAATTGGAGTGGCATTACTTTCCCAACACCAGTAAAACAAATTGACAAGCTTGAGGCGCAAAACGAAAACCTCGCAATAAACGTATTTGGCTGGGAAAATGAAAATGATTGTGTGATTGTGCATAGGATAAGTGAAAAAGAAAAAAGCGTGCCGCGGATAGAACTGATGTTGATTGAGTCGGGTGAAAAACAGCATTATTGTTATGTAAAACGGGTGACCGCTTTGCTTTACGATCAGAGCAAATCCCACAACACAAAACACTACTGCATGTTGTGCATGAATGGTTTTTCAAGGGAGGGCTTGTTGGTTGATCACGAAAAATATTGCAATGGCTTAAAAGGAAAACCGACAAGGATTGATATGCCAAAAGAGGAGAAAAAAATTCTTTCATTTCAAGATTATTACAAACAAATGAAAGTGCCTTATGTTATATACGCTGACTTTGAGGCTTTAGTAAAAAAGATTTCTCTTTGTGAGCTTGGGCCAGAGAGTAAGAAAAAAAGTTACACCATGAAAACAGAATATCACGAGGCAAGTGGTTATTCTTACACAGTTGTGAGAAGTGACGGTGAAGTTTCAGGACCAAAAGTTTACAGGGGTGAAAACGCGGTGGGAAAGTTTTTTAGTGAAGTTCTGAAGGAAGAGGTGAAAATAAGAGAGAGTTTGGCAGCACCAAAACCAATTGTGATGACGGCTGAAGACTGGAAAAAATACAAAAAAGCAACAGATTGCCACATTTGTAATAAAAGTTTGATAAAAGATGAATTCTTAGACTCTTTGCCGGTTTGGAGCATAGAAGATGGTGAAGGTGGAGAAAAATGCAGCTATAAGGGTCAAGGGCATAAAAAATGTTTTTACAGAGAACAGAAAGAGCAACAATGGGGGATTCTTAAGCTACAAAAATTAACAGAAAAAAAAGACAAGTTGGAAGCAAAACAACAGAAAAATTGTATTTTCTGTGATAATCCATTACTTCAGAAAAACTTCAGAGACGCAGTGAAAGACCATTGTCACATAACTGGAAGGTATCGCGGTGCGGCGCACGACAATTGCAATGTAGAACTGTACATTAACCCAAAAACAACCTTCATACCTATTGTATTTCACAATCTAAAGGGTTACGACGCGCACCATTTAATGCAAGAGATGTCGAAACTTGATAAAGAGGTTAAATGCATTCCTTTAAACATGGAGAAATATATCACATTTTCAGTCGGAGGTCTGTGTTTCATCGACAGCTTGAACTTTTTGCAAGGAAGCCTTGATTCACTTGTAAGCGCAACACCAAAGGAGTCATTGAAAATTACATCAACCATTTCAAAAGGAAGCGACCTGCTTTACAAAAAAGGGATCTACCCTTATGAGTACATGGACTCATGGGGGAGATTTAGCGAGACAAGGCTTCCGGACAAAGAGAAGTTTTACAGCAAGCTGAACGACGAGTGCATAACAGACGAAGAGTACGCACACGCGCAGACTGTCTGGGAGACTTTTGAATGTAAAACGCTGGGCGATTATCACGATCTTTACGTGAAAACGGATGTCGCCCTGTTGGCAGATGTTTTTGAGAACTTCCGAAATCTATGTCAAGAGCAGTATGGGTTAGATCCAGCTCATTATTACACATCACCAGGATTATCCTGGGACGCTTTATTGAAAAAGACGGGGGTCGAGCTTGAGTTGTTCACAGACATTGATATGCATCTATTTGTGGAAAGGGGAATGCGGGGTGGAATCTCCATGGTAAGCAAGAGATACGCAAAGGCAAACAACCCGTATGTACCTGAGTATGACCCAAGCAGACCAAACAAATACATTATGTATCTAGACGCAAATAATCTTTATGGATGGGCAATGAGCAAGCCACTCCCGAAAAGAGATTTTAAATGGAAACGTGTTATGCTCACTGAGGAAGAAATCATTAAGAAAAAAGAAAACGCAAAGAATGGATGGATTCTTGATGTGGATCTTGAATACCCAAAAGAACTGCATGAAGAACACAACAGCTTTCCCCTCGCCCCTGAGAAAAAACAGGTTAAAAATGAATGGATGTCAGAATACCAACACAGTTTGATAAAAGACTTGGATCTGAAAACACCAAAATGCAACAAGTTGTTGTTGACTCTTCAAGACAAAAACAACTATGTGGTGCATTACCGAAACTTGCAGTTTTATCTGAAGCAAGGAATGAAACTGAAGCGCGTGAACAAGGTGTTGGAGTTCGAACAAGAATGCTGGATGGAGCCGTATATCCGGATGAATACAGAATTCAGAAAAAACGCAAAGAGTGACTTTGAAAAGAATTTTTACAAGTTAATGAATAACTCAGTTTTTGGAAAAACCATGGAAAACCTGCGTAACCGTGTTGAAATAAAATTAGCAAGAAGCGATGAGACAGAAAAAATAAGAAAATTTGTTGCAAGTCCTTTTTACTCAAGGCATGTTATGTTTTCAAACGACTTATTTGGAATCGGCATGCGCAAAAGCAAGCTGCTTCTGAACAAACCGGTCTACACCGGTATGACGATCCTTGACAACAGCAAGATCCTCATGTACGATTTTTTCTACAACGAGCTGAAAAAAAATATGGCCCAAAGTGTGAACTTTTGTACACAGACACCGACAGCCTTCTGCTTGAGATTGAAACGGATGATGTCTACAAAGACATCGAAACAAACAAAAATCTATATGATACGAGTGATTACCCGAAGGAGCATTCACTTTACTCAAATGTCAACAAAAAGGTCTTGGGCAAAATGAAAGACGAATGCAATGGAACCTCCATAGCAGAGTGTGTCTGTCTGAGATCGAAAATGTACTCGATACTGAAAGGCGATAAAAAAAATATAAAAAAAGCGAAGGGTGTGAAAAAATGTGTCGTCAAGAAACAAATAATGCATGAACAGTACAAGGAAACGCTTTTTGGTAAGAAGCAGTTATGGCATGGAATGAACATTCTTCGAAGCGAGGGACATGAGATCTATGGTATGTATGTTAACAAAAAATCGCTTTCCTCATTTGATTCAAAGCGATGGATAGAAGAAGATGGTATTCATACAAAAGCTTATGGTTATGAACCTGCATTCAAATTTACAGATGCTGAAATTGCCGCAATTGCTGCAGCTGAAGAAGAATTAAAGTTGCTCGGGTGGTAACTCTATGTTTGGAGGGACAACCAAAAGCTCTTCGCGGACAAACCAGCGTTTTGGTCCGTCAAATAAATAATAGATAACCGGAGCGTCTGGTTTTATCATAATTTTTTCAATCTCGTAAACATTCAAAGACCAGATTGGGTCGGTAGCTCTTCGTCGACCACCTTCAAGTTCACCGGGTTGATAGAGATAGCGAACACTTAAACCGGAGGGGAGCTTTTTTTTCGTTCACACCAACGGGTCTCAAATAAGGTGTCGAGGGTTTGGATGGAACAGTTTTCTTTTTTATAGCATCAACAGGTTTTTGACCAGTCAGTCGAGTGACTTCTTTATTCAAAGCTGAAATAACAGCGGGCAGTCGGGCCACCCATTCAGTCGATTTTTTGTTTTCTGGAAGGCGCATTTCAACCCCATATTGGTGTCCAAACAGTCGTTCAGCCAGGGTGCGGTTGAATCTTTCAACGATAGCTTGATCACGGTGAATATCCACACGACCACGTCTAATCTCAACATTATGTTTCGAAAGCAGTTGATTCACAGCACCCATAAACTCACGACCAGGATCGACTTGAAGCAGTTTCGGCCACTTCAAAGGACTACGATTATAAATCCGTTCCAGAGCAGTTGCGACTTCTTTAGCCCCTTTTGTGGTCAACGGTTCGGCCTCTTTGTATCGAGAGGCCACATCAACCACCGTGAGAGCATATTTGAAAGTTTTACGGGAGCGTGGTGGGCGATCGTGTGGGAGAAACAGAAGATCGGCTTGGTGAACTTTGTTTGGAACAGGAACGTCAAATTTCGGTCTTGGAATGTAACGTGGGGCTGGTAAATAAACTTGCCAAAGAGCTTGCTTCATCAACCAGTTTTGAGCCACATCTTCCGAAACTTTTGCTGCCTGGGCTAATTTCTTAATTGCTGCAAAACCTTTCCAATACCCTTGCGGGCTGTAATAAATTTTTGACAATTTATTGAAAATACGGGAGCTCATTGTATAGTATACAAAATAAAAAATGGACGACCCATTTGGTTGGTTGCAAGGTGAGAAAATTTCGGCGAAAAAAATTCAAGAATCATTGCAAAAAAAATTAAATTCATACCCATTGACAAAAAAGATTTATCGTTGTCCTTCATGCGAGGAGCAATTAATTTATGTGGTGAATGAGTTCTGTTGTGCATGTCCAAAATGTGGTAGAGCGTCTGAATTTGATGATGAACAGTTTCAAGAAGAAAATCGGGAAAGAATTTTCACTGCAACTAATTTTCATTTAAAAAGTGTTTTGCGAAAATGGAACATTAAAGAAATGTTTTCTTCCAGCGAGGTAGATTTTCTTGGCAACGTTATTGCTCAATTTCAGAAGATGTCCGGCAAGTCAGTTAACTATTCCTGTTTTCTGTACAATTATTTTGAAAAGGTACCTTCTGAATGCTGGCCCAACAAAAAAGAAATTATGAAATCTATTTCTCAGCACCTTCCAAAAAGCTTAGTAAGCTGGTGGCTCGCAAAACAGGAGTTTGATAAATGGTGGTTAAAAGCCAATCAAAGTTCTTCATAAACATTTTCATATTTGCCTGTTTTTGGATTTTTCACCAAACGCATAACAGTACCCTTTTTCGGATGAGTCCAAAAGTTCTTGCTTGTGACACTAGTTGGACCTGTGAAAGCATTTTTCGCAATATCACCTGACCAATACCGATCGAATACATGTTCTGTGGAAGGAATCATTTTTTTGTCAAAGTTTCAGCAAATTTTATTGCATCCAACGGTTTGTCCAAAACACCAGTCCCTTTTTGTTTTTTCAAACCCAACCCTAACTTTTGTTTAGCATTAATTGCATTTCTTGCAGCTGCATGACCCCACTGCCTCTGTTTGTAAGGAACTGCGTCAAGAGACTTCACCATTTTTTTATCCGCTTTGTTTTTGCATTTTTTGAGATTTTCACCATACTTTTTTTCACGGTTGGAACAAACATCATAATCAACATCATGTTGCATTGCAATCGCATCTGTTGCACCTGTTGGTTTTTGATATATTTCAAGAATTTCACCCGTTTCTGGATCGTATTTCACCTGTTTTTCAAGAGGATTGTATGGCCCTGTGAAATTATGTCCTGGTAATGTCCAACCTTTTTTTGGTTTCGGAAATTTTCCAATTGCAGCATGTATATCAAATCCGGCGCCATCCAAATCAGGTCTGTCAGTTTTGTAACGTTGGTTTGGTCGAGCTTTAGTTGAAAGTTGATCAAACATTTCACTTCCAACTTTTTGAATAACTGGGCGGGCTTTGTCAAGAGTGTAATTTATTGCTTTCTTTTGCAATTTAGGGTCTCTCATTGCTTCAGAAGCGTAATATCTTCCAGCTTCAACACTTTTTTTCGCAAGATATGGGATTCCTTTTGTAATTGCAAGATCACCAACTGCCATAGCAACGTCACCAAATATTCCACTGCCCTCCGCAAGGGAGGGCTCACTCAGTTTCCCGGCAAGAAACCAGCGGATTTCATTTTTCCACAACTTGCGCATTTTACTAACAAGACTCTTCTATTTCTTTTTTTTGTTGTAACAACTTTTTCACTCCCCGGTACATTTGGTGTGTGCCTTTTTTCTTTCACACAGTACACTTTTTCCATTTTTATATAGTTATGAAAAATAATTTTTCACAATTTCCTCATTTTGAAGTAAATCGTTGGAGAATATTTTCAAAATATCGGTAAAACTTGTTCCTTTATTTCTTTCGTTTAAAAAGAGAAGGCAGTAGTAACCACATCTCACACTTTGTTCCCATTGAATTTGGCTGTCATTTCTGAAAAAATGTGTCATCCCATGCATTGTCATTTCTTTTTCCCATTCTAAAGGTGGTGGAAGCCCAAATGAATCGAAATACTCATAAAGACCTTTTCCTTTTGGCCAACAACATACCCAGTGAGTTCCCAAACTTCCGAAATCATCCAAGTTGATAATGCATGGGGAATGAAACAAAGGTTTTGTTTCGTTTCTGCTAAAAATACCTTTGATGGGAATTCGTAGAAAGTTGCACCATTTTCTCAGGTCAATGTTGGAAAGAGGTTTATCAACAAATTTCACTTTTTTTTAAACGATAATAATCCTCCCAAGTTCCATAAATAGGTGGAGGTTGAATTTGCATCCCCTTACCTTTTGGTATTCCTGGTGATCGTCTTGTTCGTGGTGGTGGCGGTGGTGGTGGTTGCGTTTGCATACCTTTTCCAATTATTTTTCTGACCAAATCAAGGGCCAAAGGTACTCCGATAGACGCCAACATACCAAGAAAACCGCCGTATTGTGCGCCGCCTCCTTTCACCAAACCTTTTCCAACAAGATATTGTTTTGTTGCCTTTTCCTGAGTAGGAGTCATTCGCTGGACAAGTTTATAAAGCTCAATTTCCCTTGGTCCAAAACCATTACCAAATATCTTTTTCAACACCTTTTCAGCGCCAAAACTCAAACCTGCACTTGCTAATGCTCCAAGGGCTGGCTTTATCAAAGGTCGTGCCAAACCTAACATAGCAGAAAACAAATTTCCACCACGCTGCGCAGTGTTCTGAAGCTGTGTCTGGCTTAATTTTATTACCATTCCTTTCCCTGCCGCCGATCTTTTTTTCAATCGCTTGATTTGAGTTTTAGTGAGAAAAAGTTCGTCACCACGCCCAATTTGGTCTGGTTTGACTTTCAGACCAACAGGGGTCTTTGTTAAATAAGCTTCTTGAAGTTTCTTTTTCTGACCATCAGTCAGTGCGATTTTGAATGGATGGTAAGTTGTGCTCATTGTTTGTATATTATATTCAGAATTTTTTTTTGAATTTTTCATTTTGTGTAGACGGCGACAAGCTCATTACCAATTTGCTTCAGCACGAATTCTTCTTCATTCAAGACCAAAGCGAAGATAATATAATCTTGAGCGTTAGCGGCTTCATTAAGTCTGTAATGGAATTCGAGCTTTTTCGGGTCGCCTGTCACACTTTCTTCAGTGTTTCGTAGATCAAAATAGATAATTGGGTAAAACTTCTCAAAATTGGCAATCAGCAGCTGAACGCCGGTGTTGTAGTCGTTTTTTCTGTATCGGAAATTGATCAAATCATTCAAAATTCATATTTTAAAATCATGGTCGTAATCAGCAAGATCAGGGTGAAATTTTGTACCGTACTGAAGGCGGCAAGTGTCCAATCTTGCTGTGTCATCACCATCGATATCAAATGTGTCAAAGATGTAAGGGTTGTACCTGTAATCATTTTGTTTCCGACTTTGTTGAATGAAGACAAAAACATGCTTGGGGTTTTTTACCCCCGGTGTAATTAACCACGTACCATTTGCATCCCTTCGGGCGCTGCTGCTATGCAAAGTTTCATTCAGGTATTTCCATTGGGTTGGTTTCAAGAAATTTTCATTGGCCAGTTTTTGTCCTTGACCAGTAAAATGTAATTGTGGGGCCCACAGCTCAAATTTACGAACAACAATTCTTCTTAGATCTGTGTTATTGTTTTGGAAAATCATTTCTTGGTCGTCTTGAAGTTGAATTTCAAAAGTAAGTTGCATTGGTGGCAGCAATTTATCGGAAAGACCTTCGAAGAAAGAGTATCTGTTTAAAGGGATAATAGTCTGAACCATTAAACCTCCCTGTGATAGAAGCGCTCTTTCCCGCATTCCGGTGTTTGTCGCATTGCCATCAGTGACTGTGGTAGCGTCAGAGTCAAGATACCAAAATTGGTTTTTTGCCACGCTTCTTGAATAATCGTCTGAAAAATCAAGCAGATTTTTGATGAAAATACCTTTGTGAATATCGCTTGCCTCGTACAATTTTTTCCCTGATGTAATTACTTTCAAACTTTTGATCAATGAGAAAGAACCGTTAATAGGAGCTGATTCAGTGTCAGCAGCAATGTTACCTCCGTTTGCTTTTGCTTCAAACTTGAAATCAACTCGAAAATAAGCGTTGTACCAGTCACAAAAATTGTCCCGGTCTCTTACAGTAAATTTGTTGCCCGTCTTCGTTTGAAATTGGTTATTTCCAGGGAAGGTGAGTGGGGTGTCTAAATTAATTTGAACGTATTTTGTCTCTTCGAGGTATGGTTTACTTCTGAACATGTTGCAAGTGCTTATTATATTTATAGAAAAAAATTTTTTTTATTAAATTTCCTTTGCCAAAATTTGATTCAATTTCACAAGAGCGTCTGATTTTTTTGGTGTTGGGTTTTGCAAAATATTTGCAAGTTTCTTTTTTGCGCCTTGTGACAACGGTTTTTGTTTTTTTCTCTCTTGCAGCAATTTTCATATTAGTTTTGAACCTTTTTCATCAGCAAATTCACCAACTTTTTGACCCGCTTTTTCAGCGATTGTTTTTGTGGCTTTTTCAGCAGTTTTTTTGCAACATTCTTTACATTTTTTTTGAGTACTTTACCAATTGTCATGAAGGTGTCACGGATCACACCCGACCCTTTGTGTTTATATCGATAACTCCCGGTTTTTTCATCAAAGTATCTTGCCCACTCGCTTGGATGATACATGATTGTATATTATACCAACAAAAAAACTTTAATCTTTTTCAATCATTAAGCTTATTGCAATGTCTGTCCCGTTGAGATTCAGAATATTGTTTCTTCCGTCTGTCACCCAAACTCTTATTGCATTTATATTACTTTTATTAACAGGCTGCCACTCAAGTCGACGTGGCTCTTTTCGAACTGGATAGCTAACCTGAAGATCTGATGTTGAGAAACTGTATAACACATCGCTTGGAACATTGTTTGTTAGGCGTGAGATAAGATCGCAGTGTAAATATACCCAATCAACACCTCTTGTGATATTTGGAACTTTCCTTCCGACAACATCCCCACTCAAGGTACTTTTTCCATAACCAAGCAATTCACCAAAATTTCCTTGAGACAAGTCAAGCTCATAATCGTTATGTATCAAAGTCACAACCCTATAAATTGACATATCGAAGTATATTGTGAAAATGTAATCACTGTCTTTGTTTGCTGGATCTACTCTACCGGTGTGTTGTTGAACACTTATTCCATGAGTAACTCATTGTAATAAGTCTGTTCAACGCTGCTTTATAGTTTCCTTTACCCAATTCGATCGGTGGATAAAAAGTTACTGTGAAATCATGTGAAACATTCCGTTCTCCCCCTCTTTCTAGTTTTGCGAGGCTTGAGTCAAGCAATATGTCAAAAACCATTGTTTTATATAAATGAAATAATTTTTTTCTTTTGATTTTCATTTATTCTTCCAAGTTCCACAAGCGAATCAAGCAGATAAAATACCTGTTTTTTAAGTTTTATCGAGCTGTTTCCTGCTTTTATTGATGCAAAACTCAAATTAAGTTGGTCAATCAATTTTTCAGCTTCATCATCATAGAAGCCACTTCCTTCGGTTTCCCAATCCTGTTCATAAGAGTCATCTTCATCGTCAGAAAGTTCAAAAGCAGGTCTTCGGCTCATGACAGCTTTTTCAAGAGGAGTTTTGGAGATTTCTCTTTTTTCTTGTTTTTTTGGTGGTTTCAATTTCGCTTTTTTTTCTTGTAATTGTGTTAATAAAGGTTGTTTCCTTTTAAGTAACTTTCTGCATGTTGTTGATGTGCCTTAATTGTTTCGAGTTTAAACACCTCAGCTTCTAGTTCTTCCACATTATATCCATAGTATTTAGATCCTTTACTTTTTACTTTGTAAGTTGGATCACTTCCATGTTTAGCAAGAATACTTTTTACAGTTCTAAGCCGTTTTGATGTTTCTTCCCTTGTTTCATCTTTGGAAGATCCTGGCATAACAGTTTCTTCCATCAAAGGTGGAGGTGGTAATGGAAGATCATCAAATTCTTGATAGAGGGGTGGAAGTGATGTTGGTTCTATTGGTGTTGTGGTTGTTGTTGGTGTTGTCTGTGGTGATGGTGCTGGAGTTGGTGCATCCGGTCTGAATTCGTCACCAAACGGGTTGATTTCGTCAAATTCATCCATTGTGTAATCAGGAACTTCCTGCTCCTCTTCTTCCTCTTCTTCTTCCACAGTGGTGCTCTTTTCATCATCAAGCCTTTTTGTGATTGGTTTAAAAAACTCTTCTCCTGAAAGCTGACCAAACTCTTTGTTTATTTTATTCATTTTGAATTTTTGGTGAATTTCTTCTGTTTGTTTATCAAGCTTCGACTTTTCTTCAGCCCGCTGACGCCATTTTTTCATCGACATATTTCCAGCGTTAATATATAGAAGCGAAAAAAAAATGAAGATTCCAAATTATGACCCAGGTTCTTCCAAGAGTGACTACAAGCAAGGTCACCCTTGTATGCCAGCAGATCTTTTTCGGATGTTAATTTGTGGACCCAGTAATTCTGGTAAAACAAACACATTACTGCATATGCTTTATGAGTTGTTAGAATATGATAAAATTTACCTCTTTTCAAAAAACCTGCACCAGAATAAATATCAGTCTCTTTTGCAAGAATTTGCTGAAAAATACAACCCCAAGGTTGGTTATGATATTATCGAGGCTTACGGTGATGAAATCATTCCGCTCGAAGAACTTCGGGCGGACAACCAAAAAATAGTTGTTTTTGATGACCTTGTTTGCGAAAAAAACCAAAACGATATCATTAATTATTTTATCAACGGGCGGCACAAAAACTGCTGCGTTATTTACTTCTCTCAAACCTTTTACAAGGTGCCAAAAGACACCCGTGTTAACTGCAGCCATCTTTGTATTTTCAGATTAGATCCAAAAGAAAACAAACGAATTGCAAACGAAATAGGTGTGGATCATGAGGTTTTAGATCGCGCCACCGATGAAAAATATTCTTTCTTTTACTATGACAAACCCCAAAAATTAATGAAAAAAAATTTTGATGAAGATATATAATGGGGTATATTAACAGCCAAATAGGTGGAACTAGCCAAACTAGGACGAGTGAAAGTGGAAAAGTTGGTCCTCCTGGCCCAGGGGGTCCTCCTGGCCCCGAGGGTCCTCCTGGACCGAAGGGTGATAAAGGCCCTGGAGGACCACAGGGTCCTAATGGTCCAAGAGGAGAAAAAGGGCCCGCTGGACCAGAAGGTCAGGTGGGAGCACAAGGACCACGGGGTTTAAAAGGCGACAAAGGCGATAAGGGCGACAAGGGCGATAAGGGTGGTAAAGGTGATAAAAGCGATTCTGGGGCTCAAGGTAGTGTTAGCGGTTCTGCTGATATTGACATGCAAAACAAGTACGATATTTTGCGATTAAAAAGCAACCCTTATCCTGTCCACGGTGATCTGACAAAGGTAATTAACTATCAAGACACGAGAAATATCTTTCTTTCAAAAAAGGAGGGTGGAAAAATGGAATCAAGCATTGATATGAACAATAATACAATCTACAATGTAAAAGACCCAGTACAGGCATATCAAGCCACAAACAAAAAGTATGTCGATAATCAGCTTGCGAAAAAACTAGATAAAGGAGCTGATATTGATATGAAAAATTATTCGATTATCAATCTTGATCTTCCATCAAACCCAAGGGACGCCGCATGTGCCGAGTTTGTTGACTCCAGAATTGATGGCTTAACAAACAAAAAGTTTCTCAAAGTTGATGGTAGTAACAATATGACTGGAGACTTGAATTTAAACAATAATAAAATTGTTAACTTAGAAACCGATTACAAAGATTCGAAATGCGCAGTTAATGTTGATTTCATGGAAAATGAAATAACTGTGGGAGGTCTTGTCACTCAAAAAATTCATGAATCTCAGATCGTTAATTCGGGTCAAAAAAGAGACGCCTTCAGATACTTGATGGAAGACACTGATGAATCTTCAAGTGAAAACAATATCGAGGTTTTGGGTATTGTTGATTTTCCCAATTCTCCACATCAAATTAATAAAAAAGCTTACCAACTTAAACTCTTGTTTGAAAAAGGCTCACCCTACCAGTACCGGTCACGCCTCGGTTTTAACCTTTATAAACTTCCAGTCGGTTACTATACTTTGGTCGTTGAATGGTTCCCCCCGGAAATGAATGAGTTGAGTGTAACCCCGCAAGCTACGACAATTTCAATTTCTAATTATGCAACAAAAACATTCGAAAAGTACACCAAAACAGTTATCAATTTTCACAGATGGGGTAGCTCACCCCCACAACACCTTTATCTCGATCTGCACGGTACAGTTAGAAATCCATCATTTTTAACAATTGGTCATCTAATTGTTTATGGCGTTAAAGAAACAATTTCCATCGTTGACCCAAGTGTCTATGACACCGCTTTTGTTATTGAAAACGGAGAAATGGTGATGGAAACAGATTTATCTTTAAACGGGCATAATTTGAGTGGTTCCGTTCATTACTTACATGGGAGTTTAGATACGAAAAATAATGAAACATTTTTTTCATTAAATGGTAATGCTAATGTACTCCTTCCAGAAAAAAGCTATATATTAAGTATAACAGTATTATATAGAAAAACCACAGCTCCATTTCAACCTATTCCTTTAAAAATATTTAAAAGTGGCCCTGCGAAACTTTTCACTTCAAAACAATCAACTCAAAAACAAACAATAGATATTAATTTCGAACTACCAAATGGTCTTTTAATGGTGCAATTACATTCTCAAAATTTTATTAATGAAAAATTCTAAATGTTGGTTAAATATAGAGTGCCATGAATATTTTTTCATTTATTATATAACACAATGCGGGACATTTTCGAATTCAACCATATCGACCAAACACTTTCTGAAGAGAAGGTTAAACTTCTGAAAGATTTATATACTCATTACCACAAGAAACATTATGGCTATGAAAAGTTGCACCGCGGTTTTCGAAGAAAAAATTTTGTTTGTAATCTTTCAGCTGGCAAGTTAATAATAAGTGCCGCAGTTGCCGGAGGAATAACACTGAATCCTGTTGTCATGGCAACTTTAACTGGTGTTGGCCTTATTTTGAAAGCAGTGGCAAGCCTTAAGAAATACGATAAAAAAATGGAACGAGCAAATTTTGCCCGTATCGAATACCAGAAAATACTTGTTGAGATTCGCTTTTACCTCCGAGGCGAAGATTTCGACGAGAAGGCCTTTCTTGATAGCTTGAAAATGAAAGATAATTTCGTCACTGATCATTGTATGGAGATTCCGCTTTCTGTTCAAAGAAAGTATGAAAAAAAATTCGCTCAATTGTAGATTTTTAAAGTAATTATATACACCTAACAAAATGATTGCACTTTTTGCAACTATTTGTTATTGTGTTTTTGAACTTCTCACGCCACCCGAAATTCGGCAAATACGCTTTATCACTCGTGAGTGTGTTTCAAAAATATTGTTACCAACTCGTGACAAAAATGGCTACCCCATTTCCGGCCAAGATGTGGTTCCATAATAAAACAGATAAATTTACATACCACGTTTCAATGCATTAAAAACATATAGCCGGTGGTCGCGGGACTTTCCCCTGGAAATGAGTCATCACATTATCAAAGTTATGTGAATAGAATCATCTAGAACGAACCCGAGAAACATCCAGTTCAACTCTGTAACGAACATTCTTGATCTTTCGATCATGACTTCACATCTAAATCTGTTTTTCTTTCATCATTGCCGGGACTTTCCCGAAATGTATCACGCACCGTTTTCACAAAGCCACAACTGGTCGTAACTGGTTGTAACTGAACGTAAGGCGGTCGCGACTATAAAAACTTACATCACCCCATTTTATATCATTTGGAAACAAACATGGAATGGAACGACTCTTGCGATTTGAATTTTAGATATTGAACACCACCGATCAATGTAATCAAACTTCAGGCATCTCCGAGGAGCAGAAGGAATGCTTCAAATGTATATCAGCTATCATGATGAAATGAAAACATTTTCTTGAAAACTTCCTTTAAAAAAATGGAAGCTGAAGGATCGCTGGTTGCAAGTGAGTACTACAAAAACCTACATCAAGTCTCGCAAATCCGTAAAGTTTTGGAAGTGCCTGAATACCAATCCTATTGGCAACAAGTCGTTCAAACACGAAAAACTGTGTCTGGATTCAGTTAACCAAGAAACCGTAACTTTGGAAATTTTCAAGACTGATGTTTAATCTCCTTTGAAGCCGCGGTCATTAATGACCACCGTTGTCAAGAGACTAAATCTCCTTAGAAACCGCGGTCATTAAATGACCGCCGTTGTCAAGAGGCTGAATCTCCTTGGAAACCGCGGTCATTTTATGACCGCCGTTGTCAAGAGGCTGAATCTCCTTGGAAACCGCGGTCATTTTATGACCGCCGTTGTTAAGAGAAAAAACTCCTTGGAAACCGCGGTCATTTTATGACCGCCGTTGTCAAGAGGCTGTAACTTTCTATTTTTGTACAACTTTAGTTTGTTTATATTTTCAATAAAAGCCTTATTAAAATATGTATATTCATTGTGTCCTGTTCTTTTTTGTGCGCTGGGTAGTTTAATTTTGGTCGAGCAGAAAAGTACATGCTATTAAACAAATGTATACCAATTGTATCACACAATGGATGTCTACACAGATCAACACACGATCTCACAAGATTTCCCATCAAAAAAGAATATATTAATTGATGAACCAGATTTCTCTGACAAAGAAGAATGGCCAACAGAAGAATGTTTTGAAATTGTTGAAATTTTCAAATGGAGAGATATTTCTGATGGAATATAAAGAATAAAAAACGTTACACACCGAAAAGGTAAATTTGGAGATTCAGCTATTTTAACTTTAAATGCAAAAGATAGTGATGATTTTCGTGTATGGGCCCCAAAACGTCTTGTTGAAGATCTTATATATTATCCTTATCGATTTGTTAAAAAAATGGGTGTAGAAATGTCTGATGAAGGAAATGAATATTTTGTTTATAGATTAAAAAAATAAATTAATGATTATGATAATCTTCTTCAAACATATCAGTACAAAACTTAATTAGGGTTAAATCAATTATATCGGGGACAGAGATGGTTATTTCATGTAAGATTTCTTCTTGTTTATAACAAGGGTAACAACACCCTCCCTGACAACAGTGCATATAAGCTACACACACTATAATATGTACAAGCCGCTCCATTTCAGGACAGAAAGGTTGTATTAAAAGCTCGTTGTGAACCAGGTTCCAACCCAAAACCTGTCGCTCTTTCAGTTTTATGACGAGGTAATGTTTGTAAATTATCTCACGTAACTCTGGTGGTAGGTTTTGTATTGCTTCCGTTATCTGACAGGTGTTGAATCCGGTTGCCATCAAATTGACTCACAAATATTTTAATCGATTATAAATTATTTTTTTTGTGTGTGTGTTCGGGCATATTTTCGTTCTAATAATTTTATTTCGTTATATGCACTGTGCCAATCGTAAGTATCAGAGCATCTCTTTAATAAAGGTAAATTCTCGATCGGAGGAGTGTATAACAGTTTATGTTTGATTCCTTGCTTAAAACAGGGATAACAAAGCCCTTCCCAGCGGCAGTCTATATAATCTAAGCATATTATTATACACACAAGTTGCTGCCTGTTATGACAGAAAGGTTGTTTTAATAACTCATTGTGTACCTCTTTCAAGGACGAATTTCTTGCAACAGACATTTGGGATTCTGTAACACTTTTGATATAATAACAAAACACAAATCTCTAAATGGAAATTTGTTTGGAATTCTGTAACAGTTTTCAACAAAAAAACTTGTAAAATTTATTATTAAGGTTTTTTAAAGTGATGCTATAACATTCTTTCCACCCCTTTCCACTTTTATAAAACCGGTTTTTGTGCTATCGGTGTAAAAAACGGAAATAGAACTCTCAGTTATAAAACTTTTCTCTTTCACCAATTTGGAAAAATTGTTTCATATGTGAGCGGTTTAAAATCTTAAAAGAGAGCTCCCAGTAATAAAACTGTTACAGAACTCCTATTTTACTATACTACTCCATTTTCTCTTGATAATTATTCGTGTGCTTGAAAGTTTCCGAAAACATTTTTTGGAGAATTTTTGCCAGTAAACGGTTTGATGCCGGGAAAATATTATTTATTTTAGCAAGATAGATTTCGAGAAATGTTTCATGGTTAACAGAACTAAGCAGCCAGAGGGATGCATAGGAATCAGTGAGAAATGTGTATTTGCATGGAAAAGTCTTTAAGTGGGTTTTCTTTAGCAATTGTAGTTTTATAGGTACTCTTCTTGAACTCTATAAGCTAGCTTTCGAAAGAATGCTACAAGAAGAGCTGTCGGTGAAAGTCGTACTGAAGTCTTCTCTTTGATGAAAAATAAGCCAGCTCACAGTTTCCTCAGCGGTCCGCATGTTTTCCTTTCCTGTTTTTCACCTCTTGGGGAATAACTGCACAACTAAAATTTACTGTATTTTACGGGCCAATTAGCATGAAAGAGAGACGTGGAGCTCCGCTTTTAGGCTCGGCTAAATCTATATATTATCTATGATGTTCATGGGCATCGGATCACCCAGTGGAATCAAGATATCTTAAATCCTGGGGCTTTACAGCATTATGCAGGTGCTATCTACAGGAAAGGAGCAGCCCTTAACAACTGCTTCGGATTTATCGATGGGACCGTGCGACCAATTTCCAGACCTGGTGAACGACAAAGAGTTGTTTACAATGGGCATAAACGGGTTCATGCCCTAAAATTTCAATCACTGGCCCTACCCAATGGACTCATTGGAAACCTGTATGGACCAGCAGGTAGGTTCTTCTTGATCAACTGGTATTAAAGCAGTTCCAAATTTCTTGCCTAAAATTACTTTATTATTATTTTTTGGTTCAGAGGAACGTAAACACGACGCAGGGATGCTGGCGGATTCCGGCCTACTTCATGACTTGCAATGGTTCGCCCTCTCCCCAACAGGTCAACCAATGTGTATATATGGAGATCTAGCCTACCCTTTACGCGTCCACTTACAAACCCCATTTCGTCACCTCCCCCTTGCTCCACCCATGCAGGATTACAACGAATCGATTGCTGTCGAGTGGCTTTTTGGTGATATCACTAATTTTTTTAAATTTCTTGACTACAAGAAGAATTTAAAGATCGGCCTGAGCAGTGTGAGTAAAATGTATGTTGTTTCTACATTACTTCGCAATGCCATAACCTGCCTTTATGGCAACGAAACCAGCGATTACTTTGGCATTGAGCCCCCTACTCTGGAACAATACTTTCAGTAAAATGGAACTCTGTAACTATGATAAGTGACATGCTACCACCTACAAACAGCTCAATGCTCTACCATTGACCAAGTGCATGGACCGAGTTTAAGAAAAATCAATTTGTACTTTTTGGTTCGCAATTTTCTTCACTAAGTTACTGGAATTAAAAAAAAAAACGAAAACGAGAGTAATATGATTAGACTACCTACAGACCTCAACACTCTTTAAGCAAAGGAGTGCAACAAATCTTCT
The DNA here is from genome assembly GCA_964017195.1 of Siderastrea radians. Taxonomy (NCBI): domain Eukaryota; kingdom Metazoa; phylum Cnidaria; class Anthozoa; order Scleractinia; family Rhizangiidae; genus Siderastrea; species Siderastrea radians. The sequence goes on along the minus strand of OZ024888.1, from coordinate 21,961,423 downwards.
TTGCCAGTCCAAGTGTTACAATAGAGCGGTGCATACGCAAACAAAACAAGTGGGGGTCTAGGGTAGTGGCCTGGGTGAGCCAGTCCCTCCCTTTTATCAGAGTAAATTAGGCTGGCCTCCCTTGTTCTTTGCCTAAACGAAATTTGGTATTTCCCACCCAAAACAGCATAAGTGAAAATGAACAGATTGTAACAATCCACAATACTTTACTTATTATTCAAAAAATACAGATGCATATATATTTACCTATAACAAGGGCAAAATAAACACTGTTGCTATTTAAAAAATTGAAAACTCAACAGTTTATCTCTGTAATTTTTTCTTATGAGGACTTGGGGAGCACTTTTTCACACTGCAAGAAATACAGATACATCATATGTATTTACCTATATCAAGGGCAAAATAAACATTGTTGCTATTTGAAAAAATGAAAACTCAACAGTTTATCTCGGTAATTTTTTCTTATGAGGACTTGGGGAGCACTTTTTCTGGTAAACCCTTTTTCTGGTAAACACTTTTTCCGTTGTTGCTGTTGCTGGAAGAACATCATTTGAAAGCTTTGCAGCTGCTGCTCCTGCCTCTGCTGCTGTTCATTCATAGCCTTCAGTACATCCTGGAATTACTTCTGTTGCTGAGTCTGCTGTTCCATCATCATCCTGTACTGACCCAGTTGGTTTTCCTGCTCCTTCTTTCTCACTTCCAGCTCTTCTTTCCTGATTTCACATTCTTGTGCCATCTTCTCTTTCATGCACCGTACAGCTTCAGAGGCATTCTTTCTGCTTTTTGGTGGTGTGACTTCATCACGGCCTGAATCTGCATTCCTCTTTTTGGTTTGCCCGAGGCGTTCCATGGCTTTCAATCTTACTTCTTCTGCTGAAGCCTTGTCGTTTTCATCCTTCTTAGTGAGAGTATTCGAATTCTCTTTTCTCACCAGGTCGGCCGCCTTTTCTTTCTCTATGATTTCAGCTACTGCTATTTCCATTGCTATTGCCACATGCAATGGCAGAGCTTTTCTCTTCTTTGTTTATTTTCTCTCTGTACTTGTTGATCAATAGGGTAAGTCTGTCCCTGACTGAGCGCTTATTTACACTGAAGTTAATGGTGCTTGTGTTGTTTAGACTGGTGGCTATTTTATGCCAGAGCTCACCCCTCTCTTTGCTTCGTTTTGGGTACTTGAAAATTTCCATAAGAAGAACTTCCCGGCAAAGCATCAGGCCATGTTCCTCAGACCACGAAAAGGGGCTGGAACACAATTTACCAAAAGTGACATATTTAGGTCTTCTGTATGCATTTAAATGTGGTGAAAAGTAGATCTGTCTCTTATAAAGGAAAACAAGGGCTTTAATTCCAAAAGCAGTACAGAAGCTAGGGCAAATAAAGCATTTTTTTTCGGGTGGACAACAAGCAAACCAAGTATAAATACTGCAATCAATAAATTTCTAAAAACAAATATCCAATCAAAAAAAATAATAAACACACTGGAAAACTACACTGGGCTACTCGTATAAATGGAAGAATGTTTTCATCGTTCGAGACGACAATTAACACAATGGTTTACACAAGGTTCCGAAAAAAAAAATTTTAGAACCCTTTGTACAGAAAAAATTACAAACGGCGGGAAAGGTCAGGAAGGGCAACTGCAGTATGTTATCAAACCGTACCTAAAGTTAACGCTGCTTTTTGGAAAAAGAGGAATAGTAAATGCGAGAAATATTTATTCTTACGTTATGAACCCAGCATCAAATCCCATTTAAACACTTATAAGTCTGCTCGAAACAAAAAGTTGATCCACATGGTGAAGAGAGCATCACAAAAGACAGCGTGTAAGCTGCTAAACAACTTATTTAACAATAGTTGTCTTCATCACAAATTTCTGTTTTCCAATGCTGAAAATTATGGTAAACAACAAAAAACGCGATTCAAAGCATTGAGACCACAGTAAAAAGAGCACAAAGCTTACTGGTTACCTACCCTGTTTTGTCTTGTTCGGAATGCGTAGCTTCCCTGTATACAGAAAACCTGCAACGCGAGAGAAAACTTAGTTTTTAATATTTCCCTCAAGGGACGCAGAAATAGGTTTTAGTTCTTCTAACATGCACTAACTAAGCCATACGTTTTAAGAAATCCGCAATTTTAGCGAGGAAAATGACAAAACATATGAAGATTACAAAAACTACTCACGTTCACTACACAACGGGAAATCTGCTGTTATGGCGTCGACAACGTCATGTGGACGACAAGTTGTGGACGTCTAGACATGCGCAGTAGCATGGAACTGTGGTTTTTGACCCTTGTTGTTTGTATGTCTGTCTGTCTGTCTGTCTGTCTGTCTGTCTGTCTGTCTGTCTGTATGTATGTATGTATGTATGTATGTATGTATGTATGTATGTATGTATGTATGTATTTTTGATCCGGGGGGGGGGGGAATCTCATGTGAGACGGGCGGGAATGCTCGTCGGAAAATTTAAATTAAAGCTATGCTAAAACAGACGGACAACGCGAGACGACGAGCATCCATGCACCTTTCACATGGGAGTACACCCCCCGGGAAATTTATGTGGCACTATATGGCACCAATCAGATTGAGGCTACTAAGCTAAGAGTACATTCTACCAATGAAAGAGCTGGTTAGAATCCGCTTACTGAAGCTGAAGGTCAGACAAGGTTAAGCTTACCGGCCATGTCGAATGTACATATAGGGACGGAAACGATCAGCGCAAATGTGCTTTTCTACTTTTTCCTCTCGAATATTATATTTTCAGTAAAGGCTTGGTGTGGTGGAATTGATGGTAATTTCCTAAAGCTATATTAAGGGCAGGTAAAATTGAACTTTGTCCTGGCCAACGGTGGAACGTGAGTACGTGACAAAAACAGTTAACATCGTTCCAAAAATAGACTTGTTGACGAGAAACTGTAGTTTAATTTGTTCTTTTATGATTTGTGTTATGAAACAGCTGTTTTGGTTATGTATCTTTTAGCAAGATGTTGGTTGAAAAGATTGTATCTGTGCTTGATACGGATAATTTTGACTGTACTTTGCAAGGTTTTTGAAACAGCTTTGTTTGGTAATTTGAAATTTATAGCGACGTGTTTGTAAGATTGCAATTTGCATAAATTAGCTTGTTTATTCAAGCGTGTCAGTAGGTTTTTAAACCTGGTTTCTCTTCCCAAAATGCGGTTTAGTTTTAGTTTACAATGTTGTGTCCATGATTTATATCAGTCATATCCACAGATTTTCCAGCCGACATAGAAATGATTTCTTTCTTAGTTTTATCATATACGGGAACATATGGTTTTTGAAATTTTTTAGCGACGCGTTTAAGATAGCAATTTGCATAGATTAGCTTGTTCAAGTGTGTCTGTAGGTTTTTAAACCTGTAATGTATACGGTAACATAGCGAGTTCACGGTACGCTCAAGCTCGGAAACTTCGTTAACTGCAAAACCAAAATGTACTTTTGAATCGTCTGGCAAAGGAATATGAAATACTCCCAGAAGGTGCGAATCTTTCTGTCCAAATTGTTCGAGAATTCCTTACAGCGGGGCATTTTTTGGAGAACTCGGTGCCAAGCTGCTGGCCATGTCATCTTAACACGACAAAAAGTGAAAAGTCCTAAAAAGTACAACAAATCACAGTTAACTTAAATAAAACAAAATACCAGTCTGCGTAGTCTGCATGGTCTGCAGTCTGCATAATCTGCAGGCTACGTTTTAACATGACCGCAATGACTGTCCTCTCCTCAAATTATTATCTACTACACTTGTTTCTTTCACATCTTGTTGTGAGCTCGATTTATATTCTTCAGTAATATGCAGACAATCATTAGTTGACCTTAACTGAGGTTTCAGTTTTAAATTTAATTTGAAGTTTTTATGCAGTCGTTTTGTTCTAGTGTCAGTTTGACTTTTTAGCCTGTAGCCTACAAGCCCGATGGTTGCTCTATCTCCAATTTTCGTCCAACTGGGTTTTTAGCGGGATGTTGTTTTGCATTCCAAGGGTATTGCTGAGTAAAAGAAAAAGCTGTTTTAGGCCCAGTTCAGACGCCGTACCTCTCATGGGCCGTACCAAATACATTTTTGCTCCTAGGTCGTATTTAAGTGGCAAACTTTGCCGTACCCTGAGATTTTGGCTTGCCGTATTGAAATCTGTCGAAAAAACTCATTTGGACACCGTACAACTGCCAAAAAACTACGTACTACTTGGTACGACACATGGGAGGTGCGACATCTGAACTGGGCTTTATGCACTCAGGTGCTATAGTGGAGGGGGAAAGTATTTGCAAGAATAATCGCGTGTTATTTTGTCCTCAGAGTATGTCTTAAAAATCGCAAATAAGCGAGGATAAGACTTGTCATTTCAACATAGGTCAAGCACGCAATGCGTGCCTATGTTTTTACTTCCAGTCGTTGTCCACGTACTCGTTCTCTATAGCGAAATCGAAAATATGTGGCACATGATGAAAAATCAAAGTTCTCCGTTTTTCGCCCAGAGATACCTTATGGTAGGTCTAGAAACGTGGTGGCATTTTTTGTCGAGGAACTACTTTTAAACCTCCAAAATTAAAAAACCGTTACCGCACTACGTGTCTCTACAAACCTCCGGAATAAACGCGAATCATACCTTCTCGTAAACTTCGCTCTGTTTAATTCGCGTCATGAAAAAATCCTGTTTTGAGCTTAGAAATTTGCTGTTGAAGAGCTTACAAGTAATTTGAGTCAAATTAAGCTTTTGAGGATCTATTTTCAAGGTCATGGCAGGCTGCTGAAAACCACTAAAATTCGCTTGCTTTGAATTCTCAATTTGGCGCAAAAGTTCTCTCCCGGGTAAAACACCGAATCACTTGAAATTCAGAATTCTTGAAAGAGGAAATGCCATTCTTAAATCAGGTTTAAAAATTAGTTTCGGGCTTTTTATCAGCGCCGAGTACAAACGCTCTCAACATCCCGATAATTACAACATTAACACGTCAACAATGGGCACATACCTCCGACCACATAAACAAAAATGTGGACATTTCTTCTATTTTGGTTAGTATTCGGTTGTAATCCACAGCGGAAAGGTAATGTCTAGCTCACCTGAATATGGCATTGTCTTAATATCAGGCTCTGTGCGTACTCTTTCATAATAACCATATTGACGTCGGGGTCAACAACATCACTGAAGCATTGCGTATTGGCAATCAACCCAAATGACTTATTTCCACCGCGCCTCCTTTTGTTAAAATCAAAAACCTTCAGAAATCAAATGATTTTGCCTTATTTGAACTTCAAAACAGTTTTCTCCTATAAGACGTCTTTTCTGTATTCGTTGCAAAATTTCGAAACGATAATTTCTTGGCGAAAGTTGAGTCACGCAACAAAATGTCACGCACTTGATTTTACCTGACGTCAGGATTGACCTTGAGTAGTAATAGGTGAGTTCGACAAATACCACCTGATTCCTACACCCATATTCTCCTCTTTTAAACCACCCAGCCTACAAAAAAGAAGAAAATTTTAAAACGAAGCATCTCGTATTATTTTAAAAATTTTTTCAATTAGATAAACACAAATCTTGTATTATATCAAAAACCTTCTCAATTAGAGCATTACATATCTTTGTTATATCCAAGTTGCAATGTCTGTACTTGACATAAATGTTGAAGAACTTTTGAAAGAACTTGATCCAGCAACATTACAAGCTTTAGAGCAATTACTTGCAGAGGACGCTCCTGCTGTTCGAAAAATTATTCAGAACATATTGGATGAACCTATTTCTGAGAAAGTGGAGAAGAGTTTAGATAAGCCCTTACTTCCTAAACCTTTTCAACCGACTGCTCCTCCTCGTAAAAGAAGGGGGAGAAAAATACAAGAAATTCTGAAGGAGTTTGATCCAATTTCTCGAGAGAATATCCGAAATGTTACAAACTATCAGAATGAGATTCTTGATATGTATGATAATACCGAACATAAGGGAGAAGAGAAAAAGGGGAGCCGTTTCATTCGATGGAGCTTCATCCAAGGACTGGAAAGAGATCTGACACCCAATTTTGTGGTAAAAATACGAGAGAACATTCACACATCTTTCTATGCCAGGCACATTTTCTCGTATCAGCTACGCAACATTGAGGACGGTACGTTAATGGTTATGTACACTAACACTAGCTCGGCTTGGTTTGAACGCCTGTCTGAGGCGGAGAAATGGTTGAGTGAGCGGGAGAAGGTACGCCTGGACCCTGACAACATCAATAGACCGGACACGAAGTGGGTGTTTGTAAACCACTTCAATGTTGATGTAAAGGTCGTGCTTGATCAACAGCCACTGTTGGGCACAGGCCTCTTACCAGACTGGCTGCGTAACCTTGCGCATGGCCGGTCGATGCTGGCGCTGGACACCTACCAGGACAACTTATGTCTCTGGCGCTGCATTGCGGTACACCGAGGTGCAAGACCAGATCGAAGCACAACAGCAGTACGGGAGCTTCCTAAGAGTTTCTTTAAACTCATAGTTACTCCAAACGATTGCCGAGAAACTTCGCTCGATGAACTTGATCAGGTTGAAAGACACCTTAATCAAAAATTAGATTTCTCAGATTGGTTGGGTATCCGTGTCTATGAGCCTGAAAGTGTGGAGGGTGAAGTGGTATGGCATCTTAGGCGGAATCCACCAGCCAAGCTAACGAACATTCTGACAATCGGAATTTACGAGGGGCACGCGTTCGTCATCAAGGATATTTCGAAGCTTGCAAAAACGTATGCATGTGTTCATTGCCGTTCAAGATTCACTAAAGCTTTTAATCTTCAACGACATACCCAAACGTGTGCTCAAGGAAAAACGGTGATCGAATGCCCGGCCGAAAAAGTCGAAGCACTGCACACAGCGTTCGAGAAGGCCTTTAATCCGAAACATACAGCTTCTCCAGAATCTCATCGCTGGCTCGAACAAGAAGCGGCGCGGCGGAAAATTCATATTCACCACGCGACATGCGGGCACGGCGGCGAGCGATGGGTTGAGCGCGCTCCTGTCGACGGGTACAACCATGAAACGAGGACTGTTTTTCAATACCACGGCTGTCACTGGCACGGATGCCGAAAATGTTACCCTAATGATCGTAATAAAATCATTGCTCGATTATAACCAAACACGAGAAGACCAGTTCAAAGCAACTGTAGAACGCACAGAAGCGTTCCGAGCTGCTGGCTATCACATAATCGAGGCATGGTCGTGTGAAGTAGGAGAAATAAATGTTGAGTTGCCACGGGCCCAAATGCGAAGTTACCCACACGCGATATTGTATGACTTCGAAGCATACGGAGATAAGAATCAGAGGAAGGAGCCGACAGGCATGCTCACGATCGAAAACACACACGTACCAATCTCGGTGAGCATCGGTGACACCCGTGAAAGAGACCCCGCGGAGCTGGTCCACAAGTTTATGGAAGAGCTGGATAGACGTGGGAAAAACATCCGGGCCCAAGTAAGAGCAGCGTTTATGCCTGATGATGTGAAGATGCTTACAAAAACACAGCGCCTCAAAATTGAAGAATGGTGTAATCAGGTGCCAGTTCTCGGGTTTAACTCCGGGCGATACAATTTGAATCTGATAAGAGAGAATTTCGCGGAGCGCCTATCTGACACAACCTGTAAAGTAAGAGTAGCAAAAAATGGAAACAAGATCATGTTCATTCTGACGAACAACTTTCGCTTTCTCGACATCATTAACTACTTAGGTCTGGGTACCAGCTATGAGAAATGGGTGAAAGCTTACGAATGCGAAACTATAAAATCGTGGTTTCCGTACGAGTGGTTTGACATTCCTGAAAAACTTGATTTTCGCGGGCTTCCGAAATATGAGGAGTGGTATTCGAAGTTGAAGGGCGGCTACGTGCTCACTCGGGATGAATGGGAGGGATGTCAGCGTCTGTTCAAAGAAAAGGGTATGTATACCTTCGCAGACTGGCTGCGTTACTGCAATAATCTCGATGTGGCTCCCGGCCTTGAGGCTCTGGAAAAGATGCGTGCTTTCTACACTGAGAAGGGAATCGACATTCTGAAAGACGCTGTCAGCATCCCAGGTGTGAGTTTACATTACTTGCTCCGCGGATGTGTTGAGCGGGGCGCGGAGCTTTACAGCCCGTGCAAAGAAGCATATGAGATGTTGAAAGAAGCTGTTGTCGGAGGCCCGAGCCTTGTTTTCACAAGATACCATGAAGTTGGAGTCACGAAGATAAGGTCTCGTCGAATAGTGGAACCCCGTCTAAGCAAAAATATAGTGGGTTACGACGCCAATGCTTTGTATTTGTCAACCATGCTTAGAGACATGCCTTGTGGAAACGGAAGGGTCGTGCATTACAATAACGAAGCCGCCGCTCCCATACTAACACAAAGGCTCAAAGAAGAAAAATGGTTCGGATTTGCAGAAGTTGATATAGAGATCCCTGAGCACTTGCACCCAAAGTTTGAGGAAATGTGTCCATTCTTCTACAACAAAGAGGTACCAATTGAAACAGTGCCACAGCATATGCTTGATTACTTTAAGCGCACGGGGCGAAATCGCGGAGACGGAAAGAAGTTAGTGGGAGCATTGTCCGCAAAGAAGATATTATTATACGCTCCTCTACTTAGATGGTATATTGAGCATGGAGCAGTGATCACAAATGTTTATCGGACGATTGACTACCAACCAACCAAGATATTCACTTGGTTCATGGAGCAGGTGACGGAGGCGCGCCGGACTGGAGACGTGGAAAAAAGCAAGGCGCTGCTGGCCGAGGTGTTCAAGCTGTTAGGAAATAGCGGGTACGGGAAGCTCATCGAAGCCTTGGAGCGGCAAACAAACATCATTTACACCAAAGACGAGAAGGTAGTCGACAGAGCCTTGCGAAGCGCATATTTCAGTGACCTTGACGAGATCGGGCAGGCGTATGAGCTGGAAAGCCGAAAGCCTCGGATCACAATCAGAAGACCATTTCAGGTAGGAATAGCTGTATATCAACTGGCAAAGCTTCGAATGCTTGAATTCTATTATGAATTTCTTGACAGGTATTTTGACAGAAGAGATTTCGAATTGATTCAGATGGACACAGACAGTAATTACATGGCAATCAGCGCAGAAAAGTTGGAAGACATCGTCAAACCAGAGCTGCAAACAGAATTTGAGGCAAAAAAGCAAGAGTGGTTAGCTTGGGACAAGTGGAGCAGTCGGACCCCTGGGCTCTTTAAACTCGAGTGTGAAGGCAGTAGAATGATTGCACTCTGCTCAAAATGTTATTTCGTCGATGAACCTGAGGGCGAAAAAAATAAGTTCAGCACAAAGGGGATGTCGAAGAAGCAAAACGAGATAACCTGGCAGCGTTTCAAGGTAGCTTTGGAAGGCAGCAAGGACATGGCAACGAACATTGGTTTTCGCATGAACAACGGGAGGATTGTTACGTACGAACAGCAGAAGTTGGGGTTGAGCGCTTAGTACGACAAACGTTGGGTATTGGAAGACGGTATTCACACAGAACCGATCGAGTTTCATAGTTAGGTTGCCGGTGGTAGCTGTGTATCTGGAGGGACAACCAAAAGCTCTTCGCGGACAAACCCGCGTTTTGGTCCGTCAAACAAATAATAGATAACTGGTGCGTCCGGTTTTATCATAATCTTTTCAATCTCGTAAACTTTTCAGAGACCAGATTGGGTCGGTAGCTCTTCGCCGGCCACCTTCAAGTTCACCGGGTTGATAGAGATAGCGAACACTTAAACCGGAGGGGAGCTTCTTTTCGTTCACACCAACGGGTCTCAAATAAGGGGTCGAGGGTTTAGATGGAACAGTTTTCTCTTTGATGGTCTCAACGGGTCTCTGACCGGTCAGTCGAGTGACTTCTTCTTCGACTGACCGGTCAGTCGAGTAACAGCGGGCAGTCGGGCCACCCATTCAGTCGATCTTTTGTCGTCTGGGAGGCGCATTTCAACCCCATATTCAGGTGTCCAAACAGTCGTTCAGCTAGGGTGCGGTTGAATATTTCAACGATAGCTTGATCACGGTGAATATCCACACGGCTGCGTCTGACCTGGACATTATGTTTCGAAAGCAGTTGATTCACAGCGCCCATAAACTCACGACCAGGATCGACCTGAAGCAGTTTCGGCCACTTCAAAGGACCACGACTATAAATCCGTTCCAGAGCATCTGCTACTTCTTTGGCCTCTTTTGTGGTCAACGGTTCGGCCTCTTTGTATCGAGAGGCCACATCTACCACTGTGAGGGCATATTTAAAAGTTTTACGGGAGCGTGGTGGGCGATCGTGTGGGAGATACAGAAGATCGGCTTGGTGAACTTTGTTAGGAACAGGAACATCAAATTTCGGTCTTGGAATGTAACGTGGGGCTGATAAATAAACCTGCCAAAGAGCTTGCTTCATCAACCAGTTTCGAGCCACATCTTCCGAGACTTTCGCTGCCTGGGCTAATTTCTTAATCGCTGCAAACCCTTTCCAATACCCTTGCGGGCTGTAATAAATTTTTGACAACCTATTGAAAATGCGCGCGCTCATTGTATACCATACAATAAAAAAATGGACGACCCATTTGGTTGTTTGCAAGGTGTGAAAATCTCGTCAAAAACGATGCAAAAAATATTGCAAAAAAGAAATGAATTAAATTTATGCCCATTATCAAATAGGATTAATTATTGTCCTTCATGCAAGAAGCAACTAGTTTATGTGGTGAATGAGTTCTGTCGTGAATGTCCAAAATGTTGTAGAGTGTTTGAATGTGATGATGATGAACAGTTCAAAGAAGAAAATCGCGGAAGACGTTCTACTGCGCCTCCTACGACTAATTCTCATTTCAAAAATGTTTTTCGGAAATGGAACATTGACAAAATGTTTTCTTCCAGCGAGCTCGCTTTTCTAAGTAATGTTATTGGTCAATTTCAGGAGATGACCGTCAAGTCAGTGAACTATCCCTGTTTTCTGCACAATTATTTTGAAATGGTATCTTCTGAATGCTGGCCCCACAAAAAAGAAATTATGGAATCTATTTCTCATCACCTTCCTAAAACCTTTGCAAGCAGGCTGCGCGCAAAACAGGAGTTTGAAAAGTGGTGGTCAAACAATTAAGGTTCTTCATACACATTTTCATATTTGTCAGTTTTTGGATTTTTCACCAAACGCATGACAGTACCTTTTTTTTGGATGAGTCCAAAATTTCTTGCTGGTGACACCAGTTGGTCCCGTGAAAGCATTTTTCGCAATATCACCTTTCCAATACCGATCGAATACAGGTTTTGTGGAAGGAATCATTTTTTTTGTCAAAGTTTCAGCAAATTTTACTGCATCCAACGGTTTATCCAAAACACCAGTCCCATTTTGATGTTTCAAACCTAACCCTAACTTTTGTTTAGCATTAATTGCATGTCTTGCAGCCGCATGTCCCCATTGTCGTTGTTTGTAAGGAACAGCGTCAAGATTTTTCACCATTTTTTGTCCGCTTTATGTTTACATTTTTTGAGATTTTCACCATATTTTTTTTCACGGTTGGAACAAACATCATAATCAACATCATGTTGCATAGCAATTGCATCTGTTGCGCCTGTCGGTTTCTGATATATTTCCAAGATTTCTCCAGTTTCTGGATCAAATGCAACTTGTTCTTCAAGAGGATTGTATGGTCCTGTGTAATTATGCCCTGGTAATGTCCAACCCTGTTTTGGTTTGGGAAATTTTCCTATTGCTGCATGTATATCAAACCCAGCACCATCTAAATCAGGTCTGTCGGTTTTGTAACGTTGGTTTGGTCGAACTTTAGTTGAAAGTTGATCTAACATTTCATTACCAACTTTTTCAATTACTGGGCGGGCTTTATTCAACGTGTAATTTGTTGCTTTCTTTTGCAGTTTGGGGTCTCTCATTGCTTCAGAATCGTAATATCTTCCAGCTTCAACACTTTTTTTCGCAAAGATATGGGATTCCTTTTGTAATAGCAAGATCACCAACTGCCATAGCAACGTCGCCGAATATTCCACTGCCCTCCGCGTGGGAGCGCTCACCTACACTACCAGACAAAAATAGTTGGGACACTTCAGCTAAACGCAATTTTTTGCTTTTCGTGCTCCCCTTCTCCCTCTCAATGTTGTTAACTGCAGTTTAGTCACCATATCTTGTACGCCAACATTGAGGGGGCAAGCAGACAGGAAAGTGTCCCAACAATTCCGACTGGTAGTGTGTTTTAAAGGAGTTTATGGTATATGCTCCAGGTAAGCCTGTATTGGCGGGAAAATTTCTGCAAACTATGACAATGTTTCCGTTTTGGTTTTTGCACTCCAACATGGGACATTATCGTAACAACAAAAACCACTAGATAGAGTAAAGGTAGCTTCCTTGAATTAGGTACATTACGAGGTTTTCTGGGGATATTTTCCTGCAATGGACATTCACTTCGAGTGTGTTTCATTACTGTACATTTTGGTGACACGATTTAACGGGTCACCACAACAGGTCACCATGTTTCCAACAGCTTTTGTGTTGAATCTTTAGGTAGCTGTAATAAGAGAAGAGAAAAAATCGAAAGAAAAATATACGTAGTTATATAACGCGCAGTTTGAAGGCTTCTTAACTCTGTGCGATTTTTTCATTAGCGTTTTGAGCATGGTGACACTGCTACTCGCGAAAAAAGAAATCATCCATTCCTTATTTAAGGACGTTCGCGCGAAAAACTTCTACAATACAGATTTTTTTCATACTTTGGCTGCAGTCAGATAATGAGTTACCTATGTCAGAAATGCAAAAAAATTGGGGGTCACCGACTTCGTTTTCAAAATAAAGCGCGTGGAAAACTACCCCAATTTTGACAAATCGGCCCTCGTAACTCGACATGGCCTCAGTGCTTGTTAGTTGAAAAATATTAAAAATAATTCGCTGTAGACTCACTTTCTTAGTCAAATTTTATTTAAGTGGGTCTGTCAAGTAAACAATGCGAGCTGGTGTCATCCTTTTAGTTAAACTCATCCTCTAAGATGGAATTTTGCGAACACCGTGCAGCTACAATAATAGCATAATTCGATGACCCGAGGGCAGAAAAGTTGAAAAAAATCAAACTTCCACAATACAGATTTTCTTTATTTTTTCTCAAAACGTAGATAATTGACAGAGAAAGTGATTTATCGAAAGAAAATATGGGGTCACCGAACATTTAAGAGAGTTAAACCCGTGCATAAATACTAAAGTGCCCACTAGCGCTATATATCTCCACATTTCTCCAACAGCGCGCGCGCTCAATGCATGACGTGGCAGTGAATTGCGTGCGCAGTAAGGATGCGCAGAAACAATTAGCGCGAACGTCCTTAATTAACTAAGGGTGACCCGTGTACACGCGAACCACAACGTCCCGTTTCAACGGTTGAAGCCAAATCTTTCTGAAATTATAGAGGAGTGAGAGTTCAACGCCTTTATCCCCATCATTTTAGTGAACTGCTTTGTTTGCAGGTCATGTTTAAAGGTTTATACGTCGTCAAAAGATTGACAATCGATGTCACTATTTCAAGGTAACTTGATTAAGAGGGAATGTAAACACAGCGCTTAAAGTTTATACGTTGTCGATTTCACATCTGTTTGCTAAGACGGACTGTAAGTCAAGAATTTACGTTGTAAGAAATAATTGGCCTCAATACTCAGTGCTAACAAATAGGGGTCGTTATATTTGGGGACATGACAACAATTGTTAGTGCACGTTTTTTAGGCTAGAAGACTCCTTGAACTTGATTGTAGATAATATTTCACTTTCGATTGCAACTGAACCGTCACTGTTTTTACAAATTCTTCAATTAGAGAAAACCCTTCTTTTAGCATAGCTCTTTTACGAGGACATGTCCCCTCCCTCTACCGAACTCACTTTATCGCCCTCATAATTTGTCCTCTCTGCCTTGCACCTAAGGTCAATGAAGGTCCCGTTTTCCCATGTTCCTTAGACTCCTTGTTTCCAGGGAGGACTTCCGTCGTCAGCCACTACACGCTTTCCCTAGAAACACGGCACATTTGTACTTTTCTCTGTATGAGCAAACCATGAATTTGACAAAGTAAACATGTGCTGGGGTCACGCTATCAACCCAGATTTTAAACGCAGGCTTTACACTTTGCTCTTTTTTCCCTTCCTTTTCTGGTGTGATTATTTTTAGAAAACGCGACCATCGCAACGTACAGGTCCCTTTATATTCAAAGCGAAAGAAAAAAAACTATCCTTTAATTGCATTCAATCAACGGCGATAGTAATATTGCCGAATCGCTGAGTACGACACGACCTTCGCGCCGTTTGTGACCAAACTACAAATTAACGACCCTTATGTGTCAACACCTCTTCAAATTCCTGCTACTTGACACACTACCAGACAAAAATAGTTGGGACACTTCAACTAAACGCAATTCTTTCCTTTTCGTGCTCCCCTTCTCCCTCTCAATGTTGTTAACTGCAGTTTAGTCACCTTATCTTGTACGCCAACATTGAGGGGGCAAGCAGACAGGAAAGTGTCCCAACAATTCCGACTGGTAGTGTAGTTTCCCGGCATAAAACGTGTTTTTGTTATTCCGCAACTAGCGCATTTTACTTTTAAGAGTTTTCGATTGTTCTTTGTGATTACAACCTTTTCACTTCCCTGCACATTGGGCGTGTGCCGCTTTTCTTTCACACAGTACACTTCCATTGCATATATATTTTATGAAAAATAATTTTTCACTATTTCCTCGTTTTGAAGTAAATCGTTGGAGAACATTTTCAAGATATCGGCAAAACTTGTTCCTTTATTTCTTTCATTTAAAAAGAGAAGACAGTAGTAACCACATCTCACACTTTTTTCCCATTGAATTTGGTTATCATTTCTGAAAAAATGTGTCATCCCGTGTATTGACATTTCTTGTTCCCATTCTAAAGGTGGTGGAAAACCAAATGAATCGAAATACTCGTAAGTACCTTTGTCTTTGGCAGGCCAACAACATACCCAATGAGTTCCCAAACTTCCAAAATCATCTAAATTTATAATACATGGAGAATGAAACATGGGTTTTGTTTCGTTTCTGCTGAAAATACCTTTTATAGGGATTCGTAAAAGGTTGCACCATTTTCTGAGGTCAATGTTGGATAGAGGTTTATCTTCAAATTTCAGTTTTTTTTCCAAAGTTCCACAAAAAGGTGGAGGTCGAATTTGCATTCCTTTACCTTTAGGAGGTGGTGGTAAAGGTGGTGTTCGTCGTTGTCGTGAGCGTGGTGGTTGAGTTTGCAGACCTTTTCCGATTATTTTTCGGACTAAATCAAGGGCCAAAGGTACTCCGATAGACGCCAACATACCAAGGAAGCCGCCGTATTGTGCGCCGCCTCCTCTTACTAAACCTTTTCCAATAAGATATTGTTCCGCCGCCTTTTTCTGAATAGGAGTCATTTGCTGGACAAGTTTATAAAGCTCAATTTCCTTCGGCCCAAAACCCTTTCCCAACCTGCACTTGCTAATGCCCCAAGAGCTGGCCTTATCAAAGGTCGTGCCAAACCTAGCATAGCAGAAAACAAACTTCCACCACGCTGCGCAGTATTTTGAATCTGGGTCTGGCTTAATTTTAGCTCAACCCCTTTCCCCGCCGCTGCGGTTTTCTTCATTCGCGAGATTTGAGTAGCAGTGAGAAGGAGTTCGTCACCGCGCCCAATTTGGTCTGGTTTAACTCTCAGAGTAACAGCTGTCTTCGAAACATAAGCTTTTTGAAGTTTCTTTTTCTGACCATCAGTCAGTGCAATTTTATATGGATGATAAGTTGTGCTCATCGTGCATGTATATTATATTCAGAATTTTTTTATTTGTCTAGACGGCGACAAGCTCATTACCAATTTGCTTCAGCACGAATTCTTTTTCATTCAAAACCAAGGCGAAGATCATATAATCTTGAGCGTTAGCGGGTTCATTTAGTCTGTAATGGAATTCGAGCTTTTTCGAGTCGCCTGTCACACTTTCTTTGGTGTTTCGTAGGTCAAAGTAGATAATTGGGTACAACTTCTCAAAATTGGCAAGCTGGAGCTGAACGCCGGTGTTGTAGTCGTTCTTTCTGTATCTGAAATTGATCAAATCATTCAAAATTCTTATTTTAAAATCATGGTCGTAATCAAGCTCAGGGTAAAATTTTGTGCCGTACTGAAGGCGGCAAGTGTCCAATCTTGCCGAGTTATCACCATCGATATCAAATGTGTCAAAGATATAAGGGTTTTGTGTATAAGAATTTTGTTTTTGACTTTGTTGAAGGAATACAAAGACATGCTTGGGGTCTTTTGTCGCAGATGTAATCAAGCACATACCACTTGCATCCCTTCGGGCGCTGCTGATAAACAAATTTTCATTCAGGTATTTCCATTGGGTTGGTTTCAAGAAATTTTCATTGGCCAGGGTCTGTCCTTTACCAGTTAAATGTAACTGTGGGACCCACAACTCAAATTTACGAACAACAATTCTTCGAGCTGTTTCATTGTTTTGGAAAATCATTTCTTTGTCGTCTTGCAGAATAATTTCAAACTCAAGTTGTAACGGTGGCAGCAGCCTGTCGGAAAGACTTTCGAAGAAGGAGTATCTGTTCAAAGGGATAATGGTCTTAACTATCTCACCTTCATGTGATAGAAGCGCCCTTGCTCGCATTCCAAGGTTCGTCGCATTGTTATCAGTCACTGTGGTGGCGTCAGAGTCAAGATACCAAAACTGGTTTTTTGCCACGCTTCTCGAAAAATCGTCCGAAAAATCAAGCAGATTTTTGATGAAAATACCTTTGTGGATATTGTCCGCCTCGTACAGTTTTTTTCCCGCTGAACTTAGTTTGAAACTTTTGATCAATGAGAAAAAACCGTTGATCGGAGCTGATTCAGTGTCAGCACCAATGTTGGCTCCGTTTGCTACAGCTTCAAACTTAAAATCGACGCGGAAATAAGCGTTGTACCAGTCATAAAAATTGTCCCGGTCTCTTACGGTAAATTTGTAGCCCGTCTTTGTTTGATATTGGGTATTCCCAGGGAAGGTGAGCGGGGTGTCTAAATTAATTTGAACGTATGTAGTATTCTCGAGGTATGGTTGACTTCTGAACATGTTAACAAGAGTTTATATTAATAGATAAAATTTCTTTGTTTAAATTTCGTTTGCTAAAATTCGATTTAATTTCACAAGGGCGTCATCTGATTTTTTTGGCATTTGGTTTTGCAAAATATTTGCAAGTTTCTTTTTTGCATCCAGAGACGCCGGTTTTTGCTTTTTTCGCTCTTGCAGTATTTTTCGTATTTGTTTCGAGCCTTTTTCAACAGCAAGTTCACCAACTTTCTGACCCGCTTTTTCAGCGATTGTTTTTGTGGCTTTTTCGGCAGTTTTCTTTGCCACGTTCGTTACAGTGCCTTTGAATACTTTACCGATGGTCATGAGGGTGTCACGGATCACACCCTACCCTTTGTGTTTATATCGATAACGTCCGGTGTTTTCGTCAAAAAATCTTGCCCCCTCGCTCGGATGATTCATAATTGTATATTTATACCAACAAAAACCTTACTCTTTTTCAATTATTAAGCTAATTGCAATGTCTGTCCCGTTGAGATCCAGGATATTGTTTCTTCCATCTGTCACCCAAACCCTTATTTCATTAACATAACTTTTATTCACAGGTTGCCACTCAATCCGACGCGGCTCTTTTTGAAATGGATAGCTAACCTGAAGCCCTGTTGTTGAGAAACTGTATAACACATCGCTTGGAACATTGTTTGTTCGGCGTGTGATAAGATCGCAGTGCAAATACACCCAATCAACACCTCTTGTGTTATTTGGAACGAATTTTCCGACATGGCTTGTTTTTCCTGTCAAGATTTTTTTCTCATAACCAAGCAATTCAGCGAAAGCTCCTTGAGAAAAGTCAAGCTCATAATTTTCATGCATCAAAATGACAACCCGGTAAATTGACATGTCGAAATACATTGTGAAAATGTAATCACTATCTTTATCTTCCGGGTCTACTTTACCGATGTGTTTCTGAAGAAAAGTGTTGATTCTTTTGTAATCATACATTCCGTTCGGAAAAGTTAAGGTCTGCCACGCTTCAGTTTTCTTTCTCCAGCGAATTTTGTTGTTATTGTAAAAGGCATCGATGTTGTACCATGAGTAACTCATTGTGATAAGTCTGTTTAGCGCGGCTTTATAGTTTCCTGAACCCAATTGGATCGGCGGGTGAAACTTTATTGTAAAATTATGTGAAACATTCCGTTCTCCGCCCCTTTCTTGTTTTGCGAGGCTTGAGTCAAGCAGAATATCAAAGCTCATTTTTGGTTTATATAATTAGTAATAATTTTTTTCTTTTGCTTTTTATCGATTGTGCCGAGTTCAACAAGTGAATCAAGCAGATATGATACCTGATTTTTTAGTTTTATTGAGCTGTTTCCTGCTTTTATCGATCCTAAGCACAAGTGAAGTTGGTCGATCAATTTTTCAGCTTCATCAGCGATGCCGCTCCCTTCGGTTTCCCAATTCTGACCTTCAGGAAAGAAGTCCTCGTCACCGTCTGAAGGTGGGTCGAGAGAAGTTTTTCGGCTCTCAACAGCTTCTTTCAGAGGAATTTCTCTTTTGCGTGGGGGAGTGGACTTCAGTCTCTGCTTCCCCTCCTGTAACTGTTTCGATAGAGGTTGGGTTGCCCTCCTTTCATAGATCCCATCTCTTATTTTTTTGAGTTCCGCAATGGTTTTGCCTTTCAAACCTAATTTCGATTCTCGTACTTTGTAGTTTTCATCATGACCTTTTATGGTAATGATCCGATTGATCTGTTGCAACAAGATTGATTCACTGGGATATTCTGGCTCAACCGGTCCGGGCATCCCCCACTCTTTACGTGTGGATGTTTCTGCCATCAGCGATGGTGGTGGTAAATCACCATCATCAAATTCTTGATAAGGTGGTGGTGGTATTGTTGGTGGTGGTGGTGGTGCTAGTGGTATTGTTGATGGTGGTATTGTTGGTGGTGATATTGTTGGTGATGGTGGTGGTGATGAAGCTGGAGTTAGTGCATCAGGTCTGAATTCATAATCAAAAGGGTTAATTACGTCAAATTCATCCATTGTGTAATCAGGACCTTCCTGCTCCTCTTCTTCTTCTTCTGCAGTAGCGCTGCTCTTTTCATCAAGCCTTTTTGTAATAGGTTTGAAAATCTCCTCCCCTGAAAGCTGACCAAACTCTTTGTTTATTTTGTTCATTCTGAATTTTTGTCGAATTTCTTCTGTTTGTTTATCGAGCTTCGATTTTTCCTCAGCCAACTGATGCCAATTTTTTACTGACATTTTTTCCAGCGTTGATATATAAAAACAAAAAAAAAATGAAGTTTATAAATTTTGACCAAGGTTTTTCCAAGAGTAGCTACAAGCAAGGCCACCCTTGCATGCCAGCCGATTTTTTCCGGATGCTAATTTGTGGACCCAGTAATTCTGGCAAAACAAACATATTACTGAATATGATTTATTTTTTGTTAGAGTTTGATAAAATCTACCTATTTTCAAAAAACCTGCACCAGAACAAATACCAGGTTCTTTTGCAGGACTTTGCTGAACAAATCAACCCCAAGGTTGGTTACGAGGTAACTGAGGCTCCTGGTGATGAAATCATTCCACTCGAAGAGCTTCCTGTGGACAACCAAAAAATTGTTGTTTTTGATGATCTTGTTTGTGAAAGCAACCAAAACAGCATCATTGAATATTTTTACAACGGGCGGCACAGAAACTGCTGCGTTATTTACCTCACTCAAGACTTGTACAAGACGCCGAAAAACATCCGTGATAACTCCAGCCATTTTTGTATTTTCAGATGTCTTCCAAGAGATATCAAACGGATTGCAGACGAGATAGGTGTGGATCATGACATATTAGATCGCGCCACCGATGAAAATATTCTTTCTTTTACTATGACAAGCCTCTAAAATTAATGAAAAAAAATTTTGATGAAGATATATAGTGGGGTATATTAACAGCCAAATAGGTGAAACTACAAGCCAAACAACAAGTCAAACGACCGGTCCTCCTGGCCCCGAGGGTCCTCCTGGGCCGAAGGGTGATAAAGGTCCAGCGGGTCCACAAGGTCCTTATGGACCGAGGGGTGAAAAAGGTCCCACGGGACCACAAGGTCAGATTGGTCCCCAAGGCCAGAAAGGGCCACAAGGTCCAAAAGGTGACAAAGGTGATCCTGGGCCTGAGGGTAGTGCCAGCGGTTCTGCTGATATTGACATGCAAAATAAGTACGATATTTTGCGATTAAAAAGCAACCCTTATCCTATCCACGGTGATCTGTAAAAGGTAATAAACTATCAGGACACGAGAAATATCTTTCTTTCAAAAAAAGAAGGTGGAAAAATGGAAGCAAGCATTAATATGAATAATAATACAATCTACAACGTAAAAGACCCAGAACAAGTAGATCAAACCACAAACAAAAAGTATGTCGATAATCAGCTTGTAAAAAAACTGGATAAAGAAGTTGATATTGATATGAAAAATAATTCGATTATCAATCTTGATCTTCCATCAAACCCAAGAGACGCCGCATGTGTCGAGTTTGTTAACAACAGAATTGATGACATGACACAAAAAAAGTTTCTCAAAGTTGATGGGACAAATAGTATGACTGGAAACTTAAATTTAAATAACAATAAAATTGTTAACTTACACACCGATGGCAAAGATCAGAAATCTGCAGGTAATGTTGATTTTATGCAAAATGAAATAACATCTATGAGAGATTTTGTCAGTCAATCAATTCATGAATCCCATATCACTAGCTCGACACAAAAAAGGGACGTCTTCAGATGCTTGATGGAAGACACTGATGAATCTTCGAGTGAAAATAATATTGAGGTTTTGGGCATCAACGATTTTCCTGATTCTCCACATCAAATAAATAAAAAAGCTTACTCTATCAAACTCCTGTTTGAAAAAGGCTCACCCAACCAGTACCAGTCACGCCTAGGTTTTAACCTATATAAACTTCCGGTCGGTTACTACACTATGGTTGTGGAATGGTTTCCACCAGAAATGAATGAGGTGAGTGTGACACCGCAAGCCACGACGATTTCAATTTCCAATTATACAACCAAAACATTCGAAAAGTACACCAAAACAGTAATCCATTTTCACAGATGGGGTAGCTCACCCCCGCAATACATATATCTCGATCTGCACGGTACGGTCCGTAATCCATCATTAATGACAATTGGTCATCTAATTGTTTATGGTGTTAAAGAAACAATTTCAAACGTTGATCCAAGTGTCTATGACACCGCTTTTGTTATTGAAAATGGACAAATGGTAATGCAAACTGACCTTTCTTTAAACAGACATCGTTTGCGTGGTTCCGTTCATTATATTCATGGAATTTTGGATACGAGTACGAAAAATAAAACAAGGTTTTTATTAAATGATTGTAGCGAAATAATCACTAAAAAAATATCTTCATAACGACCATACAAGTGCTCTTTTGTTCTAAACCCGATTCACCATAAAAAAGATATCCACTTATTTCCTTAAAAATATACCACGGTATTGCTATAGAACAAGATATCTTAGACTTAGAGAATTATTACAGATCAACCCAAACAACTAGATTACAAACAATAGATATCAATTTAACAATACCGTCTGGTTGTATGGCTGTGGACCTGGATTCAGCTGTAAAAGATGAAGTACTCTTAATGTTGATTGAATATAGAACGCCATGAACATTTTCGAATTCAACCATATCGACAAAACACTTTCTGAAGAGAAAGTTAAAAAAATGAAAGATTTATATGCTTATTACCATAAGAAACATTATGGCTATGAAAAGTTGTACCGCGGTTTTCGAAGAAAAAATTTTGTTTGTATCTTTCGGCTGGCAAATTAATTATTAGTGCCGCAGTAGCCGGAGGAATTACGTTGAACCCTGTTGTCATTGCAACTTTAACAGGGGTCGGTCTTATTTTAAAAGCAGTGGCAAGCCTTAAGAAATACGATAAGAAAACAGAACAAGCAAATTTTGCCCGTATCGAGTACCAAAAAATCCTTGATGAGATTCGTTTTTACCTCAGAGGCGAAGCTTTCGACGAAAAGGTCTTTCTTGATAGATTGAAAATGATAGATAATTTCGTCACTGATCATTGTATGGAGATTCCGCCATCTATTTCTAAAAAGTATGAAAAAACATTCGCTCAGTTGTAGATTTTCAAAGTAATTATATACGCTTACAAAATGATTGCAACTTTGCAAGCTATTTGTTATTTGACGTTTTTTGAACTTCTTTCACCGCCAGAAATTAAACAAATACGATTTATCACTCGTGAGTGTGTTTCAAAAATATTGTTACCAACTCGTGATGAAGATGGCTGCCCCATTTCAGGCCAAGATGTGGTTCCATAATACGATTTTCATCTCTAACTTAGCAACTTCACCAACAAATTACACAATCAAATAAAATTTTGACTGAAACGTTACAAATTTGAAGCAAAAATGTGACGCTTTTGATTGTCTACAAGCACCTGAGCCCCACGTGATATTACATAATCCAGTGCCAAGGTTAAACTAAAAATAGAAACACGTGAGACAAAGCGAAAGGTGTCGGTAATTCCGAAGGGTGCGAGAAAAAATGGTCAGACATAAATCAACACCTTTCGGAATCTAACAGCACCTTTCGAATTAAACAGCACCTTTCGGAATTTCCGGCACCCTTCGGAATTTCCGACACCTTTCGGTATGTGTTGTGAAGAACACCCTATTAAACAAATGTATATTCAATATATCTTAACATGGATGTCTGTACAGATCAACAAGAAATCTCACAAGACTGGCCAACAGAGGATGTATATATAGATCAACGAGAGATCTCAGAAGAATGGCCAACTAAGGAAAGTTTTAAAAGAAGAGAAATTTCAAAATGGAGAGATATTTCAGACGATATATACAAAATTAAAAAAGTTTCACACCGGAAAGGCAAATTTGGGAATATATTAATTCAGCTATTTTAACTTTAAAAACAAAAAATGGAGATGAATTTCTTGTATGGGCCCCTAAACGCCTTGTTGAAGATCTAGAAGACGATTCTTATCAATTTGTCTATAAAATAGGTCTCAAAACATCTGCTTAGGTAATGAATATTTTGATTATAAATTAATGTAAGCAACAGAGACCACCAATATAGTTAAGGTATCATGGTACCCCAAAATTGACTATGTTTTCGAAAAATACACTTCTGTCATTTTCAGATAGATATTATTCAAATCTCTCTTTTACAAAAACTTTCAGAAAAAAAGATTGTTTCTACGCAAAGTTATGGACGAAAAAAGATTTGTGGCATTAATTTTCTCTAATCATGTGTTGACAGTCATCTGTCAACAACGCTGAAAATAGCATGTGACATAACAGGGCCCTGATGTCTTGACACGCGATCGCTTGCGTAGCAGTTCCCGCTCATTTCGAGTGTGTCTACAAAGTGGCTTCGATCATATCTGTGAAAGAGAGAGAGAAACGATCGAGCGTTGAGGAATTACTCTCGCTTCCTGACTCCTCACTTGTCAGTGTGATAAGCTTCGACTGGCAGCTCGTTTTTCGTAACGCGAACGGCGAAAAACAATCCATCCATTCAAATTCCACAACATTTCTACAAAGCCAGATGTATCAAAGAATCAACTTGGCGCAAAAGACGGCATGTCCAGGAAAGTACGGAATTTGTCTCCAGTAATAAATTAAAGAAGTTTATTTTTTCCCAATTGCTTGCATTTCTGGCAGGATGTTCTCTCTTAGATCTTGAGCCGAACACGTGGCGGCTTCTTCGCAAATTTCAATGTGCTTTCCTTTCGCCTTTCCTTTCGTCTTTCAGGTCCCGGCAGCTTGGGTAGTCTTACCCAGCTCAAATGATGATGCCTTCGGCATTTTACAGCCGACGTGATATTATGACTTTAAAATTTCCGTTTATTGCATTTGAAGACCCTTTGAACGGCACTCGTTCTCAACGAAAGTCGCTTTCCAACATAAAAACACGCAGAATTTGACACCATTCTTGTCGGCATGTTTGTGCTATTGTTGTAAGGCGGTAAGTTGAGCCTCCCCTCTGTCAACCGCAGGTAATTATCCTGACACCTAGGTGTTTTAATCTCCTCAGACCGGAAAAAGTTTCCAAATCATATTTTGGCTTTTTTCTCGAAACTAATTTTTCAAGAAATTGGGCGCACATTTTAAGTTCGCGTTCAGCGAGTTTTCAACCATTTTAGCTCAAATTTGGCGACAATGTTGCCACATAATTTGACACCAAAACCGTGTCTCCGAATTTTATGTTTTGCTTTCATTCAAAAGTTATGAGCCGTAAAAGAAAGAGGAGAGATGTTTCTTCGAACTTCAAAGTTTAACTGAGTGCAGAAAATAAACCAGGCCAGATACAAAAATTCCGAGACACGGTTTTTGAGACAAAGGTGTGAAGAATTCGGCGCGATGTTCGTCTTTCTCTCCAGATCATTCTCGACGGGAGCGGAACGGATTTTGTGAACGATGTACTTTTTAAAAACGTAGCCTCCATTTTCGACACAGATGTCTTTTTCTTTATCTAAATACGTTTTCGTAATCTTCAATTATTAAGCTTTCAGAAAATATATAGTTTGTCAGGGTCCTTGTGAAACGCCTGACGCTCAAACGGTGAGAACGCAATGTTGTCATTTGGGGTACCCTGATACCTTAAACAATAGCGTCTGCATTCCTGAAGGCTTGAAAAATTTAAGGCCAAGATTTGTTTTTCAGGATGAGTGATTTAAGAAATCGCACTGTATTTTTTCAAGTTTGTGTTGCAAAGGGGGTTTCCCATCAGTGCTTGCACGAGAATATAAATTACGTCATTGTCTGCGAAAACTTAATTAATATTAGTATCTCACTAAAGCGGAGGGGTGAAGAAACGGCAAAAGTCTTAAGGAATTGGAAAATATGTGTTCTGTTTTAGTTTTGTTTTATTTTTTTTTGTGTTATGCAGACGCTAACGTGCGAAAGAATATTTAATCATCTTCTTCCCAAACACGAATAAATTTTTCGTTTTATGGTAAGTTGATATGATGAATAACTCCATTTTCATAACAAATTGAACATACCCCGGTTGATTCAGCACTTATATTATAAAAATTACTAAACGTCCATACATTAACGATTTGTTGTCGCTCTTCACAAACCGGCGCATCTAGAATATCCTCATGAATTTCTTTCCAACCACTTGCTAATCTTTTACTAATCATTTTACGATTATAAAACTTACATATTTTTTCGAACATGTTACAAAGATCCTCATACACAAGGGGCAAATCCAACGATACTTGTTCAATTTCTTCAATGTTTTCTACAGACATTATGACTTGTATATTTAATACTTGAGAAACTTTTAATATCAAGATGTGATTCGCGATGTTTTTGTTGGTTTTGTTCGCTGGGTGGTTTAAAAGAGGAAAATATGGGTGTAGGAATCAGGTGGTATTTGTCGAACTCACCTATTACTACTCCTTGGGAAAAGTGATTTGGAGGAGGAAATGCACAGGAAACAACAACAACAACAAAAACAAGCAAGCAAAAAAGAAACAAACAAACAAGAAACAAAAACATAGCAATGAGACCTTTGAAAACCTGTGGACCCAAGGACCGATTTTCGAAACTGCCGCTTATAAGCCCTGGGCTTATACAACTTCTTAGGGGGTTTTGGGTGGGTTTATAATCGGTAGGGCTTATATCCGGGGGGGGAGCTTATAAGAGGAATAAGAAAAACGTTTCTAAATGAACCACAGCAGTGTTGATCGAAATATGTATCGAATTTACCAGTTTTTAATTAACCTTTGAAACGTTATAATAAGTGGAATTCATTTCAATTTTAACGACAAAATCAAAACTGTAACAACACGAACGTAACAGGAACGTAACAAAACAGAAGCTCAGAATTCATCTTCGCAGTGTTCTGTGAGAGTGCTTAATATTAAGGAAACAGGGAAAACTAGAGGGGGGCTTATATCCGGGGGGGTTATAACCGGATGTATTCTTTGTTTACAGGTAGATGGGCCTATAACCGGCGGGGGCTTGTAAGCGGGGGGGGGGGGGGGGGGCTTATAAGCGGCAGTTTACGGTATTCATGTATTTATCAGTATCATTAGACACAGTGAAGCCTTGCCAAAACCTTGCCTGTTACTAGGGCTTTGAAAAAGAAATTATTATTATTAGGTCTCTATGTATTGGTCTTCAAAATTCGGTCAAGACAGGAGTAAGAAAGTAAAAATGTATGTTGAGTTTACTCAAGCACAAACCAGGGGTGTGGCCAGGGGTGCCGGAACCGTACTTTTCGTTCTTTATAAGCTTATGAAACCATTTTATGGCAAACCTAGTAGATTACACTTTTATACATGAAACTCAAAATTAAGTTGAGTTTGAAACTCAACTCATGTTGAAACTCATCATGACAAGGAGTCCTAATGTTCAGGGTTCTTTGTCGCTTTCCGCTTGATCTTCTGGGCAGTACAGGTCACGAAGGTGGAGAACCATCTTTGTGACAAATGGCTTACGCTCGATCGAAACGTCAGCTTTCAATCTCTTCACGATGGCTCAATTTACCTTTTCAACTCAGTTGATAAAGTTTTGCGCTTCGCTTCCCCACCGACGCAGCACCACAGTTTCTCTAGAAACTAACCCCCTTCTTTTTCAGGTGACAGTTGATAGTGCGATATTTCTCGGCCTTCTCTCGGTTGAGAAGAACGAGCTCGGTTTCGCTTAGAGCACTGCTATGGACGGTACACTATCTGATGACAGGGCCTTAGATTTCAGCGCAGATATTGGTCTTATAGGTCCCACGCCATATGCTCTTCATACACGGACCGATTCCTTCTTTGGAAAACTGTATATTCGCGAGTGTGCTCACACCATTGATCTTCCAAGTGGCAACTAAACGGCTTGCAATGGAGGCGCACAGGGTGAAACTTAACATGCTTAAGGCATACTTAGACAAGGCATGCTTAAGGCACCTTCCAGGCATACTTAGACAGCCCTGGTAGAACTCAACATGACCAACGTCGATTAGTTCCCTCTGCGCTATTCCCAGACAAGAGCGATGGGCTGGGCAAATGGTCCATGTTTAGAATACTAATTAGAATACTATTGCGCGTGCTAAAAGAAAATCAACGAAGCTCAACTTCTGAGTGGATATCGCTGATTCCAACGCTGCAAGTGTGACCCGAAAAGTCTTTTTTTTTTTTTGCAACTGGAACAGCAACTGCTCTTTCATATCGCTTGTAAGAGGCGCACACGCCTGCAACTAGTTTCTGAAAAGAATAAGTGACCTCTATTCGCAGCCAAGGGAGGTTATGGTTTGATTGGCTACTGTACTCGGTGAGTGGACCGAGTACTCCAAAGAACCTATCCTTTTACAATGGCGAGATATAGAGGAAGCGCTCTACAACTACAGCGTGTTAAATCTGGAGTTTTCCTTCTTTTCTGTTTTTTTTTTAAATGTGTACTCAAAGCTGATCTGCATTTAAGACATTTTGTCTAGTTTCCAATAATGTAGCACCTGAAATTTTCACACGCCTGATTTACAACAATTGTTTAATTTCCGCAAATGCAGCTTCTCGAGGCGCCTTCTTCGACGCAACACCGGTGGCTTGCAAATAATATTGAAATTCTTCACCGTGGAATTAATAAGGCTGTGGGAAAAATATCCTAAAATGCATTCACGCTCGGGAATATTGCCGTCTTGAAAGGTCGAAAGGTATCAAAAGAATATATCAATGTTTGCTATTTTAGAGTATCGGAGGCTAACACTTTCTGTTTCTAGTGGACACGTGACAATTTTTTCCTCTCGCCAGAGCGTGACAAAATGTGCATCTATGTAATCTGTAACTTGTTTTGCACAGGTCAGAATTGTGTGGTGAATAGTCCCGCCATATGTAGTATCACTCTATTTTACTAGTCGAAAGATATTTCAGGCATAACTTCGGCGGTGTAACATGCCACCAAACAGAAGGACGGACTGTCAGTAAACAAACACGGTTGTAGCCAATTGCTACGCATTGAAAACTCACGATTACAGAGAAAAGTGAACTTAAAAATTTCACGGAACTTGTAAAAAACAAATGGATACCTTCTTTGTTAACCTTCGATATGCTTTAGTTTAAATCATGGGGAAAAAATTCAGCTGTCTCTGCGGTTTGCCTTTATACTGGTAGTCCGCCATCTGGGATGAAAACGGTCATTCCGGTCGAGTTGCTGAAACCTGAACGCCATCACTATTTATATCGCCTTCTATCTTGTACAATTTCATTCATAGATTAAGTTATTTCAGAGGTCCTAATCTTTCGATTTTTTTTACCATTTTTGCAATCCCATCACCAGTGCTCACCAAAACCTATCCTGTGACTTGACCAGAACCCGTTGCGTGACAGACCGGTGCTGAAGACCGGGATGAAATCATCTCGGGACGAACACATTTTTGCTCCAAATCATGTAAACACTTACAGGTAAATGACCAGACACCGAGATAAAAGTCATCCCGGGATGAGATGCAAGTCATCCCGGGATGAAACTCATCCCGGGATGAAATAACTCATGTAAACGGCGCCTTAGTTAAAGTCAGACCGTAATAACAGTGCGGGTTCAGAGATGAATGTGGAGATCAATGCAAAGTTACTTAGTTTCTTCAGGGAATTAACACTAAGAGATTTTGAAAATTCATTTGCTCTTCGTTGAGGGATGTGAATGTGATGGTGGAGTCGTTATTTGTTAGTTGAAAGTCAATCTGGAGACACCAAGAGATAACGGTCGATTCCACGCGTCAAGATGGCCCTTGGACAATTCACCTAAGACTTGACAAACCTGGCATTTAAACAACATCTTATTCAAGGTGAGCGAGACATGACCTTTATTCTGTGCTTTTCATCCAAATACCAAAGGAAACAAGAAAAAAATTCCAAGCTTTCGGCTATTTGGTCGGAGGCGCGAGCCTATTATTTGTACTGGTTGACAGGTTAATGTTGTGATTATCGGGATTTTGAGAGTGTTTGTACTCGGCGCTGATAAAAAGCCCGAAACTAATTTTTAAACCTGATTTTAGAATGGTATTTCGTCTTTCAAGAATTCTGAATTTCAAGTGAATTGGTGTTTTACTGGGGAGGGAAACTTTCTCTTGAAAAACTGTGCCAAATTGAGAATTCAAAGCAAGCGAATTTTAGTGATTTTCAGAAGCTCGCCATGACCTTAAAAATTAATTCACAGATCTAAAACAGGACGCAATTACTTCATACACACTTCAAAAGCAAACTTCCACGCTTAAAATGGTGGTTGTCTGTGATGCGAATCAAACAGAGCGAAGTTTACGCGAAGGTATGATACACGTTTATTTCGCGTGTTTACAGGACACGTGTGGCCTAACCGTGTTATATTTTTTTTTCGGGCTTAAAAAAAAATTCAAGAAAAAATTCCACCACGTTTCTTAGATTACCAAAGGGTATCCGTGGAAAATTTATGAGGGAATTTTATTTTTCATGATGTGCCAGCACTCGCTCGATGTTAGTGGACATCCCCTCTTAAGTAATCTCAAGAGAATGAATACTTGATTGATGGCAATTTTTAGCATTCCACAATCCCTTGGTTTCAACGCCATTCCAAAAATTACTTGGGGATCATTTCGGCGTCAGCGTGGAAAAATGGGGATCATTTTGGGGTCGGGATCATTTCGGGAGCTGTACAGTACGTATATGCGATGTTCAATTACACTTCAAAAATTTTTCATGAAACATAGGACAAACATGGCGTGACGTCGTAATGCGCCCCCCGCATACCACATAATGGTATTATGCCAACCTTGACATTTACGTTCGCGTTAAGTTCAATTTCCTCATTTTCCGATATGAAAAAGTAAATGAGTTTATTGCTCTTACCAAAATCAAAGCTACTTTTGTTTCATCTTGGTTGGTGAATTATTTGGTGCTTTCGGAAATTAAGCCCCTTTCCAATAAATTTTTTTTTTTTAAATTGCAAAACACAAAAAAAGAAAAAGCTTATTTACAAATCAATTGATATAGTTACTTACATTACTTACAGAAAAAAAAAAGACTAGTTACAAAAAGATTACTTAATACACTACTTACATGACAGTCACTTACGTTACTTTTTTTCTTATATAATACACAACAAAACTTACAAAAACAGTACTTACAAAACTTACAGAAACAGTACTTACGTAGATTTACCGTATAAAGCTTACTGTACATTACAATTTTATAATTTCAAGATACATTTATGATTTCAAGATTTACAAAATAAAGGCCCATGTTAACTGAAAATTTTCTAATGATTTTTTTTGCATTTGCGCTCTCCCTTAGTATTTGCAATTTTTCTTTTACCCGTAGTAGAAAGCTCTCGAAACAAAGTTCATCTTGTTGACCATTTGTGCAGAAAATGTAGTATTTTGCTAGTAGAATTAGGTAATTTAGAGGCTGCCAGTGCGATGTCTTTTCAAAAAAGCCGTAGAGTATTTTACTTTGATCTAAGCGTATCGTTTCGTGCGTTTTCTCGTACCACCAGTTTTGAAAAGTTTTCCAAAAGGAGGTCGTTTCGACGCAATTAACTAATAAATGATTCAGGGTTTGTATTTCGTTCTTGCAAAGAGGGCAGGTATCGTTTTCTGAGATACCGTCACGATATAAACTCATTTGGGTTGGTAGTATGTTGTGTATAATTTTAAATTGAAACATTATGATTTTAACTTCTTTCGTAATCTTAAAAGGTAATAAGTAAACTTTCTGAGCATTGTTTTCGGTGAAGCCGTGGGGCAGAATTTTACTTTGAGAGGTTGGTGGTTTGAAGAGGCTTGTCAAGATAGCAGAGTAAATTGGTTTTGTGGACAGGGCTGTGTTACCGTTTGTTGAGGTACTTTCGATTTGGAAGTGCTGTTTTGCTTTAATTTTCCATGCGTTAGGAATGGCATCGATGAGACCGTAGAAGGTAGTAAACGGCACGTTCAGATTATATTTGGTTTTAAATTCTGCAAGATCGTAGAAATTACCGTGTTCGTCCAATAGATGATGCACGTGAACAATGTTTTGAGTGAACCAATTTCTATAAAAAACTGGCTTCTTGTCAATTAAAATGTTACGGTTGTTCCATAAAATTTCCTGTTTGAAGTTTGTTTCTTTCGAGTCTAATGTTTTAAAATGCTGCCAGTATTCTAGTATTGACCGATAAAAGTCCGGTAGGTTATGAAGCTTCAGCATTCTAGTTTCGTAACTACAATTTGTTAAAAAAGCAAGGTTTCCATTTAGTCGTGAGAAGTAGTCTGGAATAATTTTCCATGCGGCAGAAGATTGAGTTTGAATTCTGTTAATCCACGCGATCTTTAAAGCTTTGTCCATAATTGAAAAATCACACATTCTAAGTCCGCCGTCTTTTTTCTCGCCTATTATGGTTGTTCTTTTAATTTTAGGAGGTTTACCGTCCCAAATAAAATTGAACGTGATCTTATTAATTTGCTCTATGAAGTGATCCGGCATGTGTAAAACAGAAGCATTGAATATTAGTTTGGAAAGGCCTAGCGTTTTAACGATATTAATTTTTCCGTATAGTGTAAGTTTTCTCTTCTGCCAAATGGTAAGAGTTTTCTCTAAGTCTCTAATTTTGGCACCGAAGTTAAGTTCTTCTGCAGCTGCTTGATTGTGCGAGAAGAAGATACCGAGAGAAAGTATTGGCTCTTTTGGCCACTTGAAACCAAAGGGAGTGTCCTGGTTATTTTTCCATTGTCCCAGCCACATTGCCTCGGTTTTAGCTGTGTTTATTTCTAAACCAGAGTGCGCGCTAAATTCTTTGAGAAAATCAAGAAGCTCGTGGATCGATTCTCTGTCACGGACAAAGACGGTGGTGTCATCGGCATATTGTGCTACTTTTATTTCATGATTGTCAACTTCGATCCCTTTAATGGAAGTTTTATTTTTCAACGCTCTTGCAAAAAGTTCGATTCCTAAGACAAATAGGATTCCCGATAGAGGGCATCCTTGACGAACGCCTCGTTGTAAAGGGAAGAAGGTAGAAGCATGACCGTTGTTAACAACGCAGCTGGAGACATCTTTATAAACTATTTTAATCCAGCTCACAATATCAGGTCCGAAATTAAATAGTTCAAGGGCGGCGTTAAGATACGTCCATTCAATCATGTCAAAGGCTTTTTTGAAATCGAGGAAAATAGCTATTCCTTTTTCATCCATTTGGCTTGTAAAGTGTATAACATCTTGTATCAAGCGGATATTTTCGCCGATATACCGACCTTTCACATAACCGGTTTGATCAACATTTATAATATCAGGTAGCACTTTTTCAACTCTTTTTGCAATGGCTTTGGTGAGGATTTTGTAGTCTACATTTAGGAGCGATATAGGTCGTAGGTTTTCTAGAATAGTTTTGTCCTTAAATGTTTTTGGGATGAGAGAGATGATCCCTCTTCTTTGTGTTATAGAAAGCTTCCCAGATTGAAAGGCGTGATTAAAGCTTTCTGTCATTTCTTGGTTGATTTCGGACCAGAAAAAGCGGTAGAATTCTGCTGGAAAACCATCTGTGCCTGGTGTTTTTCTTGGTTGGAAATCCTTAAGTGCTTTCAAACATTCGTTCGCGGTAATATTGCCTTCGCAGGATGCCTTTTTTTCCTCAGATAAAGGAGAAATATTTTCTTGATTAAAAAAAACTGAATCTTTGAATTTAAAATTTTCACTGTTTTCCGGGATCTTTTCCGAGGTTAAGAATATTTAAAATCGACGTTTCGATCAGTTTCACTGATCTTCTTCAGGCTGTTGTTAAAAATGACAATATGGCGGATTGTTTCTCATTAATCTTCTTAAGATGAGAGGTGAAAGTTTCAGAAATAGGATCTTTGAATTTATCTGGGTTTAAGTTTTTTGATTTGTAAAGCGATTCGTAGAAAAGTCTTTCTTTCTCTAAAATCTCGAATTGATTACTTGTAAATCTGTTTTCACCAATTTTTAATCTTGTTACTGTCTTACTATTATAATTTCGTTTTTCCAGGCCATAAAAGTAATTTGTGTTTCGTTCACCTTGCTCGTGCCATCTCACCTTACTCCTGAGAATCGCGCCTTTTGTTTTATATGCCATTATTTTTTTGAGGCGTGATTTTTCTACCTGAAGTTCAAGTATTATGCTTCTATTGTGTGGATGCTTCTCGGCTTGTGCCTGTAAGGTATTGATTCTTTCTTGTAAAGCCTTTTCTTTGTCTCTGGTTCTTTTTGCTTTTCGCTTAGAGTATTTCACCGTAAAGCCCCTTATTTCCATTTTGATCAGGTCCCACTTTAACCCAGAATCTGTTAAATCAGCGTATTTTGCTTTAAATGTGAGGATATTTTCTCGTAAGGCAGCAGTATAAGATTCATCTTCAATAAATGATGAACATGAACCGTGCCATGAAAAGTTTTTGAAATTTTAATACGGGCCGATACAGTCGCATCTACAACGAGCGAAACGTGTCATAATCAGAACTTAGGCAATACACTCATATGATTAAACAAAGAGCACGCAATCTTACGCTCACACAGTCAAGCTGACCAGCAGTTTTAAAATCAAACAACAAATAACATGGGTATAAGCAGAGTCTTTATTTCACGATGTGCACAAGTGAAGTACCGTACAATAAGTCAATAAACATCCCCCCAACGCTGATTTGTGAATAACTCGGAAATCAAACCAGAAGACTGAGCAAACAAAAATAAAATAAGAAAACCAGTATTTCATTTATTTATTATTAACATTTATAGTAAACATGAAGCAGAAACAGGCGAAAGCAATATCGTATTCAAACTACGTATCCTCCTTAGCTTGTGTCAGCAGATCGTGTCAGCATTTTCAGGAATCAAGGGAAACGGAATCGTCCAGCTTTCCAAGAATTCTTGGATCAGCGGTTTGGTTGCCTAGACACTAGACCGCTGACCAAACAGCCCGAGGTTCCTGCAAACCACACCCTTCCTTATACCTCCCTTCTGAATGAACCTCCCCACTTCCAACAAACCCGCACCAAACTCAAACAAACAAACAACGTCTGAAAGACGCTGACAAAAATGCGGCCGTATAGGTTCTTACTGCGTCCGCACAACAAGAGAAGTGAAACTTTAGTTGGCGAAAGGGAAACAATACTCTCTACAGGAAACGCAATGTGTTGGAAACATAGCTGCACAATGAAGGGCTAAATTGGTCTACTGAACACTCCCTAGCTGCCAGGCTAGCAACTGAGCGGGTGCTAACACCGGTTTACTGCTTCAGAGTGATATAGAGTGATATAGGGCGAGTTAAAGTGTTCTGTTGCGGGCAAGCCAGGCGATCGGTTGCGGATACTGCGCAAATGCTCGCTAAAACGTTCCCACAACCGCCTCCTAGTTTGTGCAATGTAAATGTTGTTGCAGCGGCGACACTAGGTACAGTGTACAACATTTTCAGACTGACAGGTG
This sequence comes from Siderastrea radians, assembly GCA_964017195.1. Lineage (NCBI taxonomy): Eukaryota > Metazoa > Cnidaria > Anthozoa > Scleractinia > Rhizangiidae > Siderastrea > Siderastrea radians. The sequence goes on along the minus strand of OZ024888.1, from coordinate 21,926,960 downwards.
AAGTGGTCGCGGATGTTATATGCACTCTTAGGGCCCTGTAGAACGGTCTGATATGTGATGTACTTGTATGTCTGGCATGTCTCCATTACTACTTTGGGTCTGAGGACGGACAAATCCAAAAACAAAAACACCATTGGTCTAGCCGAGCTAGATTCTCCATACGGCTTTGTAGAAGTAAAGAGGCTATTTTAACTACAAAAAGCTTTTTACTCGAGCTAAGACAATATTAGCCGTCATTACACCTAGGTAACCCCCAATATATTTTCCCTTGGTGTAATAGCTGGGGATTTCATTTACCTGGGTAATTGAGGCATATACCTAGGGAATTCACAAGGGAAAATTTTCTGGCCGGATAACTTAAGCGGGAGGAACTGAACATGGACGATTAAGACGTGTTATATTTGTAAATTGAATAAGAAGACGAGGAAACCGCTCCAACGGATGCGCTTCTAATTCCTTGGTCTGTTATATTTCCTGAAGCAAAAAGAATTCTATACACATAAAATAAAACGTGCTGTAAGCCACAGCATTCCGTTAAAATTCGATATTACAACGTTGATCGAAAAAGAGCCACCTTCCTTGGCTTTCAGTCCTCTACAGTCTTCATCCCTGCCACTTTCCCCAGAGAAACCTGTGTAAAGTTGCCTCGTGTAAGCACCGCAAAAGAGACTGAACCTTTGAGTTTCTCCATTGATTAGTTTCTTTGGGCATTCTACTACAGTTGGGCATTCTGGTCACTTCGTGGTCCTTTCTTTTTTAATTATTATCTCAAAAACATCTTCGGCATTCCAAACATGCCTCCGTTAGGGTTTAGTTCGAAATAATATGTAAGGTTCGATGAGTATTTGTGTTATTTTGGTGGTAGCTAACAATTTATAGATATACCCAAAAAACTGTGTGGTCTGCTAATGTTTTGACCGATCGAGCAATATTCAACCTGCTCGTTACTTTGTACCGTCGTTTCATCTAAGCGTGGACACGTGAAGAAAAAACATGTTTTAATTGGACATCAAACGTGGCATGTTTGGCCGCCAAACATTTGAAGTTTAACAGTTAAACTTGCATTCCTACGTGCGTGATTGGGTTTCAATGCCAAAATTAATATATTCGACAAAGTCAACATGTTTTCTCATGTGCCTGTTAATATTCCCGAATCTCGAAGAAAAACATCTAAAATCTGCGTTTTCTAGGTCTTCTTTGTTTTCTGGACACCTCTCATTTTAGCGAAACCTGCCCTAACAGCTTTCAAACTTCAAAGTTTGGAAGCCAAGCATGTCATGTTTGGCGTTCAAACATGTCTTGTTCGCACCCAGTTGGGGGCCGATTACATGAGGCGGGCTGGCTCGGTTTGCCGGGATCTCGGCACGTCTGTGAAACACATTAAAACTCAACTTTGCGATTACATGGAAAAATCTCAGCCCGGCTAGCTGGGATTCCGGCATCGCCGGGATCTTGGCTAGCCGGGACGAATATTTACCATGTAATCGCAATCGCCGGGCCAGCCCGGCTAGCCGGGATAACACTTTCTCGTCACTAAATTTAGCTTCAGAGCAAAATGGCTCACCAGAAGATCCATATTTCTCATTCTATATAACACATAAAGGTTTATCAGACCATAAAGCTACGTAAAACTGAAAATAATACACCAAAATAATGGATTAGCGAAAGTTAAAAAGTACTTGATTCATGCTCTTTGATGTAGCCACGCAGCTTCTAAATTTAGCCTCAGGCGGGCTGGCTCACCTCATGTAATACCGGGCTGAGCAGTCATCTCTGTAGACCGAGCCAGCCCGGCTCAGGTAATCGGTCCCTTAAAACATGTTTTACCGTCACGTGTCTACGCTTAGATGAAAACGACGGTAACTGACATATTCACGTTGCAACATTTGCAGAGTGAAGATGTGGCGCCTCAGCATCAGAGAAGGGAATTCATTTCTGGATTTAGCGGATCTCACGGTATCATTGATTTTTTTATATAGCCAGAAAGAAATCTTAGCGGTACCCAGTTTAACTCTTCTGAATTAAGGTCTCGATCTTTAAGTCGTTGAAGCCCGAGGAATTTTGAATGGTGTGTGTTTCAGGTAGTGCCATTGTAACTGAAACAAAGGCTGCCTTATGGACCGATGGGAGATACTTCTTGCAAGCCAATATGGAACTAGACTGCAACTGGATATTACAAAGAGAGGGTCAGTTACTCAGTTTTTGTAGTTTTAGAATCGCAGGAACACGAACGTTTTTGTCAAATCGTGACAAGGCACAACCAATGTTCATTTCCAAATAGTAGACCTCCCCACCTTACCCACCGCAAAGACCAATAATAATAATAATAATAATGATAATAATAATAATAATAATAATAATAATAATAATAATAATAATAATAATAATAATAATAATAATAAAACGGGGCTAAACCTGATGGGTTTGTAGAATACATAGGAGGACGTGCAACAAGAAGAAAAAAAGACCTTACTTGGAACCATATTTCTCTTCCCATTTGCTTTGCAAATAAAGGGTTCCTCAAGGTTTTTTCCCCAGTTTAATCACGTGTTAAAACTCGCTCCTATAAAATGCGCAATCGATATAGCTTAATGGCCTACCCACTGAAAATGAAATCACTTTGGCGATTGCACTTACAGAAGTTCAGATGAACATAGGTACTCAGCTGTTGGGAAACATCTCCGAGAAAGTCACAACCTCGACCGACCAATTATGCACGAACAATTTAACATCCTGAAAAAATGCACAGAAGTTTATGGAATGCTATTGATCAAGAAAAGGAGGCCAACTTTGAACACGCAAGCAGACTTTATCCGTGCGAAACTGTTTAATTAGCTGACATTGTTCTAATTAACTGACATTATTAACCGGCTGTCGCTATGGTGACCGCCGGTTTTTAAATTGGGCCGGGTTTTTTTCTTTTTTGGTCACTTGGCCAACACAGTCTCCATAAACTTCCGGTTTTCTTCTGACGATTATGCATCGGTCAATTCCAGCAGTGCCCATCCCCCCCGGGCCGACCCCCGGGCATGAGGATTTTTCGAAAACAAACCGGCAAATGCCCCACGGCGGGGACAAACAAGCTGTTCAAATGCCCCGCGGTACAGGTAAAAAAAAAATAAGTTGATTTCTTAGATTTCGAGCTTATCTCCATTTTAATCAAAGCTAAATCAGGCCAAACTAAGTCTCAAATAGGTCTTATTTCTTTGTATTGCTTCAGTGATCATTAGTTCTGTGGATCTACCGTCTCATTTTGTCCTCTTTAGACAAACTTAATCACAAATTTATCGTCCTTGCCCGATGAACTTGTCACTGAAAGGAAGTGACAGTACTGTGACGTGAAAATCACAAGACTGTCAAATGCCCCGGGGTAGACTAATGCCCGGCCCCCGGGACGGACAATGAGGAAAAATGCCCCACTAATGCCCGGGGGGAATGGGCACCGCTGGAATTGACTGATGCAATACCTCACACTTCCTGGTTCTGTTATGACATCATGCAGGCGTTACGTCATGATTCCGAAGGTGAAGAAAACTGAAATGTGTCACATCACACCAACAACGTTACTTCTGCTATGCCAACGTTCCATACTTATAAGACACAGACAAACCGCTGTTAGCCTTGTGGTAGCGGTTTAAGTAGTGGTTCGTGTCTTACATACAACGTATACGCAACAAAGGTATTACTACTGGTATGTCTACGCTCGTTACTTATATGACACAGACAAATGGCTGTTAACAACGTGGCATCAATTTAGGTAGCGTTTCTTATCTACAACACATGCACAACTAAGTTGGACTCAATTCTTGACAATACATTCAACTTTGCCTAAAGCAAATAAACATTTTACCGCGTGATAAAGACGGACTCGTCACAGCGTGACCTTCGAACATCGAATTACTTTATGACAGCGGAATCGTTACATCACAGAGAAGAGAGAGGTCTTCAGACCTCCTAAAAATCTCGTTCCCAGAGCCCACGTTACCCTAGACCACTCCTCGTTTCCCGACCGCTGGTCTAGGCTCGTCCTAAGTGTTTCCTGGGTAAAAAAAATTACATTTACATTTTACATTGACATTTACATTACAAGAGAAAGCACCACTCTCAATGTTGCAATTCTAGCACATATTTAGTTTGTTTTCTTTTACCTTTTTTCGTTTCCAAACCTTTTGATCGTTTTTAGAAAAGATCCTTTCAATTTTCAATTAAACTAAATCATTACGAATTCCAAGTCAACTTGTTTACTTTTGCATGGGGATTCCCGGTTAGCAATCCGGATTTTAAACATCACGTCATGAGATATGAACGTGTTTGACCGTGAAGTGGCGATTTCGTTTTCCTCAGACTCTGATGAACTGCTCGGGTTTATCAACCATTATATTTTGATTTTACTGCTATCCTCGCTGTTTGTATTCACGGTCTAGGCACAACAGTAAATAATTTCTCGTCTCTGTGTAATCATTTTCAGTTGTGGGCGAATTTATACCGAATAAATAATATAAAAAGCGATAACAAAGATAAGCTGAGTCATCAGAGTTAATTAAAACATTGCTTCTTCCAGTAACGCGATAGTCAAAATATTGTGTCACACAGTCACACTTTTCGTCACGAGGGTTCGTATAAATTCGGGATCGCGCAAACAATTGTTAACCCGGGGGGGGGGGGGGGTCAGAACAGCCGGTTAAGATGCCCATTGGGGTTTCTTGTTCATTTTCTTTTTCACACTTAAACTGCTATATATTGTAAACGGCATGTGCTAAAACCCAGACGCTGGATTCTGGACGATGGACGATGGACGATAGACGATAGAGGATGGACGATGGACGATATGCCTATTTTTGACAGACGAGGGTCAAATTTGTCACACAATCCTTAGGGTGGAATTTTTTTTGAGTGTCTTTTTGTCACGCAACGTCACATGAACGCAAATTGTCAGAGACGTTTTAAAATTTGTCACGCAATCACGGGCAAAAACGAATAAACGAATGTCTGCAATGTTGCAGGAAATTATGACGGCGGTATTGTCGTATTGCCAACTAATTTTCACGCAGTAAAAAAAAGAAAAGACTATTCCCGGGAGACTATTATATAGAATAAAATCCCTGACAGAAAAAGCACAACAAAAGAATTGAGATTCACACATTTATTTTGTTACACTGGAAATCGCGTACAAGAACAAGAGACAGAACTTGTCGCTTCTGATCAGGTAGTTCAAACATAAATTAGACTTTAATAAGATTGGAGTACGAGGTCGAGATTGAGTACGAATTGCCCGTTTCCATTGCCACGCCAGACAAGGCGCAGAATACATTTACTTGAAAGGACGGAGCTGGAAACGGATACGGAGCTGGAAACGTGCAAGTCGATATATTTTAGGGCCATCTTTTAACATAAAAACTCGGTAGGCCTACCGAGTTTTCATTTTAGAATACTGTCACGTACTGATGTTTCAGGGACGTGCGCGACAGACACTGATGTTTCAGGAAGAGAGAGAATAAAAACGGTCTTTTTTTTCTCGCCATTGGTCCCTAAACAGATCATAAAGGATGCCTTCGGAAGAGGCTAGTTAAAACACATAAACCAAGATTTTCACACACCACAGCAGCACCTAATTCTACTGATCAACTTGTCCTACTCCGACTAAGGCTCTTTTAAAGACGTATAAATGGTTATGTTAGTCCCTTCCAACCTTGGGAAATCTGAACGATCGCCCACATCTACGGCTACATTTATTAGAACATGAGGAAATTTGCATAAATGAAATGTCGTCGCCCTTTTTTGCGTGACATGTCTCATTTACGGGTACGCTCGGTGTTTTAGGTTTTTTATACTTAAAGAAGAACGCAAATCTAAGCGCCGATACACTCTTTTTATTTTGTAAGAACCATTTTTATAAGAACGTTGAGGCTGAGAGGCCTAGCAGTTGGCCCGATTACCAGCCGCTGTTCGGGAGAGCGGCGGAAATCGAGCTTACGGGAAGAGACAAGCACGTACATAACTCGTGTTTGCCGTATGGGGTACGGTTCTACCGCGTCACGCCCCATATTACAATGGACTGCGTGCAGTCTCTAATAATTCATGTGAAATTGCGTGACAAACCAGACACTTTTTTTTAATATGAAAATCATATCCCTAAGGATTGTGTGACAAATTTGGCCCTCGTCTGCTAAAAATCTAATCCATCCATCGTCCTTGGGCACACATATAACAGACATTCGTTTATTCGTTTTTGCCCGCGATTGCGTGACAAAGTTGAATGTCGTGTAATAATTAAAGTCTCTGATAATTTGCGTTCATGTGACGTTGCGTGACAAAAAGGACACTCGAAAAAAAATTCCCTGAAATTCCGTAAAGATTGTGTGACAAATTTGACCCTCGTCTGTCAAAAATGGGCATATCGTCCATCGTCTATCGTCCATCGTCCATCGTCTATCGTCCAGAATCCAGCATCTGGGTTTTAGCACATGCCATTGTAAACTCAAACTATTTAATTTGCATTTGATAATGGCGACAGGATGACGCCGTTTGTATTTCTTCTAAAATGTTTTTCAATTTCTTCTTTAATTAGAAAGTAATGAATGAATGAATGAATAAATAAATAAATAAATAGGGGGATCAAACCTCACTCCTTATTTTCTCATGAAGGGTAGTACAGGTGTAGCGCCTTGTGTAAGATGGGGTTAGCAGTAAGTCCTGTTAGGGGACATTTTTTCCTCATATTATTCAACAAAGAGTTGAAAAGACAGGTTAGAAGGAAATGGTACAAAAAATTCACGATGATTAGTCCTGAAGGCTTGACCCGGTTTACGCTTGTTATAGGAGTTTATTTTAATTTACTCTACATACACTATAGTTTTGTAGCTATTTTAAAATAGTCGTCTACATGTTACACCCTTCGGGATTGTAATGAACTACAATATAGGCCAAAAGACCCGCGTTTTTGGCGAAACTAGGCTCATTTGTTAAGTAAATATTTCAAATAAATACCGCAGGAATAAAAGGAACTCCAAGCCAGTCCACATGGATCATTCAGGTAAGTAGCACAATATTTATTTTTCAATTCAGGATCATCACATTAGGCAGTTAAAGGAAGCACGACGACGTCGGCTTTAAGAAAAAGTTAAATTAGCAAAATAATTGACTGCACACGTGTGCATTACACATTTTGGTACATTTCTTTGAAGTCCTCTCAAGAAACAACTTATGACCAAATTCTGGGTTTTATGGAGAACATGAATACAAATCAGTGCATATTTCTTTTTCTTTCTTAACAGAACTCTGTCGCTGAATAATTCAGCTACATTGTACAAATTGAACAAGTTAGAATAATTACGAAGTAGTCCTAGTAACATGCATTTACTACGCTGAACAGTAATGCGGCATGCGGTAGATTTTTGCATTCCAAGGTGGATCACTTTGTAAGCATTCTTTGTAAGCAGAAGAGTTTCTTGTATGTTAAAGCGACTGCTATATGCGTATGCTGCAAATAAATCTAATTTTTGTGTTAACAGAGAATGCTTACGAGGGAATGCACGAAAGAAGAGTGAATTGCTTTGATTGGCGATTGCCTCTTTTCTGGAGTTTCTGGAGCAAGCTACTGAAATTACAGTAGCTTGAGGGAGAGGTTGTTCTCTCCATGATAGCGACGATACTTCAGTGATCGTTTAAAACTTGAATTATTTTGATTGGTGGTTGCTTCACTTTCTTGAAGGACGTTTACAAAACATGGTCCCTTTGCCATGGACCACCCTTGTGACCCGGTTCATGGTTCACCTCCATGGACCACCCCTTATTTTTGAAGTAGAATTTTATCGAAGAGGCTTGAGCGACATTTGCGGAAAATGGCCTGTTTCTGCTCCTGGCCTTTGGAACAGCTTACCTGTAAATCTAAACTTAAGACCTATCTTTCTAAAAAAGCATTCCATTCTTAGTAAGGTTATTTTTTGTTTAAACACTAATTTAGCTTGGTAATTCATTCCTAACCTTTTGTAAAGCGCCTAGACCAGGACTGGATAGGCGCTATACAAATTATTATTATTATTATTATTATTATTATTATTATTATTATTATTATTATTATTATTATTATTATTATTATTATTATTATGTTTCCTATCATGGTGAGTTTCTGTAGCATTGTTTTTTTTCAACTTGTCCTCTTGCAGCTTTCTGTTTCAAAAGCAAAACTATACAGTTTTTTGATCTTTAAGATCACTCGGGTCCCACTTGAGGAGTGGTAGATTGATGGCAGGGACGTGTCATGGTAATTAACACATTGACCCCTGAACCGTCCGTAACCGCCCTTCTTTAACCACGTCCCTTGTACCACTTGTGACGTCATCAGTTTTAACGGTCCTGGACAACTTTGACAACTACCTTGTGCGGGGAGATGAGATCTTTCAAGCCATACCCAAATGAGCGCGATTCAGTCAAACAGACCAGAGAAAGACGCAAAAAACCGTGTAATCTTGTCCCGCTACCCACTGGTACTTCCTTCAAAAAAAATTCACGATCCTCGAACGTTTTGCAAAATCTTTTCCCACCAAAAGGTAGCCCGAACGCATGGCCGAACTTTGAAAGCTGTAATTTGGCATCAGGAACAAAAGCTAGTCCAGTGCTCGACTTGTAAACAACGCTTTGGACAGTTTGGATTCTTTTCGGCTAGACAGCGGCCTAAAAACGGCTTGACTCGCTTCGGAAGGCATTTTTTGGCAAAATGTCCAGGAGTCAATGGGTTAAGCAAAGTACCCAATTTTTTAGTGAAATCCACTTTTGAGCATAAAACAACCAAGTCTTCCCATAAAATGCCAAATCCGGTGAAAAAGACGGAAATAGACGATTTTCAGTGTTTTTGATAGTAACACATTGACCCCTGAACCGCCCGTAGCCGCCCTTCTTTAACCACGTCCCTTGTACCATTTGTGACGTCATCAGTTTTAACGGTCCTCGACAACTTTTACAACTACCTTGTGCGGGGAGATGAGATCTTTCAAGCCATACCCAAATGAGCGCGATTCATTCAAACAGACCAGGGAAAGACGCAAAAAACCGTTTAACTTTGAGCAGAGGGGAGGGGAGAAAGCAAAAGGTAAAAGACGAAAGGGCAGCGAAACTTTCTCGAAAAAAAACTCTCGACATTTTGCTTTCTGCGCATGCCCGAACTTTGAAAGCTGTAATTTGGCATCAGGAACAAAAGCTAGTCCAGTGCTCGACTTGTAAACAACGCTTTGGACAGTTTGGATTCTTTTCGGCTAGACAGCGGCCTAAAAACGGCTTGACTCGCTTCGAAAGGCATTTTTGGCAAAATGTCCAGGAGTCAATGGGTTAAAGGCTTGTAGTAGCAGCAAATCTCACGTTTTGTTAACGTAAGAGGGTTATAATGTAGTAGAAATATGTAGCGGAGATATGTACCAGGCACAAAATCATTACAACATGATGTGGTGATTACAACATGAGATCATTACAACATGAGTGGGCATATGCCCAGGATGTCAAGATGTAACATCCCCCACTTTTAAATTCTAAGAATTTGTGTTTCTATGGCTTGTCACATGAAGTTCAACTGGCAGAAGTTAAAAGTTAAATTCACTGAATGAGAAAACGGCGGATCGAAATAATGAAAGTGAGATGGAGTTAAAGAGATACTGAGATAAAATCAAAAGCGCCGTTCGGCGACGCTCGTGTCATTTTGTAGCTAAGGTGCAAGATAAAAGTGCAAGAAAACATATTGAGGCTTAAAGTATTCCACTTTAACCGTGGTAAACCTAGCCATAATGAAACAAGGCTACTAGGCCACCAATCGAAAAACAGCGCAAACTATGCAAGCCGACTGATTGCGACGATTCCATTGTAGTCTCAGTTTCGGGCCATTTTTCACAGCTGTCAATCAAGAGGCTGGACAGAGAAAGCAGTAAAATGTTGCCTTTTTTTTATTTTAGAAAAAAGAGTAAAAAGCTAAAAAAAATGGAGAAATTCTGATTTTGACTCTTTTTGCGATTAGCCAAATAAAACAATGACTTGAGAAAATTGACTTAGGCAATATCAGAGACAAATCTCCAAAATACTCCACCATTTCTTAATAAAATGGCACTTACTTTAGGTTTTATATCATATTTTTTGTTTTGCGTGTAAATCACGAATCAGGTGGTGATTTTTATGGAGTTATGTACTTTTTAGATTCAGGTTTCTTGAAAAGTAGAATTGCCGGAAGCGATCACTGATTATAAGCACAGCAAAATTATACTTTAGGGAAATCATGCCTTACCTTACGTTGGGCAGTGTAATGTGACGGTAGAGTTTTGCCGGTCCAAGCGCTGGGGGAAGGGAAATTGGCTTCAATGAAACTTCGGCAGAAACGTAGCGTTAAACTCAGGGAAAATTAGCAGGCGACTCGCTTGGCTAGCGGGAACGGAACTCGTCACTGAATTTCACGCACAAAGTTTTTGGACTTCACTTGTTTAATGGTCTTCTACAAACGCCTCGAAGTAAATCCTCTGTCGATGTAAATGTCGCTTCAAACATCCAACACAACCAAAACAAGGACTGTAAATTGCCGTAAACCATCCATTTATTTCACAAGTTTCACAACATGGCGACAACCACGAGGTCGCTACAAAACTGCTTATCACATGACAATTGATAGGCATGCAATGAGTAAAAAACAATGAAAATATGAAATGTCAATGTTCAGTCGCGACATTCTCCCGCCAGTGTTCAGCTAATTTATTAGGTAGGACACTCTTCCAACAGCGCCAGCTTCGCGACTGGTTTCTTATAAACTCCAGCTTTCGTCTTCGCTTCACAAACGCGGACAGTGTCGTCTTTTCCAGGAAAGATCTTCATGACACGAGCAAGGGGCCAGTCTCCCCTTTCGGTCTTCTCGTCGACAACCAGAACTAAGTCTCCAACCTTGACATTACGTGTGCTCTGATTCCACTTCTTTCGAGCAATCAGGGTTGGCAGATATTCTCGTAACCACCTTACCCAGACTTGATTGATAATGACTTGTGTCTGCCTCCACCGTTTCTTACTGAAAATCTCCTTGTCTGCAAAAACACCACAGGGTAGCACAGGATTCGCACCGGATATAAGGACGTGGTTCTGCGTGATGGATTCCAAATCACTGCTACTAGAACTGACTTCTGTAAGGGGTCTGCTATTCACAAGGGCCTCTGTTTCTGCAAATGCCGTCTCCGGGACCTCATCTGTCACCACTTGACCATGGAGGACAACTTTGAGAGCTTTCTTGCAAGACTGGACTAAACGTTCCCATATGCCACCAAAGTGGGGTGCGGCTGGAGGGTTGAAATGCCACTGAATCTCCTTCTGAGACTGGAAGTCAGCAATTTGTGACTGGTTCCATTCCTGCAAGCTTTGCCTTAGCTCTCGGTCAGCTCGCACAAAATTAGAGCCATTGTCAGAATAGATGTCCGATGGTGGTTCACGTCTCGCCACAAATTTTCTGAGTGCATTGATGAACGAATCGGTCTCCAACGACCGCGCAACCTCAAGATGTACCGCTCTTGTAACCAAACACGTGAAGAGACACCCATACCGTTTTTCTTGTTTGCGCGAGTGTTTGATCATGAGTGGCCCAAAATAGTCAACGCCAACCTTCGAAAAGGGTGGACCTACTTGCAACCGATCTTTCGGGAGGCTTGCCATCAAAGGGGGTTGTTTCTTGACTATTCTTCTCTTACATACTGAACAGTCATTAAGGACTTTCCTCACAGTAGACCGAGAATACGGTATCCAATACAATAATCTCAGTTCGTTCCGAACGTGTTCTGTACCTTCATGGTTGAGCTTCTTGTGGCAGTCCATGATCACAAGACGACATATCGCCCCATGTAAGGGAATCCAAGCAAGTCGTGGATTCCGGATTCCGACGGTTGGATTCCGGATTCCAAGCCTATGGATTCTGGATTCCAAACTTTCTGTGATTCCAGATTCCAAAGTTCTTAACTCTGGTTTTCTTTCATATTTCAAAGGCCAATACTTTTTATACTGTATCTGAAGTCATCTATCTAAACAGGAAAATTCATTTGCTCTCCAAAAGATCAAAATTTGTTGTAATTTCTAAAGCATGTGTTAATGCTGATGCATCTCTCTAATGGATAATTTTCTAATCTAATTATTCGACTTTTTGGCGACCATTATTTGTTTGTTTAATACCGGTCATAACAGGCGGACACTTCAAGAATTTTTTTAATTTAGCCCCTTCACTAAAAGTTTAAAAATGTTAAATATCACAGTTTACATACTGTTAAAGCTTTTTTACGTACAAACACGTGATTTTAAATGTTTAGACACAGGGATTTCAGAAAATTCCCAATAAGCGACATAGGCTTGCTTACAAAAAGGGCAACGTAAGAGTCCCTTTAATCTAGGGGGGGGGGGCTGGGGGCATGATCCCCCCCAAAATTTTGAAATCTAGATCCTCGGAAATGCAATTTCCAACATTCTGCACATCAAATAGAGTTGCGTTCATGAGAATTTTCATTGCGATATAGCGACTTTTTTCTGTGAAGAGTAAAAAGCATTAGCACAAAGCATTTTATATAGAAAGCGGTACTTATTAGGCCCTATAGATGGCGGTGGACCTCCGGTAATCGGCATACACCAGACACCACTACTGAAGAGGCAGCGTCTTCCAAAATTAACCGCCGACTGGTTGGCTCAATTGGTTGGGTACCAGACTTCTGAGCGTTAGGCCCGGGTTCGATTACCGGCCGGACCAACACTCAGGGTCTTAAAATAACTGTCGTGAGTAGAATGTGCTGCCTTTGTTTCATATCTGCAATTGGCTAGACTTTCTAGTCTTCTCGGATAAGGACAAAAAACCGTATGCCCCGTCTCACAGCACTTTCGCTGTCTTCACTGATCTGAACGTGTGTGAGACGTATAAGAACCCACTGACCGCTGTTCGATAATAGTAGGGGACATATACCCCGTTGGTCTGCTGAGCCTTTGATGAATTGGGTGGGTAATTAAGGGGTGATGTCAATTGGGACGCAGTCCTGTTTTATCCTCTCACTGTGTTGATTCCCCGTGGCGAAAGAATTAAATAAAAAAAATTAATTGGTTAAAATGTCGTTTTGAATAAACATCCCCTCTGAACAGAAGCCAGGACAGAAGACATGTTTTTAAGTGCACAAGTTTTTTACTCCAATCTGCTCTCTGGTACGCATTGCTAAGATTTCTGTGAAATACTTCGGAAGGTCGATGCAAGAATTTTTTCTAGGCTGCTCGGTGTAAACAATTTTTTTCCTGAAAATTTTCCCTTCCATGATTTTTTTGTCATTCTTCTTGATTCGCCCCCACCCTCCTCCCTACCTTTCCTCATGGTCCGTCTCTAACGGGTCTTGTTTTCATTCTCGCTGAGCGTCCCTCCACCCTTCATCCGATCGTTTGTTGGGGAGGATCGTTTCGTGACCAACCAAAAGAACCTTTTTTTTAAACCAAAAGAACCTTAGCTTTGCGTAGGATCGGAGGCTAGTTAAAGAGCGGATGAGCTCTCTATGAGCCAACTGCCATCCATCACAGTTTTAAGCCCACCAGCGGTGACACAGACAGTACTTCGTAAAAATTGAAGTTTCAAGTACAAGTTTGAAGCAAAATAATTCCAAACTGAGTAATGCTGGGCAAAGATTTTTTGATTTCATGATGTCCAGATCTGACACATGAAAATTGTCTCAATAAACACTAGACCGACATGTGTGACTGATGACTACCAAATAGCTATGTATTTATCAATTGTCTTTCCCAGCTTCAGTGTACTTCTTTCGGCGTTTCCGTCTTTGATTAACAGATTACCAAAACAGCAGAATAAAACGGTAAACGTTGGATACCACTACATGTAGCTCGATGTGAAACCCTGCATGAAAGAAAACAACTGTGAACAGTGTTCAGCATTTAGGAGACAGTGCGGGTCAAGGTCGGAAAAGTTCAGAAAGACGGCATGTCAAAAAATAATTTAAAAATGACTGAACTTAAACATATGAAACATGTGCCCAATAAGGAATCAAACACACCCAGTCGCAGTGTTGACATATTCGATGTACATGTTAGGTGACCAAACACTTTTTGGTGATGGTTGTCGTAGGAACGCCAAGGGGAGGGGCTAGTTGGTGATTTGTTATGAAATTGCTACTAACAGTACAGTACATTCAAGACCGGGATTCCAGAGTTATGGATGAGGTTGGATTCCGGATTCCACGGGTTGGATTCCGGATTCCAAAGACTGGATTCCGGATTCCAAAGCCTTGGATTTCGAATTCCAAAGGCAAAAAAATGTTGGATTCCGGATTCCGGATTCCCTTACATGGGGCGAGACATAGCTGATGATCTTGAGGAATGATCATTGGATGTTTGGCATCATAACAAATTGCTACACCGTCGATTCTCCCGCCGACCCGAAGAATGTCACTTTCATCCAAGAAAGGGGTTAAAGTCCTCAAGCGACTTTTCGTTCCAACAGGTTGGCCAGCGGTTAAATAGCAGATGACGGCTGGAAATGCTTCTCTTTGAACTGACTTGATCCACATCAATTGCGCCTCCTTAATTTCTTGAACCTCCAGTGGACCAATCTTCGTTTCCATTTTTGTCTTTCTTCCTCTGCAATTCCGAATGAATCGTTGCACTTAAGCAGTAATTCGACAAACTTTAAGAAACGATGAGTAATGGGACAAGTCCATGAGCTCAGGGCTGAGTTTCCTAGCAACCGCAGCTGACATTTTAATCTCAGCTGGTGTTTCACAAGTCATGTCAGTGGTGAACTTTGACTTCGGGAAATCTTCAGGCCACTGATCTTCTGACAGTAGAGGAAATGCTGGACCATTTAACCAGTGGCAGTTCGGAGTAATTGCATCTGCTTTCAAGCCACGGCTACCATCGTCCGCAGGATTAAGTTTACCAGGGCAGTGACGCCATTGTTGCGGTTCTGAAGCATCAAGAATTTCAGAAAGTCTGTTGGCAGTGAAGGCAGGATGTCGCTTCGACTCTCCACGAATCTGACCAATAACAGCACTACTGTCACTCCAATAATGGGTGGAGGATATCTCATAGTCATGTTCTTTCTGGATCATGATCGCCAAAAGTACACGAAGAACTGCTGCTTGCAGTTCCAGTCTTGGAATACTCAGTGGTTTAACAGGAGCAACACGGGTCTTCGCAGCTACAAATGCACACTGTCTCTCTCCACCAGGATACTCAAATCGAAAGTATGCAACAGCGCAGAATGCTCCCTCACTTGCGTCACCAAACAAGTATAGCTGAATGGAAATGGGTGATGCCATGAAAAGGCGATAGAACCGTGGTACTGAGAATTCCGCTAGACTCTCCAGTTCCTTCTGCCACGCGGACCATTCTTGCTGGAATTCTTCCGGAATCTTCTCATCCCAACCTTAACGAAGTTTCCACAACGACTGAAGAAATATCTTTGCCCGGACAATGAATGGGGCTAAAAAGCCAATTGGGTCAAAGATCGAAGCTGTGAGGCTGATAACTTTCCGCCGTGTATCCGCCAACTCCTTTGGCTTGATCTTGAATTTGAAAACATCTTTCTGGACAGCCCAAATCATTCCCAGAGCTCTCTCAGCAGGCAGAGTGCCTTCTTCTCCAATGGTGCGCACTGACTGTGCTCGTTCTTCCACAGGGATTGCGTTAAGCAAATGTTTGTCATTTGATATCCACTTTGTCAGTCTGAATCCACCTAGTGAAAGTAAATTCACTAGTCCAACTTGAAGACTATATGCTTCCAATACTGATGGGACTGATTTGAATAAATCATCCATGTAAAAGTTCCTCTCCACTACGTCCGCTTCCAAAGGAAAGGAATCCTTATTGCCTTGAGCTGTTCGTCGCAACGCATAATAAGAACATGTAGGGGAGCACTTCGCACCAAAAATGTGCCTGACGTATTGGTACACATCCACCCTGTCCTCCGGAGTTCGTTACCAGACAAAACGCAAAACAGATTGGTCTTCTTCAGGAACCGCCACTTGATTGAACATGGCTTCGATGTCAGCAGACATAGCTATCAACTCTCGGCGGAAGCGCATTAGTTTACCAACTAATGAGTTCAAAAGGTCAGGCCCAGAGGACAGATGGTCATTTAGAGAAGTGCCTTGATATTTGGCTGCTGCTTCACTAACTCGACGCACCTTTCCAGGTTTGTGGGGATGTAGCACCGGGTGGTGCGGTAAATACCATGCACGGGTAGTAGGCTCTGAAGATTCTCGTTCAGACAGCTCCTTGATGTATCCTTTCTGGAGATCATCATCTATAGTTTGTCTGTACTTGGCATTCAGCTCTGGGTCACTTTCACTTTCAAGGCGTTTCTCCAACAAGTGTAAACGCTTCTCTGCAACAGCTCTATTGTCTGGCAAATCGCTATTTGAGTCTCTCCAAATAAGTCCAACTTGATACCTCCCATCAACTTTACAGGTTGTTCTCTCAAGGGACTCCAAAATCAGCTCATCTTCCTTCGATCTCCGTTCATCACTATCATACTTGCACCCAAATGATTCCGTTTTCCACCAAGTTTTTACAAGTTCATTTAGTTCTTCTTCAGGCGAAGCCACGTGAATGAAACACACAGATTCTGAATCACGAGAATATCCTGGGAGAGTTCCTGTCACAATCCAACCACGTTTTGTCTTGATTCCAAATGGTGAACCTCTGGGTCCCTCTCGTACCTCTCTTGGGATAATGATTTCTGTGACGTCACTTCCAAGGATGACCTTGAAGCTCAATGTCAGCTTAAAGTTTCCACTGAGACTTAACACTTGCCATGTTGACTGAAGTAGGAGGCACATTCAATTTCTCTGCAACCAAAACATTTTCCACCAGATAACGAGTGTGTTCATTAACAGGACCAATGTTAAATGAGACTCGCTTTGTGTTAAGGTGCGAAGTGACTTGAATACCAAACAAGTCCAAAGAGGTAGGAGGGCCATCCAAATTTAACTGATCTGCGACGTCTGCTCGAATAAGCGAACAAGTACTACCAGGGTCAAGGTGCGTGGGTATTGAGCTGACCACACGGTCCATACAGAGTTACAGGAACTACTTGAAGTAAAACTCTCGACTTATTACATGTAGCTTGCATCACATGAGAACTTGCCACTAAAGGTTCTGGATGACTGGGTTGCATGGGTGGCTCTTCAGGAGTAGGGACACTTGTGGAATTATCTTCTTCCATGATTCTATGAAGCAACTCATTGAGAAGCCTAGTATAGCCATTGACACCACACTACTTATTAAACCTTATTAAATCTGCATTTATTTGCCCAGTGCCTTCCAAAGCAACGAAAGCACAGTCCATGTTCCTTCACTTTAGCCAATCTTTCCTGAACAGACAACTCCTTAAATTTGGGACAACTGTGTACCTTGTTATTTTTTCCGTCGCCTATCACACATGGAGGTAAAGTAAACTGGCCACTTTGACTGAAACGTGGAGAACCTCCAGAGGCGTTGCCACCCATCGAGGGGGGTGTTACTGCACTGAAGACTGCTGTACTACCAGGATGTTTTCCCTTTGACTTATGATCAGGTGGGACAAAAGGTTGCTTGCTTGTCCGGGCGCCAAAATCATCATGCACTTCTGCTTGCACCTCAATCCACTTCTAAAAGTCCAGAAGATTTGCATGTTTCAGCTCTTTATCTCTCCTGTACTCTTTCCACTTGACACAGAGGGAATGAGGAAGCTTGTCAACAACCATGTTCAAGTTGTTTGCAGCCTGTAAATCGCTAGTGTAACCGAGGCGCTTAAAGGTTTTAACAGCGGTTGAGATGACATCTGAGAAACGTCGTACTTCGTGTAGAGGATCGTCACTAAGTTTCCCCCTTTTCCGCAGGCGATTCAAGTGAGCCTTGACAACAATGTGGGACTTGCCAAATCTTGATTCCAATTTCTCAAGGGCTTCTGCATAGGGCTCTCCACTATAACCACAGCCTTCTATTGCCTCCTTTGCTCTACCAACAACTGCATTCTGTAGATGCTGCATCTTTGCATTGCAGGAAATATCTGCATCATCAATAATAGGATGGAACATCGAAATCCAATCACTCCAACGAATTGGATCCCCATCGAACGAATCAAGCTTCAATTTTGGCAACGAATCCAGGAAGGATCGTAAAATAATTGTGTTTGCAGGCGTTTCAACATGCAATCCTTCATTAGAGGCTTCTTCTTTGTCTTGAAACTTTACTTTCAACTGCTGATGCTTGGTTCCTGGCTTAGGAGTTGAAGTTGACATGTAAGCAACATCTGATGCCATGGGATTTTCAGGTACCTCATCAGGCTTGATCTCTTTATCATTTTCCTGATTGTGACTAGCTGGAATAGTCTCTTCATCTTCAAAATCTTTAAGCCTTTCTTGTAAGTTATCAGGATCATGAGCTTCTTTTTCCAAAGCTTTAGCTTCGACTTCCAAACGAATTACTTCCAGTTCCAGTTCCCTTGTTTTCTGCACTTCTTCAGAGATCGAACGTTGTTTCTCTAGTTCAAGTTCTGCTTCCAATGGCACTCTCTCTGCTTCTTCCTTAGTTTTGAACAATTTCCTTTGCAGCTCTGCTTGACTTTCAATCTCTCGCAATTTTTCCTTTGCAATTTCCTTTTGCTTTCTAACGTATGCCTGAGCCGCTGCTGCTTTCGCTTTAACTGAAATTGGATCCTTTCCACTCTTGTGCGAAGCCTTGGATTTACGACTAACATTTGAACTCACTACTGACGTTTATACGCTCGCACGCTCCTCTAAATGGACCACTGCTTCATCTAATGCTTCGTTAACTCGAGCAAACTCAAAATCATACCATTCACGTACTTTATCATGTTCAATCTCGGGTACAAACAATAAATATTGAACGTTTAATTCCTCAGCTTGTTGTAAACATGACCTCAAGTCAGCCATAATTCGATTGATGCGAGTTTTACTACCACACTGTTCCATCAAAGCTGCCAAACTTTTCAAATGAATGGTAATCTTTCTTTTAACTGTAGGCCTCTTATTTTTCAATGTTAAGTTCACCGGTTGACTCACCTCCGTCGACTGCACGTTTTCCACATCCATGCTGTGCGATGGTCGATCCATGTGATCGCCAAATTCGATCAAGTTTCTTTCCATTTCCACAAAATGTTCACCAATACCACGATTTTCTCCACTGGTTAACCATCCATCGTCGAAGGACCAGAAAAACTGTCGCTCCAAACATCCAACACAACCAAAACAAGGACTGTAAATTGCCGTAAACCATCCATTTAGTTCACAAGTTTCACAACATGGCGACAACCACGAGGTCGCTACAAAACTGCTTATCACGTGACAATTGATAGGCATGCAATGCGTAAAAAACAATGAAAATATGAAATGTCAATGTTCAGTCGCGACAGTAAATCCAAGATGTAAATCACAGTTACAAAGATAAGAGTGCTCTATTTATGCCATCTGAAAGCGTATTGCATCATCCCAGTTACACAGCTTTTAGGCCTGAATAAACTTAGTTAGAGGACTAACGCTTAAGTTTATAGAGCGTAATAAACCTACTTTCAATTTATCATTAGGTAGTATACACAGCTTCTGAGACTAAGTAAAGAAAAATAACTCTTAATGACTCTATATTCAAGTTGTGATTTAGTTGTGTATATAACCTTCATGGCTGAGCAAAGAGAGCTTAAACCCTAGATGATGTTTCATTAAGTTGCGGCTAGTAGATCCAAGAAAACTAAACGTTTAGAAGAAACTTGATATTCCATGTTTGTTCAGGAGGTAATTCGTAATTTCTAAAAGTACGTCATTAACGAACCTATTTGTTTAACGATGAAAGTTCATTAAAAGTATGTTATTAAAATTTGTCGGCAAGATAGTTTTCTAAACAATAATTTATGACCGAAGCCCAATTTTTATTTTATTTCCCTGGTTTGCTAAACCCATAAATAGTAACGACATTTATTCCCTGACAGTAGTGATTATTATACCCACCACGAAGATCGAAGCTCAGAGAACAAGGAAAAAGTCGTGTCACGGTTTATTGGATCTTATTTACTCGATATTTACATTGAATGTTACCCTTTTAATTTTCGTGAGTCAAAGCATTTTCCCTAACACATGAAAATGGGATAGGTATATCACGAGTCAGGCGCTGGTAAAATAGAAAATCACACGTTACGCTGCGGTTGTCGGGTCAAGAATCAAACAGCTAATTTTTTACACGGAAAACGCTTTGCCGCCCTTAAAAATATCTCAATCATTTTACTCTGGTTTTACTCCCCCCGGGGGGGGGGGTACTCCCTTATGTGGCTTATTCGAGGATGTGCCGCTGGAAAGGGTATGGTTTTTGGCCTCTTTGTTCTATATAAGGTATATAATTTTATGTGTGTGTCCAAAACGGGGTGTGTCTTTTGTCATTTATTCTAAACTGGGACCTAAAATGAAAATGTTGTCCTAAACAGGGTGGATGTTTTCCGGCATTTTAGGCCCTTTTATTGTTCTAAACAGGGTCAGGGTTTCAAACCCTCAGCGGCACCCCTATACCCTGCTAGAGCCTTATGTACCAACCAGGAATCTGCGATCCTCCACCAAAAACTTACTGAAAGTACCATCTGTCAAGTTAGTAAGTTATGGTCATAGGTGCTTATCTTTTGTAGCATCTAGCCCATGGAACTCTCTTCCGAATAATATAAGAGAGAGCGGCTCGCTATCAGATTTTAAGACTTTTATAAAGACATACCTTTTTAACAAATTTTATAATTAGACTATTGGTTAGTCAGTTAATTAGTTATTCAGATAGTTTAGCTAGTTAAGTTAATTAGCTAGTTAATTAGTTAAGTTAGCTAGTTAATTAGTTAGATTCATTTAAAGGTTTTAATGATTCTTAGTTTTTTCATTTTTACAGCTTAGTTATTTTATTAGTTAGTTTATTTTTCTCATGTTTCAGATATTTTTACGTTTTTATCAATTTTATTGGTGACATTTTTAAAATTATTGTAAAGCGCTATTGGATAGCACTAGAAATAGCGCTCTATAAATTCATTATTATTATCATTATTATTATTATTATTATTATTACAAAATTTCTTCGTTCGTGGCCTCATTTCATGACTAAAACCGCCCTCTCGTCAGGTTAACACCAAATACACTTATGCAATCTTCAAAGAGCAATTCAAACATATTTTAAAAGCTTGTCTACCACATCTAAAAATCTTCAAACACTTCATGCTCTCAGTAACATATATATGACATTTTTTGCTCTTTTTTCCCTCCCCTACGCTAAAAACATTATTTTTCCCCTGTTTTTATAAACTCGACTTACTTCCACCATAAACGTGTTCCTGTTGTATTACTCGTTGACTATTGTATACTGATAACAGAAGAAAATAGCAAATTCCATTCATATTTCTACCTGCTAAGAATGTTTAACACAGGAATTCGCTATTCACTCCATATACGAATCGTGTCACGTGACGAACGTAAAACCCAACAATCCAACAAATTTGACAAGTAACAGGATTCTTGTAATAGGCCTGTAACCTCACTTTTACAACAGTGGCTACTGAAACTTCTTCGGTGAAGTTCTATTTCAAAGTTAAGGGGTGGTCCACGGAGGGGGTCCAAGAACCGGGTACACAGGGGTGGACACCGATGGTGTATGTTTTGTATAGGCCCCTTTCTTTGGTGTCATATTTTGAAGCAACTCAGTGATGTTACAGATGGCTAGCGAGAGGTTTCCTTCGTGATGGCGACGATGCTGCAGTGAGTCGATATGATCGCCATTATAAAAACCTGGGCCTGGTTGCATAAAGAAACTTAAGATTAAGTGGGAATTTCTGCAACTGTTCCCTATTTTCCGGAAGATTTTTTTGCACAATCATTGTGTTTCCTACACTCTTACAACGGTTTCTGCCGATTTATTCATAATAGCGTGCACGAAAATCCTACGGAATACAGGGAATGGCTGCAGAAATTTTCACTTAATCTTAAGTTGCTTTAAGCAACTGGGCCCTGCTCAGAATAAGGGGACATATATCCTTTGTTTGCGGTCAATTTAAATATTTTTAAAACAGAGGTTTCTGAGTCACTATGGTCAACTGGAAGGCGAATGTCAATCGTTTTAGCAATTTGATGCCGCGTCAGGAATGCATGGAAATGGGTGATAGAGTTACGCCGCTTTGAAGCTGAAAAGTTATTTTTTTTATCAGCTCAAACACGTTAATCACACGTATGGGAACAGCTAAAAGTAACGAATGTACGGTAAAGTGTATTACCAGTTTGCTCGTAGACCTATAGGAAAATAATTTTAATCGAAAAATTGTTAATAACTGCATGGCTGCTCTTTTGGTTAATTATTCCCGAAAATTTTTGTAGGGATCAGTTAATGCCTTGAACTCGATGTCTAAATGTCTTTTGGAAACTGGTGATTTTTAAGTGCTAGTTAAATTATTTTCGAACTCACTTAGTAGGAGATAAATAAATTGAGGTTTAGAGGAAGCCGAAGATAACAAACTAAGTGACAGCAACCGGACATTCCTGCCAGAGCCATGTTCGCACATTTTTAACCGGCCGTCGCCAATGGGCTGGGTATTTTCCCGTCACTTGCCTTAGTCATCCAGTTTTGTCTCGGCTAACACAGTCTCCGTAAACTTCCGGTTTTCTCTTATCGGTTACTTCAAACTTCCGGTTCCGGTTATGACGTCATGCAGCTGTTACGTCATGATTTAACATCACACTAACAAAGTTACTACTATTTTGTCAACGTTCCATACTTATATGACACAGACGAACCGCTGTTAACCTTGTGGTAGTGCTCCTGTGGTAACGGCATAAGGTACTGGTACACGTCTTACATATAACGTATGCGCAAGTATGTTTGACTGAACGCTACCTAATACATTCAACTTTGCCTAAAGCAAAATATGACTAAATATTTCACCGCGTGATAAAGACGGACTTGCCACAATGTGGCCTTATCCTCACGCATTTGTTTCAACGAATATTTCACCTCTTTATAACGGCGAAATTGTCATATCACAACACAAAGAAAAGAAACGAGCTATACTAATCTCGCCAATTCTCGCAACATGTTTAGTTTGTTTCGTATTACGTTTGGGCATTTCCAAAGCTAATTGTTCGTTTTTAGAAAAGATCTTTTCGAAAATCGTTACGAATTCCGAGTCAACTTGTTTACTTTTGATTTAACCATTATGTCATGAGATATGCCTTAACGTATTTAAGCGTGGAGTGACAATTTCACTTTCCCTGACGATCTACTCTTGCTTATCAAGCATTATATTCTGATTTTACTGCTATGCTTAATGTTCGTATTCACGGTCTAAATACAACAGTAAATATTTTGTCTCTGTGTAAACTTTTTCAGGTGTGCGCGAATTTATACCGACGTTCAACGTTTGAGTTGAATTTGGTTTGTTTTCGGTCATCAGAGTTCAAACATTACGTCATCCTGTAACGTCATCGTCAAAATACTGTGTCACACAGCCACACTTTTCGTCACGTCCGTTCGTATGTTGAGCGACATAAGAATACGGGATCGTTAACCTGGTTGTGGGGTGGGTTCAGAAAGGCCGTTTAAAATGCCCTTTGGGTTTTCTTGTCTTAGACGCGTAGGGCATTCATTACAGCCATTCCCCTCCCCCATAAGGTCGGGCATTCAAAGTAATGATATTCCGTGGGGGAGAGGATGAAAGGGGGCTTATGTTCTGACCTTGAGATGGAGGGCCGATCAGACAATGTTGTTTTTTGAGTTTTGAATGTGCTTTTTTTCAATCGAGCTGAATAGATAAATGTTAAACTGTTTGTCGTCCGCTATTATAGAAAAGTGCTGTGAACATTTTAGACAAAAGCCCAAAAGATTACCAGTTCACGTTTATAAAGGCCAGAAGATAACAAAGAAAAGGTTTGAGGTTAGCTGGTACAAAACAATGAACGAGGTGAACATGTCTGTTTAGAGAAACGCTCTTCAACTAACTTTACCGGTTTTTTGATATAAGCAAAAACCTCGTAAGCAGTGAATGGAATAGCATGGCCAACTTTCTTCCGTGTGTGTGCGTTTATAATTTTTTGTACGGCTTTAGACGGAGCCAAGTAAATCGGCCAAGACTTGAACAATTATTATTAAAATTCAGCATTAACAAAAAAGTACATTTCTTGCAAGGAAACCTCTCAGCAAAAAAAAAATGAAACCTACAAATCAACTAGCAGACGGCTTTTATCGGCAAACGATCACGTTCTTGTCTAGTGATCTCTAGTTGAATATAGGCCATCGCTTCAGTCAGCGCTTTCCACAAGAACAAATTACAACTACAAAGTGTACCTTGATTTCCCAGCGAGAATTTTGCTCTGGTAGTGGACATCCACCCGATCTTGCTGTAGCTCGCGCTAAAAACAACTTTGTCAGGTGCGACAAAAATTTGCACTCAACATTTACAAAGTTCTCCGTAAAGCCATTGAAGCAACCAACTTAAAGTGTTTGACAAAGAGAAATTTTCGGTGTCTTTTTTGAAAGTTCAAAAGTTCCTTTGTTCGAAAGTTCCGTCACAGACCAACACGCTGCCACAATTTCCAGTTTGAGAAGCACGTTTGTGAGATTTTATTGCTTCCTTTTCATTATTCGTCTTTTTCTCGAGTTGCCTCCGCTCACAACGAAGAATTATTTTCAAATAAGAATATCTTGTGTCCTAGAGAACGACAAAAAACTGACACATATAATATGAATAGAAACGGACAAAATCGAAGAACTTAGTTGTAGACCATCCTCCAGACTGTAATTCAAAGATAAATTCAGACCTTTACATCAACAAATCAGACAACATTCAGATCTCTCGAAGATACTCAGTTCAGTTCGTGGGGGTGGGGGGAATTCCCAGAAAACACATACAGTCGGGTCCAGTTTTCAACACACTCCCCCCCACGTTGATTGATACCATCAAAGTTCAGTTCAGAAAAATTTCTCAAAAAACGACTCTTAGCAAAATAAATTCGGTTAAGAAATCCGTCTTAGCTAGTGTTCACAACAACATCTGGGATATCGTCATCCCTTACTACTCTAATAGGAATGTTCGCCACATTAGGTGCAGGGTTGTCGGGTTCAGCATTCACGTCCAAGGGATACAACTGCTGCAAGGGGTGTCTAAATTCTGACGTAGGTGAGTTCGCAGATTTCACTCTTACCACGGCACTTCGGACATGACCATCTCGTACTCGAAGTAAGCGTTCAACCTTTCCCAAGCGCCATAGTTGTCTTGGGATCTTGTGCTCGTGTAGGCAAACGATATCTCCCACTTGCACTTCACGTAGCAAATTTGCTTTCTTAGGATGCCGATGATGTTCTCGAAGTTCTGTCAGATACTCGGATTGCCACCGATTCCAAAAATGATCAAGAATTCGCTGTAGGAACTTTGTTCTTCTTGTGAGTGTTACTTCATTCCGGCCAACTTCATTAGAAGTGCTTCTTGATGGCATCGATAGAATTCTACGGTTGATAATCAGGTAAGAAGGTGTCAATGGTTCTTCCATTTCATCGTACACATATGTCAATGGTCGTGAATTCAGAACCGCTTCAATTTCAATCAAGGTAGTAGACAGTCCCACAAAGTTCAATCGAGCATTCCGCAAACACTTCTTCAAACGCAGCTTGACTGATTTTACCATCCGCTCGAAGAAACCACCCCACCAAGGGGCTGCCTCGACATTGAACTTCCATTTGATGCCTTCACGCTGACAATAGGAAAGTTTTCCCATTGTCACTGACAATCAGGGTAGGTGTTCCTCGTCTTCCCTTAAATCGAATAAGGGCACTTTCTGCACTCAGATTTGGCACGAGTTCCAAATGTACAGCTCGGGATGTAGCACATGTGAATAATGTAATGTACTCCTTATTCATCTCTCCTTTCTTTGAGAATACATCCTTGACATACAGAAGTCCGGCGAAGTCCACACCGACGCGCGTGAAGGCAAACTCATCACTTAACCGAAATTCAGGAAAAGAAGGGGGAGGAGGAACTGCAACATTTCCTATTACATTCTTTATAGTTTGACGTCCCTTGGTCACCCAGAATTTCGATCTCAGCTCTGTAAGTGTATCTCTCACACCGTTGTGAAGGACCTTGATATGGCATTCATTGATGACCAAGACATCAATGGACGAAGTATTGGATAGCGAGCATCAAAAGGAATTGGTGCTTCTTAAGGCGGCCTCCACATCTCAGAATTCCCTTTTCATCCGTAAACAGTGACAATGAACACTTGACTTGCTCTAATTTCTCGTCTCCAAGAACAGATCTTTGTACTTCCTTGTAAGTTCCCTTTCTCGATGCAGTTCTTGCTTTATCAACTCGTTATTTGCTTTCTTTCGCTTGAGATTGGATACAAGCCGCAAGACATATCCGGTGACTGGAATCAGCCTTTGTAGACTACTGAAACGTTCCAAAGAAATGATGCTTTCAAGATTTAACTTTCCTGTTGTCACCTCACCCTTTCATCGACAATGTTTGCGAGAACTACGCTGTCCTGCTGTTTCTTGTAGCTGCTAGACTGTTTCTTCTTCAGCTCAAGGCTGGGATCAGAGTCATCTCTCGTGACCTCAATGGAATTCCCTTGAAGACTTGCCCAGAAATCTTGCATCTTCAGAACAAAATCAGGACCACTCCGATCCACCACATCTGTTTGGCAACAAGTTTAGAAGCCATTGAACCATGAGAACAGATGTGAGCTGCATTGGATTCTGTGTTGGCTTGAGAAGAGGATGAATCTCCAGCACTCTATTTTGCACAAATTGCTTGAAATCCTTGTTCACGCCCAAATCCAACACAGAATCAATGTTCAATGTTCCTTAAAAGGCTGTCAACTGATCAGCCGAGCTGCAATCAGAGCACCCATAAGTTCCATGCGAGGTATGGTCTCGCCATTAATTGGAGCAACTCGAGTTTTCGATGAGACAAGTTGAGTGAAGACAGTTCCAGAGATCAGTTCAACGCGTAAGTAAACAACTGCTCCAGAGGCCTTCTCTGAAGCATCAGCAAATCCGTGGAGTTGAACGCTTTGCGAATCTGCTGTTAATGAACCAAGAAAATAGTGTCTCTTCAGCTCTACCACACCAACATTCTTTGTGTCCTGAACGAGCTTCAACCACTGTTCGTGAAGAAATGAATCAACAGGATCATCCCAATCCACCTTAGATTTGCAAGTGGTTTGGAAGATGATCTTGGGTGACTGGGCTAAGTAGCCCCAGCAGATCGTAAAACTTGCTTGTAGCGTCAAGAATCGCTCTCTATGTGATTGTACCATTGTTGATGGTTTCCAGTGGGGAGGCTAAATCCAGGAACAATAAATCTCTTTGATTATCCTATCCTACTCCCAAGACCTTCAGCTTTTCTGTGGTAGGATTCTTTGCTGACTCGAATAGAGAGCTTGAGAAGGTTTGATCTTCGTCTTGAATCATAGGCTCTTCAACAGACTTGCTTTGAATCTGACACACTTTGGGAGACTTTTATTCAGTCTTTAATTCTTTCTTGTTAAACTGCGGAGTTGGACACCCACTTTATTTTTTTTCCTTTTTTTATTTCTGCACAATACACTAGCATTACATTACAAGGCGCAAAAAGATAATGTGTGACAAGTATTACATTCAGAACAGAACTTTTACCTAATAATACACTGTCAACTGTAATAGCACGCCTACACTGCAACATAACTTACAGAAGTGAATAAAATGAATTAGATTAATTTGAATTTTTATAAAAAGAAGACATAAACAACAAACAGACACAACGTAACTAACTGTTAATTTATGAATTTTGACCACTTCTTGGGCACCCACTTTCGCATGTTGAAACCTCTATTACTGAAAGATGACTTCAGGTTCTTGTACATCTCGAAGACAGAATCATCCGAATCATCTCCACCCACAAAGTTGTCCACGTACAGACTTTTCAATACCTTGTCAGCAAATTCTCTGGGGATATCAGTGGACGTGAGGTGATGACGGATGGTCGCGTTTAGTAAGAAAGGACTGGAGGAATCACCAAAGGCAGCTCTGGCAAATCTGTACCCTTGGATGTTCGGGTGTCTGGTTGTTATATCATCAACCCACAGGAAGCGCAAATAATCCCGATCTCGCTGGTCAACTGAAACATTCAGAAAGGCTTCCTCAATGTCTCCTGTGATGGCTATCTTGTTAATAAGAAACCTCAAGAGAACATCAGAGACAGGGGTGGACCTGCATAGAGACAGTCATTGAGGCTTGGTGAGTTTCTCCCTGCTTGAGCACTCGCGTCATAAACAACATGCAGCTTTGTAGTTTTCTTGTCAACATGAATCACTTCATGACGAGGGATGTAATGAACCCTGGCCACGCCACTGTTCACACCTTGCTCCACCGGTTCAATAATTTCTTGTTTAAGCTGCTCTTGGATGACGTCATTGTAGTGCTTTGATATTTCAGTTCTTAAACTCAAACGGTTCAACATTGATGCAAGCCTTGATTTGCACAGGGCAAGGTTATCTGGAAGAAGTTCATGGTCCTCCGTGATGGGTAACCAAACTTGATACCTTTTTTCCACGAATTCACCCTCACCAACAAAATTGTCATACAGAGATAGACTTTGATCCTGGATTCCAAGAGATTCATAGTCCCAGAATCTTCTAAGTTTAAACGTCAATGAATCATGTTGGATGACAGTCGATTCCACTTTCAGAACATGAGTTGCAGTGAGATTCATAGAATTACCATTCTCGTCATCTACCATAACCATAGTCGGCCCAGGAAGGACATATACCAGTTTGGTCGCTAGGGCAACGGGTTCCCATGGAGCACCCCTAATGACAGTACCTTCAACCAAGGACCAACAGCAGTCAGCACCAATCAGAATATTAACTGCTAGATCTCTTGCACCAGCTTTATCTGACAGAGGAAGTCCACGTAGGTGTTCATAGCTACATTGAGCAAGTTCGATGGGTTGCTGAGTCAGGGGGCCACATAACACTGGCACTACATAAGCCTGAATGTACACTGGTGCTTCACATGCAGTTTTTACACCCACTTGGACAATTTTACGTGAGCGTAACCTGGCATCAGACTGTCCAAATGTTTTAATCAACAGCGAATCTTTGCCAATGACTGGTAACCCTAATTCGGTCTGAAGTTTCTCTGTGATGTAAGATCGCTGACTACAAGAGTCAAACACTAGACGAATACTTCTGGAGCAACTGTCATTATCTGGGCGTAGCACTTCAGCAGTTGCAGTCTGTAACAAGACTGATCCCTTAGACTGATCCACATACATGCTGGTGGATACACTGGGTATATTTTAGCCTTGGGCTTGGCCTGTCAGAGTTTAATCGGAACAGTCACAAATTGCAACATGGTGAGGCGCTTGACATTTGAGGCATTTCACAGAACTTTGACAGCTACGCGACAGGTGTCCTGTCTTTAGACAGAGAGAACACTTCCCTTTCCTCTTAAGAAGAATTTGCTTCCTAGACTGAGGGCTCGTCACAACATTACAATTGGAGCTTTGCTGCTCTTGATTACAGAGTGAACACCACACACGAGCAACTTTCTTATCCTTCGAACTATTAGAGAACAAGGCTGGTGTGGAATGCAGTGACTCACCTCTCTGACTCGAGCTCAAGGGCCTCAACACCTTAGTGTTCAGAAGATATTGTTCTCTCAACTGCAGTTCCTTGTGAAATTCACTCAAATATCCTAAAAATTCCATGTCTCAGATCCCAGATTGCGTGTGATTGCGATTCGAAACTCCTCGGGTAATTCTGCATAATAATTGGTGTCAATAAACAATCATACATATCAGGAGAAATCTCTATACTCTCCATACCGCGTAAATTGTGACTCCACCGTGTCATACAAGCTTCGAAGCCGCTTAATTTCGCTGATCGACATTATCTTGGGAATTCTTGTGAGTGCTTCCATGTGACTAGAGATTACTATTTGTCGATTTCCAAATCTTGCTCGAAGCAATTCAACTCCTTTTCATAATTTGCACTCGTAAGCGCAAGACCGGCGAGAGACCTTTTGAGCAGTCTCCACAAGAAGTGTCTTCAAATAGTTGAATTTATCCACTCCGGACAGATTAGGATTCTTGTGAACTGCAGACTCGAACGATTCCCAGAAAGGATACCATTCAATGGGGTTTCCATGGAACTTCCTCAGCTCGAGCTTCGGTAGCTTCGCATGCATGATAACCTTCGGCGGCTGACTTTGGGAAATTCCCGTGCTTGACTCTTTCGTTGTGGTTCTTCTGCAGCCAGAGCGGTTTTTAAATCCAAAATAAACGCCTGAATCGCACTGGATAATTCTCAACTTTCTACTACATCTTGTCCGATTTTTGAGACATCATCTAACATTAACGCTATCTCCTGATCCAACGCTTGAAGTTCCGAATACTTTGTTTGAAGAGCAGCGCGAAAGAGTTTTAGCTTCTTTACGTCGATGGAATTCCCTCCAGAAAGTAATTCTGTAGCGCTGAAAATAGTTTTCCGGACAAAGATTCGATGTCCGTCGCGAAATTTTCTGAGATTCTTTTAGCTTCTTCTTTTCCGACATTACCACGTGCTTTCAGTTAAATAAACAAGCAGCGTAGAAGGACGTTTTCGACTGATAATACCCAGTTTTTCGACTCCTGGGTCTCGGCACCAATGAATAGAAACGGACACAATCGAAGAACTCAGTTGTAGACCATCCTCCAGACTGAAATTCAAAGATAAATTCAGACCTTTACATCAACGAATCAGACAGCATTTAGATCTCTCGAAGATACTCACTTCAGTTCGTGGGGGGTGGAAATTCCCAGAAAACACATACAGTTTCCCAGTTTTCCACACAATAGAAGCAGAGCAGTTTTTATTCAAGAGTCACGCAAGTTTTCGCCAATCTTTAAGAACCTCATATTACCGACCGGCTTGGGATTTCGCCAAAATTAATACTCTTAACCTCGTGTCTTTGACAAAAGAATCAAATCCGGTTTCCGAAAAAACAGTCTTTGTAGTTTGATTTGGCCTGATTTTGACTCATTCGAGTCGGCAGACTGACCCTTAAAATCCGGTGCAAACTTTCGAATCTGATGGACAATTTGTTTCTGCCTATGATCCGCACAAGTTGCCTATTCAAATTTGAACTCGCGAGTCCCAAGCGGCTTGTTTGGCACACGAAGGAATCCAGTTCAAACACACGCGCGTGCAGCCACGCATCGCAGCGCAACAATATGCTGATTAAAATAAGTTGAAATAGAAAATGAATTTTACTATTTTTTACAAGATTGTAAAAATTATTTTTACCACGATACTGTTGCGCTGCGATGCGTGGCTGCACGCGAACGTGTTTCACCCGGATTGCTTCGTGTGCCAAACAAGCCGCTTGGGACTCGCGAGTTCAAATTTGTATCGAAAGCTACATTCTTGAGACGCGTTTGAGTAGGCAATTTGTGCAGATCATAGGCAGAAACAAATTTTCCATCAGATTAGAAAGTTTGTGCTAGATTTTATGGGTCAGGGCCGGAGGTTTAAATCGACAGACCAAGCCCCAAATAACTACCATTAACACAGTGTTCATTAACACAGCGTTCTTATTTGACTTTCATCTGTTCAAAAAGCCGTAATTATCGTATTCACAAAATCCTTTAATACACAATCGAAGCGGCCATTAACTTACAGCTAGCCCAGGTCCGCAACACAAACAGAGGATGGTAACCCTGTGTTAATATGATTGCAAATACCATCAATAAAACTAATTATCTCATATGGACTGGTCTACGCCATTCGGTGCCTTTCGACCTGAGACTAACTGCAACCCTTCGATAAGAAACCCCTCTTTCAACATTTCAAATAGCCTGTTTGATGTAACCAAAAGAACTCTAAGGCTACACACAGATTTTAAATGAGTTTGTTTTATTTTTAAGGCTCAACTAATATAAAGCAAAGTCACACCTATCTTATATTATTTCGATGTTATCTTTGACTCAACAGTTTCCTAGTTTTCTCATCACGCCCTCTATTTCCTCCACCAAAATTTTATTTTTCCTCCTCCTCCACAATTTTATTTCCCTCCTCCTCCTCCTCCTCCACAATGTAATTCCCACCTCCGCCTCCTCTTCCTCCTCCTCCTGCTCGTCCACAATTTTGTTTCCCTCCTCCTCCTCCTCCACAATTTTATTCCCACCTCCTCTTCCTCCAAAATTTTATTTTCCCCTCCTTTTGCACAATTTTATTTCCCACCTCTTTCACAATTTTATTTTCCTTCGCCTCTTCTCCCCAATTTTATTTTTCCACCACCACCACCACCACCACCACACATTTCTATTGTTCCACCACCACATTTCTATTGTTCCACCACCACCACCACCACCACCACATTTCTATTGTTCCACCATCACCACCACCACCACATTTCTATTGTTCCACCATCACCACACATTAAAAGAGGGGTACAGGAAGAGTACAACTGGGGTACAGTAGGGGTACAGAGGGGGTACAGGAAAGTTACAGGAAGGGTACAATAGGGGTACAGGAGGGGTACAGGAATGGTACAGGAAGGGTACAGAGGGGGTAAAGGAGGGGTACAGGAAGGGTGCAAGAGGTGTACAGTAGGGTAGTACAGTAGGGGTGCAAGAGGTGTACAGTAGTGCAAGAAGTGTAAAATAAGGGTACAGCAAGGGTACACGAGGGTACAGGAGTACAGGGGGTACAGGGGTACAGCAAGGGTACAGCAAGGGGGTACAACAAAGGTACAGCAAGGGTACAGGAGGGGTACAGGAGGGGTACAGGAAGGGTGCAGGAGGGGTACAACAGGGGTACAGAAAGGGTACAGGAGATGTACAGAGGGGGCACGGAAGGTACAGAGGGGGTACAGGAGCGTTTACCATTTCGTGTTATGGCTCCATTATAAGATAAATTAAATGACATATGAGTGGAGGAGGAGGAGGAGGAGGATGGAAATAAATTTTTGGAGAATGAGGGGGGAAATAAAATTGTGGAGGAGGAGGGAAAATAAAATTTCGAAGGAGGAAATAGAAGCCGTGATGAAAAAACTAGGATACTGTTGAAATTAATAAGATAGGTATGACTTTGCTTTGTACTAGTTGAGCCTTTGAAATAAAAACTTTGACTAAGATCTGTGTGTAGTTGGTTTGTTGGCGCCATTATTAAAATGCAGAAGTTACGAATCAGTGAATCGAGAATAGTAGAATAACAGTACTTGTCTGCAGTAACAATGAAAGTGTTAAGAAATGGAAGCTTTCACAAGAACTTCAGTGATCTCGAATCACAAATAAGAAGCGAGTTGGCGCATGCTAAAACTTGAAACAATAGAAACTACGGCACCCAACCAGAATGCTTCATGCAATCGACTTTAAAACCTGTCAAACCGGTTGTACTTTAATATATCCCATAGCAATGGGGTCTTGTGAAAATAATAGGGCAAGTTTGGGCTAGTCTATTGTTTCTGTTGTCCCTACTGTGCAAGAAAGACGCTTATTAGTATTCCTCCTCAATTTAATGAGAATCCACAGCATTTTATTCATGAGAGCAAGACAAAAAGCCTATGACGTCATCGACGTTAATGTATTCCACTTCACACTAATGAGATTCCATTTTAAAAAGGGGATAATTCGGTGCCTACTATACTACTAAAAATCGTTTCATCATCTAATCGCTTAGTGTTGTCATTATTGTTTGAAAGAAATCTCAGTCCTTATAAAATAAACAAACAACTTTATGGTTGGTTCGCTTGTACGATTTTTATTCACTCGCTGTGAAGAATCGCAAACTCACTTGTTCGCTGCCCTCATATCACTCGTTCGTTTGTGATTCATAACAACTTGCGAATAAAAATCGTATGCGCTCACCAACCATGAAGTAATCTCTATTTTGTTTATGTCTTTATTGAGGGGTCGGCCATATAGGAAAATAATAATAACAAATAATAATAACAGGTGACGTTTTCGTTGCTGTCGTCGTCATGACTGCCTAAGCTCCCCGTTGCTTGTAAACACTTTTTATGACAAAGGCTTTTCTGGTAAACAGATAAAAAAATTTTCTTATAGTCACTAGGGTTAGGATCCGGTTCTCTCCTCCACTGAGGGCTAGAAGAGGATAAGAAAATGATGCTTCTCAATCCCGGACTCTTCTTGAACGCTTTCAGCACTAAATGCGCATGTTAAAATGTCGCCAGCTATACATTTTTAAATGCATTCCGCCAACTTTTGAAGCCCGAAATTCTAAACAGTAAGCGTTTGCTCGAAATTTACTTTTTTCGTAGATTATGCATACTTATATTCTGTTCTCGACGTCAGCGTTTATGGGAAACTTCATTCACAAAGCCTACGACCAGACTCTTTTGGTTGGGTTATAAGTGCGCGGCATGGCAGCTGGTTTTCCCTCGCTGGCTCGATTCGTTCGCAGGCTGGAAAATGGCGACTCCTTCGTCTAGCCGCTGGCGCAAATGCTCAACAGAGTCTATTCGTAGGCTGAAGTATACACCAATATATATCCTGCGTGCAGCAGCTTCGCACTCATGATCCCGTTACCCTCCCCTTTTGGCGCCTGCCACGCACGCTATGATCAACTCTGACAGGCAATCATTAAGAAATACTCGAGATTTAGATTTAATAAAGAAATAGATTTAAAAATGTTTAGCGGGTTTAAAGTATTTAGCGGGGTTTTTCATTAACAGAGGAAAACATGTAAGTTTACAAAGAAATCCTTTTCCTACCATTTGCAGTACACTCTATACATCGCTGTATATCTGTAAATTGTGCGTTGTGGGAAAGCGGAAGCGACGAGGACTTCAAAATATCTAACAAAAAATCGAGGAGGACCTTTTTAATGACTAATGTTCTAGATCTTTCAAAGTAGGACTGACAACAAAGAAAACGTCCAAACGCTTAGAAGGGACAGCGTAGAAACATTGGCTTCTCCCGAGAAGCGTTTATTTTTTTTGGCGAATCGGTTTCTTGTTTGCCGAGCAATTTCAAAACTTGCCTCAACACAACTTATGCGAAATTTAAATCCACAACAGCATAATACTGGAACCGACCTATAGGGCGTTATAAGGCGTTACGCAGACGTCCCTTTTCGCGTCAAGCTAAGGAAATAGGAGAAGTCTGCTCGTAGGTTACATCAATACGACAGACCACCGTCTTCAAAAGTCCTCATCGTAGAGAGCGTAGAGAGCGTTTTTGAAAACCTCCATTTTCACACAGACGACGCCTATTCGTTTTCTTTCAGTTTAGTGGGGACCATCGACAAGAAAGGGTAAAAATAAATTGGATTATTGCATGTGTAGCCGAGGCATAGGTATTTTAGCGTCTTTATTCATCGCTTACCAGTTTCTTTAACAATTTAAAGGAAATGTAGCGGTTTGTCAAAGGACAGTCTATTAGCGGTATTTCAACTACGTGATATTTCAACTAAGTCATTGCGACTCATTAAAAAGGTGAAGAAGAAAGGGGAGAAACAGTGATGTGGTGAAGACATCAAGCGGCATTTAGAGAAAAATTCAGAAAGAACGAGTCACAATGATTTTTTTTTAAAATTTCTTATGGACTGAAGAGCAAACACGTGCGGGACTTGTAACACCGCATCTAGTTGACCTAGATGTGACTTGGGAAAAAACGCGCTATCCACGCGTTGCTGAGTGTGGTATCACAGCTAGCGCCCCCGAGTGGTAGAACCGACTAAACTAACTGTGAATGTTATTCTCAAAAACTCGCTACGCCGAAAATTAAAAAACGCAGCAATTACAAACGGGTTTTGAGAAGTTGTATTGAACACAGCTTTTAGACTTGGTGACATCAGCAATTTATCTTATCAAAATGCAATTATCATATTATTTCAGAATCTCTCCAAAGGCTCCAAGGTTGGAGTAGACCCTTTCCTTTACTCCATATGTAAGTAAAAACGTTTTATGTCTAACAAATGTAAAGAAAGTAATCTGCCTGGTGACTTTTAATTATCTGATTTTCCACCCTGCCACATTAAAACATAAGTAAAACACTGACCTTGCAAAAACGCTTACGTTTGCGAGACTACATGCCAGCAACATGACTACATTACTCATTTTTGCTATTTTAAAAACGTCTGGAAAAACACCACTGGAAATACTTGCATTATTGTTATGCCCACTTTTAAGAGTAAGTCAGAACACAGGCCGTTCCACGCTAGTGCCCTCAACCTCTGGAACAATATTGATGGGTCCACCAGAAATACTATAACACACAAACAGTTTCATGATAAAAATACACCGTAGTTTCTTTAAGCGAAATTCCATACTAGACCACCTCTAAGTGTATCCAACAACAACAACAAGCTTTATTTGCATGACTGTAAATTTGTTACAATATTGCAAAAGCGTACAACTTATTAAGTAATTAAAAAAAAAGGACATATATAAAATTAATTACATTGATAGCATTTTGTTACGTGAATCAAAACAAGATGAGATAAATTTAATTAATTGCGTGTTCACAAAAAAAAAATGGAAGAATCATTAATTCTAAAATCAAATCAGACACTGGTAGCCGGCTAACATTTTGGATGAAAGGTTGTATTTTCTTGTAAAAGTTATCTCTCGTTGTTGGGTATTTGGAACAATAAAAGAGAAAATGAATTTCATCTTCGGTTTGATTACAATCACAGACTGGGCAAAGCCTATTGTCTCTGGGCGTATCGTTATATCTGCCCAGTTCGATCATTAGTTTATGATTACAAATACGTAATTTAGTTAATGTTCTCCTATCAGAAACTCTCCTAGTTAACTCTAGATAACTGGAAGTGGCATATTCGTTCTTAAAAGATCTATAAAATTCTAGTTTTTGAGAATGCTGTAGAGTATGTTGCCAATAAGAAATATATTTTTGTTTCATTAACTGTAGAAACATTGTCACTTTTGCGGTGACAATTACCAAAATTAATTAGGACTAAAATTAATTAATTAAAATTAATTAATTAATTAGGACTAAAATTACCAAAATTAAAATATTCGGATATTTTCATCAGATTAGAGTAAAAACTATTTTTACCAGCGGTGTGAAGTTCTGATGAAATTAACAAAGATTGTCTAACAAAAGAATCCGGTTGCTTGTTTTGGAGATATAACAGGTAGTTGAGGATTCTTTGGTTAATGGCAATAAGTAGAGGAAATCGACCAAGTTCAGCTCTACATGCAACATTAGAAGCCTTATTACTAACTTCAAGATAATGTTTACAAAACTTTAGATGTGTTCTTTCAATTTGTGAACCATCCCAGGCCTTAAAATCAGATTTAACATAACCACCCCAAATTTCACTATTATAGAGCAAAATTGTATCAAAAATCTTACAGGCAAGAGACGGTTTTGAGTTACTAAAATTTGTGTCGTCTCAGACTGAAAGGGGCATGAAGTGCTTTCTCTTTTAGGTGATCAAGTGAGATCTTAAAATTTCCTGAAGAAGATATTTTGGTTCCTAAATAAGTATAACCTTGTACAACATCAATTGCTTGATTTCCTATATAAAATGTTTGTTCAGAACATTTTTTGCACGTTTTTGAAAAACCATTATCTTGGTTTTTTTGGGATTTACGCTCAACATCCACGTGTTGCAGTATGTGGTTAATGTGTTAAGACAATTTTGCAGGCCTTTTTTGGAACGTGATAAAATAATTAAATCGTCGGCATATAGAAGAGCGTTTAATTTTGTACCGTTTGATAGAACAATAGGATCAGACAATATTTTCAAATGAGAACGTATACTAATTGTCTGATATGTATGTATGTATGTATGTATGTATGTATGTATGTATGTATGTATGTATGTATGTATGTATGTATGTATGTATAGATTGTAGTAAGTCATATTATTTGTCATATTATTGTTTAAACAGATTTATCAAGACAAAAAGCATTTCTGTGATAAACTTAAGAGATGGAATAATATCACAAATGTCCCCCCCCCTCCAAAAAAAAAATGGACTCGATATCATACTTAGTACCATACTTGAAAACATACTTTCTTTACTAACGTTGATTACAAAATCCTCACGAAAATGAATCGCTGAAATACCACGAAAGGACCTACCGAGTGTAAACACGTAAAAGGCCACATGAGTTCCGAAAAGGTAGGTTGATTGAGACGTTATCTTCTGCACAAGGCACACGAATAGTCCCACAGTGCCAAGCTCACAAAGTAGTGCCTAAAATTCTCCTTTCTGAGAATCCAATTTTTTGAAATCCAATGAAGCATACCTTGATTCTTCCCTATATAGGACGATCGAAAAGATCGAACACGAGTTCGAAAACCGCGGCCTTTTATCCGTGACCGGGGAAAGCTGTCCAGTTCGACCGTTAATACCTCGGCCGGCACTGGGAACGAGCGTCAAATGACAACCCCCCCCCCCGGGAGAGGGCATGATATTTTTGAAACCACCTCAGTTTATTAACCGTTTATAAAAACAATTTAATTCTCTTATATTTATCACTTAAAAAAGCCCTTAAAACGGCATTTAGAAAAAGCTAACTTTGTAGCCACCAAAACCCTCCACAGAAGCAGGCAACATCATTGACTAGTCAGTGGCATCAATCATAAATCAGTGACTACGTATTATGTGGGCATTTGAGTTAATTGGTATTATCTCTTTTATCAGTAAAGGCCAAAATTACTGAACCCTGAATGGTCGAGAGAGAAGGCATTTCTCTTAATCGAGGGCATTTTTGGTAAGCAAGAGAGGGCATGATTACTGCTTAATAATAGCAAAAAACGTATCTTGAAATTTGTTGCCGAGTTTTTGTTGCAACAATGCAGGGCTGCTCGTTTCGTTGAACCGACGAGATTTAAATGGGGCAGTGAAAGCAAAAACATGCAAAGAAACACAGAGTACTGGACAGGAATTTTTTAAAAGTTGGTGAAAACTAGGCGGAAAGAGGAACAGCTTGAAAGCTACGAAATCCCAGAAATCCCTCGCTCTTTCGTAAGCACAATGTGGTGGCTGCTGCTGCATTTTGGTTTACGCAGCCGACAAGAGCAACACGACATGATGGTCGAAGACTTTTCTAACGTAAAGGATAATGGTGGCGTCTAGTTCATCACTTTTTCTGAGTACTCTACAAAGACAAGACAAGGTGGTCAGCGAGTGAAACCTCGACTAGCTACTCCCAAAATATTTGCTACAGGTGACAAGAGGCACCCTGCTAACCAACCACAATGCAAGACCCAGCCAACCAACCTTTGTGAACAAATTGAAAAACTCCGGAATTCCAAAATGCGTGATCAAAGACATAACGGGTCTCAACTCCGAGCAAGGCTGAGATGACTACGGCTCCGGTGATCAAACGAGCAGAGAATTATGTCCAACATCATCGACAACGCCAAGTCTGCTTCAGACTTTTAGGATTCAGACTTAGAAATCTAGATTTTGGGCAGGATATCATGGCACAGTATTGAGAATAACATCTCATCGAATCGATTGGTCAATTCAATTTGGTAGATGATTTGCTGCTGCACTAAAGGGGTTTCCCAGATGAGAGTAAACCGCGCGTGCGATTCTCGCTTTTGCCTATAAGTGACAAAAAAGTAATTGCAAGAGTCCTCGTACAATTATGGATTAATTGTACTTGTATTTTCAAAGTTTTCCAAATTGCCCTCGTCGCTTTGAAAACACGTGTGCCGTTAATCCTTAATTACCTATACTAATCAGCTGATTGCCCATCAATCAGATGGCGTTGATTAGATATTAAGACCCTTAAGGTGACTCGATCAAAATAAATGACGCGCTCTATGCCTCTCTAAAACTCTAATAACATCGTTATTTCTCACTCGATTGCCTTGAAACGTTTGCATTTTGCCACAATTTATCGAGGAATAATCCGTATGTCAACACGTAGATGTACTGTTCGTTAATTTTGCATGATTTTGCTTTTATTGAACACTCCTTTTTTGATAAAATTGCTGTTCTAACAAAACTGAGCGCTACGATTTGGTTTAAACTTCCAGAATCAGCTCATAAGACATGATACCTTGACTCTTCAAGTTTCCGCAAAATCGTAGGAACAGAAATCCCGGCACAATTTGAAAGTCAAAATAACAACCCCAGACGGACTTCAAAGTCTGGACCGCTCCAGCGCTTTCCAAATTTGACTGACAAGCATAATAACTCCAGATAAAGTAAGTTCAATATACCGTAATAGTTAGTTCCAAACCGCATTTGGCTATCCGCAACGATGAAAAAGTTTGGGCGGCTATTATAAACTCGCTTTTTGCACAAAAATATAACGAAGTCGCCAAATTCACGTTTTCTGAATTATATGAAAACTAACCGGACGAATTGAATAAAACTACCGGAACACGAAACTGAATCTTTTACACACACTTTGCGCTACTTTACGTTGCTGGGGTGGTCTTGGTTTGGGCAATAAATTGTTTGAAAGTGATGCACTATCGAAACTCTGTTCTGTATACGGCTTTGTTGTTATCTGAATTCCACAGTAGCGCTATGCAAATTTCCTTGCATTTGAAGAGAATTTGAAGAATTTACACATTGGCTAGGGGGGTGCATTGATGGTGTTTGGTCGCTACACGCTTTTTTAAAACCACCAAGCATGTAGCGACCAAACATCGTCAACGCACCCCCCTAGCCAACCCCCCTAGCCAATGTGTAAATTCCTCAAATTGTCATCAAATACAAGGAAATTTGTATAGCGCTACTGTGGAATTCAGATAACAACAAAGCCGTCTACAGAACAGAGTTCCGATAGTGCATCACTTTCAAAACATATAGGTTGTTTAACCATTCACAACAACTTTCCGGAAATTCCGGTTGGAAAGTAAATGGTACACGACTTTTCGGGTCGTTCCAGTGGAAAATTTCCGGGAGCAATGGAACGTCTGAAAAGGTAGTCCTGTTTTTCCGGAAGGAATGTTCCAAACGGAAATTCGTGTACCATTTGTTCAAACCTAATCTTTGATACCAGTTTCAGGCTCTCGCGGCCATTTTCTGTCCCAACAAGAATTAAGTAGGGAGCTTAATGGGAAGGAAAGCGTCACTTTTAAAATGACTTCACAATCTTTGAAACTTCTCGGCGATTATTCCGACTCGTTTAACCTGTCTAATGCAGTCGAATTATCCAGGAGCTGAATTTGTAAGGACGGCGTATCAGTTCAGGAAGAACTTATTTAGAAAATTAATAA
This sequence comes from Siderastrea radians, assembly GCA_964017195.1. NCBI lineage: Eukaryota > Metazoa > Cnidaria > Anthozoa > Scleractinia > Rhizangiidae > Siderastrea > Siderastrea radians. The sequence continues at coordinate 21,885,774 of OZ024888.1, read as the reverse complement.
GAAAATAGCTGCGTCCCCACTTTACAGGGTGCTAGATCACTTGACACGTGAATAAAGTTATTACTATTATATTATTATTGTTATAAAAACGAAAATTCACCGTTGTGTGTTTGCGTCCTACACAAAACTTTGAATTGGTCATTTCACGTTGTAGTTGTGCACACGGAACGGCAAAGAAATATACCAAAAATAACGCACGTGCAGAGTCGACGTTGTTTTGTTAATCAAAGCTTTTGTTTTGCGACCTTCTCGTTAGCCCTTGCCGTCGTGCCAATTTTTTGGTAAATGGTAGGGATTTCTGTAAATGGTAAGCGCCAGTCCCGAACGGAATTTTCCCAATACGGAAATTTGCTTACCATTTGCCCAAACCGACCCAAACGGTAAACCGACCGGTTTGCCCGTGTAAATGGTAAACAACCATATTGTCCAAACCAAGGCCGCCCCAGCAAAGAAAAATAGGGCAAAGTATGTGTAAAAGATTCAGTTTCATGTTCCGGTAGTTTTATTCAATTCGTCCGGTTAAGAAGAAACCTGAAAAATTCAGGCTTGAACGGGATTCGAACCCATGACCTCTGCGATACCGGTGCAGCGGTGAACTTTTTTCAGGTTTCTTCTTTTCAACCGCTTAGGTTGAAATACCTTCACTGCGATGATCTACACATAATTCTATCTTTATCCGCAGTTCAAATATATGAATTTCATATATTAATATTCATTCATTCTCCATCTACGGGATAAATACGAACTCTCAATTGACCAGCTCCCAGTTGGCTTGATAGCTCAGTTGGTTAGAGCGCTGCATCGGTATCGCAGAGGTCATGGGTTCGAATCCTGTTCAAGCCTGAATTTTTCAGGTTTCTTCTTTTCAACCGCTTAGGTTGAAACACCTTCACTGCGCTGATCTACACATAATTCTATCTTTATTCGCAGTTCAAATGTCTAAATTTCATATTTTAATATTCATTCATTCTCCATCTACATGGTAAATACGAACTCTCAATTGACCAGCTCCCAGTTGCCTTGATAGCTCAGTTGGTTAGAGCGCTGCCTTCTTTTCAACCGCTAAGGTTGAAACACCTTCACGGCGATGATCTACACATAATTCTATCTTTATCCGCAGTTCAAATATATGAATTTCATATATTAATATTCAGTACATCTACGTGTTGACATACGGATTATTCCTCGATAAATTGTGTGTAAAATGCGAAGGCAATCGTGTAAGAAATGACGATGTTATTAAAGCTTTTAGAGAGGCATAGAGCGCGTCATTTATTTTGATCGAGTCACCTTAAACCCTTTTCCGCCTGAAGGCTTGAAGTACTATGCAGACTCAATCATTCCTACAGTCACCAGTTTTTTCGCCAAGCTATCAATTTGATAAACGACAGATTAAAAAAGAATAGAACTTTTCACACATGCATTATTTTTCAAATTTTGACAAAATCTGCCCGCGTTACATACAAAAGAACCACAAACGTTTTCTTGCCAAATCGATGGCAAATATAACTATTCATCTGATCTTTCGCTTTACAATTTTCCATTTCCCTCAAAAGTTAGCCAGACACCGCTACACAGAAACGAAAGACGATCAAGAGTTCTGCGCATGCTCCTAAAATAACATCTTTCCAAATTACCTCCAATTAGATGAAAATTTGCATAGGTTTTAGTAGAAATTGGCTTTTTTAGCCATTTAATAGAGAAATAAGGAACTTGCAGCTGAAACTCGTTTCTTTTCAAAGAAATTTTGGTGTTAACAAAGGAACGTGTCCCTCTAGAACCAAAATCCACTACAATATTTCAAAGGAAAACGTTTAGCCATCCAATTTCAAACACAATCGAACAGTCCACGTTTTCATTGGAATTAGTTTGAAATCTTTGTAACTAGTTCTCACCATAAGTTCTTTTTAAGTTTGTCTTATTTATTTTAGTTATTGTAAATTTATCCTCTAGCTTCTAGTTGTCATCTGATATTATACATGTATATGTTGTACATAGGATATCTGTTTTGTTCAGCCGTCCAAGCGGGCGAAATCCTTTAAGCTTGTCGGTTTGTCATTCTCTGAGCATTAAAGTTTCTTAGTTGTCATTCACTGTCTTTACTACAGGTGAATGGGATCGCATGCTCAAGGTACGTTCAATCACATTCCATGCTGTTCTGTCAACACTGTGTCGAGGATACTGAGACTATTGTTACATCACCAGGAGCTCAAGAAATATGACATACATTTGATTCCTATTAAACCAAACCTCATTGACCTTATATGGACAACAGACCGACCCAGGCCCGCAGGGAGGAGCTTGATAGTACTCGATCTCATTTACTCAGGTAAATATATATAAAAACATTATCGTCTTAGCATGTCTTAAGGGAAGTAAAGCCAGCCTTTTCCAGATCGTCAGTTCATGGAGAATTAAGGAAATACAACTCGGTGAGCGCAAAAAGGGGAGAGGAACAGGAAGAAGAGGCGAAGAAACTCCTATATCCATTGCAATGACCTTTCTTTGAGGCTGTCACTGGGTTTTGCTGCAGACTAAACCAGTAAAATGTTATAAAATGGCGATAATTTATGATGATGAGGTGAATAATTGTTTTAGTATACACCAAACCAGTAGATAGCCAGCACCAAATAGTTCCGCTTTTTTCCTGAGAAAAAGAGAAAAAAGAACTCGCGCGCGAAATTCAGAACAATGCCGGAGGAATTGTCGCAGGTGAATAGCAGAGTTTGAGCAGTCGAGTAGCCAACCAGATCACGCAAAAAGCACTATCCAATAGTATGGTATATTATTAGGAGGTATTATGTTAGTCTGTATCAAATGTTATAAAATAACTCAGATACTCCTCGCGTTCTGATTAGTCGAAAACTTGTTGACTTCTGATAAATTCATAGAAAAACAAATGAACAATCTCCTTTCCAGTATTGCTACTTCGTGGGAGGACGAAGAATTCACCAACTTAAACTCTTACTTTTGTCTCTCAGTGAATGAAAACTTCAAACCACACTCTTTGAAATAATAACAGTGATGTAAACAACAACTTCCTCGGGGTAAAGGACTTTATTATCCAACGGTATTAGTTATTGTACATAAAGCACACGAAACGAGTACAAATATCCGACGCTATTGTACATAGAGTTTACTTCATGGTTGGTGAGCGCGTACGATTTTTATTCACCAGTTGTGAAGAATCACAAACGAACGAGTGATATGACCGCAACGAATGAGTGAGTTTGGGATTCTTCACAGCGAGTGAATAAAAATCGTACAAGCGAACCAACCATGAAGTTATTTTTTATTTTATAAGTACTGAGATTTCTTTCAAACAATACTGACAAAAGTGAGCGATTAGACGATGAAACGAGTTTAAACATTCACTCAAAAGCTTTAAAAATTCAACATTTTTTTTTCAAAATTTCAGCAAAACGAAAAAAAAGAAATTATTTAAAGCAATGTTTTCTAAAGTCAAGCTTATTCATCATCACTGTCCTCCAAAGGCCTCAGTTTCTTCCATCGTGGTAACGCTTCGGCGTTAGATGAGCTAGATTCCTCTTGTGTGAGCTTTGGTGACCGATTAACTCTGTTTATGTTGATGGAAAAATTGCCACCTTGAATGACAGCACCGCTGAATAAAGCCATAGTTTGCTGTGATTCAGAAGTGGATGGACAAATGGCTGGATTAGCTGTTTCGTATGAGGACGTCTTAGTTGCAGTGCCAGCCTTTTTTCTTATTTTTCTGCTTGTATTTGTAATGAATGAACTCCTAGTCGTAGTTTTGTAACACTATTTGCCGGATTTCTGGTTTATCTTAGAAATAAATATAAGTATAAATATAAGTAGTACAAATATGAGTATTAAGCATAGACATGATTTTTTTTAATTGAAGGTAGAAGCTGGGAAGATAAAATATTAGCCCTACGTCAGTCTCTTCAAGCAAAATCTTCGACTGCAGTTGTCCTTCAAAAACTGGATGAAATTGCTTGTAAGTAAGAAACCGAGAAAACGAGAGATCGTCAACTTAACGAGGCAGGAATCTCCAGGTTGGTTATGTGTCAAATCCGTCATGGTTACCAGCAAGAAAACGTGTCAAGGGAGTTAATGTATTTTTTTTCATGTGCTGCAACTTAAGAAGTCTTAAGACCGAAACGTTTTATAAATCTTCTTTTATTTTTAACTGTAAGATGTTGTCCGTCCTTCGGCTACATTTTTTAAACTCAAAATACACGTATTCAGTGTCAGGTCTTAGTAAATCTTATGCAAGTGTTACTTTTCTTTCTTCAGGGTTATTCAATCTTCGTGGATTTGACATCAAGTACTCACCCGTGTTTTTCTCGTACGCTATAGTTACAAATAATAATGTAACGTAAGTACAGAATCTGTCAATGCTACATAAGAGCATGTAATGTTCTACAGCTGATGAATCCCAATGTTTCAGCAAGTAATGGTTTCAGCAGATGACATGTTCCAGCAGGAAAAATAGAGAAAAGATGTCTTAACAGCTATGTTAGCCTTTTCTTATTGACTTCAGCACAGTGTATTCTGAATGTAATGATAACTGACACTTATTTATACATTTGCAGATTGTTTGTAGATCGTAACAAGGTAACGTCACGTGTGGAAACGCATTTAAAAGTTGATACGTGTCCTAGTGAAAAAGTGTTGTGCGTTCTGCTTATGCCATACAATGCTACAACGGCGGAAGTCAAACGACTGGCTGAGAACGAACATGCTAGAATATGGGTGAGCCCAGTTGCTGTTTTCTTACAATGTCAGTACTCACAGAGGTCGATTGCGCAAATATTAAATGCCTTTGGATTAAAATAAACGTCAGATACACTGATACATCTGGATACACAAAGTACAGGGACTTTCAAATTACAACCGGCGTGCAATCTCCGCCTAATTGATAAAGGGAGTATGTGTAACGTGATCGTAGCTTCAACACCGAACGACCTATATATGGCTCCGAATCTTTTTACACTTCTAATCAGTTTTTTTAAAGTTTCTGAAAAAAATAATTTGTTTTTGCCATTGTATCTCTTTACATGCATTTAAGAAATGTGAAACAACAGTTGACATCTACCATAGACTGGAATTTTGACTTTCCTACCTTGAGTTTTCTTCCGTATACTCGAGTGTGGAAGGGTCGATTGTGGAAGGGTATACAAAGGGGAATTATCTACAGAATGTTGCCCTTTTTGTTTTTGTATTTGCTTTACTTTCTGCGCGAGTTCTCGGTCAAGGAACTAAACAATCTTTTGTCGCGGTCGTTGTTGCAAAGCCGATAAACAAGGCCAAGAACAAAGCTATTTTCATTTTTTTTATACCTGTACTCTAGTTTAGTTTCCTTGCAGCCATGGAAAACTTTCTTAAACATTTGTTCAATTCCTCTTTTTCCATTTCCTCAATTTCGGTGAGAAGTTCGTTTTGCTGGGCAAACCAGTCTACGAAAACACTTTGCTCATAATGAGACAAATTGTAGTCGTGATTATTGCATTTTTAGCAATAATTATCTGGAGAACAAACAGCAAAACAATAATTTGCAAACTTGAAAACTTTCAGGCCAAAATTTGTAGCCTTCTTTGTATTTTAGTGGGGAATAGCAATACTCTCAGTTGCATCATGCTACAGAAACCGGGATAAGCTCCGGCCGTGTGGGCCTTCTCAGCTCGTGTGCGACTTTACCTCTTTGTATTTTCTGGTACAGCGTCTTATGATTTCCGATTCAGAAAGCTGGCAAAACGCGAGTTTACGCCGGCCATTTTGTTTTTGTTCGGATCACGCATAATTCACTCCCTACAAAGTGAATAATGCTCATTGACCAGAGATAGCGAACCAATCAGATTGCTTGAAACACCAAGATCACTGAGTGTGTATATACTCATAAGTCTTCTTTGCATTATTTATTTATCCTTTATCAACTTAGGTCAGCACAAGCTCAAGTCACAGCATAAGAATGAACATTCCTGAGGTTAGCGTTTTCACGTTATTGTAAAGAGAACATTCACGTATGTCTTGGAATACAAAATGGTGTTCCATACGCATTATATACATTCCATACATATTGAGTGTAGTCTTTGTGAATACACAAATCTGATTGGCTTAATTGTTACTGTCTGTATGCTAAGGTGCCACTTATCTGCTGGCCCGTTCAGGGGCCTCAGTTAAGGGTGTCACTGTATGGATATCCCCGTGACTTGGATATCTCAGTAGGTACATTAAGAACACTGTTTACTACACTGGGGCGAGGACTGAAGCATATATAAATTACACAACAGACTGGGGCAAGTGAGGTTAACCGAGAAAGGAAGGTTATTGAGGTGGGATGGAGTATTTGGCATGAGGGTTGTTAAATTTGCGAGGGATCACCCTTTTGTTTACCCTGACCGGGGGAGGGTCAACCTTTTTCCTCTTATAGTTGTTTCAATGGTCCTTCTGACTTAGAAAGCGGGTAAGTGCTGGAACTTCCATATTCTTTTGAGCAAATTCCATACCATAATCACAAATAATAATCGGTTGTCTCATGATGGTCAGCTGTGATTGGAGCGTTCCCTTCCGAGTGTTGCTCCAGTAAAAAGCTCTTCCGTCATCGACGCTCCTGAAGGTGAAAATCTGTTCCCTCAGCACTCCGTTGCCGTATTGGTCTTTGTTGTGTTCTTTATCATCCACGGATTAAGGCCTTTTGATCCCACTATCTCCATTGAGGTTGTCAGCGGAGCCCACGCGCGTAGCGCGCCAGCGGAGCACCATTGCTAAGCAAATTTGGTAAAATATCAAGTCAAGAAATTTTGGTAGTGACGCAATAGTCACGTGACCTTCTGTCCGCACGTCTGTCCGTCCGCAGCACAGGGTCACCAATATGAGGTGGCACACACTTGAGATAACCTGTGCTGTTGATCCCGCGTTTTGGCGTGAAATCGAATGGTGACCCCCGTTTTAAGCAAAGACAACAAAAGTCAAAAACGATTTTATTGATGGAAAGAAAAAGTTCAAAAGAATACTCAGCTGTCTTTTGGTGGAAGGCAAAAAGTTCAAGTTATGAATTTGCCTTGGAGGACTTCAACTTTCTTGTCGGTTCTACTGCAAACTCGGTCGGCACAACGCTTGAGTTCGCAGCATTTCGCAGCGGTCCCGACGCCAAATACAGCGGGGCTAGTGCTTTCTGGTTTTTTCTGTGCACAACCATGGTTTTTGCGGCGGTCCGAACACATTTTCCCAGGAGAAATACCAGCTTTTTCATGTCGATTAGCATCTTGTCATGGGAAAAAGAAAGAAGTAGTAAAATTAGCTTCTCTCGGTGTCAGCGTTTTTGGCCTGGTGGGATCATGCCGGCCTGCCACGTCGGCGAACGGGGTTAGATTCCCGGTGGGGATATGAATTTTTTTCTTTTCTTGTTTGTTTTTTTTTTTTATTTAACGACTTGAATGAGGGTATTTTTACAAATTAATAAGTACCACTAAAAAAAATGTGGAGCTCCGCTTTTAGGCTTGGCTAAATCTATATATTAAGGTGAAGGCTCTGGGAGTACCAGTGAGAGTGTCGTTCAATGAATAACCTGCGATCAGGCCGAATTTTGGCATCGTTCTCATATTCTCTTACGTTGGTCGCTCGCTAAAATTAGGCCTGATACAATCTCTCACAGAACCTTGTGCCGGCGGCCAAATTTTGGCCGCGGGAATCTTGCAATCTGATTGGCCCTTTAACAATAGAGCTGTCAACGGAAGTAAATTGTCTTCGAGACTCGCTCACAATCGATCCGACCGCCATCGCCAAGGAACAAGCCTGTCGAGGTAAATCTGTCGCTCTAAGAAATTCTCGTCGTTCTAGGAGAATTGTCATCATTTCTTTCTCTCCTGAGAATGGCGTTCGGTTTGACGCAAGCTGTCTCTCACTTGGAGCAGAGAAGTACAGCAACAGTGAAGTATTGCGCAGATCAATTCGAAAGTTCAACCTCCCCCCCCCGGGCAACCCCCCGGGCATTTGAACCTTTGAAGATTGGCTTGTTCAAATTCCCTCCCCTCGGGGCAAAAAAGCCGTTCAAATGCCCCACCAATTAGTACTGAACTACCTCTCCTCAAAGACAAATTTCGTCTTCAGCCTTTTAGAGAGAGATATGCTGAATGACACCTTCAAACTTCTTTTAAAGACCCTTTTGAAAGAGTTATTCACTAACAAAGGCGAAATTCTATCTTGTAAATCCGTCAAACCCTGCAAAAACCGAAAAAAACTCACGGGCGTATTACGTCAGAACAAGAGATAAATCCGGGTCAAATTCCCCACCCCTCCAAGGCAACGTTCAAATTCCCCCCTCCCTGGGCACGATGCACAGTCAAATGCCCGGGGTTTGCCCGGGGGAAGGGGATGTTGAGGTTTCGAATTGATCGGCGCATATGTATCCCGTTTTACCGCATCGTGTCTCGAAATTTTCATTTGAAGGCTTTCAGCTAGTATTGAAGATGTAAACTGAGTAGGGGTAGTTTCCGCGTTTTACGAAACAAAACGAACAGCAGAGGGACTAGTATCTTTCGCCAAGAGTTGAAAATGATCAACAAGTCAACCGATAATTCGGAAAACTTAACGGTAAACTGATGTTTAGTGAGAGCCGCAATCAGCGAGATGCTATATTTGTTTTCACCTAAGTAATAAAGATTTAATACCTATGTCGTTTTATTGATCTCTGACATTGATATCAAAGGGACTGAATAGTTTTATAATAAATGTTCTTCGTTTTAAAATTCGCTGTTGTTTAGAGATAAAATTCTCTGCTAATCATCTCAATTTTTTATCACTTCTGGAACTAAATTAAATTACAAAATACTCGTTTGTTTATAAACGGTTTTTATTTATATCTTTATTCTAAAGAATAAAACTGAAGGTATTTCTCTTAATTTCCCAAGGTTTTGTACGTAGAACTGAATTGGGGACAAATCCGTAGAGAATATTACCGGACAGCACCTGAAATGGGAAAGGATTCAAGCATGCAGCATATTTTGGTACATGACAACCTCGTCGTGTTTTGAATTTTCATTCAGTTTCAGCTCAGACTGAGCAACCACGTACAATACCGGAACCTTCAAGTTAGCAATCGCGTAATCTTCTTATTTTTGCCGACGTTGCGTGACTTTGGGAAATTTGCATACCGAGGATCGTGCAAGCAGAAGAAATTTTAATTGGCTGTTTTGTTGAATGTCAATCAATCAAAAAAATGGGCGGTCGACGTTCCGTAGAAGAGTTGTATCAGGCTCTATTTATGAACACTACCTTGTTTAAAAGCGGATTGTGATCCACGTGCTCAGTAGCGCTGGCCGAAAGCAAAACATGTTAGCCTAAAGCAACTTAAGTTGAGCTTCAAAAAGAAAATGATGCTGGAGGTGACATTTTAATACCTCAGGTGGTAAATCCATTTGAATTGTGGGCTCAAAAATAAGAGTTCGGCTTTTTACAGATCAAGATATATTTTAAAACAGAGTAGGAGTTTATTCCTACAAAGGGAAGGAAAAAATAAGCGGGAGCCCGGAGCACAACTTCAATTCTTTCCTTAGATATCGGGTCTTATATTAAAAAAACGTGTCATGTTCTTAAGCGGCTATAATATCAGGTAGAAAGCCATGTTTATCCGGCTCCCGTGGAAAGTTTCTCGCACTTCGCTTCATTAATCTGGCCAAATCGTATCGAGGTACGATATTTCTACGTCTTTACTTTAAAATTATCTTTCAATGCAGTCTGTACCAGCCCTAAAAATTTGCAACTATTTGGTCGAAATCGGCTTGAAAACAGTTCGAGTTCTCCCGCCAGTTTGAATTCTTCTTGGAAAACCGCTGGTTCATAGTACTTTTGTTAACAACGGACCATTTATAGGTAATAATAATAATATTTAACACTTATAGTGCGCATATTCTATAAATATACTCATATGCGCATTACAATCCTGCATTAAAGAATGAATGTACGATTAAAAGAAATAATAAACAAAAATTATAGGTCAAAGAATACCGAGATTCCACGGTATTTATAGCCTGCGTAACAGGCGTAAATGGAGTAGAGGAGCTAGAACACGGGAGAAAAAGTGGGGGACGATGGGCTAGGGACGAGGGAATACCTGCGATTAAGGTAATTCCGTTCCATTGCATTACGCATCCTTTCTGCGCATTATTTTTTGCGTGATTAACGCGCACGAGTGCGTGCTCCTTCGGAACTTGGTAGATTTTCTGTGAAAACTGAGCTATTCAGAGAAATGAATGGTCCTTTTCTCCTAAACGGGGACGGTGACCCACATTATTTTTAATACATAAATTTAAATGGCATACAGTTGAGTACCATGTATCGCGCTTTTACGAAACGTAATGGCGGACGGACGTCTTTCTTTTGCTCTGTAAAGTGAAGGGCGGTGACCCACATTATTTTTAATACATAAATTTAAATGGCAGACAGTAGAGTACCAGGTATCGCGATTTTAAGAAACGTAATGGCGAGGTAATGGCGGACGGACGTCTTTCTTTTGCTCTGTAAAGTGAAGGGCGGGAAAAACCCCATTTAATGTCTAAACGAAGCGCCAGAGAAGCTAAAACTTCAAGCTCGTCTTCCCAGTCCCCGCCATCACCTAAAAGGAATCGCTTTTGCTTTAGTAGCGACGAGATAGAAGCAGGCGAGGAGCGCGAATCCCTTAAACAAATTCTGGGCAAACTGTCAATCTTGGAAGAAAAAATGGAGGAGCATTTGGCATCTTGAGATCCGAAATTTCTCGCCACAGTGTCAAAGTTAAACAAGAGGTTGAGGGCATTAAAGACACCCTGAAAGAGGTAGAAAAGTCCCTCCAGTCTGCATGGGATACTATCAGTGGCTTACAAGAAGACACCAAAACCCACAGCGACTTCAAGAAAACATGCCAGCAATCTGTGGATACTCACCGCCAAGAAATAAATTTACTGAAAAACAACAGTGTGAAATCCGCATTGTAAAGCCAGCAAGCAGAGATAAGAGCTCCAAAAGAAAGTTTGGCGAAGGAGCAGGAGGAGATAGTTGCCTTAGAAAACTACTCAAGAAGGGAAAACCTTCGTTTCATGGATCTCCCGGAACGCAGAGGTGAAAATTGTACAGATGTAATTTATGGTGTGATTGAAAATGATCTGGGCATAGATCCTGAAAATATACAATTCCACGCAGTCCAACACGTCGGAAAACCACGAGAAGTTGAAGATTCAACCCCACGACCGATAATCGCTCCTTTTCTGTGCAGAGAAGATCGAGACACAAGTTATAGTGCCGAAAACCGGCTGAAGAATTCCAGTAAGTTCCAAATGCGTACATCACTCAAGACTACCCTAGAGCAATACAACTGGAGAGGAAGGTGCTTAAAAAAGCGACGTGCTTTTCTAGGGAAAAAGGAGCTAATGCAAAAGTTGTTGATAGAAGACTAATCATCGGCAATGAGACATTCCACATTGACACCACCGACAGAATCATCCCATCGATAAAGCTTTACATCCTTCACGGGTTTATAACGAACCCCACTTAATGACAAGCTCCCATTTGGCTTGTTAGCGCAATTGGTTAAAGCACTGCACCGGTATCGCAGAGGTCAAGGGTTCGAATCCCGTACAAGCTTGAAGTTTTTCAGGCTTTCTTTTCGCAACTGCAAAAGTTGCGTCTATAACTGCAATGGTCTTCTTTGCATTTAAAAGCTTTATAGGATTAATTAGTTTACTCTTCTGGAACTAAATGTGTTTTTTTTTTCGACTTTCCCTTTTTGGCATTACCATGCATTACTGGGCTCACGGTAATTTTAATCCTGTTTTGTTTTTTGTTGTGATAATGTTTGTATTAGATAAAGCTTTTGCTCTCGTCGTAAGGTATATTTCTCTTGTCAGTACTGAATGGTTTTCTTTTGTTTCTGTTCAAAACATCCATCGGTCCTGCTGGGTGTTACTGGAACGCTTCTTGCCGTATCTACGCGCCCTTGTTTTAATTCGTCACCTACTAATCAACACTTCTCAGTACTCCAGTCGACGAATTAGTTATTTGTTCTCTGAACGTGAGGGGCCTCTCGAACACCCTGAAAAGACGAGAAACCTTTCGATGGCTTAGAATGAAAAAATTTCTCAATCTTTTTTCTACAAGAAGTCCACTGAACCGAAGAGAAAGAACCCTTGTGGTATTTAGAATGGGGCTCCCCAGCCTTGTTTAGCAGCCTTTCAAGTGCTAGCGCAGGAGTGTGGTTTAGAATAATTTTGAGTTCGAAATCATGATACAATTTTCCAATCCCGCTTTTTTCAAAAAGATTCTCAGTCACCTTCTTTCTTTCTATTGTGAAGAGATAGTCAGTATCAAACCCGAGGAACAGTCGTAAGATCTAAGGCGCGCTGGCGTAACGAAGGAGAGGAAAATAGCAAGTCCTTTTTAAGTCAGGAAAAACACCACTTCAACACAAAAACTATCAAACAACTTCAACTTGATGACAAAAGTGTCATTAATAAGGACGATAAGATCTTAAAAAAGAAGCGAAATCGTTCCATTGAAATCTTCATTCTTCTTGTAAGCCGCAAAGTATTTTGGATTATGACGATATTTTCTTCCCTGGAGGTTCCACTGGGACACTTGAGAAGCAGGCGCGAAAAGAATGCGAAGGTCTATTGACTAACAATGTTGTCTATGTATCTCTCGTGTAACTGTGCTACAAACCCTGTGTAGTGTTCGCGGATTTGATGTTCTATATACCCAACGAATAAGCAGGCATAGTTTGGCCCCACATTGCTTCCCATTGCCACCCCACCAATCTGACGGTAGTATCTGACGGTAGTATTCGTTGTTAAAGGAGAATGCATGAATTTAAGGAAAATACCAGTTCAGCAGGTCTTGTAAGCATACACGTTGAGGGTTCTTTGATGTCACGCTTATCCAGGAAGCAGGACAACTCTTGCAATCCACAGTCGTTTGGAATAACTGTGTCTATGGTGAACAGAAAGCGATGCCCTGGATCAATGGTATCAAATCTAAGAGTCAAATATATGAAGTGCATGGTTGGTGTCTCTAACAAAGGTGGGAAGACTACTTACAAAAGGAGCCAGGACTTCAAGATAGGCGGAATGTTTTCCATAGGGCAACTGCATGCAGAAGCTATGGGTCGACCAGGGTTCCTAGGTTTCAGCGTGTTTCTTGGGTAGAAGGTAAAATCGGGATGCACGAGGTGTGGTAACGACGAGATGTTTGGCTGAAGGTGGTAGTGCGTACGTAGTAATTATATCATTGACCGTGGATTTCGGTTTTGGTGATATTTTTGGAGGGGATCGACGCTCAAGGCATTCGTAAAATCTGTGGTCGGACAGCTGTCACTGGCCTTTTGGATTTAAAGAGGGCGTGACCAAACGACAACATCTCCTCCTTTATCAGCTGGCTTGATTACCACGTCCGCGCGTCGTCTTAGGTCATGTAAAGCCTTCCTCTCAGAGTGCGATAGATTGACATACCGGCATATAAGTGATAGTTTAAAATCCAGTGAGATAAGGTAATTTTATTATATCACATTCAGGATATCGCAAGAAATCTACGACAAATGGCCATCGGGAGAAGTCCATGTAGATATATTCGCATCAATCTGACTCATCATTTGGTTCATTGCCTGTTTCGTTGTTGGCTTGACCGTGAAAGTGAGCCTTGAGGCGCAGACGGAGGTAGGATTTCTCGCAATCGGCCTTAACTTGATATTTTATCAACCTTGTTGTTTACAGGGGCAGATGTTAAGCCTTTACTGATTACTGATTTTTTTTTAGTTCTGAAGTAGAAACCGTTAAACGATTATCATTTTACCTTTCAATCCAAGAATCGTATGTACTGTACATCGTGCCGTCGATATCTGCATGTTAACATTGTGAAACTGGACGAAGCCTCAGGAGCCGTTTCAGCGAACACTTGCAAAGCATACGCAACAACACTCCTGGGTTTCCTGTGGCCGAACATTTCAACTTTACGGGTCGCAGGATTTCTGAATTCCAGGTACGGGATGTGCAGCTGTGCAATGGTACAAACATCCGACTAAGGCAGCGTGAAATGAAGATCATTTTCCGGCTAAGAACTGTTCAGCCAGATAGACTAAATATTAATTTCAGGTTTATTTGAACTATGATTTTATTTCTTGACTTCTTTGTGTATATTGCGTATTCTAACTGTTTTCTTCCACACTGAAGAAGGGTAAAAAACCCGAAACTTCTGTTTTTAGAAACATTTCTGACACTTCTTGATATTTAATTTACAAAATCAATCCCATCACTTACACAATTGAGGGCAATTCTTGACTGGCAATCGGTGTGTGTCATTTTAAGTTAGAAATTCTAACCATTCTAGAGTGTTGTTCAATGTAAGTTGTTCTTTGGTTCGAAACAGTTCTCATCCTAACTTTATTTTTATGTGCCTCATTGCCAATTAAATTGTTCAGAATTTGTTCAGTAAATTTTTGCATGAAGTCAGTCATGCAGAAAAGCGCGGGCCTGTTTCTGACTGGTGGTTGCATTGATAGTATTTCAAACTCCGAGTATTGTAAGAATCATATATGTAAGGGTTAGACAATGAACGCGAGTGTTCTAGGGGATATAGCGTCCCGAGCAAAGATAGAATGCCACGAGGCCGCAGGCACACCCACGAAGAATTTCGTTTTTGCGTGCAGATTGTATTTTTGCATTTTAATTTTTTAGTTCTCACCTTGAAATCACGTTGCTGTTTTGTTTACGATATTTTCGCTATTGTGCGCATGCCTTTGTGGTGCAATGTTTTAGAGTGCTTCACCGCGTTGGAACTCGAGGCAGTTATCGCCGCTAAAGATTTTCTAGATTTACACTGGTGAAAGCAGTCTTCAAGGCGCTACAACCACCGACACCAGCAAGTGGGGAATCCGCAGGAAACTCCAAGAGGCCAAATTAAGTCAAGTTCAAATACAACACTCGTAGTCTGGCAAACACGGAGAAACAAGTCTGTCCTTCTGTTTCAATTAAGGTCTGAACAGTTCGTATTTAATGTAAAATAATCGTTTTTCTTTCGATTTGCTTTTTTCTATGCTATTATACCGTAAGATTGCATTTTTTGTTAAAACGCAAAAAATAATGAGTGTTTCTAGCCGTTGAAGGTGTTGATTTTATCGATTTAGTTGTAAATATTCACAGAGAATTTGTGCATTCATTAGTAGTTTCTACTTAGTCATACTAATGAGGCTTCCAAACAAAGGAAAACAATGCCTCATTAGTATGCTCTATATAGAACCACTAATGAATGCAGAAATTCTCTGTAATTTTACCCCGCAATTTCCCTGTGCTTCAAAGCCCCCGCCACTTTACATAATTTAAGACAGTTTATGGAATATAGAGCATCGAAATGCTGGACACTGATTGGCTGAGTGGGTGTGACCATGTTCTAAATAATATTAGCAAAGTCCTCCTCTCTGCAAGTCCTCTCTCTGCCTCTATCTACATCGACAGTCAACTTATTTGGATTATCTGAAATTCGGTGGGCGGGGATGAAAAAATGGGGGTCTTAATCGCAGGCGTTCCCTCGTCCCTAGCCCCAGTCCCCCATTTTTTCTCCCGCGTTCTCGCTCCCCTCCCCCCTACCCTTACCCAATTACACCTGTTACGCAGGCTACGGTATTTATCGTGTACTGTGGGAACTCAATATGGCGTTGTAAATGATCAGAAATGCATAGCAACGCAAACGCTCTACAAATATGTCAGTTATTTCACGCTGTTATGTCTGTACGTCACAACATCGGATATCAGAACTTAAGCTTTTACAAACGAGTATGAAACAAGAACTGATGATAAGAGATGACCAATAGAGACGACCAATAGTCTATTTATGAGATGTTTGGTTTCATCGTATAAGCACTTGTCAATATTGCGTTTTACTGACTTAGGATGGTGTGACTCACAGAGGCATCTACCTGAATATTTTTTAACCAAAGTATCAAGTAAGGAATTGCATTGTCACTGTCAGGCCATTTTGAAAAGGATGGACGGTAGCAGTTGACTACTTCGGTGTTGTGAAACAAAGATTGCTTCCTTTAAGTGTTTCCTTCATGGTTTCATGCTATCAAGGTGTCATTTATGGGTTAAGTGTACAGCTTGGAGAGCCAACAAAGGCAGCATAAATTCGCGACTTAGTCAGGCGAATTAAAATTTTACCAGAAGGAGCTCAGTTAATATGAAAGATGCAAGACGAAAACGTTAGGCGTTTTTGTAAATATTTTATTAGTAGCCTCCTAGCCATTTTAGAAAACTTTACTTATAGAACTGTTTTTCCAACACGGTGGGGCCAAACCACCCCCCAAATGGGTCATGAAATGTCCCGTTTTTTGGTTAATTTTTAATAATTTTGTTACTTTTCATCATTTCTTTACCAAACTTGGTAATTTGATATGGGTCTTTGTGCCAAACAATTTGACATGAATGGTGATGCCAAATGTCAAATTATGACGTCATAATTGGTGACGTCATATTATTCTCTAAAATAAAATTTTAGAATTTCTAAATTTTTTCTGGTGTTTTAGAAAGAACACGTCAAGAGGAGTTGAATGCTGAAAACCGTTTGTCGATGTGATAAATAATGGATGAGATATGGCATTTTAGATTTTGAAAATTTCACAGTCTCAAAATAGGGTCCCCCCCTTGTGTAATACGTTTGAATTTAAGTGTTGTTTTGTTGCGTCAACGACACCATTTAAGTTGCAGATAAGATGTCTTAAATGACGGAAGCTAAATGAAAAAGAAAAACTCGGAAAATTTTTTTCCTGCCAGAGCTAGAGCCCCCAAACCAGTTTTGTGACGTAATTAAGTGTCACGTGATCAATTATGCTCTTGCTAATATTATCGTTTTCAAGCCGAAAACTTAAAATCTAAAATGATACGATTTTTTGGAACAACAAGAAGTCCATTTTACCAGATTATTAGCTTGCATGGAAAAAAACTGTACAAAATAGATCAACAGGGTTGCTTTTAGAAGAAAAGTATGGTTCCGGGGGGGACACTTTAAATGTCTTTAAATTGCCATAACTCAAGATACGTTTGTCTTAGCGAGGTACGGTTTTCAGCATTTTACTCCCCTTGCCAAGTTCTTTCAGATGACATAACTTTTTATTTCAAATTTGAAATTTTCAGTTAACTCGTTTTGTGACGTCAGCCATTATGACGTCACAATTTGGTTTTTTAAGTCATTCTCATACTTAAAATAAATTGGGCGACAACCCAAGGTTTTTTGCCAAGTTTGGAAAAGAAATATGAAAAAGAAGCAAAATTAGTCTAAATGACCCATTTGGGGGGTGGTTTGGCCCCGCCGTGAATGGCATATGTTTTCAATTCGTTTGTTTTTCTGGACGTTCATTTCATTTTATTGTTAAAAAATTCTAACTTATATTACCTTTATTAGGAGAAGCTGTTAATAGATGAATCTCCAGTGGCTTTACCAAAGGCATTAAAAAATCCGACAGAGATTGATGGAATGAAAAAGGCCAATGTAAGTAGGGTTACGAAATAAAACACTTTTAGATGTCACGAGGTAAGAAAACAGTTTGACATGTTACTTAAAAACAGTGGACGAATCGAACTGAGATAACAAAATATATTTAACACTTGAATTTCTATTACTTTTGAACTTCTGGTATCTAGCAATCTATATTCTCCAGTACTACGAAATCGGGATCAGAATTTCCCCGTTCTTAACAAGAAACAACTCCTTTGGCAATAAATAAGAGCAGCTGGATATTCTATACTAGACGACAACGCCCCTAAAAGGATACTAGAGGCCCCTCGCATAACTGAACATATTTTTTTAATACCTGGTGTCAGGGTGAGGTTAAACTGAAAACGAAACCGGTATTTCAGTCTACAGCTATTCTATTTGTTTTGGTCTGCAGCTCAAGGATAGCGTGGCTATGTGTGAATTTTTTGCTTGGATTGAAGAAGAGGTACCGTAATGTTTCAGAATATTCTATAAGCGAAACGTGGAGTCGAGCACCACTGAACAAATGCCTAGTTAATGCTCAAAGATTTCTGAAATTTTTGCCTGGTGAAAATTGTGTATAAAATGCCTCTTCATCCTTGCAGCTCATTCTGCTGGGATTATTCTGCTTTTTATTCTTCAATTAAATAAAACGGCTATACCTCTGTTTAAAATTCACCCAACTGACGTAAATTATTTTTCCAACAAGAAGAGCTCACTTCACCAACGTTTGTGGGCTTTGGAATAACAAACAAAAAACACAAATAAAATAAATAAATAAAAATAAATAAGTCACTTTCTTCAGGTGTCAACGGTATTTAGCACAGAATACTAACTGGGGACACCTCCAAGATCGAATTGGAATATCGATGTGTTTGGTTTTTGTCGTTGCTCCTCTCGGAACAAGGATGAGAACCAACAACAAACTCAACCCACATATGACATCGGGACCGGGAGTGGAACCCGGGCCATCCCTGCTTCCCCCACAAGAGGTCATTCGATATTTATTATGGCAAGTCCTAGTTTTAGACAAGTTCGAAATCTTTCACATAAAAACTGTGGTTTGCGATCATCCTATTCTTTTTCACATCCATTGCACATTCATTTCCTTGTCAGATAAATTCCTCGCGTGAATTCATTGAAGGTATTTAATCAAATGGACTGCTAAGATAGTGTAGTGTTATACAAGGTGAACGACTAACAAAAAGTCGGACACAAAGTCAACATCTCACACTAAGTCCGTATCATGTATACTAGAGATACACAACAATAAAATTTAACAAAGCACTTTCTTAAAAAAAGGGCCTGATATAGAACACTCAGTATACGTTAATCAATGCTAATTAACCCCCTTCGGCCGAATGGAGTCGTTTTCAACCACTGAGATCATTTTGATAGGCGAGGAATTAACAAACAAGAACACTTTGCATTCATGCCTCGTTTTGGAAATTTTGACCCAGAGTTGCAAACAAAAGGAACCTTTAACTTTCTATTTTTAAATCGGTGGCGCATTTGAAGCTTCAAAGTTTGAATTCTGCGCATGCACCAAAAATCAACCGAAATTACCTCGAGTTAAAATGTGTAGTTTTATTTTAGAATATTGGCAGTCTTAGCCCCGGGGGGGGGGGGACTCCGGTTTTTAAGTGACGGGGATGATCGAATGGGGGCAAAAATTAAAACCCAAAAAATCCCTAGGACCTCCAAGAAACCCAAAAAAATCCCTGGACCAAAAATTAACCCCCCAAAGATCCCATGCCGAATTTTCGAGCCTCAAAAATTTCCAGAAAGGATTAATTCACAAGTCGCAAGCGAAAGATATCAAGAATTCCCTACAGCAAAAGGGAATTTCAGTGAGGATAAAGTCGGGTGATAAACACGATGGATGAGAAATCAGTTGAATGAATTGAAGCCTTGTGAAATACACCCGGGACACTTTGCGGACTATTGTATAACCGGTTTTATGAAACAGATGCAATGTAATGCGACACCATCGTAAAATATAATTAAAACGACTGCAAAACAAGTTTGGTTGTCAGTACTTAATATTCGCAGAACTACGCAGCCAGGATACGCAGGCACTACCACAATTCTTCATATTGTTTTGAATACCCAAAAAATCCCTACTTAAATCAAGCCATCCTATAAAATACTTGCCAAATTTTCCTACCCAAAAACATCCCGGAATGGAACATTTCAAACCCAAAAAAATCCTTCGATCTTCCCCTTCACTCGAAATCTGGAGTACCCCCCTGGGCTCTTAGCCACCTAAATGCAAATTTTAAACAGCACAACGGCCAAAAGATGAAAACTAACTCCACGTCAAAACCAGTGAAACTCTCTAGGAGGCCGACTAACTGTTCCAGAGCATGCTGCTTCAGAAGGCGCTTGCTCTTGGGGGACGATCCACTTGTTCTGGAGTTGGGGCTCTATCAAGGGCTTTTAGCTCCGAATCTGCACTGCAATCGATGCCTGGAGTTGCTAGAGGTTTAGGACGTTGCAGGTTCCATTTGTATTCCACTTTTTGAGGGGACTGCAGAACAAGCTGATACCCATGTCCGGAAACTTTGGAAGGCTTTTATACGACGGACACAACTCGTTTTCCTTCTTCCTCTCCAACAGTACAGCATCCCAACACAATGACAGCTCTGTCTTCAGTATAATTTGTTTTGTTTCTTTTTTTTTTCTATCAGCGTGGCCTTTGGCTATCTGTTTCCCTTTTTGCATCTCGGTCTCTGACTTGTTGGTACACCTCGTCTCTTTGTTTGCCATCAACGTCTTTTAACTCTGGCAACTTGGCTTTTAAGAGACACCAGTTTCCTTGCTCAATTTGCTTCTGACTCTAGGCCACGAAGGTTTTGTGTGATGACGCTCAATGGCCATTTCTTTGAGATATTTCTCCATCTCTTCACCCAAGATTAGGACTACGTCAGTCCTTAAGAGCGACTTTCAGTAAAAATCAGGCCAAATTTCAATTAAGCGGCAGTAGTTGAAAAATCTATTTCTTTCGTAGTTTGTACATAATTAGGCATTAGTAAAGGTAGAAACCTGATGTGGTTCGTTTTCGTATGCCTGCCCATATGTAGCAATATTTAATCCTTACTGAATTCTATTTGATTTAATCTTTGTTACCTTTTAATTTAAACTTTGCGTTCAAAATTCATTTAAATTTTGTCCTTTAAACTTTGCAATCAAACAATTTGAACTTTCATTTAAACTTCTGTGAAATTTTCATTTGAACTTTGAAAAATTTCATTTAATCTTCCTGGGGCGAGCTCGGCCAGAATAGCCTCGTTTTCGAGATCAGATGGCGGCCATGTTGTTTTGGCGGGTTGGCCGTTGACAAAACCAGGATCGGATCGGGTCGGATCGGATTGGATCGGATCGGATCGAACTGACAAAACCCGGATCGGATCGGACCGGACTCACAAAACCTGGATCAGGTCGAATTCTATTAAAGAAACCCATATCTACTCATTGACAGTAGGCGCATTTCAAACTGCCATTAAAAATGGTCAAGTGGTATCTCTGGATGAAGATTTATTTAGTTATTTATTTATTTATTTTGCTTCGCCTGGGAGTTACGTATATAAAAAACATTGAAGACAATTACAAAACCAGGCAGGGACACCACAACAGTAAGAACCAATTACAGTGGGCCCAAATTAATTAATTAACAAGGTACATAAGGAAACAAAAACTGATTAAAAGCGACAAGTTACAGGACAATTCAACAGTCTAGCATTTTTACATTTAACACATATAGATTTCCAGGTTCTAGGCTCTTCAGGATCATAGCTTGTACGAACGGCTTCGAAATAATATTCTAGTAGTTTAAGCTTGAAACTCTGAATTGATGTAGGCATTCTGATACATTCAGGCAATATGTTCCATATCCTTGCAGTGCGATTGAAAAAAGAATTCTGATAAGTTACAGTTTTGCATTTACGAATGCGAAAAGAGGTGAAGAGATGATGAAGAGATGATGAAGAGAGATCAAGAAAGTGATTGCCATTGCACTGTTTTTGCTTTTTCTACTGCATTCTGTCGTGAAGACTTTTTGTTTATTGTTATGGTTTTACATTCTGTGAACTACTTCATTACTTCAACTACTGCATTATGAAGAGGAAACTTCAATAGCGTGTGCCAGAGTATGTACAATTAAGTCAGGACCGAATTGACCATAAAGTAACAATGATATCAAGATAACTCGCGTCTTTCTCATTCTTTACGTGGAACTTGAACCATGTACATATGATTACAAGGTTTTTAGAATGCAACCATAGCTACCTCACAGAGGGTAATAAAACGGAACTTAAAGCTCCTAGAATAGCGGTATGACAGGGATACCTGCTTTCGTTTTTTGTCCAGATTCTAGAATGGTGGAATATGAGATCTGTGCCGAGAATTACGATAGCCTGATTCACACAATGGTTTAGTGTTCGAGGTAAACCCGCATGATGAAAATTGTGTCAAGTTTGAGCAAAAGGTTAGATTTCACCTTGACAAAACTGAAAAAAAAAAAGTGATCTACTAAGGTAATAAGTATAGAATAGTAATTACCGGTGATAGCTTGCATCGTTAAATAGGTCTAAAGTACTGTATAAGAAAATAATCCGTTTGCTTTCTAACATTAATGTAGGTTTAATTATTGATTTTTTTCCAGGTTTTCTGGAAAATCCCTTTCAAGTAATGACAGTATACTCGAAGTTTCTTTTCAAGTGACAGCCGTGTTCATTCAGAAGCATTATAGTTTCATTTCCATATTCACAATCAAAGTGTCTAATCAAATTATATTAGCTTTGCAAGCTTTGCATGCAAAATGTTTCAAAGACGTTACAGTAAACACAACTAATCATCCACATTGTACAAAAGAATAAGTTAACCTTTTTCTGTTTCATTTCAACAATGTGATTTATCGTAAACCAAAGACACGGTTCATATGCAAAATTTCATAAGTTGTTACATGACAAAACAGGGTCTCAAACTGAAATTTTTTCTCTCGGCCAAATTAATTGTACTGCACATTAAATACATAATTTTTCTAGATTTCCCATCGCAACAACCGTGAATCACAAACTTCCATCTTATAAGCGAGTGGTGCCCATCTATATGCCAAAGAGAAATTGGCCAGGGTACAAAGTATCTCCTCCTTGATACTAGTGCACCCCATCTCAGGGCAGTATTACGAGGGTCCACCCTATTTATAGCAGTCCTTATTCTACTTCTCTGTATATGCAGACCTAGTGAATGAAAATAGCCTGACATGAGTGGCTCACCAGTTGTGGAACCGTGTCGTGACATGTAGTTTTAATTATAGCGTCAATTCTGTCATCCGAAATGTCAGAGAATTGCTGCAACTCGGAAAGGCCGTACTCCTGGACACGGCGCATAACAGTCCACCTTGACACTCCAAACAGTTTTGAGATCTTGCCCCAGGAGAAATTAAGCCCACGCAGTTCTAACAAGACATCTCTTGGAATATAGAAACAAGGCCTTCCTGGACCTTTTGTGTCAACAATTGATAAAGGTCTCACAAGGCGATGCAGAATCATAATTACAGTGATTGTGCAGGTTAATAAACTCCTTTTCAACTTCAGAATAAACTTTCTCCAACTCTTTCCATTTCTTCGCATCCTGACGGTCAAGAGACGATATATTCGCTATTTCATGCAAAAATTGCACTGTCTTTCCCAGTAAATCGACATGCATTAGCAGTTCACTAAGAAAGGTTTCGGAATCACCTCGATTTTCTTGATGAATACCTATTTCTTCTGATCTCTCCAGAACGTATTTCAAAAATGTCTACACATCGTTAGCCATTTTAGTGTAGCTATCTAACTTTTAAGAACTTTTCTTGAAGGAAAAGCCGAATCAATCGCGAACAAGCTGAACACACTGAATTCAAGAAGCCAGCCAAAACAAAATGGCCGCCCTCTTATCTCGAAAACGAGGCTATTCTGGCCGAGCTCGCCCCAGGAAGATTAAAAGAAATTTTTCAAAGTTTAAATGAATATTTCAGCAGAGTTCAAATGAAAATTTCACAGAAGTTTAAATGAAAGTTCAAATTGTTTGATTGCAAAGTTTAAATTTAAAGGACAAAGATTAAATGAATTTTGAATGATTAAATGATTAAATGAATCTTGCATCGCGCTGGTAAACTAAAGCGCAGAGAAAAAGATAGGCACTTTCTATTGACAGAACAAGTCTTTTTCATTAACTAGACAGTTGTGAAACAGCAGTAGCGAAAATAACTGAACACAAACAGTTCCCAACTAAAAGGCAGGTTTTGATGATCACGTAGAAACTGATTTGGAGCCTAACTTCTGTGAAATAATTTAACATGTGCCGTAATTCTAAATGGTCTCAATCCTCGTTCAACAGACAGCACGAACATTGAAATAAACCATACCTTAAAACTGGCTCGGGGTATCCAAGCCGCTTTGTTTGGGGCCAGTTCGAACTCAGCAAAGTTTTAACAAATGGGGCTTACTGAAGTTGAATTCTGCCGTACACAAAAAGACGGGAAATTTTGCTTCTTTAACCAAACGGGCTCGCTCTACTATGCCTGCCCATATGTAGCAATATTTAATCCCTATTGAATTCTATTTGATTCAATCTTTGTTACCTTTTAATTTAAACTTTGCATTCAAAATTCATTTAAACTTTGTTCTTTAAATTTAAACCTTGCATTCAAAATTCATTTAATCTTTGTCCTTTAAATTTAAACTTTGCAATCAAACAATTTGAACTTTCATTTAAACTTCTGTGAAATTTTCATTTGAACTCTGCTGAAATATTCATTTAAACTTTGAAAAATTTCTTTTAATCTTCCTGGGGCGAGCTCGGCCAGAATAGCCTCGTTTTCGAGATAAGAGGGCGGCCATTTTGTTTTGGCTGGCTTCTTGAATTCAGTGTGTTCAGCTTGTTCGCGATTGATTCGGCTTTTCCTTCAAGAAAAGTTCTTAAAAGTTAGATAGCTACACTAAAATGGCTAACGATGTGTAGACATTTTTGAAATACGTTCTGGAGAGATCAGAAGAAATAGGTATTCATCAAGAAAATCGAGGTGATTCCGAAACCTTTCTTAGTGAACTGCTAATGCATGTCGATTTACTGGGAAAGACAGTGCAATTTTTGCATGAAATAGCGAATATATCGTCTCTTGACCGTCAGGATGCGAAGAAATGGAAAGAGTTGGAGAAAGTTTATTCTGAAGTTGAAAAGGAGTTTATTAACCTGCACAATCACTGTAATTATGATTCTGCATCGCCTTGTGAGACCTTTATCAATTGTTGACACAAAAGGTCCAGGAAGGCCTTGTTTCTATATTCCAAGAGATGTCTTGTTAGAACTGCGTGGGCTTAATTTCTCCTGGGGCAAGATCTCAAAACTGTTTGGAGTGTCAAGGTGGACTGTTATGCGCCGTGTCCAGGAGTACGGCCTTTCCGAGTTGCAGCAATTCTCTGACATTTCGGATGACAGAATTGACGCTATAATTAAAACTACATGTCACGACACGGTTCCACAACTGGTGAGCCACTCATGTCAGGCTATTTTCATTCACTAGGTCTGCATATACAGAGAAGTAGAATAAGGACTGCTATAAATAGGGTGGACCCTCGTAATACTGCCCTGAGATGGGGTGCACTAGTATCAAGGAGGAGATACTTTGTACCCTGGCCAATTTCTCTTTGGCATATAGATGGGCACCACTCGCTTATAAGATGGAAGTTTGTGATTCACGGTTGTTGCGATGGGAAATCTAGAAAAATTATGTATTTAATGTGCAGTACAATTAATTTGGCCGAGAGAAAAAATTTCAGTTTGAGACCCTGTTTTGTCATGTAACAACTTATGAAATTTTGCATATGAACCGTGTCTTTGGTTTACGATAAATCACATTGTTGAAATGAAACAGAAAAAGGTTAACTTATTCTTTTGTACAATGTGGATGATTAGTTGTGTTTACTGTAACGTCTTTGAAACATTTTGCATGCAAAGCTTGCAAAGCTAATATAATTTGATTAGACACTTTGATTGTGAATATGGAAATGAAACTATAATGCTTCTGAATGAACACGGCTGTCACTTGAAAAGAAACTTCGAGTATACTGTCATTACTTGAAAGGGATTTTCCAGAAAACCTGGAAAAAAATCAATAATTAAACCTACATTAATGTTAGAAAGCAAACGGATTATTTTCTTATACAGTACTTTAGACCTATTTAACGATGCAAGCTATCACCGGTAATTACTATTCTATACTTGATATTATGAATATATGAAATTCATATATTTGAACTGCGGAATGAAGAAATAAATGTAAAGAAGATCCTCGCAGTTATTAACGCAACTTATGCAGTTGCGAAAAGAAAGCCTGAAAAAATCAGGCTTGCCGGGATTCGAACCCTGACCTCTGCGATACCGGTGCAGCGCTCTAACCAATTGAGTTAACAAGCCAACTGGGAGCTGGTCATGAAATTGGTTCATATATTTCATATATTCATAATATCATCTTCATCTTTCCCGGGTATATTACGAACCAATTTCATGACCAGCTCCCAGTTGGCTTGTTAACTGAATTGGTTAGAGCGCTGCACCGGTATCGCAGAGGTCAGGGTTTGAATCCCGGCAAGCCTGATTTTTTCAGGCTTTCTTTTCGCAACTGCATAAGTTGCGTTAATAACTGCGAGGATCTTCTTTACATTTATTCTATACTTATTACCTTAGTAGATCACATTTTTTTTTTTTCAGTTTTGTCAAGGTGAAATCTAACCTTTTGCTCAAACTTGACACAATTTTCATCAGGCGGGTTTACCTCGAACACTAAACCATTGTGTGAATCAAGCTATCGTAATTCTCGGCACAGATCTCATATTCCACCATTCTAGAATCTGGACAAAAAACGAAAGCAGGTATCCCTGTCATACCGCTATTCTAGGAGCTTTAAGTTCCGTTTTATTACCCTCTGTGAGGTAGCTATGGTTGCATTCTAAAAACCTTGTAATCATATGTACATGGTTCAAGTTCCACGTAAAGAATGAGAAAGACGCGAGTTATCTTGATATCATTGTTACTTTATGGTCAATTCGGTCCTGACTTAATTGTACATACTCTGGCACACGCTATTGAAGTTTCCTCTTCATAATGCAGTAGTTGAAGTAATGAAGTAGTTCACAGAATGTAAAACCATAACAATAAACAAAAAGTCTTCACGACAGAATGCAGTAGAAAAAGCAAAAACAGTGCAATGGCAATCACTTTCTTGATCTCTCTTCATCATCTCTTCATCATCTCTTCACCTCTTTTCGCATTCGTAAATGCAAAACTGTAACTTATCAGAATTCTTTTTTCAATCGCACTGCAAGGATATGGAACATATTGCCTGAATGTATCAGAATGCCTACATCAATTCAGAGTTTCAAGCTTAAACTACTAGAATATTATTTCGAAGCCCTTCGTACAAGCTATGATCCTGAAGAGCCTAGAACCTGGAAATCTATATGTGTTAAATGTAAAAATGCTAGGCTGTTGAATTGTCCTGTAACTTGTCGCTTTTAAACAGTTTTTGTTTCCTTATGTACCTTGTTAATTAATTAATTTGGGCCCACTGTAATTGGTTCTTACTGTTGTGGTGTCCCTGCCTGGTTTTGTAATTGTCTTCAATGTTTTTTATATACGTAACTCCCAGGCGAAGCAAAATAAATAAATAAATAACTAAATAAATCTTCATCCAGAGATACCACTTGACCATTTTTAATGGCAGTTTGAAATGCGCCTACTGTCAATGAGTAGATATGGGTTTCTTTAATAGAATTCGACCTGATCCAGGTTTTGTGAGTCCGGTCCGATCCGATCCGGGTTTTGTCAGTCCGATCCGATCCGATCCGATCCGATCCGATCCGATCCGATCCGATCCGATCCGATCCTGGTTTTGTCAACGGCCAACCCGCCAAAACAACATGGCCGCCATCTGATCTCGAAAACGAGGCTATTCTGGCCGAGCTCGCCCCAGGAAGATTAAATGAAATTTTTCAAAGTTTAAATGAATATTTCAGCAGAGTTCAAATGAAAATTTCACAGAAGTTTAAATGAAAGTTCAAATTGTTTGATTGCAAAGTTTAAGGGACAAAATTTAAATGAATTTTGAATGCAAAGTTTAAATTAAAAGGTAACAAAGATTAAGTCAAATAGAATTCAGTAAGGATTAAATATTGCTACATATGGGCAGGCATACTCTACTTCATTCTTGTTAATTTCCAGCGTTAACATTCTTTTGCGTTCCAAAAAGAGGAAGAAAAAGCCCGAAATGGGCGATTCTCACGATTCCAAACGTCTGTTCCTTCGTGTGCAAATGTTCTCTCTACATTTGTTTGCATTGCGTTACCAAATACCGTGACCAAATTGTTTAACCAAATTTGGATATATGATGTCACAGGTGTAGCATCGTGGTTTGCACAGAGAGCTCACAACGATATCACCAGTATCGTTCAATTTTTTCTTTTCCCTCTACCTTTTTTGAGATCAACCGAACATTTTTGTTTGAAGCAATCATCAAGCATCAAGCAACGACGAAGAAAAGAGAGATTGTGTAGCTTAACACGAAAAATTTGGTGTATTTTGGGATACGGCAAAGTTGAACTTCATTAAGCCCCATTTGTTAAATTCGCTGTCTTCGAAGTTTTCCCCAAGACAGCTTCAAGGTATAGTTTAGTTCAATGTTTCTACTGTCTATTGAACGAGGATTGAGACCATGTGGGGTTCTGGCACATGTTAAATTATTTCACAGAAGTTAGGTTTCAAATCAGTTTCTACGTAAACATCAGACCCTGCCTTCAAGTTTGGAATTGTTTGTGCTCATTAAATTTCGCTACTGCCGTTTTGTAACTGTCTAGTTAATGAAAAAGACTTGCTCTGTTTATAAGAAGTGTCTATCTTTTTTCCGCTCTTTATTTTACCAGCGCGATGCAAGTTTGTAGTACCGATTTTCAAGATTAAATTTCCTGTGATTTTGACCTCTCGAACCCGAGAATCGATTTCCTCGTTTTATTCGAAAATAAAGCCCTTCTGGGGAAAACGAACCACATCAGGTTTCTAGTTTTACCAATACTCAAATATGTGCAAAATATGAAAGAAATCGATTTTTCAACTTCTGCGGCCGAATACTCGATTTTTACTGAAAGTCGCTCTTAAGTCAACTGGTACACCATACCGCACAAAATGATATTCTAAGCATTTGATAATTGTACTCGTCGTGGTGCTAGTAGCATCTACTTCCATACATCTAAAAAATAGCCTAATATATAGATCTAGACAAGCCTAAAAGCGGAGCCGCCAAGGAATAAACTGGTGCTTGTTTCCCAGACGTTGCAGACGCAACATCGGTTGTCCAGTTCGAACAGATGGATCTGGGAACAAAAGTGGCTCTCCGTGCGTGGTGGTCAGTCATTAAGTCAAACCCGGGTACGCCGTAAAGATATAAATTGAACTTTTCACAGGCCAAAACGAGTGCCCAAGATTCTTTTTGATTGTTTCAACGCTCAGTGACACTAATTATTTACCAGCATAGCATACAGTAGGGCTCTGCCTCTCTACGTCCTGTATTAGAACAGCACTATGTTCAAATTTTCAAAAATAAACTTAAAACTGGAAACAGAATTTTCCAATATTTCGGTTTCAGTTAAAAACCTTCCTCAGGGCAGCTGAGGAAAATCAACAGAGTCACAATATATTAACAAAAAAAAGCCAAAATCGTGCTTTGTTCTGTTATAAAGCACGCAAGGAAGTAAAGAGAGCACGAAAGAAGTGTAGGGTGAACACGAGACGCAGGCGAGTGCTTTTCCCTACTTCTTGACTACTTGTTCGAGAGCATGACGCGTGTTACCGTTATAACCGCTAGCTTCGTACTCGAGATTGTACGTTATTATACTGTGACTAGTCCAGCAGATTGGTGCCAAAATTGTTGGATTTATGGTAAAAGCATCAAATTTGGCACAAGGAAAAGGAATTATCAGCTAAATAATTTTAGTTATGGACCCACGTGGGATCCGCCACCTAGTTTGCATAATTTAAGGAAGAAGATTGGCTCACCCGTTGATTTGCATGGAAACGAGGCTCATGCACAAGATTTTATTTGACAACTTTTTTCAACTAGTTTTAGGCAGAGGATCATCAGCTAAACGATTTGCGCTATGTTCAGATTGGAGTAGAGCCCAATGCGTATAGTTTAAGAAGACTGGGTCTTTCTGATAGATCGACATGGCAATGAGGCACTGTTATGAATATTAACAGAGTAACCAATGTTTGTTATAAAAGTGCTTTTACATGGGCAAGACCAGGTGTTCAAACTCTCGTAGCAAAATCTATTTGACAATCAATCACCAGAACATTGATTACATGTGTTATTTCAATCTTATTAAAAATATCACGGATTATTATTCAACAAATTGTCACTCTGACCATATATGGTAAGTAAGCCCTCAATATCTGTCATCCGTACATGACAGATATCCTTCCTTATTATTCAACAAATTGACACTATGCCCATATATGGTAAGGAAGCCCTCAATATCTGTCATCCGTACATGACAGATATCCTGCGATATACGTAAATGACTATATTTGGAAGTGCACTGCAGATTTTCTTTCATTGCTTGTTTGGTGGCCATTTTGAAAAGCGAGGCAGTTTTAGCAGTGTTCTCCGCAAATTTTAACTCCCTGGAAGAAACTTTCCACGATTAAATGCTCTCAAAAAGCCAACAAGTATTTGCTTCAGCTCACAAAGATATCCAGAGGTTGACTTGGAATTTTCATAGTGAGAACTCAACCAAGAAAATGCTATTGCGAACTAAGCAGCAGACTTGCTCACGGAAAGTTGTAAAGTTGCAAAGATTTTAATTCACAGGAAGAGGACTTTTTCTCGGTAAGGTAGCAATATTTTTTTTACTTTGCCTTGTTATTTCCAGACATGAGTTTGTAAATAAGTCTTTTTAAGTGAACGGTAGTAAACTTCGACTTCTTGAAGTTCTGTTTTGATTATCATTATATTAAGCTTATGTGTTGCTAGCTTTTAGCGTTTTCATCTAGAACCATAGTTTTTCTCGTCCTGAAAATGGTAGTCGATGAGAATTTGTTGAATAATAAAACAATTATCCTGCTCAATCTTGCGGAATATCCCCTGATTTAGCCAACTCGGCCTACGGCCTCGTCGGCTAAGTATCAGGTGATATTCCGCGCGATTTCGCAGGATAATTGTTAAATATACGTAAATGACCATATTTGAAAGTGTACTGCAGATTTTCTTGCAAGGCTTGTCTGGCGGCCATTTTGAAAAGCGAGGCAGTTTAAGCGGTGTTCTCCGGAAATTTTAAATCCTTGGAAGAAACTTTCCACGATTAATGCTCTAAAAAGTCAACAAATATTCGTTTCAGCTTACAGAGATATCCAGAGGTTGGCTTGGAACTTTCCTAGTGAGAACACAACCAAGAAAATGCTATTGCGAA
Source organism: Siderastrea radians (assembly GCA_964017195.1). Taxonomy (NCBI): domain Eukaryota; kingdom Metazoa; phylum Cnidaria; class Anthozoa; order Scleractinia; family Rhizangiidae; genus Siderastrea; species Siderastrea radians. Next base: position 21,854,800 of record OZ024888.1, on the reverse strand, counting down.
CGAAGCAGCTCACTTGCTCACGAAAAGTTGTAAAGTTAAAAAGATTTTAATTCACAGGAAAAGGACTTATTCTCCGTAAGGTAGCAATATCATTTTTACTTTGTCTTGTCATTTTCAAACGTAAGTTTGTAAATGTCTTTTTAAGTGAACGGTAGTAAACTTCGATTTCTTAAAGTTTAATATTTATTCATATGTGTTGCTAACTTTTAGCGTTTTCATCATAGAACCATAGTTTTTCTCGTTCTGAAAATGGTAGTCGATGAGAATTTGTTGAATAATAAAACAATTATCCTGTTCAGTCTTGCGGAATATTCCCTGATTTAGCCAACTCGGCCTACGGCCTCGTCGGCTAAGTATCAGGTGTTATTATTCACCAAATTGTCACTATGCCCATATATGGTAAGGAAGCCTAGCCTGAATTTCAGCCGTCTCCTCTGGTCGCTCACTCCCGAGAGAGACGTCTGAATCAATGAGCCTCTAATGCCGTCCAGTGACGTCACGGCGAATCAATATTAATTTATGCGAATTATTTCTGTTCCCGCGAAAAATTTAGCTTTTGCAGCCCTCGAGTCGATGATAAACTCACGCCTGTCGCTCGATGGCAAGGATCAAGCCCTTTTGTTTTGCTTCTGTGTTATGTTTTCCATCGCAACTATTAAACTAGTGGTTTCCATTGGAAAGTGAAGTGCCGCGGGTAAAGCGCATGTAGTGGTTTAACGGCCAAAAGTGAATTAAACACAAATATCTTGGTCGTTGGTGAAACGCGTGTCGGACAAGTGCCATGACGGACGTCAGTGATGCATCCGTGACACAGACCTGACGAGTAGGTTTTTCCCCTAAATCTTCGCCATGAATGAAAGAACGGAGAACGAAGCACAACAATTATTTTTAGGTAATATTTGACTCAGAAGAGACCTGCTTTGCTTAAAAAAGTGTTTACTCAAATGAGAATTGCTTTACCTCAAAAAACGAATCGCGTTCAATCCTCGCTTCATCGAGCAAAGCGCTTTCTTCACCTGCTTTCAAACTCGCTTTTCTTCGCCGCCTTCGCCTGAAAGGTGGCTTCCTACACGAAACAGGATTTCTCCGCTATAAGTTTTCCAAATCCCACTTTACCGACGGTCGAGTGTTCGTTAAGGTTCCAACATTAAAATGGTGTGTTTTCTTTCTAAATCGATTGATGATTCAATAAAATAAATACAACAATTGAAAATAGAAGAATCCTCGATAAAACATCGAATTTAATAATACTGCACAGTTCCAGGAATTGCTAAAAATATTCTGCGGAACGTATCGGCTGCAATTCAAGATAATTTACCTTCACTTGCTTTCAAACTCTTCGCCGCCTTCGCAAAAACGTGGCTTTCTACACAAAACAGGATTTCTACAGCCCACTTGGTCATTCATGAGAGCAACCAAGGGAGAAATAACAATAATGATACAGTGTGCTTCAAATTGTGTACACGATTTGGAGAGTTCACTTGCAACAAGTGGTGCAATCTGGAAAATCGTAGATTTCCCATAGCTCGTCGGAAGATTAACGAAAACATTTTCCCTCGACAGGAAGTGAAAGAGAGCGTTTACCCGTTCGGCGTATAACTAGTTAACCCAAGATTCGATACTGCTCCTTTGAAAGCCTTCGAACAAACTGGAATCCCCGCAACCGCCACTTTGTAAACATTCCTCGCACTTTGAATAATTAATGAAACAATTCATGCGAATAATTGAGAATCAGCCAATCAACACCACTGTCTGGTTTTTGGACAGTGACGTCACTGGACGGCATTAGCGGTTACTTGATTCAGACGTCTCTCTCGGGAGTGAGCGATCAGAGGAGACGGCTGAAATTCAGGCTAAAGGAAGCCCTCAATATTTGTCATCAGATATCCTGCGATATACGTAGATGACCATATTTGGAAGTGCACTGCAGATTTTCTTTCATTGCTTGTTTGGCGGCCATGTTGAAAAGCGAGGCAGTTTTAGCAGTGTTCTCCGTAAATTTTAACCCTCTGGAAGAAACTTTCCACGATTAAATGCTCTCAAAAAGTCAACAAATATTTGCTTCAGCTCACAAAGATATCCAGAGGTTGACTTGGAATTTTCATAGTGAGAACTCAACCAAGAAAATGCTATTGCGAACGAAGCAGCACACTTGCTCACGGAAAGTTGTAAAGTTGGAAAGATTTTAATTCACAGGAAGAGGACTTATTCTCGGTAAGGTAGCAATATTTTTTTTCCTTTGTCTTGTCATTTCCAAACATGAGTTTGTAAATAAGTCTTTTTAAGTGAACGGTAGTAAACTTCGATTTCTTGAAGTTCTGTTTTGATTTTTATTAAGCTTTATGTGTTGCTAGCTTTTAGCGTTTTTATCATAGAGCCGTAGTTTTTCTCGTTCTGAAAATGGTAGTCGATGGGAATATGTTGAATAATAAAACAATTATCCTGCTCAATCTTGCGGAATATCCCCTGATTTAGCCAACTCGGCCTACGGCCTCGTCGGCTAAGTATCAGGTGATATTCCGCGCGATTTCGCAGGATAATTGTTAAATATTCCGCGCGATTTCGCAGGATAATTGTTAATTATAGCGGAGCCTGCGGGCAAAACCCGCCAGCGGAGCTCCATTGCTAAGCAAATTTGGTAACCTATCGATCCGAGAAATTTTGGTTGTGACGTCAGCGTACGTCCGTACAGACTCTGGGGGAGGGGGAGGGGAGTCCCAAGACAACCCGACGGGGGTGGAGAATGCCATCTTTTCTTGGCGGGAAATCGCGCGCTGTTTGTGGGCAACCGCGTTTTTTTTGGCGGGAAATCGCATGACCATCGTCGCTTTTGAAAAAGAGGTTTCTTTAAAAAGCTTAAGTTTATTTAGCAAAACGATTGTTCGCCAGTATTGTAGTTTTGAAATGGAGAAAAAACATCTAATATCTATAAATGGAAAGAAAAAGTTCAAAAGAATACTGGTAGAAATAAATGTAAAGAAGATCCTCGCAGTTATTAACGCAACTTATGCAGTTGCGAAAAGAAAGCCTGAAAAAAGCAGGCTTGCCGGGATTCGAACCCTGACCTCTGCGATACCGGTGCAGCGCTCTAACCAATTGAGCTAACAAGCCAACTGGGAGCTGGTCATTAAATTGGTTCGTAATATACCCGGGAAAGATGAAGATGAAATTGTGAATATATGAAACTCATATATTTGAACTGCGGAATGAAGAAATAAATGTAAAGAAGATCCTCTTTTGCGTTAATAACTGCGAGGATCTTCTTTACATTTATTTCTTCATTCCGCAGTTCAAATATATGAGTTTCATATATTCACAATTTCAATACTGGTAAAAGGCGAAAAGTTCAAGTTAGGAAAGCTACCTTCAAAGGACTTCATCGCTTTGTTTTCTTCACGGCGGAGAGCTTGCCTTGTTCTGAAACACAACCGAGTAAGTGAAGTTTTTAAAGGGTCTAAGCACAGGTAACCAAAGCGTAATATGAGAGTTTGTATGGAGCTGAAATTCGATCGAAAATAATCGGCGGTTTTCCGCCGAAAATACATTAAAATCGAAATAAAGTTTAAAAAACCTTACCTGTTGCGTGTTTGCTGTGTTTTTATCGCTTTTCCGAGCTTTTCCGAACACTCGAGGTCCCGATCAAAATACCCGCTAAAAATCGATTCAATCTAAAGTCAGCGCTTTAAAACCACAACAATTAGTTTATCTCTCGAAGTACAGCCCTGCATTAAAAACGAACTAACTTTTCGAAATCGCCGCCATCACAAGCTTGTAAGGAAAAGAGGGTCAAAACTAACGGTCAAGCCTGGGACAAAGCGCCAAATTTCGCTCCACCGGGGGACGACATGAGTGACTTCTATGTCGCCAAATGCCAAACTCACCCCCTCTCCGGTAAATCAAGTGTTGTACCGCTCAAATTTCGGCGGGAAATCGCGCGCGGGTCGCATTCAGGTATAAAACTTGACTTACCGGAGAGAGGGTGAGTTTGGCATTTGGCGACATAGAAGTCACTCAAGTCGTCCCCCGGTGGAGCGAAATTTGGCGCTTTGTCCCAGGCTTGACCGTTAGTTTTGACCCTCTTTTCCTTACAAGCTTGTGATGGCGGCGATTTCGAAAAGTTAGTTCGTTTTTAATGCAGGGCTGTACTTCGAGAGATAAACTAATTGACGATTGAATCACATAGAAAGGTAGGAGATTTATCCTTTTTGAAATGTGTTGTGGTTTTAAAGCGCTGACTTTAGATTGAATCGATTTTTAGCGGGTATTTTGATCAGGACCTCGAGTGTCGGTTGGCAATTTTGAATTCCCGTTTTCCTACCTTTAGCTCTCTTTAGTACGTGACATGCCGTCGCATCGACCGTTAAGCAGAAAATCGCCCAAAACGGCCTCCGGAAGCTCGGAAAAGCGATAAAAACACAGCAAACACACAACAGGTAAGGTTTTTTAAACTTTATTTCGATTTTAATGTATTTTCGGCGGAAAACCGCCGATTATTTTCGGTCGAATTGCAGCTCCATACAAACTCTCATATTACGCTTTGGTTACCTGTGGTTTAAGGTGCATGATTTTGAGTATTACGGTCAGAGAAATTACATTTTGAAATGGAAATTAAATTTATGTCATTAGAATGTGTCATTTACTTTTGACTTTAAAAAATTATTCTAAAACGCGCTCAGATTTGTGACAGATGTAGTCTTGAATATTTTGCCATGCACGGCCGATTTCACTCCCGTAGACGGACCCACCGCCGTGCTGGAGGTGTAACGCGAATTGCATTTAAGTATAAACTTACGGGTTTTCGAATAAACTATTTCAAAGATGATTTCTCTGTTTATCTTTTTGTGTTTGTTTATTCATAACAGTAGGTCAAAGCACAGTCGCAAGGCAACTGCACAAGAATCACTTACAGCGAATAATTGCTTTCAATTTTAACTGTCGGGTCGGTTTAATCAATTGTCGATATTCTTGTCCTAGAAGTTTTCAATAGTAATAATCTTTTAAGCGAAGCAGTTGTCGGGTTAAAGCTATTTTATCCGAAAAGCTTCCGAAAAAAGTTTTTTGCGTTCCTCAAAGCGCCTAACTTTATATAGGCTTACTTCACATCCGCAAAACTTATGCCGTAATTAAAGCGTGTTTGGTGTTTGTTCGGTTGTTTTCAATCTTAATGGTATAAATTTTTGACCAGACTAATTGTGGCAGCTTATGTTATTTGTTAACTGAACATCCGAACGCGATGAAGATAACCCATTTACTTCAAAATAAGTTTTATTTTGTTGTTGTAAATGAGCGCCGTTTCAGGTTCATTCAAGCGAACAGCCAATTTAATCCAAGGAGTTTTCAGCTGACAAGCCTTGACAGTTAATGCGAGGATATGGAAACATTGCAAAACCGAAGCAAGACGGCTCCTGAGTAAAATATGTGTTCAGTTTGATGCCCGAAAAAACAATAATCAAGCTGTGCTCAGCTTCTAGAATGACCTTTCGATCTTGGATTTACAGAAAAGATCCTCAAAATATTGGAGGGAAATTCGGAGCACTTTCGGGCTTTTTGAGATATACTTTTCGAAAGCGAACGAGCCAAAGAAAGCCCCGACATATATTTCAGACCGAAAAGTTTCGGGACTTTTTTTGAGAAACGAGCACCAGTTTATTCCTTAGCGGCTCCGCTTTTAGGCTTGGCTAAATCTATATATTATGTTTACTACGCACATAGAGGTATCCTCAACAGTTCGTTCTAAATGCAAGATGGTACTATTTCATAGGAATGCTATGTTATGGTGATATGAGGGTGATATGATGTCCACCGATTTCAAGTTCAGTCTCACACCTAATGTCTTCATTAAAGACTGCGTGGCCTTTTCTCTCTCACAAAGACCACTGCAGTTACACAGACCTGTGCAGGGTAGCTCTGCGCCAACACGTTTCAGTACACCTTCTGGTATACTTTTTGCTTCCATACTTGAACAGCTCCTGACAGACCTGTGATGTTTCCTGAAGGGTTACAAATAGTGGTTTCCCCGCTTGATTGGCACTCCACACCGAGCCCAATTTACTTGGACAAGGGAGGGGATGAGATGGCACCTAAGTATTGCCCCAGCATTGCCCAGCTTGGTACGTGGATCACCTTGTGTGCTGAAGCAGGGCTTCACTCGTGGGAGGAAAGGCTTCAATATTTGTCCCCTTCTGTGTAAACAGATCTTTCCAATCCTCATTAACCTCCTTGCAGGAGCTGGCAAAGTCGTACTTGATGGTAACATAGAGCTTCAGAGTAGGCGTTTGCTTACAGACTTCTGCTAGCTTCGAAGCATTGTTCCTAACTTGAAATTACGTCGTCACTTCAACGAAAGCCGACCAATCTTCCTAGGCTTTCTGCGTGCCACGGTGTACAAAAAATGTTTGGTTGCATCCAGTGGAAGGCGGAAAGTGCTTGAGATTTTTCTGGACCGATACCCCTGGAAATGTTGTTAACTGACTGCTCAAACCGGTAAAATGCAGCTACTGCAATCACGACAACACACGATACACAATAAGTAATTTGACTTGCTTCTTGATCTTAGCTTCCCATACTGAGACAAAGAAGGTGGAAACTCTGGTTCTTATGAGAAAAAACCATTTAATTTCTCCGTCCCTGACACTAGACGAAAAGACGTCGTCTCTCTAGCAACGGAGGACTTCTAAATAGTGGCAACTTGCTTGTCTAATTGGGATTTTTCGCTCATTAAGTCTCATTTTACAGACGTTCTGGCACTGCTTCTTGCTTACTAACTTCCCAAATACAGTCTCACTGTTTGCATAACCCTGGAGTGCACAATGTCACGCATATTTAAGAGGAAAAAGTCCTCACTCTGGATAGCTGAAGAAAGGCTACTCAAACGTGAAAAGTTGAAACGAAGTAAAAAAAAAGTTGATTGTTGCAATTTGCATGTTAGGATATTTAAACGTTGTAAAAAATTATTAACGCGTAAACCATCAAATTCAAGTGTGAAATTTATTTCCTTTCGATGTTACCATAAATATTGCATAGCAGACCAACGTCGGCATTGTTTTCGACATTTTTGGGCAAATTCAGACCATGATCTCGATACATCCAGCGCCGGCTCTCTCTTCCTTAAGAGAAGAACGATTGAGACTAAGTGGGACACAAAGTCAAACAGCACACACTTAGGTTGGCTATCATGTTTTCTCTCTCACATGTGACTGTCACATTCCAGGATGAAGACATAATAGTAGCTAGCACACCACAGTTAGAGTTACTTGAGCCTCTCTCAATCATTCAAGCGCCAGAGCCCATTATAGGTTGGGGAAAGCTGGTGTGACCGTTTACTGATAAATGTAAACAATTGCTGCTTTGGAAAAAGTCATATACTTCTGACTTAAGTGTCACTGCTTTAATGTTGGAAACTGAGTGAAATACTTTTAAGATAGCATTTCCAAGTAATTAAAGGTTACAATTTTGCCGCTTTTTAAAATGACGTTTACAACCTGAACATCAACTTTTTGGATGGAAGACCACCTACAGAGTATGAACAGTTTTTTGACATTTTGGTCGATAGTCGTCTTGTGACGCGATCACCTAACTCTGGATTTATTGCGCTGCACAAACTGTTTCCCTTATAATTAATGATGATGATCATCATCATTAAGTGTAAAGAAGATCATCGCAGTTATAGAAGCAACTTTTGCAGTTGCGAAAGTTGCGTCTATAACTGCGATGGTCTTCTTTACATTTTATTCTTCATCCCGCAGTTCAAATTTATGATACTCATATATTCATCATTTGATGATGATCATGTTGATTTATTTCGATCTCCCCTTGGGCTTTTCAGGACAATTTATAACAGATACTAAAAGCTACTTCCATAATAACACAGAAAATGTTGTAAAATGAAATATCTAATAACTGTTATCTAAAATGCCAATCAATCTGAAAATACGTTAGATAGTGCAGGGTAGTGGAACTTAAAACTCTCTCGTATTAATTATAAGGAAACATCTACCAATCCGGGACAATCTTGTTCAGCATAATACCAAAGGTAAACTGAGCTGGAGCGTTTGTTTATGTTTCAGGTTTCAAGGAATTCAACTCAGCTTACAGAATTAATAGCGGAAACAAAGCTCTTGCACTTCAGATCGTAAGACAGAAAATAACTTGTCATTAATTAGTCTTATATCCATGCGTTAAAACCAGTAATTAAAATATCAGAAGCTTGCCAAAAAAAACGTCTGTCAAAACTGTTCGGCCACAACAAAAACACAAGTCTTCCGCGTCCTTTGAAAAAAGTTGACCTTGGAATGCTTTTCACTGAGAGCAGGATAAAGCATTTTACGACGAATGTCACGAATACACAAATATTCTGCTCTTGGCATTATTTTTCTCCACGTGAGAGAACTTGAACTGCATGACAGAGAGGTGCAAGTGACCACACCTCCAACGTGATTGCAACTGAACCACTGTTCCAAAGCAGAGTAAGCCAAAGTTCTATTTATGACTTAAAGTCAATAAACTTATTGACGTTTTTTTATTTTTATTTTTTGTTAACATCTTACTTACTGGCCATCTGGGATAAAGTTTCGCTTTTCAAACGAGAATAAGTCTCTTTCCATTCAGTATAAAAATAATGCAAGGTAGCACATGTCACCCTTGCAACCAAGCGTACCTCTGTTCATTAAATGAGTTATAATTCTTGAAATACGCCATTTGCACCCACTATCTCAGACAACTAAAATAAAGCCATACGGATAAATAACTGTACCGAAATTTATTCATCTTTTCCAACGTTTCTTACCATAAAAATGGAAAGGTTTCGGCCTTCTTGCTCATGAGAATAAATGTCAGTGCCCGAACGCCAAACTCTGCGCCTAAATATATTATTCATACCTCGTCACCCCTCTATTTGACAGTCTCTATTTGACCGATTTCGCCTGTAGAAAGCTAGGCCACGTGCACGTGTTGTAAGAATTGACCAATAAGGGGCATATTTGTCGCAGAGGTCGGCGTACGGATGCTGACATTCGTTCTTATGTGCAAGAATTCCTAGCTATTGCCGTTTTATGGTGAGAAGCGTTGGAGAAGATGAATCCTTTGAGTGTATAGTTGTTTGCTAACCAGAATAAAGCAATAGGGATAAGCAACCATACACCTAAATATCTTCTTTTCCAACGATTCTTACCATAAAAACGGCAAGCGTTTTGGCTCTCTGCTCGTGAGATCAAATGTCAGTACCCGGATGCCAGCCTCTGCGCACAGATATGCTAATTTCATCTCGTTACTCACTGTTTAATGCTTTCCCAACGTTTCTTCCCATGAAAACGGTTATTTACGTTCTATCGATTTATTTAAGAAATATCGAAGATCGATAACGTTTTTCAAGAATTATACCTCATTTATTGGTTGGGAGCATAAATGGTGACGACCTTTATTCTCGCTAATAAAAGAAACTTTACCGCAAATAGCATGTAAATTCACATAATTTTATTTGAAATTCATTCATAACTAAAGCTATGGATACTGTGTCCAAAGTGCCAAAATTTTGCCCGTCAAAGTATTCATAAGTAGGTTGAGTAGGATCGTTTGAGTTAATGTAGTTGGGCACAGTCACTGACGTTTCGACCATCTGTGCCTAAGTAATCATCAGAGGGAAAGTGAATTGTGTATCATCGTATTATATTCTGGTCATAACACTGAATAACACTGAGAAGTGTCGTAGCTATCATAAAATTAATGTCACTATTAAGGACGGTACCTCGTTTTGTTACTGCGCATACGTCCTGCGCATCTTGGGTCTGGGGCCCGTTTCTCGAAAGTCCCGGTAACTTTTCGGGCTCGGAGCTGTATTTTAAAATCAATATCTATAAGACGATGTCGTAGTTTTTAGCCCGCATATCAGCCCAACTTTTTTACCAACTTAGAATTTTATTGCTCAGCCTTCAAAACCAACGAAATCTGAATCTTTAATGCAAACATCGCGCACATAAAGTAGCTTTCCGGGCCCGAAAAGTTGTCGGGACTTTCGAGAAACGGGCCCCAGGTACGAGATATTCGGGTTTCTTAAGAAATTTGTTTACTAATACAAAGGTATTTATGTCCATGTGGAAAAAGCAGATCTTAGCAAGGGCTATTAGGATCCGAAAACAAAATTGGGGGTGACCATGCATTTTTCAGAGATAATTGAGCTTAAATTTGGAAAGAAGTTGCCATATATTTTTTGTATTTTAACGCTTTTTTAGAATTATGGCTGCTTAATTATCTCTGAAAAAAGCGCGGTTACACCCATTTTTCTTTTTGCATTCTAATAACCCTTGCTAAGACCTACTTTTTGCCCATAGTCATAATCTATGCAAAAATACCTCTGTTTTAAGAGGCACCGTCCTTAACTACCATAATAATGCACGTAAGCCCACAGTAATCTGCATCTGTATTATTACATCTTAATTATCTCTGAAAGATACGTGGTTACCCACATTTTTCTTTCTTAGGCTCCAATAACCCCTGCTAAGATCTGCCTTTTTCCCATAGCCATCACATTTGCAAAAATACTTCTGTTTTAGGAGGCACTGTCCTTAACTACCATAATAATGCACGTAAGCCCACGGTAGTCTGCTCTTTATCCCGGCAGGTTTGTTAACAAATTAGGGGTTTCAATGTCGACATGGTCCTATTGCCAGGACTCACCTTAACGTTGACTTTCACAGTACATGCCTAATGTGTGATAAACCATCCGAGACTCATAGGTCGCGATTATTCGACACTAATTCCATTGTTTACTTTGTTTAGTTTTACGAAAAGATTCTGGGGCAGGCAACATCGACTTTCATAATTTGATCCTTTGAATATCGGGAAATAAGGGCAAATTTAGCGTGTAGAGATTTATAAAAACCTAATTTGCATTGGCCGTAACACCCATAACACGTTGTTGCCCAGAAATAAAGTGGGTACAGTTCACGTACAGAGTATGCATTTTACTACTAATTACTCTTTTTGTATTACGATGTTTTCTTTGCCTTCGGCAAACCCTCTAAAATGAGGTTTTGAAAATTGTAAGGCCGGTTTACACACCACGATTTGTCGGTCCGATTTTTTTGCCAGACAGTATCGGAGCGCGAATCGTATGTGTATTTTGACACCCGATCACAGCCGATTCGTGAAAATGAACATCGGCCCGATTCAGAAAATCTGTTGCAGTGTAAGATTTTTATCAAGTCGGGACCACATTCTTAAAAAAAGCCGCCACGTCAATCAAAGTTCATAGAATCGGATGTGAAAATACACGCACAATTCACGCCTATCCGATAGTGTCGGGCCGACAAATCGAGACAACCAAGAACCGACAAATCATAGCATGTAAACACGCGCAAGATTCATGCTCTGATAATTTCACGCCAACATATCGGGCCGACAAAAACTTAGCGTGTAAAAAGGTTTGCTTAACCATTTTGTTGATAATTGTGAAATTAACCGCTTCTGAAAACCTTTTATCACACGCCAACGAAATTTGAAGCGCGCGTCATTTGCAAAACAAATTTTAGGGAGCTTAGCAACCACGACGGCAACGCCAAGGAAAACGTCACTTTAAAAATGACTTCCAAATATTTCAAACTTCTTCGCGATAGTGCAACTCGTTCAATCTGTCTAATGTAGCCGAACAATCCGGGAGCTGACTCTGTAAGGGCGGTGTTCCAGTTCACGTGCACAGTCATTGTTTTGCTAAGTAAACCTTTTGTTTTGTGACGTTCTCGTCAGCCATCGCCGTCATTGCTTAAGTTCCCTAAAAGGGAGTTTAAGCAACCACGACGGCGACAGCAACGACAACGTGAAAAAACAATAAGCTTTAAGGAGCAAAACAGTGGCTCTGCACTTGCGTTCTACAGTTTAGTACATTTCTTTGCCGTTCTCTGCAAAACAACGTGAAATGACCAGTTTTAAGGTTTTATTTAGAAGAGGAACACACGACAGTGAATTTTTGTTTCTCTAACTGAACTTGAGCGCCGTCCCTGCGAAATCAGCTCCCGGATAGTTCAGCCACATAAGACAAGTTGAACTAGTTGGAATAATTGCGAAGTAGAGTAAAAGAACCCAAATACACAAATTAGTTGCGTTGCCGTCGTCGTTGCTTAAAGTCCCTAAATGTTGAAAAGAGACATGCCGAATTTAGGAATTATTACGAAAATGATATGGTTTCCCCCACCAACAGGGAGGAGAGTGCCGAATGCGAAAGCCTAAAATTCAAGACTTATTGAGCCCCACCCAGGGTTTAGCTCCTTAGCAAGGTTGGAGTGAGAAGAGTCCTGGCAAGAAGACTAAGATGGGTTGTCAGCTAAACTCGCTTGATCTGTAGTAGCTTGTCATCATACATTTGTTATTATCTGTGACGTGGCTTATTATTTGTTGAAGGAAACAGGAGAACTTCATGAGCCCTAGCTTTGCGACAATCTCTGGCTTTGGACCTAACAGTGCGATTATTCATTATAAGTAAGTCTAGTTGTCAACTACTGTTTATGTCTATTGTAAGGCAGGCGAAGTCTAGTTCCCAGTACCGCCACCCCCCTGGGATTCTTGCCCTGGGTTGACCTCCTGTTGATAGTCTGGGCGTCTGTGCATGGTCGTCGCTGGCTCATTTTTTTCATTTGCATGTTTATAAATAGAGTCAATTCTCTGTTTTAAGAAAACAACAAAGCAAAACCATTTTAAATAGCATGTGTTTGGGAACAATCTCGCATTATTTAGCAGGAAGTTCTGGTTTTCATTCAATCCATTGCCGGTTTCAGAATACGAAACGTAATGTCGTTGGTTGTTCTATCCTTTTGCTGTGTAATTTATAACCAAATACGCCAACCTTTCAATTCCGATTGGCATTTTCTGTTTTCTTTACGCTAAAATCAGGATTTGTCTATAACGCAAAAAGGACTAATACACGTTTCGCGAGACACCTGATGACTTATCGGACCCAATAAGTATTTTTTCAAATCCATTTGTCGAATGGTAGTGTAAACATGCTCATGTGTCCCATAAAGTTATCGAGAGTTTCGAAAAATGGGCTTCTGATCAAACATATTGACCATATCTCAAAGGCCGTTAAAAAGGGATAAGGGATGGTAGATTGCGTGGGTTTACCGTGTTATACCTTGAGAAGTAAGGAATATTTTCCTTTTTTGCGTTTTACAGCAACGTTTCTAGAAATTTTTAATACTGGAGTGAATGGTGCAATGTTTGTTACGCTGAAAGACTTTCGGTTGATTCTCTGATTAGTCCCGTTTCCCTTCCGCCTCCCAAAGCAAATTTTTGATCTTATCACACACAAAGATATTTTGTGTGACTATTGTATTTTTAAGTGTGACGTTCAGCTTGTAACGAGCATCTTGTGTCATGACAAGCTGAGCATGACATCTTTCTTATTCACTCACCGAGCTTAAAATTTACCATCTTTCTTAATTTATTGTACTTTTATTGTATTTCTTATGCCGCAGGGCAAATAGATTTACAGACGCTAAGATCAACAAACATGGACTTTTTCTGTTGGATTCTGGAGGACAATACTTGTAAGGATTGCTCTGTTCAAATTTTTAATTAAACATATTTTGGAGAAACGGATGTAGTAAAGTTGCTAAGCGTTTGTGTTTTTGTATCGCTTAGAGATGGCACGACCGACACGACACGCACTGTTCATTTTGGAGTCCCCACGCAACACCAGAAGGTCAGTAAAATGACATCAGTATACGATGAACTGAGTTTGCTGTTTTTTAAAAGTTTTCTGTCGGTGACTGGAGTTAGAGAAAAGATGCAACAACAACAACCACAACAACAAGCTTTATTTGCATGATTATAACAAAGTATTACAGTATGTACTGCTTCTCAGCTTTGCAACACCTGCTTCACCCATACATGATTGGCCACTGAAACACATCACAGCAGTAAGTTATTTATATGGCGCCTTTGATTGGCTAAAAGAACTTAAATTGAGTGATATAACGTCATGATATTACACAATTTCCTGGACAGTTTCTCAAACTTGCTTTTAGCTTGGCGAAAAGCAGAGCAGCTGTTGTGAAATGCGAGGCAATTTTCGTACAGAGGAGTTCGGTCGCGTAATACTGCTTGCGTTATTTCTTAATTCACAGGACTGTTACACAAGAGTTTTAAAAGGACATATTGACATTGCCAATGCAGTGTTCCCTAATGATACGTACGGTAAGAAAATAACCGATTTCTTGTATAACTTCATTAGGGGTAATTCTCAATCATTCTAATATAGACAAGCTAGGAACATTGAAAGTTAATTTGTGGTTCTTGATTTTTCCGGGTAAACTCGTTTACCTCCACCAGAAACGGGTTACAATAAGGTCATATTGTTAGTGCTATAAGCACGGTGTTTACTGAAGCTTTTTGCAGAAGCTCCGTCAATTCATGTGACATACGTCCAACCGAACAAGTAGTTTGCCAATGCATTACTAAAGCTAAACCAAATTCCATGGTTAATCTTTACAAGAAATATTTTGCCAGTTATCCAGTAGAGGTCCTTAGACAAAGAATCAACCCGAACATTGCTCTACCAATCACCCATTTGTAACACAGGCGGAGGCCTTTTTCTGTTTGTTTGTTTTTAAATGCTTTTTATCTCGTGGTTGCGATAGCAACCAAGAGTTATTGTGATCGGAATGGTGCATTCCTATGGTTATTTTCGTGAGCTCTCGTGTAGATTCGGTGTTGTTCGTGTGACGTTCGGTATTCCCAAGAGAGGTAGTTTCGCTTTTTTAGGCGGTGATGTTTGAGATAACTAGAGTTCCTGCTGTTACAGGAATGACTTGTGTCGTTTATCAATGATTTCACTCTCAGTAGTAACCAATATGTTGCGGTAAAATTTAAGAGAAATAGCGTTAGTTCACAGCGAACAGCGAGGTGTCCTTAGGATATTTTTGTCAGGAGCATATCGTGATTTTACTTGTGTTGATCTGTTGATTGTGAAGCATACACAGTCGATGAGAACAGTCGATTTCCGGTTATAATTACATAATAATCTTGTATGGTGAAATGTTTCATTTTGCTGATGTCACTGAAAATGGAATTCTGTGTTGGAACATTCAATTCACCTTTTGCGTCTTCAGTCCATTGCGATTGTTATTCAAGAGATACGTACAAAGGGTTGTTTAACAAGAGAAAACAGGAAACACAAATGGAAAAATTTGTACTGTTCAGAAGAGAAAAGCCATTTTAATATTCGATGTAATACGAAGGGGCTTGTTGAGAGTGGTAATCGAAGTTTATCCACAGAAGAGTAACGTTTATGGAATTTGGAGTGCTAAAGCCCGGGGGGGTACTCCCTTAT
Organism: Siderastrea radians; assembly: GCA_964017195.1. Taxonomy (NCBI): domain Eukaryota; kingdom Metazoa; phylum Cnidaria; class Anthozoa; order Scleractinia; family Rhizangiidae; genus Siderastrea; species Siderastrea radians. The sequence goes on along the minus strand of OZ024888.1, from coordinate 21,839,481 downwards.
ATGGCCTTAACAGGGACGTGCGGCCCGATAGGGTATGGTTTTTAGAGGGTTTTGTCTTAAACGGGGTATCAATTTCATCAATTTTTGTCTTGAACAGGGTATCAGTACACGACCTTATGAAGTCATTAGTGTACAGAAACCTCATTACAAGCCGAATTTTTGCCAGTTTGCCAATGTACAGCATATTGAAATAAGCAACAGTCTCCAATTAGTCCATTCTTGCCGTAAAGCGGGTATGATGTTGGGCTTAATGTCTTAGAAAGGGTACAAAAAATCTGAATTCTGTCTTAAACAGGGTAGCAAAATCAGAGATTTGTGTCTTAAACAGGGTCAGGGTTTAAACACCCGGGCCGCACTTCCCTACCCGAGCATCTGCTGAGTGCCCCACCCCGGGGTGCTAAAGGTAGCGTCCGTGTTATCAAAAAGCCTACACAGTCAAGAGAGTCACCTTAGAGTGCTCAACGTACGTAGCTCTACTTACCCCGTTATAAACAAAACGGCATAATTCTATTTAATTTTTGATTACGTGATTTGTTATGAAAAATAATGAATAGGGTATTAGAGTTGCGTTCATTTGGAATTTGCATTTAATTGGAATTTGGTTACCGGTTACCGGTTGCCGATTTCAGAATTTTGGTTACCGGTTACCGATTCCCTGTTTGGCACCTATAACACATTGCTGCATCCCAAAACACAGAAAACACAGTCAACACCAAGAGGTACAGAAACACAGCCAACGCAAGAGGTATAAAGCAATACATCTTTGACCGATTTTACAAAGTGAACGCGTTGACTTCACTATTTTTACATCCATACTCACCATATTCGAAAGTTAATAACTCTAAGTGTAGTGGTTGAAATCCAACGAAACTGCACCACCACAAACACTGTAAGGTGTACTATTCATCGCAAGTAGCTGCATATCCATCGCAAAATGACTGAGCGATCTATAAAGGATATAAAATGACACCTTCGGTACTTTCACTTCCGGTTGTACCGTTTTTAAGAATTAATAACTTTTACCATAGTAACTGACATCTAACAAAACTGGACCAACACAAGCACTGTACGGTGCACTGTTCATCGCAAGCAGTGCATGTTTATTGCAAAGTTATTGAGCGATCCATTTAAGATAGAAAGTGAATTCTTAGGTTTAACAAATAGTCTAACAAATAGTCTAACAAATAGGCTAACAAATAGTACGCGGAATTAGGTGTCTCTTGGCGCAGTTTCATTGACTTGGGTCTTGGAGGAAAAGATCGAAAGTGGAAGAGGGTGAGCTGTCATTTTCATCGACCAATAAATAACTAATCCTTGTAGCGATGTAACTGAACTTAGTTGCGATGGGTAGTACTGTCAATTATTTCTTTTAGCGCAGCGATATCTCAATTCAAAGACTTCGCGAATGAGAACGGTACAACCGGAAGTGGAAGTTCCGAAGGAGTCATTTTCTCGGACATTTTCTATCCTTGATAGATCGCTCAGTCATTTTACGATGGGAATTCAGCTACTTGCGATGAATAGCACGCCGTACAGTCTTTGTAGTGGTGCAGTTTCGTTGGATTTCAACCATGACAGTAAAAGTTATTAAGTTTTGAAAACGGTACAACCGGAAGTGGAAGTACCGAAGGAGTCAAAGTCTATCCTCACTAGATTGCTCAATGATTTTGCGATGACTATGCAGCTACTTGAGATGAGTACTACAACGTACAGTGTTTATGGTGGTGAAGTTTCGTTGGATGTCAATCAATATAGTAAAAGTTATTTTAAAGTTTTGAAAACGGTACAACCGCATACTTCGCTCGGTCGTTTTGCGATGGACATGCAGCTACTTGCGATAAATAGTGAACCGTACATTGTTTGTGGTGGTGCAGTTTCGTTGGATTTCAACCACTACAGTAAAAGTTATTTTAACTTTCGTAAATGGTGAGTATGGATGGAAAAATAGTTAAGTCTTTGAAAGCCCGCCTTTGTTATGTTTTCGATGTCAGCGCGTTCACTTGGTAAAATCGGTCAAAGATGTGTTCCTTTATCCCTCTTTTGTCGACTTTCCTGTGTTTTAGGGCGCAAAAATGTATGGTAGATGTCAAAAGGGGAATCGGTAACCGGTAGCCGAAATTCTGAAATCGGTAACCGGTAACCAGATTCCAATTGATGTTGCGTTTAGCTGGTCTTAGATGATCTGGGCTAGCAATATGGTTTTTCCGAGCAGTTGCAGATTGTTTAAATTTATCTATGTGTATAAGCTCGTATATACGTAGAATCGAATGAAATCTATACCGTTGTTTCGTAAGAGCCTGCTGTTATTTACATCCGTTTGGCATGGTCATTTAGACAAAATTCATAACGTATCTAAGACGGCTATGCCTCTTGAGTGAATTGTAAAGAAGAAGATGCTTTCAATTATCAGCCCAACAAGAGATAGGAGTAATGAAAAAACGATATGTGAAAAATTCGTGAGAAGAGAGACCGACAAGAGAAAGATAGTTATAGTATCAGATGAAACTTCATTGTCGATTAAAGAAGAGAAACATATTGGTGAAATAAAATACAAAACTCTCCTTGCAAAAAAATGTAAAACGTTTTTTATTAAAAAACTAACTAACAAACAAACAAACAAGCAAGAAAAAAGCTCAAACTCATTAATAATTCATAAAGAGAAAACAAAGGAAATCGCTTGAACCGTGACGGTGGTTTGGATAACGGATCTTAGCATAAAATTTTGTGAACTTTTGCTTTGAATTTCTCCAAGTATTATGAGTGGTTTGAGCAGCCGTATCAAAATGTTTCATCAGGTATCCAAACACTTCGAAGTCGGTTGAAAAACTGCTGCAACTCGTTTTTTCAACCCACTTCTCGGTGTATGGATATCCTGATGAAACACTCTTTCTCTTGTTTGATATATTAGATCAACAACCACGAGATTTCCCGTCCGTGAGATGGTTATAAGAGTAAGTGTTTTAGAGATCGAATAAGGATTTCAGGGTTAAGAATTCCATTAGCACAGCCAACACATTTGCAGCCATGTGAAGAAAGGTTTCGTCGAGGAGAAAGGGTCGGTAGCAACATTTGTCCTCCCTAGTTAGCCGCGTCTCAAGCGTGTTCTGTCACACAATTACAAGAGAATCCGCTTGGCTGAAGTACAAAGCCCGCAAAATCTGGTTTTCGGTTGGCATAATAAACATTGAATACCCCTCTGTATATGCAAATAAAAAATGTATTGAATACCTCCTTGTTTTAATAGAATGTTATAGAATAATTGTTAAATCTTCCAGATTTCAAAAGCCACGGCGCCTGAATGACGGTCTTTATAATTATAAAAGACAGACAAAATATACCTTTCGGGATGAAAGAAAACGTTCAAGATCTACACGTGCTCACTGTTAGCATGTACGTCTCCCATACATCTCTGGAATATCAGAGAAGCTCCGACCGTCTTCAGAAAACAAGGATTAAAACAGGGAGATATACAACTGAGATACATACAGAGCAATGACTGCAGTCTAATGTACACTGGGCACCACAAGGAAAGCTTGTGTAACTTCCTGCAAGTTTTCTTGTATCCCGAAAAGTACTTTTTTGTCAATCTTAATCTTCTGAATTCTTCCTCTTATTCTTCTCATTTTACTCTTGTTATTTCTCGTTGAAAGGGAGGACATTAGACGTGTTTGCACGACAGCCTCTATGGAAAGTAGGATTGGATTATCGGCATGGTACCGGGCACGGAATAGGACACTTCCTTAACGTGCACGAAGGTACTTAACATAATATACCCCGTCATCTCTGATCCCCAGTATCTCGCACTGAAACCCGTTTCCCTTGGAAGACATAACTAACACAAATGGGCCAATAAGTTGAGTCAGTGTCCAGATTTGCCAATAACGTACAAAATTCAACAAAGCTCTCTCCATCTCGAACCCCGCTATCTCGAAGAATTAGTTTCCTCTCATTCTAGAATTCGAGATAGTAGGGAAAATACTTCAAAATACTCCAAAATACTCCAAAAACAGCAAAATTGTAATTTACGAGACTATGACGTAATATCAAGCTAGCCCTATGTTTGTGAATTTTAGGACATTTGAACAGCGGTATAAATTATAAATCCTCCCCCAGAATTGTAAAGAAATCGACCTGATAGATGAGAGAATTCTTGTCTCGGCTTTTTTCTCGGAAAAGAACAACCCAAACCTCACAAAAAGATGCCTTTTCCATCACCACACTAAGTACCTGGGGAATGGATACCCGCCTACTAGGACCAAAACATAGATTGCCTCAGCAAGCCGTTTTACCCGAGCTTTCGTAGATTCATCGAAACGTCTCCCGGGGTGGAATGCAAACTAGATTTAAGAATGGTCCATCCGTTCATCCATCCATCCATCCATCCATCCATCCATCCATCCATCCATCCATCCATCCATCCATCCATCCATCCATCCATCCATCCATCCATCCATTTATTTCTTCTCTTTTTGAGACTGAACCAATCGACTATAGTTCACAATTCACTAGTTGGCGTCAGGAAATTGGCACGTGTGATTATTCGTGCGATGCGAGTTTGTAATCAGTCCGGGCCATAGACAGTCTTGTCTATATAATTTCTAGCAATGTGATTGGTCTAGACAAAACCAAAACAAACTCATTTGGCCGAGAGGGACTGGGACTGTTTATTTTTCTTGACTGGCGGCCATATTGTAATATTATTTTGGCGAAGGGGAAGAGTGTAAAATTATCAATAAATTACACGAAACATATCATTTATTTACTTTCACAGCACAAATAACTTTCGACATCTGCTCTAATTTTCGGAATCTCCTGACATGCATTTCATTTTCGCACTCCGCTTAGGCGGTTACGCGAACTCGATGAAGCACTTCGGTTGCAAACTCTGTCTCTTGGGCCGTCGATTTAAGTCGCGCGACGTATGCTCCTCAGCCGGCCTGCTCATTTCTTCGGAAATTTTGCTCCGTTTTGGGGCGAATAGTTACGGTGGGTTCTCCACATACAATCCTAGGAAAGAGAAGACAATAAAACTTCATTAACACAATACATTTACGAGAAGCATCCTTGATTCTAACGAACCAGCATTTCAACTGCTGCAGATTTAACAAATGGAGGTTTAGAAAATCGTTTATGAACTACAAACAGACCGTCACAGGAAGGTCAAACAACAACCACTGTCAGAATTGCTAAGCAGCGCAATTAACTGCTGGAGAGCTATCTGTTGGATGCTAACAACGCCATAAGACAATGGAGGTGCAATGTTTTAATTAAACTTTCAATTTCAGCGACAACCATGTATACGTAAGAAGCCGTAGCTTCTATGTGATGAAAGAAAACTGCAACAGTCTCAGAATAACTTGGATCCTTTAGACACTTACGACATCCGTGATAAAGAAAGTTACATGTCTTGAAGATAACCGCAAGCAAACATCCTATCACCTATTTATTCATTAGAAACTCACGTATCCTTTGAGAACTGAATCATCACTCCTTTTAGCGGCTTTTAGGAATCTTGCAATCAAACTGAGTCCAAAAACCTAATTTATTGCCCCAAAGCTAGCACACCCAAAGATTTTAAAGGGCTTTAAGAACGTCCAAACGTCCAAACAGTATCACAGCTTGAGAGTTCTCTCTCTCTCTCTCGATTAATATTTACCGGCCAAATTTAGCTGTGTCGCAAATTAATTAGTTGTGTCCTATGTATCTTGATCAAAGGGACAAAGCTGTTACGATTGTACTTGGAAAAGCTTTCTCCATGAGCTGACAAGCAAAAACAACGAACTTAGGAATAGAAAGTCGATAAGCAGCAGAAGTCATAACACTACATTAATAGGCCATATGGTGCCCGATCGCGATTTATAAAGGCCGTGCATATGCACTAAACCACGGTGCATATGACTTCTGTTTTGATGGATCTGAAGCAAATTTACCAAAGATTACCGCTATATTTTTCTTTTAAACGTAAAAAAATCTGACCTACCTCAATTTTCCATTTTTATGGCAGTAGGTCACTTCTTGCACGCTTCAAACTAGACGCGGTAACTCGACTTGAACTGACGATAACTTTCCAGGATTTCAACCGACGCCATTCATACTCATGAATAGTGAAACTCTGTTTGTCTTTTTGTGGATGAACTGGGTCCCATGGGACTAGCCAATGGCAGGAAAACATGAGGGGCTGAAGAATGAGATTAACCGAGGTTCCACGGAAAAGGCCCAAGACGCCATTTTAATGACGTCATCACATAGACAGAAATGTCTATGGACCGGACTGTTTAATGTATTGAAATTGGGCTTTTCGAGGCCAAAGAAATCAAAAGAAATTTGCTTACTTTCTTAATGGCCACCATGTTTGATCACGTCGTCAGAGGCCGCGTTCCGTTTAGTGACTTTAGTCAGCGACCTTACAAAGCATGCGTAGTTTTTGCGTAGTCGAAAAAGATTTGTTCCAGTAACCGTAACTACAGTTGACGAGCCATAACTAAAATACAACTTCCAAACAGACGAATTTATCTACAATAGTTTTCACAACGCTCCTACCACTGGTATACTTTAACCTGTTCTAAATTACTTCAAAATTCAAACCTTATCTAGACCTTATTTAATTCACAAATACATTGAAAACATTGAACCACTTCCAAGATGCCTTCTTGACCAAGACAAGAGCTACTACTAATCTACTAAACTTGTTATATGCAAACAAGTCATACTTGCATCTTTATGTAACAGGACCACAATGCATAGCGCCAGGATTCCCTGTAGAGGATGAGAAGTTTCTTATGCCAGGAATGATTCTGTCAGACGGTGAGAAAAATGACGCTAAACATCACAAAAGAACTCGAGTATTTGTACATATTATGACCAGCACGAGCCCAACACAGTTATTAGACACTAGACCTATTTTATACCTAACATTTCATACTGCATATTTTATATCTAGCATGTCATACTGCCTATTTTACACCCAGCATTTCATACGGGCAATGTTATACTGGCATTTCATAAGGCCTATTTTACTCCTGCATTTCATACTCAAAGAAAACTCCCATTCTGCATTATCGTTCTTATAATTCAGTTGTCGAAGTAAGCTATATTATAACTTGTACTCGTTGTTTGTGTCATTATTGAGATGATTTACTTCGATTTTTACCAGCCTCCGTCAATTGACATTAACTCGCAAACAGGCGTTGATTTCTCACAGTAATGTATTGGACCAGTTATCCCGGAACACACCATAACTCTGACCTCGAGTACACTTTCTTCATAGATTGCCGTTCACAGCTCAAGCACTTTGATGTAAAAAATATTATGTGTATGACGTCGGGTGTTCTTCTTTCTTTCCAAAGAAATTGTCTCTCGATGATCAGTATAACCGGATCTTCGTTGGCTGTAGCGGTCTTACGAGTGCTCATTGTCGAATACACTCAAATCTTACCTAGGTGTTTAGGCTGTTGTTTAAATTTCAATGAGCAAAGTTGATCCGGTACAATAGACCATTTGTTGATACGCTACACAGCTGGCCAAGCTCACGTTGTGCAAGCGGCTTGTAAAAAAAAACCTTTCGTCGAGCCCTTTTGTTTTATCCTTTTCGTTTTTGTATTCCCAGAATACTGCCTGGACTGGTCAGTCTGAAGCAGTTTCCAGTCCATGGGAAAATGGACGTCATCTGATCTGATCTGCCTGTGAGGGTCCCTGCTAATGGATTGGTTTTAATTGGTCCATGATTAATTGTGTTCAATCAATTTAATTCCCTAGAGCCCGGCTATTATGAAGACGGAAATTTTGGAATCCGACTAGAAACAGCTGTGCTTGTAAAACCGGCAAACACAAAGGTCAGCAGTTACACTTGTTCATTCCAAGTACGACATAAATAAATATTTTCAAGTGAAAGTGGTAAACTGCAGATTAAAGATTTATCATCGTCGCAGTGAATTTACCAGCAGTTCCAAACAAAGCCTGAAAAATACAGCTGTGAACTAGGACCAACGATAATGACCTGCGATAACTCTTACCAACTGAGATATTAAGGTCACGATTTATCATTGTTGAAAAAATCATTTTAATCTGATGTTGCCTGAGGATGGTTCCTTGTATTCAATAGTATGCCTTTGACATTTGTTTGAGTCCATTATTTTCTCAATTTATTACGCAGTATCATTTTGATGGGCTGGAATATCTTCAATTCGAGCCGGTTACGTATGTAAGTATTTCTTCTTACATAGAGGGCAAAATTACTGATTTCTGATTGGTTAAGACAGAGGGAATTTTTCTCAATTTTTTTTCTAACGAGGGGAAAATTTCCGCCTCCTGATTGGCCAAGCGCCAAAATTACTCGCATTTGATTGGCTGAGCGCGAAAACGCTTCATTAGCATTTTGTAAGCGTCTTTTATTGAAACGAAAAGCGGATTTTGAGTTGTTCAATACAAGGATATAGCTTCAGAGTTTGACTTTTAACCGAGTTGGTTGGCAAAAATGGTATGGAAATCGGATGATAGCTCGAAGAGAAATTCGAAAGGTGAACCTGAATGTTTTACGGGAAACATCAAATGGTTATTAAACTATTGAAAACCTTGGTTAATTCAGCAAGCGAGAGGAAGCTTCGCAACTCAGGTAAACAAACTTTACTTAGTTTGCGTTTTTAGTGTGTTTTGTCAATGAACTAGAATTGTAATTATAAGATGTACACATGCATTATAGACAGTCTTTTTTTCTGTACGCTGAGCAACAGTTAATCTGCTTGTGTGGTGAATTGTTTACGAGCCGGTACTTTTATTATGGGGCCCCACTGGTTGTGTCTCGACGTGCATGGAATGTTTTGCGAAAATTTTCCCCTCTGCGTTATGAAAAAGTAATCGCATCGAGTCCTCGTAGAATTAAGGATAAATTAATTACTTTTGTGTACAAACTCAAAATAATGAGGTTCACTGGTTCTACCAGTTTGGACTGTTTTGCATGACGCAAAGGCAATTCTTCACGAAGGAATAATAGCTGAGCAAACATACACTTCCATAAAGAGGAAGTACCAGACAGACGACACGAAGACTCTTACAAATGTAAGCATGATCCATGTTCGTCAATGAGCACGTTCCTACCACTTTCCATTGTTACCCACTGGTTTCGTCTGTAGAATTGTGATTTGTTGTATGCGGGCGTAAAACAGATTTCCAATGTCGCGTAATTGTGCATGCGCACGTTCGTGATCGTTCGTTATAACAATCCTATCTTCAGATAAGCCTTGAAAATCCAGCAAACCGGAAATGATCGGAAAAGTTCGGATAGATGATCCGGAAACCTCAAAACTACTAAACTGCGACGAGGCCCTGTTTTCGTTTCGCTCGGTGAAACAATAACAATAACAAAATAGTTTATTATGTACAAAAAAAAATGCATAAAAGCAAATGTCAGAGGTTAACCCTATCGAGGACATTCCCTAATTAAAAGACTAAAACTATTAAAAGACAATTAAAATACATAGCTAATATAAAAACGTTTAAAACAGGTCTAAAATTTGAAAAACAACTAAATTTTCGACCGCCTTCTGTGGTCTTCTTCAGAGTTGACTCTGCAAGCGGTAACCGAATGCAAATATGTACATATGTGCAAATTTAGAAACTTGAACTTTTCGCCTTCAACCAAAAAGACAACTGGGTATTCTTTTGAGGTTTTTCTTTCCATATAGAGATATTAGATATTTTTTCTTAGGTTTAAAACTTCAGCACTGTCGAACAATCGTTTTGCTAAATAAGCGTAAGCGATAGGGTACCAGATTTCTTACCTATGGTGCTCCGCTGGCGCGCTTGCTCCGTGCGCAGGGGCTCCGCTAATAACCTCCGGCAATCATGTAAGGAAATACGGTAAGGGCGGTAAGTAGCTAAAACGGAAACTCGCTCCAGTCGTTCGTGTAGTAAAAGGTCGAATCGAGGTAAAAGGTGGAAGGTCGAATGGTAACTTTCGATCAGGCTGAATTTAAGCATCGCTTTTATATTCTCTTACGTAGGTCGCTCGTAGGTGGGCCTGATACGATTCCTCACAGAACCTTGTGCCGGCTTGTGTTCTGCTGCGAAGCAGAAACACTTTGTTAACCGCATCTTATGTAAGTTTTTAATTAGCATTCAGAGAGAAGTGAGTGAAGTCGGAAAGAACAGTCGAGGAGTCGAAATATAGAGACGTTTCCATGAGTTTTCAGTTTGTTTCGAAATTGCAGTTTGTACAAATCGTCTTAATTGTTAAAACACATGGATCATGCTAAAATTATAGTGCTTTTGGTCCCCTGACATCTAAGGTTACGCAAACTTCAAGAAGAACCAAATATTATCAAGTTTTAATTCTAGTGTGGAACATTACCGAACACTTCGCAGCAAATAATCATTTCCTCTTGTTTTATATAATGTCGACCCAATCATGTAGTGTGACACACGTGACTAATCAGTCGCTTATAGTAGGCCCACTACAGTTCGAGGGAAGCGATTGGTAATCCAGTAACGGCTCTTATTATGTTCTTGTAATTCTTGAGTGCGGATAAAGGCGAGTTCATTCTCTCAATTAGTTGATCACTACGAGTTTACTGTTTGTTGCTAGTTTTCTAGCAACAAAAGTACTTTTTACTCCTATATTTCATTGACCAAATCATTTAGTACCTGCAGCTGATACAGATACCACACGCGAGGCTCTCTTTTTTAACCACCATCACTTATGTCCAGGATTGAACTCTGCAACGAATTTTACGATTTTCGCATTAGTTCCAAATTTTATTATTTTTTGTAATGTTACGATTTTTCGTTTCAAAGTAGCGAGATGAACAAATTTTACGTTTTTTGCGATTTTCGTTTCAGGCAAGCAAGAATTACAAATTTTACGTTTTTGCAATTTTTCGCTTGAGACGTGTAAGATTTACAAATTTAACGTTTTTAGCCGTAGCCGGCTAGCCGGATAGCATATTTTACAGAATTTGCGAAATTTCGCAGCGTCAACGATTTTTCGCGCTACGTTACGATCTTTCAGTCTTTTGTCTTGCTAATTGCCTCAGATATAACCCTCGTTCTAAAAGTTCCTAGCGCGAGATATCACAGACATATATGAATACCCCTAGTTTTAAAAGCTCACAGCGCGAGATATGACATGAATCCACGAATATCCCTCGTTCTAATAGCTCCGGCCTAGACCACATATAAGAGGAATCTATGAATATCCCTTGTTCTAAAAGCAACTAGCGCGAGATATAACAGGCATGCATGAATATCCCTCGCTTTAAAAGCTCCTAGCGCCTTGTTCTAAAAGGTTCTAGTGCGAGATTGACATGACTATGAATATCCCTGGTCGATTTCTTCGGTACACCTATTTACACTGACAAAGTTTAGCAATTTCAAGTGTATGTTGGCTTATGCTATTTGTTGGCTTAATCTTCGATTTCTCATCGACACGCTGGGAGCTGAGATATTCTGTACTACCCAAAGTTTTTCAGTCTGGAAATTTGAAAGACATCTCTATCAGTACTTTCACAGTTCAAGGATGCTTTTTTCTACTGACTGGCACGGCCTTCAATTTAAACATGTCAATGTACGTGAGTAGTTTACATTCAAGATGTGCGTCTACAATAATTTCTGAACATCAAATAATTATAAAAACAAGTGAGGGCTGAAAACAATGTATTGACTGTAGTGGCTACGATACAAAGAGCGAAGGAAGGAACGTAAGCATATGCTGTCTTTATTTCTGTTGTGTGTTTGCACCCCTCACATTAAATTAAAACTCTCAGATAAATATTATGCCATGTACCCTTATTACATAAATTAATATGCCTACATTTCATGGAAACTCTGAATATTAAGGCATAAGCAGTTGTCATTTCTTGAATGATTTTTCTTGTAGCCAATCAGTCATGAAATGAAACAGCAAATTTATACAATACAATAATACAATACAATAATATTTATATAGCGCTTATCCATTTAAGTGTTAAGCGCTTTACACTGCTTTAAAAAATAATTAAAAAATACATTTAACTTAGATTAAACTAAATTTAAACTAACCCAGAGGCTTTTGCAGTTTGTGATAGGTGAAATCATATGTGAAACAAACAGTTACAAAGTAAACATTCCAGAAATACATGTATTTTCATTGATGGTGTTCTTCGTCCAGCTGTAAGCCTTGTTTCTCTTTGAAGTATTTCTGACATCTCACCAGTTTTTCTAATAATCATAATATTTGCAATTTCCCCAGTTCGTATTGGGCCTCTCTGAGGTCACGTAGGGCTTTTCATGGTAGCTTTGCAGTTCTTGTTGGGCCCCTGTGAGATCCTGTAAGGATTTCTTGGTATCTCTGCGAATTTTCGCTTTTTTTAAAATCGTTGTTGGGTTCCTCAGAGATCTTTGCAAATTTTCACAGTTTTTGTAATTCCCGTCATTTTCGTAAAATTCACAGTTCTCGGTGGGCCCCCTTGACATCTTGTAAGGTATTCTTGGTACCTTTTCGATTTTTAGTGGTTTTCGTCATTCTTGTTGTGTCCCTCTGAGCTTAATCGAGATATTTGCGACTTTTTGCAGCTTTCGTAATTCTCCAAAATTTCGTAAAATTCGCAGTTCTCGTTGGGCCCTTCTGGCATCTTGTAAAGCATTCTTGGTACCTTTGCGAATAATCGCAGTTTTCGTAATTCTTGTGGGTCCCTCCGAGATCTTTGCGAATTTTCGCAGTTTTCGTAATTCTTGTACTTTTCATAAAATTCGTAGTTCTCGTGGTGCCCATCCGACTTCTAAGGCTTTCTTCAGTTGTTTCTTGGTACCTTTACGAATTTTCGCAGTTTTCGTAATTTCCGTAGCAGAGTTCTGGGCTCCTGGACACATCCCACCACCGTTGTCGGACTTGTACCATTAGTTAAACTTGAAATCTTTTGGGGTTTGTAGGACAAAAGAGGAAAGAAAATACTAGTTACACGAGAAAAATACATGTAGATGTTGATCATGAGTTCAAATCGTTATTCCGGTAGTTTTTTAACAACTTTTCCATTATACACTAAAACTTCTAAGAGTAAGTTAGGCAAAAAAAGCGTACAATTAGGCTTGCAGTTGACTGCCTTGACTGACTTGTTGTTGTACGACTTCATGTACTGTAAACAAAGCTAAGACCATAACAAGGATGTTGTTTACGGGTTGCTTAAGGTATCATGGCACCCCAAAATTGACCACGAAATAGTTACATCATGAACATCATGCTTACGTCTGATAGGGTACGTAACTAGTTCAAATACTACTTGATTTGACCTTTTTTTAAGTTTACATAGCATATAGTGTAAAGACAACCATTGGCTGTGGTTGCACACAATGTTAGTTCAATGTACTATTGTAATTAAATCCAAACTGGGATATAACAAAAAAAGAGAGAGAGAGAGAGAGAGAGAGAGAGAGAGAGAGAGAGAGAGGACATTACATGGCGGCGCGAAGATATGAATTTTATTTTCCAGTGCTAAAATACTGTTTTTACCACGAGAAAATAAAATTTATATCTTCAAGCCACCGTGTAATTTTCTTTTTATTGCATAGACGATGTATAAACAACAGTGTAAAAGCAGGAAATGACGTCATCGATATACTCACTAGTGACATGGAAAATACGCCACCCGAGTCCCGGATGTAGTTTCGTATGAACTTTACGAGTGGTCTGTTTTCCACTAAACACTCTTGTCTATTGAATAAAAGAAAAGGAAACACGATAATTGTACGCGGCCCGGGTTTAATAACATTCTACGTTCAGCCTTCAGTAGTCCAGCGGACAGGTAAAACTATCGAGCACTTCATCACACTAGATATCGTAGGAAATATTTTAAAGATCTGAGGCAATGTGCATATTATGCTCTGTGGAAGCTTGGGAGGGGGGATTTTACAGCATGGCCGTCAGTCAGACTATTAACAATGACATCTAAAGCAGATTTTTGTTGGCACATGTAGTCCCTCGTCTGCAGCCTTCCTACTTCTTAGATATCTGATTCTCTCTGTTGAAGTCAACCAAATGTTGCTGGACCGAGCGGTTGAAGGGTTTCAGTTATGGAGCACCTAGCCCACAAATAGCCATCGTAGTATCATATCTTTTTAAAAGAGGGGTCGGCAAGGGGGCTTCCGTGCAGCTGGATGCGGTATGTTCTCTCTATTCTGACTAACCCTTCTCTGCGCAACATTGGTTGTGGTCACACTAAAGGGTAAGTTCACGATTTAGCATGCTAAATCACGATTATGTTCAAACACCTTTGTGACCGTACAAAATACCCATTCACCCAAAATGTGCTTCAAACTGAGGCAAAGGAGGCGCCCAGAGAGTTAAAAAAAGACGTCGCATTTACTTCATCATCAAAGTACTGTCGCGGGGTCTTACTAAAAAGTTAAGGCTTGATTGAATCTCACTCATAATGTTACCCTGTCAATCAAAAACGCAGCAGCCAAGCCATCTGTCTCAAACATTCTGTGGAAATTGCCTGACCACTTTCGCCTCTCCTAAATTATTTTTCAGGATTCCCCATCAATTGAAGATCCCTATAAAATCAATATTGTAAAGAGTACACGTGATCCATTTTCTTGGAGTATATTTATGATAAGACTGATTGGTCTTGGGAAACCAAAAGAAGATCTAAAACTGCGTGTACAATTTACGATTGTCTAAATGTGGAAAGTTGACCCCAAAACAGTGTCTGACTGTAAATGTATGCAGGGAAAATCATAATTTATTTATTGAGTGCTCTTCGACTGCTTTTTTTATATCACCTAAATATCGCTGTTTCGCGCATAACTATTTGAATAAAATAAAAGAAACAAACTACTCGTCTTCGTTTTCTATGAGTGACAGACAACTCGGCAGCGTCTCGTTGACTGTTCGTAACTCAGTTAAACAGACCACTGAAATGGTGTCATAAAATGTTCAAAACTCAAGTGCAACAACAAACCGAAGGTGAGATGTTTGACTGTCAAGTTTTGTCAAGAGGTGCAGCCGAACTGACTATCTCTCAAAAGAAACGGGGGTGAGAAGCCAGATTGTTTTGGTAGAGAGCCAAAAGAATACAGTTGAAAAAGGAAAATTTTTATTACTTTCCAGGGAAATAAAGAGCGCATTCGTTTTCTATTAGCGTGCAAGGTGATCTTTGCTGACATTAATATTTAAATCTTGAATGTTGTATTTCACCCGACAACTAACAGATGCCATAACTAAAACGAAAATGCTAAGTATGGAAGAAAAAGGATGAAAACCGACTGCAAACAATGCATTTAAAAGTCAAATACCACGCAGCTCTTAACAACCTCTAATTTCATTGGGCCTTGGTATCGTAAGAGTTACCACGCATTTAAAAGTTAAGTTTGAATGGGTGGGTGGGAACTCTTGCCATCCAGCCATAAAAACATTTGTAAATCTGAAGCTGAGATTCATGCAGAGATAAAAACTGCCCGTATAAACAAAGATCGGTCTTTTGTTCACCACTTAATTTTCTCCGAGTCTGATTAGCTAAAAAAAACATTATATGACATAACCACGTTCATCTGCGGAGAAATACTATTCAAAGTCATTTGAATAGTTATATATTATGCACGCAAGTCACAAGTCCATGTAAATAGGTTTGCCATCCCCATGGTTCTCTCCCTGGTTCTCTCCATGGTTCTCTCCATGGTTCTCTCCATGGTTCTCTCCATGGTTCTCTCTCATGGTTCTCTCTCATGGTTCTCTCTCATGGTTCTCTCCATGGTTCTCTCCATGGTTCTCTCTCATGGTTCTCTCCATGGTTCTCTCCATGGTTCTCTCTCATGGTTCTCTCCATGGTTCTCTCTCATGGTTCTCTCTCATGGTTCTCTCTCATGGTTCTCTCCATGGTTCTCTCCATGGTTCTCTCTCATGGTTCTCTCTCATGGTTCTCTCTCATGGTTCTCTCTCATGGTTCTCTCTCATGGTTCTCTCCATTGTTCTCTCTCATGGTTCTCTCCATGGTTCTCTCTCATGGTTCTCTCCATGGTTCTCTCTCATGGTTCTCTCCATGGTTCTCTCCATGGTTCTCTCTCATGGTTCTCTCCATGGTTCTCTCTCATGGTTCTCTCTCATGGTTCTCTCCATGGTTCTCTCCATGGTTCTCTCCATGGTTCTCTCCATGGTTCTCTCTCATGGTTCTCTCTCATGGTTCTCTCTCATGGTTCTCTCCATTGTTCTCTCTCATGGTTGTCTCCATGGTTCTCTCCATGGTTCTCTCTCATGGTTCTCTCCATGGTTCTCTCCATGGTTCTCTCCATGGTTCTCTCCATGGTTCTCTCTCCATGGTTCTCTCTCATGGTTCTCTCCATGGTTCTCTCCATGGTTCTCTCCATGGTTCTCTCTCATGGTTCTATCCATGGTTCTCTCTCATGGTTCTCTCCATGGTTCTCTCTCATGGTTCTCTCCATGGTTCTCTCCATGGTTCTCTCTCATGGTTCTCTCCATGGTTCTCTCTCATGGTTCTCTCTCATGGTTCTCTCCATGGTTCTCTCCATGGTTCTCTCCATGGTTCTCTCTCATGGTTCTCTCTCATGGTTCTCTCTCATGGTTCTCTCCATGGTTCTCTCTCATGGTTGTCTCCATGGTTCTCTCCATGGTTCTCTCTCATGGTTCTCTCCATGGTTCTCTCCATGGTTCTCTCCATGGTTCTCTCTCCATGGTTCTCTCTCATGGTTCTCTCCATGGTTCTCTCCATGGTTCTCTCTATGGTTCTCTCCATGGTTCTCTCTCATGGTTCTCTCCATGGTTCTCTCTCATGATTCTCTCTCATGGTTCTCTCTCATGGTTCTCTCCATGGTTCTCTCCATGGTTCTCTCCATGGTTCTCTCTCATGGTTCTCTCCATGGTTCTCTCTCATGGTTCTCTCTCATGGTTCTCTCTCATGGTTCTCTCTCATGGTTCTCTCTCATGGTTCTCTCTCATGGTTCTCTCCATGGTTCTCTCTCATGGTTCTCTCTCATGGTTCTCTCTCATGGTTCTCTCCATGGTTCTCTCTCATGGTTCTCTCCATGGTTCTCTCCATGGTTCTCTCCATTGTTCTCTCTCATGGTTCTCTCCATGGTTCTCTCTCATGGTTCTCTCTCATGGTTCTCTCTCATGGTTCTCTCCATGGTTCTCTCTCATGGTTCTCTCTCATGGTTCTCTCTCATGGTTCTCTCCATGGTTCTCTCCATGGTTCTCTCTCATGGTTCTCTCGATGGTTCTCTCCATGGTTCCATCCATGGTTCTCTCTCATGGTTCTCTCTCATGGTTCTCTCTCATGGTTCTCTCCATGGTTCTCTCCATGGTTCTCTCCATGGTTCTCTCTCATGGTTCTCTCCATGGTTCTCTCCATGGTTCTCTCCATGGTTCTTTCCATGGTTCTCTCTCATGGTTCTCTCCTATTGGTTATTCTCCTATTCGGTCGAGGTGTTTCCACGGTGAAACACCACGACTACAGCTCAAATGGTGCGACCCTCCTCCTTCCCTTCGCGATCTGTGTTCGGTACAGTTGTCTAACGGCGAAGTGGTGCCTTTTTCAGTCGGACGTGTTTTCGCTCGTTATAGTTTCAGCATCCTCCTACCATGTTGTCTACGTGAGTTTTCAAGATGCCCCAATGAAAAATCCCCCCACTCAGTGTCGTTCGTGACTACGCCGGAGTGTCGCTCTCCATCTCTTAACGGGGGAGATCCCTAACTACAAATCTGGGATTGTTGCTGAGAGATTTTTGCGGGTGGTATTTTGCCATACCCCGTTTTGCAGAGTTTTCTTTCGCTAGATTGGTGAAATGTATTGGGGTGAACATCTAGATTTAAAAAAATCGACATTGCGCGCGCGAGCTAGTCCCAGTCCTCAACCGTGCATTGGAAAAAAATTCCCAAAACTCAGAGGAAAGAAGGTAGAATTCTGATTTTTTAAAGAATCGGAGATAATTGAGCCTTTTTTGCAATAGGACGTAAGCAATTACTGTTTACACAAAGAAAAAAACTACTGTAGGAAATGTATATAGAAAATGTAAGCAAACGTTCTAATGACGTCATGACTTCTATAATAAAGCGAATTTCAAGAAATCTATATGACATGTTTTGAATCTTGACGATTGTTACACGTTGGCGATGGTACTGTTTTAAATAAGCAAAACTGTACGTCAAATATGGTTCTGACTCGAAAATCTTGAAAACCTTTTCCACGGAACAACAGAGGCCAAGCAGCTTATCGTTGGAAGTTAGGGTTTCCAAGATATGATGGTTAGAAACTTTCCATAGCAACGACGTGGTAGTTAAGTGTCTCCCCGCTTAACCCAAGAACGATGACAGCAGGAAGAAGAAAGCACTATCATGCGATAGAGTCAGTCCGGCGAAAATTCTCGGATGGAAAGAACTCGTTACCAAAAAGAACTGGAATCACATTTCGACTTTTTTAACAAAGAGGTTGCTTGCATTGTATTGATATCTTATATGAAGTTAAGGTATAAAACCACTGCAAAAACCGAGTAGGATCAACCTTGCTCAACGTCGGATCAGAAAGATCGTGATTAGTCAACATAGAAAAAAATATAAATGATTGTCAAAATGACTACTGCAGGTACTGATCAAACAACGTGAAAAGACGTGTGTTACAATCAGGTTTGTTAAGACAAATCACAAATTTACAGAAATATATATGTACTAAAACAATGATCAGAAGTTACATATATGACGTGGTATGGTGTGGCTTATTGATTCGTCCTTTTTATCTTAACCTTTCGTCAAAAAGGGCAAATTGGTGAACTGGAAATTCGGAATGCCAGTTTAAGTGATTTTTGTTCGCAAGAAACTGATTAGTGGTTGACGATGAAAGCTATAAAGTGCTTCTGGTCTTGGGAATATCAGACCCTTGGAATTTTGATTTCCTTCAAACTAGCATATAATTTGATGTTTTAGGAGAACTTACTGACACATGCTGACGAATAGCACTTGCTCACGATTGTACTTCTGGTGAGTTTTCGTTTCTATGCCCGAAGGGGCCCCAAGATGCTCCGATTTAAATTGTCCAATCAGAAAGAGCTTCGAACGCGCTTCGAACGTTGTATTTAAAAAAACTCTGTTTTGGAGAAATCGATCAGACTGAACTGTGTACGTTTTACGGTGTTTATTCCATTCCTCCAAGGCTTACAGTATGTGATTAGTGACGTAGAGAAATGGTTAATTATACGTACATAATTAACAGTTAATGTACTGATTTCATTACACCCTCCCAGGCCAGCAATAAAGTGTTGATCATAGAGACACAGTTATAAAGTAGTAGTATTTAGGATTCAAGTTCACTAAGTTTAGAAAGTTCATTTATTTTCAGTGCAGCTCTTTGAACTGCAGCTCGTTGTGCTCGTTTTTCGCTGGTCGACCTTATTTCTTCAGGGTTCTTGATCGTTTCTTTAGCGTCTTGCAGGTCTTCCTCGGCTAACACCTCAAGCGGGTAAAGCTTCTCGATAGGTCTCGATATAAGATTTCCTTTTGCTGTTCTTAGGGTGACAGAGCGCACCAACCCATCCTTCCCCTGATGTAGTTGAATGATGACTCCGAGTTTCCATTGATTTCGTGGTGTTTCGTCATGTATCAGGACAACCTTACCGCGAGCCATTGGCTCTCCCGATACGTTTTTGTTCTTCTGGGATGAATGTTGTTCCCTGATACCAGTTAAGTATTCCCTTTGCCATTGTTTCCAGAAAACTTGCATTATTTTCTGGTGGTATTTCGCCCGTCTTGTTAATTCTTTGGCCGACTCCTGAGGGATGTAGTCGGAGTCTTCTTCTGTATCTGGCAGTGTTAAAAGTCTGTGTCCACAGAGGAAATGGGATGGGGTAAGAGGTGGACCGTCGTTGATGTCTGTGTATGGACAAGTAAGTGGGGGACTGTTAAGTGTAGCTTCGATCTCTGTAAGTATGGTCTGTAATTCTATAGCATTCAGTGACGTGTTTCCAATCATTTTTTCAGCCTTCTTTTGGCTAGTCCAATCAGTCGCTCATAAAAGCCTCCCCACCAGGGCGCTCTTTCTGTGATGAATCTCCATTTAATGCCATGGTTAGCAAGGAACCTTTGAGACTCGGCTGCTTCTATCACTCGCGTTTTGAGGGCTTTTAGATCTTGCGAACCTGCTTTGAACGTTTTCGCGTTATCTGAAATTATGCATCCTGGAATTCCTCTTCTACTTGCAAATCTCTTGAAGGCTCTCAAAAATGCGCTGGCTGTTTGATCTTCTACTAACTCAAGATGTACTGCTCGTATTGCTGTGCAGGTGAATAGGCAGATGTAGACGTATAATGGTCCGGCATAGTCAATTCCCGTTACTTGAAAGGGCTGGGACCCTGTGACTCTTATATCTGGTAATGGAGGAGAGTTAACTGAGCGAAATGGTGGTCCTTCTACTTTTCTACAGGTCACACACTTCCTTATTTCCTTTTTTACTAGCTGTCTGCCTTTAGGTATCCAATACGACTGCCTAAGGTTTAACGTACGCCACCGTGCAAAACCATAGAGTGTGTTGCTCTAACAATAAGGGTTGACAAGTGACTCTCCTTCGGCATCAACATTGGAAACTTGGTGTTTTGAGGTAGCTGTGCGTATTGTAGTCTTCCGCGACATCGTATCAAGCCATCATCGTCTAAATAGAGGCCAAGCTGGTGTATTATTGCTGGCCGTTTGCCTTTAGCTTTGTCTTTGATTTTCGATAGGATCTCTCCATAGTAGAATTGTTGTACAGATTGGAGTAGAGCGTTGCGAGCGTGTTTCATGTCTATGGCAGTAACTGTGTTAGACTTCGTTTTCTCTCTCAGTTTTCTGGTGAAATGGATAACGAGCGCGGTAACCCGTAGTGTCTTGTTCAAGGTACTGTATTTGGTGATATCGATGACGTTCAGTAAATTTGCGCTCTTTTGTGCGCTTGCGAGATTAATACTTATTGATTGGGTCTCTGTGTAATTTTCTGTGTTTTCTTGTAACTGGTTGTCGGTGACTGATGGCCATTCCTGTGTTGGCTTCATAAGCCACGCGGGCCCTTGGTTCCAACTCTGCTGTTTAAATATAAAGGCTTTTGCGTCTATTCCCTTGGTAATGAGGTCTGCAGGATTGGAAGCGGTCGGGCAGTACCTCCACGTACTCTGCGAGGTAATGTCTCTAATCAGTTGCACTCGATGTCGGACAAGCTGTTGTCGTAGAGGCTTTGGTGAAGATATCCATGATAACACAATTTGTGAGTCACTCCACAATATAATTTGAGATGTATGGAACTTTGGAAGTATGGTATTTGATAAGTATTTAGCTAATTCTGCTCCGAGCACTGCTGCAAGTAGTTCTAAACGTGGCATTGTTTGTAGTTTTATGGGTGCTACTTTACTTTTGGACATCACGAATGTACATTTTGTCTCACATTTGGGGGTGGTTCCTCTCAGATAGGCCACCGCTCCGTATGCCAGCTGGCTGCTGTCACAAAACACGTGTAGTTGAACTTCACTGCCAACATTGTTGAAGTATTGTCTGGGTATTTCCAGTGTGGTCAGATTTTGTAGTTCCTTCAGCCATTTGACCCAGTTCTCCTTAAAGCTTTCAGGAAGTTCTTTGTCCCATTTTAAGTTGTGTTTCCATAGTTCCTGCATCATTATTTTCGCTTTTACTGTCACTGGTTCCACAAATCCCAAGGGGTCGTAAAGTTTTGAGGATAAGCTTAATACTGATCTTTTGGAGACTTTTTCTGTGCTGTCGGTTTGCTTGATCAGTTTTGCTAATGAAAGTGACAGAGTATCTGTCTTTGACCATTGGCTCTGCGTATACTCCGTCGTCATGAGCTTGGCGGTTTAAGGCAGGGGAGTTACTGGTCGTAAATTCATACCCGCCTTTTGGAAGCAGTTTCTTGATGATGTGTAATACTGTAAGGCTTCAGGTTCAGTGTCCGTTCCCGTAACGACGTTGTCCATGTAAATCGAACGTTGTAGGTCTTCTGATATCCAGTCGTCTTGTTTGGTGAGGTGATGCTGTATTGTAGCATTCAGTAAGTATGGAAACGGAGCGGCTCCGAAAAGTACGCGACAGAATCTGTAGACGACTAAATTGTCTGGATTATTCGCTGATTTGTCTACATCTTTCAGCCGTAGCATCCCTGTCTTGAGTGTTGAGCTCTATTTGTAGGAACGCCTTTTCGATATCTGCCGTGAAGGCTATCTTGTGTGATCTGAAGGCGAGAAACATATTTTGTAGTCTTTGTATCAGGTTAGGCCCTATGTGAAGGCAATCGTTGAGGCTTAATGCCTTCGAGGATATCTTTGCTGAAGCGTCGTAAACGATTCTCATAGCTGTTGTGTTGCTTTCCTTGGAAAATGGGGCATGTAGTGCATGACTCCTTGATGTATGTTCGGGTCGAGGACTTGCTCTATAAATCTCCTCTTGAGTTGATCGAGCAGTTGTTCGTTGTATTTGTAAATAAGCTCTGGGTGTTTTCCTTTTAGGGTATGTTGTAGGTTGCTTAGTCTTTTTCTCGCCAATGTGAAGTTTGTCGGTAGGTTTTGCTTGTTGTCCTTCCATGGGAGTCTTACATTATACCTGCCGGTAACTTTGTTGAATTCAATGGTATCTTGAAAGTGTTTCTGGACCTCTGTTACCTCAGTGTCGTTGCATTCGTCTGGGATTTTGCTTATCGACCAGAACTCTGTGAGAGTTTCGTTGAGTTCATCGTTTCTTGTGGGCTGTGCATCAATCATTTGACATAATGTGCTGAGTGTGGTTTCTGTACTGGATTCGTTGTTGGGTACCGGTCCTGAGAGGAACCATCCAAACTTGCTTTGTGTAGCCATCCATCTCTCATCTTGTGATTTCTTTGTGTTTCCCAGAACGATCTGGGCGTAGTGGTCGTTTCCTATGAGTATATCTAATGTGTGATCACCTTCCTCGTTTAGTGGATCGGCGAAAGCGAGAGCTTTAAATTCAACAGGACTCTCCGTATGTTGGGTGCTTGAGAGTGGTGGGCAGATGATGGGCGTGACTAAGGCTGTTATTTTGACATCTTTGTTTACCGCGTTTAAGGTAAGTGTTACGACTTCGTAGGACTTCGGAGTACCTTTGGTGGTTGAACCAAATGTGGTTATGTCTAATATCTCGTTCTGAGCAGCTTTCAACTGTAGCTTATTCTTCAGGCATTGCGTAATGAATGTCTTTTGTGATCCGGTATCGATAAGGATGCGTGCTTGGCATCTCGTAGTTCGTCCGCTTGCTGTGACCAGTGCAGTTTGCATTAGTGTATTTGTATGTGTCGTTGTACTTGCTAAGGTTGTCATTGCGGAGGTGACGTTTTTGCTGTTTTGTGGGTCTTCTTGTTTTTCATGTCGTTTGCTTGAATCTCGCTTTGGCTTGCTTGGTTCACAGATCGAGGTATGGTGTTTTAGTCCGCAATTTAGACATCTTCCTTTTGAGCGACATTGATATCTTGTGTGGCCTGATCGGAGGCAGTTAAGGCATTTATTTTTCTGCGCCAATATGGTTCTCCTTTCTTTTGTTGTCTTTACTTTCGAGCATTTGTCGTGACCGTGTTTACCGTCGCAAAATATGCATGGTTTTAGCTCAAATCTCCAGTTCGTATTGAAGCTTTTCGGTGGCGGGTGTATTTGACGCGGTTGAGTGTTTGTGAGTAGGGCGCCAACTGTGGGTACGAGAACGTCGTCAACGACTGAGCTTGTGTCGCTTTCTTGCGTAAGTTGACTCTTTTCCCTTGTGTCTATTTCATGACAAAGCGCTTTTCGTAGATCATTTAGGGTACAATCTGCCTGAGGATTTGTTCTGAATATTGTACAACGTAATTGTTCCGGTAATTTCTTTAGCAGTATTGGGATTAACAGACTTCCATATGAATCTGTCTGGACTCCCAGCGTTTCTAAGGCACGAATGTTGCTCTCGCAGCTATCATAAAATTTTCGTAATTGCTGCACTTCAGCTGAGGGCGCGCTGATTTTTTAAAGCGATTCCATATGCGCGTTGATTAGAACTTGGTTTCTTCCGAAACGTTCTTTCAGTATTTCAATGGCTTTTTCATAGTTTTGTGACGTCATTGGTAGCCCTGAAATCGCGCGCGCTGCGTTGCAGGTTATCAGTCCTTTCAAATAGTTCATTTTGTCAATATTGCTCAGTTCCTGATTGTTGTGTACTGCGTTACTATAACTATCCCAAAGCGTAAGCCATTCGAGTGGGTTTCCATCAAATTGTTGGATGTGTAGTTTTGGAAGGTTGATGTGAACCCTAGGTGTTGGTTTGGTTTGGAACGTACTCACCGGATGGTACTCGTCTGTGACAACTTCTTTAATTTTCACAATCCAATAATGGATGTCGTCTTGGAACGTCAATGTTTGATCGGTTTCTTCGCTTATCTCTTCGTCCGTTTCTAATGCTTTCAAGATCACGGTATCCATAGCCTTAATTTCGTCCAATCGCCTTGAGAGACGTTCTCCAATTTCTTTCAGTTCTGTGATGTTTATGGCTTCAGTATCGGCCATAAGACGCTCCGCGCGTTTGATGTCTTGGTTACAGTGACCTGTGTATGCCCCTCTGACTACCTTGTTGTGTTTTAGTTCTTCCTTTGACATTTTAATGAGGGTCTCGGCACCAGTTTTGGAGAAATCGATCAGAATGAACTGCGTACGTTTTACGGTGTTTATTCCATTCCGCCAAGGCTTACAGTATGTGATTAGTGACGTAGAGAAATGGTTAATTATACGTACATAATTAACAGTTAATGTACTGATTTCATTACACTCTGAAACGACGCGTTTTTCTTTGAATTAAGAAACCAGAGCGAAACTTGCTATCCTTAGCGGTCCACATGTTGATGCTGATTCCCATCGTCAATAAACCTCAAGTGTTTGTAAGACGCTGACTTCGTTTATGACCCTCAGAGAAACGCCTTTCAAGTCACAATTCTTGGTTTCAAAAAGAGACTAACGATTGCTGATTTGCTTCGCCATTTAGTGTAAATGCAATATACTATAAACCGACATCATCACTATCAAGACTTAAATGGTTATGCAGTTGAAAATTGATTAGAGTATGAAGACGAATCTGAATCCTTAAGCTTATGTAAGTCCGGTCCAAACAACGGATTGCCCACGGACGTACATGTAGTGATGCAGATTTTGCCATCAAGTGGCACTTGTTCTCCCGACTGTTATCGTGCACGACATAAAAATATCGTAGGATTTTGAAACATGTTTTAAAATTGAAAGACAGTCATAGCGCGCTACATAAGTGGCACTCGAGAGTCGTAAGCTTAAGTAGCACCGTCCAAATCGATAAAACACTAAAACCTAATAAATTGACAAAAGCTGGCTTTTGATTTAAGCCAGAGTACTATTACGACCTTCTTTGTGTGCAAATTGATCTGGGCCTATTTGAGATCGAAAAACAGAATTACTTTCTGTTTGATACATAATTTTCTGAAGTCGTATTTTGATGTCAATAACAGTAATGGCCCTGACACAATATTCTTAAAGGAGATTCTTTAGGGATAATAGAAATGTTAGCTTATTTCCACTAAAAACGTAGCAAAGGTTGGGACATAATGGCAGGGGCCAGTTCAGCTGGAGGTCTCTCCAAAACCAGTGTGAAAAGCTATCAGGTCCAGATACAGCCCCAGTCTGTTGGTGGAAACGACTATCGAAAAACCAAATGATGTTGGTCATAATCACCTCGCATCTAACAGACGCAAGGTTTTTCTTTATTCCTTTTTCGAGAAAGGGCCCTAGGAATGGAAGAAGCGAAGGTTATTTGAAGGGGCATGTTGAGAAAGCAAGATCTTGACAACTTTAAATCTTAACTTTACTACACCAGTTTTGGATGGTAAAATTATTAGAGGTTTCTCGCTTACCCCGTAAGAAATGCAACACGCACAGTCCCCTAGTTTCCCTTTGGAGTTCTCAGCATGTTTTAATTTCGACAGATGCCGTTCCAAAGGAAGCTCATTGATGCGTCAATGCTGAGCAAGTCGCAGGTAAAAGTCACGTTTGTATAGGAACGGTAGTAAAAGGCGAGTCGCGTGGGCAAATTTAGATCTTTCAAAATACCGTGAGTAACCATTAATCACAAATCATAAGAGCCTTTTTTTTGGGGGGGGGGGGGGTTAATTTATATGTATTATATTCAACAAAATTAAAAAACGTAACTAGTCAAATGAATCATGGGTAGTAGTCCATACCGTAGGTTACGCATTCAACAAACTCAGTAATGGGATTGTTATAACTGCTCGTTTGCGTTGAGTTAGTCTGTTTTTAAGTAGCTTCAAGTAGTCTAGCAGTCACAGCAGCATTTGATCTTGTATACTGTTCTCTGTCTCTACCATGCTCGTACTATACCTTTGCAAGTAGTTGTCGTAAGGTAGTAATAGGTTTCAGAACAACACGGATATTGTAAGGTTGTAGCCAGGGTCCACAAGGGGTTTAGTGTTCCAAGGCTACGGTCTGAAAAATACAGGTCTCCGTGCACAATACGAAAGATTCTGGTCTCTAAAAGTTTTCATTGCTTCCTCCCCTAGCGCCATGAAGCTAGATAATAATAATGATATTATAATAATAACAACTTTATTTAAGTGTCGAAGTGTTTAGCACTGCAGTGCTAATTGAGGACATTGTAAAAAAGAGAAAGTAACATGATCAATGGAACTGGCGGGAGGCTTACCGGTTGGCTATTTGTAAGCGTGACTGAGGATTTAAACATGGGACTGCGTTAAACAAATCCAAGTGGTCAGAGAGGAAGACTGCATCGGGACCTCCGGATTACAAGTCCAACGCCCTAACCACTCAGCCACTCCACAGAATCAACATTTTTTTCTGGGCTCTAAGTAGAGAAAGGCTTTGGGTTCCGGGATCCATGGCGGACTTTCAGGGTCCTCTTTTGGGACTCTGTGAAGGTCCTGTGAGATGGTCTGAGAAGTGCTCTTAGGATATAGGATGTCGTTTTTCTAGTAGCAGGCGCCGAGTTAATGCAATGAGGTGTGAAATGGGGAGGGGCTTGTCCTTTCATTCTGGAACTTCCTGTTTGGTGCGTTCCAGTGCACACCTACTTCACTGGCTATTTTGACGCTGTCACCTCTAATTACTTTTCCCAAAGGAGGCACTTGCTTGCTCAAATAGTGGCGAAAAGATTGCATCTTCCCTTGCTGCTAAAATGCAAATTTATCTTCATTGAATAATCACATCACTTTACGCGTACCCTGAAGTGATGCAAAAAATAAGTACTTTACTAAGTAAAATCAGGAGAAAGTAGGTTAATCAGAAGTGTCCTAACAGTTGAATTGTTTCACCTTAGAAAACAGAAGTACATAATTATCTCCACTTCATACCATTGTTTCATATTCCCCACTGCTTGTGCCTGCCATATTCTAATAGCTACTTCCACGACCACTGTCTAAATTATAATAGGATATCACGTTCCCAGGAGCAAATGGGCTGCTGACTTTTCATAGAATTTAAAGCCAAGCCAAACCACCCAACCTGTTTATATTGGGAGCGGAGATCCTTGCAGCAAGGGTAAGACTGGAGAGGAACATTGAAGGCATTACAATTCTGAATACAGAGCACAAGATAAGCCAGTTTGCTGATGATGCGTCTTTATTTCTAAAGAATATTAATTCAATTACCAACGCAATTGAAATACTTCGGCTGTTTGGAAACATATCTGGACTTAAACTCAATTTAGGAAAAACCAAAGCAATTTGGCTTAGATCATGGAGGCATAAGGAAAACAAACCCTTAGGACTAAATTGGACGAATGAGCCTGTGCGAGCCCTTGGAATTTTTATTTCTTACAATGAGCAAGAAAACGATTAGAAAAAATGTGACTAAAAAAATTGCCAATCTGAACATCAAACCAGATTTATGGAGAGGGCGCAAGCTCTCCCTCTTCTGCAAGTGCCTTATTGTCAAAACCCTGGGAATTTCACAAATTGCTTATTCAGCATCCATGCTTGACATCAGCCCTAATCACACTTCCGGAATTAAGAAGTCCATTTTTAGTTTTATTTGGAACAAGAAACCAGATAAGATCAAAAGAAATATTATGTGCCAAGACTATATAAATGGGGGACTGCGGGCCCCTGATCAAGATATTGTATTTAAATCTTTGCGGTTAGCCTGGATCTCAAGGCTACTGATACCTGACGAAACTACAACAGAACTCTGGAAATCTATTCCATCTCATTTTTTTGAGAGGTCTGGTGGACTAAATTTCCTTCTTCGATGTAATAACGATTACAAATTTTTAGAGAAATCTGGAATTCCAGTTTTTTATAGGCAAATATTAGCAACTTTTCTGGAAATTAGGAATTTATAACAGCACGACAATGGTCAAGATTTGATTCTCTTTAACAATAAAGATATCCTGATTGATGGGAATAGTTTCTTCTCACAAAAATGGAAAGAAAAAGGCGTCATCTCAATTCAGGACATCTTGGACAATGATGGAAAGCCCTTAACATTTAAATCATTTCAGGACCAATTTAAGATCAAATGTAATTTCTTAAACTACCTACAGGTTATTGCAGCAATTCCCAAGCATCTATTACATAAGGCAAAATCCTTAGGCAGGCGAGAAAGCCCTACAGCTGTTAAAACAACCTTTCCTCTGACGCCGTCATTAAATATTGATCTTTACAAAATGAAGTGCAAGGACTACTATTGGCTCTACATCAATGGTACTACCTGTACTGCCACAGGACCCCAAAAATGGGAAAAAGAACTAAAATCAGGGAATATTGATTGGAAGGTAAAATTTAATAACATTGGAAAAATATGTCATGAAAACAGATTACGAGAATTCAATTTTACGTTACTCCATAGACTAACTGTTACTAAGAAGGAGCTGTGCACCTTTTATGTTAAAGTTGTTGATTGGTTTAATGCAAAATTCAACTGCGCTTTTTCTCCAACGTCTCATGAAAAATTATTCGGAACAGATCTAAATACTTAAAGGAATAATGAGCTTAAATTTAATTATTGTCTACTATTTGCAAAGTACTACCTATACTACCAGAAAATGTACTATAAAGCTTGCAATGAATATGAATATACGAAATAATCATATATTTGAACTGCGGATAAAGATAGAGTTATATGAAGATCATCGCAGTGAA
Source organism: Siderastrea radians (assembly GCA_964017195.1). Lineage (NCBI taxonomy): Eukaryota > Metazoa > Cnidaria > Anthozoa > Scleractinia > Rhizangiidae > Siderastrea > Siderastrea radians. The sequence goes on along the minus strand of OZ024888.1, from coordinate 21,810,370 downwards.
GGTGTTTCAACTTAAGCAGTTGAAAAGAAGAAACCTGAAAAAATTCAGGCTTGAACGGGAATCGAACCCGTAGATGGAGAAATGAATATGAATGAAATAATCTTCATATAATTCTATCTTTCTCCGCAGTTCAAATATATGATTATTTCATATATTCATATTCATTTCTCCATCTACGGGATAAATACGAACTCACAACTGACCAGCTCCCAGTTGGCTTGATAGCTCAGTTGGTTAGAGCGCTGCACCGGTATCGCAGAGGTCATGGGTTCGATTCCAGTTCAAGCCTGAATTTTTTCAGGTTTCTTCTTTTCAACTGCTTAAGTTGAAACACCTTCACTGCGATGATCTTCATATAATTCTAAAGCTTGCAATATTACTGAATTTGTGTTAAAATTGGAACAAAAACTATTTATTGAGAGTCGTCTTAAAAGAAAAGTTCTTGTGTGAAAATGCTTCTGCCCTTGTGTGATTTCCTTTTCAAAATGTAAGAGTGCAGTAATGTAGTTAATATACCAAAAAGTTTCTGTAAATAGCTAAAGGAATGTCAGTGTTAAAAATGTATGTAATGTCATGTCAATAAAAATTATTAAAAAAAAAACACCCAAGAAATAATTTCTGAAGCTTTCCTTACTTTTCGCCTTGATGTTGAACATCGTTATTATCAAGATAAAAAAAAAATAATAATAGGCGTTTTGCACGGGTAGTTCTGGGGGGGGGGGAGGGGGTTATCAACAAATTTATTTGCTACAAGGTATTAAATCCGGCACACGAAAAGTTCGACGACTGAATCAAACTTTCTCTGTTCTATTAGACTGGCCCAGTCAGATGGATCGGCAGGGCGACCCAAGCTAAGAAAAGCTAGAATTATTACTTCACACTTCGGTTTAACTTATTCACGAGATTAAACGCACGCTTACCATCGGCCGCATAGGATAATCCACCGAGCGAGTATTTCAGTAATTCTGAAGAGATGTGGAAATTTCTTTACAAATATCTGCCAAACGTGAAGTATTCTTGCAACATCAACGACTCTAAAGCTTCTTACTAGTCAATATATGACTCGCCACTGCAAATTTACGGGATAATTTGGCGCCATCCTTATTCCTTCGCTCAATTCAATTGCGGTAACATCATACACTTCCCATATAAGGTATGATTGACGGAAGCGTATTGCAAAGTGTTCAGAGGTGTTTTGAAAAGAAAAGTCGCGTAGTAGTGAAAATGGTGGTAATTGATTCATACGTCGAACTTTTCTTGTGCCGAACCAGCCTAGTCCCTGGGCGTTCTCGGCTCGGTGAAACCTGGACCCTACTGTGAGCTGTGACGTCACCGAGAGAGACTCGCCGAGACCTCGCGCGGACAACGGGACAAGAGAGAACGCCTAGGAACTAGGCTGGTGCCGAAGCCAATTATCAGTTTTGGCACATGTAAAGATCGACGTGTGAAGTGGGTCTAATGCACGTTTAATTAATTTACTTCTCCGCAGGTCGACTGGCTAAATGAATATCAAAGGAGAACAAGAAACGTGACTGGAAGAGAACTTCGGAATCAAGGAAAAGTGGCAGCTTTCGAGTGGTTATGGAAAGAAACGGAACCTATAGATTATCAACAGCGTTAACTTTGATACCATGGCCAAACCGATACCATCTCGACGGTGCTGTTTGAATAGTGGTCAATAAAAAAAATGAGAAACAGCTGACTTATCGAGCTTACGAAAAGACAAAAAAAATTCATCCAATTTGTATTAAACTACAACGATCTTACAATCTTAGGCCCTGAACAAACAGATGCACCATTTCCATCTAAAACGTTCAACATTGTTGAATTCTACGTGTTACACATGTTTGGCCACCCTGTTGAATAATGTTGGATCATGTTGAATAACGTTGAATAGTGTTGACAAAAATTTGATTGACATCGAACCTTCGATCCAACACTATTCAACATTTCTTTTGTTGAACAGCAATGTTGACTGGCACTTACAGGGAACACCAATTTACATAATTCAATAACGTTCAACATCATTCAACAGGATGCCATGGCCAAACGCGTCAAGGCCTCGGTTAAACGATTCCATCAGTCATCAAACATTGTGGAATACAACTTTGTAGTACGAATGTTTGATGGCAATCAAACTTTGTTCAACACCATTCAACATCCTTTAACGTCCTTTGTAATCATTAGGCATCATTCAACAGGGTCCCCGGACGCGTTTAACTTGCCGAATTCAAATATGTTGAACAGTGTGTGAATGCAAATGTTGAATCCCTTTGGCCGGAGCCTAACAACGCTGAACGATGTTGAATCAACAACAACAACAACAACAACAACAACAACAACAACAACAACAGTCAGCGTTATTTGCATGACTGCAAATTCACGTAGTATTGCAAAAAGTTATCTTTACTAAGTATCAAACTTGTAGACAAAATAATCTGGCCAACTAAAAAGTAGACAACCCAGGATTTTAACTGATGTAAATAAATAATTATTGCAAAGAAAGGAGAACAATAAAAAATTAAAATTGTTTCTTTTTTGACTACGTTGTACGTTAAGTAAAAGTATTTTGTCAAAATCAGTGAAACTGAGGTTTAAATATAAATTCTCTGATTTCCAAGAAATTAGCTCACAAACGTCTGTAAGGCCTAGTTCAAACGTCAAGCTATTGTTTTTGGTGATTTGCATTATGTTCGGCCAGAAGCCCTGGTTCGGCACATGAAAATCGCTGTTTGAACTGGTCCCCCGCTAGCTTGTCGAACAATCGAGCGGCCGTCATAGAAGCGGATCAGATTTCAAGCTACTTCTTACTTACAATGAAATTTTTTTTAGTTCCAACAATAAATTTTTAGCGGAGCCCGCGCGAACTTGAGAAAAATATATAATATCTATAATAATATTTCCGAGGGACACCATCCCAAATTTGAACGGCTAATACTTTACCGTTTGAGCTCGGTGGGGTAAGCTGCTTCACACATTTACTAGAGACTGAATGAACTTGTCAAGTAGGTTTGATTGACATCGGTGTTGCCATAGCAACGAAACGATGACGTCATAATTTTTGTATATCAGCAATTTTCTCTACATCTAGACCTAACCTTTGAAAACAGCCTCTTGTCTCTTATAGTCCAGGTGTAGATCTTCAAGACTGCAAAGTTTGAAAAACATTCTATGAGAGTGCTTTCGAAAAAAATCGGATTGAATATTTTCCAGTAAAAAAATTACAGATTTATGTTATTTTCTATTTTTAATCGGTTCCAGTGCTTTCCTGACAGATTGAAACAAGGTTTTCACCATATGCCATAACTGTAGCATACAGCTACTTTTCCTGAAGGTTTTATCCAGTTTGCTTCGCTAGATTTCAAATGATGCAATCAAAAGTAATATCTTAAATATGCTCATTTTACGTAGAGAAGTAACGTCTTTGTTACGGAAGCTTTTATTCAAAAACTAGTCCATTAATTATTTTCTTTTAAATCTTGTGATCTCAAGTCTAACATGTATTGAACTATCCCTGTAAAATTCACACGCATTGAATCATTTTAAGGGCGCGAAATACAAATAAAAGTATAGGAGAATTTGCACTCGCCTCCAAAATTTTCATTGCCGCATCATTTGTTGACAAATGTATGTATGTATGTATGTATGTATGTATGTATGTATGTATGTATGTATGTATGTATGTATGTATGTATGTATGTATGTATGTATGTATGTATTTTTATCCGGGGGGGGAGACGCATGTGAGACGGGCGGGAATGCTCGTCGGAAAATTTGAATGAATGCTATTCTAAAACAGACAGGTGAACGCCAGACGACGAGCATCCATGCACCTTTCTCATGGAAGTGCACCCCCGGGGAATTTATGTGGCACTATGTGGCACCAATCAGATTGAGGCTACTAAGCTAAGAGTACATTCTACCAATGAAAGAGCTGTTTAGAATCCGCTTACTGAAGCTGAAGGTCAGACAAGGTTAAGCTTACCGGCCATGCTGAATGTACATATGGGGAGGGAAAGGATCAGCGCAAATGTGCTTTTCTACTTTTTCCTCTCGAATATTATATTTTCAGTAAAGGCTTGGTGTGGTGGAATTGATGGTAATTTCCAAAAGCTATTGTAAGGGCAGGTAAGATGGAACTTTGTCGTGGTCAACCGTGGGACGTGACAAAAGCAACCTCGTTTGGTCGTTCCAAAAATAGACTTGTTGACGAGAAACTGTAATTTATTTTGTTCTTTTACTATTTGTGTTATGAAACAGCTGTTTTGGTTATGTATCTTTGAGGATGATGTTAGTTGAAAAGATTGTATCTGTGCTTGATATGGATAATTTTGACTGTACTTTGCAAGGTTTTTGAAACAGCTTTGTTTGATAATTTGAAATTTGTAGCGACGTGTTTTAGATTGCAATTTGCATAACTTAGTTTGTTCATTCAAGCGTGTCTGTAGGTTTTTAACCCTGTTTTCTCTTCCCATAATACGGTTACGTTTTAGTTTCCGATGTTGTGTCCATGAATTATATCAGTCATATCCACAAATTTTCCAGCCGACATAGAAATGATTTCTTTCTTGGTTTTATCATATACGGGAACATACGGTTTTTGAAATTTATAGCGACGTGTTTAAGATAGCAATTTGCATAAATTAGTTTGTTCATTCAAGCGTGTCTGGAGGTTCTTCCCATAATGCAGTTAAGTTTTAGTTTATGATGCTGTGTGCGTGATTTATATCAGTCATATCCACAGATTTTCCAGCCGACGAAGAAATGATTTCTCTCTTGGTTTTATCATATACAGGAACATATGGCAAGAAAATTTGTTTGAAAAACGACCCTTACCCTCTTGCGGTCTTCAATTTTCATAAAACAAGTTTGTGCAACTGGGAGTGCCAATGGCTCTCCTTATTATCTAATACATTTGTTTCTTTCACCTCTTGTTCTAGTGTCAGTTTGACGTTTTAGCCTGTAGCCTACTAGCCCGATAGTTACTCTATCTCCAATTTTGCTCCAACTGGGTGTTCAGCAGGTTTTTGTTTTGCATTCCAAGAGTATTGCTGAGTAAACGAAAAAGCTGTTTTTAGGCCCAGTTCAGACGCTGTACCTCTCATGTGCCATACCAAATACATTTTCACTCCTAGGTCGTATTAAGTGGCAAGCTCTGCCGTACCCTGAGATTTTGGCTTGCCTAATTGAGATATGTCGAAAAAAACTCATTTGGACACCGTACAACTGCCAAAAAACTACGTACTTCTTGGTACGGCACATGAGAGGTACGGCGTCTGAACTGAGCCTTATGCATTCAGTGTGCTATAGTGGAGGGGGAAGTATTCACAAGAAAGATCGCGTGTGTTGTTTTGTCCTCAGAGTGTCTTAAAAATCGAAAATAAGCTAGGATGAGACTTGTCACTTCAACATAGGTCAAGCACGCAATGCGTGGATATGTTTTCAGAAGTTTCTCTTTTGTCTATATTCTACATATTTGTGTGCTTTGGAATCAACAAGTTTGCCATGCCTGCTTGATACGCTTCGCTGATGCCAGAGGGATCGCGAAAATTCTGTTCTTAGGACAATGAAAATGAAAGCCTTATGTTAAGACACGAAAATTATCTTGTGAATTGTCGCTGTCGTTTAGTTTTTGTATCATGCGTTTTCGAGCGCTGTGATTTGTCAGTCGTTTACTTGAAAGGCCTCCTTTTTCCGCCATGGTTTTCATCAAACTGTTCAATTTGTTCTGACCCATTACACTTGATTTAAACCACAGTTTATTCGACGAAGGACTTTTTGTGTAACTTATTCCGAGATAGTACGGCGCATCAGGTTTATTCATCGCGTCAGGTCGCTTTTCGGAATAAATCTTGTAAGCGGCAAATGGATCTCTTTCAGGTGGACCGTTTGGTGCTGCGAAAGCCTTCGGCTTAACAGCTCTGACATTACGAGGTTCAGCTTCCGTTCTAGTTTTCGTTTGACGTTCAGAATACTCTAAGTATTCAGTTCCGTCAGCTTCCATGTGAAGTTGCAAGTCGCCCCAAGTCATCTGCCGATGTTCTTCAGAGCCTCTCAAGCCAAAATGCACCGAATTGAAAAGAGACACTGTGTTTAGCAAAGCTTCGGCATTTGAAATTCCGAGTAAATTCCTTTTCGTAAAGAATGTTTTCCTCCACAACCCTCGAAGGCTTGATGGTTCATAGTCTTGGCCATCTTTTCTTTCACACTAAGAATGGATTCACTAACGTAGCGGTTGAGCTCTTCTGGTTGAATTTCTTCAATTTTTCTTTGTTCGTTTTTCTCTGGACAGCAGAAATGCAGTAAGAAGCCTCACACCTCGGTGCGTTTTTGCTCGAGTATTTTTGTTTTCTTGGTCGGTAATATATTCTTCGATGGGTTTATCCAAAGGTTTGAATCTACTGCCAGAACATTCAGCCATCAGTAGTTGTTTATCAGAATGTTTTAAACTCGTCTAGAAATGTACTGCGAAAAAGCCGAAATCCCGGCGAGCGAGAAATTTCAAGCTGTAAAAAAGCTAGCGCCATCGACAAAGCTACCACGTTCATTGAAAATGTTCATGCGTTTTGACAGCCGCTTTCTGATTGGACGAAACGGGTTTCCCACGTGTGAGAAAGTCGTTTCGCTGTTGTCATTGGCTGCGAGAATTTCGGAACCGGGTTTTAAACGGATCAATTCTATCTGTAATATCATGGGTGACAAATTACTCCTTAATTCTGGCGCGAAATTTCAGCGTTAATTTATAATTTCACATGTGAAATTACAAAATTGCCATGGCAACGGGTCTATAGCCCAGCGCCAAGATGGCGTTGAGGTTATTGATGAAGATGTTTTTTGCAGAAGTACAGCGATTCTGAGAATATTCATTGAGGACACAATTGGTAATCTGTAAATTTTGACTTTTAATTGACTGAACTTCTCAGAAATCACCTGCGAGTAAAAAAGAAGAGATTATTTTTGATAGTGTGACATCGAAAATTTTTGAACGGCGAGCCAGTTGCAGCGATCGAGTGATTGACCGCGAACTCAGAGAAGTAATTCAGTGGATTTGGGCACTTCTTCGAATGGAATAAAGGTCAGTTTTTAAATACAAATTTGCTTCCGAAGTTTACTTTCGTTAAAACAAGTTTGCTTTGCGTATTTTGAATGTATTTGTGAAGCCTTCTGAGCCTTGCTCGATGGAGCAACGTAGTGCACGATTCAGTGAATTTGCCGGATAAAACGCGGATAACCTTTGCCAAGCGATTTGCTTTGGTACTTTTCAAGTAAAAATTCAGAGTCTGGTGTATTTTGCTGTAGGTTACAAAAAAACATGAAATCGTCAAAGCGTGGTAAAAACTTGTCACAAGATTTTTTCATTATTTCACTCAGAAATATGTGAACTTTAGCCGTTAAACCGTTTCAATGTTCAAGGAGTTCTCGATGCGATAAACAAGTCAAAACCCCACGATTGTGAGTGTAATTTGTCACCCATGATATTAATAGGTAATCAAATGGTATACTCGTGAAATTAGGAAATAATTTCACTTGCGTTTTGTCAAAATTTTAATAATTTCCCTCGCCTAAAGGCTCGAGAAATTATTAGAATTTTGACAAAACGCGCGTGAAATTATTTCCTAATTTCACTCGTCACCATTTGATTACACATACTAAATCTCAGTATACGAATAAGAAGCGATTTCGATAAACATTTGGATAAAAAATACTGCGCTAAAATGTTTCTCATATTAAAAAGTTAAAAAACCACGTTTCGACGTTCAACTAACGTCATTATCAAGTCAAAAAATAAGTGTCTGTTTCAAAGTATAAATACCAGATAAACAATGCATCATTAAGAAACTAATATAAAGTGTAAGAATGTTAGTTCAAATAAAGAGTTTTGCACGAATGGAATCGGCCGGGTGTTCAGCTTGGATTGATTTATTTTATGAAGAGCATCTCATAAATCAGACATTCAAACTTCGTTTGGCACTTGCGAAGAATGCGAAATTGGCTTTCTTTTGGGGTTACCTAATTGCCCATATTAGTTTCTTAATGATGCATTGTTTATCTAGTGTTTCTCATAGAATTTTTTCAAACTTTGCAGTCTTAAAGATCTCCATCCATCCATCCATCCATCCATCCATCCATCCATCCATTCCATCCATCCATTCCATCCATCCACTCCATCCATCCATCCATCCATCCATCCATCCACACATACATACCTACAGACATGAACTTTATTTACACACGAATTTTGAGTAGCCAGAAAGGCTAATATATCCGTGCAACAAAAAAAGGAAGTGAAAACAAAGACTATAAGAGACAGTAGGTCGTTTTCAAAGTTTGGGTCTAGATGTAGAGAACATTGGCAACATACAAAAATCATGACGTCGTCGTTTCGTTGGTATGGTAACACTGATGTCAATCAAACCTACTTTTTTACAAGTTCATTCAGTCTCTAGTAAATGTGTGAAGCAGCTTGCCCCACCGAGCTCAGACAGTAAAGTATTAGCCGTGCAAAGTTGGGGTGGTATACCTCGGAAAAATCCAGATGAAACACCTGCAAGCAAAAAGAAAAAAAAATGGGGGAGGCGGGGCGAAGCTCCGCTTTTAGGCTTGGCTAAATCTACATATTAGAAAGTGTTTAGTCCCACGTATGTATATTGCAAATAGTTTCTACAAATTCTAATGGGTACATCGCTCAAAACAGTTATAAACTTTAGCAATATACATTACACGGCAAAGAACAATATTCCTAACAAAAAGAAAAATAACGGCGCATTGCGTATTTTTCTCAAAACCTAACGGTCCGTTTGAAGGTTTTTGAATCGAACTCATGACTTCTGCGATACCGGTGCAGCGCTCTAACCAACTGAGCTATCAAGCCAACTGGGAGCTGGTCAGTTGTGAGTTCGTATTTATCCCGTAGATGGAGAAATGAATATGAATGAAGTAATCTTCATATAATTCTACCTTTATCCGCAGTTCAAATATATGATTATTTCATATATTCATATTCATTTCTCCATCTACGGGATAAATACGAACTCACAACTGACCAGCTCCCGATAAATTCCACCTTGTTGAATCTTTTTGTTTTTTCTTAACAAAATAACACTCTACCAATTGGCAACAATTAACACTTTAACAATAATTTACAATAATTAATGAAATGACAACTACTACACCTAGATTTCAAATGCGTGAATTGAATCAAAAGGCCGAACTTTACGACAGACTTTTCATAACCAAATAAATTCATTATCATGCGTGTAATTTACTCCGGGAATTTCCCATTTTAAATGGCGTATTTTCATCCGCATAATGACCAAAACCCTCTAGAAAATTGTTGCGTACAACAATTGGTGGGGCCACCATTTTTCAAAGGGTCCTTTAGCCCTGTCCCCAGGAAAGTCACGATCCACGATCAAAACATAAGACCTCTTCCGTCCCCACTCCCATATATCATTAAGCAAGCAATCAGTCATCAGTGACCTTGAACGACCTACTACGACGCAATTCCGTAATGCTACAAAAATTGCTCTTACCTGAATCAAGAGCCATTATGAAGTTCGTTAAGGTTAGTGATTCGCTTAGCTTGCGGCGTTGTGCCTTTTAAAAGTTATCAATGATTGTCTTCACCGCACCCCAGGGGGCTTATTTGTTTCAAGCACGTTTAGGGGGGGGGGGGGGGGCTTAATAGGGGAGGGGGCTGTTTCTTTTCAGCAAAACGCCGGTAGGTCATCAATGTTTTGGTTATGCAGCGGAAGATTAAGAACAAATTAGTGCTTGATACATGATCCGAACTTCCTGCACGTGGATACTTTGAACAATGAAGTGTCAAATTCGTGATAACGTAATGAAGTAGACCAGTAAAATTTCCCGCAAAGCTTGCGACTAAACGGCAAAAATGCACAGGTAACTCTGGCCGTCGTTTATTCTGAATGCGAAAGAACGGGGGAGGGATGGGGGGCTTAAAAGAGAGGGATCTTAATAAATCTCTTGCTCCCATAAAGGGTGGGGGGGAGGGGCTTATTAAAGAAAGAGGGGGCTTCATGGAGGATTTACGACAGGGTCTAAGAACCGTGTTTCTGGAAGTTCACCCCCTTTTAGTAACTCACTGCAATCGCCAAAAACCGCGACAATTTTTTGGCAAATTAAGGTTGATAGCTATGTTAAATCACTTTATTATTGACAGTTACTTCACGTTTGAACCTTTATGTTTTACTTTTACGATGAAATTCATCCGATGACCAAAAATAAGGCTACAGTGCTCTTTTCGTTCGACCGTGCAGCTTAGTGTTGTTTATCCGAGACCTATTTCTTATTCCCGGACACACACCGGAGAATCCCTTGAAAAAGATGCAGGGCACTGAATGGGACAGAAGTATCGTCCGATATAAGGCGACAGAAGCGCTGTATGTTGTGCCGGTATTAACTACTAACGTAAAGACTCAAGCATGACGTAATCGCCAGTTGGAGTGTTCTACAAAGCTGCACGGCATAGAATTAAACATCCGCCAGTAGAAGCTGGTCACAATTTGGTGTGCGGTAATTTGGCAGCTCGAGTTGGTCTTGCTGGACACTTTCTTGCTCGCAGTGTCATAGAATGTACAGGTAGCCGTACAACCTTTTTCCGAGAGCCACGCGGTGACGCGCTCAGCTGGGGAACTGGGGAGACAAACGAGATTGGGCTGTTCGAGGGAGACTGATGTGGAGTACGCCTCTTGGTGTCTTCTCTGTAAATAAGAAAAAAAATTTTCAGCAACTAAGTGTAGCTCTTCGTGCGATTTGAGCAGCACTTGTTACCTCTCATAGCTGTCAGCTGCTGGAGTTAATCCAGAAGACCTGCGTCTAGCCATGGATCGGGTCAAAGGTGGCGAGAAGACGAATTCTAATGAGGGCGTGGTGTTTGCCTGTGCTGCCGAAGCTGTAAATTCTCCTTCCTTGTGCGGTGTTTGAATAAAGGCTGGCGGAGAAAAAGTGTACGATAATGCTGTTGTATCCAGCTTTGCCTCACTGCAGTCCTTCTGTGGAGATGTTTGAGAGAAGGCAAGTGCGGGAGCCTCTGGTGATGACGACAGTTTCAAGGGACTACTGATAGTGGATGTGGTCGGTGATAATGCGTTGTTGTCTGACTCAGCTGGTGAGCTCAAGCTGGAAGGGTGATCACTTGTATGCTCAAGAGTCGGCGACTAAGATAAAAAAGTAAATAAATGAAATCAAAATGACATGGAATAAAATGACATGGAATAAATAAACGAACTCCTTAGCGTAAAGCCGCGGCTACATGAGCGATTTTTTGCTTGCGATGGTTATGCGATTTTCTTAGAATTGTCGCGTCGCCAGCGCACGGTGGTGGCTACACTTGGCGACAAATTTTGTCCGTGATTTTGTCGCAAAAAATTGAACTCGAGAAAATATCTCGCGATTTTTTTCCTGCGATTTTTTTCAGCTGTCGCATCACTTGTGCAAGGGTGGCTACACATGCGATTTTCGCCGCGCGCTGGCGACGCCACAATTTCAAAAAAATCGCATCACCATCGCAAGCAAAAAATCGCAAGTGTAGCCGCGGCATAAGCAAAAACGAAAGATAAATGATAGGTTCAAGGTAAGCCTGCATGAGCCCAAGGTGTTTGGAAGTGAAAATAGAATTGATTTTCATTTTGAAGCAAAGGCCTTAGCCTATGTCAAACAAAAAAAAAAGGCAAGAAACAAAAAAATATGTAAGCAGAATTATTATAATAAAAAAAAGAGAAAAATCAACAAAAAACATATTTTGTCTTGAAACTTGATGAAGAATTGCAGTAGTGGTGTAACCAGAAATGGCGTACCTTTTCTGAGGATGACAGCTGCTCATTTACAGGAGATGATCTGAAGATGTACAAATGAAGTACATTATTTGACGTCATCAACTATGCATTGGCCAAAGGAAGCTCTTGATCCTTACTGATTACACAAGTCCCGAGAAACAAAACGGGTTACAGTAATGTAGGTCAAAACAAATCAAGGGCTCAACCGTAAAGATAAAAAACTGGAAGCAAGAGAAAAAGAGACAGTCCTCTGTAACTGTAATAGTCACCAGTTAATTGGACAGAGATGGCGAACATATATCAGGAAAGCTAATCAAAATAACGAAAGATGAGACTTATCTAACAACACATGGATCATTTTTTTTGCAATCAAATTACGCTGCAACGAGCAAAATTGCGACCATCTCTAATGCTTCACACATACTTTGACGAGATTGAAAATCCAAGCAGAATTCAAGGACGCTTCGAGGAAACCAACTCGGGAACACAGGTGACCTTGAGTGTTTACCATTTCTAACCCCCCCCCCCCCCGGAAATTTGGGTTGGATAGTAAATGGTACGGCTATTTTGGCTTGCCCGACCGGAAAATTTCCCAAATAAACGGGACGTCTTGAGAGGTAGTCCAAAATTCCCAACTAGAAGGGAATATCCAAACGGAAAATTGTGTTCCATTTACCTTTTTCTACCAGTTCCAGGTCCTGCGCCAATAGTCAAACTAGTTCCAGACTCTCTGTAAATTAGGGCCAGGGAATTGCACAAATGGTACATGCTAATCGAACAGAATTTCCCATTCGGGAGGTTTTGCTTAACATTTTCACAAACCGTAGACCAACCGGTTTCCCCCTGTAAATGGTAAAGACCCCCTGAGCGGGTTTCCTAGCAGGCATCTTGAAACATGAAATTAATTAATTACACGTGGTTTCACTTTCGCGCATTACGTTATCGGTGAAAAGTAAGGAACAACATATTTCACTTGTATTGCCACTCACTGTGCAAAGGTGTGCACTGTTTGATCAACTGCAATACTTGTTATCTGGGGCGAGTGTACAGCTAACGACTCATCTTTTACGCTTTCATCCTCGCTGTCAGCATCTAAACAACAACCAGCAAACAAGATTTCAGTACACATGAACAGTGTGTGTAAACTGCACTAAGCTGTCATACTGACCAATGACTGCATCACTATCATCCAGCTCGTAACTACTGTAATCCTCGTCATGAGCACCTTCCTCTATATCACTATCACCCGTCAAGTCCATAACAGCAGCAGTTATCTGCACCTCAGTTTCCGCTTGTTCTTCATCCTCCTTTGCTTCGTGACATAAAACAGCTGCACCATCAACTGTAACAAACAAAACTCAATTAGATCTGACTTTTATTGTCCACCTTAACTCAATCAATAACGAAAAATTTACGTTGTACCACGGATACTAATCTACAAAAAACAGCATCTTTGCAGGGAGATACAGTTGTTTCAACTGAAGTGGTCGGATACTGAGCAACACACTGCTACAAGTATCAGTCGCATCAGTCGGATGTTTGTTAGCTATATCTGATCACACACACAGTGCATCTAAAGCTATTGAACAAAGTTACGATCAACAAAACGCTCATTTGCCATAACAGAAAATCGTTCGAGATGTCTGAATTGTACCGCTTGTAGGCTTTTCGATACATTTGCACTGATTTAACTCTTATCAAGTACTCCGTGATCCCTGTTTGTAGAAAGTATTACAACAAGTGCTACCAAATTTGGTAAAGACTGTTTGTGCTATTACCTAAGATTTAGATAAGTAAGAAGGATGTCATCTTTTGAGAGTACAAATAAACGTAGCCAACAAAGAAACTGTCTTCAGCGATTTATTTGCAATTTTTTTATGTTTTTTATACAGAAACCATATTGAGGACCGACTTTTCAAAGTTGGGATATTGTGGCTTCCACTTAAACTCAGTGGCCCCGCAGTGTGTTTGTATTTCTGACACGAATTACGGACTTACCGACTGGGTGAAAGGCCAGGACACATTTTGGTAAAATTTGAACTAATTTCCTCAAAGCCGTGTTGTTTCTTCGGTCCAGTTATTAATACTAAAACAAAAACTATGGTTTGGATAAACCTTCGTTTCTAAAATAAAAATTTCTACTTTACAAAACTATTCCCTTGCATGTAAATAATACCGTAACAGTCTTCCTGTAGATCAGTACCTTTGGTAGTTAAGTGCTCGGAACTGAATTCCATGGCACCTGTCTGCTTAGACACGTGACTGGGTGAGGTGTCTGACATAGGAACATCCCCAGCTGGCTTGGCGGGACTGATCAGCAAAAAAGAGCAAATAAAGTTATTTTAACAAAATTCTTGCTCGACAAGGACAACGTCTATCTTCTTGAAGTGAATGTTCAAGTTCTTTGAAAATGGATCCTCCAGAATTAGTGTAAAGTACTCATTGTGGAAAACCATAAGGATTTATAGGGTAGATGCTCCAGTACTACTGTACAAGTAGTAATTTGTGTGTGGTAGTATGTGAAAGTTGTCAGGTTGTCTGTATCGTTTCAATGTAAATGCAAATTCATGTAAATCCCAAAGGTAAATGCATTTTCTAACATTTTTTAAATCATACCCCGCTATTACGGACACCAGATCGCGGTCCCACAATTGTGGAAATTGACTGTAACGCGGCATATTTAGCATTTAGGTTGGTCAAGAGCCATAAAGGACAGAGAGGGACACTCCACTCCACTCCCTTTGGGAAAAGTTAAATGCAAAAAAGGTATTTTTAAAAATAAATGCAGTCGACGTTAATGGAAACAATTTCCGGCGTCCGACTCGGGTGCAGGGCAACCCGTGCCTTAAACTGCAATTCTTGCCCAGAGCTGAACTACCAAAAACTGGCAGCAATTCAAAATGACAAAGTCGGGACAGCGTTCAGAATTTACTTATCTCTGATTAAAACCTGAAAGTCGGCGTAGTCTCAGTCATTTAAATTTAGGCAGTGTCTAGATACCCGGCAGCCGGTACAGATATTTCAAGATTAAATACCCGTAGTCCAAAATTTTCGAAGGATTTCGCTCGAGACTTATTCTAACGTTCTGAAAGTGTTCGATATTTGTTTAGAAGTGCCAAGCGATTCAGAAAAGTATTTTGGTTTTGTAGTTGACGAGTTTTCCGAGCTTGCGTATACTAGAAAATCGTGATGGTTTGCGACACTGAATTATTTGTGGCTAGATCAGCAAGCCAGAAAAGCACAGAATTTGGACGGAATTTCTCATTCAAACTTCCAGAGGTTTGCTTAGTTAGAAAGCCTTAAATTCGTTTTTGTATCAATAACGCGGAAATGTTCACTGAAAAATGACTGTGAAGCCTCTGTGCCGCCAAAATTGTAAAATGCCGGGCATTTACTGCGCCCTGCTGCCAGGCATGTAGACACGGTTAAGGTATATAAAGCTAAATGCCCGGCACTCTGGTTTCGGAGAATTATCCCGGTTTGAGACAGAGTCAACGCTTTTATTAAGGGCTTCCTAACTTTGTATGGCAGTGTAAGTGATTCGAAACTATCGCGTTTTTTTGGGCCACATTATGCTCTATTTTAAGACCGTAAGCAATACTAGAGGGTTTGCATAGGGGTGCTGGATTCTCAGTTATCAGTTAAAATTTAGGCCATTTCTCAGCTATCAATTCAAATTTGAGTCATTTCTCAGCTATCAGTTAATTTTGACAGTTAACTTCCCCTTCTCATTTGCTTTTGCTGTATTGTATCTTAGCAACGTTGACCATCTTATTAGCCAAACAGTGTCGAGTAGCATTCGATGATTTCCGTTCACTTTCCAGTGACTCCCACCTGCTTTGGAGATTTAACGCACACTGTTTATCACCGATGAAGAGCTCCAAGCCATCTTCCTTAGAACCCTTTCCTCTAGGAATTAGCTTCACACTAACTGGCTACTTCGAGTATCTCAAACTTTTCCTCGTGAAAGGTGGCAGCTCTCCTGATATTTAAATATTTAGTCTTAAACTTTAACAAGCTCGTACCTCGAGTCTTCGTTCCTGACTACGCAAGCTTGACGAAACGAGCGACTCTCGAAAGTTCCGTTGTAGGATGGATTTTGATTGGTTTTGAACACAATAAAAATGGCCTGAAGTAAAACACCAAGAAGTTCTTTGAGTCACGTTTTGAAAGCTAGGCATGCGCAATTCAACCGGAAGTCCGAATTTTCGGACTTCCAATCAGAACTTTCCAGGGTCGCTCGTTTCCTGACCGCTGGTCAAGGGGCAACCTCGTCCCCAGGGCCTTCTCCTCGTTCAAAATGGCGGTCGGAGAAACCCCTGGCCAAGGCTCCCAAAGTGGCTCCAAAAATTCGTTAGAATTTCGTCACGTAAACACGACGAAATGTCTTCGTTCCGTTTGAACAACGGTTTCCGATTGCAGAAAACAAACGGGGCCGCCATACGCTGAAAACAACCTCCGAAAAAGCCATTTCGTGTGTCACGTGACAAAAAAACTCCACGATTCTTGGAGTATTTTAGCGGCCTTGGCCAGGGGTTTCTCCGACCGCCATTTTGAACGAGGAGAAGGCCCTGGGGACGAGGTTGGTCAAGGGGAACAAAGACCCATGGTTCGAAGTTGTAAGCTTCAGAAACTAAAAGAAGTTGCTCACGACCAAATTATGCCTCGTTGCGTTGAAAAGGGAAAGTAATCGGCAAACGGCAAACTTGAAAAAGGCGAGAAAATACTGATTAAGTGATTACTTCTGCCGTTCGCTCTTGTCAGTTTGGCTCTTTCATGTGCTCACTGGTGATACATGGAGTATATCTCCTTTTACAGACCCTATAGGGACAAAATCACGCGAGAGGACAGACAGAACGCTTTACAATCGCTCTTTTTAATTCGAAAATGGAGGCAATTACTTTCTCCCAAACGTTCATACCCAGTTTGAATTCTTCAAAAAAACTACATGCAACCAAACAATATGTCAACTCAGCCAACCGCAGTTTGTCGGACTTTCCTTTTACTTTTTAGTCAGAGGACGGACTATGAATTGGAATTATGAAAGAAATCATGTCACTTTACTCACCAATGAACACATCGTTGAAGAAAAGAACCCTTTATAACGATAAGTTGAACATTTTGTGCATTCTTTGCTTCAGCGACATTACTGCTGGCGGCCTTTTTTCGTCAACTTTGTTTTATACTACATTCCCTATACATTTCAAAAAAAGTATAAGACATGATTGTTTTCTTATGTCCAATAAGAACGTAATGCACTTTGAGGACCAGAAAAACAGATGAATGCCCATGCCCGCTGATTGCGGTTCCAATAGTATCCTATCTAGGCCATCAACCGTGCCGTACATGATTATTTTTTATACATATATCGAGGGAGTCGTTCGTGTAGCAAAAAACAACTACGCAAATTAGTCTGGCTTTATAAATAAACAGCGCTCACTAGAATGACCAAGAATCGCTTGATTCTTCTAAAGATATATATATATATATATATATATATATATATATATATATATATTTAACAATTATTCTACGAGGGCACGCTGGATATCGAATGATAGATAACCAACGGGGCGCGTAGCGCCGAGTTGGTTATAATCATTTGATATACAGCAAGCCCGAGTAGAATAATTGTTTTATTAAAAACTTAACCACTATTTTAAAAAAAATCAAGAAAGAACGGGAAAAATGAGAAAAGAAATTTAAACGGAACGAGAATCGATCACATGACTGAACGAAAAAGGCGCCAAAACCTTGCGAAGAGTTGTTGCGTTTCATTGCAAAGCTGAATGAATCAACGAAAACTGCTCGAAAGTGAACAAAGTAGCACACGTTTTGGAAAAAAATCTTCTAATTATTGGCTCAGAAATATGGTACATGTTTGATTTTTCCTGAAACATTGTTGTAATCATCGTTCAAAGCGGATTGAAGCTGTACAATTTCACCATATAGCTGCTGGAGTTGAAACTGAACAAGTTTGTAATCGGCTGTTCGCACAACGGAGCCATCATGTGCGTGTTTGATCGAACTGAAGACAGAACAAATTTGAACAGTTGACCTTGAAGAGGTAATTTCTACGCAGCTAATAAGCACGATTACTGTAGCGAGGCAAAGCGCAAAATGCAGTTGTTCTCAGTTTAGAGGTTGCGGACGGAATGGTAAAAACAACATTCAAACAACTGAAAAAGCGATTCAACTCCGTTTACATGGCATCCGATTTCTATTTGAGCACTTGGACCTATTGGAACACAGAGCTACAACGAGTGCAGGTAAACAATTTTGCTTGTTAAAGCCGAAAAACAGTCTCACTCTTCCTTCCTTCTTGGCAGTTTGCAGCTGTATTTTTTTTTAGTACTTGTTTAGACTGCTTCATGATTTTCGCACCGACTCGCTCTGAATGTGTGATAGTTTTTATTACATGCTTCTGCCCCATTTCACTGTCTTTTATTTTGTGTCTTGTCTTGATATTTTGAAGTGAAAATCCTTTCTGATAAAACCTACCGTTTTTTAATTTCAATGATCGACGTGACGATCGATGAAAGAAATTAATTGTAAACACTACGCTCAATTCTTAAATTTCTATTTCTACACATTTTCTTCAATCAATTTTGACTTCTGTTAGAGGACGCTGTTGGTGATGCTTGTTGGTGACGTTGTTGGAATTTCTGCTTTAATTTAAATTTGCTGGCAAGTGATTTTTCTCGTCCATTTTTCTCGCCGGGTTCCTCGCGAGGGAAAAACTTGCAGCTCACTTTGTTGTTGAGTGTTCATTGACCATATTTGGTCGCAGCAGGTATATGAGCTGATAGCCTAGCTCCGTTGAGCCAATCAAAATGCTAGAAATCCAATATATCTAGTCCAGTTTTTAATTAAAAAAAAGGAAAAAAAAATATAATATTAAAAGATAATGAATTGAAGGCTTCATCAGCTATTAAATATTTTGCATTGACAAGAATCAGTTATTACATAGAAATTCAATGAATTATTCTGACTCCCGTTCGAATAGCAAATACAAGTCGCCGTACGGTTACCGTACGAATAGCCACTGCGATTTTTTATAGAACACGGAAAAAGTAATATAAAAGATCGTTCCCTGATTTTTACTTTTCGTTGTAACCTACAGTGCAACAAAGAACAAAGAAACCAGATAAAAATCACGAAGCAATGAATAACGCATTACTTTGAATATATTAGCATCTACTTGCCAACTGTTTATATGTAACGCAAGCCTTTCCGTCGGTTCATACATCCTCTTTAACGTTAAATCTAAAAGTGTTCCAGTGAATCAATGTTAATAAGACTCAAAACTAAAATTGGCCACATCGTCAAGCACGCATGTTTAGTGTTTTAAAAAAATCTATCGAGCCGTTCTTAAGATTTTCGCAAAAGCGCTCAAATTAAAAAATTACCTCAAAATTATTACGCGAATGATCTTAGGAAAACAAGTCGTTCTCGAGATCGCGAACACCAGTTTCAACAAAACTTTCTAGGCGTAAAACAGTAAGTAAAAGACACATTTTAACAGTATTTACTAGCCATTTCATCAAAGCGTTGATTATTTTTCGGTGCATTTACTATTACTAGGCAAAAACTAAGCTTGAAAATGTTTTTGCGATTTACTTCAAAACAAACATACAGAATTTTTTTGTTCTTGTATATTTTGTTTGCCATACACCACAGTTTAAGATGCTGGTATTTGCTTTTCGAAGCGAAATCTGGATCGTGCAAATTTCAATTTTACTGTTTTCGAGGATTTTTGTTTATCGTTGTCATGGGAATATCGATTTTTACAAAATGTAAACCACGCTAAAGTTCAATCCAAAACCAACAAGTATTGCAAATTTCACGTTGATCTGACAAGGAGAAGACTGTCTAAGAGCCGATTCAAAAAGATCGGTATGGTCCCAAAAAAACTGTATCGAAACACCTTAAACATGGTCGCAAACCTTAGGTTTTACATAGACCTTTGTTTCTACCCGAGGGGATCGGTTGAGGAACTGGATGCCTAGAAAGGGGAGCATCCCATTGCTTTCAACTTCCATCGTAAATTTCACTGAGGAATGCGCGTTGTTAAGCGCTCAACAACGAATGCAGGGCTACTCTTACATTATCAGAGTCATGTAGACAATCGCTACAAACGAGGCTTATTGAGGTCTATTGACAACTATGCTTGATCGTGCACACCGATTATCTTCCTCTTGGGCATATTTCTCAGATGAATGCCATCGATTAAAGACGACATTCTCACGGTTGAAGTACCCACAACACCTTACTAACTCTACCATCAAATGTTTTGTTGAATCAAAGGTTTGCGACCAGCAACCCTTACCACCACCTAAAGAAACAGGAGACATTGTTCGAGTGGTCTTACCATTTAAAGATCAAGTCTCAGCGGATACTGTCAAGAAACAGCTCAAGGACCTCAGCCTAAAAGTGCAGACCACTATCCAGCCCGTGTTTGTGAGCCGCAAAACTGACCAAGAACTCAAAGTGCAGGAAACAAAGACATTGATTGTAAACCAACAATGTGTCGTTTATAGATTCCAATGTGACCTGTGTAACGCGGGTTATGTGGGTTACACGCGCGGACATTTAAACGAACGTGTGGAGGGATATAAACACCAGTCATCCTCTATTTCCAAACACTATAATAGCATGCACGGGAAGGTCCCTGAAGACCTACTAAGGCGTTTCGTCGTTCTCAAGAAATGCAGAAATAAGTTTAACTGTTCAGTGCACGACATGCTGTTCATAACACAACTAAATCCTAATCTTAACGTGCAATCTGACTCTATTCGTGCGAAAGTATTTGTGATTTTTTATTTTCGCACCCTCTGTTATGTTAATTTTAGCACCAACGCTGCTTTAAAATACTTGTAGTAATCTACATAAGTTACCTTGACCATGGCGTCATGAAGACACCAAAACGTCGGTTTTTATCGTTTATTTTTAATATATATGTTGCCAGAAGAGTCCTGACTCGTTCCCGTTGAGCTTTCCCGAATCGACCGTTAATGAAGTGTGTTTTGTTTCTGTAGTTCATGTCAGTTTAGTTTTGTAGTTCCCACAGTTAAACGTGTGCAGCTTGCTTCGTGGTTATGACATTGATCTGACGATGTAACGTAATTCTGAACTTTCTGAATGATGTTGGTTCGCTGATGATCACCAGAAAAGATTCTTGAAATCCTTGTCATTAAGCTGCAAAAATTTCAGTGTTTGCTCCCCGTTAGCCTTTTAGGCAAAATCTAAAACGCTCTAATTCGTGAGATTTTCCATGCACGCACAAATTTGATTTTCATCATTCAATTGGTGGAATATTTTCTAATTGGTGTAATGTTGGCATGATTTCTGACACGAAAATAACTGTTTGTCAATGTCGAGTTTTAAATAAATTATATACACGCAAAAACTAGCCCAACGTTGTTTCTCTTCAACAATGTATCGAAATGTATAAACATTCTTCTACATTCATTCTATTGTTACGAAAAATTCGTGAGATTTTCCATGCACAAAAAAATGTGATTTTCATAATTCTATTGGTAGAATGTTTACATGGGTGCGTTTCTTTGGGAAAATCCGAAAACGGATTTGTGATCCCAGGGCTAAAAATTAACTTCAGTGCTTGGTCGCCACTCGGGCCAGTATCCCTGAATTCTTAGTGGCCCAGGCCAAAATAAAGTGGCCCTCAAATTTTGTCTGCTAACACAAAAAAGTTTTAAACCATTTTTGCTCGAATAAACGCCTCACGGATGTTTCGGCCCGTGTTTTCTAGTAGGGTGTTCGACTGACACGCCGAAAGAAATGTGCTTGATCTTAACATTGTCTTAAAGCTCACATTTGCCAGTGTACTGTCGAGAAATTGGTTAAATTGTTATAATAATAAAAGCTTTGTTCGGTCTGTGTTGGGAATCATTCGTCTCGTTCTTCCTTGCCCTGTAGGTCAGAACCTATAGGTTCTGACTTGGTCCATAAACTCCCAAAGAAAAACTGGACCATTTTTTCCTAATACGGACAAAACGATATTCTCAACGCCTATAAACTACAGTATCACGATTCTCAGTGTCTTTCAATGCTTTTGAATTCAGGTGAAAAGTAAGCCTATTATATCGAGCGCTGTTGAGTGATTTTGCCGATATTCATGTTTGAAAACGTACCGCATCTCGTGTCAACAAAATCAAAACGGCGTCTACATATCGGAGCGATCTAAAACCTCGATCACGAACGATTTGAATTTTTTCACTTTAGAACGAAACTTTTACTATAATTGATGAACTAAGAGTTGAGGAAAGAAAGGAAAGAAAAGAAAGGTACTCCAAGGAAAAACAGTTTATTTTATTGTTATTGTTATTCTTTTCGTACTTCTCAAATCGTAGTCGCCCTTCGGGCGATCAAAACTTAACCTTTAGTGGCCCTGGACAATTCTTAGTCGCCACGGGCGACCATGCGACCGCCAAGTTTTAACCCTGTGATCCCAGATCATATGGATTCTTCGACACCAAAGAAACGCAAAATCCGAAAAAGGATTATTTTGTCATGACAAGACAGGCTGGAGGCACGCAATATATGTGTCAGAACGATATTTCTCTCGTACTGCCCTAGAATTCAACTAGAATGGAATACAAATAATTTATAAACAAGGACAGTATCTGCAGTAGTTCAAGTGAACTCGCTATTTGCGTTCACAGTTAGCAAAATCTGGTCCCTGAATTACAGAAATGGTACACAAATGAAGTTATCCTGACGTGTCAATGCTTCTGTCTGTACTTTTGGAGAAAACTTTTCAAATACACGGAACGGAATAATCACCTGAATTTCCTTTTTCACGATCGAATGTTTTGTCACGCAAGATCGAGAGAAAATATGGCGAGACCAGTAAATTTGCATGGAAGACCGCTTGACAGATGTACTATTTTCGGATCCGTCCCCCATAGAAACGCACGGATCATGAATCCTAAAAATCCGGATTTAGATTTGATCTGATGTATCCACTCGGAGTGTGGATTCTTCAGATCCCTAATCCGTGATTAATCCATTTTCGGATTTAGGTAAAGAAACGCAAAATCCGTTTTTGGATACAAGAATCCGGATTTGGATTTTCCCAAAGAAACGCACCCAATAATGTTGGCATGATTTCTGACACGAAAAAAACTGTTTGTCAATCTCGAGTTTTTAATAAATTATATACAAGCAAAAACTAGCCCAACGTCTGATTCTCCTCAACAATGTGAATATTCTTCCACATTCATTCTATTATTACGAAAAAAAAAAAAGATTTTCCAGACTTATGATTAAATATTTCTTTTCAAATGCTGGATTACTTTTCGTAAAACCATCAATCTTCCCAGTTATTATTCGAGCAGCCTGATATCTCGCCCCATCAGTGACGCCCCTCTACCATGCAACCAAATCCTGCTCCTGATAACCCACTCAACAACAGAAGGAGCGGGGACAAAATGGTAGTAACATCTAAAAAACAACTGCGAACTATCCGAACGGATCCGCTCGTCGTGTTTACGGTGTAAAGCTGAAGCGACATAATCTGTTTTCTTCGGATGACAAGTCGATTTTCAAGTTCTTTCGCGGACAGAAGTTATCTTTTGTTTACCTCCAAGTTAAAAAAGATTACTCCTCTTAAAAACCTGGGACAATAGTTTGCCAGTGAAGCGGAATATTCGCTTCTCTTTCGTGACTTCTCCCTTTACTCGTTCACTTAGCCTGTTCCAGGCGTTCAGATAGTGGAGCGTGAGCAAAAAAGAAAGCGAGCGAAAAAGCGGGAAAAACGAGGGGAGACTCCCCTCGTTTTTTCCCGCTCTTTCGTTCGCTTTATTTTTCGCTCGCGCTCCACTATCTGAACGCGTGGAACAGGCTATCGTTCACTGTGAAAGGATTTTTTAAGCATTCCAATTTCTCGCAGGCTTCTGCAATTATCCGACTTTCTTCGCCTATACAAACTTCACGGACGGGTGTTCCGAAAACGCGGGGTCGGGGTGCGGGGTGCGGGGTGCGGGGTGCGGGGTGTTGTGCGTGAAATCAACATCGTGCGAACCGCTAACTTTGATTGGCTCGGATCGCTCGACATACCGTTCAGTTGCCGATTTTGGTTGCATGACTTTTACAAGTGCTTCGCTATATAGCCAAAACACAGAAGCGGTGAAAAATATTAATGCTTCAGAAATAAAATAACATAAAACTACGACAAAAGAGAGAGTGTTCCACACAAACCACACGGTCATTTCAAATGATAAAAATTTCTTATTTATCTATTTATATATTTATTGTTTCAAGTGAGAGTCCTTCAATTCTCGCTTTATTTTAAAATTTTTCTTGTATTTTTAGTTGTACTTTTTATGTATTTAGCTATTTTTTTTAGTTTTTTAGTCTTACTTTGGCTGTTTCATTATTGTTGCATTATTGTTGTTATTTTTTATTTATTTTTTGTTTTGTTGACCCCGCACCCCGCGTTTTCGGAACACCCCTTCACAGACCCTGGTATTTTAAAACAGAATACATTTGTGTCTAGATGAATTAAGGACGGTGCTTCCTTATACAGATGTATTTTTGCAAAGGTTACGACTATGGGGAAAAAGCAGATCTTTGCAAGAGTTATTGGAATCTGAAAAGAAAAATGTGGGTTACCACGCATTTTTCAGAGATTACTAAGCAACCATAATTCTCAAGAAGCGTTAAAATACAAAGAATGTATGGCAATTTCTTTCCAAATTTAAGCTCAATTATCGCTGAAAAATGCGTGGTTACCCCCAATTTTCTTTTTGGATTCTGATAGCCTTTGCTAAGATCTGGTTTTTCCACGTAGTCATAAACCGCGCAAAAATATTGTTGTATTAGTGGGCAAATTCCTATCCCGAGATGCGCAGAACGTCTGTGCATTAACAAAAGGAGGCACCGCGCCGTCCTTAATACAGGTAACTTTGTTTACAAAGCAGTTTTAAGTAACTTCTCAGGGACAAGGTGCAGTAAGTTGAAGACGTGGGATAAACACAAAAACGGTGAGCACAAGAAAAAAGTCAAAGCCTGTCACATGCGAGGTTTTTCTAAATAAAATCCTCGCAGCAAAAAGAACGGTTTCCTAAAGCGATACGAGGAAAAAGGACGAATCAGATAGCCTAAAAGAACCAGAAAGACTTCACTATCATATTGAGAGTCTGGCATTGGAGACAAAAGAGGAAAACATTTTCGCCAACACAGTCTGGCATTGGAGACAAAAGATGAAAACGTTTTTTATCAAACGGAAAACTTGGAGACTAGTCTTGTCCATAGCAAACTTGTCGTTGTTGAACTAAAACCTCACTTGAGAGTGGCACAGTTTAATAACAAAACAATCTTATTTGTGTAACTCCAGTGAATGAACTGAACCCTGGCAGAAGCATTGACCTGTAAGTGAATGAATGCCCTCCTGTCGTAGCGATAGCTGGAAGAATGAGCATGATCTATCATGACTGAAGAAATAATTAATAAACAATATTTCGGCTTTAACAACAGTTACCACCATTTTCACTACTACGCGACTTTTCTTTTCAAAACACCTCTGAGCACTTTGCAATACGCTTCCGTCAATCATACCTTATATGGGAAGTGTGTGATGTTACCGCAATTGAATTGAGCTCGAAGAATCAGGATGGCGCCAAATTATCCCGTAAATTTGTGCTGGCGAGTCATATATTGACTAGTAAGAGGCTTTAGAGTCGTTGATGTTGCAAGAATACTTCACGTTTGGCAGATACTTGTAGAGAAATTTCGACATTTCTTCAGAATTAAATACCCGCTCGGTGGATTATCCTATGCGGCGGATGGCAAGCTTGCGTTTAAACTCATGAATAAGCTAAACCGAAGTGTGAAGTAATAATTCTAGCTTTTCTGACCTGAAAATAGCACACGACATGTTATTCACCACGAGTATAATCTGGCAAATATCCCGAAGTGTACGAGGACGAAATTCAGGAGTGGATAGAGTATGCAACGGGAAAACGAATCATGATCGGCGTGCGATCAACCGATTCGTGAAGAAAATGGATTTGACAAGAAGAAAGGTACGTATGACTTGTTGCATTTTTTTGGAAGGAACACTGCTAATTCTAATCACCTATCACCTCCGGAATGAATTGAAAAAACAAAATAAAGCATAAGCGTATAATGCGCTTGTAACCAGTTGTAACGTTTGTTGTTCTACGTTTCGAGAATGTAAACATATAACGCTGTGACATGACAGGGAAATTGTTATTTCTACAAGCGGAACGGGGAATCGAGGAAAATATTTAAGCGTACTTTCAAGTTTACTTCTTCGTTATAACTCAAGACGATCGCCAAAGAACGTGATGAGGGAAACAGGACGATGTATTGTCGTAGGATCGCTGAATTTCACCGAGAACAGTTGCTATTTATAGATGAGTCTGAGAAGTTCTGATTCATCTATAAATAGGAACTGTTCTCAGTGAAATTTAGCGATGACCTACGACGATACATCGCCCTGTTTCGCTTATCACGTTCTTTGGTAATCACAGTGAGCTATAACGAAGAAGAAAACATGAAACTGTGCTTAAATATTTTCCTTGATATTTCCCCGTTCCCGCTTTTATAAATAACGATTTTTCAGATTTTTCTTGCTATCATGTCACAGCGTTAACATTCACGTAGAACAATAAATGTTTTAAAGCGCTTATGCTTTGTTCCATTCCTCGGGTGATAGGTCACTAGAATTAGCAGTGTTTCTTGCAAAAACAATCCAACAAGTCATACGTACGTTTCTTCTTGTCAAATCCATTTTCTTCACGAATCGGTTGATCGCACGCCGATCATGATTCGTTTTCCCGTTGCATACTCTATCCACTCCTGAATTTCGTCCTCGTACGCTTCGGGATATTGCCAGATTATACTCGTGGTGAATAACATGTCGTGTGCTATTTTCAGGTCAGAAAAGCTAAAATTTTTACTTCACACTTCGGTTTAGCTTATTGACGAGATTAAACGCAAGCTTACCATCCGCCGCATAGGATAATCCACCGAGCGGGTATTTAATTCTGAAGAAATGTCGAAATTTCTTTACAAATATCTGCCAAACGTGAAGTATTCTTACAACATCAACAACTCTAAAGCCTCTTACTAGTCAATACATGACTCGCCAGCGCAAATTTACGGGCACCATCGTTATTCCTTCGAGCTCAATTCAATTGCGGTAACATCACACACTTCCCATATAAGGTATGATTGACGGAAGCGTATTGCAAAGTGCTCAGAAGTGTTTTGAAAAGAAAAGTCGCGTAGTAGTGAAAATGGTGGTAAAGTGCGGAGAAACGTTAAGCCTATGGGAAGCAGGCTTTCACCAATTTGGATATCACTTTCGAGTAGAGGACTTGAAAAAGTAACCTACGAGATCGGGAGTGAATTACAAGTCACTCGAATAGCTGACGAAACATTCGCATACGGCTTGGATTCCCTCTACGCCATCTCGGGAGCAGAATGAGGGGCTACGGCCTTTGTCAGAGTATAAACACGCGAAAACTGAAGTTTTGTTCCTTACTGAAAATTGATAAAAAAGAAAATGGTAACACTGGTAGTGCTTGGACGCTGTCTGGAAGGATGTCAACTGAGGTGAAGTTGTACCATAATTTACTCTTTCCTACAGTTTGAATACTCAATAGCAAATAAAGTTACTGTGACAAGTTTAAAATAAATCTCGCTGCAGTGAGTGCTGGCATTATTGATGAATTAATGTGTTACCTTGAGGGAGGAGATGACACATTTTCACCGGCAAATCTGAGAACAAAAAATATATTTTAACCAACTACCTACGTAGTTCAGTGTTTTGTTACTCCAGCTTAACAAACACAAAATTCTAAAACAACAAATAATTACGTGTATAAGTTCACAATTCAAATCTCCATGCTTGCTTTCATTTTTGGGCTTTACTTACAAGACAATGAGGAAAAACAAGTAAGGAGAACGTTAAAACTACTACAGCAACGTGATGATATCTCCATCGTACACTTTACAGATAATTAAAATAGTTTTACCTTATACGTCTGTTAGGTGTGGCAAATTCTTCACTCTCAGTAGTAGCATTAGCTCCTAAATAAAATCCATCAATAGTTGTTATAGCACATAACACTTTTGAAATCACTGTTATGTTAGGTTTTTAACATTATGATCTTAACTTTTTTCAAGGTTTTACATAACGTAAAACGTGAAGTAAATCTATAGATTCACTGTAAAGTGGCAGACGCTTGTTTGCTAATCCATATACACGTACATCAGAACAAAAATTCCACAGTAAAGTGGAAGACGATTGTTTGCCATTCCATTCGACTGCACATTAGTAAAGAAATGTTATTGGTGTTTTGACACAGAAGCACCAGAGGTATCGACATAGTGTGTGTGTGTGTGTGTGTGTGGGGGGGGGGGGGGGGAGTGGGGGGAAGTGGGTGCATATCTTTATTTCTCACATATATCAACAATAAAAAAAATCTAGAACATATGATGACAGATTAAAGCACAAACTGCTCTTAACAACGATGGGAGCTATATTCATTGGTCACTTGTAAATTACCGACAAAGAAGAAATGACCTTGTGAGCTTTTGTTCAGAAGTACAAAACACAGCCGTAATAAAAAATGAGGTGGTAGTGTTAAGGGAGTGCTAGCTATTGGTATTCATAATGAGAGACCTACCACAAGTGTCAACAGGTCTAGAAGGCTGATCTGAGGAACCTCGCCTAGTTGCTGGAGGAGAAGACGTGGGAGACGGTTGAGGCGAGGTGCGACGTAACACTCGTGTTACCTGCAACACAGAAACAGCAAATAGGAGTATAGATTGAAGCTCTTGTAGGTTCCTTAAAATCGTCGAGCAACAAAATTAGAATTACAGCGGATTTAGCTAGTGCAAAGAAAACTTGTTGTGTTGTACAAATTTCGTTTAAACGACTCTTGTACAAACTTCGTCCGGAAGCAAGGACTCAGAAATGAGGTTTTTTAAAGCAAGGTATGATATTGCACTTTTGTAGACTGAAACTTCCTACTAAGTGGTCTTTGAACTGTCGTGAGTCATGTTTCCTTACTTTAAGGTATCAGGGTACCCCAAATGACAACATTGCGCTTTCACCGTTTAAGCGTCAGGCGTTTCACAAGGACCCTAACAAACTCTATATTTTCTGAAAGCTTAATAACTGAAGATTACGAAAACGTATTTAGATAAAAAAAAAAAGACAGCTGTGTCGAAAATAGAGACTACGTTTTTAAAAAGTACATCGTTCACAAAATCGGTTCCCTTCCAGTCGAGAATGATCTGGAGAGAAAGACGAACATCACGCCGAATTCTTCACACCTTTGTCTGAAAAACCGTGTCTCGGAATTTTTGTATCTGGCCTGGTTTATTTTCTGCACTCAGTTAAACTTTGAAGTTCGAAGAAACACCTCTCCTCGTTCTTTTACGGCTCATAACTTTTGAATGAAAGCAAAAACTAAAATTCGGAGACACGGTTTTGGTGTCAAATTATGTGGCAACATTGTCGCCAAATTTGAGCTAAAATGGTTGAAAACTCGCTAAACGCGAACTTAAAATGTGCGCCCAATTTCTTGAACCTTCTGGAACCTTTTTCCGGTCTGAGGAGATTAAAACACCAAGGTGTCAGGATAATTACCTGCAGTTGACAGAGGGGAGGCTCAACTTACCGCCTTACAACAATAGAACAAACATGCCGACAAGAATGTTGTCAAATTCTGCGTGTTCTTATGTTGGAAAGCGACTTTCGTTGAGTACGAGTGCCGTTCAAAGGGTCTTCAAACGCAATAAACGGAAATTTTAAAGTCATAATATCACGTCGGCTGTAAAATGCCGAAGGCATCATCATTTGAGCTGGTTTAGACTACCCAGGCTGCCGGGACCTGAAAGGCGAAAGGAAAGCACATTGAAATCTGCGAAGAAGCCGCCACGTGTTCGGCTCAAGATCTAAGAGAGAACATCCTGTCAGAAATGCGAGCAATTGGGAAAAAAGTAAACTTCTTTATTACTGGAGACAAATTCCGTACTTTCCTGGACATGCCGTCTTTTGCGCCAACTCGATTTTTGATACATCTGGCTTTGTAGAAATGTTATGGAATTTGAATGGTGGATTGTTTTTCGCCGTTCGCGTTACAAAAAGCGAGCTGGCAGTCGAAGCTTATCACACTGACAAGTGAGGAGTCAGGAAGCGCAAGTAATTCCTCAACGCTCGATCTTTTCTCTCTCTCTCTCTCTCTTTCACAGATATGATCGAAGCCACTTTGTAGACACACTCGAAATAAGCGGGAACTGCTACGCAATCGATCGCATGTCAAAACATCGGGGCCCTTTTATGTCACATGCTATTTTCAGCGTTGTTGACAGATAACTGTCAACACATGATCAGAGAAAATTAATGCCACAAATCTTTTTTCGTCCATAACTTTGCGTAGAAACAATTTTTTTTCTGAAACTTTTTGTAAAAGAGAGGTTTGAATAATATCTATCTGAAAATGACAGAAGTGTATTTTTCGAAAACATGGTCAATTTTGGGGTACCATGATACCTTAAAGTAATGTGTTACAAATCGGCTACCCCGGCAACACCACTCTTCCATGAACTGTGACCAAGACAACCAAAATGAGTCTTCGTATCACAACATTGAAAAAAGGTCTTGTACGAGTCCCAAAAGCTCTTGTTGAGTCCTTCTACTGCGTTTTGCTGTGGATTTTCTCCTTACTATGAATTCCCAGCACAAGAATCTTCACCCTATTCCTACCATCCATCGTTTCTAGTGGTGTGCACAGTGGCATCTCCAAACAATCGGCATAAAACCTTAAGACGTTGCTTGATTCATTTCAATGTCACCTTTAAGATTGATTGTGGTGTGGCAATATTGACTGCCTCTGTGTTATTTATAGATGAACCTGGAGACATCTAAGAAAAAAGAAAACACGGCATAATTTACCTAACCATGGACTTATCTTCACTAGCATGCAAGGAGCTAGCCACTCCAATTCAAACGACAGATGCCAAGAAATTACTTAGGCACATGGATCACTTGGGAGCTCCGTGTCCAAAGTTTAAAATGGACTTGCTCAATGGGCAAACTATTCAAATTTTTGGGCACAAAGTAGCCCGATTAAGCAGAGGACATAAAATATTGGTCAAGCAACCCAAAAATCTCACAGCTCTAAAGTTTAGGTTTACACAAATGTAAGTGATGAGGTGAAACCAGCCCTGCCCAAGCAGGGAGATGTGCAATGGGTACTGGAAAATTGATGGACACCTTGGTCCATCCACGGGGAGAAGAAATACGTCTATTCAATACATTTTGTTAATTTAGTAACGATGGAAGTAATTTATAGTGAAGGGGCATCAAACACTTCCACAATAGCTTCGTGAAATGCATATTCCCTTTACCTACTATGAGTTTTCGTAGGTATTCTTTGTTAGCACAATTTCTGGTATGTGCTGTTTTCTCCTTTTCCTCTCCGGTTGTTTTGACGTTGTTCTAATTGTGGTCATGATATACAGTCCAGTCAGAATATAGGTATAGCGGATTCTATCAACTGCTGATAATTGGTTAACTGTTGAAATCTGTCTACGTTTTATACCAGTGTCGCGAAGGGGATCTTGAAGAATAAAAATCAGCTATATGTTTACAGCACAGAGTACGATTAGTTTCAACAAAATAAAATTAGAAATGCATAAAGCAGTCTACTGAGTGCTTACTTGTAAAACAAAAACAATGTGCGAATGTTGTGTGGAACGTTTGTTTCAGAGGGCATCACCACTTTATCCTTCGTCCAGCACAACGAGCAACAAAATACATACACGCAAAACTTCACATTAAACACATTATTTGTTGGTAATTCATCTACTACCCAGCTACGTGTAAAAGAGAGACTAAACTTGCAAACTAGTAATATACTTCACCATGAATTGCTAGATAGCGGCTTTGCTTTGACCAAACGACAGCCAGTCACCTACACTAACGGCTCGACACGCGCGTTACATTTCAACGAGGCAGGCGATTTCGCGGTCGCTCGCTTGTTCGTTTTCTTCGACTATCCCTGAGCGGAAAGAGAGACTGCTCGTCTATTTTGATTTTTAGGCTAAAAACTATCATGTCTTGTTTAGGGCTCCTGCTTTCCATTTACCCGGCACTCCAAAAATGTTGTCTTTAGGAAAACGGAACATTGAATTGCTAATTGATGATTAATTGATAATCACACCAAACTGCTGTCTTAATATGATCGATTATCATCGATTGCCATCGATTACCATCGATTTCATCGACTCACACCGAATTCCGTCGGCAGAAAGTTTCTCCCCGTTAACCGTCAGTTCATTATAGTGACTTTTAGATCGAAGTTTCCCGCGATCGGAGAACTACTGGGCGTTACGTGACCAGTCCAAGACGTCACGTTTGAGGTGTTCAACGCGCGTTTTGGACGGCAAGAGCTAGGCTTACACGTAAGTCATTTTGTGTTATGCCACGTACAAATGCTGAAAACGAATGAAGTAACCCTTTTTCTACAAATTGGTTCTAAATTTTTGGCGCATAAGCAATTGATGCCCAGCGGGAATCCAATTTGGTGGCGCCTTAAGTTGAATGGTGGTGATGGTTTATCTCATTAGAGAGCTGCACATGCTAGAAAACATACTTTTTTCGAATTTGGTGTAAATTTGACAATTTACAATGCATTGACAGGGATTTTTCCTAATTGAAAATAACATTTCAATCCATTGTTTTGTGTCGCTCTAATTTACTCGAATCTAAATCGACAAACGTTTGAACGAGAAACGGCAAACGGCTAACCTCAAACTGCAGTTAGAGGTTGGTGGTAAACTTGAATCCAAAGGTCTCTTTTGTCCTCGCACGGGAGTTGTCATAATAATTAATTTGTTGGATGGGAGTTCCTATCTGTCTATCAAGAGTTTCAAAGTTTGTATTTATTTTAAAATTACCTTTTTTCCATTTCGTTGCCGTATTAACTGCCTGTGTTCTCCTAGATATGAGCAAAGCGTTTGATAGTGTCGACCATCAAATACTGTTACGAAAACTACAAGACGTTGGCGCCTCAACTAGTGTGCTACAATGGTTTAACAGTTATCTCACAAATAGATATCAAGTTGTACGAATTCACTCCACTGTTTCCAATCCACTACCAATTGAATATGGAGTACCCCAGGGTAGCATCCTAGGCCCCTTGTTATTTAGTATATACGTTAATGATCTACCGGAAGCTCCACGGAATTGCTCTACTGAATGCTATGTAGATGATACAAAATTGTTTGTTTCTTTTCATTCACAAGACACTCGACGGATTGTTGAGGAGATTACTAAATCCAGACAAGACGAAATTAATTGTTTTCGGGAGCCGACAGATGACTTCGAAGCTCCATGATTTTCGTTTGTCTTTGTTGGGAAAAGACATCTCCCCTGTACAATCAGCCAAAGATCTCGGCGTGATTTTGGATTCGAACTTGACTTTTGATGATCATATTAAGACCACAGTATCGGAATGTATCGCACGCCTCGCGCAAATTGGCCGTGTCAAACATTGTCTTGACAGAACGTCGTTGTTAACCGTGATAAATGCCTTGGTTTTCAGTAAGTTGTATTACTGCTCGAACGTCTGGGCAAATACCACAGAGAAAAATATAAGGAAATTGCAGGCTGTGCAGAACTATGCATGTCGAATCGTTAGTGGCGCGAGAAAGTACGATCATGTAACTCCCCACTTAAAAAGTTTGTCTTGGTTACCCGTTAAGGACCAATTATACTATCGCCAAGCTATCATGGCTTTTAAATGCATTTCCGGACACGCCCCCAAATATCTGTCGTCACAATTCATTACTCGCGAGCAAGTTACCAAGCGTACAACCAGGAGTGGCCAAAAGCTTGATATACCTCTTTTTAAAACAGCCTCAGGACAAAGAACATTTTATTACAGAACTATTGGACTTTGGAACAATTTAGATCCCTTTTTAAAATCAAGCTGTTCAGTTCAAGTTTTTAAACGTATCTTAAAGAATAAGCTTTTAGACAATTTTGTAAATACTCCCTAAATTTTATTATTTTTAGTATTTTGGCGACTACAAAGTTTAGATAATGTTGTAAATGTTTCTTAAATTTGATTAATTTTGATTGTATAGTTATTAGTAACTTAGTAATTTAAGTAATTGTTCCTGAAAAGCCCCATTGGGGAGGTAACAATAAAGTATGTAGTATGTAGTATGAATACGAATGGTAGATCATGTTAACGTTTTTGAGTCACTGATAAACAAATTACCTATGATTGTAAACTGTAGGAGACTTAACTGTTGTACTTCATTCCGAAACCTACAGTTAGTACATTTGACGCCAAATATTACACTTGTGGCCTCAACAGATATTACTGTTTGCTGACCCTTACCAATCCAGATTTAACTGCCTTAGAACTTGACGCCGCGTTGGGGATGAAATATCGATGATACGCGTTAAGGAAAAGAGCAAACTACTTTCGGTTACGGCTCCAGGCTGAAAACAACGAAAGCAACGAACACACGAAAGCAATGAAATAACATAGTGTTCTGACCCTGACGAAAACGTCGGTCACTTTATCAACGCTGCAATTTACATTCTTCTTCTACGTTACCATAAGACGCTGCTCATAACATCTTTGAAAATCTCGAACAGATGACATCACGTGCAAATGCTTTATAACAACATTTGCGTCTTATTAACCGGCCGTCGCTATGGCGACCGCCGGTTTATAAAATGTGCACGGTTTTGTCGTGATAGTCAGTTGGCTTAACACATGAACAAAGTGCTGTAAAGCTTGTGGTACGGGTACTCAAGAGCGGTACTGTCTTATATAAAACGCATGCGCATATTAGTCTGCTGAATGTTACCTTCGTGTGTTCTTGTCTTTTAATTTACAGTATTTAAGATATCAACGACGAAGGGTTGTTAAGTTTGGGGTTTTTTGCATTTGTCTTGTATAACGCATGCGCAATTGAGTAAAGCAGCTAATAGGATGGAATGCGAAATTGGCTGTGTTGTCTGATCTAGTTAGTGGTTATGGTGAAAATTTTTTTAGCGCAGGATGTTTTTTTTATTGGGATTGACATTTTGAGGGTGTAAAAATGTGGGAGTCAGAAGGATTTGTGAATGTCAGGAGCATATCACGCTTCTGTGAATGTGATTTGCTTTGAAAGTTGCGTTTTGTATAGGAGCGGTGTAATATTGTGCTGCGTGCTAGGGGGTTTCCCTTGCCGTTTTATGGGGGGGGGGGGGGTTGCGAAGTGGATTGTAAGGTTTATGATTGGCTAACTTGTGTTTCGCAGCGGACAAAAAGGACAGTTGCGCTTTGCCGGCGTGGGCTAGGAAGAGAAGGAATTGGTACTAGTATGATGATGCAATATTAGTGGATTGCACCATCAGTACATGATAGTTCTGACTTGTGAACGGAGAGACATCGGTGTTTATTTGAGGCGAGAAGTTGATACGAAGGAATCGTCATTAATAAGGAGATCAATTAATAGGGTAGGTGTTACGAGTCTTTTTGCATTGAAAGAACGAAAATATCTGAATATTATCGACGGATTTGTGTGGTTTACGTATGGTGTACGCTAAAGGCTACGAGCAGTCTCTCTTTCCGTTCAGAGATAGTGAAGGAAAAGAAAAACAAGCGAGTGAGCGCGAAATCGATTGCGGCTCGACAGGCGCGTTAGCTTTCAAAGACATGGGCGACTTTCGTCCCCGCTCGCTTGTTTACTTTTGCGAGGGGATTCCCGGATTAGCAAACCGGATTTAAACATCACGTCATGAGATATGCCTTGACGTGCCCCATACTCTGACGATCTGCTCGAGCTCGTGTTTATCAAGCGTTATATTTTGATTCTACTGCTATGTTCACTGTTTGTATTTAAGGTCTAGGCACAACAGACAACTCCGTCGTCGCTGTGTGAGCATTCTCAGTTGTGGACGAATTTATATCGACATTCAACGTTTGAGTGAATTTGCGTTTTTCAGTACAAATAAAAGCGATAAAAAAGATAAGCTGTCATCAGAGTTTAAACATTACGTCATCCAGTAACGCTATAGTAAAAGTATTGTGTCACACAATCACACTTTTCGTCACGCCGGTTCGTATAAATAGAGGATCGCGCTAACATTTGTGAAACCAAGGGGTGGGGAGGGTCAGAATGGCCGGTTAAAATGCCCAATAGGCTTTCTTGTTTACATCTACATTCGGCATGGCCAAATGGGGATCGCGCGCGGCTGCAAAGTTTTCACGCCTTTCCCTACTTGAAAACATCAAACATGGAAGAAACAGACGTGTTGAAAAGCAAAAGATACGGCAAAGAAGGTTTTAAAAAAGTTAAAATTAACTTTATCCCCCCCCCCCCAAAAATAAATCTAATTAAATTTAATTCTTGAGAAGCAGACATAGACATTAATTCTTTCTGCGGCCTACTGCCAAGCAGAAAGTGTATCTCAAAAAAAAATAAAAAAAATAAAAAAATAGAATTTTGACAAAACGCGCGTGAAATTATTTCCTAACTTCACTCGTCACCATTTGATTACACATACTAATTACTTTTTTCTGTTAGGGTTGTAACATGCGTAGTTCTCTTCGTTACTGTAGTACCTCTGTTTTCTTGTATCAATAAAGATTAAAAAAAATACTCTAAACATACTTTGCTCTTCTCAAAGATGAACAATTGTTCAGTACGTTATTTGCCATTCTTAACACAGAGGGCAAAATTACTGAATGCTGATCAGTTGCGACAGATTGCATTTTTTCTCAATTTTCTTTTTAACGTGGGTAAAACTACTGACGCCTGATTGGCCACGCGCCAAAATTTCTCGCATTTGATTGGCTGAGCGCGACAGCGCCCCTTTTGCTTTTTGCAAGCGTCTTGAAAGGAAAAGCAGATCTTGAGTTCTTCAACATATCGCTTCAGAGTTTGGCTTTTAACCGGGTTGGTTGGCAAAAATGGCATGGAAATCGGGTCATAGCTTGAAGAGAAATTCCAAAAGGTGAACCTGAATGTCTTGCGGGAAACAGCAAATGTTTTAAAACTACTGAATACCTTGGTTCAGCGAGCGAGAGGAAGCTTCGCAACTCAGTTTGAGTTTTAAGTGTGTTTTGTCAATGAACTAGAATTGTGTTTCTCTCTTAAGATGTACACATGCATTATAGACATTCTTTCTTGTTCTGTACGCTGAGCAACAGCTAAACTACAGCTTGTGTGGTGAATTGTTTACGAGCGGGTACTTTTATTCTGGGGACCCGCTGATTGGTTTTGAGGTGCAGGGAAAGTTTAGCGAAAATTTTGCCCTCTGTGTTATAAACAAGTAATCGCATTGAGTTGTAGAATTAAGGATAAATTTTCACTTGTATTTTCAAAGTTTCTAGCGGAGCCAGCGCGCTAGCGCGTCAGCGGAGCTCCATTGCTAAGGAGATTTGGTAACCTATCAAACCAAGAAATTTTGGTAGTGATGTAACGGTCACGTGACCGTCCGTCCGTCCGCACCACAGGCTTACCAATACACTTCATACACTGGATATAACCCTGTGCTGAATCCCATGTGTTTTTGGCGCGAAATCACATGTTGACCCACGCTGTAGCAAAACAAGCAAAGACAACAAAAGTCAAAAACAAATTTGTTAATGGAAAAAAAGTTGAAAAGAATACTCAGTTGTCTTTTTGGTGGAAGGGGAAAAGTTCAATTTAGGCGAAAAAAATTAGGCGATAAAGTTCAGGTGAAAAGTTCAAATTTGCCTTGTCGGTTCTGTTCGAACTCCGTCGGCACACCGCTTGGGTTCGCAGCTTTTCGCAGCGGTTTCGTCGCCAAATATAGCAGGGCTAGTGCTTTTTCGTTTTTCTGTCCACAACCATGGTTTTTACGGCGTTCCGAAGACATTTTGCCAGGAAAAACACCAGCATTTTCATGCATTGTCACGAAAAAAGAAGTAAGCATTAAAATTAACTTTGATATTGTCAGTAAACGGTCATGGCCAAGTGGACTAATATCTGGCTTCATACGCCGACGACCCGGGTTCGGTTCTCAGCTAGGGTAGGTAATTTTTTTCTTTTTGTTTTTTCTTTTCTCTCTTTTTTTTTTAATTTAACGACTTGAATGAGCGTATTTTTACAAATTAATAACTGCCAGCAAAAAAACAAACAAACAAACAAACAAAACAAAAAGGGGGGCTCCGCTTTTAGGCTTGGCTAAATCTATATATTACAAATTGCAGGGCCGTAGCTAGCATGAGGCAAGACGAGGCACTTGCCTCGTCTAGGAATTATGCCAAAACAAAAAAACCTGTTCAAAAAAATTATCTCTAAAAAGCATTTGCCATTGA
Source organism: Siderastrea radians (assembly GCA_964017195.1). Classification (NCBI taxonomy): domain Eukaryota; kingdom Metazoa; phylum Cnidaria; class Anthozoa; order Scleractinia; family Rhizangiidae; genus Siderastrea; species Siderastrea radians. The sequence goes on along the minus strand of OZ024888.1, from coordinate 21,772,215 downwards.
GGGATAATTAATCCAACTAAGATGTGCGAAAAAGGCTTTAAAAAGACTCAAGTGGTTTGCATTCCCGCTATCAGCTTCATTCAGGACGTAAGAGTGACAGGCTGTGACTACAGGCAGCTGATCCAAAGAGTCAAAACTTTTAGAGAATCAGTGCCCACGTTTTCTTGAGCTACTTCGTAACACTTTTTGGCATAAATTGCCCCCCCCCCCCCCAAAAAAAAAAAAACAAAAAAACAAAAAAAAAATTAACTGGAAGATAATTTACCCTCGGTATTCTGTCTTGGAAAAAACACAATTCGACACAGACAGGGTTTTCATAAATCATCAATTCATAATTTAAAATAAAAGAATACAAAGCCAGTGCTGGTCAGGACTTTCACTCTTGTGATGGCTACTAAAAGAGCCGTTTTTCTGGGTCGAAAGTTTTTCACCGGGCGGAGTTTCCGTAAAAGGTCTTTCTCTAGAACATCAATGCTGGTTACTAGTGATATGACGTTTTCTCTCAAGCCTCAGTGGAGTTCTACAGTTCGAAGCTGCAACTGAATTTGATAATCTTGAAGCAGCACGGTTTTTGCATGAGTTACCAGACATGCTAACGAGGGAGTTGGAAGACGGGGGTGGGGGCATATAAGAGCAATGCGAAATTCGAGATAGCCATCTACTTGGTGGCTACCCTGGTAGCAGAGGGTTTTTTTTAAATCTTGCCGCTTCTTTTTCGTATTTTTTTTACGACTGTCTTTACCGTTGTTGTTTTCTTCCACCGCGAGAAAAACCTCTGCCGCGATACGATTCCTTCCCCTGTTGAGCATGCTCTGTCGTTACCTCCAAATTTTTGGTGGTTTGTCGTGGAACATGATCTTAACACGTGGACAGATCACGCGGGTGAAACATGTGATCACGTGAACGATGATTTTTTTGTACTGAACGTGTTTTTGGAGTTCGGTTTAGAAACCCGTTCGCTTGCTAGTTATCTGTACTTGTGATGGAGCATTAAAGGAGAGAGAGAAAATTCAAGACATTGATCAACCGGTCACTATTGAACAGACCTGAAGTGACGCAAGAAAATCGAACGTTTTTTGCTGCCAAAAGTAAATATATTGTTTATTTGAATAACATTTTTGGCTGAAAAAGCTTTCTGTCGATTATTCTGCGTGGTTTTAGTGATAAGCAATGCTTTGTCAACGCGGTCTAATTTGCATAAGCGGGTAGAAATTTGATGCACCAAAAACACGCTAATGTTGTCTACACGGTTCTCGCTTTCAGTGCTTTGTCTCTGGTGTCGATTACACATCTCGAGACGGAACGGCGGCTGATTTTTATTCTCACGTTTAGATCCGAAATCGATGGGCTATACTTCTTCATTCGTTTAATTCGAGGGCTAAAACAGCTCCGATACTATGCTTTTTCGCCGACTGCTCATACGTTTTTCGCAGTTCACCCAAAATATTTGCTGCTGATTATACCTTCTTTAATGAACTGTCAATTTTGTGCTTGCATTGACGGAAAATGCGTTGTGATTCACTGGATCGAAGATCGTGTCCTAACACCTTTGTCAGTCCCTTACATGAGCGAACGTTGAAATATACCGCGACTTTCTCAGAGTTCTTCGGATGTAATTCCAAGTCACAGATCAGACAGTAATCGGAAGGATTTATAATTCTTGCAAGCACTCTCAAAACTTTTGTTGGGTTTCGGGTGACTTTAAAGGAGCTACGTCAAGGATAACGCATCTTGAAAAAATTGGCAAGTTTTTTCAAGTTTGTCATTCGTAATCCTTCTTAATCTCCTTCAGTCTTAACCATCCTTGTTTAGTTTTGGTTCATTATTACTTCTTCGGTGTTTTTCTACCTTAGAAAACTATTATTTTGAGGTTTCCTTCAATGAGAAAATAATTTTGTGAGATCAGAAAAATGAACGAAAACGTCGTGACATAGTTCCTTTAAACATTTTGTGGGAAATTTTTTGGGCGAAAAACGATGCATCACATTGATCACAAGAATCCACCATTGCTGTTCACTGTATGAAAAACCCCGCGAAAAAACTTTTTCCGCGCTGTGTAGTTTGATTGACAGGCGGGTTATCATTTGGCCAATCACAGACAAGACACGTGTTTTAAGTTAGTCATTTCTATAGTAACGACAAACCATGCTCAACAGGGAATGGAATCGTATCGTGGCAGAGGCTTTTCTCGCAGTGGAAGAAAACAACAACGGTAAAGACAGCCACAAAAGACCACGAAAGAGAAGCGGCAAGATAAAAAACCTCTGCTAGCAGGATACCTGGTGCCAGTATTACATGCCCTAATAGTGGGTATAAAAAATGTTAAAAGCACTAAAAAAAATCTGCCGATTTACACTTGGATTGGATTGGATTTTGAAGAAAAATCTGACGAAAAAATGCTGAAAATAGCATTTCAGAGGGAATAGATTTAAAAATTTTCCTGGAGAGCATGCCCCAGACCCCACAAGAAGCTCGCGCCTTTCAGGGCGCTCGCGACACTTGCCTCGTCTGTTCTGAAAGTCTGGCTACGGCCTTGAATTGCCTGAGTCGCGCAACTTAAAATTTATCCTTAATTCTACTCGGCCTCTACCCTGCAAGCAGAGGTTTCTTGGTCATCCTATGTTCCGGCGGGCGAATAAATTATTCGCCTGCCGGAACCTAGGGCGACCAAGCAACCTCTGCTTGCAGGGTACTCGGCCTCATGCAATTACATGCTAACCCTACAAGTTTGCTTGAAATTCATCCGTTTCTTCAATAATTACGCATGAATAATTCTGTTCAGGACAAAATGGTTTTGAAAACCTCCCTTTATGCACATCCACACCACTCTGACACACCTCCATCTTCAAAAGTCTCCACTATGGGAGAGCGCTCTCAAAAACCTCCATAGAAACCTCTACTTTAAATCGCTTTAGTGTGGATGATAGTACCATTTTTCCAATGAAAATGAAACAAACATTAGTATGGACAGGGCCTTAAATGTTAAAAATCGAAGCAGTAGGAAGGGACATGAACATTTTCACCACTGAGCGCCACTCTCTTGTATCAGCAGTATCAGCTGCAAACAATTTTTTTTTTCAAGGAAGTACCGACATAAGAATAAGGAGTTTCAATAGCACTACAGTAGACCATGGCACGTTCCCCTTGGATTTGCTTCACTCAAACACTAATTTTACCCCCGATGTTTTGCACCCTCGAATTTTCGAAACTCCCGATATTTTGATCCAATTCTTGCTTCCCATGGAAGAAATTTACCTTCCAATTCTTGAACCCGTAGAAATTTAAATGATGAAACGGCTCATATTATCGTCCTACTACTGATTTGACGTTGCGCCTCTAAATGATAAGGACATACTAGCGGGGCTCAGGCAGTCTCAGGCCTCAACAGGCATCGGAGAAGAAGAAGGAGAAATGAACGAGGAAAGCGTTGAAATCGTAGACGAGCCTCTGAGGCCACCGACCATCACAATGTGAACTCCGTCATACAGTTGAGGTACTCAACACATTTAGCTTTTTCACAGATGATAGGCGCGTCGATGATCATCGCCGAAGCACCAGAATTATTTCTGGCATTGTAGAGATGGGTTTCGGGTTAAAAAAAGCACGAGCTTGTCCCTGTTATTTCAGTGTTTAGTTCTTGTTGCAAATAAATTGAAACGATGTCAAGAACCAGAACTGGCTTACCTCTTTACCTTCATGATTTGTTTGTTAATTTAAGTACTGTACAAGAGTGCCATACTCTTTCTGTTTGCTTCCCTGGTTGTTATAAAACAATACTTCGTAAATCATGCGTGATTTCATGCCACCTTCGATGTTTCGAACTCCCGATTTTTCGAACCATTATTTCCGTTTCCCTAGGTGGCTCGAACAATCGGGATTCCACTGTATAAGAGCTCAGTGCAACATTTTTCAATACTGAATTAACCGAAAACCCGAGGCGGTTTCCATTTATCCAAAATTTCCAGTTCAGCCAGTTGAAGTGCAAATGAAACGCGAAGATCTACTGAAAATTTTCCAGAACAAGCGGCAACCTTCAGAGGTACTCCACCTTTTCCGTTCCAACTAATTACCAATCCATTAGCACACAATTTTTATTTTTGCTTCAAACACCGACAGCAAACATGATTTTTTTGGCAGGAATTATTTCCGACATTTTGCGGTTGAGCGCAACTCGGGCAACCGAAAACTTTCTTTTCTTGTCTATTAAACTGGCACCTGCTAGTATTTTCCCTGTTCGCAACACTTCTCTTGTCAGCACCTCGGCAGTAGTGCGACTCATCCGAAAATGCGCTACAAACTCGTCTCCATAAACAGCAACAAGCAGTTGGTGTTGAAACAAAGTCAAAGTCACTTCCGCCACAATTTAATTGTAGGTTCTTCACCTGGATAGAAAAAGCCTTTCCATTCCAAGGAAAGTTTCAGGAATTTCAAACCGAAATGGAGAGCGCCCCCGGTCCATGAAGAGATCGCCATACTGACTTAGTTAATAATATCATAGTTAAAACTCACGATTTTTGTATAGTGTGTGGGCACACACGGCCCACTAATTTTACGCTAACTGCGGACTGTCAATTTGATTTGCTGCCAATTTTGACAGTTTGGGATGAAACGCGGACAGGAGTTTACCTTTTCATAGTGCGGGCTCACGTTAAACTAATGAGTAGTGTAGTATTAAGTACTTGAACAATTAAAGCAACAATTTATGTCACTTGAATGTTATTCATAATAACTTATTATGAACGAAAAAATCTCCGCATAATACTGACCGGCTTCACTTTCACAACAGGTGGTGTTTCCAACAGAGAGAGAGCTTCGGCGCCTGAGAAAAACTGTCGCCTGCTGCAAAATGAAGCAACATGTCTCCGTTACAAGTTAAGGCAACTAACAAAGGGATTCTACTGAAACTAACTGCCACAAATTGTAGCGGGTCAACAATAGTAATCTGTAAGCATTAGCATTGTTCAAACCAAAGACTCAGCAATTCAAACTTAAGACTGTTGGAAAATTGCTCTGACAGTAGCCACGGCAACTACATGTACATCATCAACCGTGAAGAGAAGAAAGTCCATTTACCTTCTCTTGTCCAAGAATGTTGGCGAGGTAATTTTTCTTGGTAAGGTTCCTCTCTCTGCTGCTGGTGACTTAGCAACAAGTAAAAAACAACCATGCATTATTAACAGCGAAAACTAATCTACAGTTTGTGGATCTATTCATATACAATTGCAACAAATGGACAATATACTTACCAGTGTATCCTGTGAAGTCTGATTAGAGGCTGAGGCAAAAACAAGTTCCACTTTATTGAAATCACTTGAAGATAAGATAAGATAAGATAAGATAAGATAAGATAAGATAAGATAAGATAAGATACAAGTGTTTGACAAGCTAAAAGGAAACGAACTAAGAACTACGCAGGCTAAAAAAAACAAGAACAAATTAATACATATAAAGAGGGCTAAATCTACATATATCTATATAATTAATTGGTCAAGTCTAAAGGTAATTAAGTTACATTAAATGTATGATTTATATAAAATGTATACACATTGAATCTGTGACACATTGCAAATAAGAGTACCGTTACAGCTTTGCTTGATTTGTACAATATGCCCAATAAGGCACTGACTTACGTACGTTAATCGACTTTTAGTTCTTGGTGTGACTGGAGTACACACAAATGGTTCAGTTTCCTTGCACTCAAATCTGCCTGTTGATCTGTACCATAAGAAGACAGAGCAGTCACTACAGCAACACAATACCTTACAAGTTGTTTTAATCAATTTTATGTAAAGCAGCACTGAACCACTCAGGAGATGGAAAAATAGAAGAAGATGACGATGATGATGATGATGATGATTATAAGGAACCTGGAGTAACTGAAGCCCGTTTTAAGGCATCAGTCAAACTTTTTCTGATTTAAGTTGACAAGAATATGACTCGCAAATGTTCGCAAACTAAATCGGATAATTGAGGGCCACATTATCGAGGTTCACTGTAGTTAAAAGTTAAACGTGTTTCAAAATATCAGTTTCCTTCGCGTTATCACATTCACCAATTCGTTGTGAATGTTACCCATTTACCCCTGAGTGTTTTCCAAATGACGACAATTACAGCTACTGATGTTTTTTCTGGTCAATCACATCAACTAATTTCAAACAGACGATCAAAAACAGTCAAAGACAATATAAGCAGTCCCATCTTGAAAGGGACCAACATGATAGTTTATAAAACACTTATGTCAATTGAAAGATCTCCACCGGAAAATTTGACACAAGAGCTGCTGCTAAAGTTAGAAGAGGAGAGCTTAATTAGCTGTCAAAAACAGCCTCTGAGCAAGCTGAGTGCGATGAAAATTTGTTGAGTGAGGTGTGGCTTGTCAGAGATATCATTTAAAAGCCCAGCCCAGTTTCCATTCTTAGAACACGCCTGGCTACTAAACGTTTTCAGCATGATCGCCAACCCAAACCAGAATGCCAAGTAAAATTCCCTGAAAAACTGACTTCATCGAAGAAGTAGGGATTAAATAATACATATGTTCAAGGAGTACGCATGGCATTCATACTGTTTGAAAGCTATGACACGATTCGAGGTGAGGTGGGTGTGAGAGGGAGGAGGGGAAGAAGGAGGAGGTTAGGGTGTAGAAGTGAGGCGGGGGTGAGGGAGGAGTAGAGAGGAGGATGAGTGAGTAAGAGGTAAATAGGATTTGTGGGGCAGAAAAACTGGACACGCAGTAATTAGCTGTGTAAGCCGTGAGCAGTTATGAGCGCGCATTAAGCAGCTGAGGGCAATACATTGTGAGCAGCTGTGGCAGTGAGTCGCAATGATAGTGATGATTACACAAAGTAAATATTTGGCTTTTCACCCTTCTTTAACTGACAGTTTTGTTTCTCCTGGTTGATTGACAGATGCTATAAAGGTACACAAGGGTTGCAATGGAAGTTGAGACTTTTGGGAGTTCCGGAAACTGATTATAACCAACTCAGCGTTATGCGCAACCTTGGGTTATTTAATACCTCATATCCAATGCACGGGCGAGGAATGATTGTTAATAAACCTTGCGTATATAGTAACAAAGAAACGGCTACAAGATTTCTCAATGCGACCACACAAAACCACACCACCCACCTGCTCTGTGGGCCTTCAGGCTTTGACTGCATCCTAAGGAATAAAAAAAATGTTTACTTATAGAGAACATTCAGACCTCAGAGTCTTCCCTTTTGGCGCTGCATAATGTGTACGGGCCTCTCAAAGTCCATCCCTAAATCCCCACCAGGGAAGATGGAAACGGGTCGTGCCGGCTAACAGGGTGCTAGTAAACTGTACTTTGGGCTAGCAATCTCATTGCAGTATACCAACTGAGGATCAGGAAAACAATCAAGCATAGGACAAGGAGATGGCTCGCAGCTGGGAGCTGGCACGAGTCCAAAGTCTGCATGCTGTATCAGCACCTGCAATGTCCCGACTACATTCCAAACAAGGAAGACAGCACAGAAGGTAGATTGTACATTGTAGGATTATTTATCTATCGAACATACACCTTGCAAGTTTAAAGGAGCAGTAACACGGAGATTTTGCTCGCGTTAGTAACACGCGTTTTGGTAAAGCCAATAGTCACACTAACATAAATGAAAACCTGAAAACAATGGCCCCTTTCTTGTTCGAATACCATACTAAATAGGAGTCTTTGGCCATGGATGGCCAGGATGGAAATGGATTAACTGTATCTTGTAAAAATTATTGAAAAACTTCAATGAAAAACTTGTGAGAATTCACTTGATATCTTCCTCTTGATGTTCCAGGAGCGTTTTGTGTGTGAGTGAAGGCATTTAATCATAATTTTAGCAAAGTTTTGACTAAGGGTGAGCAAAATCCTCGTAATACAGCCCCTTCAATAAACACATATATAAAATTCCATGACATGGTTGTGCCTGTAGTCATCAGTGTCCTTTAACTGTATTTTGTCAAAACAGTGGCGTTGATTTAAAACTAAACCTCGTAGACCCGGCGTTTATTAGAACCTGGCGTTTATTAAGAAGGGGTATTATCATCATTTTTGATAACCTTGTTTTTTTGGTGTCTAATACCTTACGTTCACTAAAATTATAGCAAAATATAGCACAACATGAGTAAAACAGAAATAAAATGTCACCGACTTTGTCTGTTGTCGATGACATTTGAAACAAGGGGATGAATTGGGTGCTCAGTAGAGTGTAGGTACATTACGCCAACTTCCTTTAGTTGGAATGAGCGAAATATATTGAACTGAAGTAGTGTAGTGGATCATGAACCTTTTTTAAATTGCCATAATAATTTTCGATGAGAATCAGTAGCATAAAGTGCCTGAATGAGGTATAGTCCAGAGTTGTACTGGTAAGGAGGAGACGAGCCATTGACTGAACGGAGAGAGAGGTACTTGCAAAATGCTCGAACAGCACAGACAGAGCGATGAGAGGGTGCGATCAAAAGTGTGCAGCCCTGTTGATAGGGGTCAGTCTTGGACGACTTCAGATGGACACTGATGCACCCATCAGAAATGAAGGACACATTATTGCAGCACAGATGAACTGATGGGTTGAACTGGGTGGTAGGTGATGTAAACTCGTTAGTACTGAGGAAGCCATAAAAGGCTAACGTGAAGGGAGACCAGAGCATCAACGTATCTGAGGGAAGGATGTCTGCAGCACCTGCCAACTCCGCCGTCACCTGTCGTCGGAGAGCAATGGTGACAGGAAGACGACGACGGGATGACACAGCTGCACTGCACTTAATGCAAAGAAGATGAAAGAGTGGTGTGTCCGAAAAGGATCGGGCAGACTGTTCACAATGTGAGTGAAACGAATACTCGCCATGTACAGCTTAATAGTCTTGAAGCTGACCTGGTCGGCAAGGTAGGCAGTGAAGAAACGTAGAGTGGACTCCCTGGCCGGGAAGTGTCTGTTAAGGGTTCCAGGTCGGGCGATCTCGTCCAGTAAGGATCCGGTATAACAGCACGGCCATTCAAGGAGGGAAGAAACTTGAGCCACCAAGCAATGTCACGACAAGCCTCTCGGTTCATGGTGATATGACGATGTGGAAGGTGGGCTGTGGTGCTGAGGTTAATAAGGCAATGCAGAAAGATACGACAAGCAGGGATGATATGGCAGGCAGAGTTCAGTTTACCAATAAGGGAGATCAAGTCTCGTTTGCAGCATTTTTTACATGAAGACCAGGACTGAAGGTTGGATATTAATCCATGGAGTTTATCGTCAGGTAAGGATGTCTCCATGAGCTTGTCTGGGGCAAGGGGAATGCCCAATTTAAAGGCCAAGTGGGTGATAGTCTGAACACTGTGTGAGGTGTTTCAGGCAGGGGAGAGGGGGAGTAGGCCATGAGGGAGCGAAAGGACTGGGAAGGTTTAGACCTGGTAGAGCAGGAGAGTGTGCTGTGGCCATAGGAGTGGCAGTGTATGCAGTAGGGGAGGTTGTGAATGTTGAGAATGTTGTTGTTTAACTGCTCATTTACTTTACCCCAGGCAATAGAGAGGTTAGAGGCGGCCATGTAGTGGAAGGCAGTGTCATACACAAGCCAGGCGGATGCTTTGAATTTCCTGCTAAACTTGCACATTTGGTCCTGATAGGCCAGGAGGTCTGGGGCGAGTTGAGGGAAGAAGGACAATATGGTGCGTAAGTAAACATTCCAGGCTTCAAGCCAGGAGGAGAGGCCATCAATGCGGCATCTCTTATGCTGGGAAGGAACCAAGGCTAAGGTGGTGGCATCCTGTGGGTTCACTGCCAGTGGTCCTAGGATGAGGCCTAGGAAGGGTGAGGGTACATCTTGTCTGATAACAGGTCACTGAAGTCAACGTACTCACGTTTCATAATCTTGGTTCTCGGTTTTTCCGGCAAAGGTGGCAGACTGGGGTCTTGCTGGGTTTGGCAGGCTGAAACCGGTAACCCTGAAACCGCGGTCCCGTGAAGAGCTGCTGGGGGACTGGGCTCTAGTTCATGATGTTGAGATGTGCCACCATCTTGGTTTTGGCCTGAACCAGCCATCTGCGAGCTGTTGGAAACGCTAGCAGGAGAAAGAGAGGGAACATCTGCGACAGGTTCGCCAACTGGCTGTAGTCCGTTCGTCATGAACCAACGGCCTTCACTATCACGTCTCGTAGCTAGTTAAGTTGGGCACTTGAGAAGCTTGAGTTTGAAGACCAACTAGAGGGCAGGGACGGCTGTTGTTCGTTCAACAGTGCAGAAATCGCCGGGGATGAAGAGCCTCTTGGGTTTTCACCGTCGACTTGACGAGAAGAAAGGCAAGGATTGGAATTGTGAGTGGCGTGAGCGCCGTGGTGTTCGTGAGCAAAGATACGATGGGCAATGCGCATCTTCGTGCCCGTGGTCACGAGATTTCGTGCCGCAGCCAGAAGGATTAAAGATTGCCTCGGAAGAGCTTGCAGCTGGGCAAGTGACATGTTACACGGTTGTGACGGTTGGAAGAACAAGGCATACTCAAAGAAACGAATACAAATTTAGCGCGTAGTAAACTACTAGTGAACAAATGCAACGTGTACATGAAATGGTAACAAAGGAGCTTAGCTGAAGTGGATATAGCTGATAAGGGCATAACTTAGTATCTATTACAGAATACCAAGTAAAAATGCAGTCTCATAAGGTATGCAGTTCATATTCATGAAATACAAAGGATCTCTTGTAAAAGAACCATGTTACGCAAGCTTCTTTTGTGGTAAAAGCCAAATGTTGATAGTTGCTGAATGGCTTATACAGTTTAACATAATAGTGGTGCAAAAGGACCACAATAAGCTCTAAGTAGTTAACTCTATTTTACAAGTAAAATTGGCATGGAAAATTTGGCCCAGTGGACCCGGAGGTTATTCGAGGCCTGGGAAATAATTTTAATAACCTGTGAAACAAATGGGAGTAAACTACAGTTTGTGTTGTTACCTTATTTCCTGCACTTTATCCATGACTGAGCTCAGAATGACAGCACGGGACAATGGGCGCCCTTTATCCACTTTTTTAACAACAGTTGACAGTGGTTTAGGTCGAGGAACTGCAAACGTAAAGAAGTACAGTCATGTAATCCACAGTACTAAACAAAGCACTAAATGTGTGACAATACTGCAATAACCTGAGGGCAACAGACAACAGGCACGGGTGGCATAATGCAAGCAGTAACTAGTGGTACTGGGTGGGTCAAAAGACCAGAAGTCCTGGAAAAACTTAAAAAAAGATTTGCTGGATGCCAAGAAACCGTGGAATTCACTGTTCCATGCCTTCAGGGTTCACAGAGGACATTTCATTTTTTCTTTATAATAAAACACCTGGAGCTATAATGTTTGAGTTGAGAGGGAAATGTTTAATGACTGCTGTTGTTGTTAAAAATAAAAGATGTTCAATTATCAAGGTTTCCATTTGCAGATGATTTGTGTGTAAAAATAAATAAATAAATAAATTGATGATTATAGTGGTCAACGCGCTTAGCTATCCTTGGTACTGCCTTACGACAGACCAGCTATTTCACAGGCGTGCCACTCAAACAAATGAAACAAATATTGTGTTTCATGAGATTATCAATAACCATAGTTAACTGGGAGATTTTCCGTTGGCCAGCGGGTGATCGCTTTGCAAATGCGCATTTTGAGTCATTGCCGCATAGGTTTGCCCTCGTGGTTTGCTTCTAGTAGCTTTGCCATTTTTTGCCTTCTGTTTGCCAAGTTATCTTCAATTTGCACCATTTATTCGCTGGGTATTTCGATCGTCTTGTGTTAGGATTGCTTTATTTTTTCTTTCCGCTTATTTGTCGTACCGCCTTGACGTACCAGAAATAGCTTGGAGAGCTCGTTGCCCGTTGTGCCTTGTTCTTCTGCGGCATCCACTATTTCTTCGCCAGCTGTTCCAAGTGTCTGGTAGTTCTTCTATTGCATCCATAACGCCGGAATTTCTAGCTTCAGTAATCCAGGCCATTCAAACGCCGATTTCTGCTTTTGTGCATCGACCGCTTCTTGTTCTCCTACTGAGGCTTCGCAGGCGAATGCATTGACAGGTACGTCACCGTCCCTTGTTGTTCCAACCTTTGTTTCTTTGTTTTCCTCTGTTAGTTTGCCGTTCTCAGCACGTTGTTCGTCCACGGTTTACAGCCTACCTGCCACCGTTAATTCTACCTTCACTACCCGCCTGATTGTAAGTCATGCTGCTGTTCCCTCCGCCTCACTGGCAGCTACTCTCCAGTTCCTTTCAAGGGTGTTTCCCAAATCACCTCTGGAAAGTTCGTGAATTTTGAATACTTATTGGCCGAAAACATCCCCCTCACCGAGCCTGAACCGCAACTTTGGTTTGATGGCCGTTTGGTGTTATCTTACACCCTAAAAAACCTAAGCGTCAGATTACGGCCATTACATCATGGATGGAGGCCTTTTCTATTTTCTACCTTCTTCTTTGCTCGTACTTTCCGCATCGCTGGCGAAATTTGACAAGCTAAGGGCTAATAATACTATGAACATATCGTCAGTTTAGTGGTTCTTGTTAATTGAACTATGACCGTGCCTTGAGGGAGCACGCAGCCGCGGGAAATCTCACCAACTGGTTGACAATGAATGAGCAGTTATTCAACTACCATACAGCTGGTGCTCAAGTTCGCTGTCGTCATGTCTTAGGCAGAGGCCTCCGGTAATACCACAGTAAAGTCATTTACCACTCTTGGAATGAGGATCGCTGCATTACAATCAATCCTCAATGTCGGTTCCGCCATGTGTGTAGCAGGTGCTTTGGTGACCATCGTACTACTACTTGTTCATCTTCACAGTCCTCTCGTCCCCTCTCTCCGGATTCTGAGGAACCAAAGCACCGCAAGTGCCATTAATTGTTTTTTCCTTTGTTGTTTGTTTGTTTTTTTTTTTTTTGCCTTTTATGAACAAATTTAGACTTTTTTTTTTTTCGTTGGTTCAGTTCGTTCGATAGCATTTGTCCATACGTTCATGTTTTGGGGCGGCCCCCCTCTTCGTTGTGTTATTTCATTCTTTGGACACGATTCAATTCAGACTCAACTACCACAAAAAGAATATTTGTTTTTTGTCCTAGGCTCAGCCATTGGGGAAATTTCTCCGCTAAACTTTGAGTTATTTGAGGTCGAATTGGATCGCCATCGTAAAAGGGCAAAGGTCAACTTTGTCCTTCAGGGTATCAAGGAAGGCTTTAGACTTGGTTGTGACCCAGAAATCAGCTAGGAGAAATACATTGTCGGCTTACCAACATCTAGGGGTGATTGATGCATATTTGGCTAACAAGGTCAGGCTCAGCCGTGTAGTGGGTCCTTTTGACTCCCCTCCTGTACAAAATCTTCACATTAGCAGTTTCGGTGTCATTCCTAAGAAAGGAAAGCTGGGCAAATGGCGCCTTATTGTGGATTTATCCTCTCCACAAGGCCACAGTGTCAATGATGGAATTAATCCTGATTCCTGGCATCTCCAGTACATCAAAATAGATGACATTATTATGATGGTTTCAAAATTTGGGCCAGGTGCTCTCATGGCCAAATTTGATATTATGTCGGCAGTTCATCCATTGGACCACCATCTATTGGGCTTGAAGTGGCACAATTTGTACTACATGGATCTTGCCTTACCCTTCGGGCTTCGCTCAGCTCCAGCTATTTTCAACTCGGTGGCAGATGAAGCTGAATGGATTCTGGTCAATAACTATGGTATTGATGACCCGTTGCATTACTTAGATGATTTCATCACGGCAGCCCCTCAACTCTTCGGTCTGTGCATCCTACGGGCTGTTTCAGTGGTTGCAAGGTTGCATCTCTCATTATATCCTCAGAAATGCTTGGGTCCAGCTTCGTGTATGGTGGTCCTGGGAATTGAATTAGACACATCTGCTCAGATTGCTCGCCTTCCAGCTGATAAGTTTTCTGCAATTCAAGACGTTCTCTCCCATTGGTCAACCCGTAAATTCTGTATGGAAAAGGAACTTCAATCACTGATTGACCGGTTGCATCATGCATGCATGGTGGTATGGCCATGTCGCACGTTACTTCATCGAAAGATTGATCTATTGTCTTGTTTTCGTAATGATTCTCATCCAATCCCTCTCAATGTGGAGTTAAAGTGCACCTAACCCCAAAATTTTTTTCTCCGTCAAATAAATTCTGTTATCATTTGAAGCATTTCGTGACAAAAAGATTTGGATTTGGTTTAATCCCTGATTTTCTGTGCGCGGTTGAAGTACGGAAAATCGGGCGAAAATAGACACCATTTTGGTTCAGGGTCGAGCAGTGAGGGCATGGGACTAGTAACCTTGTGACGTCAAATCAAGAACTCGCAGACTCGCGCTATCTCTATCGGAGCTATATTTCCCTTGAGCTCTCGAAGATCTACAGAGAACTGTCGACCGTTCGTATTGCTCCGAGACGTAGTAACCAAAGAAACGAATCACAAGACGTATCACTACATAATACAGCATTTTTTTGACGACGAGCGACCAGAGGCGAAGAGACGAAATGAGTGGATTTTGTAAAGCAATAGCGAGCAAAGCGGCAGCCTTCCAAGCACTCGATACTACGCTCGATGCATTTTAAGCAAAGATTTGTTGTCCGGTATCCGATGAACTATTTTTGTGGAGCCCTCTACGCGATACGCAGAAATTATTACCTTTGTGAATTATTCAAGTTGGCTACACAGTAAGCGCTAAATAATTACAATGTAAGCGGTGCCCAAAAACAGCCTAGGGTTTAAAATTAAAGACCGTATTTATAGAAAGCGCTCCTTCAGCAGAACCGAACGTGCTTCCTTCACAATAACAAACCAATGCCATTATTCCTTATTCTAGTCTATGAACGTGCCTCGCTATAAGAATTTTAGGAGTAACTGCAGAATACCCTGCCAATTTCTAAATGTATCTCTGAACTGGATACGCGGATACGCAGATACGCAGTGAAGAAGTCGTCTTTCTTTTCTAAGTATATTTCTGAACTGGATACGCGGATACGCGGATACGCAGTGAGGAAGTCGTGTTTCTTTTCTAAGTGTATTTCTGAATAGGATACGCGGATACGCGGATACGCGGATACGGAGTGAAGAAGTCCTGTTCCTTGTCGAAGTGTATCTCTGTGCTGGATACGCGGATACGCGGATACGCAGTAAGGAAATCACGTTTTGTCTCTAAGTTTATCTCTGAGTGGATACGCGGATACGAGGATACGCAGTGAGGAAGTCGCGTCTTTTTCTCTGAGCTGTATACGCGGATACGTGGATATGTGTCATTTTAGCCTAGCCGAGATGGTTCAAATGTCTTTCTCCTTAGTCCTAACATAAACTGTAACATAAACCCTAAGCCCTAACCTAACCCTAACCCTAACCCTAACCCTAACCTAACCTAATCCTAATCCTAATCCTATACGCGTATCCAGTTCTTATCGGACATATCATCGTATCCGCGTATCCGCGTATCCAGGCAATTTAGGGAATAGCTTCGAAGTGGCAGGGTATTCTGCAGTTAAGCCGAATTTTATCTTGAGTCATTTTAAATCACTCGAGCATAGCAAAACATTACTGTGCAGAGATCCCTTGTTCATATCCTCCGTTGAAGTAGACTGCAAGCAGTCTCTTTCTTCTTTTATTACCATTTTTTGCGCGAAAAAGGCCGCAAGAAGATCGAAGTGCGAGCGATGAGAGGCGAAGCCTCGAGCCGCGAGTCAAGTAGCGAGGGCCGGTTGATTTACATAATTTGTACATTTCCGCTCTCGCGTAGGATCTCAGGAAACTGCTCGCACGTTGAAGCGAGAAAAACGATTGGTAAGATAATCTCAGTTGAACCGATACTAACAAACTCTCGTGCTTATAATTCTCGTCAATGCCCTTAGGAAAATAATTGCCTTCCTGATTCACTAGTGTTATAAATTGTTGTTATTGTTAATACTGGTTACAGAAATGGACAAGACGTAAGTAATGTCGCCGTTTCCACATTTACTTCTACCTAAAATAAATAAATGAAGAAAGGAATGCTTTATTAAAATCTCCATTTCTATAAGAGATTCCCTCAGCTTGAATTTAAAATAATCTCAAATGCGAGAAGGGGAGAGCAGGAAAACCAAGACCAAACGTGAAGACCGAACGTGCGAAATAAAATGTAAACACTCACGGCCGAAGCTCATCATTCCGGCTTCTTCGTGGCCCTCCAAGGCCAATCGTTGCTTTATTTGCTGTTCCAGTTCTTAGTTTGCTTTTATTTCCTTTTTACATTGAGCGATTCATTCTTTGTTGGTTAGCGGGCTATCAGCAGATATAGCCAGGACGCCACTTTCTTCATCATTTGTCGGTGTACTGTCGACATCTATCTCGTATTCAGAGCTAAAATTCATCTACAAATCAGCAGAATCCGCGTAGCTCGTCTCAGTATCTGCTTTGGATTATAACATTGGAATTTCAGTCATACTATGACTTTGTTCGAATTAGCTAGAAGGTCAGAAGGCTTCGATCAACAAATAAAGTCGGAGAAACACAGCTAAAAACTAAGCGGCGTGGAATTTTTGGTTCTTGATCTGACGTCACAATTACGGTTCGCCCCAGGTTCCTCTTACTCGGACTTGAACCAAATTTTTGTTGAATTTAACAGGGTCCAGAAAATCGAGAATTTAACCAAATCAAAAAATTTTTGCGAAGAAATGCTCCAGATACTAACAGAATTTATTTAGCCGAAAAAAAAATTTTAGGGGTTAGGTGCACTTTAAGGAAGGACTTAGCTTGGTGGGTGGAATTTTTTGGCCAGTGGAATGGAATTTCTTTTTTCCTCTTTCCCACCCTCGAGCCACTCCCGGATTTCTCTGTTTGTTCTGATGCATCTGGTGGAATTGGTTATGGTGCATTTATGGACAACGAATGGTTCAGTGGCCAGTGGCCTCTACACCAAATTCCTTTGTCACTGGCTTACAACGAACTTTTCCCTGTTGTTTTGGCTGCCAATGTCTGGGGTACTTGTTGGTATCGCAGGCGTATCTTGTTTCACGTGGACAACGAAGCAGTGGTTCACATTCTCAATTCGCTGAGTTCTCCAGACCCAAACATTATGCACTTGTTGCATAGCTTGTTCAAAGTGGCGGCATGCCTTAGTTTCACTTATGTCGCAGTTCGTGTCCCAGGAAACAATAATGGCGTAGCTGATGCCTTGTCTCGTTTCAATTGGCAGGGATTTTGTTCCCAAGCTCCATGTGCCAAGAAGTCTCCATCTCTCCTTATCTAATAACTCAGCGTTCCACAGTGATCTAGAAGCTCGGTGCTGGATAAGGTTAAAAAAGTTGGCTTTCTGTTACTGAGCAAAGTGGTTTCTCACGAGTTTCTGACTGAATGACCTTTCCACCTTACATAGTTGTTATCACTGAATGCAAAGCAATCAGACATTTTCTCTTGCTACCGGTGAATGGGGTCAGGCCTTTCCCTGAGTCCAATTCAAAACAAAAAAATGCGCACCAGATACAAAGAACCTTCATTACAGCCAACAGCCACAAGAAACAGCACGTTCCAGGTGTGGAAAACAAAAAGGATGAACCAGCAAAGAACATACAGCCTACGAGATAGATAAAACCCACAACCCTGGGAGAATCTAGGATCTAGAGAAAGGGGGCTCAAACAAATGACCACAGAAGGTGGGAGTATCTAGGAAGTCTATTTGAAATTTTATTCCTCGGAAATTCAACTCATTTTTTGTGCTAACTATGCTAACAGAAACTGCGTTAAGAAAATCTTTTAACAGTCTGTAACAAGTGAAGTTACTTAGACACAGGAGTGCCTTGCACCAGGAATATTTTTCGGCCTTGATGTTGTGCAGGATTTTTTCTTCAAAATCACCCAAACCATTCAGCGGAAAAGGATAAACTTTTCCTTGTCACTTTGTGATCATTTGGTTAATAATTATAGATGAAGGCCACTTTAGTCGTACCACGTATAAATGGTTCAATGAGCAAACTGGAGCTTATTTTCTTCTTTAAAATGCTTCTAGTAGTCAAGGTTACACCACGGCTAGGTAAACATGATTTTCCCTTGGTAAAATGGCTTGGGTTTTCATTTACGTGCTGTAAACCTCAGCATTCTGTTAGCATTCAATACAGTATTGCACAAAAAAACTTCTATTGATCTCAGTATGGAAATTAACCTGGATAAATTTCCCCTAGGTAAAATCAGTTACAGCGGAAAATGGTACTATCCCCAGAGAAAGCTCATATTTCCCCACAATAAGGGACAAAAGTAGAGACACTTAGCAAAAAGAGTGCTTGGTACATCTATTTCTTTACTGCGACTTAAAGTGCATTTCAAGAGGATCTAAAACATTCATAGCCCCCACCCCCTCCTCCTATTCAATATTGTACCACTACAAAGCTTAACATTGTGGAACAAAAACATACAACATTGGTTGGGGAAGGGGGGTATTTTGGCACAGAAGGGAGATTGATGGTGCAAGTGTCTCATCAATTCTGTCCGTCATTGCAGGTAATGTTGCCTTGTTTAACCACAGATATTTGTCACCGAAATTAGGCCTGGGCCTAATACGCATTATATGGTGTACACAAACTCTGTACGAAAGCAAAACATACCTTCAGTCAAAGTTGTGGCTTGCTGGGGAACAGATTTGTCAGGTCCAAACACAAGCTTACGTTGAACTCTTGGCAAACACATAACGTAAGCATCAACCAGAGCATTCCTCACTTTAGCCTTCTCATCCTGCTGACTCTTTTAAAAGATCAAGGTGAAAATACTTCAATACTTTACTACAAAAAAAATACAAATTAACGTTATTACAAATGAAGTATACATACCATTTTGCCCTTTTTCATGAGCTCATTTAACCTGATTCCCTCAACATAACGCCCTTTCTGAAGGAAGTGCATGACCAGCAGTTCTTTGGATGATGGAAAGGTTTCTTCTTGTAGAAAGTTAATCAAGAATTCCTGTTAAAACAAGGAACCAACCATTACAAAATGTGGCCCTTACAACACTGGCAGAATGCCTGCATAGCCATTGTACATGATTGTGTATAACATCAAATAAAAAATTTTTGGCTTTATTTTATGAAAGAAATAGAAAATGGCTGCTTTGTGGATATAAAACCTGATGTAAATACTCAAGGGACCCAAGTAGGCCCATGCCTGTGGCTGGAGTTCACACAAACTTTTAAATTCTCTTAAAGCTTTTCAGTTATGTTAGCAGATGTTCATTTTATCCTCCCTAAATACATATTAACATTAAACGAATTTCAATGATAGCCTTGTGTTTTGATTGAAACAGTAAATCAAAAGCACTCAATACAAAAAGACACGTGACAAGTTACAAACAAACAGCCATGACTGAGCCAGCAGTACAAACCTCCTCAGCAGAGTCCAGGGGAAGCTGGAGCAACTTGGTCATGTTTTCAGCTGCTGGCAACAAAACAAATTGGAATTGCTTAGCTGTTCACATGGAAAATTACATTGATGAGGAAAGGAAAAGGTATACTAAAGCAACTTGGTACATTGGGCAAATTAAATAACATTAGATATAAAAAAAAAAAAAATTTTTAACCGATGACGTCCTGAAAATGATGTCAATGGTTGATGCTGTAAACTTGAAAGAACTGCGCTGGTATATGGTATCTGTCTTCAACTGTGTGAGGCCGAGGGGGGGAGGGGTACTCTGTGAGATGCTGGTTGGGGGTGTGCCACCGGGACACTGAAATCCTTACCAAATATCAGAGGGACACATCCACACAGCTTATAGATGGGAATACGACCCCCGGGCTCAAATGTGCAGCGTTTTTCGACCAATTTTTTTCGTGGAGTTTTTGGTCAAGCTCGACGTTACCTCGACAGGTTGCATTGCATTACATTTTGTTGTCTGCTTCGTACTGCGTTTTCTTGTGTTGTGTTGTGTTGCTGTGATGTGATGTTATTTGTTGTGATCTGTCTCTTACTTGTTACTCTAGTTTGTTGGCTTAAAATTTCTGTTTTCCTGCTCTTTCATTGCACGACTCGACGCAACAACTAGACGGACGTACAACGGTTCGACCAGCTCAACGACTTAATAAGCAAAACTTCCACTGTGCATTCTCCACAGGTAAACACCGTTTTCTCCGTGGAGGTTTCATAATCACGACTATTTTTTATGTGCTTTCAGTTGCCCTGGTTCAGTTAGCCAAAATTTCATCTCTTTCACTAACGAGTGCCTTTTGGTGACCATTTCATATGCTTAAAGGGGCACTGCCACCAATTTTTAGGATTGCTATAAAAAGCTGAAAGAGATATCGCAACCAGAAGACACCCCAAAATACTGGTTCAGTGTAGTTTGAAATTACTCTAACAGTTCTCTGAAACTATAACTGCGTCCGTTTGGCAGCAGATCGCTGGGATGAAAAGGGATTGCAACTTGAAAACATTAGGCTAAGGTTTTGCTTAGTTTCTTGGCAAAATTGCCAGAAACTGACTATGGTTTGGTCTCCCTTTGAGAAAATCATATGATTCCTTTTCCTGTTAATATTCTAGGAGCATTTTGTGTGCAAGAAAAGGTATATGAAATATTTTTCAAAACCAAAAACTGGACGTGAAGATCAAGGTGACACTGAGCCCCTCTAAGTATACTGCGAGCTTTAACAAGGCACTGCTTTACCCAAAAAACTTAATAATACTACATGATTCAATTGCAAAAAATTGGTCTACCTTTTTGAGTAAAGCCAACGGAGTTTTACAGGGTTGAAAGTTTGATCTTTTGGAAGAATATACTGATGAGTTGGCTCATAGATGAAATATAATGGTGAAAGAGTTAAGATCGTCTAAAACAATTGCTAGTAGAGTCGGTGGAGTTTGTTGAGTTGGTCGTTTGCCGCGTTTACGGTGTATGGTGAAATCCGTCTGTTGAACTTGTCGAGTCGTCGAGATGCTTTGCCGGTCAGTCGAGTTTGTCTAGTTGGTTTGCATTGTGGGGTTCGTACTGTCTTATAGTATGTAAGGATTGTTGATCGATTTTTTGGTAAGGTTCGTTGTTTGTCGAGTTGTGTCGAGGTCTGGGACATTTCGTCTGCCAGTGAGTGAGGTTTGTTGAGTTTGTTTAGTTGGCAAGGGTCGTTGCGTCCATCGCGTTGTGTCGACGCAAGGAGGTTTTGTCTGCTAGTGAGTGCGGTTTCTTGAGCATGTCGAGTTGTGTAGTTCTTACTGTTTCAGAGAAAGTGAGTATTATTGAGTTTGCCTATTTGGTAAGGAGTTGCGTCAAGTTGCGTCGACGCAACTGCCTCAGCGCGTGACAGTTAGTCAACTCCATCCATCCATCCATCCTTAGTGATCACAACCTTATTTACGCTGTCAGAAAGATTGGCATCCCAAGAGGGCAGCCACGGTTAATCGAGACAAGAAATTTTAGACATTTTAATGAAAGTAAATTTAAAAGCGATTTGATTAATTCAACGTGGCCATTAATTGCCAATTTTCAAAATGTCAATGACGCCTGGTCTGCGTGGAAAGAAGTATTTATTGGTGTGGTCGACAAACATATGCCTTGCCGTATTGTCAAAATTCGTAATAAACCGTCTCCTTGGCTAAATTCTAACGTTAAACAAGTTATGTTTAAGCGTGATTGGCTGAAGAAAAAGGCTTCAAAAAGCTGCTCCCCAGAGGACTGGGCAGCCTACAGACAACAAAGGCAATTTGGCAAATAAGGAGATTAGGCATGCGAAAAAATGTTTTTATAAAAAGCAAATCGAAGAGGCTTCAGGTGATCAGAGGGCAACCTGGAAAATTCTGAATGATTTAATGGAAAAGCAGTCTGACAGTATAATGGTTAGTGAGCTAAGGACAGATTCGGCGACTCTAACAAGACCTGAGGAGATTGCAGACTTCTTAAATTGCCACTTCACGACCATGGGTCCGAGACTTGCTTCTGAAATTCCATCTGATCAAATCAACAAAAAGCCAGAAGATTACCTTACAAAACATTCTGCGAGTTTTCAGTTTAAAAATATCAGCCCCTCCAAGGTCTTAAAGTTATTAAGTTCAGTCAAAATTGCGAAAGCTACTGGCCTTGACAAAATTTCAAATAAAATTTTGAAATTAGCCGCACCTGTTATTTACAAGAGCTTAACTGATCTTTTTAACTTTTCCATCGCCTCAGGTGAATTTCCTAGCGATTGGAAGGTTGCAAAGGTCTGTCCGCTCTTTAAATCCGGCGAGAAATGCGATGCCAATAACTATAGACCTATATCGGTTTTACCAAGTATTGCTCGTGTTTTTGAAAGAATTCTCTTCGAACAAATTTACCGTCACCTTAGTAATAATAAATTGCTTTATTCTCGCCAATCGGGGTTCAGGTCGCTCCACTCAACCGTGTCTGCCCTACTTGACATGACGAATGATTGGTGTTTCAATATAGATAGGGGCATGGTTAATGGCGTCTTATTTCTAGACCTAAAAAAGGCCTTCGATACCGTTGACCACAAGATTCTTCTTAAGAAATTAGAATTTTACGGTTTTGAAGGTATTACTCTACATTGGTTTCAGTCTTATCTTGCAGACAGACAGCAAGTGTGTTGTGTTAACGGCGTCGTCTCTTCTACTAAGACAATCTCCTGTGGGGTACCTCAAGGGTCCATTTTAGGACCTCTGTTGTTTTTGATTTACGTTAATGATATGCCAAAATCCTTAGGGTACGGAACAGCGAGATTGTTCGCCGACGACACAAACTTAACTTTTACAAGTTGCAGTCTGCCTGTTTTGCAAAATAAAATGAGTAATGATCTTAATGAAATTGCCGCCTGGCTTAATGTCAACAAACTTACTCTTAATTTGTTAAAGACAGATTTTATGTTAATAGGGTCTACACAAAGAATTGCCGCTCTTGACGGTAACATAGAACTTTCCTTGTCTAATACGGATGTTAGGCAAGTAGAGTCCACTAAATGCCTAGGTGTCAATATTGATAAGAACCTGACATGGGAAGGTCACTTGCAAAGTGTAAAGCAAAAAGTGTCCTCCAACTTACCAATACTGAAAAAGGTTAAACCTTTTCTAAATAGTGAGAACATCGATACTTTATATAGGTCAATTATTGAGCCTTATTTCAGTTATCGTTGTCTTGTCTGGGACTCAATAGGTGACACATTAAGTAATAGTCTTCAAAGGCTTCAAAATAGGGCGGCTCGTATTGTTACTGGTGCTGCTTATAGTAAGCCTTCTGGAGACGTTTTTGAGGAATTAGGCTGGACTCAGTTAAATTCCATGAGACAATTTCACAAGGCCATTATGATGTTTAAAATCGTTAACGGCCTGGCACCTCCATACCTTACCGAAATGTTCACTTCTAATAACGCCTTAAATAATTACGGTCTGAGATCTTCTAATTACGACCTAGAACTGCCCAAATGCAGAACAAATTACTATAAGAATAGTTTTGCTTTCAGTGGCGTCAAGGTCTGGAATGCTCTCCCTCGCTACCTCAAAGAAGAAAGGTCTTTGGAAAAGTTTAAAAGAGGCTTACTACCGGCACTTGTAAAGTAATTAGTTAAAGATCGCCTTGTAAATTGTTAAGTTTAAGTACATATTTTAAAGTATTGTATTAATTAGTTAATTCACGGATTTTATGGAAACCAGATTTAAACCTGTATGTTTAAATTTGATAAGATTTCGTGTATAAATAAAAGATTCCATCCATCTATCCATCCATCCATCCATCCATCCATCCATCCATCCATCCATCCACTTCATTTTTTCTCGAATTTAAGAGTAGCTACAAAGCTAATATTTGCGAGAAAAAAAATACACAAAATATCAAATATACCAAAAGAGTTATATACAAAATTTACAAAGTTTGCATTCTATTCGTATAAGATATATATTTAGGTCTGCATGCAAAGGATGGTTAAAAGCCTCTTAAAGGCAGCAAAATTGCTAGTTCTTGCAGAGTCTGGCAGTAAGTTCCATAGTTTGGCAGCATGGTAAGAAAAAGAATGAAGGCCGTAAGTGTAGTTCTAGGTACAGGGAGAGTCAGGATATAGTTACCACGTAAATTATATGAACATAAAAAAAAAGTATCACGAAGAGTGAACATATTCCTCATATAAATGGGATACCTGGGGAAAACAAACTTTTGTACTCCCTGTCTTTTGTACTCCCTGTCTGTATTAACATATTGTGCACCCGCTTGTTGTACAGGGAAGCACAGTTAACTTTGTTCAATAAATTGTCATATGTAGAATCGAAGTCATTTAAAACAAATCTAAGAATCCTCTTGTTAAGAGTTTCTATTTTATCAGCATTTCGCGCGTCACAGAAATGCCACACCGATGAACAATAGTGAAAATGTGGTAGGATAAAGGCGTTGTACAGTTTAACCAAAGTGACATCGGAGATCAGTTTTCTAAATCTCAACATGACATTTAGCTGACTATTAATCATTTTACACACAGAAGATATGTGTCTATCAAAAAGAAGCTTGTTGTCAATGTTCATACGAAATATGTCAATTGAGTCTTCAACAGGAAATGAGAAAGTATACTCCGTGTCTCCAATCATCACGTTTTTATTATACCACTGATTTGCTGTTTCTACTTCCCTGCATAAGCATTCTTCCAGTGCCACTGGATCCCTGTCTGAGTAAACAAACCAGTCGAGGCAACATCGAGCTCGACCAAAAACTCCACACACAAAAAAAAAAACGGTCAAAAAACGCTGCAGGTATACCCGGGCTTTGAAGTGTTGACATTCGGGAGTCTCGATCAACATAATTCTACTTTGATTACGCCGTTTTGTATACTTGACGTTTGGCAGGATTTTTAATCGCGTTGTTGTCTGCATTTACTTAGCTGTGGTACAAATTTCCACAGCAACAAACACAGCAGAAATTATACACAAGACAGACTGGTCACTCGTCAATTTGAGAAAAGTCAGAAAGTCTTGGCCGCAATACATGCACATCTGGTTTGTTTCTGCTTTCCTCTTTTTAATTTCCAAGCAAAATTATTAGTTTTCGTGCTTCCGACCAGCCTGATAGGGTCAATTCCAATAAGAGACAAACACTTAAGTTTTCTAGTGGCATTTAATACAATTAAAGATCAAAGAAAAATAATAAGAAACCCGAGCTGAAAAGCAAGCAGTTTTTGCATAACCCTTGAAGAAGTAAGCTGGACATAAATATTTCGCTGCTGTTCGAAAGCAAAGCAACCCTACCATATTCATCCGGCTATGAGAACCATGAGAACATTAACTCCTACATATGCGTGTTTTTGCGTGCCTGTTTCGCATAAACTAAATTTGCTATATCAAATTTCAACCCTCTTTTGCAAATTAGATCTTGTTTACAAAGCATTGCTTATCACTAAAAACACACAGAATAATCAACAGAAAGCTTTTGCAGCCAAAAATATTACTCACATAAACCATATATTCACAAAGTCTTTTGGAAGCAAAAAACTTTTTGCGTGCGTGCATACACGCATGCAATTTTTGCGGACACTTGACATCTGTTCAGTGGTGACCGGTTGATCAATGACTTGAATTTTCTCTCTCTCCTTTAATGTTCCATCAAAAATACAGCTATCTGGCAAGCGAACGGGTTTCGAAACAGAACTCCAAAAACACATTGGCCCGATTTATACTAGAGACGGATGATCCGTCTCTAGTATAAATCGGGCCATTCCATACAAGAGAAGTGAATTCATTTCACCAATGTTCACGTGATCACGTGTTTCAACCACGTGATCTGTCCACGTGTCAAGATCATGTTCCAAAAATGTCACAGTACCAACAAAATCATTCTGCGTGATACATGCGTCACATTACAAACAAAAAAAAAGATCCGTGACAATCAAAAGAGGAGCGGCTTTGCGAACAAAATTACAAAAATATTATTATACAATTCAGTTAAACAATTTCTAAAAAAAAGCAAATCAACGTTTAAAAACAACATTTACCATACTGTAGCGTTTACCCAGGTCTTCTAAAATCTATTTGAAGTCCGTGGTTTGGTTTACATTTTAGAGCAAACTTTACAGACTTTAGGGTTTCTTGCAAATCGAAAGAATCTCAACACGAAACAACTTTTCATCGCTTTAAAGAGCTCCATGTCTTCTTTTGAGAGGCGGATTATTCCTCGGCTTGATTTATTTCCATTTTGAGCTCCAAAATAGAAGCATCTTAATTTTAAGAGTAGAAAAGTACATCTTGAAAATCTAGGACAGATCCCATGCTGTAGGCCAAAAATCGGCCTTTCCCCAACCTCATCCCCAGGGTGTTCTCGGTTTTCAAAGAGCCTGGGTTGGGCCTTCCCCCTACAAACTCACAAATATATGTGCAAAAGAGAGTTTCTGATTGGTTTATATGTCTCCTAAACAACTGACAGCACCAGAGGGCAGAAAAATGCGTAGTAGGGGAGGTAGGAAACAGTGTCCTCCACGCGGAACATGCATGGAGCACGGCTGGTTGTCACCCTGCGGCCTAGCTTGAAAACAAGATATAAGTAATTCATCCATTCGATCCAATTCTGATAACAGACTGTCGACACCATCCACCATCCATTCACTGTGCAAGCCAAACATGTCATCAGTTCTGCACGCGCTGCGTGCCTATGTTTTGTAATGTTGTTGAAAATAAATGTTGGAACGTATCTTAAGATCTGTCCATCTACTCACTGCGTTGACAGCCACTAAAAAAATGATACAACAACTCTTTACTTCTTGCAGGATTTTGATGATTTTTCTAGAAGGAAACATGTAAAGACATAACAAATGCATTACTTATGGCAACAATCACAACTAAAGGTTTTCTTTCTTACATCAATGTAAGTTACATGACCTTCAAGGGAGAACAATGTATTTAAAGTTCAATGAACATAAATGAAAATAAATAAATTCATCACTCAATTCGGACTCAGATTGCATTAGGAATGAAGTATTATTTTTACCTGGAAGCTGAATGCCTCTGAGACTTTTCTGAAAACATAAAAGTTAGAGTTGCATTTATTTCAGCATACATAATGTAACTATAGAAATGATAAACTGTTTTTGTGGTAGGATCAGGAAAATTAAATAATTTCATATTGTGAGAGACTTGTGCCCACACAAACTCAAGGATCACGTATTAAGTGCATGAATGTCACCTACTGTGAATTTACCCCTTAATCAGCTGAATCACTACTCTTTTCACTTGACGGGATATAAATTTAAAAAAAAATGTGTTTTGAATGATATTTGCACAGACATTCTCTTATAATCTGATATTAATACCTCAAATTGTTCTAAAACTCCACAGACTTAAAGAAAAAAAAAGTAAAATAGTGTACAGTGACTTTGCAACTATTTGAGGGGGAAATAATGAAAAAAATCCCTTTTCATTTGTCATCTTGAGTTTATCCAGTTAGGCAGCAATCCAGTAATGAAGGAATTGAAGGGAGGCATTTGCATGTGAGTCAACTACATCTGACAATTGCTTTCATGTTCAATGGTGAAAGAAATGTGGGGGTCGATAGAGTTCAATGTGTCATGGAAGGATGATACTGCATTCTTGTTCTATCGCCACCTTAAGACCCTCGAGTCTTGGCATACTGCAAAAACTGTTGACACTCACAACAACTCATGCCCGCTCCCCTATCAGTATGGTGTTATTAGAATTAAAGAGATCAAGTGATCAGAGCCTTATCGAATTTCCGATTTTCCAAAATAGGAGTTGATAGTTTTCACTAAGTTTTGAGCTAGGGGGCCCAGTATCTGACCAGTTTTTTGTTGATGTCCAAAATTATTTTGTGAGTTTTATACAAAACTAATTTTGGTACTTCAACTGATCCCAAAACTATTATTAAAATGGCTGGCCACAGAAGTCTGTAAAAAGTGGCTTTAGTTATTATCCAAGGCAAATCATTTTCTGTGTTTTTGCCAGCTAGGCAAGTCACGTTTAACATCAGGTCACTAAACTTTGATCTGCGTCACGTCGAACAATTCGGATCACTAAAATCATACAAATTTCCAACATTTTAGTTTCCTCTGAAGATTAACAAAAAGTTGAAAATTCCCAATAGAAAAGGAAATTTTGGCATATCGAGCACCACTAAAATTCTGTTTCAGGTTCATACTTTACGCCTTCGGGTTTGCTTACAATGTAAATGAAGTCTAAGCTTCTTCTTATCACTGAAGGATGTTCTGATGCTAAAATCCCCACCATTTTCGAAATATTTGTTAAATTTGGTGCAGTTTGATGGTGAATTTATTGGAATGTCTCGGTAAAAATTTGTTGTCGGTCTTACGACTAAGAAGTTTGCGTTTCTCCCAATAATATCCTGCATTTTAATACCTGTCCCGACCGAGGATAAGATGTCTAAAATAAGCACAGACTCGAAAAGTGAAGGAATTTACAGTCGAAAATCAGTTCAAAATGGAGATGGGAAAGTTGGTCACATTTTTTTGCCATGAGTCAGCCTTCTTGTATGCAAAATCCGTGTTGATTGAAAATATTTCCTACCTTGTGTGACCTTTCGGTCTTGTTCCATTTGTGGAATTTACTGTATCAAAATCACTGAAAGGCACTTTTTATCTCTTTAGTCTCTCAATTAACACTAGAATCTCACTTATTCCTACATGTATCTAAACAACTTTTGAATAACCTTAAAAAACTATCTTGACGGTTGAATCTGTGCAAATGGTCATCCGTATGGGTAGAGAGTTCGATATGGTGACGACAATAAAAACAACAACTATTTATCGTGATGCTTGCGTCATGTTTTAAGACCCCACAAACTCAATTCTATTTCCTAACTAACACCAAACTGGTTGAGATCTTTTAAAAAGATAAGTGCCTGTGGCTTGGGTTTTGAAATTTTCTAAGGATAACAAACTTATTGCCGTGGTCGGATAGTGGGCCCGGTGTACACATAATGGCCAAGGTATGCGCTTCCCAAAAATTTAAATTGTGCACTGGATAATAAAATGAAAACGTCTGAAAACGTCAACGTCTTTAGGTTATATTTGCAACTAAATTTGCTGTGTCAGGGCCAAATTACTCTTTCTCCCGAGTAGAGCCTTTTCAAACTGAAGTGGTCAGATACTGGGCAACATAATGTAAGGAATGGGCCCAGTTTTTGCATGCACTTCCAGTTTTGTGTTTTGAACACTGCCTTGTTTTCATTTTTAACCGACAAAGTCGGGATTATGTTGGAAGAACATAAAAAACATGGATCCTCCGAGTAGGCTAGGAAACGATACGTGTCGGCTGTGTCGATACGTAGATGTCCGTGGAATCATGGATTCGTGAACTCACTCGACGTCCAAGTTTATATCGCTTGAGTTTGCAGCATTCAGCGGCGGTCCCAGGCTTTAGGGATTTTTTGTCCTCAACCGTACTTTTTGCTCTAGTTCGAAACGCCTGTGTTCATCTCGATCAACGTGAAGTCAAGAGATGAAAAGAGAGCAGTAACCAAATTAGAGTCCATCTATACATTAGGGAATTTAAGATAGGTCACTACGGTTGGACGAGAACTGGGGATCTGGTTCGAGATGTAATGTGCATGACCAGTTCTCATTCGTTCACCGTAGCAGTTTTATGACGGTGAGTTACGAGAAGGCTCCACGTACCGACGACTACGAAGGCAATTATTAGTATTTTAATCTGCATTTCAGCCGTATTTCCGCTCTTGGAGTCTAAAACATGTTTTCAGACGTTCTCTTTTGGGTTTTGTGGGTGGATTTATCTGCCATATTTTGCACATTTGTCTTTCGTAAAGTTGCATATTTGCACTAGGAAGTGAAGGCAAGCGCCATCTCGGTTATCTCTGTAAGTAAAGTTTTTCATATTCAACAATTTCTGCACTGCTATTTATTCATTTAGCCCCAGTCTGTTGCTTATTTTTTTCATGACCCATTCGTAAGTTTATCTCCATTTGTTCGCTGTCTGTCTCTGTCGTTTTGCTGTTGTTTTTTAACTACATTTGCTGCTATCCAACTCTTCAATTTGAAATGAGTCAGGAAGACATAACAATTTAACTGACTCGTACTTCTCGTATGCTGATAAGAAACGGTTTGTCGCTGATATGGCCAGCAGCACAAAAGTAATTTAACGTTTCTCGAACATCCTGAAACGACTTTTCTAAGCGGCTTTCGAAAACTCCTCACTCAGTCACAGTTTGTTTACTTTGTTGTTCTTACCGGCGCGAAGCAAGGGCCGTCGTTCCCGCCAAAAATTTGTTGGTACTCGTCCCAGTCCATCTGCAGGAACTCAATACTCGTCTAACCGTAGCGGGTTAACCGCAGCCCTCCATCTTAAATTCCCTATTAACTTTAGCATGGCGCAGTAGGGTAGGCAGCTGCCTGCTAACCTGGAGAA
This sequence comes from Siderastrea radians, assembly GCA_964017195.1. Classification (NCBI taxonomy): domain Eukaryota; kingdom Metazoa; phylum Cnidaria; class Anthozoa; order Scleractinia; family Rhizangiidae; genus Siderastrea; species Siderastrea radians. The sequence continues at coordinate 21,741,906 of OZ024888.1, read as the reverse complement.
TGTTGGTTTGAGTCCTCGAGTATGTAATGATACATTTTGTGTTTGACAACTTGAAAACATCAACAATGCAAGAAACAAATGAGTTGAGAAGTAAAGATACCAGCAATAAGAAAACAATTAACTTCATCCCCTCATATTTTCGGGTCTTTCTTCAGGTACCGGAGCACATTGTCCTTCTTTTGTTTGTAAGACATTGTAATTTGCTTCTATTTTGGAGTTGAATTGTTTTGTCTTTTGTTTCTTTTGTTTTACGTCATTCGTTCTCCGGTACTCACAGAAGGAACCATTTTCATATTTTCAGAATTAAAAACGGCATGCATTTTAAAGAATTGCGTTACCTGTGTCACCTCCTCCAGTTTACGTGGCTACTAATTATCGAAAGGTGATCCCCAACTTAATGCCTGGGGTTAAACATTCTTCGTTATATAATTACATTTGGTTGAAGGTCTAAGCGTATTTTCAGCGCTAAGTATTTTGATGCGACAAAATTAACCAGCGTCGATTCTAGTGTTTTTGTTCCTTGTTTATTATTATGTGAGCTAGAATTCAAATGCGTGGATTTGTCTAAATTAAAGACAGACTTTTCCCAACCAAATAAATTTATTATCACGTGTGTATTTTAGTCCGAGAACGATTTTACCCAGAAAAGGCTTAAGAAGCCTCAGGAAGTCCGTCTAAATTAATTCTTCAAAACTGGACATTACGTTAATTCTTGTCATAGGACATGCAGTTACGCAGGTTGTGCCATGCTGCAAGTTACTGTTACGCACGTTTGAATGTTATCGAACGTGCAGTCACGCACGCCTCGTTTACTTTGTTTTCAAGACGAACCAGCACTTCGTCGGTTCTGCATGCTTTGTGGGACTGTGTTTTTACCTGAAGGCAAAATTGACAAGAACTTCACTGTAGATTAGAAGTGGCCATAGGTTTTGTACTAGCTGTGGTGATATCTTATAAAGTTAGCCTTCAACTAAAATATAAATGGACACAAAATCTTCAGTGCATGCAAAAACTGAGCCACTTTAGAATGCTCTCCACTGGGTAATGAAAGGAACATGGAATGGCAAGAGAAGGAAAGCATCAGTCTACTGAGCTTGTAGATGTAAGTCATTTGCCTGGCAAAAAAAAAACCTGGAATGTAAAAAGTATTGAACTCAAACTTGATTGGCTAATTAATGTTTACGGATAGAACATACTTACCCATTGGTTAACAACACAGTGACGAACAACCTCACATCATTTAAGTCTTGCACAAAGGGGTGTTTAACCTTCATAAAGTACAACGCTTTCTGTGATTCCCCTGAAGAAACAACAAAGTACAAAGCAGCTTACTGTTTGTAAAATAATATGTAAATATGTACATGTAAATATTACAATTATGAAGAAAGTATTAGATTTGACTGTAGTTGTGATCATTGTTACCCTGGGCCAGTAGAGTCCTGATAATGAAGCTTCTCTGCCACACACCAAGTTCAGTGTTTATCACTGGATCAACTAAACTGGTTACCGCTCCCTGCAAAGTGGCAAGATTGTTTAAAACAAAGCATGTATTTGACTTTGTTTTAAAAGAACAGTGTGAAACTAAAACAATGAGAAATAAAGATTATATTACTCTTTCTACAGATATGCAAATCTAGAGCTAGCAAAATGAGAAGTTTGTTTTTCTATATTTGTTGGCATGCTTGAGGGAAAAAGAAAGTGGGGTGACTGTGGATTACAGGGGTAAGTGCATTAGAAAAAATGAGACGGGCATGCCTACAGTGGCCTGCTTAAAAAATGAAGCAAATATCGACAATCCCTCCCGCCCCCCCCAAAAAAACAACCAAAAATTTGACATATGGTGGCTGTGCTCAAAGTCCTTCAATTCAGTTTAAAACGGGCAATACATTTGTTTCACTAAAAAAAATGGAGAATGGACCATAAAATACGTAAAAGGAACAAAACTACATTTTGGCAACTCCATGGAGAATGATACAACGTACATGTACAGTTTCCTGGAATATCCAGAAAACAGTCGACATTTCGAAAAACGAGCTCTTTACTGTGAATTAATAGATATTTTAAATGTTAAAACCTAACACTCCAAAAAAATGTCAAGTGTTCTCTTCCACTTATTTATAATTATCGAGTTTCATACATCGAAACGTCGCATCATTTTAATCTTGTTTTTCTGTTAAACTGTCTCAACAAACCTATAGTTATTCTATCTTTAAAATAATTACCAAAAAAGTACAGTGTAACCTGCAGTGAAGAAAATTAATCTAACTATATTTAAGTGTCCCAAAAGGGACAATAACGAACCTCAAAGTACTGGTGATCAAGAAGCCAAAATCCTTGAATAAGTCTTATTAATCCCTCTGGCATGTTGAACTCTTCAGCAAATTTTCCTGCTACCTAATAGTAGAGATAAAATGTACTTTCAAGATTTTTCCAGGAGAAGGTTTATGATCAATGTTTATGATCACAGTGCTTTTATCCAAGTGTCCCAATGTAATTAGTCTATGTTATTCATAGACTAATTACATTGGGACGTCCCCGCTGCGTAACCTGCGCCCATACCAACCCTTCGCAGACCCTCGACACCCCGGGCGGTCAACTCAGATTCGAGGACAAGTTCACTTACACGACCAGTAATTTGATTTACGTCCTTTCGTGCCGCAAATTTCTAAGCTCTACATCGGGGAAACTGGGAGACGCCTCGGCGACAGATTCCGCGAGCACATACGATCAGTTGGGGCGAATACTGACCTCGCTGTTGGGAAACATTTCTCGTCCCCAGGACACAGTATGGGCGATATGCTAGTGTCCGTAATCTGTGCGGGGTTCAGGACAACGATGGTGCGACGCAGCATGGAAGCAAGATTGATCTTCCGTCACAAGACTTTACAACCAAATGGCACGAACATTGACTTTGCGTTTCTCTGATTGTTACTTTTTAGCGCGCGCGCGTGTCGTAGATACATTTTTGACTTTCAAAATTAACCGACGCGCGTTACTGCTTAACGGCATTATTTCTCACTGAAGAAGAGACAGCAGTCTCGAAACGTCTGAGGATTTTTCCCCCCATTTTCTATTTCAAGCGCAGAGACACTAATTTTAATTTACCTCAAGAATATCTCTATGTTATTCATACCTCATTCTGTTGAAGTTCAGAATCCAGAAAACACAAATCAAGCAACAGGTAGAATACCTTTAGTGTGTTAAGAGTAACTTAAACACTGGACAAACTAGTGGTCAGACAAGTGGAATCATTTGGATTGTACCATAGCTGTTTTACACAGAATGAGTACAACAATTAGCACAGCCACACAAAATAAAAACAACCCCACTGCCACATCGCCAGCACAGTGGTAAATATAAGGATTTGTATAGGAATTCTACACATAATTTCCAGGGGTAACATATTTTTGACAAATGTAACTCATTACTTGTTGCAGTTTGTGCCCATGATGTGTTGTTTGGTTTTGTGGTGATTTGAGCGCTCAGATTTCTTCTTTGTTCCACGCTCGTGATGTATGAATATAACATCTTTCTTGTTGAATTTCGTCGGCAAACTGTCATATGGCCAGGACTGAGTCTGTGACCTTTTGACATACTTACCATGTCTTATGATGGCATGTGTCTCCACGAAATCACAATTTAAAAAAAGTCCTATGTAAGTTATGTAACAATATTTTAGAAACTAAACCTTTGTGGTATCACCATTGAACTGAAAGAGCATGTTTTCACAGTAGATATAAAAACTTGACAAACTACATTTCTGAAATTTCCTACAGTATAAAATGCCAAATATTGTAACAATTTTGTCTTGTAAAGGATACAACACAATGCTTCCAAGTAGGATGAACTTTTTCGATTAAATACAGACTGCACAGATCCTAAAAATACAAACTCTTGATTAATTTTTTTTATTAAAGTAATCTTAACAATATTAAAGAAAGAGTGAAAAAACAAGGAAAGATTCGCATAGTTGAAAAGAGAGAAGTCAGTTGTAATGGAGCAATGATGATGTTTTCATAGCATAAACCCACTGTACAAGACAAATTGAACTGAACTATTGCTTAGTGGGAACTGTTGCTTAATGGGGACACAATATCAAGGGGTCGCCTTTCATTGCATACATAGAGAATGGATAGAAACAAGCAACACGTAGCAGGTAAGAACTTGAATACGACTCCAACTCTGAGATCCATCATCATCATCATCATCATCATCATCATCATCATCATCATCATCATTATCATCATCATCATCATCATCATCATCATTATCATCATCATCATCATCATCATCATCATTATCATCATCATCATCATCATCATCATCATTATCATCATCATCATCATCATCATCATCATCATCATCACCACCACCACCACCACCACCACCACCACCACCACCACCACCACCACCACCTCTAGCAAAGTGTTGAGGTGCTCAGCGTTGTGTCATAAACCTTGGTAACTTACGTGCAAACTGCTGGGTGGATACTGCTGACTTCCACCCTTAGAAATCCACTGGCTCACAGCTTGGTTACCAAGTTGCATAATAAGCTTGTCCACCATCAAGCCAATAGCTCCTGGTTCACTAATCAAACAAAGTATAATACTGTGATACTCTGACAAATTTCAGAGCTTTTGGGTAAAAATAAACCCAAAAAATTAATATATCATCATCACCATCATCGATTTTTTTTCGAAAATGCTCTCATAGAATTTTTTCAAACTTTGCAGTCTTGAAGATCTACATCTAGACTATAAGAGATAATAGGGTCGTTTTAGAGGTTTAGGTCTAGATGTCGAGAAAATTGCTGATATAAAAAAAATCATTACGTCATCGTTTCGTTGCTATGGTAACACCAATGCCAATCAAATCTACTTTTTTGAAAAGTTCATTCAGTCCCTAGTAAATGTGTGAGGCAGCTTGCCCCACCGAGCTCAGACAGTAAAGTATTAGCCGTTTAACGTTGGGATGGTATGCCTCGGAAAAATCCAGATGAACCACCTTAAGTCCTTAACACTTAATGACTGCGACCAATACTTTCAAACTTGCTTCTGTGTTGCAACTACAAATTCAAATAAGCCCCATTCGCCTCTGACTGGTTTCAAAGCCGTTGCAGTTAGAAACAATTTCGGGTTTGCAGTTTTGAACCTCTCTATCTTTTTTTAATTTCTCAAATTTCCACTTCGCTTACAACAAAAGAAGAAAGATATTCTAATATTGAAAAGATTATAGAGATACAATGAACTGTTTCCATGGAAAAAGCAAATTGCATGACCAACCATTTGTTTGTTTGTCTTGTGGTTTCCCTGACATCTGATTGGTAGTTACACAATTGGAAATGTCAAAATCTAATCAAAGTGTTCACGGGTTTTTGATTCCCACAGCGAAAAAAAAGCATTTCAAAGTTTGATTTTGAACCATGTGGTGAACTATAATGGAAATTCAACTAGAACTATAAAATCTATCTATGGGTACGTTCCTAAACAGACCCTGTGAATGTGACTTGCCAGAAAAAAAACATTAAAAAAATTATTTTATGAACTAGTATAGACATTCATTCACATTCATGCATTTATGTGAGAAACCCCCCCCCCCAAAAAAAAAACATACAGACTGCCCAAACAATACAAACCTTTAACTTTTTACTTTCAACACTTTTCAAACACTGTACAAGTTCCAAATCACCACCCAGAAAATTAAAAAAAAAGGGAGTCTTAAGAACTGCAAAAATGCTTGACATAGTAGACCCCTATGAGGGTAGAACGCTTTCTTTTACAACTTAATTTTACAAAATGTATTTAGAAAACGTCTTAACCATAGATAGAAGCAATTTGAAGCCATCAAAACTTGATTATCGAGGAATCATTTGTTACTGTTGTAATCAAGCTACTTTCATGACAGTTTTTCCTTCGTACATTTCTTGAAAGAGAAAATTGGCTGGTTTACAGATCTAGTCTCGTTATTCATTTATATGTTAAACAATCATAATAATAATGTAACATACTTGACTGAGAGGTTTTCCAAGTCCCTTCTTCTACTTTCACAAGCCTTACTGAGAGACACTGCTGGGTAACAATGGGCTCTAAAAGAACAAATAAATTAAGTCAAGGAATCTGCTAAGTGAGATTGCTTAATTGGTCTTTACAAAGAAAGCAACCAAATATATTGAAGCTCGAGAGGAGATCAACAACACGACATACTGTATGAAGTTCACAAGTTGTACCCACCTTTTTGTTGCTGATATTGAACCCCCTGAAATATAAAAGTTTGTACAAATTACTGAGTAAAATTCTTCATATGCAGATTGCCACTTCCTTCAACTACCATATAATGATTACCAACCCTGTGGAATCCACAACAGTAACTTGCTATACTTTATTGGCTGGGTTATCACACATTGCCTACAAAGGCTACTGGCTCACCCTTAGTGAAACAACAGTTTGTAACAAGAGCTGTGTGCACGATTACTGCAAGATTCATCGAATATGGTTAAGAAAAGGCTTGCCGGCCCACCACCCCCTGCCGGCCCACGTTCTACTTTATTTAGAGATTGGGCCACCTGAGGTACAATGAAAGCTTACTTCACTCTAATCAAAACTTTCAGGGGAGAAGTTAAAATGCCCTGGGCTACAGGCCTGGTTTTCTTGTTTTGCCCACAAAGGCAGCAAATTTGCCTGGTTCTGGCACAGTTTTATTTTGTTATTTTAAAGCTCCAACCATTTAACATTTTCACCCCTATTAGTAAGGTTTAATTTTCGTCCTCAACTGTACCTTGCTATGCGCCACACCGGACACAGCTTGGCATGCAGGTGGGATATCAAAAACTATCTTGGCAGATCTGTTGCAATTTTTTGCTTCTTGCAACACCTGTTACGTGGTTCTGGCACAGTTTTATTTGTATGCAGGCAAAACCAAGCAATTTGTAAACTTAAACAATCGAAAGGTGTGCGCATAAACAATTTGGTAGGATGCTTGCCCAACTAAAGGGGCTCAAATGCCCCATTTAAAGACTTGTGCCACCAACTGTATTCCATCGATTTATAGAATATGGGTTAGAAAAGCGATGGATCCTGAGTTGTCACTGGCAACCTTTGCAGTGTGGGAAGCCTCCTGGGAAGAAATAACAACTTTGTTTGCCAACATGTCAGACAAGGACGAGCTGTTTGGTGAACCTGCCAGGCCAGACCAACTGGCTGTAGGTGTTTTATTGGACTTGGGGAACCTGTCTTGGCTGAGTGCCCCTATTGACTTACGCGATTTGGAGGTGGTCAAGCCGGCCGTCCCTTTCTTGCTTCCTTTAATCGAGGGGTTGGAACCGGCCGCTGTGCTGTAAAAAAAGTCTGCGCCCACAGAAAATGGCTACGACTGCTGTCCGGAGAGTATGTGGGTGAGCAACACCGCCGGGCACGGCCTCACACAGCTTGGCATGCGGGCGGAATATCAAAAACTACTACTACTATTTTTTGCACCACCTATTCCGCGGTTCGTGGTTATTTTGTAATATTAACACCACCAGCCGGCCTTTTACCAGGCAAGACGCGTCATTTTATTTAGAGAGTTGTGCCACCCTGATATGCTTTCAATTATGAAGGACCAAAGCCAGCTTCTCCTGTTTGTCCACCCTTTGCGTGCAAAAGGCTGGCTTCTCCAGCCCATCCGCCAGCTTGCCCGGTTCTTCGGCCCACAAATTAAGTAAATTACGTGCATGGCTGGAAGGGTGCAAGCCGCCTGCCCTAGCCAAACAGAAAGAAAAATACTGGGCCTGGCTGCTGGGAGACGATGTGCTCACATTCATTAGGACTCCCTGGGTTATTGGTAGGTTCTTGCGGGGCTGGAAGATGGACATTCCTGGAAGGCATCCTCTTGGCACAGACCCCAAATCCTTCTTAGACAGCCTTCGCCCACAAAATCGCCAAAAACTTGAAGACGAAATTGTGGCACTACAGGGAGTCAAGGCACAGGTGGCTCTTAAAGTGATACTCCGGAAATACCGCCCCGATGGCACTGGGAGTTAACGGATCCTGTGTTTCGCCACAACCGGCAGGAAGTTCTCCAGGCCAGTGACATCGATGGAATGCTCGATAAGGCCTTTCCACGCCTGCTTGAATTGCTCGAAAGTGGACACAGAGAGGCTCTGGATGGGTTGTTGACCACGTGGAGACACTTTGGCTTGACATTGCCAGGTATCAGCCACTGAATGGCAGACCATATATCCCACTTCCCACTGCTGTGAAAACAAGAAAGTGGTCGTCAGCGTGCAGAACAATGACAACAGCTGTCGCAGGTGGGCCCTAAGGGCTGCCATGCTTCCAGCCACTGAAAACCCACGGAGGCCCACCAAACACCCGAAAAAAAAATGGCCTGGACTGCGATGCAACAATGCCAATCTCACAAATCTGAAGGGCTGAAGAGCAAAACAACCCTGCCATCAATGTCTTTGGCTGGGACAAGGGCGTAATTGTCTATCAGCTCAGCAAGCAGCCTGAGCACCTTACCCTAATCAACCTGCTGCTAGTCGAGAAGGCAGGCAAGTGCCATTACACCTGGGTCAAGGAACTCAGCTGCTGTATGATCAGTCCAAATACCAACATAGAAAAACACTTCTGTGAGAGATGCCTCCACGGATACACAAGGGAAGCCCATCTACAGGCCCACAAGCCCAATTGCCGAGGCATCGGCAAGGACGTCCATGAGAGTGGATGCCAGAGGAGGGCAAAAACAAGCTTACTTTCAAGACCACCAAAAACAGCTCCCAGTTCCCTACATCATCTATGCCAACTTTGAGGTACTTACAATCAAGATTGCTGGGCCAGAGCTAGACCCCGGAAAGAGCAACACCAGGAACCCAGCAGCATGAGGCCTGTGGATATTGCTACATAGTTGTAAGATGTGATGAGCACCTTGAGGCCCCTGTTGTGTACAGGGGGAGAGGAGAGGTGCAGCAGAGCACCTCTTAAACGCGCTTCAGGCCGAGGAGCGAAAAATCAGGGCTGCACTTGCCAGTCCAGAGGCCATGGTGACGATGACCTAGGACCGGCGCATGCACAACGCCAGCACCAACTGCCACATGTGTGAGAGGCCCCTAGATGGGGACTCTGTTTGCGACCACTGCCACATTACTGGCAAGTACAGAGGGGTGGCCCACAATACCTGCAACCTCAAGCTGCGGCTACACCCAAAACTGTGTACATCCTGGTGGTCTTTCATAACCTTAGGGGTATGACTTGCACCTTCTCATGCAGGCCATATCCAAGGAGGAGGGCAGTGCCATATGCAGGGCAGGAAAAAGCCCAGGTCTGATTGCCCGGGGGAAGTAAATTTTGCTTTTGGGCAAGTGAAAATAGAAGTTTGGTGGCCCGGTGGGCAAGTGAAATTAGCCTCATTAGTCTTGTGAGTCTGTCTAAAAGTGTCAGCTTTGTTAATGATAACTTCAAGTCAGAAACTACCGTAATTTCCGGCTGTTAACCGCACTGGTTGATTTTAGCCAAAAGGGGAAAAAACAATCAGCAGATTACCTGCACTGGTGGATAACCCGCACCCAAAAACAAAGTAGCACTGGGAGAGATAGATAATGCTGCAGTTGTGGTGCTGCCCATTGACAAAGTAGTTGATGATGGCGTTCTGGCCACTTTCACAGACCAGATCATCAAAAATAATAACTTTTTGGTTGACTGAGGGAAGCTCCTCAAGTGGTACGATGCGGTCACAGGTCTCAATCACCTCGTACCGAACGTGGGGGTTGCATGCTTAAGTCATCAAACAGCGCCCTGTGCTTGTCCTGGTGCAGGTTCTTTGCACACAGGTATATTTTGTCGAACTCCAACAGTGCATAGATCACGTGCAGCAGCATGTTTGTCTTTCCTGAATTGCTGGCGCCGCAGACCAGCATCCGGAAGATGTCTGATGGCACACAGGGATAGCCTTGCTTGAAGCCGATGTCTGAAGAGCAGGCAGGGTCCTAATTTGGAATCTTCTTCTTTCGTTCTTCATATATATGTGCAAATATATGCAGAGAAAATGTCAGTGAAGAGATGGAAGACAGATTGCTGTTGACAAAGCTGAGGATGAGCAACAGAATACAGAGATACTCAGAGCTTTTAAGGACCACAAAGTCAGAAAGGACATCGGCCAAATCGGTAGCGAAGAGTTTTTCAAGCCATTAACAGGCAGGTTTGACAGATTATCCCCAGGAAAGGAGCTGCAACAGAGTTGCAGGAAGCCGAGGGACCTGACTACGGTATCGACGAGTTTGATCAGCTCAACCTGTTTGATGCTGCCTTCAGACTGGATGAAGCATCACCACCACCATCAATGACAGCTCTTATGCTAGAGACATTAATGTCGTCTAGACGTATTTAACATCTCAGACGTTAATGTCATCTGGTGTAAAAACAGACGTATTAAAGTAGACAACCAAATAGAAAAAAACTAAGATTTTCTAGGAAAAAGACTGGGTTCTATTCTCGGAAGACACTAGACACGACTAAACTTGGTGGCAAATCAATGCACAACAAATCCACCGACATGTTAACGTGGCGGAGACTTTGCTTAACTGCTTCACAGCTTCTGAGGTCTTGTTATCGACGTCTGAGAAATAGAAGACGTGGAAATGCAAATGTTTTTGGAAGAAGCACTTGGCTTGTGTGCCGTGGCCAACAAGAGAGAAAGGAAAGAAAGAAGTGGAGATGGACAGAGGGATTCTTCGTGGTGGAGAAATGGCTACCTAAATTTGGATGATAAAGTGCTTCAGGGCTAAATTCGTCCCAATTAAGGACGTCTCGTTTTATACTAGACGACTTTAACGTCTGAGACGTTAAAGTCGTCTGTTAAGTGCGACTGAACATCACACTTCACAGAGGATGCTAATATCATCAGACATTAAAGTTGGCTGACCTATATTCCGTTTTTATACTAGATGTTAATGACGTCTTGAGACGATATTAACATCTACAACGACATTAATGTCTCTAGCATAAAAACGGCCAATGACCTTTATTGACACATGCAAAAAGTACACACACTGACAGTACAAAAAACAGATAGAAAATTAAAGGACAGAAAGGGGAAGAAGAAGTGACATATTGATCGCTACATGTACAGGTTATAATAATATGTGAAAAAAACTGACTATATTACAAAGGATAGGAAGCAGTTTTTTCCATTTTTTTCTGCCGAGTTTCTAAAGAATCTTTTTGTTTAGCTATGGAGTATTCCAACTGATAGACATATTATAATTTAACTTTCAGTAAAGAGTGCTAAGGTTATATATTGCGATTTCTGCATTGAAAGATTACTTGCTTACAAATGATTACAATATGATTTAACAGAAGACAATCCTCTCTAAAGAAACCAAAAATTATGCCAGTGGCATTTAAGACGTTAAGATCCTTAATTTAAAGAAGTCTGCTAACCATTTTGTTACTGAAAGCCAAACGTTTCTAGAAATTTCACAGTGAAAAAATAGATGGATTCTTCTGACTTGTGACAAAAGGTGCAAGTGGGAGATGAGACTATGCCCATTTTGTAAAGGACTTTGCTGGCATAAATGACTATTCAGAAACTTGTATTGATATTCTCTGGTTTTAGAGTCCAGGGTAAGGTACAAACCATGTGGGGTATTTAGATACAAGCACAAGGGCACTTATGGCAATTGGCAGGCTGTTGGGCTGCATCCTGAAAAAGGGCGCCGCAAAAGCGAAAACAGTTGAAGAAAAGGGGTCTGAAAAATGCCATCCACACGGCGCAACCAGACAACAGCGTGCGCAAGTGCACCCACAGCACACGCTGCACTTGCGGCTACGTGCCCGTGAGAAAGAGATGTGATGATGATGTTCAGCTGGATCTTGGCCAATAATCTCTAAGCAGCCTGCAGCAGCTGTCATCAGCAAGTGAAGCTAGAGGTTCCTGCGGGGGCACTTGGGATTGTTTTCGCTTTGAATATACAGTGTTAAGTTTCTCTGCGCACGGATAAACAGCATGATGTTTAGAAGTGGCAAGTATCTCTAGAAAACAGACCTTGTCCAGACCGGGCTGGACAAACCCATTACTCTTCCCAGCAACAACCAGCACCAGACCAATACAGGGTACAAGTTCACTGTATCCGACCTAGATAACTGTTTCGACTGGTGCAATGCCTTCTTCTGGGTCGACTACACCTTTGAAATAACTGTGGATGGGGTGGCCATTGCTGCTAACACATGATCGGCGCCAATCAACGGCTCATTTTCTCTGGTGAACAAGCTGGTTGTGAAATCGGCTGGGAAGCCCTGAACAATGTTGACAATGTCCACAAGGCTATTTTCATGAAAAACCTGCTGGATTTCTCCGATGACTTTGCCAGGAGAGCTGCAAAGAGCCATTTCTGGAACCTGGACAATGACAACTCAACAGGCACAAATCCAGGCACTCCTTCAACAAACCAGGGAATTGCTGCAAGGCATCTATTGACAAACGCGGGAAAACAGTACAAACTATCGTGCCCGTCAACAGGTGCTCTTTCTTCAAAGGCCTAAGTGACCAGCCTCTTCTACCAATGCAGTTGCAGAACGACGCTGAGTTGATTTGGCAGAATGATGGAACAGACCGAAGGGTGGTAGTCACAACTCTCAAGCTGTAGGTTCCACTGCTGTGATTTAAGGCCGAAGGCCAGAGGGTAGTTAACGAAACCTTTCTAAAGCCAAAAAAGTGGACTTAACTGAGTGAGATGGTGCAGCCCAGAAGCAGCCGGAGGGATGCCTTTGGAACGGATGAATCCAGGGATCAAGGACACTAAGCATGTGTTTATCTTTAACCAGCAAACCCAGAAAGCAAACGCCTTGACACAGAACCCCTATGTCTTTGACACCTTTGACAACAATGGTGTCAAACTTGCAATGACTTGGTCAAACTTTCAATTTGCCGGCTGCAGTATGGCATCTCCCAATTCTATCCAGAGGTGGACTACGACGAGACTTTCAAGCTGCGGATCCTCAACGACGTCATGAATTTCCACTCAAGGGGTGGTGGGAGCCCAAAAGAGACGAAATATTCGTACTTATCTGCATTGCGCCAGCAACACACCCTCATGTTCCTAGTTCACCAAGGTCATCAAGGTTGGTGATGCAAGGGGAATGGTTAAAGGGCTTTGGATCGTTTCTTGCAAAGACTCCTTTGAGTGGAATGCCGAGGTGCTCGCACCAGCTCAACAGGTCAGTATTTGAGAGCGGCACGTCTTTGAGCTTAAGTTTTTTTTGGCTGGCTTCCGAGAAATGGCAGAGGTGCAGCGGGGAATCACGAAATCTGCATCCCGCGCTCAGCACGGCTCCAACCAAAGGCTGGGCCCATCCGCATCCCAGAGCCAAAGAGCTTGTTTACCAGATCGATTGCGAGGGGGACGCCAATGGAGGCAACCATTCCAAGAAAGCCATCAGTTGTTCCTCCATGCGCAGAGAAACTGGCACCCCTGCCACACACTAGTCCCTTTTCTATGAGAACATCTGTCTTGGGCTTTTTCTGGACTGGAGTCATTTGCTGCACCAGATTGTACAGCTGTATTTCTTGCGGACCAGCTCCAGTGGGTTGGCAGCATGAGTTGTAGATGACGCTTTGCACAAATGAATACGGATAACCATTGGAAACAAGAACTGATGATAAGTGCTTCTTCTCCTAAGAGATAACCGATGGTCTCGTTATAAGATGTTTGGTGTGATCATATAAGCACTTGACAACACCACGTTTTACCGACTGAGGGTGGTGTGAATCATATGCTAGGTATTGGTCAGTTTGCGTAGCCTTTCTGTAAACACTGGTAGCGAGGTTAATCCATTTGAATCTCTTGTAACCAAAGTATCAAGAAAGGGAATAGCGAATTCTCAGTTTCCATTGTGAAACAGATGGTCGGTTGTTGACTGTTGAGGTGTTGTAAAAATGGTTAACGTTGTCTCTACTTAAGATGGTAAAGGTGTCATCTATGTAGCGCTTCCAGATCAAAGGTATGCAAGGTGCCGATGACAAAGCCTCTTCTTCAAAATCCTCCATGTAGAGATTGGCTAACACAGCGGAGACCGGGCTCCCCATGGCTGCACCATCTTGTTGCTCATAAATTAATCCATCATACTGGAAATACGTGGATCTCAGAACGAACTCCAAGAGGTCCGCAATCTGTGTAGGTGTTAAAGTTGTGCAGTCAGCAAGACATGGGTCACTCTCTAGTTTTTGTAATGCAGCTGTACGGCGCCTTCAATCAGAATGTTGGTAAATAGTGATTCTACATCGAATGAAACCAGGATCTCATTTTCTTGTACCCTTTCATTGTGGACGGTGGACACGAAATGGGTTGAATTATTAACCGTGTAGTCTGATTTCCCTGTTAAGAGAAGCAATATCTATGCATCTATGGAGAAATTGGCCCAAAGAACGAATGTCTTCAAGACAAGACCCAGACTGGGATAAGGATTGCACGGAAAAGGGCAGAAAGGAAAAGGCTGGTAGAAAGAAGAAAGAAAACGATGAAAAGAATGAAAGAGATGGCAGAGCAGCTGGAGACTATAGAAGCCGACGTTGGTTTGGTGGAAGAAGACATTAGAAGCTTGGAGGCCACTTACGCAGAATCAAGTGAATCCGAGGACTAAAGCAATCGGCAGTTCAATGTTGCCCGCTTTGAAGTCTTAGATCGTGGGCTGAAGAGGGGACGTTTTTCCTGTTTCAGTATCCGCTGGCGAAAAACTGCAAATCGTCAAACCTTCACCAGAGCTGGAACTAAGACACTAGAGTAAAAGCCGAGGCAGACATTTTGCTGGTTGTCAAGCGGCGTCCACATGTTTTTTATTCAACTAGGTGTGCTGATGAACACTGATATTGGGCGAAACAATGCTCGACAACAGTTTGACTGGTTTGCCGAGGAATCAGGATATGGGAAGCTTAACTTTCTACAGTTCGGCAAGAACCTTGCCAAATTGTTTATGTTCATGCTTCTCAATTGTGTTTTGCTTAATAATAGCCTGATTTTGCCCACAATTTTTACACAACAGCACTTTAGCTATTTTCAAGGAAAGTGTTAGAAGGAAAGTCAAGAAATGGGAAAATGGCCAAACAGATGATGCAATACAAGACTTACATATAAAATGTTAGTTTTCTGCCACCACAACAGACCGCAATTTGCACACCATTTTTTGACATTTGTCATTGTGTCGATATGCAGGTGTACCAGCAAAAAGCTCTCTCTTATCACGCAAACAGAGAAACCATTTATAACTTAAGTATAACTCAGACATTTGAACAACCGAATCCAGGTCATTGAGAGACCTTTTAACGAAAGATTTCAGATCACTGAGTAAATTTCAAACAGCCGACTTCTGTTCATCTAAAACAGTTTGAATATCCGACTCCACTCCAGCGATGAGGATTTTTTGTCTTTCATATCTTCATTACGAAATCCATTTTATTGACAAGCTGATTAATGGACTCTCTCGCTTCTTCCTTTTTACTCTCTAGTTGTTCTTTAAATACGTCTGTGCCACGCTTTAACTTCTTGCCTGAAATTTTAGGGTGATATAAGCTTTCCTTGTACCTCAAATATATCACATGGTGGCCCAATCTCTAAATGAAGTAGAGCCAGGGCTGGTGAGCCTTCTCTCAACCGTATTCCACGAATTACAAGTACAAAAAAGTGCAGTTACAATAGCTTACTTATGATTGGTTGCAATAGTGGTTACTTATCAAATATGTTACACAAACGAATACAAAAAGAGAACAATTGTGTGCTACTTACGGAAGAAAAAAACAAAGTCACAAGAATCACAATACAGAAAAGTAAATGAGGGTGTATAATGCAGATAAGCTTTTGCTGAAAGAAAGAGAATTGTGCCTTATGCAACAATGGGAAGGTACATTCTTTTATAGTCCTAATAATCTAAATTAAATACATCCTGCAAGAGGGTCCCATTTTCTTTATATCTCCACCTTTTGACTCAATCTGACATCTTAATTTTACTAGTCTCAGGAAAAGTGAGAAATTGGGGGAAGTTTCTTTAAATGTAGCAAGGCAAATACTATAGTGTGCTAGTAGAAAGCAGTAATTTAAAAGTTGAAAAGACAAACCAAGTTGAAAAGGCAAACCAGAGTATACATTTTAGGGATTAGGTTAACATTTTGTAATGACTCAGTCATACAACTCCAAAAGGATGCAGATGTGCGGCATGAACAGAAAAGATGAATTAAGGTCTCTGGGGAAGATTGGCAGAGACAGCAGTACCCATTTTCCTTGAAACCAATTTTGAAAAGAAAATGCTTCATAGGCAGTCGTTGGTGAAGAAATTTGAATTTGAATTCAAAAAGTTTTGTGCTCCTGGTACACTGCGATGTCAAACGATAGGCAGATATCCAGTTAAGATTTTCATTATCTGGATAGCCACAGTCTTCGAGCCATTTCCTTTGGCTGTTGATTGGGGTTGAGCCTTTCCTTTTAACGAGTTTCTTGTACACGAGTGAGCTAACCTTTTTGGTGTTAAGGAGTTAAGTGCTGAAGAGTTCAAATTTGAGATGAGTGAAAGCCAAAAGTGCGCAAAGAGTCAAATATAAAAGACCATTCTAGTGAGTCAAATGCGTTTTTGAAGTCTATAAAAAGCAATAGTCCCGGGATATTTTTTCTGCTGCATATTGGATGATGCTGTCTATGAGACGGATGTTTTTAACAATGAACCTGCCTTTAATAAAACCTGACTACTCATTGTTTATAAGGTTTGGAAGTACTAATTTAATTCGATTTGCAATGGTTTTGGCAACAATCTTGTAGTCGGTATTCAGAAGAGTTAGCGGGCACCAATTTTTAACAAAGTATAGTTCAGCATCTTTTTCGGGGATAAGTTTTAGTGATACGGCATCTCTGTGTCACGGAGAGGTAACCAGATTCAACAGTACAGTAGCAGGACGACATTAGAAGCACAGAGATATCTTTCCATAAACTTTATAGAATTCTGCAGGTGGGCCATCTGTGCCAGGTGTTAAGTCCAAATCCACGTGTTTTAGGGCATTTGCACATTCATTTTGAGTTACAGGTCCTTTGCAAATCTTTTGTTCTTCATGACTCAGAACGGTTTGGGGTTTCTGTTGAAAGAATACCGATTGGGAGTAGTTTAGTCGAGGTGTAAAAGTTTTTGTAGAAGGTGACGCATTCTGATAGGATTGCCTTGTCCGAAGTAAAATCAGTGTCATTAATTTTTAGTTGACTTATTGTTCCTTGTTTGAAATTTCTCTTTTCTAGATTAAGAACATACTTAGTGTTTTTTTTCGCCCTCATTATACCAATATATATATATATTATATATATTAGATCAAAGAATTGTGCCTCTTGTGTGATATTCTATAAACTTTTCTAATTCATCTTTTAAGATGTTAATTCTTTCTATGATATTCTTGTTCGAGGACCATTACCACTTGTATTGTCAATTGTTCTTCCAAAGAGGCAATTAACTTTTCCAGCTCTGCTTCTCTGGATTTGCTGCTTTTTAGAGGCAGTGTAAGAGATTGATTTTTCCCCTATTTTAAGCTTAACCATCTCCCAGAGTAAGACTGCATTTACCGAATCATCATCTTCATATTCGTTTACCGCTTGGCGGATCGTTGCCTTTATTTCTTCCAGATAGCTAATTCCCTTCAAAAGAGAAGTATTCAAGTTCCAGAAACCATTTCCTCTCGGAATTGAGTGTAAAGATAAGCTGAGGGTTATCATGGAATGGTTGGTTTTGAAACCTGGGATGATGTCAGGCTGGGTAATATTACAAATGGATGATTGACTTACTAAAAAGAAACCCAGTCTACACTGAATGTTAGGTTGCCACTGGCAGCAAGTGTATCTCTTGGTTTCAGGGTTGAAAACCCTCCAAACATCTGTCAGCTTGAAATTTTCTGAGAAATCTTGGATAGCTTTTAATGCGTTTTGATGTGTTCTGGCAAGGCCGCCTTTTTTGTCTTTCTCTAAGTCAAGCACTAGATTGAAATCACCCCCGATTATAATTTCAGCGCAGTAGAAGTCTGACAGGTGATTGAAAAAGTTATGAAAAAAAGTAGGATGTCTTCGTTGGGGGCATAGACATCGGCTAAGGTCAGAGTTTTGATGTCGGACAAGATAAAGTGACCGTTAGGATCTAGAACAACTTTAAGAATCTCCAGACTAAAAATTGTTGTTGAAGAGAATACTGACACCCGCTTTGTTACCTGTGCAGCAGCTAAAAAAAAAGCTTTGAACCCCCACTCACAGGCCCATAAATCTGAAGTGTTCTTTGAACAATGAACCTCTTGCAGCATGTATATTGAGAACTTTTTTTATCGCAGCCAAATAAACACTTCTCTTCTTTTAGTATTGTTTCCTAATCCCCGGGGCTTTAAACGACGCAATTTTCAGATCCATTGTCTTGTATAGGCAAAAAAAGATAAATTGGCTTCCCAAATTTGCATTTTGTCGCAGTTTGGTGCTGTTTACATTCTTGCTTTTTATAAATATTGAATTGTATTTAACCCCAGAGTAAAAAGCCTTACGAAAAAGAGATGTGCAGTACAACGGTAAGAGGTTAAAGTGCCGGATGGAAAAACATATAAATAAAGTTTTAAAACATGACCTAGATACTGACAACTAGCAAAGGCCAAGAACACAAACTAGTGTCTAAAAAACCATCGTAGAGGCGAGAGCTTGGCACGAAGCTTCTGTTTGGTAATGACTTAGGGAATATTGTGGTAGCCCACAAACAAATAACAATAATTTATGGTAATCGAACTAGCTAAAACAAGCGGGAGTAAGTTCTTGGCCAACCGGCCAGAGTTTACTGCTAATGAATTGTTTATCAGGCTAGGATGTGCTGAAAGCGGTGGGCATTCAATTTTTTTTCTAGAGGCCTTGAGTGTCTCCAGCTGCTTTTTCTGACAATTGATTATCTCGTTGGGAAGATCGCGGAACATCGATTCTGTTAGTTAGTACCTTGAAGTCTGTGGCCAAGGGAGAGAATTTTTTGGCAATCTTTGTAACGGAGGAATCCAGCCAGAATAGGTCGAGGCTTGTCCTCTCTTCTCTTCCCAGTGCGGTGAATGTGTTGAATTTCTTGCATCGAGGAAGCCAAGAAGCCAAGATCTCTCTCCAGGAAATTGCATAAAATATCTTCTGTTTTTTCATTCCCGTTTGTAGATGGCTCCTCATTTATATTCATAAATTTGATGTTCGCCCATCTTGAATAAGATTCCAAGTAAAGATTTTCAGTGTGAAGGTCTTCCATTTTGGAATCATATATTTCAATTTCTGCCCGAAGCTCTGCCAATTTGGATTCACAATCCTGCTGGCTATTTTTAGTGCTTCCATTTGATATTTAGTTTCTTTGCCAGAGAAGTCGAGACTTTCTTTCAAATCATTGATGTCTTTCGATGCTGTTGATTTTAAGGTTTCGAGTTTCTGTGTTCGCTTTTCTAATCTCTTCAGGTTTGATTCTGTATTTTTCAATGAAAATTCTATTGCGTAATTCGATGAATCTTGCAGTAATTATATACGCAGCTCTTGTTACAAACTGTTGTTTCACCAAGGGTGAGCAAGCAGCCTTTGTGGGAAATGTGTGATAACCCAGCCGATAAAGTATAGCAAGGTACTGTCATGGAGGAAAATTAAGCTTTTCTAATAGCGGTAAAAATGTTAAATGGCTGGTGGTGTTAACTGTTCCAGAACCGCTATTTTCTATACGACTAGCTGATATGAGAAATGCATCAAATGCAAGTCATTTGACACATTCTCTTGAATTCAGACAACCTTGTCTAATCTCTGTTTACAACCAGTCTTGGTGTAATGCAAACAAAATTATTGTGTAGCAGAACTTTATTAAATTTGATTACACACTTTGCTTAAACTTTCTGTTGAAAGCTTATTGGGTGGGAAATGTTGTCCACGTTTTTTAATTCCTGGAAGCTTTTGAAATATGAAGACAATTAAAATTAACATTAAATCCAAAAAATCGTATCTCCAAAACAAACTGATGTTTGTCTCAAAAGCGGCAATGGGAATTGCCGATTGTTTAAGCAGACGTTTGTGGAGCAAAGTTACCATATATATTTTTACTAGGATTATAAAGTAAGTTACACAAAGCAATTGTTCCTTGCAACTTGCTAAATGTATGCACTGCTGATGGAAACATGGCAAGATAAGTGCAAGTCTTTTTGTTACATTCTCGAAGGCATCATTCTACCCTGGAATAAGTTAGACTGAACAGTGAAAATTTGCAATGCACATTACTTGCAAAAAAATTTTCGGACGTTTAATTTTCGAACACTTTTTCTCTCATTTCGGGCAAATTTTGGACAAAAATTTCGGACACTTTGCTGAAATATACCTAAAGTAAATTTACATCTACAAAACATGAATTAGACTGAAGTAAGATCTGTGAAAATGATAGTTTTACTGCACCTCAAGGTTTTACAGATACACCAACAAAATAACACAAATTCAATAAAGCTTATGTCTCAAGCAGTGTCTCAACTAGAGTTTGGTAGAGTTTGGGTATCGATGCAACAGTTGAGGATGAAAAGTATAGACCTTCTCCAATCACCTCAGTCACCGACAGCTACAGATGAAGAAGAACCATGTGCTAGTGACAATGAAGAGGACCTTTCAATTGTGTTGATTGATGATGAAGCAGAAGAGGACTAGTACCAGTGGCACTGGCAATGCAATGGTCATAAAACTGTGCTTGGACCAAAAATTGAAATAGCAACAGCAAAATGGAATAGTATGTTTTTGTCTTTCACAAAAGAAACAAATTTTTCCTTTCCAGTGATTTAAAAGAATGACATCTGGACAAAGCCTAATCCGAATTCTAGCTACATATCATACATATTGGCCTTAAATATGTGATGGTGTTGTCCACGAAAGTAATTTAAAATTTTATAATGTACTGTAAAAATTCTGGACGCTTAAAAAATTTCGGATGGTTTTATTTTTTGACACTATTTTTGTCTCCAATTAAAATCATCCAAAATTTTTTGCAATGTAGGTTGTCATTGACAGACGGAATGGCAAGGGGGGGGGGGTATACACACAGCAACTTTGATTATGCAGACAAGAAAATTAAACCTTCAATAAAAATAAATTCAATCCATTCATCATACTTACCTGATTGTTCAGGTAACAATCCCTGACCAATAAGCCACAGAACAACTTTCAAATACTAAAACAAAGACAACACTGTTCAAACTCATGAATGTTACATCGGCTTTAAACAAAAAAAAAAACATAAGCATGGTGAAAGTTTTGAAATCTGGTCTTAATTGGAAGAGATTTTCATAATTTTGTTCATTTATTTTCTCTTTATTTGGTGACCAGTCTGATGACATATCTGAAAATACCATAGATTGTCTCATCAGGATCACCTCAGAGTTTTCAATCTAATCTTGACCCACTCCACCTATCTCTCTAGAGCAATAACAACTCTCGTTACTTTAAGATTATCCACAGTTACTTTTGGTGGAAGCTACTTTCATGTACTACAACATTTACACTGAGAGAAAAATAAGACAATATGAAACATGCATAGCGTCTACAAAAGCAGACTGCATTACTGTAAGCTGATGATATCTTGGGGCAAATAAACATTATTATTTCATGATTCACACTTTTTCTTTTGTTATTCAACATGCTTTATTTAACTTACAACCCTGTCACAAAGTCCAGGGAGGGCTTAATAAAGTAACAGGAAAGAGTGGGGCTAATTAATTGAATTTATGAATACAAATGAGGGATTCATACAGATAAATCCCTCATTTCAGGGATTTATCTGTATGAATATACACAGACAGCCTTCCTTAGACCAACTGGACTACACCTACCAATCTTATCAAAATGAACCCTAACAAGACCACTCAATTTTTTTTTTTTTTGGGGGGGGGGGATGCATTTAAAATTGGAATACTACCACAAACAAATTGCTATGATTCAGTTAACTGAAAGGTGGACGTCATCATCGTTTTGTTCGTATACGGCATTACCCCATTAATATTTCATAAACTTAGCCTAAAATCTAAAATGAATAATGCTAATTTGCTGTGAAACAATATGCACCAGGACAATAGGGAATACAAGATTCCTGGATGTGAGCCAGACATGCCAGGTGGCCTGGCCTACTACCTCACTTTTGGTTTGTGCATGCTTCGAAGCTGACGTTTGTCAAGTTTCTGTGTGACTTTCCAACGTTTGCCGTGCAGCACCAGAAGCCTTGGGGCTTTTCTTGGATTCTTCCATCGGTCCTATGGAGATTCTGTTTTGTTTGGAGATATTAAGTGTTTACTAGGCGATTTTTTGTTGCATCTGTTACTCCACATGGCATTCTGGTCTCGCTGGCCCGCCATCTTGGTTTTCTTCGTGGTTCTACAGCGATCTGGTGGTTTTCTGATACAGCAAGTCTACTTGGGTTGACTTGTTTCTTTCTGTTTTTAGTCCTCGTGGCCAATTTTTTGGGTGGTTTGGAAACCTGTGCTCAAGGCCTTCGGAACTCTTGGTCAGTAACGTATCGTATGCGTCTTTGCGCTTACCGCTCGTGGTTATTTTTGCCTCTGTACTGCTACAATTTTTATATCTACATTTTGTCTTGGTACACGCATTCCACGTTTTTTCCTGTGTCCGTCTTATTTTCCACGTTGTGTCATACTTTAATTTTTTGTCATTTCCCCTCATTAGCATGGCTGCTTCAGGGAATGAGAACGTGCCGTCTGTGGTGGAAGCCATTGGTTCGCCAGGAGTCGGATGGTTTATCTGTGGCTCACACACCATCTCAGGTTGACAGCATTTCTGAGATGTAACATTGGATTAAATATAATGCAGCAGGTTCAGCCACCTCTACCCTTGGCCGCAGGTCAGCCAGTGGTGAATATTTGCCTGAGCCTGTAGGTGGGCCTATACTACCAGGAGCATCTCAAGTCCCAGAGGACAGCATATCTCTGTTTGCTCAGGCGTTGAGTATCCAGGAGACTAGTGGCCGGGGAGCCTCTTCCAGATATCCCTCCAGCATTGATTTAGATGTGGAACCCTATCTGCCACGGCCCCAAGTCAACACCCACATGCCAAGGATTTCACAAAATGTCCCCTATGTTTCAGACCTGCTGCAGCTACCTAAATGGAAGGATGACTCTGCAAGCTTTTGCAATAATTATGAGTGAGCAGTTGTTGTGGGCTGAAGGGGAGGCACGGAGCACTACTTCCCGGCCACCCTCTCATTCAGTTGCCCATTGGCCAATCGGAGTTTGAAGCCATTGAGGCCTTAGTTAGAAGTTCCTTGAGTGTTCTTACTTACATTGAGCATTTTGACCTCGCTTCTACGAAACTCCTTCAGCAGTTTCTTGAGGAGGTTGGCCACAGTAAACAGCAGTCCCGGTCACCGCGTGCCCAGATGTTGCTCAATCTCAAGCTGTCACAGGCTAGGGCCCTCTCCCATCTTGCCAATATCAAAGCTAAGCTTTTGGGTAATGTGGTGTTGGCTAGGAGGGACTGCTTTTTAGCCCGTTCTAAAGTAGCAGGTGACCAGCAACTCAAGAATTTCCTGCGGACCACTTCTATACCCACACTTCATTGTTTACAGGGCAAGTTACTTCTGAAGCCAAGGGGCTGGCAGAACGTAAGAGACACCCACCAGCTCTCGAAAGTAGGAGGGCCTCAGCCTCTTCCAGTTCAGCATGGCAGCAGGACCACTCCCACTCCACACGGGTTCGGGCTCAACCAGCCAAGCCCTGTAGCTCACGCCATTACCTCTGCCAGCCTCCTCTAGCTGGGTGGCACCAGGGAAGCGTGGGGGCCACCAAGCCCCGGGGGGCCCTGCAAAGAAGCCTAGAACAGGACCAAAAGCTTCTTTCTGGACTGGGTGGTGGCCTCCCCCTGTCCAGCACCTCAGCAGGCAGTAGAATTGCCACTCCCCTCCGTTCCTGTGGGTGGCCATCTATCCCTTTTTCTGGACTCTTGGAGGTCCATAACAAGGGACCAATATGTGCTTGCACCTACTCCAACATGGACTTCATCTCAGTTCGGTCTCTCAGCCACTACTGACAACCAGCCTGGTGCCCTTCCCACTGCCAGAGGCCAGCAGCAAGAGAGAGCATCTAAGGGCAGAGATCCTCTCCATGTTGGAAAAGGGAGCCTTAGAATAGGTGGCAAACAAGTCCTCTCCGGGGTTTTATAGTGTGTTTTTTGTTATCCCCAAAAAGAATGGGAAACTTTGTTTGGTCATCGACCTACGGTCCTTGAACTGTCACCTAGCAAAGGTATACCTGTCGCGTTTTTGCACACTCAAATGTGCGTAGTGATTCTCGTAGAGCACTATGCTTCTAAGGCCGTCTGTTTTACATTTACGTCAAAACCATATAGCTGTAAATCGTAGCCCATAGAGTAATGCCACTGTACGTTTCTACGGCTCACTTTACTTTTACACCAGTGTACGATTCTACGCATCTATGATGCTACTGTACGCCAACTGTCAGTTTTGTCTTATACCACTGTACGTTTCTACACATCTACGTTTCTACGGCTCACTTTACATCGTAACAGCGTACCGAACAGAAACCCAGGGTAAAACCGACACAGCGTAATAAAATAAAACTGCGTAACAGGTTCACGTGTGTATTATATTGGACTTAACGTTGTAGGATTGCCTTTCATCCAACATTTATTGCCAAACTTTGATAAAGGAAGGTTTTTTTGTCATCTTGTTCAAAATTTTAACACTTTTTCAGGTACTTACAGTGTTTGCTATGATGATGTTAATTCTTGTTCCACCAAAATAATAGGTAATCAATCTGATCAATTTGTCCAACACAACACGTGAAAAACATGACGTTACCATGTTACGACATTACTACATAAATTTAACCTGTTTGCCGGAACATGAGTCGATCGGTACACGCAACTACTTATTAGTCGTCCAATATCATATCTGTTAACATGTTACGATGGTAAGATGTTACGGTGTTACGCTGTTGCAATGTTACAATATTACGATATCACGCTGTTACGCTCTCACAATGTTACGATGTTACACCGTTACGATGTTTAATACACTGTTTAATACGATGTTATGACCGCGTGTGGACTTCCTCTATGTACCAAACGAAACAAGGCCTTGTTTCGTTGTTTCAAAACACGCTATAACACCGAGCCAAAATCAGCCTTTATCCTATGACTTAACAGCTTCGTTTCGTTCGGTATAAAATAGCGAGCCAAAAGCGGCCTTTATCCCATGACTTCATGGCTTCGTTTTGTTCGGTATATAATAACGAGCCAAAAGCGGTTGTTATCCCATGACCTGGCTTAGTTTCGTACTGCATATAATACCGAGCCAAAAGCGGCCGTTATCCCATGACCCGGCTTCGTTTCGTACTGCATATAATACCGAGCCAAAAGCAGCCGGCTCCGGCTTTCGTGTATCTCGCCTAAATTTTTAGCTAACAACGCCGAGCAGTTCAATTTGTATTAGCTTACACAAAGATGCCTTTAAAAAGCTCTGAAACAAAAATAATATTTCAAGTATTTTGCTAACATTTTTCTCATTGGGTGGCCCTGATTCCATGGTTTCATGGCCTCGTTTCGTTTGGTATATAGAAGAACACCAAACACGGCCGTTATTCCATGATTTAATGGCCTCGTTTCGATTAGTTCAGTACATAGAGGAAGTTGACACGTAACAGCGTAACATCGCAACACCGTAAGAGCATAACATCGTAAGAGCGTAACAGCATAATATCGTGGCATCTTAATATCATAACAGTGCAACAGTGTAACATCGTATGAGCGTAACATCGAAAGAGTAACTTCCTAACAGCCCAACTGTAACTTTGTAGCTGGAGAGAGAAAACGGGAGCGTTCCCCGTGTGCCTTAATTTTTTCCCAGCCTCCGCGCTTTTCTACCCAGCGCGATTGTAGGAGACCTCTTCGGAGGAGAGAGATTGTAACATGCAACATGTTAACAGATATGATATTGGACAACTAACAAGTATTTGCGTGTACCAATCGACTCGTGTTTCGGCAAACAGGTTAAATTTATGTAGAAATGTCGTAACACGGTTACGTCGTGTCTTTCTTGTGTTGGACAAAAAAGTGTTAAAATTTTCAACAAGATGACAAATAAAAACTTTCTTCATCAAAGTTTACCAATAATTGTTGGATGAAAGGCAATCCTACAACGTTACGTGAACCTGTTACGCATTTCTATTTTATTATGCTCTGTCGGTTTTACCCTGGGCTTCTGTTCAGTACGTTGTTACGACGTAAAGTGAGTCGTAGAAACTTAGATGCGTAGAAACGTACAGTGGTGTAAAACAAAACTGACAGTCGGCATACAGTAGCATCGTAGATGCGTAGAATCGTACAGTGGCGTAAAAGGCAAAGTGAGCCGTAGAAATGTAGATGCGTAGAAACGCACAGTGGTGTCAAACAAAACTGACAGTCGGCGTACAGTGGCATCGAAGATTGGTAGAATCATCCAGTCGTGTAAAAGCAAAGTGAGTTGTACAAACGTAGTGCGTACAATCGTCCACAGGCGTAGAACAGAACTAAGCTGTAGAACCAGTAAAGTGTTTCAGTAATCGATCCCCTTTCCCATTTCAGTGCACTGTCTGATAAAACATTACTCTACGATCTACCATCTACAACTATACGGTTTTTTCCCATTTCAGTGTGTTGTCTAGTAAAACATTACTCTACGAGCTACGAGCTACAACTATGCATTTTTTTCCCATTTCAGTGCACTGTCTAGTAAAACATTGCTCTACGATCTACGCTTTACAACTATACGTTTTTGACATAAATATATAATAGATGGCTGTAGAAGCGTAGTGCCCTACGCGAATCTCTACGCACATTTGAGTGTGCAAAAACGCGACACAGTTGAGCAAAGGAGAAGTTTCATATGGAGACACCCACAAAACTGCACCACTCCATTCAGAAAGGGGATTGGGTTATCTCCCTAGATCTGACAGATGCATACCTTCCCGTCCAGATCCACCCTTCATCAAGGAAGTTCCTTCGTTTCCTACACCATGAAGAGGTGTTCCAGTTTTGTGTTCTGCCTTTCGGTTTGTCAGTGAGCCAGAGGGTGTTCACACGGGTGGTGGATGCCATGATGGCTCATGTTCGATCTCTGGGCTTGCAGATTCACCACTATCTAGACGACCAGTTCCTGAGAAACCAGCAGGTGGACCACCTCAGGGCTCAAACCCAGAGCCTTCTCCACATAACTGCTAGCCTGGGTTGGATACCTAGCCTGGAGAAGTCAGAGTTTACCCCAACTCAAGACTTTGTCTTAAACAGCACACATTATCGCACTGACCTAGGGCTGATGTTCCCTCCGGCGGTTCGATTCAGAGAAGCAGCCAGTGATGCTTATTGAATTCTCCTAGGAAAGTATGTTACAGTTCGGTACTTTCTCTTGATGTTGAGGAGGCTGGTGTTAATGTCAGATTTGGTGCCTCTAGGCCACTTCAGCTTTACCTATTAGCTCACTGGCACCACAGTCAGGGTCAGTTAGCGGACAGGATTCCCTTGGATCACCCTTTCTTGGACCCATTTCTGAAATGGTGGACCAAGCCAGCGAACGTTCTTCAGGGGAAGCCCATCCAGGTTCCTGTTCCCCAGCTGGCCGTGTACAAGGATGCCTTCACCAGCAAAACATAGTGCGCCAAATGTTCTCCATCTGGTACATTCCCGGGTTGGACCTGTTCGCAACTCATCACAACAACAAGCTGGCAGAGTTCGTGTCTCCAGTTCCAGATCCTCAGGCAATAGCAGTGGATGCTCTGTCAATTCCATGGGATGGGAACTGGGTGTATGCGTATCCCCCAACTGCACTGATGCAACGAGTGCTTCACAAGTTGGTGCGCTCGAGCCAGTGTCGAATGCTACTGGTTGCTCCTCTTCAGCACTACCACCGGTGCCTTCCAATGCTACTCAGGTTGGTAGTGGACTTTCCTCTGGAGGTGCCTCCATTGCCACGGCTCTTGAGACAGCCTCAGTCAGAAGTATTCCACAGCCACCCCAATCTGGTTCACCTGTTCGTGCTGAGCTTATCAAGTGTGGCCTGCGAGAGCGACAGTTTTCTGAAGCAGTTGCCCACCCTCTCTGCCAGACAGTTAGAGTATCTACCGCCGGCACCTATGACTGTAAGTGGTGAGTTTATGAGAGTTGGTGTCGTACAGAACACATTAGTACTCTCAAAGCCTCTGTTCAGCAATTAGCAGATTTCTTTGAGTTCTTGTTCTCATCCCATAAGTTAGCTCCTTCTACCATTAAGGGCTACAGGTTGGCCATTAGTACAGTGTTTCAGTTACAGGGGGGCTAAAATCCTGGTCCAGACCCAATTCTGTCGTCGCTATTGTGAGCGTTTGACATAGAGCGACCTAGGTCACCCAAGATGATTCCTCAGTGGAATTTGGCTTTGGTACATAAGGCCTTCCTTGAGGAACCATTTGAGCCTATGGACTCATGTGCAATGAAGTTTCTCACTTGGAAGACAGTCTTTTTAGTAGCACTTGCATCAGCCAGACATGTAAGCTGCCTGCATGCCCTTTCGCTTGAGTCAGACCCACAGCAGCCTGACCTGCCAGGGTCCGTGAGCTTTGGTCAACACAAGGCAGAGGTGACAATGTTCACAAACCCAGCATTTGTGGCCAAGAATCAGAGGTGGGAATCAAATTCTTCAGTGGTGATAAAATCTCCACATTCATTTATTGCAAGCCAGGGAGGGCCTCAATATAAACTTTGTCCAGTGCATGCGCTCCTACATTATTTGAAGCGCACACAAGCCAGGTGAGGTAATTGCTTTCGCCTGTTCTTACCATACAAGATTGGTCAAGGAGATAACAAACTCCAGCCAGATTCCATATCGAGATGGATAAGTCAGCGGTCAATCGGGCTTACACCTCTGGATAGGCCTTGTGGGAATTTCTGCCCATGAAGTGAGAGCTCACACTGTTCCTTGGGACAAGCCTTACACGAGCCTTGCAGCCTGAAACACATGTTCATCTGGGTGCTGGCGTCAGTGAGGTACTCAGGCAGTAACTTTCCCACCTCCCTTCATGATATTCAGGTATTCATTTTCGATTTTAGGCTAAGTTTACGAAATAAATGTGTAATTTTTCGCAGGAAAATTGATATTTATGAGTAATACTTACCTAAAATCTAAAAGATTTGGCCCGCTCACATTCCAACTAGCATGTTTCCACCTCCCCGCAGTCTTCACAGCCTGGGTAGGGAAGCTTCTTTGCTACACAACAGTAGTGAGGTTGGAGGCCAGGCCACCTGGCATGTCTTGTTTCACGGCAAATTAGCATTATTCATTTTAGATTTTAGGTAAGCATTACTCATAAATATCAACTTTCCTGCGGAAAATTACAATTTTAAGGGTAGTGTAACTTGGAACTAAGTATGAGACAGTTAGGCCAGGACTGCGCTATCCACGTGGGATAATTGGATGAGATGCATGAGAAGAATTAGTATGACTAAACCACAATCGTTAGACAACTCCAGTCCACATTATTTTATCAAAACAATGTCATACCTACCAGCAAAAGAATACTAACAACATTGTATTTTGCTTCTAAGTCCTTGAGACCTGAAATAATAATCAGTGTTACCTTTTATTAATAGACTACAGTACCATGCAAGCCCATAAAATAAAAGAAGCTGGACAGTCCAAATCAGATAACAAATTCCAATCAACCATATGAAGGGTACATACTGTACCACTCAAGAGTTCTTTGTCTGAAGACATTTGAGTACCTTGTTGAGTGGTAGGTGCTGACTGGTTTACAAGTGCTTGGAATAACCCTGATTTAATCTATTAAGAGCAATTCTCTGTAAGAATCAAACAAAGTGGGAAATGATCCACGGGGGATGTTCGAAAATGGCCTTTATTGAGGTCATAACTTAATTGTTGCTATGGTAACAGCAAATGTTTCTTGACGCCTGAGAACCCAATTTTGAACTCAAAAACTGTTGTGAAAACTGCAAAATTTAAAATGTTATTTCTCAAGTTTATTGAAGCACTACAACTTGAGACTTGGAACAAATGTAAAACCACTATTCTAGTTTCTTTCCATGTATATGGCTTTTCATTACACTCACCGTAAACAAAATAAACCGCCAATTAACTACACCGTGTCTCGGCCATTTTAATTCGTGAGTAAAGTAAGCAGTGCATTTCTTTCAATATCTCCAAAAGTACATCAGTTCTAGAATGGAAACTACATGGATAGCATACAACAGACATTGTAGTTACTAAATCTATAAAATTCTCAGTGGGGTTGGCTTATTTTGTTTTCATGGCAATCAACAAAGAAACCATAAAAATAAGATTTCTCAAATTTTGTCAAAATTAACATTCTGTAAATTTGCTGAAAAAATCGGAAGAAAGCTGAGACGACCTTGAGATTTAAAGAAAATTGTCTGTTAAGTAATTGTTATTCTCTGATGAAAACAACCGTTCATAAACCGTATTTTTGGATCCCAGCGTTGAGCATCCCCCGTGGATATCTACTTGCATGCAAATTTGAGTTGGGGGTAACACTTTTCATTTCCCACTTTGTTTGATTCTTACAGAGAATTGATTTTAAATAGTACCTTGTTGTGTGGTAGGTGCTGACTAGGTTACAAGTGCTTGGAATAACCCTGATTTGATCTATTAAATAGTACCTTGTTGTGTGGTAGGTTCTGACTGGGTTATAAGTGCTTGGAATAACCCATATTTAATATAGTGTGTTAGGTGCTGACTGGGTTATAAGTGCTTGGAATAACCCATATTTGATATATTTAATAGTACCTTGTTGTGTGGTAGGTGCTGACTGAGTAATAAGTGCTTGGAATATGGTTGTTAAATGAGTCAGTTGTACTTTCTGATTGTCCAGCATTGAAAGCATCTGGTCATCTGGAGTACCACCTCCACCATCAAACAATGGAATACCTTCAACACAAAATCACGGCAAAACTTACCGACTAAATACACAGTTAACACTTAAAATCTAACTACAATACTGCATTCAGTCCACACTTCTATGGCCTGTTAGGCCAATATTCCCCAGTACCACCCCAAATGTTCAGTTACTGAGAGGTTATTAATGCCAATGAATTTATCAAATTACCACCAAATTTTGGATTACTATTTCTCAGATGAAAATAATAATGCAAAAATTAGCAAAAGTATGCACAAGCATTTTAGAGTTCTTAAAAGCACATTTGTTGACGGAAATAAGTTTGATAGTGAATACATGAAATAATCATGTTATGTGAATTGCAGACGAAATGAGAAATGATGATAATTAATCCTCACAGTTAAAGATATCAACTTAGCAGTTGACAAAAGAACAAACTGAAAAAATCCAGGCTTGAACAGGAGTCATACCCATGACCTCTCCGATACCAGTGTAGGGCTCTCACCAATTGAGCTTTCAAGCTAACTGGGAGCTGGTCATTTGCGAATTCGTAATGATCCCATAGATGGTGAAACAAATGATAGTGAATATATGAATTAATCATACAAGTCGTGAACTGCGGATGAAATAAGAAATAATGATGTTCCCTGCAAGTTACAGACATCAACTTAAGCAGATGATAAAAGAACCTGAAAAAATTTAGGCTTGTAAAAGGATTTGAACCCCTGACCTGTGTGATACGGGTGCAGCACTCCAACCAATAATTGAGCTATCAAGGCAACTGGGAGCTGGTCATTTGTGAATTTGTAATGATCCCATAGATGGTGAAACAAATGATAGTGAATATATGAAATAATCATATCGATTATATAGCGAGAGCTTGTAAATATTATAATGTGCACTGTGATTGGGCAATACTCGGGCCGGATTTTCTTGTAATGCCTCTGGGCATTATGTCAGAGATGTTAATACCCGGCTGGTAAAGCACGGGAAACTGCATGCATATGGCAAAGTTTGAAAACTTTCATAAATGAAAACTAAGAAGGGAATTAACGTGAGCAGTGAAGAACACTTGGAGAGTGAAATTTATTATCCCTAAGAAACAGGCAAAGGAAACAACCAAAATTGAAATAAAGACCTTAGTATTGACGGCAAAGAGTCACAACCTAACAAAAACCAAGAAAAATTAACAGGTTTGTCAATATGCAGAAAAGTCATAACACAATGAAGAAAACCACCAGCGCCTTCACTACATGTACTTTCTGTTGTTACTTGGAAAAGATCAAATGTGGCAATGAGAAAATACAGAGCTTACCTGCTTGTTATGCAAGTTCTTTATCAAGGTCAGGACGCACTCTCTGGTATTCAGAGAAGTATACAAAGGCATTTGACTGAGACAACCGCAGTAAATATCAACATTCTTAAGGACAAAGAATTTGAGAAATCGAGAAAGGTTCTGGCTGCGAGGTGCAAGAACCTTGCAAACAAAGCTGGCAAAGGAAACAAGCGATACGCAACACGTGCGCTCACTGACAAAGAAGAAAAGCTGTTCTTCAAAGAACAGTGTGGTGGTTTCTTGCTCTACACTTTGGTTTTTGAGCTCACGATGAAAGTCAGGAAATTGTGCCAGGGGATGTCATCCTTGAACAAGACCACATAAATGGCCAAGAAATGCTGGTTTGGCTCGCTGAGAGAGGAAGAAAACCACACAAAGGACAGGAGAAAGCCCACCAAAGAGTGTTTCAATCTAAAGTCCATGCAACAGGCATGGAGAGATATCCTGTTACATTCTAGAACCTCTTCAAAAGCCACAGACCAGCCAAGATGAACCTCCCCAAAGCTACATTTTCCTTGCATATCGAACGAAAACAAAACACAACATATGGTAGATGAAGACGCTGCAGAGAAAGCCGGAATACAGGTACCTGGTTCAAAAATAGGCAACAACTCTGTAATACTTATGCAAACATACCACAGAACTTTGTGGCTCAACTGAGCGGACACAAAAACATTGAAAGCCTACTACCCCACAAATCTGCCAGTGAACAACATCAGCATGGGATGTCTCTTGTTTTAAGTGGGCAGTCCTCTTCACTACATTTGGAATCTTTGCAAGTAGTTGCAAG
Source organism: Siderastrea radians (assembly GCA_964017195.1). Lineage (NCBI taxonomy): Eukaryota > Metazoa > Cnidaria > Anthozoa > Scleractinia > Rhizangiidae > Siderastrea > Siderastrea radians. The sequence goes on along the minus strand of OZ024888.1, from coordinate 21,708,871 downwards.
GTCAACTCCACAGCCTTTTTGTTCTCCCCCAACAAAACAACAAGAAGAAAGCCTCTCGCAAATCAGCGAAGCCACCAAAAAGCGCAGACAAATTAATGAGCCACTCCACAACAGCCACATCAACCAGCAGCGAAGGAGTATTATTTTGCCGGTGCAAATACATGTATTCATGAGATTTCAGGATGCAATTTTCAGTTTTTTCGTGGCCCTGTCCTGTCGCTCACGAGAGTAAGCCAAAGACGCATCAAGTGGTCATTGAAGATGACAACACTGAATGGCTGATTTTAAACACTGCTATGCATTCAAATTTAGCAACAAAAAGCACTGTGGTTCAGAAAATGTGAAAGTGCATTTGATTTAAAAAGTTCCAGTGATTGGAAGCTAAAAGAAAAGAGAGAGTTTCTTTGAAAGTTTTTACTTTTTCTTGTCCAATTTATTAATTTTTTTTGTCTGTGAACTGCTAGGTGACTTGATATTGAGTGCTTTCTGGTAAACTGTACAGTATCATTCATCCCAATCCACCATGGCTCACTTTTTAAGTAGTAAAGTGTTAAGCACAGCCATATAATAAACTTCTTATTAACTCTCACTAGCTTGGGACCGTACTGGGAGAATAATGCCCTTGAATAAAAACTGCCTGCCTTGTCTCTTTTGTGTGTTTCTTTCTTCCCTGTGTGTTTTTTGGCAGATTTAGAGCATTTCCATTGAGTTATAGTTCCATTTATAGAGAGTAAAAAATGGAACTATATCTCACAGGAAATGCTCTAAATCGGCCAAAAAACCCACACAGGAAAGAAAGAACCACACAGCGGAGACAAGGTAAGCAATCTTTATTTAAAACCCATTTATATTTTTTGCTCCTGGAATTTACCCGTTCTGTCCCCATAGAAATCCTTATATTTTGACCACTGCATGACACTGATGCTCATCTTATGAGCATGGGGTACCGGTGGTGCTTCAAAACTTTGCTGTTGCTCAGTCACTAAAGATGAACTTTGAGATCCTGAGGCATTACAGGATAGCCGATAAGAGTCAATCTTTTACAAAGAATTCCCAGCTTCAGGCAAGGCCACATGTGCAGATGGATCATGCTGGGCTGGGTATTTCATCTGGCTTTTAACCGGTAAGTAAATTGGTCAATCGATCAAGCAAGCAATCATCACCGATGCCTCCTTCCACTGAGCACTTCAAATGATCAGATTCATTTTTTTTTTAAACAATACTACATGTAATATCTCATAACCACGGTGTTTTGGGGTCTGAACAAGGTACAGAATCTGTACAGGTACAAATATGTACATTTACAAATAAAATAGCATGAAGTGGGCCAAGATGATGTGTTTTTCTTACACAGCTGGTCTAGTTGGTTTTTGATGTCCACAACTCGGTCCCAAGCCCATTCCAATATCAACTTTAGATTGCAACCTCCTTGAGTCACATCTAAAGAAATTCAAATAACAAGTTAGCTAAATGGCACTGGTTTTCTAAGATAACAGTACATTTAGGAGTGGTTTTTGGGACACATTTTTTTCAGAAACACAGTCATGCTTCCTGTACAAGTGTTTGAAAATGTGGCAAAAGTTGAGAAACCTGCACAGTGCTAATAAAATAATGCAAGTCTTATTATTCACTATATTAAAGGCCAAGATTAGGACATAATTTGCAGCCACCTGTATTCACCAAAAAAGATCAAAGGATTTTTTGCTATGACACTTTGGTAAATGACATAACTAGTCATGCAAGACACAGAAATGTACAAGTCACACAGGACATGACTTTTTTTCCCCCGCAAACAGTATCAGGTGTATCCACAATATCTGTAGCCTGACACAAACTTTGTGCTGTGAAAGAAGAACACTATGATCTACAAGGGAGGTCAAATGTAGTTTAGGGATAAGTAAGTAGTAGAAAGAGAGGTCTACTAATAGGCTTTTTATTATTTAAAAGATGATTTTTTAATCGTCAACATCTTCACCATTAATTATGAGTGCTTGATGGATGGCCTCACACGGCAATAAGGGAAACTGTAGCTTGAGGTGACATTACTTTTTGGTTTGCATCAGGCTATCAGAGATTGGGAAGGCAGAACAGGCATATGGGCCTATGGCCCCTGGCTTTCAAAAGTTATGGGCCATTTCTAAAAAGTATGGGCCATGGCAGTTATGGGATGGGCCAGAAGTTAAAGAAAAGAAATATTGGTATTTTAGTAAGGAATGTAACTTTTGATAGTGTGTATCACACAGCATCTTGCAGGTGACATTAAAATGAAATAGTTTTATTCAGGTTTTCCTTTAATCAATCAAACTCAACAGCTGTTCACTTTAGGTGAAGAGCAGTCAGTGCACTAAACTTATGAAGGTGTTCATATCCTTACTCTTACATAATCATGTTTCTTCTGTAAACTGATGACTGAGCAGACTTACTCTTGAAACTTATTTAATACATTGCTTACTCACTAGAGGACTGGAGAAACAATTCTGAGTGATAATCACTAACTCAACTATGAACTGTAACATTAGAAGTCGCAAAACTAGCGTAAAATCTGTATTATCCGAGGGCCAAAGTACACAAAATAAACAATCATGGCGGCCGATGAAAGAACCTCGTTTGGAGGCTGAGTTCGAGCAGAGGTCTGGGGACGAATAAACGCACACGATAGATCCTCCATCAAAAATAACGATAAATTAAAGTCGATGCAGTGACCGATATTTCGTTTTTTATTTATCATAACAGTAGAAATTACCCAAACAGAAACTATAATTGTTTTGGCTTTTGTTTCAGTATTGAGAACGGTATGCGAAACCTAGTGTATGGGGCTATATGGAAATCTTTCCAAATATTCTACATCTGACACACCATTATGCGGCTCAGGCGCATCTTGGGCCCCTTAAGTAGTTTTATGATACGCCATTTTCTTTACTTATGCGCTATACGCGCATGGCGCACGTCCTTCCCAATCTCTGGGCTATGGGAAGGCAGGGCTGTCACTAATTTTTAAACTAGCAGGGGTAATTTAAAAAGTAGCCAGGAAAAAAATGGCAGCAATCCCTTTTTAATGTCTATCAAAGTAGGTAGGGCTAAGAATTTATTATAGCTGTGGAAAATCCACAGCTGCTGACAGCCCCAACAGCCCTGCAGGTTGCACATCAATATGTAGGTGAAAAAATGTCACAATCCACATCTTATTCAATAATTATATTAAGTAACTAAAATTATCATAGGACAAATTAAAGGCAAATGCTTCATACTTCCTGCTCCCAGTTTTTGAATACATGATATAATGAAGGTCACCAAACCATGTTCCAAGGCAACTGAAAATAGTGCCTCAAGATGAAACTGAAATAAAAATCATCATAGCAAAATGAGATCAGATTTATTGAATGATGTCATCCCTATTGCAGTTAAAATTGCAACAAGCTCTGATTGCAGAATACTCACAGATCTGTCCTGTGGTTTTGAAAGATCAAAGTTCCTTGGAAGGAGTCCAGCAACATAGCATGTGTTAAAATACTCATGAGCATCAGAGAGACAGCTGGTACCCTGTTTGCTCATGTTTGCAAGAATCTAAAACAAAATCACACATTTCAACCAAAGGACCACATTTATGATTAATCTAGCAATACCTTTAAGATACAAGTCTGTATTTTTTCAAATCTGCTGGGTACTATAAAAGTGACATTAAAAAGGGATTTAAAAATTCTAATTAATTTAACTTTTTCTCAATTTATAATCAACTTTATTTAAACCAGTGGATCCATATGGGTGGGTAGTTTGCAGTTGTTTTTCAGTAAGTACTTTTTTGTCCCCACTGTCTTTGTTGTTGAGTTGGGTTATCAGGAGCAATATGGTTGTATGGTAGAGAGTGTCACTGATGGAACAAGATATCAGGCGGCTCTAAGAATACTGGGAAAACCAGGGGGATAAGGATCAACAGGGTCTAGTAAAAATAATCCAGTATTTGAAAAAATAATTCTATCATAACACTGGAAATTTGTGTGTGTGTTTTTTTCAGAAAGAATAAATGCAGAATATTCACAGTTTTGAAGAGAACAAATGTCAGGGTAATTTTTAAAGATCTCCTGCATGTAGATTAAGTTCTTCCATTGACTCGGAGCTAAAAAGTGATTGACTTCAAAAAAAGAGACTCTTAACTTATACATGTTGAAGTCTCACTGTCTCAGCCGCTCAAAACAGATAGTTTGAACGTTTAGTCAGTTTGTATAGCTAACTGAACAGTTTTCATTAAACATACAAAACTTTCGCCATTCACAGACCAAACAAATCTACGACTCGTTCCCTACACTCTACTAGTACTGCAGTTCATTTGCTTCGACAAGTGAAATGAAAAAAGTTGAAAATTGTGCTTGTTGTAAACGAAAATCCATGAAACAGTTACACTAGGTGGAATACTTGCAAAAAAAATTCAACACAATCTTCCTATTTTTCCTGAAACTTCACCAGATCCGAAGCGACTGAGACGATCCCCCGGTGTTGTGTGACATGGCTTGAGATTTCAGAATTCACAACGACTACCTTTGTTTTTTTTTTTCAGAAAGAATAAAATGCAGAATATTCACAGTTTTGAAGAGAACAAAAATTAACAAAAATTAATGTCAGAACCGAAGCGACTGAGACGATCCCCCGGTGTTGCGTGACATGGCTTGAGATTTCAGAATTCACAATGACTACCTTTGTTTTTTTTTCTCAGAAAGAATTCTAAATGCAGAATATTCACAGTTTTGAAGAGAACAAATGTCAGGGTATTTTTTAAAGAACTCCTGCATGTAGATAAGTTCTTCCATTGACTCGGAGCAAAAAGTGGTTGACTTCGAAAAAAGAGCCTCTGAGCTTATACATGTTGAAGTCTCACTGTCTCAGCCGCTCAAAACAGTTAGTTTGAACGTTTAGTCAGTTTGTATAGCTAACTGAATGGTTTTCATTAAACATATGAAACTTTCGCCGTTCATAGACCAAACAAATCTACGACTCATTCCCTACACTCTGCTAGTACAGTAAAAACCTGCATAAAAGAACAGGTGGATTAAGAACACTCAGGCTGAAATTTGGTCAAAAAAGTACCATATACATAAGAACACATTCAGCCTGAAAAAAAAAATTGGCTGCCAGTTAGATTAGAATAACCTACTAGGGTACAGTACTAAGTAGACCAATATAATTATGTGCTAGACCATTGCACACATAGAGTTTCACAGCAGGTATGGGAATTTCCAGGGTACATTTAGCAATTGTTTTTAGACTTGGCTAATTTATGTAGCTAGATGACTGCTACCTTCTGTCAATCACATTCTTTATTTGCTGCAGACACAACATGCTGACATGAAATTGTTTAATTTTACTACTCTGAACTCTGACCTTTCAGTTGAACTGTTCTAGTTTTCATCTCAATGAAAAATACCTTTGAATTGGTCACTCAAAACATGGTAAATCAATCTTGACAATCACATTTTCGTAGGTCACTGATTTTCCAATCTGACCCTTCTTTCTCCTGTTTCTTCTGTAAGTTTGTAATCAGCTTTCTTAAGTAGCAAGCATTTCCAACGAGTCTATAGTCAACTCAGGGGCACCCAACGGTTTGTTTTGGGGAGTATCTGTTCGAAAGACCTAAAATCACCTGAGATTTTCGGATTTAATTGCAGTGAAAGCTAGAGTTTTCTTTGGCGAAACATAACGTCAGACTTTCGTAACAAGAGGTCTTATTAGTTCCTATTGTTTTCGGAGGGACAAATATTTTGTTTAGAGTGCAAAATAAGGCCAGCTAGCATTTTTGGAGAGTCATCAGCAGCTCGGAATCTCAGCAGATAGGATTGTTTACTAAAATTTTTTGAAAACGCTGAACAGATCAATCTGTATAAGCTTAAACAAATGTGCCTTTAAAAAGCTCTGAAACAATCTAAGAAAGCAGAAAATGATATTTCAAGTATTGTGCCAAAATTTTCTCGTTGGGTGCCCCTGTCAACTGGAAGTTCAAGGCCTTTACCTTGGCCTGCGTTAAATCTACTGCCAATATATTCCGCCTCAATTTGCCCATGCTGTGAGAAAAACTTATGAAAAATCTTGGATAGTTCGACTGGTACGTGTCCAACAATCTTCTCATCTTTATTCCTTACGGCCACTGCATACATGTATCTGTCACGGTCATTCTCCGGTTCCATCTTGCAGTCCATAACTTCCCCAATATACACCGTTGCACCTACAAAATAAGCATGGTACCCACACACACTTGCCTGAACATAGAATTCTTATTCATCTGCCATTTTATAGTTTGATTTGTGCAGAAAGCTGACTTTCCCCAAGAGAAATTCAAGATGGAAGCTTCACTTTCCCTCACTCAAAATGCCTTTTGGGTAATTTTCAAGAAAACCCCTGTACAACAAAACAGTCATTGTCTCTGCGACAACAGACGTACAAGGCGTTACAGGAGACATTACTGCATGGGCGGGAAAAAGAATTGACTTTTGTGTTCCTCTTCTGGTTGGAAGTTTGATGAGTTGTGGAAGATGAATCATACTTTATTCGATTGTGGTTTACGAAAATCAGTAGAGTTGAAGGATGGCAGACTGTACGACATTACATCAACATTGGAAAAGACAGTTAAACTGAGCAGCGCCACAGTTAAATGCAAACACTGCGACAGATTGTTCAAAGGTCAACAATATCTGGACAGCCATGTACAATCCAAGCACCCAGCCTCTGCCGCACAGAACTTGAACAGCAACAGCTCAGCATCTAGAAATACATCGACTATTTTTGTAAACATCAACAACCACTCAGGTGAAACAAACATGCAGAGAATGGCTGAGAGTCAACAGCTTGAGGATGTGCCACGTGAATCAGCCAGTGTTGTGCAAGGTCAAACTCAAAGGTGAAGCAACAATCGAAGGGGAAGTAACAAACGAAAGTCCTACACTGTCGATTTCAAAAAGAAAAGACTAGTAAGATCTTTTGGATTCACTGAAATCATCAACAAATAAGTACAACACAGTAATGCAAAGCAACCAGGAGTCAACAGATCGCTGGTGTTTAAGTGGGAAAAAAACAGAAGCAAAATTCTTGCAGAACTGACTCTGAACAAGACGAAGAAGAACACAGGTGGCGCAAGGCCAATGAGACAAAGGAGGAGGATCGCTGGGAACAAATCCCAACACACTGATAAATATCCCCTGGCTTCCAATCTTTTACTTGCCAAGTTTAAACTACGGAGAGCAGCAGGAAGCAAAGTGTCCAAACTTTGGTTAAAAAAAAGAATGAAATCGAAAATCGAAGAATGTTATGGCACAGACCATTTTTGAAGAGATTGTTTAAGAAAACGGGCTGTTTACTAACAGCAGATGGCTCTGATGATGTAAAGATCTCACCCCAAGGTTTGGAAAATCATCAGATTTAAATGGATCTGATAATTGGACTGGAAATTTAAGAAACTGGATGCTGACATTTTGCTCTCTCAGTTTGCTTGTAGGATTGGGGACCAGTCAATAGTTACATGGAAAGAGGGAGGGGGAGCTGGTGCATTTTGAATTTGCTTGATGTTTGCTGAGTTTCGAGTTGTTTATCACCAGAATTGTGACCTCCCCCAATGTAATGTTGTTGCCTTGATTAATGCAGTTAAGGTTAGTTCCATCCATCCATTAATTAATTAAAATGTTGTGCTTGCACATTGATTTCATCTGTTGGTAGTCTATACAGTATTTAATTTTTAGAAACAATTTTAAGAACACCTTAAGAACATTTTCAGGCTGATTTTGCAGAAAACCCCCGATAATACAGTATAAGAACAAAATCAGCCTGAAACCCCAAAACATGTGTTCTTTTATGCGGGTTTTTACCATACTGCAGTTCATTTGATTCGACAAGTGAGATGAAAAAAGTTGAAAATTGTGCTTATTGTAAAGGAAAATCCATGAAACAGTTACATTAGGTGGAATACTTGCAAAAAAAAAAATTCCACACATAATCTTCCTATTTTTCCTGAAACTTCACCAGATCCAAAGTGACCGAGACGATCCCCCCGCGTTGCGTGACATGGCTTGAGATTTCAGAATTCACAACGACTACCTTTGGATCGAAGTTTATCCATTCTAATGTTGTTGAGGGAAATATCTTTTCTGTAATGCTTTTCCATCAAAACTGAATTTTTCCAAATACGATGCAAAAAGTAGCGAACATTCTGACTGACATATATTTGCATACCGCTTTCAATAGACGGCATGTTCTCATATTTCATTTTCAACTTGCAGCCAAAAGAATACCGAAGAGCTAAGAGAGTTCTTTTCCCCTGTCTTTTTATCGATGCAAGTCATCGAGTTTGGTTATGTGAACGGTCACTGATGTAGGAGAATGAAGCTAGATACAACTATTGCTGTTGTTAATCTGAAAATTCCTTTTCATAACCTGAAAATGCGACCAGGTAAATGTACATTAGGTAGTTAAAATTACATGTGCCCTGGTCTTTTTTGTGGCGTTGGGTCCTTTGTTAGTGAATGGAAATGAATCCATGAAAATCATTTTATTATCAATCAGAATATTGATAACAAAATAAGCTTCTTTCCATCGCAGAATTTCCAGGATGTTTCCTTATCACAATGGTTTGTTTACATTGTCAGTTTGTGATCAATTTCCGACTCCACTAATAATATTAAAAGTTTCACAGCATGTTTGAAATGGTTGCATGATTGTTCACATTAAAAAACGAAGTCAAATAGCTGTCATGTCCGACCAAAATGAATTTAACTTTCGGATAATGGTTACCTCATTTCCGTTTGTGTGTAAAGTGCTTGAAGAGTGCCGTTCGTTTGCGGGTTGTCGCTTTTCATTGTATCGCTCACTTTGCATCAGGTCACGTTTTTGTTATACCTGCAGCATTTTTTGACCATTTTTGTCTGTGGAGTTTTTGGCCGAGCTCGACGCGGTTTGTTTAGCATATGTGCAAGGTTTTTATTTCCTGTTTTGTTGAAGTGAGTCCTGCTGTGTTGTGTCTGTTGTGTTGCGTTGTAATCCATTGTGTTGTGTTGCGTTGTGTTGCGATCCGTTGTGTCACTGTTGCGTTGTATCAGTCTGTTGAGGTGCGTTGCATTGTGTTGCGTTGTGATCCGTTGCATTGTGTTGTGTTGTGATCCGTTGTGTTGCGTTGCCTTGTGCTGTGTTGCGTTGTTGACAATTTCAGCATTTCTAGTATTCCGTCTATGTTAAAGCTGTACATCAGTAGACATACTCAACCAACCTCACTCATTGGCAGACTATCTCTACACCAGAGAACTAGACAAACTCAACCACCCTTACCAAATACTATTAATAGATAAACTCAACATCTTTCACTTACTTTAAGACAGTACGAACCCCACTACGTGACCAACTCGACAAACTCCACAACCCTCACTCACTGGCAGACAAAATCTCCTTATCACAACACAACTCGACAAACAAAACTACCCTTACCAAACAGACAAACATAACAATCCTTACTTATTTTTAATTTAAGACAGTACGAACCCACAATGCGACCAGCTCAACAAAGTCGACTAGCTGTCACGTGCTGAGGCAGACTAAAACTTCACACCTCGACGCAACTCCTTACCAAATAGGCAAACTCAATAATGCTCACTTTCTGTAAGACAGTAAAAACCACACAAATCGACATACATGTACTCAACAAACCGCACTCACTGGCAGACAAAATCTCCATGCCTCGACACAACTCGATGAACGCAACGACCCTTACCAACTAGACAAACTCAACAAACCTCACTCACTGGCAGATGAAATGTTCCAAACCTCGACACAACTCGACAAACACGAGCCTTACTAAAAATCGATCAACAAATATTTACATACTATAAGACAGTACGAACCCCACCACGCAAACCAACTAGACAAACTCGACCGACCGGCAAAGCATCTTGACGACTCGACAAAGTCAACAGACGGATTTCACCGAACACTGTAAACTCGGCAAACGAGCAACTCAAGAAACTCCACCGACTCTACTAGCAATTGTTTTAGATGATCTTAACTCTTTCACCATTTTGTTTTCTTCTATGAGCCAACTCATCAGTATATTCTTGAGAAAGATTAAACTTTCACCCTGTAAACTCCGTTGGCTTTACTCAGGCACGACCAATTTTTTGCAATTGAATACACAGTACTTGTTAAGTTTTTGGGTAAAGGGGTGCTTTGTTAAAGCTTGCATCATATTTAGAGGGGCTCTATGCACCGTGATTTTCAAGTCCGGTTTTCGGTAGAAGAATGTTCTGAAAAATATTTCATATATCTTTTCTCGTACACGAAATGCTCCTAGAACATTAACAGAATTAAAGGAATATATCTCTTTTATAGCAATCCGAAAAATTGTTTACGGTGCCCCTTTAAGGCTACCGATTCTTTTTAGCACATGAAATGGTCACCTTGTTAGTGAAAGAGATGAAATTTTGGCTAATTTGACCAGGGCAACTGAAAGCACATAAAAAAGTAGTCGTGATTACAAAAATTCCATGGAGAAAACGGTCTTTGCCTGTAGAGAATACAAAGTGGAAGTTTTCCTTATTAAGCCGCCGAGTTGGTCGAGCTGCTCGAACCGTGGTACGTCCGTCTAGTTGTTGCGTCGAGGCATGCAACGAAGGAACAGGAAAACTGAGAAATTTTAAGCCAACAAACTAGAGTAACAAGTAAGAGACAGATCACAACATACATCACAACACAACCAACACAAGACAACGCAATACGAAGCAGACAACAAAACGCAACACAACGCAACGCAACACAACACAACCAGTCGAAGTAACGTCGAGCTTGACCAAAAACTCCACGAAAAAAATTGGTCAAAAACCGCTGCACATTTGGTTTTTGCTTGTGTTTGAAATGGTTGATTGCTCGCATGGAAAAAACAATGTCATATTGAAGAAATCTTCGAGTGAAATGAATTTAACTTTCAGATCATGGTTTAGTTATTTTTACTTCCTGTATTGGAAGACTTGAAGAGCTCCATTTTGTTTGAAAGTTGTCAATTTAATTGCTCACTTTGCATCTATCGCGGTGTTCTTGTTCATGACTTCTTCGATCTCGTTTGCATCGTCCTTCATTGAAGGCAGAAAGAAAAGGAAAATATCATTCTTAAACGACTTACCGAAGTAAAACTAAATTTTTAAGGTCTGGAGGCTTTATCACTTCAAGAGTTAACTTTCGTTGTTTTTACTCTACAACAAACGCCATAAAGAGTTCTACTTGGGTTTGAATTTTCTTTTTGCAATGGCGGCTGGTCAAGTCAAATGATCTTACATTTTAAATACCGGTAATTTTGCCCCGCATCATGTTTATCTGTGTTCCCGCAAAAACGTCCTGGAGTCAAGGTCAACCTTCCAGCCATAAGTAGGTACAATGTGTTTGGCTAAGCAGTGGAAAGGAATGTCAAACTCCAGCAAGCAGGCATCTGTGGGGAGGAGTGTAGTACGACTCCCCTAAAAACGACTGTCTGGGAGGCTACTCCTTGCACAGTCTTTGGAAATCAAAATCTACAGTAATTAATACGTTAATACAGCCAGCGCAAAACTTGGCCAAGATCCCCTCAAAATTTGCCTATTAGCCTTCTTACTATTCTACATTTTGTACTTTCAATAGCTTTGTTGGCTTGCTGCGCAAACGTTTATGTTTACTTAACATTAACCTTTAAGTTTACCCAATGCCAGTACTCCTCCCATTTGCTCTCAGTTGCTATGGCAACTGGTAACTAAAAACTGTTTCAACGAAATCTTATAGTATTAGATCCAGCACATTCCAAAGGAAGTAATCTAAACATAGGCATGCAATGCGCGCAAAGCCAATGATGTTTTTTTTTTCACAATGGTGAAATTTATTCTGACAACCTATGGGACTTTACACCTCCGGTAAGTCCCATCCTAACCCCTCAGCCCGCACCACCACCAAAAAGCTCTTGTGATTATCCACTATAAAACCTGGTAATGATCGAGCAGGGTGACTACGCAGAGTAAAGAAACCGAAGAAAGCTCTTTGTTTCATGGTTCTTCAAAGAACACAGACAAAAACAAGTAAACTTAAACTTAAACTTAAACTCACCGTTGAAAAATATTGCGTACATAATTTAGGCAAAGATCAGTGGAAAGTTAACAATTCTAACGCTGCACATTTGCAATTCTACTTGTTGAACCTTTTAATTTCTGACTTCTACTGGCGAATATCCAATACTTTTCAGTGCTCATAAACGGTCAACTTTTCAAAGGGTGCCGTTTGAAGCTCTGCGTGATTTGCGTGACACACGACTTGCTTTAGTTTGTTTAATTTGTAAGGATTCAGACGTTTCAGTCAACCAGTTACGTTCTTAGTACATTGTATTGTCAAAACAGGAGTCTGCCATCAAATGTGCGTTTCTTGTATCCACAATATTTTCGTTCAAAATCGGTTTGAACTAGCGTTTATAAACACGACTGAAAGAGTTTTGCCACTATGTTTATTTCCCCTGTTGATTGAAGTTGCTTGCTTTGTAATCAAGTCGGCTATAATAATTTTCGTCTTTTTGCTTCGCAAATCGACCAAAGTATGTTTACATTTGTAACTTTCCCATGGTACAGAGTTATTTTTAGCTCACTTGTTTATTTTGAGTCTCAACCTGCAGCCGAATAAATTTCGTTTGCTTTGCCTTCGAACAGTACGAAAATGTTCAAATTCAGCTCGCTTTCCAGTAGATCCAACAGGTCTCTGTTAGAATGCTTTGTCACATATCTGTTGTTGTTAATCTATAGGTACTGTTTCGGTCGGTTCAAGATTTTCTGGAGATTTTTCCTAAGGCTGAAATTACAGCTGTCAACTATGCAAATTTGCTCAACATACGCTTTACACTTTGAGCTATGAATAACCCCGAAATAACGTTTAGTATCTTGTAAAGATTTTACTACGTCCATCCTCTAATTCCTTGATCACCACTGTGACTTGGGTTTTAATACTAGTTTCATTCAAGTTTTTCAGTTTTAAGAATAGCTAGCAACAAGCCGCGCAATTTCCGATTTAGTTTTAAATGGTTTCATGTTTTATAACATGAACTCAAAAATGACACTGCAAATTTTAGATTCGCTGTTACCGAGAGATAATCCCGAAAAATTTTATGCTGTTTTACTCTTGACAAGTCTTTTCACTATCATTTCACTGTTAATTAGGGATCAAAGTAATGTTAATTTCCACGTTCTGTTCATACAACATCTCAAATTGGCAAGTCCGTCTTGTCTTTGCTGCTGTGGAAATTTGTACTTCAACTAAGTAAACACAAGACTACAACGCGAATAAAATCCTGCCAGAACTCACGTACACAAAACAGGCATTCGAAGTAGATCCACACTTGCGAATGCAAAACACTTCATTAAGCCCGGGGGTGTTACTCCCATAACGTTACCTGTATGGGTTTGTGCCGCTGATAAGGTAAGAGTTTCAGTGTCCTAGTGCACACCTCCACCCATCGTCTCACAGAATATCCCCCCAGCCTCACAAATCGTATGACAGACACGCGTAAATCGTTGATTTTTAGGCTCTGACAGTAGCCATATGACGTCACTAACGTGACGTCATTGGCTAAAAATGAAAATTCATTGACTTGTTCAAATAATGTAAATGCATGAAAAAGATCAAAGGTCTTCTAAACATAATTGGTCAATTTTTGCCAGTTTTATATTGATTACTAACAAACACCATTCTCACCAGTTACCTAGCAAATGGAAGGTGGAGGGTTTTCTCTCACTCTTCTCAATAGCTTACTTTGTGCATGCTTAATAAGTTAAAAAGTTCAAAATAGATAAAAGGAACTATGTCACAGCATTTTCATTCACTTTTCTGATCTGACAAAATTATTTTCTCCTTGAAGGAAACCTCAAAATAATTAGTTTCCTACAGTAGAAAAACACCAAAGAAGTAATAATAAACCAAAACTAAACAAGGATGGTTACGACTGAAGGAAATTAAGATGGACTACAAATGACAAACGTGAAAAAACTTTAAGCTGCACCTTTCTTAGCCGGCCATGAGTGGATAAAAACCTCGTGGCAAACTCACCTGACGCTGAACACCCAAAAACTTTGCATATACAAGTCCTGTCTCCATCAAGCAACATGTGTCTAAAATGTTAATTGATAAACAGAGAAAAAACTGATAAGACAAGGAAAGCAAACTCCACTTAGTATACTCAGGGAAGGTAGTCTCACCAAACTTCAGAGCTGCTGGCCAGAGATGCTGCTCAAGGGTTGACCCAGCACTTGATACAAAGCTGGAAACAGATTTTGCATCTAAAGAGATATCCTAAAAAAAATGCAACCCAAAGATCACTACAAATGCCCTCACTTTGCCTATTATATTGTACAATCTAGTCATACACAATAATGTCTAAAAAATAGTAAATGATTTTCAGTGACAGTATTTTTAATCTGTTAGCTTTGTTACAGCATTGTGCAAAAGTACATGTAATGCAACAAAACGAATTTCACCAATTTCCGCAAAAAATGGAGAAATCTCGCATAGCCTGGTAACAAAGTGTCGCAAAAGGTCGCAGTTCTGAACGAAATATCGCACGAACTTTTGTTTGCATGAGCCGAAAGTTTGTTTGTGCTAAAAGAAAATTTGCCCGCAGCAGGTGAAAATTTGCTTGCACTAAATGAATATTCGTATAGACTAAATTCGCTTGAGGTGATCATGCAATCATATACAACTACAGCTGTATGACCTTCAGTTGCAAAGCTGTTGTCAGTGAACCAACTTTTAATTAGCAGAAACTGATATTAACACTTGTTTGTGTGTGGGTTGTTTATTTTCCCAAGCTATTCTTAGTGTAGCGCAAAGGTGAGGAAAGTTTTGCTTAGAGTGAACACTTTGACAAACATAATGGTTCATTGTTTGCTCCACTTAAAAAGCTTGTCATGCCGTGTCAGCTTAAAACTTGCCAATTACAATTCTGTGCTTGCAAGTCGCAATTGACCGACAATTAGAAAAAGGTCTCTATTGTTGACACGAGATACGCGCGAAAAACCAGAGACCTGCTGACTCTGACTAGACATGAAAGTGAATAGCAATGGTTACACCACCCTAGGTAAATGATTTCCCCACTATAATTTTCCCTTGGTTAGATAGTTGGAGTCTTCATTTACCTGGGTAATAAAGGTTATATGTACCCAGGAAGTTTTCTGGCTGGGTAACTTTCGCTGTAGAAAACAGGGACAATTAAGAGATTGTGTATTGCTCCGTCATTTTGTACTGTTACGGCGACGCTTAATTCTTTAGTACGTTATTAATGCTTTGTTTTATTAAACTAAATAACAAGACAAAGAAAACATTTCCAGTGGATATTTCACATATTTTTCCACTGCACTAAGAGGTCTCTCCACATACACTGGTTCAAACATAATGAGGAGTGTACCTTCCCTTTTTTTTCCTGCGGTTTAATGCAGCTGTCCAATGTTACAACATTCAGTACAATCTAAACAATCTTAGTCTCTGAACAATCTTAATCTCTGAACACTTCAATAATCCCTGAACAATCTTAACACAATCTTAAGCATTCTGATTTTAAAAAAGTTACAATGTTACCCTAACTTATCTCAAACGTAACTACATGTATGCGGGCCTGTTATGTAAATCCAGCCAAACGTTACAGTAATAGATATCTACAATTAAATTCTTTACATTCTGTTCTAATTCATTTCCTTAGGCATGGATAAACAATTACAGTTATAAAGTGCGCTAATTGCCGAGAAAAATCATCCCATGCATGAATAAACATTCCTGTCTGGAAAAAAGTAACACAATTCTTTTACATCATAGGTGTTTCCAGTTTCACCCCAACCTTCAGTTTGGTCTGCTCTACTTCAATCAACAACGAATTATACACCAAAATAGAATCATGTAATGTATTAAGAAATGGCTGCAACAGGATACACTACCAAATCCTTGGTCAGTTACATTTCCTGAGAAGCAACACGAGAAAGTGCAACTTTCCCCGGGAAACCTCATATTTACTGACTCATGTAAACCATGGCTAATGTGTGGTATGATATGTACATATTTAATCAAAAGAAAGTCAACCAATTACTTTGTCTAGGTGCTACATGTACATACGGACCCTAACCTTAGTTTCCATAGAGACCAAAATGGTTTCGATCCATTAAGTACAAGTGGAGTTATGAATTTTCAAATGGTTCTGTTACACTGTGAATGGCACGCAGCGCCTGTTATGAATTTGTGGCATACTTTTCTCATAAGAAAAGCTTAAAAGCACATCAAAGGATTCTTTTAACTTACTTTTAACTATAAATTTTAAGCTTTCCATAGAGACCAAAATCGTTTCAATCCATTATGTAAAAGTGAAGTTATGAATTTTCAAATGGTTCTGTTGCGCTGCAAATGGCAAACAGTTGCATATTATGAATTTGCGGTATACTTTTCTCACAAGAAAAGCTTAAAAGCGCATTAAAGGATTCTTTTATCTCATTACTATGAATTTTAAGCTTTCCATAGAGACCAAAATTGTTTTAATCCATTCTGTAGAAGTGGAGTTAAATGATTTTTCAAACGATTCTGTTGCGCTGTGAACAACACAGAGTGTTGTCTTCGTGGACTGTAAGGATGATTTGTCAGAACCATGGAGTGTCATTTTTAGTGCCGCTCACAAAACTGATTGTTCACAAAGTTTCCTCACTCTGCCAAAAGATGGCAATTTTAGGCTGGTTAATAAAATAAAATTTGAAGTCAAAGTGTTAGACTGGACATGTGCTTTGTTGTTAGGTTTTTGCCGGCTCTGTTGCCACACTTCGATAGTTTGATTCTTCGCCGTGTTTCGTTGTACCTTGTATGTGCAAAATTTCAGCAAAGTTCTCCTCACAATAGCGAAATATCACACAGGCAAATTTTCACCGTCACGAACATTCATCAACGGTTTCATTTTACTCAGTGAAATGTCGTGAATATTTTGCTGAAATTTCGTTTGACACGGCAAAATATGACAGCCTTTTCGCTGAGATACCGTTTTCAGGCGATGCTTCAGCAGAACAAAGTGTGAATTTTGGCAAATTTCGTTTGCATTACTTTTGTACAATATCATACATCAAATGTGAAATATACTTGCAGTGACTGAGCTACCAATTTCTACCAACTACACACATATGCTTGGAAAACATAATGTTCACTTGACATTCAATACAACATATTCTGTCAATTTATACCACTATCTGAAAACCACTATTGCCAATGGGCCTTATGCATGATTACGTCACTTGCCCAAAATTCACCACCAAGCCTTGTTTGCACTAAATTATTCCCATCCTCTGGCACATTGCACGTGGATATTTTCATTCTTGCTGCTCTGGGATTTTGCTCGTGGTAAAATATACAAGTTTCTACTCTGAAAGCGAGGCTTGGTGGTGAAATCATCTAGTCTGACATAAACACACATAAGGGCTATTGCATGTCATCCATTACAATGTTTTATTATATAAACTGGAGTGTTTTATAGGGATTTCCACCACTGAGAAAAATCGTAATTGGTAAATGTAAAATTACGATTCATAATTTTTACATGTGAAAATACGGCCAATCAGTTTTCGCGATGTCACGCGCCTTCTTTCAGGCCACTTTTGACAACGGTTTGCCCATCAATTCTGTTTACTTGGCTCGTTCGGAAAAAAAGAAATAACTACTAACAGTTTACGATGGCCTCAAGCACTACACCAGTCTTCTCCCCAGTTTTCAAGGCAACAGGTAAGACATTTTTCCACACCGGTAATCCTTTTCTATGCTGGAGTGGAAGTGTCGTCATAAGACGCGGAATGTTGCCCATGACACTAGGCTCACACACATCTCGAAAACCCTTCCAAATGCTTGACGGGCTACTTACAGAAACTTACGAACTTACTAATCTAGGGAGAAACCCCCAGACCAGAAGATAAGGCTAAACACCTTATGAAGGCTCCAACGAAAAACTTCGAGGAGAAGATAATGCTAACAGCACCTTACGAACATATAGCCTGAGAAAGTAGCCGACATTTCGCGAGGACGCCACTTGAACCCTCGCAAAACGACGTCTGAGTAACGAGCGCAGAAATATCATACTGATGACGCTTCACTACCCAGATCTAGGTAGTGTTTCTGATTGGTTGAAACCAAATTCCCTCGCGTTTCAACCAATCAGAAGCACTACCTAGATCTGGGTAGTGACGCGTCATCAGTATGGAATTTCTGCGCTCGTTACTGAGACGTCGTTCTGCGAGGGTTCAAGTGGCGACCTCGCGAAACGTCGGCTGTTTTCTCAGGCTAACGAACATACCTACGTGCGGATAAACGTCGACAAGGTAAGATTTACGTTATGAACGTGCTAACGTAGGGAGAAATGTCAAGGGGATGAAACTAACAACCCCTTACGAATATAGTAACCTACGGACAAAGGTCAAGAAGATAACACTGAAAACGAGAAGAGTAATACCTCAGGAATGCACTAACACACAGAAAAGTTAAAAAGGTACGACTAAACTCTTATGTACCTGGAAACATACGGAGAAACGTCGAGAAGATGAGACTTGATCTAATTATCGTACGAACGCAAGGACATAATGGAAAACGTTACCAAGACAAGACTTCGGTGGTAGCAAAGAACGACTAACATCAATTTTTTAATAATTCAATCCGATAAATCTTTTCACAATCCAAATCTGTTGAATATATCGAACCCAGGCCTCAGTATGTTTTTCTAACCGGTAACAAACGGTGCTACAAGCGGTAAATTTTACCGGTTACCGCCTGATAAGGAGAACACTGCTACACCCGAAAAAACAGCCAACAAAGATGTTGAAAGATTTATCGAAGCGGAAGCCAACAAAAACACTCAAAGAAAGATGCACAGCGACGTAGTATTGACGAAGTTGATTTTGCCAAATGAAAACGAAACAAGACAACTCCAAGACATAGCGCCGCCAGAATTAGATGCTTGCCTCAGCAGCTTTCTATTGCCTGTGAGAAAAAAGTCTGGTGATGAATATGAGCCAACAACACTCGGAGAAATTATCGCTTCTGTGGAGCATTATCTGAATATCTGAAAAACCTACGCTACAGCGAGTCTACTATCGAAGGACAATGTTCGCCAGTTGAATTGTTCGAGAGGCACTTGTTTAAGCAAATTTCTCAATTTACAGACGACACTGTGCTTCAGTTTGTGTGCAGGCTTTGACAACAAGCGTCGAGTTGCGACTTTGCCGAATTCAAGGATGTCATTGATCATATTCGGGTTAATCGATAAGTGTTATTCTAGTCATTTACGTCGCAAGTTTATTCTGGAGTAAGAAGGTACGGTGACGTTAGATTGTCTACTAATGAATACGGACAAATAAAGCAATAAAGAGTAGTAATAATAAAATGAAAAAAGAATAATAGTGAAAACTTTTCTATTGTGTTAATGAATATATTTGAAAATTGTCTGTTTTAATCAGTTGAACTGGATTACTTTCATTTATCTTCTGCCTTTACGCTTACTGCTGTTGCGTTTAAATAAAAATTGTCTCAGTAAAATGTTTTGGGCTTTTGTGTTTATATAATAAACACAATAATACATGGTTGCTTGGAGATATGGAATTTCTCTTCTCGTGTTCAATTCAATACCTCACTCGTTTGCTACGCTCACTCGTGAGATATCGCTTTGAACACTCGAAGAGAAATTCCATATCTCCGCGCACCCATGTATTATTGTCTATTTCATTTTTTTAATGCAATTGTGCACATTCCATGAAGCCTGTTATGTTTGTTGCAAGCATACAATATTTTAATGTTAGTGATTGTTAAAATTAATCAACTTCCCTGCATTGCTGTGGCTAGGTACATGTAAACAAAACCACTAAAAGTGAGCTTGTAACTTGCAAGTTATGCAAAACTCACCACAATCCCATCAGGAGAGGCAGCATCTAAAATGTCGGCCAGGGAAAAGAAAGCAAAGAATGGGCATGTGGGATCTTTACTACCAAACATAGCATCCCTAATAAAAAAAGTAGAAGACAAATTTCAATTACAATGTTTTATCATAGCACAATAAATGCTTTGGCTGCATAACACTCAAAAGGAATGAATCATAATTGAAAAAAAAACTGTATCTCAACAGTTCTGGAAACTGTATAAAAACAGTAACTAAAGACGTTTTGGGGATAGCCCCTTCATCAGTGTTTGTGTTCCCAATGACAGATGCTTGCATGTAACTAGGTTGCATGCACGCCATCAAAATATAAAAAAAATTGTGTAAATGCATGCAGACTTAGCACACGTAAATATGGCAGAGAGTGAAAAGAGATTGAAAGGATAATGTGGCCTCAAAAGTCCTCTCCCTGGTCCTCTCCCTGCCTTCTGGCAGTTGCTCCCATCACTTGCTTGACACCAACTGACATGCTATGGATGGAATTGAAGTCTGGTAGGATAAAATGTTCAGGCAACAGGGAATCCCCCGTTTTGGTACTGTTGGTGTCAATGGAAACCCTCCACTGTGCAGAGGTGCTCAGTGAATCTGTCTGCAAGTCTAATACCAGTTTTTCTAATGTACATTGCACAACAGTGGGTGCAGATTACTGCATAAATTATGCTGATCGTAGTGCAGCTATGGCTTTGAGGTGCACAACTCCCTCTGCGTGGTTAATAATGGCCATTCTACCAGTAAACACTGACAGCTGTTTCCTATCCAGACCAGGTTATACCCAGTCTGGAATCCGCGGGAAACCTTGAAGCGAAATCCATTTACTCCAGCGCAACAAATTGTTGGATTTTTCCTCTTAAACGGAACTCTTTGCTTACTACACCATTGTAAAGTGAAAGGAAAATCAGCAATGGAATAAACGGCCTGGCTGTTCTGCAAAAAGGAGAGTGATCATGTCATTTTGGTGACAAAACTTATTGCTGGATGGGTTTTGTTTTTCGACTTGCACTTTTTCTCGATGAGTTGACTTAACTCAACATGGCTAGACTGCAAATCAGTCTTTTGCCCTCCATTTCTTGGTTGAATTTCTTTGTTTTCCCTGGAATTTTCTTTCCTAGTTTTGTCCAATTTACCTTCATTTTAGACAATGTATTTCTTAGCTAACATAGTCCACAAATACCTTACAATGCGGTGTCTTTGACATGAACTACTGACAACAGGTTTTTCCTGCGTAGTTTTCTGAAAGCACTGTGAAAATCTTGACCAGAACAAACACAAATGCTTATGATACTAAGACATGAAGGCAGAGAATTTGTACTTTCCATTGAAAGTCTTACTTGTTTCCAAGAGCTTTCGGTAAAAGTGAACTTAAATGTGCAATTTCATTTTGAAGAGGACAAAGCTTCCACAGAACATGACTTGTATTAGCCTGTTTGTGCCAATCTTTTAAATGCTCGCTTTAAAATGTCGCACTTTGTTCTCATGATATATTCTAAGTTCTGTGCTATCAGTACTCCATTTTTTGCCCTGAGGTTTGCAAAAGGCTTTTTCTATAGTCTTAATTTTAACCTTGATCGTACGTGGTAGCTTGAGAAGTGAGGCAGTTTACAAACCAACTCTCAATCCAACTTCAAAAAAAAAAAAGGCAGAAAAATAAATAATTATGTTATTCAATGGGCTACGTCGGTCCATATACGGAAAAACTGAGGTCTTGAGTACCTCCCCTGGGACCTCCCTGCCTGGTGAATACCTTATTAATATAGGAAATTAACACTCCATGAAAATATTAACGCGAATTGTAGAAATTCATGTTAATTTAAGTCGCGTTAATTTTTGCGAGCATTAATTTCCGCGTCATTAATCAAGTGGAGTGTTAATTTCCACGACCTTAATTTCCATCATTTTAATCCCAAAATTTTAGATCCAGTCTGGACATTCTTGACACCCTTTATTGAGGAGTAATTTTCCCTTCAATTCGCATTAATTTAAGTCGCGTTAATTTCAAATACCTTACACAAGCGTTAATTTCCTATAATAAGGTAATAGCCCTAACAATAACACTGATCAAAAAGATTTTTACTCCAATTTACTCAATATTCTTAAACATCGCTCAGATCACAAAATGATTGTCGGCGGCGATTTCAATTGCGCGTTAACACCGTGCGATAAAATTGGCGGATCCGACGTAAACAAGAAGAATAACGTAATTAGTGAAATTAGAAATTTATGCAGTTCTTTGAAACTCCTTGATGTCTGGAGGTGCCAACACCCTAATCAACAACAATTCACATGGCGAGACAAAGCTTTCAAAGTACAATGCAGATTGGACTACTGGATGGTTTCTGAAGATCTTAAACCTCTCGCTTTAGACACGAACATCAAAAACTCTACTTTAACAGATCACTCTGCTATCACCCTGACAATCCAGTCCCAAGACTATGTTCGAAGAGGCCCCGGTTTCTGGAAAATTAACAACTCTCTTCTTAAAGACAACAACTTTATTGACCAACTTTCAGAAAAAATTCCCCAATTCAAAGACAAGTATAGTTATCTTTCAGACAAAGGCCTTGCTTGGGACATGATCAAAATGGAAATAAGGGGTTTCTGCGTTCAGTATTCTAAAAGAAAAAACAGAGAACGCAGAAACATTGAAAAAGAGCTCTCGGGTCGCATGGAGCGCTTAATGAAAATCTTAGAAACGAACAGATCGAAAGAAAATATCATAGAACTCTATCGACTTCGATCAGAATTAAACAAAATCGCGGAGTATAGAACTAATGGTGCTATTATCAGAAGTAGAACCCGATGGCACGAGCATGGCGAAAAAAATACGAAATATTTCCTGAATTTAGAAAAAAGGCATCATTCCAATTCCTTTATTGCAAGACTCAAAACGCAAGATGATCAAGAAATAACACAAGCGAACGAGATCTTAAAATGCCAAAAAAAATTTTATACGGATCTTTACACCGCCGTACCAACCGATAGGTCGTATGATAAAACTTTCTTCGATGATGCAAAACATATTCGTCTAAGCGACGCTGAACAAACCGATCTTGAAAAACCCCTAACGAAAGAAGAATGTTTTAAAACATTAAAAGAGTGCGCAAAGAACAAATGCCCAGGAAGCGACGGCCTTTCAGTAGAATTTTATCTACACTTCTGGCCACTACTAGGCGATGAGATGGTTTCAAGTTTCGATTATGCTTTCACGCACGGAAAGCTAAATATAACCCAAAAACAAGGCATTATTAAAGTAGTGCCAAAGAAACGAAAAAATAGACTCTACTTGGAAAATTGGAGGCCGATATCCCTTCTCAATATAGACTATAAAATAGCAGCTAAAGCAATAGCTAGCAGACTATCTAAAGTTCTCCCAAAAATCATAAACGACGATCAAACAGGGTATATCCAAGGGCGATATATCGGACAAAACATCAGACTTATACAAGATATAATGAAAGTAACATCCCTAGAAAACATTCCCGGCCTCGCCATTTTCATCGATTTCAAAAAAGCTTTTGACTCGCTCGATTGGAACTTCTTAAACAAAACCTTGCAGTCGTTTAACTTTGGACCTTACATTCAAAAGTGGGTAAAAACCTTCTACACCGACATCTCCAGTTGTGTCGTTAATAATGGCTACGCGTCGGAATTTTTCCATTTGCAAAGAGGCGTAAGACAGGGGTGCCCGCTATCAGGTATCCTCTTTGTCCTCTGCGCTGAAATCCTAGCCAATGCCATCAGAAACAATCAATATATCAAAGGTATTAAAATTCATGACAAGGAATTTAAAATTTCGCAATATGCTGATGACACGACTGCCTTCGTTTCCGACATAACCTCAGCTGAAAAACTGTTTGAGATACTGAACGCTTTTCAGCTCTCTTCAGGACTAGAAGTCAACAAATCTAAAACCGAAGCAATGTGGCTAGGTGCTCTCAGACACAACCCTGAAGCTCCTTTAGATATTACTTGGCCCTCAAAACCGATAAATTCCCTTGGTATTGACTTTACCTACAACGAGGAAGTCTCTTACAAGAAAAACTTTGAACAAAAATTGACTTCAATGAAAAGCATACTTAACATATGGCTTCCAAGAAATCTCACTTTGTATGGCCGAATAACTATCCTCAAAACCCTCGGGCTATCGAAACTCATCTATAACACATCAATGCTGTCTTTTCCGCCAAACTTTCCAGTCTTGGTAAAACAAATCATTTCCGATTTTGTTTGGAACAGTAAACCTGCTAAAATAAAGCACACGACAATGATAGGACCAAAAACAAAAGGTGGCTTAGATCTACCGGACTTTGATATTATTACCAAAGCTTTGAAAGTCTCCTGGATACGAAGATTACATGAAAGCAATCTTAATGCATGCTGGAGTCACATACCGTTATCATATATAAAGCATTTAGGAGGACCTTTCCTATTCGAATGCAACTATAACCTAAAATCGCTTAAAATAGATATTCCAATTGACTTTTACAAAGACGTATTTTACATCTGGCAGACTATTAACCAACACACTCCAGAAACAAAAGAACAAATATTTAATGAAATCATATGGAACAACTCTTTTATCAAAATTGAAGGCTTCTCCGTGTATTATAGAAAATGGCACGAATCGGGAGTCGTCCGAATCAAAGATATCTTCTGTGGAAACAACTTCTTAACATTTAATGATTTCTATACTAAATTCCAAATCAAAACAACATTTCTTAAGTACTGTGGTTTATGTAATGCCATACCCGCCAGTTGGATCCGTTTACTAAAAAGCTCTGCTGACGAAGCGCAGCGCAAATCGGATCATAACCAGAAGATAGATATCGGTAAATTGTCATGCAAAGTGGCTACCAAAATTCTTATAGACAAAAAGTTTGAAACTCCGACTGCAGAAAGAAGAATGAGGCAATTGAGCCTGGACGATAGCACAATACGCGCTATCTACGATATTCCTTTTAAAGTAACAAAAGACATTCGACTTTCTATCTTCCAATTCAAAATTATCCACCATATTTTACCAACCAATTCCACCCTTTACAGGGATAAAATCAAGGATCATGATAAATGTCACCTATGCACGCAAACGCAAACTCTGAGACATCTTTTTGTCTCTTGTCCGAATGTTCAGGCTTTCTGGAATACGTTTGCTACGTGGTGGAACGTCAAAAATGACGATTCCATTGAGTTACACGAGAAAAACATTATCTATGGTTTTACAATTAACTCTCCTTTACGACTTGGCTTAAACCTCTGTGTACTTATTGCTAAATACTATATCTACACTGCCTCGAAAGATGAACAACACTACTACTTCGAAACCTTCCTAGCCCTCCTAAAAGATAAAATATCTATCGAAAAAAGTAGTTCAAAGTCTCAAATTCAACTCTAAATATCTTTTCGGTGAAATTTCGTAAGGCACTTTATTTTATTTATTTATTTTATTATTGTTTTTTTTCTGCTTCTTTTTTTTCCCGTAATTAGTCTTTGTAGTCGTCATGAAGTTGTCTATTTACCTCAGTTTTTCTGTTTTGTATACTTATCGTCTTAAATGTAAAGCTTTTGTATCTGTAAATAACGTAATGTTTGAAAAGACAGGAACTTTATAATTAAAAAAAAAAATAAAAATAAAAATAAAAATTAGGTAACACGCACATTTTGTTGGACAGCTATCAGGTGACATGAAACTCAATCAGTCCTTTCATTATTTATGGTCACCATTTCTGACTGGCTACATAACATTATCAGTATCTAATGATGATTTCCATGGATATTAATCTCAGTATACAGGGAATAATACTATATAAGACTCTCACCTGATAGATGGTGGCATCTGTGAATGATACCAACAATTAATATCAAAGATCCCTAAATGACATGTGGGCCTGGAATGTGGATCATGGGCTGGGGCCTCCCAAACACACACAGCTAAAGTAAGGTCCTTGGTATGATCAACTGGAACAGAACAATATGGTACAACCCAGTATTACATACATCCTTTAACATTTTTTACCACTCAAATTTCCATAGAACTTTTCAGCAACTCTATGCTGTTACTGCTTAACCTCAATACCAGCTTCTTGTGCCCTCTTTTATTCTCGTAATACTTGACATAACAATGCAAATTAGATGCTTACTCTGCCACTCTACAACACTACGAAACTACGACTCTACAGCACAGCTTGTCCAAGACTTAATTATTTCCAATCTGGACTAGAACAACTTCATAGCACTGCTAGTTCTCTACACCAAAACCGAGATACCCGTCATGAAAAACAATAATTATTTCAGCTGAAGACATTGATCAGAGGCCCTATCTGTATGGTGTTTAATTGCTTATTATCAGTACAAAGATTGACCTGCTGATTGCAAGTGACATTGCGGAGCCCCTTGACCCACTGAAGATCAAGAATAGTCAGAATGGCGGTCACTAAAAGCCTCAAGAACCCACATTGGTTGGGGCAGTTAATGGTCCCTTGTGACACCCTCATCAAGGTTCATGCCCAACAAGCTTCTGAACTGTATCGGATGGTTGAGGACTTGTCCAACTTTGACTTCAGTGAGTCTACTTCTTACAACAACACCGAGCTACAGTAAAAACCTCCATATTACCAACCTAATTTTTAAGAACCTGTTAGCCTAAGATTTCCACTTAGAACCCCTTTACATAAGAACCTGTTTTAGCCTAAGATTTGAAACAGGTTCTTATTTTAGAGAATTCGTTTAAAACTTAGAATTCAAGTTGCAACTTTCCGTACTGGACATTATTTCAATTCAATGGACACTTAGTTTAATGGACACTGAATTTAAATTATGTTGTAAGGAATTGAATTTTACAGGCTAAAGTAGTTTCGCAGGTATATCAAGTGCCGTTTTTTGTCATCAAGATTATGTAGTCAAGATGTTAAAGAGTTCTGTGTAGTCATTTAGTTCCTGTATGTATTTGTAA
The DNA here is from genome assembly GCA_964017195.1 of Siderastrea radians. Classification (NCBI taxonomy): domain Eukaryota; kingdom Metazoa; phylum Cnidaria; class Anthozoa; order Scleractinia; family Rhizangiidae; genus Siderastrea; species Siderastrea radians. Next base: position 21,681,977 of record OZ024888.1, on the reverse strand, counting down.
GCGTTTCACCTGTGGCTCAACACTTATGGGCTGGTGTAGGATTGTAAATGCCTTGTAATTAAAGTTATTGTTCAATTAACACTTTTATTACAATCAGTACAGTGTGGCATGTGGCTCTGCTGCTAGAAGGTTAGGTAAATTTTTAGCCAGGTCATTCTTCGTGGTTATCACAGTTTAAAAGGAAATTTTGCCGTTTAGAAGAGGACAGTTAGTTTCTTATAGCGTGTTGTAGCGCAGTCATCCAAGCACCGTGTGCAATTTTTTGTGTTTTGCAGATAAGAACACTTATTTCACACAAAAGACAAGCCTGATCACCACATTTTAGAATTGACAATATGACCTTTCCCCTGTAGAAAACAATACAATAAGAGTTTCCACATAGGGCCCAAAACCAAGCACAATTTAACAAGTGAATAGAAGTTACCCAGCACAAAGCTAAGCAATGAAGGTTACTGCAGGTGCAGTTCCTACTACATTTTACAAGTTTCCAAACTGACAGATTTTAACTGAAATTACATACTCTCTAAAGCAGCACTCTCATCCACTCTGGGACTGTCAAGTGAACTTCCATCTTTTTCTACAATGAAATGAAAAGCATTGAGTAACAACTTGGTGGGAATCTAAAAAAAAAAAAGAACAGGAATCTGGAATCCAGAATGGGTAGTGCAATAGGAACTGGAATCTGGAATACAATACAGTTCAATCAGAACTCAAAATAGGAATGGAGCATTTTTATCTTCAAGATAAAAATAACTATAGTACATGATACTGTAAAATTCTGAACATTGACCCTAAGCTGATCAAGTGACATTTTAAGGTAACTCAACTGGATTCCTTAGTGCTGATACCTTCTAAGTCTGATTTTAAATAATTACACTTCCACAAGACATAGAACAGGGTGAGCAACTGCAACACCTTCCTATAGCAACATATAAAAGTTTCAGTTGAAGTGAGTTTTATTGCAGTCGGGTTACCATAGCAACACAATGACATTGCTATTATTTTTACACATAGTTGATTTTCTTGAATTCTGGAGGAATTTATTCAGCGTGGTTCATGGTACTTGTATTTAATATAACTGCCTTTCTGTGTACTGAGCTTAAGAAAAAATATGAGAGCATATTCAAGAAATACGCAGCTGAAGTTAATGAAAAAAATCCATTCGAGCTGCTGAGAAACACGTTTTTAGCAGAGCTCGCGCGCTAGCGTGTCAGTGGAGCACCATTGCTAAACAAATTTGGTAACCTAGCTATCAAGGCAAGAAATTTTGGTAGTGACGTAATAGTCACGTGACTGTCCGTCCATCCGTCCATCCGTCCGTCCGCACCACAACATCACCAATATGAAGTGGCATACACTGGATATAACCCTACACTCCCGTGTTATTGGCGCAAAATCGCATGGTGACCCGCATCGTAGCAAAACAAGCAAAGACAACAAAAGTAAAAAACAAATTTGTTAATGGAAAAAAAAGTTAAAAAGAATACTCAGTTGTCTTTTTGGCGGAAGGCGAAAATATTTTGGTGTCGAAACCGCTGCGAAATGCTGCGAACTCAAGCGGTGTGCTGACCAAGTTCGCAACAGAACCGACAAGGCAAATTTGAACTTTTTGCCTGAACTTTATTGCCAAATTTTTTTTGCCATGGTTGTGCACAGAAAAAACCAAAAAGCACTAGCTGTACTATATTTGCCGTTGGGACGGCTGCGAAATGCTGCGAACTCAAGCGTTGTGCTGACCGAACTCGCAGCAGAACCGTCAACAAAGATGAAGTCCTCAAAGGCAAATTTTGAAACGACCTTTTCGCCTTCCACCAAAAAGACAATGACTATTCTTTTGAACATTTTCTTTCCATTTACAGATATTTGATATTTTTTGGCTCAAGTTTAAAACTTCAACACTGTTGAACAATTTTTTTGCTGCACTGGTTGCCCAAAAGCACCACGCGATTTCCCGCCAAGAAAAGATGACAGTCAGGTTGCATTGCCTTGGGACTACCCTCACCCTCCCCCAGAGTCTGTACGCACAGACGTACGTACGTATGGGCGTACGCTGACCAAATTTTCTTGCATCGGTAGGTTACCAAATTTGCTTAACAATGGCGCTCTGCTGGTGCACTACGTGTGCGGGCTCCGCTATTAAGGTAGTCAAAAATTGACTTTAAGTTAGGAAATTAACTTATCCATTCATATTTTCTGTTCACACAACCTACTTTTGTTTGTTGCTTGTTTCTTTTGTCATGCATGGCTATCATTAAGACTTTCCTATACCAGTGTGAATTCAAATCCACCATGATCTTCCAACAACACTTGATTGCCTTAACCCTAACGTGCTAATGCTCACATCTGACTTACTGTAATGCCGTAATGCAAATTCATGTCGGTTATGTCCAACATGTTCCAGTTATGTTTAGTTTTGAATACATCAAATAAAACTGTCACATCTTCCACAAATCTTGGCCAAAGATAAGCTATTCATTTCCCAATAATAAACAGTTGAAAATCCCTAAACTGAGAAAAAAAGGGTGTTAAAGAGTAATTTGCTCACCTAATGTGTAGCAGCAAATGATTTTACTTCCTACGGAAGTTGCATCAGCAAGATGATGAGCATCAGCAGTAAGTTGATGTTCAAACCTTCGACCAACACCAGTTAGTTCCTGAAGAAAAAACACAGTGTGGTGAATTGACCTACATTATATGACCAACACCACTTAGCTCCTCATGAGAAAACAACGCACTGTCTAACTGTTAATTGTATTGGCATGTGCACCGAAAATTGAGGTGGGCAGAGACCACCTTGGAAAGTCATCTTGGCCTGCAAAAAAATGGGCCTGTGTACCCAAATTTTATCCACACACATGCAGATGCTCTTAACCCAACAAATATCCATCATTGTGCACTGGTCATGAAGCCCCAGAAACCAAGTAAAAAAAATGGTCAGTCAAAGTGACCAGAACTGTAATCAGTCTTTGGTTGTAAGAAAGCATTCAGGTGTTATTAGAGAACTGTAAACATTCGAGAGAAACCAGAGAGGTGTAAACAATGCTTCAAGTAAGTATTTTTAACTTATAAATAAGCTCAACTGTAAAACTACGCTCAGCCTCTCTGGCAGATTCAGAGTGCAAAGGTGTCTAAAAATGTTGAAATAACCTGCGCAATTACTACCTTACCCTACTGTTGACTAATACACTAAGGGGCTCAAATTTCAAAGTGCCCTACAAAACATTAAGGTTGCTGTTCAAGAAATGAACATGTAAAACATTTGAATCTAGTCATTTTAATGATGCATTAATAACTTGTGGTTTATCAAAGACAGGCCCTTACAAGCAGGAGTTAAGATGCAAGCCACTAGCTAGGTTTATGAGGTACATGAATTCTTAACATTTTTCTGTTTTCAAAATAGCAAAAAATACATAATTATAGCAAAAATGAGAACCCACAGGAACTTCAAACCAAACTGTAGTTGCTAATTACAAATTAAACCTCTGAATTCTCCTACAGCCCTCACAATTTCCACTATTTTACAACGGAGGGTGTAAACTGCAGGTTGCAGGTTGCAGGTTGCAGGTGCAGGTTGCAGGTGCAGGTTGCAGGTTGCAGGTTGCAGGTGCAGGTTGCAGGTGCAGGTTGCAGGTTGCAGGTTGCAGGTGCAGGTTGCAGGTTGCAGGTTGCAGGTGCAGGTTGCAGGTTGTAGGTAGCGGGTTGCAGGTTGCAGGTTGCAGGTTAATTACAAAGTAAAAGGCAGTTAATTAAAGGATAACAAAATTAAAGGAGTAAGAATGGCTTCAATTATTTGTAAAAATTGTCCTTTTTATATGGAAAGGCATGCCATAAAAAAAGTCTCCCAAGTAGCTTAGTTAGGACGAAGGACTATCAAACGTTGAACAAAAGAGACTTGGCAAAGACAGAGGTGTCATGCCGATGGGGTCACACAGTTTTACCAGGTTTTGTTCAGCAGGTTTAATTTTGCATGTTTGTAGGTTTGAGAGCAGCATTTTTGTTCTATATCATCACCAATCTGAACCAAATAAAACCCACGATTAACACGTGAAAAGCCGATGACATCGTCAAAAGCAACGAGTTTCAGGAATTTTATTTTTCACGAGCGTTTCTGTGTCTTGCTTTAATAAGCATAAATTTGTGGCGGATAAAAAGTGAAAGTGCTAATACTTTCACACGGTTGTGGTTAAAAATGTACACGTTGCCCTTATATAAAAGCGAATGAAATGCCTCAGACAAAAAAAAAACCACTCAGATGTTTTCGGAGCCAGTGTCGAAGTATCAATGGCAATCGAAAACTAGCGTGACGGGTTGCAAAATTGCCAAACGAGAAAATAATTTGGCCCCAAAGCCCGTCAAGCTCTACTTTACAATAGTGTTTGAAGAACATTCTGAAAAGAAACATTTCAAAGTTCAAGGTTGTAGTTTTCATGTTCCTATAGTTTACTAAGCAAGAATGTGCGAATACACAATAATGTGCAGCATGTTTGATTACTTACTCTTTGCACAACATATCAAATTGAAATTAAGTTGAAATGTTAATTTCAGTTCTGCAAGGTGACTGGTTTTTGGCTGGTTAATATAACTGGATTTTGTTTGCATTTATGATGCAAGCTTACTGGTAATTTCAATAAGTTCACATTATACATTAGCAGTTAAATTAATGCCCGATCCTGTTATCTTTACAATCCCGTGATCGAGTCATTCTATTCTTTTTATTAAAACCGCCTGTCTTAATACTTGTATGTATTACACCAATTGAAAATGTAATGATAATTGCTGAACTGAAGATGACAGCAGTTTGTCGAAACATGTTTTCGAAACTTACAACTCTCGTGATTTTTCCTAAAATTGTCAACTCCACGGACTTAAAAATCTCAGCATCTTGGGGAAATTTAAAGTGGGTGGCGGTTGATCTCCATTATGGCCTCGATGGATCATCGCCAATAGTTAACGATTAAACCCAGGAGGGCCCTCCTGATTAAACCGCACCTTTCACCTAATATTTCCATTCCAAATTGGGAGTGTGGCGTATCTGCGAGAACACATTGAAACGGTTCCGCAAACTTACATACCAAGAGTCTAGTCCAGTTCAAGTTTCTCATTAACAAGGTTTCTTTACAAATGAAACAATTCTGATTTTCTTGAAGAAATTTAAGTAGAAACGTACCATATAAAGATCATACATCTTCTGTTTGAAAAAATATATAATCGCAACCTGCAACCTGCACCTGCAACCTGCAACCTGCAACCTGCCACCTGCAACCTGCACCTGCAACCTGCAACCTGCAACCTGCACCTGCAACCTGCAACCTGCAGTTTACACCCTCCGATTTTACAATACAGTAAGAAATGCCATACGTTTCCTAAAACTGCATTTACCTATATATTTGCGTGACTAGTCGTCGAAAGGTGATCCCCAACTAAACGCCCGGAGTTAAAGGTTTCTTTGAATGAATCTTTTATAATTATAATATTTTGTTGAAGTCTAAGCTTGTTTTCACAACTAAATGTTTGATTCCGCAAAATTAACCCAGTGTAGATTCTAGAATTTTGTTCCCACTTTATATGAGCTAGATTTCAAATGCGTGAATTGAATCAAAAGACTGAATGTAATGAAAGACTTTTCGTAATCAAATAAATTCATTATCATGTGTGTAACTTACTCCAGGAATTGTTCTAAATTTTTCTTTTATCCAGAAAAGGCTTTAAGAAGCCTCAAGAAGTCGGCCTAAAATGTACGCCTCATTTTTCAGCTGCCGACAATCGGGTAAGACTTCTCTTCGGGGAAAATGCTATATTCTCTCCTGGAACAATTAATTCGTTGCTTTGAGCCCTTCAATTATTTCACTTATTTCCAGTCCACTTGATTTGAGTCTTCTAGAGCTTTCCCATTTGTTTTCACCTTTTAAATGGCATACTTTGATCCGCATAATGTCCAAAACCCTCTCGAAAATTTTTGCATACAACAATCGGTTGGGCCACCATTTTTCAAAGGGCTCCCTTAAAACCTCTAAATATAAGGGTGGTGGAGGCATTTCAATAACCTAGCAATAACCCATAGGAATCATTAAGCAATCAATCAATCAATCAATCATTGTGACCTTGAACAACCTACTAGGACCAAAATCTTGCAGAACTATAAGACAGCGCCCTACAGGCCTATCTAAGTGAATGCAATCATGGAATTTTGAAATGTAGTTCCCAAGTTCTCTGCAATCCAGCCAGGCTAAAGTAAGCAAAAATCCCTCATTAGTCCCCTTAATGATAGTCTTTTGGTTTACATCACTAAGCTTTCATATATACTTATCACTTAATTGTAACCTACCTTATAGATGATCCCATACCCCGACAGTATATTCTTGGAGGCAAAAACTAACTGGTACAAAGTGAGTGTAGCAGGTGTCTCTGGACAGTTCTCTGGAACAAGAGGGCCTCTTGCAACCCACAAGTAACAGCAATAACGTGGGTCATTCTCTGGCTCCTGTTGATAGTAACATGGTCCATTCTCTGCTTGCTCATTTGTATTTTTGTATTTTTCATATTACTGCTCACATGGGCACACAACATTTTAACAGCTGACACTTCACAGTCAGAGCTCCCTAGGACAAGCTAATTCATACATTTACTTTACATAGAACAAACTCCCCCCCCCCCCCCCATCAACATCAGTGTTACCACAGCAGCACAGCAATGACATCATGCACTTAACATATCTCTATTTTTCTTGACAACTGGACCTAACTTTTAAAAACAACTCATGTTCATTGTAGGCCACAGGATAGTTTTGGAAAAATTCTATGGGAGAGATTCAAGAAATTCAGATTGACTATTTTCCTTGAAAAATTGAAGACTCTTATTCCTTAAGGACTACCGTCTTCCAGAGGAACTGAGACAACAGTTTCACACCAGTAGCACACAACTGCTTTCTAGGAGAGTTTCGTCCAATTTCCTTCATTCGATTTTCTTTGATATTAAAATATTAAGTGATTCATGCATGTCCATCTTACTGCAAGTAGTTAACTTTTTGCATTAACTGAATCATTTTAAGGGAGTCAAACGTAGCCAAACTGCAGGGAGCTTTTGCCGCACTCTATGAAAGAGTCCCTGCCAAATTACTTGTTTTGCAGCTGAAATCTTACCAAATTTTCTCTTCCACCCTTATTCCACACAGTTGCATACCACTGCCAAAACTCTTCAGAGAATTTTTCTTGTTTGCATAGTGGCAAAATATTTTACAAAACCGGAACTTGTAGTTACACAGCTGCTTGAAGCACTTTTATAACAAAATAAACGGAATGTTCTTCAGAGCTTTCAGAACTTATTTAAGTCCCTTTTTCAATGCTGGGCTATTTCAGAACACGTGAAGAGTACAGGGCACTTCCATGATTGGGCCACTACAAAGATCTTTGGCCAAGAGAATCACATTTTGTCACGCAAATCTGCGAGGCCATCTACATCTAACAGCGCCAGTCGGCCAGGAACCGTGATTAGGGATACCACTGCCCCTTAATCTACAGAACGATCTTGCAACCTCATCACGAAAGCTGTGAAGAAGTTTCCATTTGTTTTGTTGGTGTTCGATCAAGAATAGTTTTTCTTTTTAATAACATTAGATATGTTTTGCATGAACTACGATGCAAACTTAAGGTAGTTGTCGTGAATTTTGAAATCACAAGCAGTGTCACACAACATGTGAGGATTCATCTCAGCTGCTAGCATCTGGGGAAGTTTTGGGAAAAAAAAGAAGCTTATGTGTTCAAATTATCACATCTAGCAACTTGACATGAGGCTGAATAGCGATTCAGTTTCTTTGTATTTTCTAACATCCAAATTGTTTGAAAAATAAGTGACCAAAGAACCTTATTAGCAACTAATAGCAGGCAATTATACTCATGCACTTGTGTGTTACTTGTTGGTGTTCAAGAATAGTTTTTCTTTTTAATAACATTAGATATGTTTTGCATGAACTACGATGCAAACTTAAGGTAGTTGTCGTGAATTTTGAAATCACAAGCAGTGTCATGCAACATGTGAGGATTCATCTCAGCTGCTAACATCTGGGGAAGTTTCGGGAAAAAAAGAAGCTTGTGTTCAAATTATCACATCTAGCAACTTGACATGAGGCTGAATAGCGATTCAGTTTCTTTGTATTTTATAACATCCAAATTGTTTGAAAAACAAGTGACCAAAAAACCTTATTAGCAACTAATAGCAGGCAATTATGTTCATGCACTTGTGTGTTCTTGCTTGACTATCCCTGAGCATACGCCTCTCGCACTTTTGGACACTGAAATGTGTGTAGGAATTATGGTAGAGCAATACGTTTCTATGGTAGTCTATGTATATCTATGTCAAAGAGGTATAGCTGTAGAGCGTAGAGTAATGTTTTACGAAGTTTTTTAATGTTATAGATCGTACATGAATTTACAACTGTACGTATTAGGATTAGTAATGAGAGGATGCCGGGGCTGGTCGTAATACATTTTTGTATGCATCTTGGGATAGCCGTACAGCGAACAGAAACATGTTGAAATTAAGTACGTTGTTAATAGTTGACTGGATTTTACACACTGTACAGTACAACGCTACCACTGTACAACACTTAACAACTGTACAACACTACGACTGTACAACACTACAACTGTACAGCACTACAACTGTACAGAACTACCACTGTACAACACTACCACTGTACAACACTACAACTGTACACTACCACTGTACAACACTACCACTGTACAACACTACCACTGTACAACACTACCACTGTCCAACACTATAACTGTCCAACACTACAACTGTCCAACACTACCACTGTACAACACTATCACTGTACGACACTACAACTGTACAACACTACCACTGTACAGCACTACAACTGTCCAACACTACCACTGTACAGCACTACCACTGTACAACACTACAACTGTCCAACACTACAACTGTCCAACACTACCACTGTACAACACTACCACTGTACAACGCTACCATTGTACAACACTACCACTGTACAACACTACCACTGTACAACACTACCACTGTACAGCACTACCACTACTGTACAACACTACAACTATACACCGCTATGGCTGTACAACACTCTCGCAGTGCTGTACTGTACTGGACTGTACTGTCGTAGTGTTGTACAGTGGTAGTGCTATACAGTGGTACTGTTGAACAGTCGTAGTGCTGTACTGTACAGTGGTGGTGGTGTCAATAAAAGCTGCTAAAAGAAATTATGTAGTATAAGGAATGTTTTGTTGCACACTGGAAGGTGATGGTAAAAATTAGATTCGCATCTTGCACCAGTAATAAACTAGTTACCATGGCAACTGTGGGATTGCCAAATCAAATAGGGTTGGTTGGCATGCTGACAACAACATAGCATGCAATATTAAACCAAAAATAGTGCACGTAGAAATGTAGATAAAGTGCTCTACAAAAATCTATACGCACGTGTCAAAAATGTGACATGGTTGCCTGAGCAGAAGGAGAAACTGCTTGTAGTCTACAAAAAACTGTAGAGAAGTAGTCCAGACTTGAAATCCTGTCCAATTTCCCAATTAAGAGTCTTATTAATATCATGTGTACACAACACTCACCTGATACATGAAGTGTGTAACTGCTGAGTAGTACTGGTCAACCTGACTGCTGTATCTGAGGGCACAAAACAAATGGCATCTCACAAAAAGTCTCACTGGCTTCTTCCACACGATCTATTTTGTTCTGTTGTTGTTGTTGTTTTTTTCATTGATAGAAGCAAGCAGTCCTTTATAATTAAGGTTACGATCCAGGAAAAAATGGAAAATTCCAAAAAATGTTCTGCAACAAAACTAAAGTTTAGTATTTACTTAATAAATGTTATAAACAAAATACAGGGAATACACAATAAATACGGGCAAAAAAAAGGTGAAAAAAGAAAACATACTCTAGTGGCACAAACAACAAAGCAAAACAAAATAGAAATAGAAAGTTGATATTGATGCTACATCAGTACATTAAGAATAATATAAATTTGCATTGTAGGAAATAGATACTAGTAACTAGCCAAGCTTAAATAAAGTAGAAAGTCATCTGAAGAGCTATGAATCAATTTCTATTTTCCACTGGACTTGAATTTTATTTTGTAATTCTGTGGTGTTTGGGACAGTGGCAGCTGTCTTATATGTACTGCTTTGAGCATAGCAAAAGAAGGTCCAGTCTGTGTTCTTGTTCATCAGTCAAGCTGGCTTTTGAAATAATGAAATAAGACGTGTTCTACTGTTGGTTGTTTATAATGTTAATTAAACCATTTCAAAGCGCTATCACAAACTGACAGCTAGTGTTGCGGGGCACTCCATAAAGGTGTGTTGAATCGTTCAAAGGTAGATTGGCCACTGTAAAGAGATTGAAAGCTGATGTTTCGAGCGTTAGCCCTTCGTAACAGCGATTCGCTCTGATGAAGGGCTAACGCTCAAAACGTCAGCTTTCAATCTCTTTACGGTGGCCAATCTACGTTATCAACTCAGTTGATAAATCCAAATTTTGTTTCACATCCCCACCGACGCAGCACCACTGACATTTTCTTCACAAACTGACCCCCTCGTTTCGTTGTTCGTGCACAGGGCGGACTTATCATCGGTGGTAATATTAAGTGTCTTAAGTTCCCTATTTGTAACAATCATGCTGTACAAAAGTTTAAATAAAAATTGTCTGAGTTTATTGCCCTTAGTTATTTGGAATATTTTTGTAAAATTTTTCCTCCAATGAGCGAAGGAATTTGGGAATTGCTGTCTCCAAGTTTTGATGCCTGTAGGTTCAAACACACATGAGTCTATACAAAGTTTGCAATTGTCTCTACACCGCATTTTTGGTAGCCTTGTGCTGAGATCTTGAGACAGGGGGACTGTTGTCAGATTTTTCAAGAGATCCTGAAATTTTGGTTTGGAAAGCATTCCATTTCAGCTCATTGGAGATAGCCTATATTTTTTCTGAGACCCTTGTAAGCAGGGCTCGAAAAAAACTTGAGCCAATTTCTCACCCGAGCCAATTTCTCACTTGCCCGTGTTTAAAAAAATTTCTCATGCTCATTAATAATTCATGAGGCACGAACAAAGATCTCACAAAGTGTTTAATGAGTGTTCACTCTCCTTCTGTTGAACGTTTGGGAGATCGTTCACATTTACTATCCTCCTGTCGATTTCATGATACTGTTCTAGTACGTAACATTTCTGTTTACTGACTGAATGCACTAATATAAGTTAGCATGGATCAGAGATTAAAGAGTTTTATTTTTAATGCAGGTGTAATAACTACGTATTAATTTAGGATTAAGTGAATTAGAAAAACCCTCCAGGAAATCAAACATTGGTCTAAATGTGTAACAGACCACGTTCAAAATGCACATTACAGGGCTCAAGACTAACGGTAGCCAACTAGTCACAGACTAGTAGAAATTCCGTTTTCGCTAGTAAGCTTTGCGCTTTCACTAGCCATTTTGGCTAGGGAAAATTTCAAAGCACTAATAAAAGCACCGGATGGAGACCAAGCTAAATATTGCTTTTGATGATCGGATCCCAAAAGCAAATTGAGTGAGCAGAAACAAAACTTATTCTGTAGAAGGATATCACAATGTTCGTATGATACTTGTTTCCCACTAATTCTTGTCTCAGATGCCAATGTTTTCTCTGTCATTTCTACATTCAAATGAAATTAGCCGTCTTCAGAATGTTTCACCATACGTTTCCTTGAAAGGTCCATTAGTGTGTTCAATTCTTTAGTCTTCTGTTATCGACTTTTTTTCATTAATTGCTACGTTTGTACAATAGTTTCTCTTCCCAGCGTTTCTCTTTACGTAACGTCTTCACGTTTCTCCGTACGTAAGTACTGTAATAGTTCAGTTTGTTTCCCACTAATTCTTGTCTCAGATGCCACCGTTTTCTCTGTCATTTCTACATTCGAATGAAATTAGCCGTCTTCAGAATGTTTCACCATCGTTTCCTTGAAAGGTCCATTAGTGTGTTCAAATCTTTAGTCTTCTGTTATCGACTTTTTTTCATTAATTGCTACGTTTGTACAATAGTTTCTCTTCCCAGCATTTCTCTTTACGTAACTTCTTCACGTTTCTCCGTACGTAAGTACTGTAATAGTTCAGTTTGTCCGTTAAGCGTTCTTCCGTACGTCACACATGTTCTTACGGAATTAGTTTTGTCTAATAACCTTTCTCCGTAAGCTAGTAGTTGCGTATTTTATTAGTCTCTGTATTTTGGTACGAGTTGGCAGCGTTTCATGTAGTGCATTTGCAACCAACCAGTTTGATATGACTTCTCAACATTTCTCTGTACCTTAGTGAGTTCGAACCTTATTAGTTTCTTTTCTGCTCAATGTTTCTCCGCACTTAAATACACTTATAATTTACTAGTCGTCTCTTGTAGACGTTTTTCCACACGTGAGTTGAGTACTGTATCAGTCGTCTTTTTGACGTTTCTCCGTACCCTACAATGTTTGTACAATATTAGTCTTGTCTTCCCAACGTTTCTCTGTACGATGACATGCTCATACAAGGTTAACTGTTTGAGTTATTCGTCATGATCTGACCGAAACGGGAAAGAGAGGCGTGAACTACATCGCGCCTTGGAATTTGCCCTGAAGGCACATAGCACTTTGTATTCGTGTGAGGATCTTTAACTGTTGGAAAGAATAGTCAACATTCAAGTTCTTCACTCTTGAGATTACGGAGAGGCATGTTTACAGTACTTAACTTGGCTAAGAATTAGACATATTGAATACAGTATGAGATTATGCAAAAAAAACTGGCTAGTGAAAATTTATTTTATCACTATTAACTGTTAACTCTTTGTTTGCTCGTGAAATCAAACTTCTCACTAGCCACTTGCCTACTAAGCTGAAAAGTTAGTCTCGAGCCCTGGACATTTGTTGTGAAAAGAAAATTGATCCAGGCAGATTTTGATCGCGTACTAACCACCCAGTGTAGTTTTCAAATCGTCATCTTTCCAGACCTCAGAGCATGACAAGCCTGAAAATATGCTTGCGTTTATAACCCTGAATTGGCCTTCTATTGTTTGATATATACTTACAGTTACCATAGATTGAGAAGCAATTTACCACACATTCAAAATTTTATATAAAACGCAAGCTCAAGCTTATAATTATGTTTGCTCCACTTTCTTGGTTCAATTCTGTCGGCATATGGAGTATGGTATGCAGCGCAAAAAAATATACTTACCTAGTAATATGAGAAAAAGAAACCTTTGTAAGACTGACGCCTAAAGGATCTGCCCACAGTAGTAGATTTTTGCCTAAAAATTGAGATAGGCTTCCCAGTTTCAGCACAAAACAAAGGCCGTTTTAAGCGGCCTTCACACGTCAAACTAATTTTGGGAAAGTCGTGTTGGCAAACTCAAATTGGTGTGTGTGAATGACACAACAACGTGTTGGCAAACTGTTGGCGAAAAATAGAGGTTGTCTCTATTCTCGCCAACAGTTTGCCAACATGTTATGTCGTTCACACACACCAATTTGAATTTGCCAAAATACATTGGCCAACATTCATTTGACATGTGAAGGCCGCTTTAGCTACAGCAGCGTTTTCATCGCATGTTCTCTGAACTTTGTTTACCAATTCACAGGTCAGGGAGGGATTTCAACAATTGATTGATTACTGATCAGTTACCAAAACCGATTAACGTTTAAGTGCTGCAATGCACTTTAAAACTAAACATCTTACAAAATGTTTTAGAAAAAGTCATTTTAAGTGATTGCGTGACTGACAAATCAACTGATAAAAACGTCAGACCAGATTGATATTTAACTTAACAATTTTTGCAGCTTTGCTAAACGGCTGCGGATGCTCTTAATCATACGTTCGATACCCAATAAATTCACTCAAACGGCGCTCTCCTGCTGCTCTCAAAAAAAATATATCAATATTGCCAAATACATTTATTAAGCTGATATAGAGTTTAATATGGTTTCTTAAAAACCGGCGCATGCACGATCTTTTTTCCAAAGGACACCTCCCAAGGTATGTCATAACTTTAATCTTATTTGACTTGTAATGTACTACATGTAGTCAGTGTAAACCCCTGCCCCCCCCCCCCCTATCTCCCTGCCGGGGACATGGTGGGGAATTTTTTCATGATTTATAAGGATAACGGGCCACAGTATGTTTTTTTTTACGACTTTTACACTCGGATCCAAGATAGGGAGGGGCATAGACCAGGACATGTATAAATCTCTCATTTGAGGGGTTTATACAAACAGCTCTTCTTAGACCAGCTGGACTACACTTGCCAATTTCATCAGTGCTAACAAGACCACTCAAATTTTGGGAAAAAGTGTTACCGGTATACTTTAAAATTGGAATACTACCACAAACAAATTGCTACGATTCGGTTGACTAAAATAATCCAAAAGGTGGATGACACCATGCGTTTTGTTCGCATACAATGTTACCCTATTAATTCTTAGGGGTAGTGTACTTTGGAACCAAGCATGAGTCAGCTAGGCCAGGAGTGGGTGGGTCCCTTTAATGATCTTCCTGCAATGACCCTTAGACCTTGACTATAGTGCATGACTACTGAACTGGCGGTGCTATCCATATCGGATAATCAGTTGACACGCATGCCAAAAATATGCCTAAACCACAATTGCTGGACAACTCCTACACAAGGAATAAGGGTTACGTAACCTTCACACTCGGGAAACAATATGTGCTGATTTCATTGTTTGGGAATTTATGTTCAAACAAGAAAAGCCCCAGGGGCATTAGACCCCACCGTTGTTGTCCCTCCCCTAGCCAAACCCGGCTCGTCAGTGTCAAAGGCCAGCATTTAGTCCACTAGGCCATGAGCGTTTATTGTCATCCTTATGTTTTTCCTCGTGACAAGCTGCCTATCAACATGAAAATGCTGGTGTTTTTCCTGGCAAAAAGTGTTCGGAATGGCGTAAAAACCATGGTTGTGGACAGAAAAAAACAAAAAGCACTAGCTCTGCTATATTTGGCATCGAAACCACTGCAAAAAGCTGCGAACTCAAGGAGTGTGCCAACCGAGTTCGCAACAGAACTGACGAGGCAAATTTAAACTTTTCGCCTGAACTTTATCGCCTAATTTTTTTTCGCCTAAATTGAACTTTTTGCCTTCCACCAAAAAGACAACTGAGTATTCTTTTGAACTTTTTTTTCCATCAACAAATTTGTTTTTGACTTTTGTTGTCTTGTTTTGCTACAACGCGGGTCAACATGTGATTTTGCGGGATTCAGCACAGGGTTATATCCAGTGTATGAAGTGTATTGGTGACCCTGTGGTGCGGATGGACGGACGGACAGACGGACGGTCACATGACCATTAGGTCACTACCAAAATTTCTTGGCTTGATAGGTTACCAAATTTCCTTAGCAATGGTGCTCCGCTGACGGGCTAGCACGCAGGCTCCGCTATGAACACCTTTCTCATCCCTCATTCCTTGGTCACCCACCTGTTCTATCGTGATGAAGAATGTGATGAAATAGTGTGATCATAGCAAGACTGAGTTAGGTCACGTTTTTCTTTTAAAAATGGACTGACATCTCAGCATAAAGAAGGGCACGGAAACTTAAATAGATTTATTGATAAAGACAAAATTATCCTAAAATCTTAAAGGCCCACCTTCACGCAAAAGGCCTTGTGCACCGCGCCTGCTGTTTTATGAATTTCGTGTCACACGAAATTGTTACTGAAAGGGTTTTCTTTCGAAATCCATTTCCTCCGGAGCCATCTTGTCGAAAATCGTCCAAAAGCATTCAGGAATTTATTCTTCAATTATCAGGCTGCTGTTTTCTGGTATTATTTTGTGACTGAGCCAGCCAAATGTATTTTTTTTTCGCTCTTACTTCATCCAATATGTTTCCTGCCAAATGATACCTCGCAGTTGAAGATACTGCACTGTTATGCCAAAGGAAACTATTGCCAGTATTCGTCTCAGAGGACCTTGTGTTATGAAGCAAAGAAACGGATATTTAATGAATTTCTTGTAGTGATTTTGTTTGAGTTCTTGATTGCATTGGATGGGGGACCTTGGCAAGTAAGTTTGATTCCTTTGATTTGATTTGATTCGCGCGATGTAAACAGAGCGGCTCGCGGGTGTGTAATAAATAAATGGTTTTGCAGGACTGCTTTCTTTTTCTTCCTCTGTATCTATCGTCATACGATTGAATTAAAAGAATAAGTTTCTTAGTTAACCATAGGTTCAGGGAGATTTGATCGATTAGTACACACGTACTGCTGGGTTTCAAAGGTTAAAACTGTAATGCAGGAGTCACCGGACAAGTGCTATTTTGCGAGCGATAATCAATGAGTTGCTATCGAGTCCTATACGCTGTTTATTTCCCTTCAGACCTAGTACCTCTATAATGACTAGGAGGGACCTTTAAAAACACTGTTAACTTTTAAGACAATAAGATTGCAATTTGCAGACTAAAACAACCGAATGTCGAAGTAATTGTTTGAGTCTTGTGCCGAGATCGCTTGCTTGTGCTTAGAAATGCTATCATAACAAGCTCCCTTCTCGCTTTCTATGTCATTGTTGCGTTGACCTGGCGAACATGAGATAGTTCCAACGTTTTTGGGGAGTAAATGCCTTTCATAAAAGCCTAAAGATTTGTAAATTGAGGCCGTAGATTGGGCCAACTAAATCGATGCGATATGGATGCTCCGATTTGTTTTGAATATACGCGACAATTTCCCCACTCGCAGGAATATTCTGGAAACCAATCAGAGCGCGAGAAGAACAATAGAACCATTTGAAAACAATAACAAACGGTCGCAAGGCCGTTTGGGTGAAGGTGGGCCTTTAAGGAAACTGGTATCTACCGAAATAAAACGTAAAAGTCTACTTTCAGGTCATGATTCGATGAGTGATTTGGTGCCAGCAAGGAATTTTCCCGGATCAGCTGAGTTTGAATGACGTAATGTTTACGTGCTACGTCTTGTTATTCTGGCATTTTTAAAAAGGCCAATTCATGTCAGTTTGAATCATTAGCTTTCAAAGGTCGCTAGCACCTTCATCCTTGCTCTTGTCGAAGAGAAGTTAAGTCCATTAAATTCCTGGTACCTTTTTACACAAAAATTTTGGTGAAGCAAAGCAAACCTGTCAAAAAATGCTTACATTTCAATGTTGAATATTTAACCTTGTTAAATCCAGTAACCAACCAGTCCAGTAACCAACGAAAATATAGACAACATATGGCTTAATGCCTCCGTTCTTGGTATTTATCTCTAGTCTTACTTAAAGTAAATGCTGTACTGTACAGTATTGTGCAAAAGTAATGAGAACAAATTTCGACGAATTTCGACGAAAAGTTTCGAAAACCTTCAAAAATGGGCGATATTTCGAACCAAACGAATTTTCTTCGAATTTTGGTTGCTTTTTCGAAACTGCTATTGTTTTGCCGTTTGCGAAAAATCGCGCTAATCTGCGAAAAGTCAGGCGAAATTTTGAACACCATTTCACCGATAGTATTGAATTTTCGCAACTTAATTCGAAGAGGGCTTCGAAATTTCGAAGACTGTTTCGAAAAGTGCTAAAAAAATTCGAAGACTGCTTCGAAATATCGAAGAGTGCTTTAGACTCGAAGATCGTGACTGCTGTGTTACTCATTACTGAAATGCAATCCGCTTCTGTTCGCGGACAGTTAGTAGTTATTCTGCCCTAAAGATGTTTTAAACGGGAAAATACTCTGTTTATGAAGGCCCAATTTGTAATAAAGATTACTACCATGTGCCCAGTATTTCTTGGCAGTGTATTGCGAGTGAAATTATATTTTTAGTAAACATAAGCTTTGCAAGCGTCACGCCAATTTATAAAAAGTCATAACTCCGCTTTTAAAAGGCCTATGACGATAATTGAAACGGGAAAACACGCCACATTTAGAGGAAAAATTTTGAATAAGGATTACACGATGCGTCGAGTATTTCTCAGCACCGTATTGCGAGCGAATGGTATTTTTTAAAGTAAACATTAGCCGCTGATGAGCGCGTGAGTAGCGCTTTTGTTCTGCAGGCATCATGGCAAATTTATAAAGTCATAACTCTGGTTTTAAAAGGCCTATAAAGATGATTGACATGGGTAAACACTCCACATTTAGAGGCACAATTTGTAATAAGGCTTACACAATGCGTCGAGTATTTCTCAGCACCGTATTGCGAGCGAATGATATTTTTTAAGTAAACATGAGCCACTGATGACAAGAGTAGCACTTTTGTTTTGCAAGCGTCACGGCAAATTTATGAAAAGTCATACCTCCGGTTTTAAAAGGCCTATAAAGATGATTGAGACAGGAAATACTCTACATTTAAAGGTCCGATTTGTGATAGAGATTACCACGATGCGCCGAGCATTTCTCGGTACTTCATTGCAAACGAATTCGCATTTTTTTCTTCGCACATGTATTTAAAGCATGGTCACTCAGGTGAGAAGGAATATTAAATAACCGAAGAGTTTGAATAGAAAGTAACGAAATGTTTGCAAAAATATTTCCATTTGTTACGCTGAACTCTATATCACGTCAATCTTTGCAGGAAACGAAAAAAATCCGCAGAAAACTCTGTGAGCTAAAAGGTAATCCGAGACACACCTCTGGAGGTGGTCCACTTTGACCGGTCGGATCGGTCGGACCGAAATTTACCGTTCCATTTACCGAATTTGTTGTTCCTAGTAGCGCTCTTCCTTCTCTTGCTTGATACATCCATGATGGCGACAGTGCAGACTTATCTGTGCAGAGATTGTAATTATACAACGACTGACCTAACAGAATTATTAATAACACATGTTCACTATAATTGGTACTTGTTCAAAATAATTGGGACTAATTAGTGTTAGTGGTTATCGCCTGTTATCACATGTTAGAGCCAATCACGATCCAGATTATCTAGGGCCGCCAAGAGTAATAATGTTATTAGCTAACAAGTATGTTATAGCCAATGGGGAGAATGTTATCCAGTAACAAGATAATACTGGATAACAGCTAAAGTGTTAGCAGATAACATTAGTTAATCCCACCAGTAATATTTCAAGGATTATACCTGAAAAACTCACTTGATGCCCCTTACACATATAATGAAAAACCCCAATCTCCTCGCCTTTAGGAAAACAAAATTGTTGATTTTGATTGTCTTCGAATGCTGCAGTCTTTGTCATACAATGCTGTTGAGTGGAAAAATTTTAAACAAAGCGTCGCTGAAGACGATTTCCCATCATACTGTTTATTTTTAAAATTTCCAGGATTCAGTAAAGCTTTTAGGAATAACATTAAATGTTAACTATATGTTCTAATTTAAAAGCCAATAAGAAAAATGACCACAACAAGGAAAAAGATTTTAAAAAGCACTGGCCTGCTAAGCGCCGAAAAGGAAAGTCCTTATCAGATGTTGACATCGTAAACGTTCCTGCACGCAATGTTCTTGTGATAAGAGGACAAGCTTAGTCTCCTGAGTCCATATGCCGTAAAGAGCAAGTTTATTTTGTTACGCTCAGTGATTATTTGCACTATATCAACAATCCGATATGTTAATATGGTAGTGAAAACTGGAAATGGGTAAAGAGAATAACAGTGAACCCGAATGCACAAGAAGAAAAGCGTTGTCTTCTGCGTGCAACACAGTATGGAATACCTGCTGACATATGAGCAATCCTCGTCCAATGAGGGGCTCCGTAGTGGATAACGAGGTTAATGGTTTTCACGTTAGTGGATAATATTAGACGGACCAACCAATAAGGACGTTGGCGAAGTGAAAAGACGCGTCGCAAGAATTTGTCTAGAAAAGCGAAACAATTCTGGTAAAACCTACAACTTGAGTGAAAGCCCATCTTAAGAAACACTCTCATTTTAGCTACCCCATTCAGTCGAAAGTCGAAAAGAAACAAGCGTTGCAGTTTGAATTAAACAGACTTAAGATTCATTCCGTTGTGGTACGCCTAGCTAGCCGACTCGGCACACAAACTGCGACTTAATTCTGTTATCAGTCTTAAACATGGACTGTTTCTTTCCTGTTTCGGGATCCAATGAAAAGCATCATAATAAAATTAAGATGTGAGCGGCTGTTTACTCAGGAAATCGTGTGAATTATTTCAATCTAATTTCGTTTGGTGCCAAATAGCGATCGTTTTGGCGCGAAGACGCTTCTGGAGAGAAGTTTACGCATTCAAAAAGTGGCACTGATATTTCGCCATCAGGAGACGTGCTTTTCTTCCTTAAAAATCGATTTTTGTTCTATACTAAACAGGATCGGTCTTAAATTCATATCAAGTTAAGGTTACAACTCACCTCTGTCGTTTGGTACCTAGAAGCCTTTAATCGTAGAGCATGAATTCGCAACTTTTATGCACAAAAACAGCGATAATATGGGACATTGTGTCGTTTGCTTTCTGCACGCATTTTGATCAAGAGCTAAACACGCGTTAGTCTCGACAAAACAGTGCTATTGTTTCTTGGAAGCATCATGTTCCGGGTAGGGTGGGTTTGGGAACCGGGTAGGGGACGGGGTGTGGATGGATTAGTGGCGCATTGACACGCTAATGTAAAATATCAGTTTATTTGACTAATGTTTTTCTTAAATTGTGACTTTTTTTTTTACTACTGCACATTGGAATGCTGAATGTGAGCTCATAACAGTAACCTAAAGTAAATTAACATTAAGACACAACTTTCTTGCCATGTCTACAGCCTATACTCTCTTGTTACAGCCGATCGCGATGGGTACATAAAACTGGTCATTTCATACACTCCTTCTTTGCTAGGGCACTTATTTGCGCTAGGAATTTTCTTCCAGAAACCCTTTCAGACGTGATGAAGTACACAATCGTCACACGCTGGTGTTCATACCTTCATTCATTATTTCCTGTCATTAACGAGCTTAAAATTTACCAGCTTTCTCTTCCTATCATCATACAAGGCTGCTGTAAATTGATTGCGTGCATGTTCGATTTCTTATTTTCAGCTGTATGCCCAGGCGATACGCTATTAGGCGACAAACAAGGTAGTTGACAAAAGGACGAACCAACACACGATAGTACTAATCTTCTAAAAGCAGAAAAGATTCCCGTAGCAAAAAATATAAAAGCATTTTCGACGCTATCAAAGCTGTCGCGTCGTTTCCATTTCGGCTCTTTCGTAGCCTTTGGGTTCGGATTTCAAAAACATTTTCTCTCCAAACGTGATAGACCGCACGAACAACCCATCGCTGCCCCAGGAATGCGTCGATTCAGTCTTGTGGATGCAACGCTCACGTGTCGCTCAAGAAAAGTTCGAGAAATGTTCTAGCAATCAGAGAAACGAATTGTACACTGCAAGAGTACTGCAATTTGTTGAATTTGTTTTTGGCGGTAAAGCAATTCAATGTTGAAGACAACTCAGTACTGTAGTTGCGATAAGAATATACATGGAGGTAACATTTTGATCTCAAGCTTTATTCGCCATGCTTAATTACAGGACAAAGTTGGCTAAAGAACCCTGCAGGAATACAGCCAGAATGCATTTTGAAATATTGAAAACAGCAGTAATACCTTGATATAGTATCGCCATCATTACTAGTTATGCATGGTTCAATTCTACCTGTAACCATCCCCCCCCCCGGGCATACCCCCGGGGATTTGCAATTTTGTTCTCGCTTGGCGGTCTATTCCCTACCCCCGGGCACGCAAAAAGAGACAATTCCCCACCCCCGGGACTGCTCATCGACCACAAATACGTTGTTTTGTGTACAAAACATAGATTACGATATTGATTTCCGTACAATAGCAAAACCAAACATTTTGAAAAGAACTTAAACGCTTTTCTAGAGTTTCTTGAACGAAGGACACTACATGTATAATGTAATAAAAACATGCACACTATATTTGAAAAAAAAAACTGAAGAAAACCCTTAACCGCCTACGGCTGGCGAGTAAAGAATTTTCGCTAAGTGATTTATTCTAAATATAGCACATACGCACAAGAGGCCCGTGAACAAGTCGATGGTAGCATTTTAAAGGAGGTTTTCTTAGCTTGTTTCATAAGAATGAACACTGGACTGAGACCTCTGTTAAATACAAAGCAGTGCATCCGTTAGTATATACATAAATACGCTCACAGAAGAAATAAATCTTTGTTTGTGATGAACGCCAACTATTCGAGTACGCGTCAAACGCACATTCGTTTAACAATTTAAAATAAAAGTACCTTCGAATACAGATTTTAATTTTGAGAGATTATCTTCTCTAGCCAGTCTGCTACAAATTCTAGAAATTCGCCCTGGAAATAGGCAGTCTTCTCCACGCGGTCCGGCGTCAACCGAGAAGTGACGTACTGCACAAGAACGAGGGAACAACAAGAAGTTATTTTCGATTTGCCCCGCCCCCCTCCCCCCGGGACAAGACGGCTTCAAACAATTCCCCACCCCCGGGACCGAAGGGCTGGACTTGTCCCCGGAGTTGCCCGGGGGGGGGGATGGTAACAGGTAAAATTGAACCATGCATTATGAACATTTTACATCACTGTAAACAGCCGTACGATCCTCTAGTCTTGACGGTATCATCTTGTTTTCTTGGCCATGTGTTATTCTTTGTTCTCTACAATGTAAATCAGTACAATGTAGTCTCTTGTAGTCTCTTGTTAGAAGACTTCTGGACAAAGCGGTGAGGTTGTCAACTTGAGCATTTTGGCGCGGAAAACTGTAATAAACCCGCAACTCGCCGGACTCACGCAGCTATACGAGTCATCTTCCTGTCAAAAGCACGTGATCGATCGGCTAACTCAATTCGCAATTCACTTGCACGGAAGACATCAAGAGGTCAAAAAAACATCAGAGACGAAGCATTCTTTTTTAACATTCTTAACTTGTGAAATCCATGGCGTATTTTCCAAGTTTTTCCGTAAAGGGCCTCCTTATTCCAAGGTTCGGCCGCCAGATCTACGTTATCTGATATCGAGGGAATGTTGGCATTCAGCAGTGAATTTTGGGGCGGTCAACGAATCAATAGTACACTTTCTCGATCAAGTACGCTTTACTTTCAAACGAAAAACTATCAAGAAAACAAGATATGAAAGAAATTCGTTTAATGGTCATAGAGGAAGAAAAACTGCTCAAGGAAGAAAAACATCACGTCGTTGCGTTTAACGTATGCGTGAGTCAGCAGACAGAAATTATGGTTACAGTCAGGTCACGCGGGAGTAGCGCGGTAGTCTTAAGTTGTCGCGCGAAGAGAAAAAGTTGAAACGTGCGATGAATAGTTTGGTTTAAATCACGTCATTCTTTGACTGAGATAGAATCCAGCCATATTCAAGGCATAAAAATAAACCATCACGCTTTCTAGAGGAGAATCTCAGTGGAGATTGACTGACGCGGGACGATTTTTATGAAAATTCAGCTGACAAAAGCGAGGTAAATCCCTTTATCATTGAAATCACCGCTTACGAGGAAGCTTATTTATGAATAAACTAGCAAGAAAAAATCGTACATTACAGTTTGTAACAGCGGAAAGTCTGTAAATCGGAATTTTCGTGTACCCGTTCACAATTCAGTAGGCCACTTAATTTGTTCGATTTAATACAGCATCGAAAAAAAATAAGAAACTCGTCAGTATCAAGCAAGAGCTGTTTGCTTCGCATGACTAAAAGTGCAGTTGTCTGTGGATCGCTATACAGAAACCTCTTTTCTCAACATGAATACAATACAACACTGACGATATTTGACAAAAACAATATGAAAAGTTTAAAGGTACGCTGTGGCTATATGCCCGGCAGCCGGGCACAGTCTCAAATAGACTAAATGCAGTCAAAAATTTTCACCAAATTTCCCCAGAAAGCCTTTTTTAAACCTCATGAAACTATTATATGTTTGTTTAGCTCAAGCGATTACAAAAATTATTTTGACTGTGTATTTGAGGGGATATTTTCGTGTGGGCATATACTATGAAATCGCTATGACCTTGACACTTGGCTCCATCTGCTACAAACACTAATTTTGTGTTTACACGTATCGGACATAAATTTTCTGCTCGACGTACTTGCCTTGAAACCATTGAAATCGAAACCTGTGTCGGTTATCTTTTAGGCCAAACCCGGCGGGCTGTCAATGCCAGTCTCAGAGGAATTGCAAACGCTACAGATATGTTACACTGCACAGTGAAAGCCGAGGACGGTTCAAAACATGTTAGTGATAAATGTTCCTAGGTGCCTCCTAAAGCACAAGCAGTTACAGGAACAATGATCTTCACTATGATTTTAAACAGCCTTGCGCGAAAGGGACGAGGACAGGCACTATGACCACGGAAACTGTGTGAGGAACAACGACACAACACAACCCCTGTGTTAAGTTCACGTTTATTTGAAATTAAATTTCAATATTCCTTGCGATATTTGGCGAAAAGAAACTGCCACGTTCTTGCCAGACAAACAAACAACATCTTCGATAGGTGGAAGAAAACCTAATAATCGTACTTTCTCAGACACATCTGTGTTATCAGCGCAAAATTGTCTCATGTAGTTGTAACAGTAGCTTTTTTGTCACAATTCCTTTGCGTGGTTTGTTTGGTTTAAGGTGACTAGAAAGGGTTTTTTAATCGTTATAATCCTTTTGAAACGAGGAAAGATTAGAAAGAAATATTTCTGACGGTGTAAGTAAACTATGGGCATGGATGCAAAAAATCAGGATGGTCACCGAGCAAAATTTCGACTGAGATAAAAACAAATGTTTCGTGCAGGTTTTATTTCCGATTAGTGCGATTTTATGCCGCATTCTAACTTCTAACCCTTACGTATTTTGCGCGCGGGACTTCTAAAAGCGTTTTTGAAAGCTAAAGGCCATACGAAGTTAAAGAATTCTTTTTGTCTTACACTGCGAGTGTTTCAGTCTGAAATATGACCTAAAAACATTTTTTTCACAGACTGTTAAATCTTGTGGCCATTTCAAAAGTTTCAAATTTGGGAAGCTCAGTAACTCCTGATTATGAGATTTCAATGGTGGACTTGGCTAATGTTAGTGAAAAACGAGACTGCCGTTATCCACCATTATCTTGTTATTGAATGACACACATCTCATTGGCTTATAACATTTTCAAATTGTTTTGGTAAAACGTGTTCAGTGTTGTATTGTAGTCATGTTTCACTTGTAAAAATTACTGACTAGTGGAGAAAAGAGGTTTCTGTTGTGATCCACAGATAACTTACACTTGTTCTTAATCATGGAAAAACAACAGCTCTTGCTTTATGCTGCCATTTCTTAATTTTTTCAATACTGTGTTAAAATTGAACAAATTTAAGTGGCCTAAGCGACAACTCCGGTTTACAGTCTTAACGCTGAACAATTCAAAACTCTAATGTAAGATTTTTCGTGCTAATTTGTTTTCACAAATAAGCGATGATTTCAATCATTGGGATTTCCGCTAATCGTCCCGCGTCATTCTCCACTGAGATCCCTAGACAGTCTCGTTATTTATTTTTATGCTTTGAATATAGCTGGAAGAGACTGAAGACTGAATCGATTCAAACCAAATGATTTATCGCACACTTCAACGTTTTTTCTTGTTGCACGACAACAAACAACCAAAGACTGCTACATCACTGCCGCGTGAACTGTCTGTAACCAGTTTTGCTTCCTCTCTCATGCGGCATATGTTAAACGCACCCGCGTGATGTTTTTCTTCCTTTTGCAGTTAACATAATGACATTAAACGAATTTCTTTCATATCTTGTCCGTCTTGAAAGTTTTTCGATTGAAATTAAAGCGTGTTTGATCGAGAAAGCGTTTTAGTACTATCGATTCGCTGACCGCGCAAAAATCCAACGAATGCCAACATTCCTTCGATATCAGTTTTTATTTTACGGACATACATAAACGTAGATCTGGCGGCCCAACCTTGGAAAAAGGAAGCCCCTTATAGGAAAACTTGGAAGATACGCCATGTATTTCACAAATTAAGAATGTTAGAAAAGAATGCTTCGTCTCTGGTGTTTTTTGAGCTATTGATGTCTTCCGTGCAAGTGAATTGCGAATTAAACGCGATCGGATCACGTCCCGGGGATCACGTGCTCTTGAAAGTAACATGACTCGTATAGCTGCGTGAGTCCGGCGAGTTGCAGGTTTATTTCAGTTTTCCGCGCCAAAATGCTCAAGTTGACAACCTCACCGCTTCTTGAAGATTACTAACCCATACAAGACAATACTGATTTACAGTGGAGAAAAAAAAACTGAAACACATTACCAAGAAAACAAGATGATACCGTCAAGACTAGAGGATCGTACGGCTGTATCCACGTTGAAATGCTCACACTCTAGCAATGGCGATCATTCTTTAATATCTGCAGATTGATGATGTTGATACTATGTCAAGGTACATGCTGTTTTCAATATTTCAAAATGCATTCTGGCTTTAGCCCTACAGCGTTCTCCATCCTAATTTTCTCCTGTAATTAAGGATGGCAAATAAAGCTTGTAATCAAAATGTTACCTGTATATTTTCATCGCAAGCACAGCAGTTGTTTTCAACATTGCAGTTTACCGCCAAAAACAGATTGCTTATCTGCTTATGTAGTGTACAAAACGATCGCTATTTGGCGCCAAACGAAATTAGATTGAAATAATCCATACGATTTCCTGAGTAAACACCCGCTCACATCTTAATTTTATTATGATGCTGTTCATTGGCTCCCGAAACAGGAAAGAAACAGTCCATGTTTAAGACTGGTAACAGAATTCAAGTCGCAGTTTGTGTGCCGAGTCGCCTAGCCAGGCGTACCACAACGGAATGAATCTTAAGTCTGTTTAATTCAAACTGCAACGCTTGTTTCTTTTCGGCTTTCGACTAAATGGGGCAGCTAAAATGAGAGTGTTTCTTATGATGGCTTTCACTCAAGTTGTAGGTTTTACCAGAATTGTTTCGCTTTTCTAGACAAATTCTTGCGACGCGTCTTTTGACTTCGGCAACGTCCTTATTGGTTGGTCCGTCTAATATTATCCACTAACGTGAAAACCATTAACCTCGTTATCCACTACGGAGCCCTTCATTGGACGAGGATTGCTCATATGTCAGCAGGTATTCCATTCTGTGTTGCACGCAGAAGACAACGCTTTTCTTCTTGTGCATTCGGGTTCGCTGTTATTCTCTTTACCCATTTCCAGTTTTCCCTACCATATTAACATATCGGATTGTTGATATAGTGCAAATAATCACTGAGCGTAACAAAATAAACTTGCTCTTTACGGCATATGGACTCAGGAGACTAAGCTTGTCCTCTTATCACAAGAACATTGCGTGCAGGAACGTTTACAATGTCAACATCTGATAAGGACTTTCCTTTTCGGCGCTTAGCAGGCCAGTGCTTTTTAAAATCTTTTTCCTTGTTGTGCTCATTTTTCTTATTGGCTTTTAAATTAGAACAGATAGTTAACATTTAATGTTATTCCTAAAAGCTTTACTGAATCCTGGAAATTTTAAAAATAAACAGTATGATGAGAAATCGTCTTCAGCGACGCTTTGTTTAAAATTTTTCCACTCAACAGCATTGTATGACAAAGACTGCAGCATTCGAAGACAATCAAAATCAACAATTTTGTTTTCCTTAAAGGCGAGGAGATTGGGGTTTTTCATTATATGTGTAGGGGGCATCAAGTAAGTTTTTCAGGTATAATCCTTGAAATATTACTGGTGGGATTAACTAATGTTATCTGCTAACACTTTAGCTGTTATCCAGTATTATCTTGTTACTGGATAACATTCTCCCCATTGGCTATAACATACTTGTTAGCTAATAACATTAAACAGGTGTCAGAATACTTCTGGAGTGTCAAAATACTTTTGGAGTACAGGGTAATATTCGTACAATACGCTGTTGTACGGTTATTATGCGTACTGTTCGCGTCACTCCAGTATATTAACCGTAGAATACCGTTTCCTACGTATATTATACTGGAAAGCTGCCACTTACGGTTATTACGCGCGCAACATACGAATAATAACCTGTGAAAGTACGGTTAATATCCGTATGTGACGTGGTTTTCAGGTTGTTATTCGTACCTGTGCGAAAGTTTGTCGAGAAGAATTTTTCGAGCTTCAGCCGCCATTACAGAAAAAAATGTTGAGGCTTAAAACGGCAAAGCTGATGAAATTTTCTTCAAAAAAGGAATCTAGTTGAAGACATTTCCCCTAAAACATTCCGTTAAGCGAGGTTAAAACCGAACAGTTTCTCTCAACGAGCGGTATGTGCCAAAAGTTCTACTTTCCGCAGCGATCGATGCGAAGCCATATCCCAGCGATCGAGTTCGATGTTTATGAATTCAAACGCTTGTCACATTCGAAGTACGCTAGGAAAATATTTCACAGGCTTCAAACACAAATAAAACAAGAACCATGGATCTACTGGTTCAGCGAAGCCGCTGCCTTTCATAATGATACGAAATTAATTTCGATCTATTTCACAACGCGAAATGAACAACTTCGCGGCAGTGCTCGAGAGGCAGTGTGCAGACGTCGAAGGAATAGAATGATCATTAATAAAATTGTTTTAAATCTATTCGCAGTGTTCTTGCGATACACAGCGTCTAAGGAAGATCCTATTCCAAATGGAAAAGGAAAAAAGTGAGGTGTTTCGGAAGGCTGTCTCCAATAAAAGATATGTTTTCCTTAAGAATGTGGAAATCGACTCGTGTAAACAAAGTGCAACGCGCTGCCCGGCTGTCGGCACTGTATGGGATTTTACGGATAAAACTTTTTTAAGAAAACCGCCTGCTTGTCAACGGAGAAAAGTTTTAGTTGATTTATTTTAACACCTGGACTGTAATGATTGGAAATAAAACAAAGTTTCATTGACAAATTCACATTTTCCATCATGAGCAATTCATTCGGACAAACTCTACAAATTGACGCTCGAACTGAAATTGGCAGTCAACTCGGAGATGCGAAGAGTTTTATATTACGCATTTTCAGTTTATTAACCCGAAAATGCGTACAGCGTACGGTTCATAACTGTGCCTAGCTTCGTTTCAGGTTACTAGCCGTTCACGGAACCAAAGTCGACAAACTGAGTCGCAAAGGCATTTCCCCAAATGTTTATACGGGGAAAAGATCGAGCTAGGGAGGTTTGCAAGCGTGTGAATCCGAACAATAGGCAAAACAAAATAAACGTGTTTTCAAGGAAAGGGAGGTCTTTCTTGCCTCGGAGATTATTACGTCGGGGGAATATCTTATCGATTTTCGAAAATGACAAACCAGGAGCGGCAGAGTTGATTCAAAGGCAGCTTGTAATTGTCAATCCAATTCGCAGAAAATTGAAATCTTTACCACAGAGCAGATTCGACAGGAAAATTTGAGATAGTTTCTCGATAGTTTCAGTTTGATGCAGTTTACTCCTAGGGTCACTGCATGTTCTTTGGATACAATGCACTTTCAGTAGAAGAGCAAACCGATGTTGCAGGCTTTTCCGTGTTGTTTTCATTGAAAGTATTTAGTCCAGAGATTATGCAAATTTTACTTGAAATTGACTGACAGCCGTGTCACGCAACGAGCGAGGATTTTCCGCCCGCAGTCGATTCGTGATCAGTAGCTTTTGAAACTCGTGGAGTTTTCACCAAAAGAAAAAAACCATCCGGCAAAATCATGTACCTAAAACATTCTAACAGCTGCAACGATGCCTTTTTTTCACCAAAGGTGGTTATTTTCCAACCCAGTGAAATGCGAATGTAATCCTCCCAAATATTTAAAAGTTCCATATTTTGTCACGTACGTTACTGAGCACACCGGCTAAAATTCAGAGCTTTCTTCTCTGGAAAATAAGGAGAGGTTTGCACTGAAAAAGTTTTACATATATATTTAAGTTTGGAGACCAAGCGCCAGCTGGCATCGCCTATGAAATTTGTAGCAAACAGGCTGTGATTTGAGAGTGCATGTGAAGGCTAGCGTGCTTCTGAAGGGTTGCAAGCCTATTATTACGGTAATACAACTTGATGTGCGGCTTAGTTAACAGTTTTTCGGACTTAAAAAATCACCGTCGCAGGATTATCACGAAACCTGCAAGGACACTTTATAGGAGCAAATATGCTTACAGGCTCGAACTCGAAGAAAAAAAAAGCATGGAGCTATAATACGCACGGCCAGTTCTTTTTTGGCCCCAAATTATCCGACGCGACCGCTTATTCTGAATCTCACGTTGAAACTATAAAAACTGCTGACGCTTTCACAATAATCATCAGATTAAAATATACCAGACTAATTAACAAATACGTCAAATGAATCAGTAAGCTTATGTCTCGAGCGGCAAATTGTATTTTGAGCGGGAAAAGTCAAATAGAAATAATTCAGCGGCCTATCAAAGCAACATAATTTAAACGGCTTTTAAAAACCCTCAACCGCATTTTTCGAGATAAACTGCAAAACTGAGTACACCACAAGCTCAAAATCATTTTGGTACTTTATTTAAACTAAAACTGAAGTCGATAAAAATGAGCTCACCTCAGTTTGGTATGTCATAATCAGCGGGACTGCGCATCCTTAAATCAAATGAAAACCTCCACAAATAAGCTTGTTTTTCAAGTCTTGCCCTTTAAATAGTTCTGTGAGGCTGTGTTGAACTGCCATCAGTGATTTGACTTGATCTGTGAACAAATTCTCTCCTTAGCCATGAGAGGATCTCTGGCAGTAAACCTTGACAATAGCTTCGCGGATTGACTATTTTCAACGCAAATGGATTTATAAAGCTCCATTCATGTACATGCTGTCTATTCATGGTCGGTTCCTTTGTAGAAATGTATTGGGAATTGACGCGGGATTTCACTCGCCGACTCTTACTCGCTTCAATTCAAAGCTTTTAGTGAAGCACGTGGAGTTTTCCCACAGAAATGGTGCAGCACATCAATGAGATGACAGTGATGTAAAAAAAAAAAATTAAAAAACATACATTCTCACAGCAGTAAAAGTTTCTCTGTCGGATCGATTTTAACTTCACACGTAAACCTCCAAACTCCCCGTGGTAATCGGGACGCACCACCAGGATGAACGAAATACTAAATTCAAAGCTTTGAAAACTTTTCTCAAACCTCGACCAAGTTTGGCAGATTCAGGCGCGTCCTTAGTGACCAATTACAGAGCTCGCTGTCAATATGTGTCAATCAATATGACAGTGATGTGTTTTCGAACGAACTTTTGCGCGCGAATAAATAAACCAATCACACGCATTTAAGCTGGCTACAGAAGTTTATTGAGTGGCAGGCATCCCGAAAAGGTAGTTCGGCCAGATTTTGCATTTAACAATTTACGGGCAATGTACCTTCCGCATCTTTTCACTTCTCTTATTCTTTTTTGAAAAAACGTTTTCAGAAAAACGGTGTCGGCGTTTCTTCAAGCAAGAAAGAAAGCGGATCAATTCCGGGTATTCACTTCGATTTTGCCAAGCATTAGTCGCTTTTCTTTTTTCGGATGATCAGAGCGATTAAGCGAATTCCTCTATACACACGCAAAGGCTCGGCTGTATTTTACCAGAAACTCACAAGTCCTTATGAGTTTCTGATTTTACAAGTAATAAGCGCGAGTGTACGAAACGCTTTCAACAATCGCACAAAAGGCTTTAAGCGCGATTGTTGAGAAGATTTCGTACGCTTAAACTCGTACAATACACAAAAGCCTGTTGCACCGTTATTGAGCGACCTTCGCACGCTCACGGTTATTTCTCGTAAATACAGATAAGCTTGTTGTGCGATTGTTGAGCGACCTTCGCACACTTACGGTTATTACTCGTACAATACACAGAAGCCTGTTCCATGGCTGTTGAGCACGCTTCGCACACTCACGGTTATTACTCGTAAAAACAGACAAGCCTGTTACACGATTGTTGAGAACGCTTCGCACGCTTACGGTTATTACTCGTACAATACACACCGACAAGCCTGTTGCACGATTGTTGAGAACGCTTCGCACACTTACGGTTATTACTCGCACTCTAAAACTAGGATTTTTGAATTAAGATAACCATTCCTTGTTTTTAGTTCTCACATTCTCAAATTAGGAAATGTAACCTTGATTGCGTTCGACGATAGGAGAACGCAACATATAACCATTCCTTGTTTTTAGTTCTCACATTCTCAACTTAGGAAATGTAACCTTGATTGCGTTCGACGATAGAAGAACGCAACCCTAATCCCGGCCGGAGTGAAATCGAGATTTTCTCTGTAGTGGATGGATGGATGGACGGACACCAATTTAGCCCCCCCCCCCCCCCGTCCCGAAGATTTTTGCAGGGGCATAACGTCGGCCGGGAACTGGTGCATACTTTGACTCGCTATCATGGAACCATATGACCTCGCATTCACATCCAAAGGCGTCTTTGTTGTGAAGGAGCTTGTTTCGAACGAGGGAAGTTAAGTTCCAGGTTCGAAAAAGCAACCTTTCGCCCAAGGATGTACTTCATACTTAAATCATTTCTCTCTCAAGCAATGCCTTGGCGAGTCACTCTCGAAGTTTTGTGTAATGTCCATGCTGCCACTTTTGAATTTAGAAATCGCGTTGTCTGCTTATTTCGGAAATCGACGTTTATCAACGAAGCCGCGAACTAAAAGAGGTTGAGAGGACCATTGCGCGAATAGTTTTGGAGGTTATCAAAGGCAAAGAGTTCAACGGTAGTTGTAACATTTCAGTTTAATTCTGTATTTACATGTGAAACTTTCGATGAGTACATACAAGCGGTCATGTAACTAAATATGTCCGCCTGAAAAATAACTCATGTCACGCATTACATGTATTTCATATCTGACAATTTCGATTTTCTATTGAAAATATTTCAACTGATAACAACCGAGGGTCGAGAAAGATCAGAAAGCTGAGCAGACTCTTTCTTTCCCTAATTTCGGTGTCGACAAGGGTTGCAGTCGAACGCACTCCACTAATCTGCGATTACTACTAGTTTTAAGAATAATTTTTTTCTCAAAACTATGACACGAAATTAAGAAATGTGATCTTGATTTTAAACTTCATTTAAGGAACAAATTTGATCTTAAATCTAAGGCACAAAAAGAAGAAAAAATTCTTATTATAAGAATTAGTATGATCGTGTCTTAATCGTCGTCTTAAAATAACAACGTGCTGGCTTTCTCGACACGCACTTCGCTCGACTTGGCGATGGAACACGCGCAGCAAAGAAGGCAATACTCCCTCCAAACCAAGAATGATTACAAACCTCGCAAACAAGAGTCATCCGTAAGAAAACAGTGAGAATTCTCTCGTTTTTCTTGAAGCAGCCAGCCTCATGCGATTGCACATGAACAAACAGAAGTCACTTGCCGTGTTGTTTCCGGCATTAAAGATCGATATTAGTTCGTATTTATACCAATTTCTAAATGAAATCAGCATGCGAGTGCATATTTGTCGAGTGGTTAACACGGGCGACTTCAAATCTGAAGAGCCGGGTTCGAGTCAGGTCGGTAGGTCTTATTTTTCTTTTCTTTTTTTTTTTTTTGGAATTTGAGCGACTATTATTATTTGTTTTCTTTCCCGTTCTTAAATGTGAAATCTTTTTTTGAACCCACACATCTTTATTTAGATCGAAGAACTAGTAGCGCACGATCGTAGCGGACATTTTTGTTTCTTGAATTCGGAGAACAGAATTGACCTGAAATCAAGTAAACATGACTCTTTCGCTGAGTTTAAAACAAGAAAATTTGTAGGTTTTTTCTTATTTTAGGGGATTCTTATTTTGAGAAATTTTGCTAAAATTAAGAAAAGTTTGGAAATTAAGAACTTAAAAATAAGAAACAATTTGCCCTTACTACCGGAAAAAAAATAAGAATTTTTTGTCCTTAAATTAAGAAATCGGGTTTTAGAGTGTCGTACAATACACACAAGCCTGTTGTACTATTGTTGAGAACGCTTCGCACACTTACGGTTATTACTCGTACAATACACACAAGCCTGTTGCACGATTGTTGAGAACGCTTCGCACACTTACTGTTATTACTCGTACAATACACACAAGCCTATTGCACGATTGTTGAGAACGCTTCGCACACTTACGGTTATTACTCGTACAATACACACAAGTCTGTTGTACAATTGTTGAGAACGCTGCACACACTTACGGTTATTACTCGTACAATACACACAAGCCTGTTCCACGATTGTTGAGCACGCTTCGCACACTTACTGTTATTACTCGTACAATACATACAAGCGTGTTCCACGATTGTTAAGCACGCTTCGCACACTTACGGTTATTACTCGTACAATACTCACAAGCCTGTTGTACAATTGTTGAGAACGCTTTGCACACTTACTGTTATTACTCGTACAATACATACAAGCCTGTTTCACGATTGTTGAGCGTGCTTCGCACACCTACGGTTATTACTCGTACAATACAGACAAGCCTGTTGTACAATTGTTGAGAACGCTTCGCACACTTACGGTTATTACTCGTACAATACACACAAGCCTGTTCCACGATTGTTGAGCACCCTTCGCACACTTACTGTTATTACTCGTACAATACACACAAGCCTGTTCCACGATTGTTGAGCACGCTTCGCACACTTACTGTTATTACTCGTACAATACATACAAGCGTGTTCCACGATTGTTAAGCACGCTTCGCACACTTACGGTTATTACTCGTACAATACTCACAAGCCTGTTGTACAATTGTTGAGAACGCTTCGCACACTTACGGTTATTACTCGTATACTACAGACAAGCCTGTTGTACAATTGTTGAGAACGCTTCGCACACTTACGCAGGGGCACCCAACGAGAATATAGTTCAAAACCACTTAACTTAGCATTATTGAACGTATTTTAGTATTTAAATGGTAGATATAGGCGTATTTTTATCCCCTAAAAACTTTTCATCTGTTCGGATTTCTTAGCTGAAAGTCTAGTGATCCGAAAATTATAGGGATCAAAACTTACTTTTTCGAAAATTTTAGCCAGAAAAAGGCTCCCGAAAATTCTAGGTGACCTTTTAAGGGTAGAAATCCGTTAAAAAATGGGCAATAATACCATATTTTAGATGTTCGAAAATCCTAGAAGAGGCAGGCAAGCAAGAAATTTTACAACAAATGTTCCGAAAATTCTAGATCTCAAATCGTCTTCCGAACAGATATTTTCCCGAAAATTGTCGTTGGGTGCCCCTGCTTACGGTTATTACTCGTACAATACACACAAGCCTGTTCCACGATTGTTGAGAACGCTTCGCACACTTACGGTTATTACTCGTACAATACACACAAGCCTGTTCCACGATTGTTGAGCGCGCTTCGCACTCTTACGGTTATTACTCGTACAATACACACAAGCCTGCTGTAGGATTGTTGAGAGCTCTTTGCACACTCACGCTTGTTACTCGTACACTTAGCCTGTTGTGAGCACTTTGCAGACTCACCGCTAGTACTCGTACAATACAGACAAGCCT
Source organism: Siderastrea radians (assembly GCA_964017195.1). Taxonomy (NCBI): domain Eukaryota; kingdom Metazoa; phylum Cnidaria; class Anthozoa; order Scleractinia; family Rhizangiidae; genus Siderastrea; species Siderastrea radians. Next base: position 21,646,577 of record OZ024888.1, on the reverse strand, counting down.
GTTGTCAGTGTTGTGCGACTGTTGACAGTCCCTCGCACACTCACACTTAATACTCGTACAATACACACAAGCATGTTGTGTGATTCTTGAGGGCACTTCGCACACTCACGCCTATTACTTGTACAATTATCATTAGTAGTTTTTAATTCTAACTCTTAGTAGTTTCTAGTTCGTTTTTGTATTTTTAGATTGTATTTTAGAAAACTAAGTGTCCTCTATTAGCAGTGGGGAATCCCCTCTGCTAGATTTTTGCTTGACACGTTAATAAAGTCATTATTATTATTACAATACAGACAAGCCTCTTCCTCGATTGCTTAGTGCTCTTCGTACCCTAACACTTATTAGCCGTCCAATACAGTGAAGCTTGATGGTCGTTTTCTGAGGCAGTCTGTACAGTCACGCTTAGCACTCGGACAATACAAACAAGCCATCTACTCGAGTGTTGAGCGCTCTTCCTATACTCACGCTTATTAATCGTACAGTACAGTCAGTCTTGATTGTTGTTTGTTGAGAGCGCTTCGTACACTCACCCTTTTTACTCGTACAGCTATGCCGACAATCCCTTTTCGGGATGCCTGTCACTAAATAAACTTCTGTAGCCAGCTTAAATGCGTGTGATTGGTTTATTTATTCGCGCGAAAAAGTTCGTTCGAAAACACATCACTGTCGTGTTGATTGACACACGTTGACAGCGCGCTCTGTAATTGGTCACTAAGGACGCGCCTGAATCTGCCAAACTTGGTCGAGGTTTGAGAAACGTTTTCAGAGCTTTGAATTTAGTATTTCGTACATCCTGGTGGTGCATCCCGATTACCACGGGGAGTTTGGAGGTTTACGTGTGAAGTTAAAATCGATCCGACCGGGAAACTTTTACTGCAGTGAGAACGTTTGTTTTTTTAATTTTTTTTTTTTACATCACTGTCGTCTCATTGATGTGCTACACCATTTCTGTGGGAAAACTCCACGTGCTTCACTAAAAGCTTTGGATTGAAGCGAGTAAGAGTCGGCGAGTGAAATCTCCACGTCAATTCCCAATACATTTCTACAAAGAAACCGGCCGTGAATATACAGCATGTACATGAATGGAGCTTTATAAATCCATTTGCGTTGAAAATAGTCAATACGCAAATCTATTGTCAAGGTTTACTGCCAGAGATTCTCTCATGGCTAAGGAGAGAATTTGTTCACAGATCAAGTCAAATCACTGATGGCAGTTCAACACAGCCTCACAGAACTATTTAAAGGGCAAGACTTGAAAAGCAAGCTTATTTGCGGAGGTTTCATTTGATTTATGGATGCGCAGTCCCGCTGATTATGACATACCAAACTGAGGTGAGCTCATTTTTATCGACTTCAGTTTTAGTTTAAATAAAGCACCAAAATGAGTTTGAGTTTGTGGTGTACTAAGTTTTGCAGTTTATCTCGAAAAATGCGGTTGAGGGTTTTTAAAAGCCGTTTAAATTATATTGTTTTAATAGGCCGCTGAATTATTCCTATTTGACTTTTCCCGCTCACAATACAATTTGCCGCTCGAGACATAAGCTTACTGATTCATTTGACGTATTTGTTAAGTAGTCTGGTATATTTTAATCTGATGATTATTGTGAAAGCGTCAGCAGTTTTTATAGTTTCAACATGAGATTCAGAATAAGCGGTCGTGTCGGATAATTTGGGGCCAAAAAAGAACTGGCCGTGCGTATTAAAGCACCACGCTTTTTTTTCTTCGAGCTCGAGCCTGTAAGCATATTTGCTCCTATAAAGTGTCCTTGCAGGTTTCGTGATAATCCTGTGACAGTGTTTTTTGAAGTCCGAAAAACTGTAAAGTAAGCCGCACATCAAGTTGTATTACCGTAATAATAGGATTGCAACCCTTGACAAGCACGCTAGCCTTCACATGCACTCTCAAATCACAGCCTGTTTGCTACAAATTTCATAGGCGATGCCAGCTGGCGCTTGGTCTCCAAACTTAAATATATATGTAAAACTTTTTCAGTGCAAACCTCTCCTTATTTACCAGAGAAGAAAGCTCTGAATTTTAGCCGGTGTGCTCAGTAACGTACGTGGCAAAATATGGAACTTGTAAATATTTGGGAGGATTACATTCGCATTTCACTGGGTTGGAAAATAACCACCTTTGGTGAAAAAAAGGCATCGTTGCAGTTGTCAGAATGTTTTAGGTACATGATTTTGCCGGATGGTTTTTTTCTTTTGGTGAAAACTCCACGAGTTTCAAAAGCTACTGGTCACGAATCGAAATCCTCGCTCGTTGCGTGACACGGCTGTCAGTCAATTTCAAGTAAAATTTGCATAATCTCTGGACTAAATACTTTCAATGAAAACAACACGGAAAAGCCTGCAACATCGGTTTGCTCTTCTACTGAAAGTGCATTGTATTCCAAAGAACATGCAATGACCCTAGGAGTAAACTGCATCAAACTGAAACTATCGAGAAACTATCTCAAATTTTCCTGTCGAATCTGCTCTGTGGTAAAGATTTCAATTTTCCGCGAATTGGATTGACAATTACAAGCTGCCTTTGAATCAACTCTGCCGCTCCTGGTTTGTCATTTTCGAAAATCGATAAGATATTCCCCCGACGTAATAATCTCCGAGGCAAGAAAGACCTCCCTTTCCTTGAAAACACGTTTATTTTGTTTTGCCTATTGTTCGGATTCACACGCTTGCAAACCTCCCTTGCTCGATCTTTTCCCCGTATCAGTAAACATTCGGGGAAATGCCTCTGCGACTCAGTTTGTCGACTTTCGTTCCGTGAACGGCTAGTAACCTGAAACGAAGCTAGGCACAGTTATGAACCGTACGCTGTACGCATTTTCGGGTTAATAAACTGAAAATGCGTAATATAAAACTCTTCACATCTCCGAGTTGACTGCCAATTTCAGTTCGAGAGTCAGTTTGCAGAGTTTGTCCGAATGAATTGCTCATGATGGAAAATGTGAATTTGTCAATGAAACTTTGTTTTATTTTCAATCATTACAGTCCAGGTGTTAAAATAAATCAACTAAAACTTTTCTCCGTTGACAAGCAGGCGGTTTTCTTTAAAAAGTTTTATCCGTAAAATCCCATATAGTGCCGACAGCCGGGCAGCGCGTTGCACTTTGTTTACACGAGTCGATTTCCACATTCTTAAGGAAAACATATCTTTTATTGGAGACAGCCTTCCGAAACACCTCACTTTTTTCCTTTTCCATTTGGAATAGGATCTTCCTTAGACGCTGTATATCGCAAGAACACTGCGAATAGATTTAAAACAATTTTATTAATGATCATTCTATTCCTTCGACGTCTGCACACTGCCTCTCGGGCACTGCCGCGAAGTTGTTCATTTCGCGTTGTGAAATAGATCGAAATTAATTTCGTATCATTATGAAAGGCAGCGGCTTCTCTGAACCAGTAGATCCGTGGTTCTTGTTTTATTTGTGTTTGAAGCCTGTGAAATATTTTCCTAGCGTACTTCGAACGTGACAAGCGTTTGAATTCATAAACATCGAACTCGATCGCTGGGATATGGCTTCGCATCGATCGCTGCGGAAAGTAGAACTTTTGGCACATACCGCTCGTTGAGAAAAACTGTTCGGTTTTAATCTCGCTTAACGGAATGTTTTAGGGGAAATGTCTTCAACTAGATAACTTTTTTGAAGAAAATTTCATCAGCTTTGCCGTTTTAAGCCTCAACATTTTTTTCTGTAATGGCGGCTGAAGCTCGAAAAATTCTTCTCGACAAACTTTCGTACAGGTACGAATAACAACCTGAAAACGACGTCACATACGGATATTAACCGTACTTTCACTGGTTATTATTCGTATGTTGCGCGCGTAATAACCGTAAGTGGCAGCTTTCCAGTATAATATACGTAGGACGCGGTATTCTACGGTTAATATACTGAAGTGACACGAACAGTACGCATAATAACCGTACAACAGCGCATTGTACCAATATTATCCTGTACTCCAAAAGTATTTTGACACTCCAGAAGTATTCTGACACCTGTTATTATTACTCTTGGCGGCCCTAGATAATCTGGATCATGATTGGCTCTAACATGTGATAACAGGGGATAACCACTAACACTAATTAGTCCCAATTACTTTGAACAAGTACCAATTATAGTGAACATGTGTTTAATGCATTCCTGTTGTGCGTCGATGACTATCCCCGGTACACGTCTAAAGCATGTTGACAATTTTTGCTGTTTCGAGGTATAAATTCTTTGAACATTGCTTACATTCAGACGACTTCAGATTCCTCAGAGCCTTCACAGAGCAGCATAACAAACATGTCCTCCATGATGGTCTGAGAAAAGAACTGCGCGGGAGAATGGGTAACAGATCGCTTTGATCGGAAAATGTTGAGCCATTATTCAGCGGTTGGTCCGGCGGTCTCTGACTGGTCGGAATCATATAATGGAAAGCACCCTCTGTAACGCTATGAATAGTTCTCAAAGCCTTCAAGACAGCAAATTGCTTTCTGAGATGTGTGGAAAGGCGATGGTGTTGCTTAAAATATATTTCTTTACTATTTCTCTGAGTATTCCTGTTTTGCTGGGAAATTAAAGTGGTAAAGATGCAAAGATCTTGGCGAGTTCATCCACGAGACCATCTGACAATCGGCCGTGACCTCCTGCACGTGGTTCCAATGAACTTGTAACGTAAGTCTTGTTTTGTCTTGCCTGTCAAAGAAGAGTTCGCGCTGTTTGCCATAATTCTAGCTTTTGGACTTTCTGTTTCTATTTCTTGAATGGTATAAAACACTGAACTGAGTGAGTTGAGCCTATATCACCGTATCAGACGCGGCTGAAATGATTGTTTACGTTTTGCTGCGTGAGATCACGTTTATTGGGCGTTTATCTTGCAGTTGGAAAGTTGGCGGATATTTCATTTGATTTGACGTGAATCTTCTTCGTTATTTTGCTGCTTTGAAAATTCGAACAAGCGATTTTTCGATTCGATATTTCGCTTGCCTTGGCGAATTGTCGCCGAAATTTCGTTAAGTGTCGCGCGAACGTTGCGAAATATCGATCGAAAGTTCGGCGATATTTTGAAGAGAACAAAGCGTGAAATTCGTCGAAATTCGTTCTCATTACTTTTGCACAATACTGTAAATAACACAAAGCCTTACACATGAGTGAGAGTTTCCATGTTCCACATCTGAAAGCAACCAAAGTTGAATCCCACAATCAAAGAGCTTATCTGCCTTATGTACCTGACAGCTGTCACAAATACGTCTCCTGGTAAAAAGCCAAAAAGACCTAAATTAAACACAATTACAACCAACAAAAGCTACATGTACAATGAAGCCTAAACCTGTACCTGAAGAAAAACTCTTCAACTCAGTAAAGTCGGTCTTCACATATGAAAATCTCCCAAAAACGTGGTAAGAACCTGAAATTGAATAAAACAGTCGAGAATGACATGACAGAATGAAGTACATACATTAAAAACAAAATTAATAAAGACATGGAATGAAACCATGTGAACTGCAGAAATACAAATGAAACGAACATATGTGACCATCGCAGTTGTGATCGCAATTAAGCAATTGCGAATTAAGCCCACCCGCCCCGCCCCGCCCCCCCCCCCCCCCAAAAAAAAGAAATTCAGGGCTTCAACAGGATTCGAACCATAATAAACTTGTAATGGCCCTACTGACAAAGTGTAGAAAGTTACGGCTTTCTTGGTCCACTGCTGTTAAAGAAAAGTTTTTCCCAATATAGCGTATTTCTAGAATACTGGCTCAATAAGGATGCAGTCAATAAAGTTAGGACAAATTTTTTTAATTTTCTTTAAGAAAAACCATAGCTGCAAAACTAATTTCAGTTAAAGAAAATCTGCAAAACCGTTTATATAAATTGAGATGTTAGCAGAGAGTTAATACATAGTTTTACCTAAAAGTGACATAATCCCAATCAATGTTTCACATACAAGGTCTGATTCTGATTTGTACACAGTAAGAACAGGATGTTGTTCGTAAAGTCACGGATATGTAAATAATGTCATTCATAAGACAAAGATAGACACACTTGGCCAAAAACAAATGTTTGTGTGACAACATGATGACAGAGGGTGGTGATAAAGGGATGAGCTCGCTTATCCCAAAAATGGTTGTATATATAACATCACTACAAATAATATTGTAAGCATACTTCCTATCTCAATTGCTAGATGGGTTCCATTTGTCCTCGCAGAGTTTCTGAGTTGTGCCATTTCATGTGATAGAGGATTAACCACTTCAATAGGACTTGCGTGCCATTCATCAAATTCTTCTTCTTCATCATCAAGACGAAGATCTACTAAGTAACAGTGCCCTTGCTCTGTGCCGACAGCTGCAATCCCAAACAACAGCTTCAACTGCTGGCTGAAACAGAAATAATTGTCATCTACATGAACATTAAGTTTAAATCACTGCCTAAACTTACCAGCCTTTTCATGTACACAACCACAACAGAAGTGGAATCTACTTGGCTTAAGGTGTTTAGCTTACAGAAGTGATTATACACAGTAGAAAGTGAAACTGGATGTAGTAGAGTTAATATACAGATTTAGCCAAGCCTAAAAGCGGAGCCGCGAAGGAATAAACTGGTGTTCGTTTCTCAAAAATAGTCCTGAAACTTTTCAGTCTGAAATATGTTTCGGGGCCTTTTTTGTCTCGTTCGCTTTTGAAAAGTGTTTATCAAAAAGCCCGAAAGTGTTCCGAATTGTCCTCCAATATTTTGGGGATCTGTTCTGTAAAACCAAGCTCGAAGGGTCATTCTAGAGGCTGAGCACAGCTTGATTATTTTACTCACGAGCCGTCTTGCTTGGTGTTTGCAATGTTTCCATATCCTGTCATTAACTGTCAAGGCTTGTCAAATCTCCTTGGATTATTGGCTGTTCGCTTGAATGAACTTGAAACAGCGCTCATTTACAAAAACGAAATAAAAATTAGTCGACTGTTTAAATGGGTTATCTTCATCGCGTTCGGACGTTAACAAATAACATGAACTGCCACTAAATAAAAATATTAGTCTGGTCAAAAATTTATAATGACAGTTCACTGGCATTTTACTGGGATTACACAAAAGAAAGGATCAGGGGAGCTTCGAAGCACTAATAAACTTATCAAAGAAATGTGGCGTAGGTTTTAGCAGCCGCGAAAAAATTCAAGCACTTTGAGGAACACACGTTACTTACCGGATAAAATAGCTTTAAACTCAAAACTGCTTCGCTTATAGTTACTTATTAACCCTTATATTTCGTTCTCTAACTAGAGACCATCGAGATTGAAAACAAACAAACAAACACCGTCCAAACATTCTTAACTCTGTGGCATAAGTCTTGAAGCTACAAATTGTCTGAAATTCGAGCGCTTTTAAAAATGCACAGAACTGTTTTTGGAAGCTTTTCGGATATAATAGGTCTTAACCGACAACTGCTTCGCTTATACTTTTTCAAATAACTGTGATATTTCATTCTCTAACTAGAGACCATCAACATTCAAAACAAAGAAACGCCAAACACGCTTTAATTAAATTATGCCGGCATAAGTTTTGTGGATGCGAAGTAAGCCTATATAAAGTTAGGCGCTTTGAGGAACACACAAAACTGTTTTCGGAAGCTTTTGGGATAAAATAGCTTTAAACCAACAACTGCTTCGCTTAAAATATTACTACTATTGAAAATCGACAGTTGCACAAAGAGATGGACCGGACAGTCAAAATTGAAAGCACGACTTGTGCAGTTGTCTTGTGGCTGTGCTTAGACCTACTGTTATGGATAAACAAACACAAAATAATGGACAGAGAAATCATTTTTGAAAAAAGTTTATTCGAAAACCTGTATTGTTTATACTTAAATGCAATTTGCGTTACACTTCCAAAATCGTAGGTCATTCCACGTGAGTGAAATCAGCTGAGCATGGCAAAATATTCAAGAATCTGTCACAAATCTGAGCACGTTTTCTTATAATTTTTTTAAGTCAAAAGTAAATGACACATTTCTAATGGCATAAATCAAATTTCCATTTCAAAACGTAATTTCTTTCATCGTAATACTCGAAATCATGTACCTTAGACCCTTTAAAAACTTCACTTACTCGGTTGTGTTTCAGAACAGGGCAAACTCTCCGCCGTGAAGAAAACAAAGCCATGAAGTCCTTTGAACGCAGCTTTCGTAACTTGAACTTTTCGCCTTCTACCAGTATTCTTTTGAACTTTTTCTTTCCAGTTATAGATATTACATGTTTTTTTGTCAAGTATAAAACTTCTGTACTCTCGAGCAATCGTCAAATGCTAAAGAAGCTTAGGCTTTTAAAGAAACCTCTTTTTCAAAAGCGATGATGGACATGCGATTTCCCGCCAAGAAAAATGCCAGTTGCCCAAAAGCACCGTGCAATTTCCCACCAAGAAAAGAAGGCATTCTCTACCGCGTTGGGTTGTCTTGGGACTCCCCTCCCCCTCCCACAGAGTCTGTGCGGACGGATGGACGTACGGATGGACGGACGTATGGTCACGTGACTATTACATCACAACCAAAATTTCTCGGATTGACAGGTTACCAAATTTCCTCAGCAATGGAGCTCAGCTGGCGGGCTTTGCCCACAGGCTCTGCTAAAAATATTGTAAGCCTCCACAAATTTATCCAATAAAAATTAAAATCTTATTCCTAACCAAGCTGACAACCATTGTATGATGTGAGTCCGAATAAAAATGGTTTAGAGGGTCCACAATAGGGTTTCCAGATCCCACTATCCCGTCCTTTTTTCCAGGTAATCCCACCATCCCGCCCTTCTTCACGTGACAATTCCTATCCCACCGAAATTAATAAAAGTCCAGTACATAAAAAATGTAATCCCGTTTCCCACCACTACCCCCTCGCGATTCTCGCATCCTGACCTCTCAAAACCTCGAAATACCGCTCCCGTTCGTACATGTAGCTGAAATCCCGCTTCCCGCTTCGACTATTAATTCGCATCCCGAATATCGCCCCCAGAATATGTCAAATCCCGCATCCCACCAAACCTATTGTGGACCCTCGGTTTAGCAACATTATTTTAATGATTTTGTTTGCTTGACATGTGATTTGTAAAACAAAAGTTGCCAGAAATAAAAGAGTAAGCATATATTGTTCTAGAAAATTACCTCGAAAATGCAAAGACATGATAGCCAGAATGTCTATTTCACAGTGTTCATTTCACACAGTAAAGCCCCTGACAATGTTATTTCCACTTAAGGTGACTCCCTATAGTTTTTGCACCACACGCAAGCTGTTTTCCATAATGGTGTGATGGCAGGAGCTTTAAAATCAAAGCGACAAACATGCGTGGGACCACACAACAAAACCTTCGATCACGCCACAAAATGCCTTTAAATATAAATTTTTCCAAAAATTTCTATTTAAGGAGCAAAACATGGGCACGCAATGCGCGCAGAGCCAATGACTGTTTTTTTTTCTTTCACAATATGATGATTTATCCTGACAACCTAGGGGTTTTTACACCTCCAGTAAGTCCCACCCTAACCCCTCAGCCTCCCCCCTCCCACCATCAAAAACATCTTGTGGTTATCCAGCGTGACTACGTAACAGTTAACTGTAGCGTGACATCAAAATTGCACGTGAAGTAAAGAAACTGAAGAAAGCTCTTTGTTTCACTGTTCTACATCAAATGTACGTTTCTCGTATCCACAAAATTTTCATTTGAAATCGGTTCGAACTAGAGTTTAAAAACATGACTGAAATAGTTTTGCGACTATATTTTTTACTTCCCCTGTAGACTGAAGTTGCTTGCTTTGCAGTTAAGACGGTTGTAATAATTTTCATCTTTTTGCTTCACAAATTGACCAAAGCATGTTTACATTTGTAAATTTCCCATGGTACAAAGTGATTTTTAGCTCACGTGTTTATTTTGGGTCTCTACAGCCAAATAATTTTGTTTGCTTTGCCTTTGAACAGTATGAAAATGTTCAAATTCAGCTCACTCTTACAAAACCTGCTCGTTTTCCAGTAGATCTGATAGGTCTCTATTAGAATGCTTTGTCACATATCTGTTGTTGTTAATCTTGCGGTCAGTTCGAGATGCTTTAAGTATTGCATTACATTCCGAAGGTTCAAATTGCAAGCAGCTGTCAACTAGGCAAATTTTTTCAACAAACACTTTATGCTTTGAACTATAAATAACCCTGAAGTAAAGTCTGGTATCTTGTAAAGATTTTACTCTACTAATACCTTGATCATGCAGTACTGTAACTTGGATTTTTAGTACTAGTTTCATTCAAGTTTTTCAGCTTTAGGAATACCTTGGAACAAGCCCCCGCAAATTCCGAATTTACTTTGAAATGGCTTCTTGTTTACACACGCAAAAATGACACTGCAAATTTTAAATTCCCTGTTAGCTAGAGATAAACCCAAAGTATTTTATGCTGTTTTACTCGATTCTTTTCACTACCATTATAAATTTGGGCTTTAAATAGATGTTGTTTTCACTGTTTTTATTGTAATTAGAGAGTAACGTTAGTTCCATGAAATAGCGTGAAATATCTTTGATGATTCAATACTTGCAATAAAAAGTTTTCATGCGGGTAATCGGCTGGAAATTACAGTACTTCTGATTTTTCTTTAAAAGTTATTCACAAAGGGTTGCAGAACACATTAAGTCTAGTTGGTTCACTGCGGCCAGAACGTTACCTCAAATTGACAAGTCAGTCTTATGTATAATTTCTGGTGTGTTTGTTTTGTTGCAGTGGAAATTTATACCACGGCTTAGTAAAGGCAGGACTACAACACAAATAAAATCCAGTCAGGCATCAAGTATTCGCTTTATCCTAACAGACGTATATATGTTGTTGTATATAGGTGGGAGCCACCTTAAAAAGTAGCATTAAAATGTTTGTTTCATTTGGGGATAAGCAAAACAATCTTTTATTCACCTTGCTAAATTTGTTTTAACCCATTGACTCCTACACCCCGCCAAAACCGGCCATACCATGCGCATGTTCCACGTGGAGGACACTTAATTCCCTACCTCCCCTACTAGGTACATGTATTTTTTGTCCTCTAGTGCTGTTAATTGTTTAGTCTAGACATACAAACCAATCAGAAACTGTCCTCTGTACATACACTTGTGACTTTGGGGGGCAGAGAATAGGCGGCTTTTTAACCAACCGCATGGGATTGCGCAAACAAAGAAAATGGCACTGCTCACAGATCAGTCCTAAATTTTCAAGATGTGTTTTCTGCTCTTAAAATTAAGACACGCCTTTTATGGAGCTCAAAATGAAAAGAAATCACCCTGAAGAATGATCAGCTCCTGAAAAAAAAGACATGGAGGTCTTAAACATGATGAAAAGCTGTTTCGCGTTCGCATTCCTTCAATTTGCAAGATTCAACCTAAAGTTTGCTCAAAAGTTTAAAATGAACTGCAAATTTCAAATTGATTTTACAAGATCTGGGAAAACACTACAGTAGGGTAAATGTCGTTTTCAAATGTTGATTTGCATTTTAACAATTGCCTAACTGATCATTTTTTGAATAAAATTTTTGGCATTTTGTCCTACAGCTGTAGTTGTCTTTGGGAAGGTTCAACCAATCAGAATCCACCTCCTGCACATGAAGGGCCCGGTGGAAAAAGGGCGTAAGTGATGATTGCAGGTTGAAAATCTTAATTGCTGCTATTTAGCTGAACGTTGGCGCACAGGCTGGTTTTCCTGTAAGGAACATTGTTGTGCAGTTATTTCTTCACCTGAGAGCTTCAATTTGAAGAATTAGCGTATTACTTTGCTTAAAACTGACACAAAGAAAACAACAGGACCGTGGATTCTACGTTGAATTCCTTTGTTTTAGTTCAGGCAGAGAACAAAAGAAATCTTTCACGCATCACTTGAGCGAGTTCAGTTCAACAAAACTTTTCACGCAAAAGTAATACGCTAATTCTTCAAATTTTAGATCTCAGGTCAAGAAATAAGTGCGCAACAGCGTGCCTCACATGAAAACCAGCCTGTGTGCCAATGTTCAGCTAAATAGGAGCAATTTCGATTTTAACCTCAAATCATCACTTACGCCCTTTTTTCCACCGGGCCCTTCACATATATTTGAAGGTGTGAGGGGGGTCCTAGATAGGAAGACTTCTTGCCACTCTCCGAGATGATCACATTTCATTCAAAATGGCTGCTGTGCTCTTTGCGCGTGAATTTTCAAGATGGCAATATCTCACTCTCGGAACAAAGGATTACCTTTTGAAACTTAAAAATCGAAAAAATAAGCTCCAAGGAACACTCAACAAGTTAAGCGATGGAATTCAGAGCTTTTAGAGTGAAGAAAATGTCTTCGAGGAACTGCTGTTCTGTCAAAGCGAATGACAATCTTCCATCGCAAGAGATTATTCGAGCTGCTACCTTTCTGGGAAATGCTCTAGCACTTCTACAAGTATACGGTTGAGTAAATTACACATTTGATTGTAAATTTGTATGGAAATAGCCTTTTCATTGAGGGATTCTTTGTATTCCTTAAAGTTTTTGTAAAAGGTTTGAAAAAAACGTGCACAGTTTGGATCAGTAAATGCTCTTCAAAATAACTTGCACATCGCGCAAAGTCGCTTGTGGTTTGATTTCATGCACGAGACAACATGAGAAATCTCTTGTGTAAATTTTCTATATTTTGACTTTGAGATTGTATTTTTGGCTAATTTTTACACTCAAACGAAGAAAACCGTGAACACTGAAAATATTTCTGGAATGTTCATTGTGTTTTGACCAATCACGTGCGATACCTTGTAACCGCAGAAAACGAATGGGTTGCTCAGTCACGGAAAGGATTTGGTTCTCAATTTAGTTGTTTCGAAAGACATCAAGATTTAACGATTTCAGCCTAAACAAACCGAGTCAGCTGTGCTATCAGAAATAATAGCAGCTTTGGGCGAATTTTAAGGGAGGACATTGAAATTTTTACGTCAAGGTGAAATAACTGCCGCTTGAGTTGCTTTTATTTGAAATGTTGGAACCGCTAATCGTTGGGCCGCCATGTCGAAAAATTTTATTCTCCAAAAGCGCTCAAACATATTTTCGCTTGCGTAGTGCATGTGGCTCTCAGAAAGAAAGGAATAGTAATTTCAATTCCTGTATATATTATAAAGGTGAAGATTAAATCTTGAGGCCTTTCAAAACAATTCGAGAAACAACTAGATTCCGTGACTGAGAAACCCATTCGTTTTCTGCGGTTACAAGGTCTCGCGCGCGATTGGTCAAAACACACATTCCAGGAATATTTTCAGCGTTCACGGTTTTCTTCGTTTGAGTGTAATTGACAACTGGTGTATTTTATTCAAAAGTTAGAAATTTTAACTATTCTAGATCAAGTGAGTGTCAGTTGTTTTTTTCGAGCCTATAAATTGTCCTTTTGTACTGCACATGGGGTTGTTTATTACCAATTGCTAATTTGTGGAGCAATCAAAAAACATGTGGCTGTCAATGGGTTAAAAGGTTTTTATTTTAAGTTTTCTTACTGTTCCATACTCAACTAATTTGCTTGAAAGATCATGTTAGAGGCACTACTAGACATGTACGTGTGTTCGTTGTTCTGTAAATTAGCAAGAAGTTATGTTATGCGATTATCGAATTTATCGATTATCACAGCCAAATGTTGTGATTAGCAATTTTTATTGATTATTATAACTAACTAATCAAGAAATATTGAGTATCGAATATTATAATATCAAATATTATTATTATTATTAATGATGAGTGTTTTCGAGTACTATCGATTAATCGGTTAGGTTTCAATGATCTATTTCAATCAATTTGTTACGCCCTGTTCAAACAGTGGCCACGCAGCTATGCAGACTCGGTAGCTTTGCAACAGCCATGTAGCCATTTAGCTGCGTAGCCGTATAGCCACGTAGCCCAAGAACACACACAGCATGTCTCAGTCTATTTCTGGTTTTTTTAATGTAAGAAAAGTAAGATGCATGAGAAAAAAAAGAGTGCAAAGCCACCTATCCAGGCCCCAGTTGTTCAAAAGTTGGATAGCGCTATCCACCGGATAAATCTCTATCCAATGGATAACGCAATTGGTTTCCCTAACACTTATCCACTGGATAGTGATTTATCCGGTGGATAGCGCTATCCAAGTTTTGAACAATGGGGCCGGGTGTTTAGGGGTGCAGCTTTGAATTCGCAGGGTGTTCTGCACTTCAATTAAACAAACCTGAGAGCAAGAGGTGATGCTTGAGCTCCACCAGATCCCGTCACACCCTCGACTACCGTGACAGGGTAAGGAATCTCGATAGCTTTGATTACTCGCGAAACAAACGGATCAAAAATGCAAACAATCCCTCCACCACCACCAGACAAATCTTTCAGTCCAACCAAGAGCTTTGCGCCATCTTCCATGTGAAGTTCGTTTACGCAGGAGATACACACAGAACGTTGTTGCTGCAAGCTCAAACCGAACCTCCACGACGCATGTCGCGAGCCAGTTACTGTATTTATGACTTCCAAAGTGGCTCCACGGACGAGCCAAGCTAGCTTTCCACCTCTAAGAACCCGTCCCGAAATATAACTCTCTGTGTCATCTGGTACATCCTGTCTTTCCAAACATTCGATAGTCCCACTATTGTAACACTTTAACGCTGTTACCGAGTTTGGAGTGCACGCACGCTTCATGGCTCAAGAGCAGTTACTGATACCAATATGCTCCTCCTTTTACTTCTTCTATTTCTTTTTTCCGACAAAAGACGGGAAGCAAAATCTTTCTTCTGCTAAATTTTCTTCCTTTCGCGCCGCACAAAACACGCCATTTTCTTTTAACGAAAGAGCATGCTCCATCCAACCGCTGACTTTTTCCGCGCTCAGCCTTTTTTGAAGGAGGAGAAGGCCCTGGGGATGAGGTTGCCCCAACTTAACTCGTCGGAATTTTGGTGTCTCCTACATGACATACTCTCAGATTGGTAGGTTGGCTACATGGAGAGCTACCACAGAGTCTTTTATGACCTTGTTCTCTCGAAAGTCCTGTGAAATACCTTATTTGTAAATAGATGATAAGTTTTCCGTTTTGTTTTTTAAGTCTTCTGAGTTGGTTTTAGATAAAATAACAATGGGAGTGCCAAAGTTTTATCGGTGGGCTAGTGAGCGATATCCATGTCTGAGTCAAGTCATTCAAGAACATCAGGTACGTCATAAGCTTACTTGGGAAGCTGTTGCACTGTCGGTCGCTTTAAACTGAAGTGTTATTGCTCAAGTCTTATGTGAAAACTTAAACTTTATGGTCACGTTCCAGTTTTTTAGTGGTCGTTGTTTTTGGTGTCAGTTTGAATTGAAGTTAATTAAATCTGATCTTTCAGATTCCTGACTTTGACAATCTTTACCTGGATATGAATGGCATCATTCATCCGTGCTCTCATCCAAATGACGATGATCCCCACTTTCGAAAAAGCGAAGAGGACATTTTTGCTGATATATTTCATTATATAGAAGTATGTTTTATAATTCTTTACTCTATTTTACTATTGATCTCAGACTTCTTTGAAATAATAATGACTGAAGTCTGAAGTCTGAACTGCAGAATACCCTGGCCCTGCCACTTACTCGGACGTCAGGACGGTGTATTGTTTTTGGCTTGTTCTACAAAGAAAGCCACTGCAAGAAGACAGGAAGATAGTAGTGGTCTGGAGTGGTAGGGGTATTCTGTAGCTACTCCCACGCCATGGTATAAAAGATAAGCACATAATCAAAATTTTGTTGAACATTGAACTTGCAATGAGACAATTGTAACTTGCAGTGACCTCTCACACCCTCATTTACCCCAAATGACCATGCTACATTCACACCATCTCAGAAGAGCAACATTTGTTAGGAGGAGGAGGAAGAAGTAGACATGGTCAGGTGATGTGGAATTATCACAATCAATTTATGGGTAATTGGAACCTCTCTCAACAGTTTTTTTTTTCAGGTTTATGGTACAGTAATGGTACAACACTTACACTCAAACTAAGAAAACCACGAACACGGAAAATATTCCTGAAATGTGTATTTTGACCAATCACATGCGAGACCTTGTAACCGCAGGAAACAAATGGGTTCTCAGTCACAGAATCGAGTTGGTTCCTGAGTTGTTTGGAAAGTTGTCAAGGTTTAATTGTCATCTTTATCTTACAGAAATTGAAAGTGCTATTCCTTTCTATCGGAGAGCCACACGCATTACGCAAGGGAAAAAAGGTTTGAGTACTTTCGGAGAATAAAATCTTTCGACAATCCAATGCAACAATTAGCATTTCCAACATTTCAAATAAAAGCAACTCAAGTGGCAGTTATTTCACCTTGATGTAAAAACTACAATGTTCTCCCTCCAAATTTGCCCATTGATAGCAGAGCTGACTCGATTTATTTAGGCCAAATCCATGCCTTCGAGCAAGGCTTTCATCATATGTCTAGTTGCAAATTTTGAAAATGATTTATTTTCAAATTTAGCAACGGTACACCAGGCTGCTGAAGAATAGAGAACGCTGGTTTCGACAATCCAAGGCCGTTGCTACAACAAGCCAGAGACCACTCGCGCATTTTTCGCTCCCGTAGTACACTTGGCTCTCAGATAGAAAGAAAAATTTAAATTCACGTAAGTTAAGACGAAGGTCTTTTGAAACAAATTGAGAACCAAATCTGTTCTGTGACAGAGAAACCCATTCGTTTTCTGCGGTTGCGAGGCCTTGCACGTGATTGGTCCAAACACAATGAACGTTCCAGAAATATTTTCATTGTTCATGGCTTTCTTAGTTTAGGTGTTATTAACAACCGTGATTTGTAGAATAGAGCTCAGTTTCATCTCAACCCACGATAACTTGTTCGTTGATTATTCAGAGCCGTGCACCAATCGCACAGAAAACAAAATAATTTAAGTTGCTTCTCACATTAACTCAACACTGCCCAACATAAAATCTACTGAGAAACAAAGGCTACAGTGGAGTATATATAAGTTCCTGTTTTGCTCCCTCATCATTCGGTTTTTGGGAAAGTTAGGCAATTCACCAACTGACTTAATTGTTTTACAAATAAATTTCTCGAACAAGACAGAGTAAATTCTTGCCGTTGCTTCCCAGAAAACCGAGCACATTTGGTATATGATTCTTGTAGTTTTTTCCTAGTTTTTAGTGCAGTTTTGAATAAATCTGTTCTCTGCTGAAGTTTTAATCATTAATAGTAATTAAAAGCATGATAATTTCAACACTTCTTCTGAAAAAAAATGTACACAAAATAACAAAAGAATGGTACGTTTTTAAGGATGGTGCCTCCTAATACAGAGGTATTTTTGCAAAGGTTATGACTATGGGGAAAAGGCAGATCTTAGCAAAGGTTAGTGGAATCTAAAAAGAACAAGAAAAGCCCCAGGGGCATTAGACCCCGCTGTTGTTGTCCCTCCCCTAGGGTGCAAAATATATTACAGTCACTCAAGATACGAGCCCTAACCTGTGTAGCAGAAGACACAGTGATTATTTGTTTGGCCGAGCAAAAACTGGAGGTCTGGGGCAAGTGACCACCCCCCCCCCCCCCCAAAAAAAAATGAAAAAAATGGGTATTACTAGATCCTGTCCTGACGGTGGGGTAAAAATGCGGGCAACCACAGGTTTTTCAGAGATAATTAAGCATTCCTAATTCAAAAAAACTTTATAATTAATACAAAGAAAGTATGGCATTTTATTTCCAAAATTATTCAAGCTCAATTATCCATGAAAAAAGCATGCTTACCCCCAATTTTCTATTTTGATTCTGATATCCCTTGCTAAGATCTGCTTTTTCCACAGTCATAAACTGCAAATGCCTTTGCATTAGTGGGCAAATTCCTTAAGAAACCCAAATATCTTGGACCAGACCCGAGATGCGCAGTAACGCCAACAGTCGAAGATTATTTCTTGGCAATACATTAAGTAGTACTCAGTAGTAAATTTTGCATTCAAGTTCCCCTTTTTGCATCAAAGACCAGATGGAATTTACGCTGATCATTTAGTCTTGCTCATCTTTTTTTAAAGCCTTCTTACTGATATTTTAATTTTCGTATTTTAAATAATGACATTCTGAAATCAAGCAACAAAATGAGGGAAGGAGATGTCCTATATCGTTTTGTTTTCGAAGTGTGTAATAACATTTCGCGGACTATTTACATGTGTTTCATACAGTCAGCAACATTTAAAATCTTAAGTTGGAATTTTTTTTAGCTCTGATAACACTGATTGAAAAGACACACCACAACAATTATTTGTCTCTGATCAAAAGAAAACTAAAAGTTACCAAACAAACTGTGGTCCAAACACAATTACATACAAATACACAGAATGGTTTTTTTTAGTAAATCATGATTCATGGACAACAAAAATAGCAAATCACGGAGTCACAAAAATATCCTTGTCACCCTCCTAACTTTTAGACACTAGTGAAGGGGGGAACTGCATTTGGCTTAAGTGAGCAAGGAGATGGAGTTGATGAGGGTTAAATTTATCAAGTTTGTACTGTCGGTAGTTACTAATGTACCAAATTAATAATAATGTTGTCTGATGGTGTTGATTTTAACACAATTTTCCTCATTTCAGGTGCTGTTCCGCATTATTAAACCCAAGAAAGTGTTTTTCATGGCTGTTGATGGTGTTGCTCCTCGTGCAAAAATGAATCAACAAAGAGGCCGGCGCTTTCGGTAATTACATGTACTTGTTGTTGTTGTTGTTCTGTTATTTTTTGTCCCTACAAACAAAACATGATCATCTGAATGTTTGGTTCTCTTTGATCTTTAAGTTATTTAATATGAAACTTTCTGCCATAGTAGAAGGCCAGAAAGAATCTAATATGCCCATTGTGTTGTATGGCAACAACCCGGTCTAGTAATACCAGTTTATTTCTTTCGTTGTCTTCTTTTTCTTCTTTTTTTTTTGGGGGGGGGGGGAGGGGTTGGTAACTTGTCCCAGACTTGTGGTTTTTGCTTGGCCAAACAAACACGTATCCGAGACTTCGGGGTTGTAGTCATGACGTCAAGTGGTTGCGACATCAGGAATTCAGTGTAACCTGTGGTGCTAAAATAAAGTTGTGACGTTTTTCTCCAACCATGTTACTATTAATAATATTTTTGTCACAACATTGTATTTATTTGTCATTGAGGAACCATTGTTAACTTTGTGTTAGCCGTACAATAAACTTATAGGGGGCTATTTCTCGAAGGTTCTAGATCAATGGCGCCTTACAACAATAATAATAAAATATAAAGTTTGATTAATTAATTAATTAATTAAAAAGAATATTAGACAATTTCAAATGACCAAAAATTAATTTTTAATTAAAATAATCACAGCATTAATGTGTTTTAAATAAAACACACGCAACTAAGTTTATAAGTTCTTCATGTAGGCTCGTTTGTTGAGTGGCACTAGTACATGTATTTTTATCCTGGGGATCGGGGTTGTTGGGGATGACAATTTTTAAAAAGGAAATTAACATTTGAAAACAACATTTACCGTACTGTAGCATTTACCCAGGTCTTGTAAAATCTATTTGAAGTCTGTGGTTTGGTTTAAATTTTGGAGGAAACCTTAGGTTATCTTTGGCAAATCAAAAGAATCTCAACATGAAATGGCTTTTTGTCCCTTTAACAGAGCTTCATGTCCTCTTGTTCGGCGTTTCGATTATTCCTCAGCGTGATTCCTTTCCAGTTTCAGCTCCAAAATAGAAGCATCTTACAGTCAACGTGGTTCACACATGAACGCTCAACTTCAAATATTCATTGATTAGTTCATTCTTTGATTTCATTCTTCACTATTTTAGTTATTCAAAATTTTTTTTGTTACATCGTAATAATAATTCAAACTTTCCGAACAGAACTGAAAAGTTAGTTTTTTAGCTCAATTTTCCGGTATGTCACACGTGATGTTTTTATTGTTTTCAAGCCGGCGCAAAAAATGGCAAGAACATAAAGCCGACAAAAATAAACCAGAAAGAGAAAATCCTTAGAAAGAAAATCCAAAGGAGTCTCTAGTTTTAACAAGGCAACTTATTCTTTGGCTGGAGGTTTCGTGGCTTAATCAGAAACCCGCAGAAAATATAAACAACAGCCGCCATAATTTTAAACCTGTAACGGTTTTCGCCGCGGTTGCGGTCTACATAGGTTTGCACGTGATCGGAATATGAAAGTTTAGGTTTCCTAACTCCAAATGGCAAGAAATTCGCTTGGGAGCTTTTAGGATCCTGGTAAACCTTTGCCTTCTAATGCAGGGAACGAGTAAATCTTTGCCTTCTAATGTAAGGAACAAGTAAATCTTTGCCTTTTAATGCAAGGAACGAAATCATTAACCTTTTCAATGCTGGATTGGGGTTGTCAGATATTCCACGGAACACGAGAGGGCCAAAAGGAACTGTTTATAAAATCGTCCGACACTATTCAGTCCACGCGATGACTCAACCATTTTCTTGTTTTCTTGTGGAGGTTAAGATCCTTGATAACGGATGACATCCCTGAAGTAATTGATTAGCACTTCTTCAGAGTGCGCCATGTAGACGATTTCTGATGTTACGTGTGACCTTTTGAAGAATCGATTTCGTTCATCGAAAAAAATCGTTATCTTTCAATCTATCTACAAGAATACGTTTATCCAATTAAAGAAAGGAATGCGCACGCGAAGAATGCAATCTTCATTAAATGACCGTTCATGCGTGAAGCGCGTTGACTGTAATTTTAAGAGTAGAAAAATACATCTTGAAAATCTAGGACTGATCCGTCTGCAGCGCCATTTTCTTCGTTTGTACAATCCCATTCTTGTGACGACACTTGAATAACTTTATATGAGGTATAATGTTTAATGATGATCGAGTAGACAGTTCAACCGTGTCAACTTTATACTTCATAACTTCACATAAGCCACAACGTGTGAGTGGACGAATGAATTCAAGTGACTCCATTCATCCAATCACTCATCGAGGCTTATGAGAAGTGCAAAGTTTACATATCGAGCGAGTGAATCCAAATCAGGCTACTAACTAACTCTCAAACTGCATTCGCGAGTTAAAAGGCCATCACCACTCTTAAAACAGATGCATCTCAATAAATTGGCGATAAAATTTCCAATATTTCCTTATGATTGATAAGTATAGGCATCTTAACAGCTGCAAACAACCCAACAGAATTTAACTCCTCCCCATGCCTGGAAACCACGCTTTGCGCTCAGTTTCCTTAAATCGTAGCCTGCATGGCAGACACAGAAAGGGGAGAGAAGAGCGGAGAAATTATTCGCGAGCGCAAAGTGAGAGCAATACGAAATCATTGCTTCATGATCGGGTGCATTTTTCACAAAACAAAGGCTTCATGCCAACATTATAGGCTCTCTTTAATGTAGTTTGGCCTCTCCCATTCAGGTTACAAGAAAGGGCATTATGGCCAATTTAACCAGCCATTTTGAACCACTCTCCCCCCACCAATATTAAACAAATGTTAGCGCAACTCAACATGTGGATCCATGTGGTCCCACCCCCATATTTTTACTTGGCTCAATGTACTAACCGGTGTGGTGAAAATTGTGACAGTGTTTTGACTTTGCGTTACTGAATGACATAATGTTTCAAATCTGATGACTCAGCTCATCTGTCTTATTGCTTTGATTATTGAATTTTGTTAAACGTCGAAAATTATACTAAAAATTTGTCCACAACTGAACATGTTTACCGGTACATGTATACCAAGAGTTGTTTATATATATCCACCTGGATCTTTGAAAACGATACTGCTTGGTTGCGGTGTCTGAGCTGGTGTGTGCAAGCACTTTTTTGTCATTCAGAAATATAAAAGTTATGAGTGCCAGGAGTCCTTTTTTCTTCTCCCCTCTCTTTCCTCCCTTCTCTTTTCTCTCTCCTGTTGTTTTGAGGCTGTTCAGAGTCATAAAACCTTGGCTACAGCATCGTTCCGGGGAAAATGGGCAAATCTTCAGGAGTCACCTTTTCAAAACTCCAGTTAGATATATATATCTTGTTGTGAATATTGCACTGAAATCAAAACATGATTCTCAATAAAGACAAACAAATCGTCATAATCAGGAGAAGTTAGTAAAAAGCAAAGTCGTTGCTCCATGCTCAAACATGTTCTACCGAGCCAGCCCGGTTTTCCAGGAGAACGCTTTCTTGTCACTAAATTTTGCTTCAGAGTAAAATGGCTCACTGGAAGATCTATATTTCTCTTTCTGTATAACACATAGAGGTTTAACAGACCATAAAGCTACATAAAACTGAAAATAATACACCAAAATAATGGATGAGGAAAAGTTAAATCACTCAATTCATTCTCTTGGAGGTAGCCATCATTTCACGACAGCTTCCAAATTTAGCCATAGGCAGATTTGTTCGCCTTATGTAATACCAGGCTGAGCCGTCATCTCGGCAGACCGAGCCAGCCCCGCTCATGTAATCCGCCCCTAAAAGTCAACAAGTTGTCTCAAGTTTAAAATCGAACAATTTGGTTAAAAAATCAATGAGTAAAGTAGAAAAATTTAAAAGACTAACTGGTATATCCTTCTGTGCCGCTTATACTATCCAAGAGCATCGATGCATTGATCGAGTAACAGAATTCCAGCTAACAACACGAACCCGATCATTTTACTTCATGTATAATTTATTTAATTATGTATAAGTTGAAACTAGCATTCACATGACCCTATCGCAATTAGTTCCCAGTCACTGACATCCACCATTTTGTGTACAACTTCTTTTCTCTTTGTTTAGAGGTCAGCAAAAATAATAGTACCACGACACAGTCAAAGCAAAACGTCCACCAAACCTCCATCGCTTTTCTTGCATGAGCTGCCAATTCAAAATGGCGACTCATCTGCTCTTGTTCTTTAGCCTTCATGTCATCCCATCCCATGGGCCTTAGCAAAGTAGACACCTTTACGTGTAAGTTTGATACAACGTAATTTTACCAATGCCGACACTCGTACCAGGCCTGCTCCGAGGACCAACCTGCACGCCATCTTTTCCACTTTTCCTCCCTACGCTATCTGACTTCGTCAGTTAAAAATCAGTGAGAAACCACATGTTGAGTTGCACTAACATTTGTTAAACTAGGGGGTAGGAGAGGGGCAAAATGGCTGGTTAAAATTGCCCATTGGGCTTTCTTGTTTGTTATTTAATAATAATAATAATAATAATAATAATAATAATAATTAATCTTTAAAGAGGATACTCCCATCACGTTGAGTGGTTTTCAGGGAGGTCCTCTATAACAAAATTTAATTTTGTGACTGTCGAGCTTTGAATCTGGTTGTTTATATTTACTGATACATGTAGGTCTGCCAGGGAAGCAGAGGATAACATTCGCAAAGCATTAGAGAAGGGCCAGGTTCTACCAAAGGAACAGAGATTTGATTCAAATTGCATTACTCCTGGTATGTGTTCGGATTATGGCTAACTGAGCTTGGATTTTTGTGTGAACTCAGCGCAGATATGATAGATGCACGTGGTTCCATTGCGGCCGGCGGCGCGACTCTGAGCTCAGAGACAAACTCGCAGTTATCTGGCGAACATACCGATTTGTCATCTTCTTCATTCATTCTGGATAAAAATTGCGATCTTGTGAGATATTTTAAGGCAAACAAGTCCAATCTTTCCTGGTCAGGAACTTTTCAAGAATTTCTTGCATTTTCTGATGCCATGTTCACTGGGCAGGCTGGTTATCCAAGCCATCACTTTCTAATGGTTAGATTATTTTTGTTTCTAAAATGGCTCATTAGTAAATCAATAATTTTTTTTTATTTTTGTTTAAAGCACCCATAAATTATTGCAGACCATGAAAATAATAAACCAAAATACAAGGGCTCTGTGTTTACTGTTAGTATGGTAAATGTCCCAGATATCTATGCATCAGCTATGTTTTTTGACAGGCACTCCATTCATGGTGAGACTTCATGAGCAGCTAAAATTTTTTGTGAACTACAAGATTTCAACTGACCTTGCTTGGCAGGGATTAAGAATCTATCTCTCAGGACATGAGGTACGTGCACTCTGTTTTAGTGGAACTGTAAATAATTTTATGTTTCTTGGTATTCCCACAATAAGCTTCATGTGGATCTCAAACCCTGGACCCTGGACCTAACTTGTGATTAAGTGTCAATGTAATCATTCACTGCCCCTTGTGCACAATGCCAAAAGCCTTCAATAGAAATCTACACACCTATGTAGTGCAATGAGACTGGGAGCAGCAAGAGAAGATAAGCAAATTTTCTGCACAGAGGCTGGTGTGTGAATACTGATCTTTGATCACATGCAAGAAAAGTACAGTGTAAACAAAATATCTTGCGACTAGTGCTCCCGCGTTAAGTCAGCAGCTGCAAAAATCTCCTGGGGTGCCAAAACTTTTTCAAGATTATGATCACACCTTTGCGATTTATTAACTTAAAATATTTAAAAACACATTTGTCTCAGCAATTCATGTTTGCTTAGAGGTTTTTTAAATCTAGTTTCTTGTAAATGTTGACTTGTAAACTTGGTCAAAGGTAGATATGTCAAAAAAAATTTCCTTTGAACCCTTACAGGTTCCTGTAGCTAATACCGTTACAATTATTGTAGTGTAATATGCATTATTGACATCACAGCCTCTTTTGAAATAAAATGTTTTCTTGAGTTACATGTACCACCATGAGTAAATTGTGTGTTGTATTCAGGTCTTCATTGCTGTGCAAGCAACCACCTCTCCTAGGTGTTGATGATCTGCAGATTTGATCACGTCCACATGTTAATTTGTGCCTTATAATTAATAAGTTATTACTATAATAAAAAATTATTATTATCTTACCTGGAGTTTGGGTGGATTGTTTGTGAGAGGTTCTCTTCCTACATCACACTGTGATCTTCACAGCACCTTTATGTGCCACAGAGTATGCTGCATTTTTAGACCCAATAACCTACCGGGGATTTCATCTTGTAAAGTTTGTCAGGATTTTAAAAATCAGTAAAAATATATTCATAATTCGGTAAATTGTGATCGTCCGGGTGAGTGTAGTCCTGAGAAGGACTGTTTGAGGTGACATTGACTGACGTTTCGACAACCTGAGCGGAAGTCATCATCAGAGTCAAGTGTACTGTGAATCGTCAGTAGATGTTATAAGTCTCTGGTCGTTGTCCTGATTGGTCGACGATCTTGTGATGTTATTTGTCGTCTGTCAGTTAAGCCGTGATGTTATTGGCTGTGAAGACTGTAAAACGTGATTGGTGCGTTTCGATCCGTCTTTTGTTAGTCAAATGTCTGTTGGTCTATTGTTAGTCAAATAAGTCGGTTTGTCTATTGTTTGTCTGTCTTGTTATGGTCGGCAATCAGTCATTTGTAAGGTGCAGGTAGCTGTTGGCAACGGTTCAGTGGTGTTTGTTCTAAGTTAGTAAACCAGCTTTCCACAGTGATTCGTTGATAGTAGTCTGTACTGTAGGTAACGCATTCAGCAGAGTCCTAGTCGATTCTGTGGTTTGCTTTTAAATGGTGCTCAGCAATGTGATTGTTGATATCACCATTTCTAGTTGCTCGTTTGTGTTCAGTCAGTCGGACGTTCAGATTTCTGCCAGTCTCACCAATATAAGTGGCCTGGCAGTCGCAGCATTTGATTTTATAAACTGCTCCCCCTCTGTCGCTTGGTTCGTCTTTGTCTTTAACGTTCGTCAGTAGCTGTCGTAAAGTAGTGATAGGTTTGTGAGCAATGCGGATGTTGTAGGGTTGTAGGATTCGTGCGATAGTTTCAGAAGTCCCTTTGATGTAAGGTATGGTTGCAGTAGTGACAGGTGTCGTGTTAGTGTTCGTAGCGTTTGGTTCGGAGTTTCTGTAAGTGTTGTGTCTAATAAATTCCCGGTTGTAATTGTTCTTGTTGAAAACGTTGTCTAAGTACTTGATTTCGTCCGTTTAGCCGTCAGGTGAGTCACAAACTAGTTGTGCGCGTCTTGTCAGGGTCCGTATAGTCGTAGCTTTGTGAGAAGTTGGGTTGTAAGATGATTGGTCGAGTAGTCTGTCGGTATATGTCGGTTTTCTGTAAATTGTCGTCCATAGTTCGTTTTTGTTGCGGGTAACTAAGCAGTCTAGAAAAGGTATTTTACCATTTTCCTCGATCTCAGTAAACTGTATGTCGGCGTTTTGTCCGTTGAGGTGTTCGTGAAAATCGTCGATTTCGTCTTTGTGTACGGCTGTAAAGGTATCGTCAACGTAACATAGCCAGAGTGGTAGTGTTCGTTTGTAAGTTGCGAGGGCTCGTTCCTCGATGTTTTGCATAACGATTTCTGCAACAACAACGGAAACTGGTGAGCCCATAGCTGTTCCATGCAACTGTTTGTAGTGTGTGCGGTTGTACTGAAAATATGTAGAAGTAAGACAAAGGTTCAGTAAGTCCATTAAGTCATCTGTAGGTAGCGGTAGTTCAATAACTTTGAACTAGGTTTGAAGATTTGGAAATAGAACGTATTTTTAAAACGACAATGCAAGTTGAGTTTCGCTGTTTCAGAGATTTAATTTTAACCTGAAAATAGACCTTTTGCTTTTACTGAAACTTCACGAAATTCGTAGCGGCTGAACTCGACGAAGAGAGAGAATGCCTTACACCCGGCGATCCACATCATTGCATTGTAGCACGCTTCGTGCAAAAGATTTTAATCCTTTTGTCATAAAATGTTTTTTTTTTTTGGTCAAGGGAAATTGGTTTTGAAAACGGTTCACTAGTTTATTTCTCGACTGAAAGAGTATATATATATATTTTTTGGAAAGCAATGTAGAAACTCGGCGAATCATCTTTATGCCGTGAAAGATTTTGCCTGATGAAGCGTGAAGCGATCTTTATTTGCATACTCAAGGTTTTCATTCGAGTTTTCGCTCAAAATGTTACTTAAACTTGTATACAAGTTACATCATGACAATAAGTTATGCCCTCCATTGTAAGTTCCGTTTTGAATTTTTTTTAATCGTTCTCTTTGCTGGAATTGAAATTTTTTTATAGACAGCATTTGTAAGTGATTAGAATTTGAACGTGCTCTCGGGTTCAGGTTTCAGGTTTCAACCTGCACTCTAAACTTTTGTAAACGACCCGTATTTAACCAGTCACTATATAGTTCATTTTAACGTTTGCTCCACCAATTATTTTATTGTTTTCCCGGCTGTAAGTGTAGTTTTCAAAATACGATAAAATTCCGGGAACGTTTTTGAGATTGCGCCGGGCCGCAACAATGACTTTATTTTCGGAAAAGGCTGAAATGCAATGTTATCGTAGCAAGATTTATAAGTTAGAGTTACCCTTAGAGGTTTATGAAGGTTTACTGTTCCTCGGCCCCGTTGAATGTCCTTCGAATCAGTACATCCCACTTTCGTGGCAAGCCTTTTCTTTTCATGCAGCAGTATTTTCGCATTTTGCCGTCTTTCGCTCGTGGATAAAAATAAATCGACAGTGCAGACAGTTTTTCGTATCAGCTCTCCGAAGCGAGAAAAAATGCCCTTCTCGATAAGCTAGCTTCTTTTAAATTAACTTTTTCCAGTAATAACTAGAATACAGCCAACACCGCAGATTAACGGCTTGGCGAGTAGATCTTCCAACTGAACTGAGTGGCGGCATAATTCACCGTGTTGTTGATTTCCTGACGTTCAATCAAGTCTTGGCCAAAACAACTTCGTATGAGCAAATTCGCCGAACCAAGTGCATTCGATATATAGATATTTGTCGTTTGTCTGCTTCAAATTATAAATCTTAAATTAAGCAGAGCATAGCTCTAAGACTTTAAAAACCGGTTGCGCTGCCGCGCTGTCACTGTTAGTCGGGCCCTATAATCGCCTCTCGCGTTGTTGTCCGCTGAAAAAGAAAACCAAGGAATATATCGTTCGCAAAAATGAACATTAAAAAAAAGTAAAGGTCAGTGGAAATTTTGACCCCTGGAGAATTCAACTGTGATATATTTATGTTACAGCAAGGCCCGTGGAAAGTGCTCTTTGAGGTAGTTTTCATTTTCGTAATGGCGGCCGGTCAAGCTAAGTTTACTTCTGAGATGACTTCACTACAGAAATGGGCAAGTTACGATTAATAACTATAATGTCTGCCAGAGGCGATCGATAATCGTGCCTTTCACGATTATTAACTGTAACTACTGTCACACGTAGTTATTAATTATGGTCTTTACGATTATTAACTATGTTTGACATAGTTATTAATCGCAAGTGACGTGATTTTACGATTAACAACTACAAAGTACCACTCTTTGCGATTAATAACTACTTAGCGTGCGCTTTTAGACTGTTAATCTGGACAATTCCACTATAAAAATAAAAAAACACTATAAAATTATATAGACACCTGTTAATTACAACCGGGAATTTATTAGACACAACACTTACAGAAACTCCAAACCAAACGCTACGAACACTAACACGACACCTGTCACTACTGCAACCATACCTTACATCAAAGGGACTTCTGAAACTATCGCACGAATCCTACAACCCTACAACATCCGCATTGCTCACAAACCTATCACTACTTTACGACAGCTACTGACGAACGTTAAAGACAAAGACGAACCGAGCGACAGATGGTAACAGTTTATA
Organism: Siderastrea radians; assembly: GCA_964017195.1. Taxonomy (NCBI): domain Eukaryota; kingdom Metazoa; phylum Cnidaria; class Anthozoa; order Scleractinia; family Rhizangiidae; genus Siderastrea; species Siderastrea radians. The sequence goes on along the minus strand of OZ024888.1, from coordinate 21,618,023 downwards.
AAATCAAATGCTGCGACTGCCAGGCCACTTATATTGGTGAGACCGGCAGAAATCTGAACGTCCGACTGACTGAACACAAACGAGCAACTAGAAATGGTGATATCAACAATCACATTGCTGAGCACCATTTAAAAACAAACCACAGAATCGACTAGGACTCTGCTGAATGCGTTACCTACAATACAGACTACTATCAACGAATCACTCTAGAAAGCTGGTTTACTAACTTAGAACAAACACCACTGAACCGTTGCCAACAGCTACCTGCACCTTACAAATGACTGATTGCCGACAATAACAAGACAGACAAACAATAGACAAACCGACCTATTTGACTAACAATAGACCAACGGACATTTGACTTGTGGTGTAAATGACATTGCACACTAAAGCTAGAAACTAGAGACACTTGAACACTGCTAGTGTTGCGTGACGTATTGTGTTACATTATAATTCATTGTGTTGTATATGCAGTGTGATTCAATTTTATTATATATGAGCCTGCAATCCTCGTGGTTGCAGTTGGCCGCCATGTTTTGTGTTAGTAAGAGATCTGGTGATTAAAGCCTAATATTCTACAGGCAAACGTCTTCTCTCATTTACAACATGACTAACAAAAGACGGATCGAAACGCACCAATCACGTTTTACAGTCTTCACAGCCAATGTGTGGTTCCAGAAAATATCCATCCCCCCCCCCCCACGGAAGGTCACTGGAAATTCCGAGGGGGAGGGGGGTCCAAAGGCAGAAATTTCCGAGGGGAGTGGGGGGTTCATAGGAAGCTCATTTTCCAGAGGGTGAAGAAACACGAAAAAATTGAAAGCAACGCACGATTGATGCCAAGCAGGGAGTAATACTTACGTGGGCTGTTTTGACCTTCAAAACTACGCAAATATGTTGACCGAAATGCCAAATTTTGGGACTTTGATTTGTATAAAATTTCGGTAGACCTGATTTGCATATTCGCGTTTACGGAAAATTGCGTGTCTCCTTGGCCTTCGGTGAACATTGTGCTGTTTTCAATCCTTTCAATGGGAACGTTTTTCGTTAAACACCAAAGTTGTTTAAACAAATACAAAAATATTTTTATCGCACAATCCAGCAAAGGGTTTTCAGCCGCTTTTCACCGGTTATCATCGAGATAGAATATTGTTGCGTTACATAAACAGTGACGCTCATAATTTGAAAAGGTCAGATTTCATGCGTTATGCAAATTTGATGCGTTTTTTGAACTGAAACTAAAAGTAGCTATTTCTTACAAATTCTTTTACAGTTGTCATTATCTTTGAGTTTCCATTTGACCTTCATTTACTATTTCAATTTTAAACAAAGGATAAAGTGCGGGAAGACAGGTTCGATTTGTTATCCCTCTGTGCAATTTATTTTTAGACTCACACTTAATTTTACTCTAATTCTCTTTCGAACATCATAACCGTCGATTTTTAGTGTAATTTACATTCAACAGTTTCGCTTTGGACGGCAGGTTTGAGTGTGGCAAACACAAAATCGATTCTCAAAGTTTGGCTTCGTTGTTAATGTTTATGTCTCATTCGCCACGCGGCAACCCTTGGCACCAACATTAATAGAACGTTAAAACACTCGGTTTAAACAAATTTTCTTGAAAAACATAGAACATTTCAAACCGGATAGCAACCATGCAAATAGTATAGAACAATAACAAAGCGTTATATGTTGAAAATGGATGTTACAATAGTAAATGTTACAACAAAAACCATGTTCGCGTAACGTGGAAATTCCTGGGGGGAGGGGGGTCATCAAAGACCCCCTTGGAACGGAAATTCCGAAGGGGTGGGGGGATGCAAACCAAAAACCTTCCGTGGGAGGGGTATGGATATTTCCTGGAACCACACAATAACATCACGGGTTAACTGACAGACGACCAATAACATCACGAGATCGTCGACCAATCAGGACAACGACCAGAGACTTATAACATCTACTGACGATCCACAGTTCACTTGACTCTGATGATGACTTCCACTCAGGTTGTCGAAACGTCAGTCAATGTCACCTCAAACAGTCCTTCTCAGTCCTGACTACACTCACCCGGACGATCACAATTTACCGAATTATGATATGACTCCTGGGTTCAAACCATTTACAAAAATATATTCATTGATTTTGTAAATGTAACAAACTTTAAGGTAACATACTGTATTTATTGGCAGACACCTGGTGAAGGTGAGCATAAGATCATGGAGTTTATTCGATCTGAAAAGGTGCGACTGGACTATGACCCCAACACAAGACACTGTTTGTATGGCTTAGATGCTGACTTGGTGAGTGAACAAACTGTCCTTAATGGTTAAAGAGGTATTTAATATGCCATTATTGAATTCCTTGCAATTTTCTACAATGCTTTGTTGTTAAATTTAAGCAAAGTGATGCAAAGCAGCCAAAAAATGCTATATTTTACTTCTGAATTTATCCTGTTTGTTCTTTTAATTTCTAAATGAGTCACAACTAGAAAGTGACACCTCACTAGAAAATGGCAAAGTCTCTGTAATGTCATGTACTGAACTTCAGGTAATTTTCACAACGGGTACTCAAATGGTTCAGTGTTTGCATGACACATACATTTTTTCTCCATCATTTTTTTTCTAGGTCAGAAAACAAAATGCACTTGAACAATGTACTTGAACTAGCTGAACTAGTCAAAACGAATTGTTTGGTCAAAAAGTTAAGTAGAAAAGACATTTGAGAACTGGTAAAATAAGTTGAGCCTGCCTCTCATCATTGCAATGTAACAAGTCCTTTTTATCACATGGTGAAATATTTAATATTCAGTATACTTGTAAACATGGCCTTGCAAGTGTTTGTCTGTGACTACTCTACCCAGGAAACTGAGTCTGGAGATGAATGTGCAGTGGGTTTCTCTCTGTCTGAATATTGAATAAAACACTGAATATAAGTGCTCATGGTGTATTTTGACCCCAGTTCATGTTTAACTTGAAACAGAAAACTACTTTGTGATTGCATGTGTCTTCCATAAAGAATGTTCTAATAAATATACTGTGTATAATCTGTACGTTTTGTTCTTGGTTTTATAGATAATGCTTGGGCTGTCAACACACGAGCCTCACTTTTCTCTCCTTCGGGAGGAAGTAAGATTTGGAAAAGCAGCTAAAAGGTTGGTTAAACCATGGTGTGGGGTGCAACATTGTCAAGCAAGTTTGTCAGTACAAAAAATTCAAACCAACCACCAAAACAGTATTTGAATATTTTTAACTAGAGACAATGAATCGGCAGATACAAAATGAAATAGATCCTGTTTGCTTCACAGTTGAATCTATACAATGTAAGCTTGATCAGCCAGTTCAACATTAACATTGAGCAAGAACTATTAAAATAATTTTCCTTTGAAGATTTGCAGTGTAAAATGAAAATTTGCCACTGTTCAAAAAATTGTTAATGGTGCAAAGGTTTCCTTTCTTTTGTTCCTAACCTGTAGCACACACATATGATTTTCTGCTATTTTTGACCAACCAAGAGCAAGCACAGAGTGTTTGAACTGTGCTAGCCACAGCTACTATCCTTGCTGACTATTTGTCTAGACTGCTGACAGTGTGTAACACTAAACTTCAATCAGTCACACATTTCTGTGTTTAGTAACATCCCTTTTATTATTAACTTACAGAATTACAAAGCCTGAAAAGACTACGTTTCACCTTCTTCACTTGTCTCTGTTCAGAGAATACCTGGACTGGGAATTTAGTGAACTTAAGGTAACTTGACTGTTCACTATGTGCTACAGAACTTTTAAACGTGATTCTTCTCATGAATCCACTATCCAGAGTCTGTCTGCTGTGATTGAGCACATAATAAAAGATCTGAGGGTGCGTTCGATTGGGAAATCTGGATTTCGATTTTGGATTTCGGATTTCAGATTTCCCAATAAAACGCGAAATCCAAAAACGGATTTCGACCAGCCGAAATCCTTTTCCAAGACGGATTTCAATTAAGGCCCCTTAATTGAAATCCGTCTTGGAAAAGGATTTCGGTTCGTCGAAATCCGTTTTTGGATTTCGCGTTTTATTGGGAAATCCGAAATCCGAAATCCAAAATCGAAATCCAGATTTCCCAATCGAACGCACCCTGAGTTCCTGATGGGAAACAAACCCATGACCTTCTGTCAACTGATTGGATGCTCTTAGTACTGACGAGGTAATGTGCTGGGTTCTTTGTTGCACGCATTCTGCACACTGCTAGGATCAGCAAAATATGAAAGATTAAAAGACAACAAACGAAAGATAGTAAGTTTGAGGCTCGGTCATGAAATAAAAAAGCTATAGAATTCAGCATTTCTCAAGCTGGGGGCAAAGCTAAAAATCCGAATCTCACACAGGAATCAAACCATGACGTTCCTCACAGCTGTCAGTTGCTCTAACCACTGAACTACCAGGAGTGTTGCAAGCATCCTATGCTCAGTGATGCATTATAGGGGTTTTCTCTAGCACGCGCCCTTCAGGGATTCTTTTATTAATGGCCAAATGTGTTTTTTGTGGATGTCAATCATCTCCTCCTCTTTGCCGGAAGCTATACGAAAATTAACTCGTCTGCAGTTCTCAGTTGTCTCCAAACTCAATGACATGTTGAACATCCTTTACTAGATAAAAGCGTTTGCTGAGTCAGAATAGGGCATATCTTCGAAATCCTGTTCTATTTGTAACGACATTACTTCGATCAGAAGACAACAACTGTTTTGCGGTCATGTTAAAACGCAGACTGCAGACTGTGCAGACTGCAGACCATGCATGCGGTACTAGGCACTGTCACCATTTTTAGGATTGCTATAAAAATTGCAACCAGAGGAAACCCCAAAATACCGGTTCAGTGTAGTTTAAAATTACTCTAACATTTCTCTGAAACTTCAATGAAACTATAACTTACTGTGTCTATTTGGCAGCAGATCACTGGGATGAAAAGGGATTGCAACATGAAAACATTAGGCTAAAGTTTCTCCTTAGTTTCTTGGCAAAATCGCCAGAAACTGACAATGGTTTGTTCTCCCCTTGAGAAAATCATTTGATTTCTTTCTGTTAATGTTCTAGGAGTATTTCACAGACGAGAAAAGGTATAATAATGAAATATTCTTCAGAACATTCTTCTACCGAAAACCAGACTTGAAAATCACGTTGACAGAGCCCCTCTAAATACGATGCAAGCTTTAACAAGGCACCCCTTTACCGAAAAACTTAACACTGTATATTCAATTGCAAAAAAATGGTGGAACCTTTTGAGTAAAGCCAACGGAGTTTACAGGGTGAAAGTTTAATGGGTGATTCCAGAAAATATCCATACCCTACCACAGGCGGCATCTTCATCTAGACCCCCCCCCTTGCCTTAGGAAATTCCAAAATGCTCAACCCCCTTGCCCTCGGAATTCCAAACCGTTCTACCCCCCATGCCTTCGTAATTCCGTAATCATTCAAAGCCCGCTTAGGAATTGCCGCTTTTTTCTTCCAACTGATTTGAAAAGCTGTCTCTATATTCCAAACACCTTTATTAAACGGAAATTAATCCTTTCGCTCCCTCTGAAAGAAAAAAACGTACATTCAGCACAGCAAACAATCAACATTGCGTGATGACAAACAGCGGCCGACTGAGTGATATTTTCAGATATTTTACATTGTAACCTTCCACGGCAAAACGTACACTACCGATAATCCGTTAAACATTAGAAAACTCAAACGGCTTTGAAGTCATTCCAACGCTTGGTCCAATGTTTAAACGTGTGTCTATAATTTTTGGTGTCGAAGGTTGCCGTGAGTAATTTGCGTGCAGAATGCGATGTAAAATTTTAACAACTAAAGCTAAAATTTTCAGAATTGAAATTGGAAATTTACAATTGCATTTGCCAGACTCAAACCTGCCGTCAAAAGCGAAACTGTTGAATGCAACCTATTCTAAAAATCGAAGGTTATGATGTTAGGAAAAGAATTAGAGTAAAATAGCAAACTTTTTTCCTGCAATTATTTTTAGTTCACAGTGAACGCAATTTGCATATTGTACTGTGGCCTCAAATAAATTGCACGAGAACAAATCAAACTTTTCCCCACACTTTATCCTTCGATTAAAATTAAAATAGTAAATGAAACTCACATTGAAATTCAAAGTCAATGGCAACTTTAAAAGAATTTGTACAAAATAGTGAATGCAGTCTGATCAAAAGCGCATCAAATTTGCATATCGCGTGATATCTGACCTTTTCAATGAACGTCGCATGTGTCTCGATGATATCTGCTTTAATATAGGGGCTGAAAACCCTTTGCTGGGATCTACGAGCAAAACAATCGAAGAAACGCCTACGATCACGTTTGTGACCGATCTACTGGCAAGTGAACAGCTTTCAGCCATCATGTTAGCATAAACATTTTATTGACCATGACAATTAAAATGTCTCTGGCATGTTGATTGAGTTGAACGTGTCTCGTGTTTACGAGTGAATCATCGTCCTTAGATAAGTTGTTACCAAACCGGAAGTTACTCTCCTGAAAATCCCCCCATGCCTTCGGAATTCCAGTCCAATGAACCCCCCCATGTCCTCGGAATTCCAGTCGACATACCCCCCCCCCCCCCTTCGGAATTCCAAGATGCCGCCTGTGGTATGGGTATGGGTATTTTCTGGAACCACCCAATCTTTCGTAAGAATATACTGATGAGTTGGCTCATAGATGAAAATAAAATCGTGAAAGAGTTAAGATCGTCTTTAAAAGTAAACCTTTGCCAGTAGAGTTGGTGGAGTTTGCTGAGTTGGTCGTTTGCTGAGTTTACAGTGTTTGGTGAAATCCGTCTGTTGACTTTGTCGAGTCATGGAGATGCTTTGCCGGTCGGTCGAGTTTGTCTAGTTGGTTCACATGGTGGGGTTCGTACTGTCTTTAAGTATGTAAGGATTGTTGTTCGATTTTTTTTTGTAAGGCTACCTTGTTGTGTTTGTCGAGTTGTGTTGAGGTCTGGAACATTTCGTCTACGAGTGAGTGAGGTTTGTTGAGTTTGTCTAGTTGGTAAGGGTCGTTGCGTCTATCGAGTTGTGTCGAGGCGTGGAGATTTTGTCTGCCAGTGAGTGCGGTTTGTTGAGTATGTTGAGTTGTGTGGTTCTTACAGTCTAAATTAGAGAAAGTGAGCATTATTGAGTTTCCCTATTTGGTAAGGAGTTGCGTCGAGGTGTGAAGTTTTAGCGACAGCTAGTCGACTTTGTCGAGTTGGTCGTGTTGCGGGTTCGTACTGTCTTAAAATAAGTAAGGATTGTTAAGTTTGTCTATTTGGTAAGGGTCGTTTTGTTTGTCGAGTTGTGTTGAGATGAGGAGATTTTGTCAACCAGTGAGTGAGGGTTGTGGAGTTTGTCGAGTTGCTCGTGTAGTGGAATTCGTACTGTCTTAAAGTAAGTGAAAGATGTTGAGTTTATCTATTTGGTAAGGGTGGTTGAGTTTGTCTAGTTCTCTGGTGTAGAGATTGTCTGCCAGTGAGTGAGGTTGGTTGAGTTTGTCATAGACGGAATACTAGAAATGCTGAACTTGTCAACAACGCAACATAGCACCTTTCGTCTTTCAGGTCCCGGCAGCTTGGGTAGTCTTACCCAGCTCAAATGATGATGCCTTCGGCATTTTATAGCCGACATGATATTATGACTTTAAAATTTCCGTTTATTGCATTTGAAGACCCTTTGAACGGCACTCGTACTCAACAAAAGTTGCTTTCCAACATACTATCAAAATCACTAGAGTGGTAAAACGGCCGTTGGGAATTTGATTTGGCGGCGGCTAAATTCTTATCACGTGGCTTTAAAAAAATTTGGTCGCATGGTCTAAAAAAATTGTCATGTGATTCGTGTTGTGAGACCCGCCGATCGGAAACCTCTTTTGGAAAGTCAGTCATTAACTTTGCTTTTGTAAGAAAACTTCAGTCAAGAAAACGTTTTTGTGCCATCTGAACTCCACCAGCATTGAAATGCACTTTCAGTTGGAAATCCGGATCCATGTTTTAGTCGTTTTTCGTTAGAAACGATGGAAGCGACTCCGAAGGAATGGAAGCAGATGATGCAGAGCTTTACCTCACGTGGTGCTTCTCAATGCGATCGCAAGACATTTTCTTTTAAACCACGTGATAAGAATTTAGCCACCGCCAGTTCAAATTCCCAACGGCATTTTTACCACTCTAGTGATTTTGATAGTAAAACACGTAGAATTTGACACCATTCTTGTCGGCATGTTTGTGCTATTGTTGTGAGGTGGTAAGTTGAGCCTCCCCTCTGTCAACCGCAGGTAATTATCCTGACACCTAGGTGTTTTAATCTCCTCAGACCGGAAAAAGTTTCCAAATCATATTTTGGCTTTTTTCTCGAAACTAATTTTTCAAGAAATTGGGTGCACATTTTAAGTTCGCGTTCAGCAAGTTTTCAACCATTTTAGCTCAAATTTGGCGACAATGTTGCCACATAATTTGACACCAAAACCGTGTCTCCGAATTTTAATTTTTGCTTTCATTCAAAAGTTATGATCCGTAAAAGAAAGAGGAGAGGTGTTTCTTCGAACTTCAAAGTTTAACTGAGTGCAGAAAATAAACCAGGCCAGATACAAAAATTCCGGCACGGTTTTTGAGACAAACCTGTGAAGAATTCGGCGCAATGTTCGTCTTTCTCTCCAGATCATTCTCAACTGGAGCAGAACCGATTTTGTGAACGATGTACTTTTTAAAAACGTAGTCTCTATTTTCGACACAGTTGTCTTTTTTCTTTATCTAAATACGTTTTCGTAATCTTCAATTATTAAGCTTTCAGAAAATATATAGTTTGTTAGGGTCCTTGTGAAACGCCTGACGCTCAAACGGTGAAAACGCAATGTTGTCATTTGGGGTACCCTGATACCTTAAGCTGTCTATTGAATGAGAATTGAGACCGTTTGGAGTTATGGCACACATTTAATTATTTCATAGAAAGTGGCTTCCAAATCGGACAGAAACCTGCCTTTTATTTGGGAATTATTTGCATTTGCATAAGTGTCTAGCTAATGAAAAAGACTTGTTCTGTTGATAGAAAGTTTCTATCCTTTTCTGTGTGCTTTAGTTTACCAGCGCGATGCAAGTTTAATATGATATTGATTTTAAAGATTTAATTCTTACAATTTTGTCCTCCCGGAACCGAGAATCGATTTTCTCATTTTTCCCCAAATTAAAGCGCTTCTGGTGGAAAGGAACAACATCACGTTTCTAGTTTTAACAATACCTATTAATTGAGCAAAAAATAAAAGAAATCGATTTTTCAACTTCTGCCACAAATTCAGGAAAGATTCCTTATAAACCACTATAAGGAAGGTGTAATTGTTGTATTCACAAACATTGGACAAAGAAAATAGGATGATGATGATGATGATGATGATGATGATGATGATGATGATGATGATGATGATGATGATGATGATGATGATGATGATGATGAATGTAAACACTCACAGTCTGATTACATTCTATAGGATACACTGCCCTTTCCTTATGACCTTGAAAGAATTATAGATGACTGGATTCTCATGGGATTTCTGGTTGGAAATGATTTTATCCCACATTTGCCAAATCTCCATATTAACCATGTAAGTAATTATGTGAATTTCAGGATTGTAATTTAAAAGTTATAGACTGATCTTTTACACCTCGTGTGTGTAGCCTGCAATCCATAAATTGAGGGGGGAAATAAAGTTTGTGGGTTCTGCACATTCGTATATAAATGGAGTGGAAAGCCTGGAAAAAAGGTTTGAATCTTCTTTAACTTTGTGGGTGCAAAGACTGAGAAATGGTCTAAGCTTCCTATTTAAAAGCAAGATGCATAGCAACATAAAGAAATGATGTCTTTATTGGCTGTCATCAAAAGTAGATTCTTTTTTGTGGTTTAATTTTCAGGAGGTTAATTTTAACAAGCCTTTTGAATGGGCATAAAGAACACAAATAAAACTAAAGTGACTGTAAAAGGCACTAGAAAATGTGACCCTATTTGGGAAAACCAGGCTAAACGAAAATTGCATTGAAATGCGTTTCAACGGATTTTCAACGCATTGTGAATGCATTGCAATGCTTTGATAATGATCCTCAACACATTTGAACGTTTCTACACGAATTCTTGAAATGCAACGGATGTTCCAAAATGTTGAGGAATGCTTTTGTAATGTTTCTCAATGCACTGACAGCTTTTCATAACGCTTGAGTAAAACACTTTTAAGATCAACGCTTTTAAGGTCAACGCAACGGTGTACGATTATTAATTTTAAACAACAGTCACGAGTGTTTACTTTGTATGTAGTGGCCCAATGCAACTGGTGTCAAATTTATCGTAATACGTCGATTGTCGTTTATATAATTTTACTTTGAAAGTTGTGCCTTTTTTATCCTATAGCATGGAAAATGGTAATATGTTTGTACAGCAAAACTATCATAATGGTGACTACATTGTAAGCTTGAACGGGATTCCAGTTGAACGGTAACCGCCGGGTTGTTTCGTCACAAAGTCATTTCGCTACAAATGAACATATGAGTATTGAATTCCCGGTTATAAAAGCTTCAAAACAGTGGAAGACTGAACTGTATAGTGAACCGACTAATCTCGTTCCCAGATCTCATGGGTGGGCGAAGCCGAAGGCGAGATCTGGTCGAGTAAGAAAATTCGATTTTTTTGATTAGCTGTTTCAAAACATGGCTGTCACAGCACTAAAATTTGAACGTGTGTTGCGAGGCTTCTCAGGGCCTCAAGGGAATTCAGTGTCTGTTTTTATGCAAATTAGACATTGTGCACGCAATCCTAATATATGCATTCTTGGGACATTTCGTTGTTTACAGTCGGCCTCAAAAGTCAAAAAGATTTCTTCTCAGTTCTTCATAACATTATAAAGCTATTTCTAACGAATAACGATGTTCCGCCTTAAGAATCCGCCGTAAGAATATTTACGTGACCCGATCAAATTTGCATAAAACCTAGACATGTCTAGTCTTTGCATGTAGCCGCCGAATGATAATCAAATAAAATATTATTTACCCGAACTGAGCTTTGATGATTGCCTTCTGCTTTATTCTTTAGCAAAATACTTTGCTAGATATCATTCCAGGAAAGACAAGATTGGTTAAGCATTCGTTATTCATTTGGTTACCACTATTTTCACTACTACGCGACTTTTCTTTTCAAAACACCTCTGAGCACTTTGCAATACGCTTCCGTCAATCATACCTTATATGGGAAGTGTGTGATGTTACCGCAATTGAATTGAGCGCGAAGGAATACGGATGGCGCCAAATTATCCCGTAAATTTGCGCTGGCGAGTCATATATTGACTAGTAAGAGGCTTTAGAGTCGTTGATGTTACAAGAATACTTCACGTTTGGTAGATATTTGTAAAGAAATTTCGACATTTCTTCAGAATTAAATACCCGCTCGGTGGATTATCCTATGCGGCGGATGGTAAGCGTGCGTTTAAACTCGCGAATAAGCTAGACCAAAGTGTGAAGTAATAATTCTAGCTTTTCTGACCTGAAAATAGCACACAACATGTTATTCACCACGAGTATAAATCTGGCAATATCCCGAAGTGTACAAGGACTAAATTCAGGAGAGGATAGAGTATGCAACGGGAAAACGAATCATGATCGGCGTGCGATCAACCGATTCGTGAAGAAAATGGGTTTTACAAGAAGAAAGGTACGTATGACTAGCTGCATTTTTTGGAAGGAACACTGCTAATTCTTATCACCTACCACCTCCGGAATGAATTGAAAAAAACAAAATAAAGCATAAGTTTATAATGCGCTTGTAACGTTTGTTGTTCTACGTTTCGAGAATGTAAACATACAACGCTGTGACATGATAGGGAAATTGTTATTTCTACAAGCTAAGCGGGAACGGGGAATCGAGGAAAATATTTAAGCTTACTTTCAAGTTTACTTCTTCGTTATAACTCAAGACGATTGCCAAAGAACGTGATGAGGGAAACAGGACAATGTATTGTCGTAGGATCGCTGAATTTCACCGAGAACAGTTGCTATTTTATATAGATGAATCTGAGAAGTTCTGATTCATCTATAAATAGTAACTGTTCTCGGTGAAATTTAGCGATGACCCACGACGATACATCGCCCTATTTCGCTTATCATGTTCTTTGGTAATCACAGTGAGCTATAACGAAGAAGTTAACATGAAACTGTGCTTAAATATTTTCCTTGATATTTCCCCGTTCCCGCTTTAATTTTATAAATAACGATTTTTCAGAATTTTCTTACTAGCATGTCACAGCGTTAACATTCACGTAGAACAATAAACGTTATAAAGCGCTTATGCTTTGTTTTTCATTGCATTCCTCGGGTGATCCATTCCTTGGATGATAGGTGACTAGAATTGGCATCGTTTCTTGCAAAAACAATCCAACAAGTCCTACGTACGTTTCTTCAGCTTTCTTCTGGTCAAATCCATTTTATTCACGAATCGGTTGATCGCACGCCGATCATGATTCGTTTCCCCGTTGCATACTCTATCCACTCCTGAATTTCGTCCTCGTACACTTCGGGATATTGCCAGATTTATACTCGTGGTGAATAACATGTCGTATGCTATTTCCAGGTCAGAAAAGCTAGAATTTTTACTTCACACTTCGGTTTAGCTTATTCACGAGATTAAACGCAAGCTTACCATCCACCGCATAGGATAATCCACCGAGCGGGTATTTAATTCTGAAGAAATGTCGAAATTTCTTTACAAATATCTACCAAACGTGAAGTATTCTTGCAACATCAACGACTCTAAAGCCTCTTACTAGTCAATATATGACTCGCCAGCGCAAATTGACGGGATAATTTGGCGCTATCTTCATTCCTTCGAGCTCAATTCAATATTGCGGTAACATCACACACTTTCCATATAAGGTATGATTGACGGAAGCGTATTGCAAAGTGCTCAGCAGTGTTTTGAAAAGAAAAGTCGCGTAGTAGTGAAAATTGTGGTAAGCGTTGGTTATTCACTTGATTGCCATTTTCTTAGAATTGTCTCGGGCATGCGCTATTGACTTGCCTGCCACATTCCTGACAGGCAATCACGTGGTACAAATCGGATTTGACCAGATCTCGCCTTCAGCTTCGCCCACCCGCGAGATCTGGGAACGAGATTAGTGAACCGACTTTAACATGCTGTAGACAGTGGCGGGTGAAAGCTACATACTTTTGACGGTTTGACTCCGCGGACGTGACCTCTGTAGCCAAGGCGGGGATACAGTTGAAACTTGATAACATCAAGTATCCATGCGAAATTGAGGTCGGTCGACATTTCGCGTTGTTTTCTGACATGATAAGATTGATGACAGGTGAAGTCAAACATTAAATGTTGTACGCGATATTTGTACTCTATTTGCAAACTTGCGAAATTGCAGCACTCTCCACCAAGTTAGCGTCTTTCAAGTTGGTGTTTTTTTAAACTGCTTTGTTATACTCAAGTGTTAAATTTATTATATCAAAACAAAATCTACCGGAAATCACTCAGGAAAAAAGAAAATGAAGCCTAACGTATATCATTGATCAAATTTCAATCGGACCGTACGATGCGAGACAAAGGTTCCGTCAACGATCAATTTGCCCAGAGGGGCTAGTTCAGAAAAATACCAAAAAACAGTCCCAAAAAGAACACGGAATCGACTGCAGAACTTCAGATAGCGGTAATGGTCTTTTTTCAATTCAAAACATGAACGAAGCGGCCGCATGTTTGCAATGACAACCGTCCATTTATTGTGGTAGAACAATATGGATCAATATGGTAGCTTTGCGTACGTGTACAGATTAAATAGAGGGAAAATTCTTTAGTTGTCTGTTTTATTCATCCCGAAAATGTCTATTTCCATTTGTAGCTTCAAATAAAGAAACGACTTGAAGGCATTTCCACAGCTCATACTTAAACAAACTAACTTCAATGCGCGCATCAAAATACTAACTTCGTTTTCTGAGGACATTCTTTCTTCCCCCTGTTTGCCTTTTGTGTCTCTGCTACAGTAACTCGGTCCACTAGTTGAAGCTTCCTCCATCGAGGTCAGTTACACAGAAAATTAAAATCTCTCAGTTTAAGCGCAAAAGTAGAGCGATGATCAGCGAGTGTTCCGCCGACAATTGATGAAACGTCTAATTAGCGGATTGCATGTGATTGGAGCAAAGTTTTGCGAATCAGAAACGCCGTTGTGTAAACTATCCCTAATCCCCAGAAATCTAAGAATGGCTTTTTCTCGAATTCAATTTTAAGCACACAAGCGAAGTTTGGTGAGTTTATTCTCGCTAATTATGCGACCAATTTACGTGAAAATTGCGCAGAAGTTTTAATAGCAGTTTACACATGTGGAATCAATAACAGAGTGGAGGGGTAACAAGACTGCAAGACTATGTTCGTGAACTGAGCGTGATAAAGTAAGTGAGTTTAGAGTTTCTGGTATATGTCGCATTCAGTTCTTCAGCTTGAACTTGACACAAGATCCATGATAAGAGTAAATTGTTGGCATCCTCAACTTGCGCATTTCTCTTTAGAAATAGAATAGATCTCTGAAGTTCGATAATTTTAATTACTTCCACTTCTGGTAAACCTGAATAGTTTCGTGTTTTCCCAGATAACAATAACAACAGCATTTTTTGAGTTGCATTTTGTCTTAAGCTTTAAACGGAACGTTAACAGGCAGAGAGTATGAATGCTTCTCAATGCAAGGCTGTTTCGTGGAAATGCGTTGTCAATGTTTGACAACGCATTGCAAACGTTTTGCAATTCGGTTTCGTTGGGGAACATTGCCAACGTTTTAAAACGCATTGAAAATGATCTCCAATGCATTCTCAATGAGATGCAAAAACGATCTCAACAATTTGAAAATGCGTTGAGATGCAAAAACGGTTCAACGGTTCCCAAATAGGGCCACAAATGTGACAGTGTCTTCAAATTCATCACAATTCAGTCAGACCTCTGATAAGATAATTGATGGCATCATAAAATGCATCTGTCCCTGGCCAGCCTCTGAGGCCCACTATACATGTCTGTGGCCCACATCACTGGGCACCTCAGTAGGACCTACCTGCTGACTGGTACTTACCAATACCTGACTGTGATCCACATAATGGTGACCCACATGACTGGGACCAACTTAACTGAGGCCCACCTGACTGTGATCAACCTGACTGGGACCCACGTTCACGACTGCTACCAACTTGACTGTGATTCACCTGATTGGGACCCACGTGTCTGCTACCAAGTCAACTGAGGCCCACCTGACTGGGATCCACCTGATTGGGCCGATGTGACAGGGACCACCTGACTTGGGCATACCTGACTGATCCACCTGACTGGGAACCACGTGACTGGGACCAACTCGACTGAGGCCCACCTGACTGTGATCGACCTGATTGGAACACACTTGACTGGGACCAACTCAACTGATGCCCACCTGACTGTGATCCACCTGACTGGGACTCACCTGATCATTATCCACCTGACTGGGACCCACACGACTGGGACCAACTCAACTAGGGCTTACCCGACTGGGACCCACATGATTGTGACCAACTCAACTAAGGCCCACCTTATTATGAAAAAGATAAACTAAAGTTTCAATGCTAACATGGTAACCTTTCAGCAATATTGCCTTCATCAGGATCAGAAAACTGTGTTAGTTTGTTGCTTTCGTGTACAAATAAAACAATGATAAGAAATTCAAAAATTAAAACAGCACGCAAGCAGACGACAATGGGCATGCCTAAGTCTTCTTGGATGAGACACTCGGCACCAAGGTCTTGTGGTTAGTATGAGAAGGTGCACAGGACATCTGATCATGAGTCACA
The DNA here is from genome assembly GCA_964017195.1 of Siderastrea radians. NCBI lineage: Eukaryota > Metazoa > Cnidaria > Anthozoa > Scleractinia > Rhizangiidae > Siderastrea > Siderastrea radians. Next base: position 21,602,183 of record OZ024888.1, on the reverse strand, counting down.
AAGTGAGAACCTGATTACACACTTAATGTTTATTGGAAAGGACAATAAGACCTGAACAATCAAACTGTTTTATCAGTCGCAATGGATGAACAAGTTATCAAGCCGTGATGTCACATAACTTTACCACTCACACGGACAATAGCTTTTGGACAACCAGTCTGCCTCCCCGCCAGTTGGGGTTCTGAAAGCTGTTATGTCCATTTAGATTATTTCTTTCATTATCCCTGAAAAGCCCCTCACGGGGAGTGGTCAATTAAGTAATTATTATTATTATTGTTGTTGTTGTTGTTGTTGTTGTTCTTATTATTATTATCATTATCATTATCATTATCATTATTGTTATTATTATTATTATTATTACTATTGTTATTATTATAATTGTTATTAGTCCATTCATACAAATTATATTTCAGCTGTATATGGTTCAATATTTTTTAACTGTCTGGCATTTTCTCCCCTTCTAGGATGCCTTGCCATACCTGTACAGAGTTTATATTGATGTAATGCCTTCTCAAGATGGTATGATTTTATTTTAGCTTCAAGCTGTTTAACCTATTCAGACTGCAGGGGAGGGGGGGGGGAGGGGCAATTGTGCCCGCACTCACTTTGGACGTTTATAACTTAACTTTCTTCATAAGCAAGTTAAACCCACCAAACTTAGTGACTTTTGCTAAAATTTAACTGGGAACAATTTGGCATAGCAAGTACTTGTCCGTCAAGTTTGATGTTACCATGGCAACCACTTTTCACCTCTTCATTGAAAAACTATAACTTTTCTGAAGTAAGTTTTACATTTTTATATCATTATTTTTCGTGTTCTTTTATCGATTTCAGTTACTTTTTGGTCAATTTTGGCAAATTTCAAAAGTTCTGGAAAAATCAAGAAATCCAAGATAGCGGATCCAAGATGGCCGCCACTTTAGAACCTGACGTAAATGTTACGTCATATGGCGTCATCAGTTTGTGTTGTGGACCTCAAAGGAGACACTTTTGGATGTATTATCTGCTCTCCAAGTTTCGTTGTGATAGCTTTAATATTCTGCGAGTTATGAGGTGGGGGCCAAATCAGCCCCCCCCCCCCCCCCCCGGTCCCAGAAGACCAAAAAAAAGCCCGGTCTGAAAAGGGTTAAGTCACAACTATGTCTGGCAAGGGACATGACCACACAGAAAAAAATTTAAAAACTTATTAATAAACTCAAAGGGCAATTACAGTTTGGAAATGTGATGTATCAATTTCTTGAAATTTGTGCTTTTGCAAATGTTGTGATGCCATTAGCATGTACACAGCATACAGGAGCTTTTTTTTTTCACTCAAGTCAGAGTATCTGGTCTTGTAATTTAAAGGTTTTCTTCACGAAAGTGGAAAGCTTGCATTACCCAGATTTGAGAAGTACCTGGTTGCTTTATCTAAGGTATGTAAGTTGACATGTATTAGCCTGATGTTGACTTAACTTTAAGTGAACAGTGATAACATAGACATTCATAATTGAAGGGATCCAGGCAGAAACATCCTACAACAGTGAGTTACTTTTTAGGCTGAAAAAAAAAGGTTAAAAAATTCAAGTTTTGGGTGTTCAACCATTTCAATGATTAATTCAAGTTAAGCGTACAATATTTTGCCAAGAAGGTTATTTTTCAATGCAAATTGATTTTTAAATTATTCAAAAGTTAAAAAAGGCTTCAATCTTAATTTTTCCCAGAGCCCTTCAAATGATAATTTTGTTGTTTCTGCATACTCGGCAGCAAGGAGGTGTAAAAAGATACCAGGTCTCCTGGGTAACAATCCTTTACCATGCAGCTACTGAGCTCATGCTATTCACCACAGCTGATGAGGGCTGTGGAGGATGATGTTTTCTGCAGTTCTAAAGGGTCATGACAAAGCTTTGCCATGTTGAAAGGCAATTCACAATAATTTCCCCTTTTTAATGTATTTTATTGTATACAACGTAACTTTTGTTGTGTAGTTTCAGAAAAATGCCATTCTCTCCCCGCTGAAGGTCATTGGAAATTTTAAGGGGAGGGGTATCCCAAAGGCCAAAATTTAATTACCAGGGGGGTGGGGGGCTCAAAACAGAACCTTCCTTAGGAGGTGGTGAATTCTGTCTGGAACAACACATTATCTTTAAAGTGCCACTGGGACCAGAATTTTGGTATTCCATATTTTTACATTTTTGAACATAGTTTGTGGTTCTTAGTTACCATGCCAAATTTCAACTTATTACGACGACTAGAAGTCGCTTTTTTCGGACGATTTTTGTCGAGATTTTTCGGCCGCCATTACTGGCCCTTGTTCCGGAAGCTGGCTTGCGAATGAGCGGAAGTGACATCAGAGGCTCACCTCAAGCCTAGTGCCTTCACATGGTTACTTGCCACGGGAAAGTAAATTGTCCTCGAGGAAAGATTTCTTGCCAAGTGTTTGTTGCTCGACTTTGAAATCTTCCTTGCTGCAGCAGTAATGACAGGTAGCACTTGTGTTGTACAATGCTACAACAATAAATCCAACCACCGAGCTGGTATTTTGCTTCATTGAAGCCCTGCGAACGGACCCGCAATGGAAAAAAGGACAATGTTCGCACTCACACACAGTGCGAATTTCAACCCGAGAGGCATTTTGATCATTTCACGGACGAGTTTTTCCAGAGGGCTGTTCATGTCGCAAGATCCCAGAGGTCGATCATTCCATTGCCCATTCCAACTATATGGAAACAAGAACCGGAAAAAAACATTATCTGCGCGAACAAGACGAAAGGTAATTTACCTAATCTTATAACGCAGTTGAAGTGATAGTTTGTTTCTTTTTCAACGCATCCACCATTGTATACCTGCCAAGTGTCACGCCTAAGGCGTGATTGTCACGCCTGCGGATCGAAAACTGCGATCTCACGCCTACTCACGCCTGCGTTCCCATTTCTCACGCCTGGTGGAAAAGTTTGAGCCTTTACAGCCTTGACCAACTCATTTTGAAAAAAATATATAAAGTATTTAAATAAACTCGAACTAATGCGAGAAAATAATGATCTTACTTTCGCGAAATCTCGGATTTTAGTAGGGAAAGCCACTGGAGACATGGTCATACTCGATTAAATGATCAAAGCATCGGTTTACTGGCCATAAATCGGAACGTCTTCGGAACGGCTTTGGAAATCTTTGGACGTCTTCGGATATTATCGGTCCCCTACGAAAACTCTTGACACTCTCAGGATAAAAATGTCACGCCTATGAATCACAAAAAGTTGGCAAGTATACCATTGTGCAAAACTGATTTTCTTTTAACGTATTTTGAAATTTATTATCGTCGAGGAAAACCCTTTCAGTTCTGCGGTCTGCTAGCGCGAAGATCCTCGGCGAATGCAATCCTGACCGCCGTGATTAAGCTGATATAGTTTGTACTGCTTATCTTTTCCTTTTTTTAATTCAGCGTGTGTTAATTTCAGAGCAGTAATCGCTTAGAAGCATGGACATTTATTTTATAACATACCATCCTGAATGTGGAGAAACTTTTCTCTCTTTATTCCCTGTCGGTGAACAGTCGATTGACATTATTGTTCGGGCAGTAGCAAAACTTAGGTTAGGTATTATTACAACTTATAAGAATTGAAAATGGAAGACATTCCACCCCTAAAATCCCTGAGCATCTGAGAATTTGTCAATGCTGCAGCTCAAATGAAGTTGAAAACGAAGTACACTTCCTCTTATCTTGCAACAGATATGATCCAATTAGAAAATCTTTAATGGACGATATTATTAGTAAATATTCTGATTTCGATTCTTAAAATTGTATTTCTCTTAAATAGCATTGACGCTTTCACTTGTTAAAAATTAGGTTACTTCATTTACGAAGCTTTTGTATTAAGAAATGGATCAATAGACACAGAAATTGTAAATTAATCGATTTTGCAACATTTTTTCTTTCTCTTTTCTATGTGCAATGGCATTTGTAATTGGGAATGCCATAAAATGTTGTTGTTGAACATTGTTGTTCGAGATAAAGGCTTTAATAGATCGGATCGTCGGTGCGTGGAAATTGAAGTTGGGAAAAAATATGAGTCAAATATCACACGCCACTATTTGCCTAAGGTTTTAACAATGTTATTTCTTTTACCTGTCATAGCAATCTTAGTAAATGAACTACTAAGAAAAATGATTAAATATCAAGTTATTATTTTTCGCAGCGAATAAGGCAAGCGAAAGCTTCGTTTCCTCGGCGGTCCGCATGTTGTTGTTGAGCAGCGGAAAATTTTCCTTGTGCGCTTTTAATTTTGACTACAAATATTTAGATTCCGGTCACACAAGGCCTCCAGTTCTTGAAAAAAAACGTTTTGATTTATTTCACTTCTTTCGGCTCAGAAATAGAATTCTCTAAAAACTGTTTAAAATATTTAGCAGCGCCAAGCACTTGTGTTTCAATGTGTTGAGTGACCACTGTACTATGATACACAATAAGCTGCCTGGCAGCTGACTACAGCAATAACGGTTTTTCAAGAAAGATTCCCAGACTATGCCAAGAATGGCCAAAAATCTCAATGCTTTTTTTATAATATACAATGAACATAAACAACGGCAGACAAGGTATCGCTTCTTTTATTTTATTTATTTTTCCACACCAACAGTAACATCGATCGACCCAAGGTTGAGAATTCGCGAGCATCAAAGTCTAAAGTTTTCCTAGGTGTTTTGTCTAAATTTCCACAGCTTAAAAGATCAATTCTTCGAATAGCCATGTCTATTTTGCCACAGGTTTACAGTGGATAAAAGTTACACAACCTACCTTGGAATGGACAACTTTATGATCGCTGTATAGCGGCTTAACAGCTGGCTGGAGAGCGCTATCCAAGCTTTGAACAACCGAGATGAAGCGATAAATTTTATCCGCCGGACAGCGACTTATCCGTTGAAAAAGAGTTATCCACTTTTTGAGCAACTGGGGCCTGAACTACAATCATTTTCTAAGCATATTTCGCTTATGTTTTGACCTCCCGCCAAATAACTCAAATAGTATTGTCAACAAACCGGTTTACAAGATTATTAGTTGAAACTTCACATCAGTTCTTACATCGTACGGTGAGAAAAATTCTTCATTTGCCGAATGAAACGAATCCTCAGAGGCTTTGGAAGTTAAAGACTGTTCCGAATCGTAGAAATACTCTTCGGAGGTTTCGCAGTTGACGGTAGACATCTTCAGTCAAAACACAAGGAAACGCGACTGAGGTGAGCCTCTGACGTCACAAGCTATTAAATTGCGCAATCACCCAGGAACACGTTTTCAGTAATGGCGGACACATTTTACGCGACTTTGGAGCTAAAAAATATTAGGATGGAAGGTTTGTTGTTCAGTTTTCTGGGGAAATATGAACAAAACGCGATATTCTGCAACAGAATTTGGCGGAAATAAACCTATGAATTTTCGTCTCAGTGGCACTTTAATGGTCTTTAGAATATTGAGTATCCAAAACTAGATGTCTAATTAAAGATAAAAGATATAGGAGGTGAAAGGCAAGTTTTAATTTGTATTTATTGTCTGATAAGAATGACCTTGTTTGTTTTCCTTGTATAGTTTGACAGAGAACAATTTGAACAGAAGTTTGTTGATATGAAATGGTTTGAAAGTAAGAAGGGCTTTACATTTGGAAATAATCCTTTGAAATCACAGGTATAACTGTGCATGCATTACTATTAATAATCTTTTCACTGTCATGGAAAATAGCATTTCAACCCAGTTACTGGTAAATATGCTTTGGATCAGTGGCACTTGATCAAAACTGTACAAGGGGATCTGTTATAAAGGAAGTAAATGAACCACATACTGTAATAATATTATGCATGATCTTGTGTTACATGTACCTTAGTCTAAATGTTATCAGAAACTGAGTTTGTTTTTTCTTGAAAGTTACTGTGTTCGACAATCTGTTAAACTAGGTCTAAATGTAGCACAAGTCCTGCCAGAACTGCGGGCTCAATATTGTCCACCATAAAGTGAAGGGAAGACTCAGAATTCTTTTCTCAGTAAAATTTTGACTTGAGCGCCCTTCATTTATTTCATTCAATCCAATTCACCATTTCAAATATCACAGACTGTTCTGGTGTTCATGTATAAATTTCTTTCTTCACTGTCTGGGCATGTAGCATCTGCAATTTTCCAAAGCTGATTATCCGTGGCTGGCATTTGCTGGTTCAACTGAGTGTATACATGCATAAATAGATACTTCATCAGCTTGCACATCATCTGTGGTGCTGGTTTTTTGTTCTAGACTAAGGGGAGAAGGTATGGTATCAGGGCTGTCATTTAGCTTCCAAAAAGCCATTTTCTCACGGAAACTAGCTGGTCATAAACTAAAGAAATGCCTGTGGTGTTTTAGTCATTTTCAAACTCTGAGTAGCTGGCTATCTTCACTGCAGTAGCCAGCCATAAAAGCTGGAATGTGGTTCCGGAATGTGAAATGTGTTCTACTTAAAAGTTGAGTCTCATCAGACAAATCAGAAGCGTTTTCAACTGGAGCAGGGTTTCATGGACAGCCAGAACCTTGGTACTCCCACTAGGTTTCATGCTTGTTTCTCAGAAGTAAAAACTGCTGCTTGGTACTCATTACTTGACTTAAGCCTCATTAAAATTGATTGAAAAAGTTTGACTGGAACTCGATCAAAATAAATAATGCGCTCTTTACCTCTCTAAAAACTCTTATAACATCGTCATTTCTCACTCGATTGCGTTAAAACTTTCGCATTTTCCACACAATTTATCGAGGAATAATATGTATGTCGACACGTAGATGTTAAGAGTAATGTTCGTTAATTTTGCGTGATTTTGCTTTTATTGAACGCTACTTTTTTGATAAAATTGCCATTCTAACAAAACTGAGCGCTACAATTTGGTTAAAACGTCTAGAATCAGCTTATAATAACATCTTACCTTGACTCTTCAAGTTTCCGCAAAACTGTAGGAACAGAAATCCTGGCACAATTTGAACGTCAAAATAACAACCCCAGACGGACTTCAAAGTTTGGACCGCTCCAGCGCTTTCCAAATTTGACTTAAAAGCATAATAACTCCAGACATTCATTGCTATAGTTAGCACCAAACCGCATTTGGCTATCTGCAACGATGAAAAAGTTTGGGCGGCTATTATAAACTCACTTTTTGCACCTCAATGTAACGAAGTTGTATAATTCCCGTTTTTCTGAATTATATAAAAACCAACCGGACGAATTGAATAAAACTACCGGAACATGAAACTGAATCTTTTACACATAATTTGCGCTATTTTACGTTTCTGGAGCGGTCTTGATTTGGACAATATATGTTTGGAATTAGTGATGCACCATCGACACTCCGTTGTGTATACGGCTTTGTTGTTATCTAAATTCTACAGTAGTGCTATGCAAATTTCGTAGTATTTGATGAGAATTTAAGGAATTTACACATTGGCTAGGGGGGGGTGCGTTGACAATGTTTGGTCGCTACATATTTTGTTGGTTTTATATGTTTGTAATTTCATGCCACGTGAAGGTTAAAAATCGCCCCTTTGGGATATGCAAAAAAAGTATGGCATGAACATTGGAACACATCGCTTTTGTTTGTTTATTATTATTTAAATGGCCACGTTACTTTAGGTTCAAACCCAAAATTTTTGGTAAATTTTAGAAAAGGGTTAACCGGCCCTGTTTCAACCCATTTTTCTTAAGCTTCGATTCCACTTATGCTTATAGGTTCGCCCATTTCACTTGATGTAAAATCTTTATGCCTCTAGTGAAAACCAGGCTTTAGTGTTCTTTGTTATGAAAAAATGTCTTGCCATTATCTTGTCTCCCTACTAAATTAATATAATTGGATAAACAATTGGGGAAAGGTTTAATGAAGAAACTAAGAAGAAACATAAATTACATTTGCGCCAGATCGAAAGGTAGAATACGTTTTTTTTTCACGGGTGCATTCCTCTGTTATTGGAATTAGAAGATACTTTATCAAAAACACAAGTCAATGACCGATTGCATCGTTATTCATTTTCTTATTTTTCCAATACCATCCAATGACAGAGAGATGGTATATCATAAGGATGACAATTTTAACCATGTGTGCTCTCTTTTCACAAGCATAGCCGAGTGTGCGTAAAAAGCGTGTCCGTTAGGGACAAAAGTTACTGGGGGTTGTATATATACAAAAAAATCAATCCAAGCCAAAGTCAGACAAAAATCCTTACACAGTCTGAAAACAAAAAATTGGAAATAAATCCATTCACATCAACTGTGGCAAAAATATCTATGTTACACGGAAATCCCCCACCTCCTCCCACGACTTTTCTAATAGTCCGTCCCTTGGGCTGTTTAGTTTGCCTTGTAGAAAGCCGTTTGAAAACTGAGCATGGGAATTATTTACTAAAGCTTTTGAATATGTTATTGAGGATTCCAACGTCGCTGGTAACCCTCGCATAACCTCGCGATTTGCAAGACAGGAATGCTACTGCTGCCTCCTTCCCACACTTCTCGTAGATCTCTTCCAAAAGCCCGTAGGGTATCCCCAGCTTGCTTAGCTTTTCTACAATGGTCTTGGATGCTAGCTTCCCTATGTACGACCTCTTGTTGGCAGCAATCACAGTTTGGCATTGTCTCTTGTCTACCAGGAATGATATGGGTGTTGCCGTCTCATGGATTCGTTTCATGAGAGGTTGGCCGTAGTTGTTGATGACTGCCTTGAGAGCCTTGCAGTCTTCCAATGCATCATGCGCATTGAATTTCTCTTTGAAGCATTCTTCATACACATCAACCAATTTGAGCTGCTTGTTTCTATTTAGAACCTTGCGTAAGGAAGGCAGAGAGTCACCGAAGTAAACTTTGTCGAAGCTGGGCATGGCATTACTCAAAACAATGTTGTCTACAAGGCGAGGCGCGTCGAAACTGTTTCCGTTGTGCGCTATTAGTAAGCATGCTTGACCATTTGAGCTTGACTTAAATATTCGCTAAAACTTGACAGTACAGTCGATAGGTTCTCCGCCCTTACTGATTTTCCATCTTTGCATAAGGTACGGACACCAGTGGAATAACCTATTGTTAGACCTGTCATCTTCGACGCACTTGGATCAATGGAGCACTTTGGTAGTACATAGCTCGAGACATGTTCTCTCCTGTAATTGACAAGCAAGAAATCTGCATTATCTCCGCCTCCTTACTATGGCCAGTAGTTTCTAGGTCATACACAAAAGTCAAAAGGTCATCGTATTCTGGTACCTGGGATTTAGGCTTTGGTTTCACAGGGGTGATCTTCTTTTCTTTTAGGAACTCCTCTACAACAGATTGCTTTCCACTGACTGCAAGCGAGGCGATCTCTTCGTCTGACACAAATTGTAGGCCAATGCCTGAGGAGTATGTGGTTCCTTCTTCATTTTCTGCCCTAATTTGCCAGACATTTCTCTTCATTTTGAGCTCCTTCCTTCTTCTTTTTGTTGATATCATGCTCTTCCTTGTCGCACTCCTTTTGCGCTTCCTTTGCGTCCTTTCTACGTAAGTAGATAAATTTTCACCACTTGCCGCACTGAGCTTGTTTTCTACTTCAGTTAAATATTCGTAGCCCTCATTAAATTGTGCGATTGCAGCAGCGGTTCGGAAGTCACTACTCTCTGATCCCCCGTAAAACCGTTTTTGGGGGTTTTTCGTCCCTACCATACTGTTCAAACATTCATTACGTTGTGTTGAACCAAGAGGAGCCAACTTCCTTACAACCTCGTTCTTTGCAAAAGGTGATAGCACATCGGTGAGGAACTGCTTCAGTCCGTCTCCCTGAAGGTCTCTTCCCCCTGGTAGAGTGGAATGCTGGTAGCTTTCCAGGTCGTCGCTGTAACGACACCACACACCACATTGGTCGTGATCTCCAAAGCAGTGCAGTACAATAGCTTTAATGGCTCTTGACAGGCCAGCAGGGTTGTTGCGATTTTGATGCACCGCGTACGTGAAGCACGTTTTTATATGCTTGATTACTTAATCCGTTATCTTGTCGCTATTCGCGCCGAAATTGGTTCCCTGTCCCTCATATAACGCTTTGGTCATTGTGCACGTCGCATGATTGACTTCCGACCACTTTTCGATACCACTGTGTACTTCCTCACGAAGCTTCGACATAACAATTAAAACGCTGTACTGTTCTTTTCCAAAAAGCTCTACTGCCACAGCAGCTTCCATCGCTTTGGATGACCCATAATGGTTTCGCCGGCAGTCATGGGGTTCAGTGGTCACTCATTTCTTTTCGGCTTCCAGGCACTTCCTACAGTAGGTGTTCTTGGTGTCAAAATCGACACACTTTCCGGTTTCAAAACCTACTAATGTTCCCTGTCCGGTTTTAGAATTGTGGGCGTGACCCTGCTTTTGCCATCCTTGATCAAAGGATACTTTGACTCCCCCATCAGTGCTCACACACTTTTCTTCCTCTCGCCACTTTTCACAGCTTTCACTGGCGGTCTCTTCGATAACTCTTCCGACTTCCCTCTCTACGCGTTTAAACATGCTAGCAGCCACAGGTTGTACATTCATGGCTGCCATGAGGCCTTCGTAGTGGGAGTGGCCCAGGCCCTGGTGAAGGCAGCCAAGAACAGCTCTTCTCGCCAGAGGATTTCCTTTTTCTGCCGCAACTTTCTTCTTTTCTATCAACTAGGCCCTGGTTTGAAAATAGATTTATTAAATTAACGCACTCACAATTCTTGGAAATAACTTTCAGATACATTGGATCATGCTGTTTAGTAATGTTAGAAAAATCCAGGGGTCCTTCGTTACATTCCTCACAATTTCATAATGCAAGGCAACCAACTTCAGCCAGGATAATTCTACTCTCGCCATGATTTTGAGATCTGGTCCGTGGACGTTCCAGTTCTTCAGGATTTGTTACTGGTTCATGATTTTTTTCTGACACGTGCTTTCTTTGCTGAAAGATTTTTAAGTTTTGTTTGCCTTTTCTGGTCGCTGACCTCTCTTTTCCTTTCACTTAACTCTCAAAAATGAGCTGATTTCTGGTTGTCGCCTTCTACTGTCAATTTTTGACCTCGTAAAGTAAATTTCTCTCCTTCATCTCGAAAAGAATACCGCTTTGTGTTATTCGACATCTCGGAAATTATCGTAAAATGATGCATATAATTTTGCCTTATGTATGGTAACGACACCGTTGTATTATTGTGCAATAAATTTTATTGCACGAGTTTTTATCGGGCACCTTTTTTTTTTTGTAATTTGTTTATTTTTTTCAACAACAGGTTACAATACATACAATAACTTACTTACATTACACGTTACAATACATTACTTATACTTACAACTTAACTACATGACTTATTTACAATACACTACTGAAAGTATATAGCTTAGGATAACCTACAGTACACAACTTACGATTATATTACATTACTTCTTACATTACACTACAAATTTACATTTTTCTTAAAATTATAAAACACAAAGACAGCGCAGTGCATACAGACATTATATATGTGTAACAACATACAGTTCAGTAAATTACCTTTAATTGATTAGATAATTGTTCCAAAAAAGAAACAAGAAGTACCGTGTGCTTGCCAGCTATTTTAAAAAGAGAGCAGGTAACCTAACAAATCTTTCCATTTGTCATAATGAAGGTTGATCTTGTTATTTTCTTTAGCAATTAAACGTTCAGAATCAAACACTGCTTTCAAAGTTTTTGTGAAACTGATTGCGCTGGGAAGAGAGTTGTTATGTTTACATCTGAAAATATGTTGTTTTCCTAATAGAATTAGATGATTCTTTAGAAATACATTTTCAACTGTGTCGGTGATCCCTAGGATCACTTCTCTTTCAATTAGCTCATAACCCCCCAATAGATGCTTAACTGATTGCCAAAAGTTTGCTACCAAAGGACAATGGAAAAAGAAGTGGGACATGTTTTCCTCAGAGGATTGGCAGAAAGAACAGAGAGGAGAATTGGACTTGCCAATTTTAAAAAGGAAATCATTTAATGGAAGTATTCTATTTAGTATCTTGTATTGAAATTCACGCGTTTTGGTGTCTATTGCGCATCTAAAAGCATTGCTATAAATTCTTTTCCAGTCAAGGGCTTGCTCTGTAGAAGCATATGAATCTTCGAATTTCTTTTTTGCCGACGGACTAATCGAAATCTTTGACACCAAAATATTGTAGATTTTTTTAGAGGACAATTCACTTAATAAAAGGGCATCATTGCTTGAGTACAAAAACACATCGTCCCATAAATGGTTAATTTTAATGAGCACCGATGGAGGATCGTTGGTCATCACCTTTTTCCATTCAGGTGGAAGGCAATCATAAAGACCATTCAAAAATAAGAAATCCACGGCATTTAGATTTTGCAAGGTGGTATGTGGCTTAATATATATCTCGTTAAAAAGGTCTCCTACTTTATGTAGCCCCAAGGAGAAAAGTTTGCGGTTAAAAACTGATTTCTGTCCAATGCAGATGAATTTGTTGTTCCATAAGATCTGGTTAACGATCTCATCCATTGAAGAGACAGGTGAGGCAGTTAATTTTGTCCAAGTTGTGAGACATTCCCTGTAGTAATCGGGGAGGTCCAATGGGAGCTTTGTGTACTCGAAGTTACAGTGGAAAAGTAAACTGCCCCCGACTTTGTGAAGATAATGGTCGAGAATAATTTTCCAGGAACAGGGTGAATCACCCAAATACTTTTTGATGCATACTATCCTTTGCGTGTCAATGAGAGACTCGATGTGCGGCATATTTAACCCACCGTTCTCGACACTGTTTATCAGAGCGAGCCGTTTAACTTTATCCTTGCCTTTCCACACAAAATTATACAGCACCTGATTGACCTCTTTAACAAAGGTTTTGTTTGTTGAGACAAGGGAGAGGCGATAAAGAATTTTAGGAATGGCGAACGACTTGATTATTTGTATTTTCCCTAGCAAAGTGAGACCTCTCCAGTTCCAGCTGTTAATTGACTTTCTAATCGATTTAATGATAGTATGAAAATTTAACTTATCTGAGAGCGTCTGATCATAAGTGAAATGTATCCCTAGAATTTTGACTACCTTTTTTATTTCATCTATTTTTAGTTCTTCTGCAGAGATTTCAGGGGTTCCAAGCTTCATAACCTCAGTTTTTCCTCTATTAACGTTCAAACCAGAGTATTGACCAAACAACTCTAGCTTGGCCAACAGGCAGTGAAAAGATGCGCTATCCTTTAGAAAAACCGTGAGATCATCAGCGAAGATGATAAGCTTAATTTCGTGGCCATCAACGTTTATTCCCTTAATGCACTCGTCATTTCTAATATGAATCGCGAGTGTTTCTAGGACTAGAATAAACAGATAGGGCGAGAGAGGATCACCCTGACGCACGCCGCGTGAAAGTTTAAAAGGTTGTGTAATAAATCCATTATTCATCACACAGCTGGAAATATTTGAGTAAAATGCTGTAATCCAAGTAATAAAGGATGGACCAAAATTAAACTTCCTCAGGGCGCGTCTAAGAAAATTCCAATTCACTGAATCAAAGGCTTTTTCGAAGTCAATTGCTACCAGTAATGAGCCCATATTATTTGATGATGTTAGCTTGATAATATCGTCGATGGTTCGGACAGCGTCGAAAATAGTTCTTCCCTTAACATATGCGTTTTGACTATGATGTATGATTTCCGGCAGAACTTTTTCTAATCTTTTAGCTATAGCTTTCGTGCCAATTTTTACATCGACATTGATTAAAGAGATTGGTCTCCAGTTCTTTACTTGCCGTCTATCTTTATCTTTCTTCTCAATTAAGACGATAAGCGCTTGCTTTTGGGAGGAAGATAATTCACCGTGTTTGTACGCGCAGTTTAGACAATTAACTAGCAGGCTACCCATGAGCTTCCAGAAACATTTATAGAATTCTACAGTTAGTCCGTCGTTCCCTGGTGTCTTGTTGTTTTGAAAACTCGAAAGAGTATTAAAACACTCTGCAATAGTTAGCTCTCTTTATCGGGCACCTGATACCAAAATAGGATAATAATTGTTCCTTTATTTTTAATTAGCATGATCATGAATTTAGAGAACAAATACGTAAAATCACCAAAGCATGTAGCGACCAAACACCGTCAACGCACCCCCCTAGCCAATGTGCAAATTCCTCAAATTCTCATCAACTACAAGGTAATCTGCATAGCGCTACTGTAGAATTTAGATAACAACAAAGCTGTATACACAACGGAGTGTCGATGGTGCATCACTTTCCAAACATATATTGTCCAAATCAAGACCGCTCCAGAAACGTAAAATAGCGCAAATTATGTGTAAAAGATTCAGTTTCATGTTCCGGTAGTTTTATTCAATTCGTCTGGTTAGTTTTCATATAATTCAGAAAAACGTGAATTTGGCGACTTTGTTATATAAGGTGCAAAAAGTGAGTTTATAATAGCTGCCCAAACTTTTTCATCGTTGCGGATAGCTAAATGCAGTTTGGAACTAACTGTCGATACATTGAACTTACTTTATCTGGAGTTATTATGCTTTTAAGTCAAATTTGGAAAGCGCTGGAGCGGTCCAAACTTTGAAGTCCGTCTGGGGATGTTATTTTGACGTTCAAATTGTGCCGGGATTTCTGTTTCTACGATTTTGCGGAAATTTGAAGAGTCAAGGTAAGATGTTATTATAAGCTGATTTTACAAGTTTAAACCAAATCGTAGCACTCAGTTTTGCAATTTTATAAAAAAGTAGTGTTGAATCAAAGCAAAATCACACAAAATTAACGAAGAGTACATCTATGTGTTGATATACGTATTATTCCTCGATAAATTGTGTGTAAAATGCAAAAGTTTCAAGGCAATCGAGTGAGAAATGACGATGTTATTAGAGTTTTTAGAGAGGCATAGAGTGCGTCATTTATTTCGATCGAGTCACCTTAAGGATCATCCCCTCTTCATCAACCACATGTTGAACAAACAAGGCCAACCTTTCTCTGTCTTGCACCCCTCTTTGTTTAGTTTCAGCGACTGTCTTAAGGCTCTCAGCAGTGGCTTAGTACATTCTGTGTAAGGTGTCATCATACTCCCCTTCTGACATTCCTAACACAACAGAAAAATATTTTTGATGCACCATCTTGTTTCCCTCTAGGAGGTCTCTTTCCTGGTGACGGAAATGTCGGGGGTGAAGATTACTCCATGACAATCTCTGAAAACTAAATCACTAAATGGAGATCAAGTTGAACTCATTCATATGCCACACTCCTGATGTGATGGGATCTACCAAAATCCACTCTTTAAACATCAAGCTCAGCAAAGCACCAACATACCATTTCTTTTTCGTTTGTTGTCTGTTTGTTTGTTTCACTGCATTTTTAACTTTCTCAGATCAACACCAGATCCTTTGAAATTATGAATATATGAAATTCATATAGAGCGCTGCACCGGTATCGCAGAGGTCAGGGTTCGAATCCCGGCAAGCCTGATTTTTTCAGCCCTTCTTTTCGCAACTGCATAAGTTGTGTTAATAACTGCGAGGATCTTCTTTTACATTTATTACCAGATCCATTGTTGGATTTTGTAGTGATTGTAACTCTGTTGGCCCTTTTCTCTTTCAATTAAACTCACTCCTTTCATAATTTTCATCTCCTCATCCACTTTTGGCATCAAGAAAAAAAATTGTGGTGTCATGGTGGTGGCAGAGTATGCAGCTCAACCTTAACCATGCAGCTGAATCTTCTCAGTCAAACAGGCAAATAGAAAGCAGCTTAGCAGACAGTATTTCACCAAATTATGCACATTGGCAACAAAAGTTTAAACTTTTAAGGTCACTTAATGAGTGTTCCTTTGGTCAAATGAATCTCTACCTTGGTTGTCTCCAGCTTCCAAGAGTTGTAATTCCAGGTAGCTACAATCATGAACTAACTTGTTAGACATAAGTATGGCTTAGGTAAATCAATGAGCCTAGGAGTTTGGCAATGAAGTAGTGGTACAGATCATTACTCTCTCTGTGACACCCTTGGCCTTAAGTAAGTCTGTACAACTGTTGCACAATGTCTTCTTGTGCCTAATGAAGTTGGTGACTAAGGCACCTGAGTTGCCTATTCCTGGCATGATATGTTTTTGCTAATTAGTGCACAGTTGGTGGACTTTGTTGTTTGAAGCAAGATCCTTCCTTCCTTCCCTCAAGATAATTCAGGAGACAAGATGATGGAATTGACATGTTTTAAAAGTACTAAATGACTGGTACTCTGTAAATTATTTTCAACATTTTGATCAAACACTTTTAAGGCCATTGGCCTCTTCTTCTTCTGAGAGCTATGTTGAGCAAAAATAATAAAATGGACCCTGAATCAAGGTCTGAGAACTGGAATCCATGAGTCCTTACGTTCTCACCCTACTTCTGACTAATATCTACTGTGTGGTAAAACTGTGATATTTGTTAACCAATATAGCACTGAGTCCTTCCAGACCATAGTGAACTTGGTTAGCACTGCAGTCATTTGTGGAGCCTTGACTGCACAGTTTTCTTGTTTTAAGCACTCATGATGATGGTTCCAGGTATTTGACACACAACCAACAAAGTTGTAGTAGACTTGTATAAGGTTCTACAGTGCGGCACCAGTTGAAGTCTCCCCCCAGCATTGAGTGACCAAGCCAAGCCAAAGCACTGAGTTAAGGATCCACAATTACAATTCTGTGTGAGGTTATAGGCATGAGCTGCTCTTTTGACTTATTGTTTTCATTGATTCATTGAGTCTTGATGTAAATTTTACAGACTCCTGAATAGTGCTTTGATTTTGGCCAAGTAAAATTTTCTTAACAGAGCCCTTTGTACAGATAAACCTCCTGTAAGCAAGCACCCAAATTGACAAGCCTGAGTGGTCACTTACAGATCAGACCACGGGAGGTCAAAATCTGGACTTTGTTTCAGAGGTTTATTTTCTTTAATCCATTCACAAACAAACATAGAACCCAAAATGAAGTGTAATATCTTTAGCAGAAAACTAGTGTCACAAGTACATTACATTAACAAATTAGGATTGTATGTGGTGTATATGGTGCCATTTTTTTCAGATTGAACCCAGTTAGATGGGATCTTGTGACAAGTGGTTTGGGGGTTAAAAACTATGAAAAATTTTAAACTGTCAGCCCAAAAAGCCCATTTTAATCCCAAATTTTGGATCCAGTCCAGGCATTCTTGGCATCTTTTCTTTTTCTGCGTACTGTATTTGAATCTATCACAAAAAGAAATTGCCTCAATTACCTGTAGATCTGTTTTGTTCCGATTTTTAAATTCAGTCATGAAATCCAGATGTGACCACAAACTGTGTTTCTTTGTGGTAATCACGTTAATTTCCCTCATTTTAAAATTTTACCCCCTTCTTTGCATTAGTTTTCTTTATTGGGGAGTAATTTTTCCTTCAATTCATGTTAATTTAAGTCATGTTAATTTCAAATACCTTATTAATTAACACAAGCGTTAATTTCCTCTAATAAGGTAGCTATTTTTCTGTTCAATGATATTTATAGCTGTATAGCTGAGTACCTTAATTATAATTCAGGGGGCAATTTTTACTTTAGGAAGATGATTCTTTGCTGGCCTTAGACAACAGCTTCGCTGCTTTGGAGTTAATGCCTGGAGACTCTGTGAAAGCAAAAGAATCAAATAAGAAAATGAATCCTGAACTTGAGAAACTTGCAAAAACGTTTAATGATGAGCTGAGTGAGGATGAAGAAGATGTCTTTGAGACAGAGTTTGCAATGTTTAAAAGAGATTACTACATGCAGAAGTTGGGATATGAAGAAGTAAACAGGTGAATTTAAAAAAAGGTTCCAGTCTCTTATTTTTTTGATCACTTGTCTCATCAACTGTTCATGAAATTGGATGCCCCCAGCAGACTGTACTTTCAGAAAAGTTTTGTAAACCTCAAGTTTAAGCCTCTTTACACAAAAAAGTGAAGTTCTCAAGCTCAACATATGTGAACATTGCAATAACAGTTGGCAAAATAGTGAACTAGTCTTTATTCTTGCCAACTTTTTTACCAACTTTTTGTGTCAGTAAACTTGCACTTGGCATGGTGCTCACTTTCAACAAATCAAATTCTTCACATGATTTTACATCAACCACTTGAAATGGCCAGATGACTTTCATTAATTACTGTATTAATTAACAAACCTATAAAACTGTAGCCAGGAATCTTCATAATAAAAGTCCAACATTGCATAATTTAGGACCACATATTTTACTGCTACAATTTTAATTCCATCACTCTGGTACATGGTGAAAATCGAAGTTTTTCGATCAAAAACCACTTTTAGGCTTTTATTAACAAAATTTTCCTAAACTGTTTAATATGGTGTATTACTTTTCAGCAGTATACAGAAACAACTAACACAAAATAGAAGAATAGAAAAGAAATTGCTCCCAAAGTCAGATTTAAAAGCAATTTCATATTTGTGTACATTTGTCAACGTTTGGAGTTTGCCACATGAAGGTGTGCAAGTTTTTTATCCTAGGAGAGTTTAAACATGGTTAACCCAGCCCAGTGCGGTATATCTAATTTACAAAACTTCTCATTTCAGAGATGTCCTGGCAGAGCAAACATTCCAGTATGTAATGGGAATCCAGTGGATTCTTTCATACTACTTCAGTGGAGTACCTTCCTGGAGTTGGTATAGCTCAATTTTTTCCATGATTGTGTATATAAAAATAAAAATTATGTAATCAATTAATTAACTAATTAATGAAAAATGGGATATGAAAATTGTCATTTTTTAAATAGGAACCCAGTGATCCCCACCTTAAAGATTATCTCCACTCATCACCTCCAGGTGGAGACATTTCTTGGCTGTTGTTGATGGGTGCTTTTACGTTCACATTAATTGCAGATGGCCAAGGAGCACTTTCACGTATATAGGGTTGAGCTTTCACATTCTCATTCTCCTTCTTGCTATGTACAAGTTACAGTATGTCAGTTAATTGTTTATTATGTTTGTACTGCAGGTTTTATCCTTTCCACTATGCCCCTTTCATGTCAGACATCCGAAACTTTGGCGACTTGTCAATCAAGTTACAACTGGGAACTCCTTTCCTTCCATTTGAACAGCTTCTTGCTGTATTACCTGCTGCTAGCCGACAGCTGTTGCCCAAACCTTTCCAGGTAACTCACTGACTGTCCGTTTATTGTTTATCAAGTATTTCAATTTGATGATGTTTTCATAATATCACCTGATTTGGGAAAACATAGCTATAGGCTAACAGACATCTATTAATTGGTACAAAAACAAAGCAAACAGGTAGCTATCCTACAGCCACTCCATGGTTCATTTTAATCTTATAACCACTTCACACTCTTCACACTTCAGTTCAATTCCATAACCAGTTTACACTTCAATTCAATCGTATAACCACTTCGCACATCAGTTCAATTCTATAACCACTTCACACTTCAATTCAATCTTACGACAACTTCACTTCAATTCAATCCCGTAACAATTTCACGCAACAGTCCAATACCATCACACACCATCACACACTTCAATTCAAATTCAATTCAGTCCTATAACCACTTCATGCTTCAGCTCTATCATCCCATAACTGCTTTATGCATGTAACTGTGTTTTAACAGCATCAGTTTTAGCCAAGCATCAATGTTAAATTTCCAACAGAACTTGATGATCATGGAAGAGTCTGATATTATAGAATATTACCCAGTGGATTTCAAGACTGATTTAAATGGTAAACAACAAGAGTGGGAAGCTGTTGTCCTGATTCCATTCATTGATGAGGTTTGTTTCACTGTTTGTATTGTGTTACATGCTATTCTGGGATGTCTGTAATGGGTTTACAATAAGGTATCTCTTTTGATTCAGTTTTTTAAGTTTGAATAGTTTGAAAGCTGAAGAATTTTGAAGGCTGTTATATGTATAGTTGTACGTAGATTGAGTGCGATTGTCCAGTAAATTTAGCCCTGAAAAGGCCTGTTTTCGATGACAGTGATGGATGCTTCCACAAACCCGAGTCGAAGTCATCACCAGTTGTGATGAATAATTTGTGAGTTGACAGTGTGTAGTCTCTGGTTATTGACCCGAAAGGTCAATTATTGGTCATTGGTCAGCTTGGCTGTGAAGACTCTAAAATATGATTGGTACTTTTTTGTGTGTCTTTTGTCCTTGTAATACCTGTTGTTTGGTCATCAGTTTGTAGTTTGTACTGTCTTGTTGGCATCAATTTTTAAAAATCT
Organism: Siderastrea radians; assembly: GCA_964017195.1. Lineage (NCBI taxonomy): Eukaryota > Metazoa > Cnidaria > Anthozoa > Scleractinia > Rhizangiidae > Siderastrea > Siderastrea radians. Next base: position 21,582,002 of record OZ024888.1, on the reverse strand, counting down.
ATTACCAGTAGGAAGACTGTAGTTTGTGGGTAGTTTCATTTCACTAAATACATATTGTTCAATGTTTCAGTTTTCAGTACAGCAGTTAAGTATTTACTATTAATAGACAATTGGTGGGGCTACAGAATGAGACTTTGTATCACATCACCATCTTTGGTTTGTGTTGTTTCAGTAGTCTGTTCAGATGTGCCTGCTGTGGTACATGACACCTCAGTCTTTTTGCAACACTGCAAGTCAGTTGCATCAGTTTTCATCAGATGTCAGTAGCTTAAACTGTTAAGTTTGCACTGAAGTATGGACGTCGGGTATCATTCAAGTTGTTCATAGGGCTGCAACGATACACCGATGCATCGGTGAACCCTGATATTTTTTCAAACAATACGAATATCAATATTTAAATAAGATATCGCGATATTACGATACGATAAAATATGCTACATCAACAAATTTGGGAAATCACTGTCTTTGTTATTTCTTACCCAAGCTCTACATTTTAGCCCTTGTAATGCGATTTGATGTTGTGTTATTACTGTGTTAAATTTATTATTATGGAAATAAATTATTTAAAAGTAGTGTAAGTTGTTGGTAACTACAACCTCGGACAAAACTACTGGGGACAAATTGAAAACACACCCGTATTTTCCTATTATTTTTAATTGAACCTCTCACACTACTGCATAAGTATCTGTCCTCCCCCGTCCCCTCTTTCAATGTTGTTTTGAAGACCACAGGATTTGTATGGGCAAGCATCATGGCCAAAACAGCATTGTACGGGGGTGGGGAGGGGAGCAATTTGTGCAGGTCTTGCAGTGTCTAATGAAGGCGTCGCTATTAAAAAATGGGCCGATCTGTCTCAAGAGTTTTGTCCAAGGTTGTAGTTTTGTCGCGCACACCAATGTATCGTATCATGTATTGTATCGTGGCCCTTATATCTAGATACGTATCGTATCGTGGGAAAATGTATTGTTGCAGCCCTAGTTATTCATGTCTATTTAAACCATTTACTGTGCTACATGTTAAGTTAACACAGTGTGCTTTTTTTTCACCAGTGTAAGCTGCTTGATGCCATGTCACCTCTGTATTCAAGGTTGACAGAGGAGGAACTGAATCGTAACAAGCATGGTCCTTGCCTGTTGTACACTTATGATCCAAACCTTAACTTCCCTGTTCCTTCATCTTTGCCTGGAAAGTTTCCTGATATTTCATTCTGCCATGCCAGGTATAAACAGTTTCAAGTACTAACAACAGAAATTATGTTCTGGAAAACATTGTCAGTTGAAGACTGCACCAACATTGTCTGAAAACTACTTCTAGGTTAACACATTCAGTGAGGAAGTCTTAAACTGGGTTCACAGTATGCCGAAACGTGTTTACAGTGTACTCTTTATTTTTTATTTTATATTATTTTATTAACTTCGCCAAAGAAAACAAAGCATTCAACGTAACTAAACTAAAGAAGGGGGTAGGCAGAGACACCGCAACAGCTGAGGCCAATTACAGCGGGCCCGGGTAAAGTAAAAAGAGTATGAAATGTTAAGAATGACAATAATACAAAAAAAGAGACTAGCTACAATTACAACAAAGGATTGGCCGAGATAGCGGACGGACACTATTACATTTTAAACAAACAGTCTTAAACGTACGCGGGTCTTCGCAGTCAAAAGAAGTGACCCACGAGGTCTTGTAATAATTAAACAGAACCGATTTAAATAAAGTTAAGGTCACTAAACTATAATCAAGCTCGTCAGCTAGACAGTTCCAAATTCTACATGCTCTAACTAGGAAAGATTTCTGGTAAGTAGTGGTCTTGCATTTCTTAGGTATGTATTTTTTGATATTGGTAGTAGTGGATCTAGTCCGCCTGTACTTGCGAACATCAGGTAGGACAGAGGAGTCCACGTTGACCAAACCATGTGTTATTTTGAAAAAGAAGACAAGGTCTAATAGTTCGTGCCAGTAGCAAATAGGTAAAAGATTTAAAGTTTGTAGACAAGAATTGTAGCTTATAGTTGAAGAATAAGGCAGATTTAAAATAAACCTAGTAGCGCGTCTTTGAATGCGTTCAAGTTTAGAAGTGAGTTTGATGGACTGCGGTGCCCAGATTTGAGTGGCGTATCCCAAATGAGGTCGTACTAAGCCTGAGAACAGCGTTCGTGTTACTGCGGTTCCAAGGATGAACCTCATGTTTCTCTTGATGTACCCATTACAAGAAGTTTGTTGGCATGTGCAGATTGCTGCATACTTGCTTGTTCCATGACAGGTCATTAGTAATCCATACACCCAGGTCTTTTTCTGCGGCGTACGTTCCAAGTAGGGTGTTATTAAGTTTGTAGGTAGATATTATGGGCTTTGTTTTCCTTGTTATACGCTGCGCCTTGCACTTTGCTTCGTTAAAGACAAGACCAGATGTTTGGGACCAAGTTTCAAACCTCCTGAGGTCTGTCTGGAGAGAAGAGGCAGCACCTAAGGTCTTAATCTCTCTGAATATTTTTGTGTCATCGGCAAACATCATCACTCGACTGCTAGAGACAACTTCGGGAAGGTCATTAACGTATAGGAGGAAGAAGGCCGGTCCAAGTATAGAGCCCTGAGATACTCCAGAGGTAACAGGAAGATCCTTCGAAGTGTTGCCGAGTACCGTGACGCGTTGGCGGCGACCCGATAGGTAGGAATGGAACCAGTTGAGCAGCTTGCCACCGAAGCCGTCTAGGCTTAGCTTATGGATGAGGCGTCTGTGGCTGACTTTGTTGAATGCCTTCGACATGTCGAGGTAGATGGTATCAACCTGACTGCCGCTGTCTAAAAGTGAGCCAATGTAGTCAAAAGCCTCAAGGAGGTTGGTGACGCACGATCTTCCAGTGCAAAAACCATGCTGGAGAGGTGAAATTACTTGATACAGATGGGCCTTGGTGCCATTCAACACACAGCGCTCCAAGACCTTGGACACTATTGGCAATAAAGAGATGGGACGGTAATTTTGCACATGTTCTTTTGCGAATGGAGCATGTTTTACCATGTGAAGTCTTCACATTAGGCAGTGCATTGCACAAATCATGATCGAAACATGTTTATTCTGACCATGATCGAAACTATGGGGTAGTTTCAATCTAGGTCAGACAAAACACATTAAACATGGCGGCCAAGAGCGGTGAGGAAGCGAGTGTCCGAAAGATCCTTAATTGGGGCTACAATGAGAAATCATTGAAATATAATAACAATAGTAACAATAAATTTATAGGGCGCTATTTCAGTTGCGCCTTACAATAAATAAATAAAAAATAATCAATAATTAAGATAAATAAGTATGAGCTGATGAAGAGATACATGGGCAGTTGTTGGGGATGATGCAGAACCCCCGCAAACCCTTGTAAAAGGACAAAAACCCAATCCAACAAGCACTATGTGGCTGAGCTTGTTGAAAATGGAATATTGTTTACCAAAGCTTGCTGCACAAATCCGCCCTTGTTGCAATGATCTGAAAGGCCCCTTGCCTTTAAAGAGCTTGGGAAGTGTGATTAAACCACAGGATGAATGCAGCAGCAAGTTGCAGCTCCATTTCTTTGCAATGCATGGTCAGGCGCCTGATTATACACCTGTATAATGGTTTGATTCAGATTAAGAGGCAGTCAACCAACAAACTTCAAACAAATAGTAAATTGTTACGTGTTAATAGTTAACCCTCAATTTTCATCAACAGGTCAATGTCATGTGGACATTATTAATCCTTATCTTGAGGGGTAGGAGGCAATCAAATACACATGCATGGTAAATTATGCCGCAAAATTAATATCAGATTTAATTTCCTTTAGGTGTGAGATGCTTGACAAAGATATCTTCCACACTGATGTACAGCACCTACATCGTGGTATGTTTGAATACTAGTAACTTGAAAGATTTTAAAATTGATTTAATTTTTTAACTATTAAATGAATTAATTTTACTTTAATTTTCACAGGCCTCTGTGAGGGAGTTAAACTCAATGTGTACTTTCCTGGATTTCCCACTTTGTATCATGTTGCTCATAAGGTAACAAAGTTTTCATATACATGTTGTAGTTCAATTTTATCCTTGGGTCAATTTTTATTTTCTTTTGTTTCCTGTTCATTATCATAATTATGTAAACATAAAAAAGAACAAAGGAAAATAAAAATTGAACCAAGGATAAAATTGAACTACAACATACACAAGAATTAAGACAATAGATATTACTAATTACAAATTAGAACATGTAATAGAACTATATGCTGTCCAATTTGGGAAGTAATTGGATGAGAAAAATCTCAAGGACTGTCAAATTTGGCAGTCAAAGGTATTTTTAAAATCTAATTATTACCCAAATTGGACAGTATGTAGCCCTATACATGTTAATTACATTGTGCACAGAAGAACAAATTGCTGTCCAATCTGGGAAAGGATATCTCATAAGTCAAGGAAAGCTTGCATTCTGATTGGGTGACTTATAAGCAAGGGTAAATAACATCGAATTGCATGCCTGAGAAGTGATATTAATAGCATTTGTGAAATTTTTATCGTTTGTTTATAAAACTTATTCGATTGTGGAGGACAACATTTACGTTTGTGCTAAGCTTGGAGACAACCATTTTGGTTATATTCTTACTGCTGTTGTAAGGTTATCAGCTTCTTTGATTAGAGATTTGGGCTGCTTTTTGCCCATGAAATGCCTGTTTTCATCTCTTGTGGTGTTTAATTTTCTGCACAATTGTAGCAACTTCTTCACCCAAATGTCATTAAAATTCTAGATAAAAACTGGACAAGACCTGAACTTTCTAGATAGTTTTATTCTTCATGAAGGAAGTGTCTGATTTCTGGTTGTACAGTTAAGCATCAGATACAGGAACTATATCCCAACTCCAACAGAAGAACTGGCAAAATTAAACATGCTGCGAACAGCGGTACCTTTAACCTTGTTGGTTGTAAAATGCAATAAGACTGAAAAAATTTGTATTTTAATTATAAGGTCAATTCAAGAACTCACAAGAATGCCTTCGTTCTTCTTGAAAGCTCTCTTTTTTTTTGCATTAAGAGAAGTTTTCAGTTGTTTTCAGTTCCAGAGTATGTCTATCTTAACCATGACAGTTCGTAAGTCTAGCTCCACATTGTGTACTTTGTAAGGACGTTATACTGTAAATGGCTTGAACCTAGGAGTCATATCAAAAGTGGGTTAAATATGATTGTCCGGTTGAGTGTATTCCTGAGAAAGACTGTTTGTGACATTTTGACAACCTGGGCGGAAGTCATCATCAGAGTCAAGTGATTTGTAAATCGTCAGTGGATGTTACTGTATAAGTCTCTGGTCATTGTTCTGATTGGTTGACGATCTTGTGATGTTATTTGTTGTCTGTCAGTTAAGCCGTGATGCTATTGGTTCCAAAGACGGTAAAATGTGATTGGTGCATTTTGCTTTGTCTTCTGTTAGTCCAATGTCCGTTGGTCTATTGTTAGTAAAATTAGTTGGTTTGTCTATTGTTTGTCTGTCTTGTTGTTGTCATCAATGAGTCATTTGTAAGGTGCAGGTAGTTGTTGGCAACAGTTCAGTTTTGTTTGTTCTAAGTAAATAAACCAGCTTTCCAGAGTGATTCGTTGATAGTAGTTAGTACTTCATAGGTAGGTAATTCATTTAGCAGAGTCCCAGTCGATTCTGTGGTTTGTTTTTAAATGGTGCTCAAGGATGTTATAACAAACAAGTAAATCTTTGTGCAACCACACAAACAACAACAATTTCTGTCATAAAACAGTACTGTCTTGTTGTTAAACAAAACGAAGGTTTGTGAGAACCATGAGGTTCAGACCATGATCTTGAATCTTATGTTCTATATTTTGCTGGCTCTTGACAGTTCTTGTTTTTCAGCCATTGTGAAGATGTTAACAGTTTTATGAGGAAAGAAATTTTGTTTTTGTTTTGAACTTGTGTGATTCAAGATAAATTCATTACCTGACTTATGAATTCCGTGTTAAATTTCACTCAAAAAACCGATATTGCAATGTTTTTGTCTTAAAACTTTAAGCAGAATTCACTTATCAGGCAATTAATTTCTGTATATAATTGGACAGTTGCTTGAATGGAATAATTCCATTTGGGCTTGCAATTTAATTAGAAAAAAGAACAGTATAGTAGACAAAAAGGAAACAGTTGCATGTCGGCTTATCAGTTTAAAAGCAAAATAAGAGGTTTTTGAAAGAAGATTTGATTCCCAAGAATGAATCCAGAGTTGATAACGTTGTGTGATACGTGTATATTTGTCTCAAGTTTTGGTTTGTAAATAATATATTTGCACGTTTATATGTTAGGACTATTCTCCCAATCCTTTTTTTTTTTGGGGGGGGGGTTGTTTGTTTGTTTGTTTGTTTGTTTGGAGTGTGTTCTGCCAAGCAGGAACACTATGTAACCTAAAACCTGTGGATACAGCTCTACCAGCAGAACTTAATTTATGGACCCTTTTGGCCTGCATTTGTAGGAATTTACAGTTTGTCAAGGCCAACTTTTCTTTTTTTCCAGGCAGAGCTTAAAAAGGCAAATGTTAAGGTATTCCAGATGCACAGCAAGGGAAAGAGTATGATTCTTCAGATCACTCAACCACAACAAGAGGTGTGTGACCTACTGTTTGCACTGTCCACTTGATTCCTGTATTAATTATGATCTACAAATTATAACAATAACAGTGATAATGATAATGATATTTACAAACAATTTGTATTAATAGCTCTCTTAAATCCTAAGTTCTAAAGCACTTTACAATAGCTGTGACTTTATCAAACAAGATAACAGTTTTGTAATAATGTTAATGACCCTAAGATATATTTTTTTTAATTTTGGGAAATAAATTAAGGTTGAGGTATTTAAGAATTCCTTCTTCAAGTTGACCACTCAATCCTGTAACTTATTGCTCCTGTCAGTCAATAATGTCAACTCTTGTTACACCAGGTCTCACCAAGTGAAATAGCAGAGGAACTGCTGGGGGAAACCTGTTATGTTGGCTGGCCTCACATGGTGGAAGCTGTGGTGATGGGAGTGTGCGATGGAAATAAAAGGTATATACTGGTAAATAACTGGAGCCAGTATTATTTCCCATTTCTGACACCATATCAAATGAACATTCATTGCTTTTTATTTTACTTTCCACAGCCATCCTCAGGAGATATTCTAGTCCCTTACATCCTAAAATTAACTCACCCCATCATTCATCATTGCTTATGTCACCAGGAGCGAGAAGGGTATTACATGATGGTAGAGTCCAGGACTCAATTTGCTGTCCTTTAGCTAACACTAATTTGTTTTCTTTTTTAGATATACCGTAGAAAAGGGGATGTCACAAAATTCTTCTAAGGAAATTAAAGAACAGATATTAACAGAGGTGGAGTTTAAAAGCTGGAAACATCAAGTCAGATCTATGACAGAACAGTTAGTATTCTTTCATCCATAAGTCATTTATCCTCATTTCAGGTATATGATTGTTTCATGTACAACTTGGTACATGTAAGCAATGCATTAACAATTGATTATAAAGTAATGCAAAATAATTCATTTGGCTATCACAATCAAGCACTTCATCAAAATTCTCTATCTCTGACCATGGCCAATTTGTGCAAAACAATCAAGTAAAGCAGCTAGCCTCGAAGATAAGCCATACCCTGGGAAAGATTGATTTCGCACCTTAAATCCTAGTTATCTCAGATCCCTGGCTGTTTCAAACTGAGAACTGTTTGTTTCCTGTTGATGATGTTACTTTGTTATTTATGTCTGGATTTCTCAAACGGTTTTTAGCCAATGATGTCATTTCATTTTAATGACATCATAGGCTAATGCTTTAGCCTAAAACATCGTCGCTGGTCACTGATGTCCACCTCCCTGAAGCCCCGGGGAGTACTCTGTAAGTTTTTTGGCAGGGGTGTGCTGCGTGGACTCTAAAACCTTTACCTGTACCATAGACAGCCGCACATACTCCACTAGCGTATAAATGGGTGAACCTCCCTTGGGCTGTCAAGTGTTTGCATTCGTTTTTGGGCAACTAAGAAATATTAAATTTTGCTTGGAATGTGCCAAATTTCCCGAACAAGCACGTATCAGAAATTATATGCAAGACGGACTCACGGCCGCAATGAACCCAGACTTATTAATGGTGCTTGAATCGATGTGAGAGTAAAAGTGGTTGAAATAGCAGGTACCTTCCTCAAACAACAACTGATGAGGACTGAGACTTGGCTGCAGACCAACAGTGCAGACAACAAGGCTGTTTCCTATGCATTACTGGGGAAGGAAAGAGAAATACATCCCATCACAGAAGTGGTGCCTTGTGTAGAGGAACATGGAAAGCATGTGATCGAAAAGGACAGAAAGCTGAGTATATCGGTGAGACAGGTTACTCAGCCTTCACAAGAACATCCAAACACGGACAAGACATCAGATGAAGGAATTCAAAGAACGCCTTTGTCAAACACTGGACGATGTTTCATCCAGATAAAGAGAGAGACTCAGAAATCTTCAAGTTTGAAGTCCTGAGAACATTCAGTAAGAATCTTGACAGACAAATCGCAGAGGCTGTGCACATCTACATGTACAGGTCTAAAGCTGACATTGTAGTGAACAGTAAATTGGAGTTCATGCAGCCAGCGATGGAGAGAGTAATGAGGACTTTTTCCGCTTAATTACTGCTGTTATTCCGCTTTCTTGATTTTACTTTTATGTTACTTTAATTATATTTTGTTATGTTATTTTGTACAGGTCAATGTCTAGACACCTTTCATTTCCATATACGCATCATTTGCTACAGCACAATAGCACCTTTGTTATTTACACATAGCCATTGTAAATGGCTAGTGTCATAAAGTTTGGCTCATATAAAGAGGGAACAATAATGCTAGAAGCTACACTGGATTAATTTTGTCAAATCATACCATTTAGCAGTGAAAATAAGCTTTGAGACTTCCACAAAATATTATATGAAAGATTCATTCAAGAGAAACCTTTAACCCAGGGCATTTAGTTGGGGATCACCTTTCCACAAGTATAGTCACGCAAATATACAGGTAATGCAATTTTATAAAACACATGGCATTTCTTACTGTATTGTAAAATACTGAAAATGCGAGGGCTGTAGGAGAATTCAGAGGTTTAATTCTAGGAACTACGATTCGGTTTGAAGTTCTTGCAAGTTTTCAGAAAAATGTTAAGAATTTATGTAGCTCTATGAACCTAATGGCTTACAAATTAACGTCAGCTTGTAAGGGCCTGTTTTTTTTATAAACCACAGGTTTCCTTGTTTGTAAATGGTGCTCAGCAATGTGATTGTTGATATCACCATTTCTATCTAGTTGCTCGTTTGTGTTCAGTCAGTCTATGTTCAAATATCTGTCAGTCTCACCAACATGAGTGACCTGGCAGTCGCAGCCTTTGATCTTTTAAACTGCTCCGTCTGACGCTTGGTTCATCTCTGTCATGACTTAGACTGTCTGCTGATAGCTCTTTTTTAATGAAAATCAAAGAGTTACCTCAATGAAGTACCAACATTCTGCAGTTGGCAGTACCATACACAAATAGAAATCATCCCCAGGATGCAGCATGGGAAAAGAAAAATCAGCTGCAGTTTTGTCTTGTTTCATCTGGCAGTCTCTTCAAAAAAGCATTCATACTAAAAAAATTAAATTTTGAGTTAGTAGTTGAACTGCCAGATAAACAACTGGCAAAATGACCATACAAAATTGTATACTGCTGGGTGTCTAAAAATTAGAAAACCCAGTTGTCATTTGTTGTTGTTGTTCTTGTATTTGTATATTTTTTGTTGTCTCCAGCTGCAGCTGCTAGGCTTAGATCTCCTCTAAAATAACAGATGCTATTACTCCATTATACAAATAAATATCTTATGTAGGAATACAATATTATTAAAGCAGTCATGGTCCCCCATACCATCTCCATTCTCATACAAGTAATGTTTGCTAAATTTCAGTCATTTGGAGAGAAGGGGAATAGAACTTGGCGAAACAAATGTGTTAATTGAAGCTTGCCCACTAAGAGGGAAGAGGTTTGTAGTGTCTTTTTCTTTTCATTTCCTTATAGTTTTAATCTTTGTAGTTAGGTAAAGTCACACAAGCCAAGGAGGACCACATGGCCAGAAGCTGTTGTGGTTTCTGTAGCACAAAGCAACTGAGAGTTTTGCTACTTCCCCTGGATGGGATGCTAGTCCACTGCAGGGTTATCCCCAGCAGTATGTCGCCGGAACCCATTTTATACACCTGGGTGGAGAGAGACAATGTGGGGTAAAGTTTCTTGTCTAAGGAAACAACACGATGGCGGGGACTGGGCATGGAACCGCTGACCTTCAGATCTGAAGTCCTCCATGCCCCCACCTTGTAGCTATAAGCGATCACTTACTTTCTATTCTTCTTAGGTTGGCTTTTTGCAATAATTTGTCTGTGGTGGATCTAAGGGAGGGACCCTGCATAATGATCTAAGAAGAAAGAAAATTTCCCATATAATTATTAATAATTATGTAGGGGTCAAAACATAAACATGTCTTTTTTGTTGCTTTTCCATTGTAGATATGTGTGTGGAGCTAAAGGTCTGGTTACTATGGAAAAAGAGTGGTCACCAATGCCAATTGCCTACCCTCACCAGTTGACTGTTAAGGTGAGAAAATACGACTGACTTAGCAACAAATTGAAAACATCAGACCTCTCAACCTATACAAACTATAAACCTGAAGATTTTCAAAACGGAAGCCTAAAAACCTGGAGATATATGTGGTGATACATTTTGCAGCCGTTTTGTTTTGCAAATCAATAAGAATGAGAGGGACTGGTACAGGCAGTGATCTCACTGCCAATAGAATTCGATGGAAGGCTTATTTAAACGTTCTAGAAGTATTCGATTCTTGTTTAGAATTGCCAAGCAATTCAGAAAAGTATTTTGTTTTGTAGTTGACAAATTTTACGAGCACAGCCTTGGTGCATACTATAAAAACACTGCGTTCGCAACACTTGGAATATTTGCACTTTGACCGCTCATTTAGTCCAGAAAGATCCGTGTCCGGCTGCAGGGCACCTAGACCCTGCCATAAAAACGTGCTTATTTATCCCTCAATGACGTCACTGATTAAACATTTATTCAGTTTATATATATTATATATACATTGTATAACACATATTTTTATATATAAACTGAATAAATGTTAAACCGTGGTGACGTCATTGAGGGATAAATGAGCAGCCTGGGTATTATTTTCTGTGTTCTCTTTTTAACCCTAAAGAAAAGACTGATCTTAAGTTTTTCCTTATTTGTTATTAAAGGACATTCATGTGCATGAGTCACATGAAGATGATAAGATTCACACCATCGAGGAACTTTTTCCTGTTGGCAGTCAGTGCTTCATGTTAGCATCACCGTATTATGGTGCATCAGGGGAAGTAATAGAGATTGATGTAAAGCAGTCTCGCATCAGAGTACAGCTTCATGTCCCCAGTGAACCGGACATTTCCTCCATTATTGATCAGCATCAGGTATGCTGCTGCTGTTTTTTTTTTCTGAGTCAAGCGTTCACAGCCATAGCTAAAAGGGCTGCGTTGTTACATTTGATTGATGTTTGGAGCAAAGGAAACAATGTGAATGACCACCCAAGATGTCCTTCAAGATCATGTTCATAAGACATCTACTCGTACAACATGTCCACCATACAAGTCCTTCAGAACAATCATGTTAATAAGACATCTCCTTTTATAACATGTCCACCAGACATCTCCTTTTATAACATGTCCACCAGACATCTCCTTCAATAACATGTCCACCAGACATCTCCTTCAATAACATTTTCACCAGACATCTCCTTCAATAACATGTTCCCCAGACATCTCCTTCAATAACATGTTCACCAGACATCTCCTTCAATAACATGTTCACCAGACATCTCCTTTAAAAACATGTCTGCCAGACATCTCCTTCAATAAAATGTCCACCAGACATCTCCTTCAACATGTTCACCAGACATCTCCTTTTATAACATGTCCACCAGACATCTCCTTCAATAACATGTTCACCAGACATCTTTTATAACATGTCTACCAGACATCTCCTTCAATAACATGTCCACCAGACATCTCCTTCAATAACATGTCCACCAGACATCTCCTTTTACAACATGTCCACCAGACATCTCCTTCAATAACATGTCCACCAGACATCTCCTTCAATAACATGTTCACCAGACATCTCCTTCAATAACATGTCCACAAGACATCTCCTTCAATAACATGTTCACCAGACATCTCCTTCAATAACATGTTCACCAGACATCTTTTATAACATGTCTACCAGACATCTCCTTCAATAACATGTCCACCAGACATCTCCTTTTACAGCATGTCCACCAGACATCTCCTTTTATAACATGTTCACCAGACATCTCCTTCAATAACATGTCCACCAGACATCTCCTTCAATAACATGTCCACCAGACATCTCCTTCAATAACATGTTCACCAGACATCTCCTTTTATAACATGTCCACCAGACATCTCCTTTTTATAACATGTCCACCAGACATCTCCTTCAATAACATGTCCACCAGACATCTCCTTTAATAACATGTCCACCAGACATCTCCTTCAATAACATGTTCACAAGGGTCTTCCTTGACTCATGGCAAAAAGCTCGTTGTTAATTGCAAGGTAAGAAAAATGGGGACTATTGATGGCCGGAAAATTTAACTGGCTGTGTCAACCTCGTTTTCATCAATTCTACATTTACTCTCTATGAAATTGACAAGTTTTGAGTGAAGTAGTTAAATTTCATGAGTCAAAAAGGCGTAAAACGAAGGAGATTTAAATTTGACATTGTTTCAGACTCGTTTGTTATGGCTTATTTTATATTTTATTTTATTTATTTATTTATTTTTTTATACAGGCTCTGTCACTTAATTACCTACCCGCACATGTGGTAGCCAAGAAGCTTGGTATCACTTCCAATTTGTTATCAAGGATAACTGGCAGCTTCCTTGTATCACAGGGAACTAGTGCAGAGTAAGTGCTGCCTCTTATGGTTTGACCACAGTCAAAACAAACAGGATCAAAACCCACCAATCACAAATGACCACACTGATTCTTATTTAGTAATAATCCAGCAGCTCATTGCCTGATAAAGATCTTTATGAGAGTGAATGAAATTATATGAAATACTCAAAGATCTTTATGGTGATCGAGACAAATACATGTATCTGGTCAAGATAAGGAAAGTTGCCATCTTTTGTAACTTCCATGAACAACACCAATATTTTTCATGAAAAATAACTAAGTAGTTGGAAAATTTGGACCAAATGAAAAACATCAATCAGATCAATGCCTTTCCTGTCGCTGTTTAAAAATCCTCCTTTATGGTACTAGTAGTACTAGTAAAACCCTTAGCTTTGTTAAACAAGATGGCTCATTCAGTTAAAACGCTGGTATCCAGAGGGGCCCTGTGTAATGTAATGTGCACCCATATGGTTGATTTTTTGGATATGGGATAAGCATAAACTTGGGCGGCATTAAGGAATATCTGATAGAGCGGTTTTCAAATGCGTGTCTTAAAACCAAAACCAAAATAAGTACTCTAACCAATCACAACAGGAATAAAACAGGGTGAACCAATCAGAAATCGAAGCAAATACAAGTAATTAGCATTAAGCCTAGGAAAACACGTGCGAGCAAGTCACGGGAAGATAAACGGATGAGCACACTCATCCCAAAAAGTGATAATATTCATTCAATGTAGGCAATAGGCATTCATTCAATGTGCTCACGTTTTTGTACATTGCAAAGACAGCAAATTTTCTATTTACCTGAATTAACTGTAAAGGCGGGAGGTGGCATGGCCGAGTGGTTAGGGCGCTGGATTTGTAATCCGGAGGTCCCGGGGATTCAGTCCTCCCGTGTTCAGATCCTTAGCCACACTTGTAAATAGCCAACTGGTAAGCCTCCCACCAGTTGGGGTTTTTAAAATGTTTCTGTTCAATTTGCCATGTTACTTTCTCTCATTTAGTGTGTCCCCAATTAGCACTACCGTGAAAAATACTTCGACACTTAAATAAAGTTATTATTTATTATCAAGAGCATTGCTTTTCTATATAGATCTTCATCATGCGTCAAGTGGAGTGACTCGTTTTTATCGCTGGAATGGCTCTTCTTTTTTTGCATCTGCTTTGCAGGTGCTTTTTTGTCGAAGTTAACCACTTTAGTTTTGGTGCACCAAACACAAAACCAGTGTCTTAGAGGTACAGCGTTTTTATGCAAATTTCAACTGCTATTTTGTCAACCTTTATTTTTGCCACCCTAATTTACGTGCCACATCCAACCCTACATGAATGTACCACATATTAGTGTGTGCTAGAATATGACACACGGAGAATTTTTTAGCATATGCTACTTCACTATTTAACACCTTTAAACTGTGAAAGCGGAAAGCAACAAAAAGTAAAATGAGTAAAATATGAACATAAAAGTCGTAGTAAATTTTAACGTCACGTGTACCTTGTAATTTGTTTTATCTTACAGCGCATCTCAATCTGGTAGTAGTAACAAGCTGGACATTGGACTTAACATGAAGTTCAGTAAACAGAACAAAGAGGTACAGTAACAAATCCAACAAAAACCTTTATTTAGAAAGACGGGTTGCTGTTCAGTTTGGTTTTGTTGTAGTCGTAGCAGCAGCAGCAGCAGCAGCAATAGTAGTAGTAGTAGTAGCAGCAGCAGCAGGAGTAACAGAGCAGTAAGAGTAGCAGAAGCAGTAGCAGTAGCAGTAGCAGTGGTAGTGGTAGCAGCAGTAATAGTAGCAGGAGCAGTAGCAGTGGTAGCAGTGATAGCAGTAGTACTAGCAGCAGCAGCAGCAGCAGTAGCAGAGCAGTAAGAGTAGCAGAATCAGTAGCAGTAGCAGTGGTAGCAGTGATAGCAGTAGTACTAGCAGCAGCAGCAGCAGCAGTAGCAGAGCAGTAAGAGTAGCAGAATCAGTAGCAGTAGCAGTGGTAGCAGTGATAGCAGTAGTACTAGCAGTAGTAGCAGCAGCAGCAGTAGCAGAGCAGTAAGAGTAGCAGAAGCAGTAGCAGTAGCAGTGGTAGCAGCAGTAGTAGCAGCAGCAGTAGAAGCAGCAGTAAGAGTAACGGGAGCAGTAGCAGTAGCAGTGGTAGCAGCAGTAGCAGAGCAGTGAGAGTAGCAGAAGCAGGAGCAGTAGCAGTGGTAGCAGTGATAGCAGTAGTACTAGCAGTAGCAGCAGTAGCATTGTTAGCCTAATAGTTTTATTGTTAGTCTGATTTTTTAGTTTGTTTAATCTATTGTGTGTTTGTTTTGGTAATGCAAGAGCCATGGTAAAGTAACTGGCATGATACAGGCAGCCGTTGTCAATGCTCTTTTGGTTGTCCTTAGAGTTATTTGGGGTTTTTGGTTTGTTTGTTTGTTTTTTCTGTACAGGTTCTTGGATTTGCAAAAAGAACAGAAGAGGGTGGTTGGACATTCTCTCCCACAGCACGGAAGACAATTGCAGAGTATTTAAGAAAGTAAAAATAATAAGCATTCTAATATCACTGACAGAAAACACTGAATTGACAGTATGCAACCTACTGTGTACAATAAATGCAAACAAACCTGTTTTTACATAATAATGTAAAGAAGTAGCATAAACAGTAGAAAACTTTCCAGATACGTTTTTCAAAAACTTAATTAAAACAAGATTTTTTTACATTACTAAGCTATCGGTTTCAGGGAGCATTCTGGGCATAGACAATTTTTCCTCTCTTTTGGAACAGGTTCATGAATTATCTCGTTAACATTTCCAGGAATCCAAAATGCCTCTATTAGTTTTGCAGTTCCGTGTTTTGGGAGAATAACAATGAAGAAAACGAAAATATAATTCAAGCAAAATGAGCCTGCAGAGTCCCACCCACACTGTCGATGTTACTAACAACAACTGCACTTACACCCATAAAGTCTGTTTCCTTCCACGTGCGAGGCTTTTGTGTCCCTTTTTTAAAGTGTAACCTTATTTTGATATAAACCTCGTTTATCGTCCAACGCCTCAACACATCATTAAATTTGCCCAGATGTCTTGGAACCCTAACATACCCTTTCATGTCTGGTATATTTTAGCTTCATGTGCAAATTGTAACCTCGTTTTGATGTCCCAGCCTCATCACATCATTAAATTTGCCCAGATGTCTGGGAACCCTAACATACCTTTTCATGTCTGGTATATTCTAGCTTCATGTGCAAATTGTGGACCTCTCTTGTTTTAGAAGTAGCCTTAAATGACATTTTCTGTCCTAGGTTTCCTCAGCTTTTTGAGTCCTTGGAGAAGATGTCAACAAATGATCGATGCTTTGCAAATGATTTGCTTCCGGACACAAATGGGTGAGTTTGAAAGAACTTGAAAAAGTCACAGACAATAGATGCACAATGGAAGCACGTTCTAGCCAGTTACGATGCAGTCACAACTGGCTATCAGCACGTGAAACGTAGAGTAGCAAAATTATGAAAACTGAGATCAAAATATCACTTTAATTTTTTTCTTCGGATTTTGAAACTTTGTTGACTAAAAACTCCCCAAGCGAAATTCTAAGCCTTAATTTTGAGAAGAAGACTTTATTTAAACTTCAATTTTCCGATTTAATGGTCCGCCATTATTACTCCAGAAAGGATACAAAGACGAAATTCACTCAAAAGCTTTAGAATGTAGTGTGTGTGAAAGTAACCGAAAGTGGCTTATTTAGTGTGCAGCACGGGAGTTTAATAAGGCTAGCTGTGTTCACACACTGCGTTCTGAAGCTCTTGAGTGAATGACGCCATTGTAGCGGAGCCCGCGCGCATAGCGCACCAGCAGGGCACCATTGCTAAGCAAATTTTAAAAAAGTAACCTATCAAGCCAAAAAAAATTTGGTAGTGACGTAATAGTCACGTGACCGCCCGCACCACAGGATCACCAATATGTGGTGGCATACACTTGAGATAACCCTGTGCTGTATCCCGTTTTTGGCGCGAAAACGCATGGTGACCCGCGTTTTAGCAAAGACAACAAAAGTCTAAAATAATTTTATTAATGAAAAGGAAAATTTCAAAAGAGTACTCAGTTGCTTTTTTGGTGGAAGGCGAAAAGTTCAAGTTACAAATTTGCCTTCGAGGACTTCATCTTTGTTGTCGGTTCTACTGCGAACTCGGCCCGCACAACGCTTGAGTTCACAGCATTTGGCAGCGGTCCTGACGCCAAAACCTAGTGCCCTCTGGTTTTTTCTGTCCACGGCCATGGTTTTTGCGGTGGTCCGAACACATTTTCCCACGAAAAACACCAGCATTTTCATATTGATAGGCATCTTGTCAAGGGAAAAGAAATAAGTAGTAAAATTAACCTCTGCAAATAATGCCAGCGTTCGTGGCGTAGTGGAATAATGCCGGCCTGCAACGTCAGCGAGCCGGGTTCAATACTCAGCTAGGACATGATTTATTTCTCTCTTTTTTTAACAACTTTAATGAGAGTATTTTCACAAATTAATAGGTACCAGCAAAAAAAAAATGTGGAGCTCCGCTTTCTCGCTTGGCTAAATCTATATATTATCCTTTCTGTGTGTAATAATGGCGGACCATTTAATCGGAAAATTGCAGTTTAAATAAACATTAAAAAAATTAAAAATTAAGGCTTAAAATTTCGCTTGGGAGGTGTTTAGCAAACATAGATTCGAAATCCGATGAAAAAACAAAAGTAATTTTTTGATCGTAGCACCACTTTAATCAAGCTTGTTGTTGGATTGATATATGTATTTATTGTGCTATTTACGGCTAGATCATTCAGAAACAAAACAATCATGAAATGGAAGATTCAGAAAAGCAAACATTTCTTACAGATCCTCGCCCTTATCAGAGGTTCAAGACTGGCTGAAGACAGTGCCTACTGTCAGATTAGAGCCTGTTAAATGTGGTAACATCAGTTTAGATGAGCCAGTTGTGGAAGCTATAGAGAAGGCTGTTCAACAAACCAAGGTGAACTGGGGATAACAATTGTTTTTTGCTTTGTGTACTCTGTTATGAGTAAGTTCACCTTAAAAGACTGTAAATCTCTCTTTATTTAAGCTAGTTTCCTGCAATCAATGTTAAGCACACTGTGGAAACATTCTTTGTCATCATGGTGGTCTAGTGGTGGTTGGTTTGAATACTGCTCTCACACCGTGCTATGTCCTTTCCGGCCTGGTGTATAAAATGGTACCAGAGAGTTTTCAAAGTAATTTTAATGCTGGAGGGCGATTGTGTGACTTACAACCATCCATTTATGCAATGCCTTGTACATATTATATTTTTCTATAGTTATTGTTAAATAGTTGTATTTTATTGTGTCCCCACATTAGTGTGGGACTTGTTTTCCCAAGCTATAAGGTTTGACTTTCGAATAAAGTTTCTATCTATCTATTTCAGGGGACTATGGGTGCTCCCAGTCACTCAGAGCTAAGCACTGGCAGTTCAGTCCACGAGATTGAACACAGACCGTTATGTTACAGTTCTTTGATCTTCGTCACTGATATATTTGCTGAAAATATGTACCTGTCCTTGCTGCCTATTAATCTGCCTCTGGCTCTGAAAATATCAGCCAATGTTTTGTTTTGTTTAATTTGTAAAGGAATTGAACCAGAAACCAAAGACAGTCAAAGTTCGTGTGCGACCTTACCTCTTATTTAGGGTGAGTAGAAGATTTTAAATGGCAAAGTTTTGTACTGCAATTTCGAGATATAAATGAACCATATCGTTGTGGTCACGCCAAATCCTTAAATTTCATTTAGTTTTAGGTAGTATTCATTCACATGACGTCAGACTTAGCAAGTAGTCCAAGTAAACATGAGAGATTGGAGTATCTCTAAGTATCATTTTTGTTTCTTACCTGCCTTTAGCAAACATACACGCAATCATGCCAGTGAAAGGTCAAAGAGCACGCTCTGATTGGCTCTTCATTTTTTCCTGACTTTTTACTATTCTTAATCACCGAAGCGGAAACGTCCTTACTATAGATGACAGACAAACTGAGAAGCGGTCCCTGGACTAAAGTTAATAGCCTGAATCTGACCAAAACCATTATGTTACACCTGTTAGCATAATCTGTAATACAGCACTGTTTATTTGCCAACTTTCTAGTGACATAGAGTATTGATAAGATGTAGTTTGTTTCTTGTTCCCCTTTTAACCGTTCAAAGTACCCCTCGCATTAGAACACCTGTTAAGCCGATGCAGACACAATAATTGTATGAAACGGTAATTGTTTTCTTTAAAAAAAAACAACCATTAAACGGACAATTATAATGACCCTCTTGTTCAATTCAGCAACTGCGATCCTTACTTGAGCGAAAACGCGAGGTGAAACGTTTGGTCACTTACAGTAATGGTCATTTGAAACCGGAACCAATTAGGAAAGTGCATGAAGTTTGAAATTCTCATTCATCATGAAAAGGAGGTTCTTTCTGTCAGTAAAGTAGATGTTTTGTTTCAAAATGTAGAAACTAAAGGAATTGCGAATCTGTGGAAATGAGCGAAGCTCCCTTTCTCACCCTTTCTCCTTGTCCCGTAAAAGTTTCCTCGTTTGATCCGGTGAAAACTGCTGCATACCTCTATGGGGATAGGAATTTACTCAATTTGTCACTAAGTTCAGTAGAATGAACGGATGTAAGCCTGTCATTGAAAGCTTCAGCTTACTCAGCATTTCATAAGGTTGTATTTGAAGCCAAATGAGATGTATTAGGGGCGCCTGTATTAAGATTATTTCCCATGGATGTCCGCTTAGTACATGTTTGACTGTAAGTTGAGGTTTTACTGTTTTGTTCTTTTAGCCATCTGGACATCTAGGGTCCATTCCTCCTGACAGCGATGCAACATTTGAGTTGTTTGACCGTGTTGTTAACGTCAAGCTGAATGCAGCAGTCCCATTTGGATTAAGAGGAACGGTCACTGGCATCCATCAGGGTAATGTAGTCATATTACTGATTTTATGGAATGTTTGTAGATGTTTTGTTCTCTTCAGTGCCAAATTACAGTACTAACTATTCTTACTGATCACCTATTGTCTTAGGAGACGATGC
Source organism: Siderastrea radians (assembly GCA_964017195.1). Classification (NCBI taxonomy): domain Eukaryota; kingdom Metazoa; phylum Cnidaria; class Anthozoa; order Scleractinia; family Rhizangiidae; genus Siderastrea; species Siderastrea radians. The sequence continues at coordinate 21,561,924 of OZ024888.1, read as the reverse complement.
ATCAGATGTGATGTATGAAGTTGTGTTTGATGAGTCGTTCCTTGGTGGACAGCCTTTAAGGTACTGTATGAAGACAATGCGTACATACCCAGATTTCATGGGTGTTTGTTTGCACTAGTTTCTGGTGTGAAAATAAATGTCATCAAAGTCTAGTTGTTTTCCAGACTGATTACAGGTTCCTCCTCCTAGCATATCTAGCATACTGCTGACAAATAGGCAGGAATTTCACATAGCAGTGAGAAATAGATATTTACTGATGACCGTTAAGGTTAATTTTGCCTGTCATTGGAAACTTACTGAGGTTTTTCCCATTTTGGCAGGTGTTCATCTAACAAGGTGTATTTAATGTCTGCCTCGTCACTTATTAACATCAGTTACGGTGATCGCTGTGAGAAGTCTGCTGGTAAAGGTCAGCAGCAGCAGCAGCAGCAGCAGCAGCAGCAGAGGGGCAGGTCTCCATACAGCCCCAGCCTGGGTGCATCACCTGAGCTGGGTAAGAAACACAGATCACTTGATGTCAGGCTGGAGTCTCCAGGTCTGTGCCGCCGCTTACTTGTCTGTTTTATTTTATTTTATTGTTGCTTGCTGACATATATTCCCTTTGTTACGTCTTTGTTAAGTTACCCAGTAAACAGTTTTGGGCCATGAAACACTTTTGACTAATGCTATTTGTTATAATCATCACCACGACCATCATCATCATTATCACTATTAGCCAGAAAGCCAAAGATGGACCAACTTGCAGGTAATATTGGGAAACATTGGGAAACAAAGGGGGATCAAAAAACCACTTCTCAAGTAGTGACTGTTTCTTTTAGGTGCCCCTGGCTTTGGTCGTGGTATACTTCCAAATTCTCCATATGGTGGAGGCTTTGGTTCATCAAATGGCCTTAACTCTCGCGGTAGCCCTTCCCAGATCAAGACCAGGACAAACTCAGCTAACACTAAAACTAAACAGCGAACACCAGTGATTCAGGCCAGAGGATCCCCTCAGGTTCAGATTAATACCAGTACAATAACAGAAAGGTGAGTTTTTCTTCCAGGCTGGGCTGCTACTTTGCATCTGTTAACTTAAAGTGTTGAAAAAAAACGTTGGTAATAATTTAGTTTAGCAAGACGTACCCAATTTCTTCGACGGCAAAGAACAGGGATTGCCATAAGGATCATACCCAATAAATATCATTAACAAACTTCGTGTGGCTAACTAAGACTCTAATGTTTTTATGCCTTCTCCACACGGGCTATATGGAAAGCATTGACTTCGTATCCTTTGTTACAAGTGAAAAGCACTTTAAACATCTCCATCCATTTGATATGCACAAGCTGTAACACACATTCAGTTGGAGTGGAAAGAAGCGCCTTAAGAAAATGTTTTTACTGGAGCCTTCTGTACATTTTCTTGAGCCACAGACACAAACTAAAGGCTTTAGCTGCATCTCATCTTGTATACGTTATGTCGTCACTATGTACATGTTCTAAATCGTTAAAAGCAACAAATGACCTGCTTTTCAAATTCTTATGGGATGGGAAAGGGGACAAAATTAAACGGACTGAAATGATAGCTGATTATTGCGGTGGTGGTCAAAAAATGTTAGACATAATGGAATTTAATAAATCTTTGAAGATTGCGTGGATATTAAAATATATTTCTGATGAGTGCAAATCTAAATGGAAGTGTTTTTTATTTCCATCTTTCTAAATTGGGAGGCAAATTAGTTTTTCTTGGGAACTTGAGTAAAAAAGATGCTACGAAACTCAATGTCAAAGATAATTTCCTCCAAGAACTTATAGAGATTTGGGCCGACTTTAACTACAGAGATTCTTTTGACTCCCAACGTGACTTTAGTGGTAGTCTGATATGGAACAACTTATTAGTAAGAATTGCTGGTGAGGCTGTCTTCTACAAGAACTGGGCAAAAGCCGGAGTAAAAAATATCAAAGACCTCATGAATGATGAGTGTGAGGTCATAACTTATAGAAACTTTAAAGAGAAGTATTGTTTTCATGTTTCCTTCCTTAAATTTTATGGAGTAGCCTCGGCCATAAGGTCCGCCATGAAGACTTTGAAAATGAAATCACAGTGAAAACGATCAAGAGATTTCAATACAAAAACTGTTTGCAGCAACTAAGCCAACCAAATTAGCTTATGAAATTCTAATAAATAAAAAATCTACTCGCCCTAAAAAGAGTCAGGAAAAATGGGTAAGAGACTGTAAACTTCAAGCTGTGGAGGATTTGAACTGGACTTTTATTTATTCACTTCCAAGGATATGCGCAGTAAGTACTAAACTAAGGAATTTCCAGTTCAAATTCCTCCACAGACGTATAGCAACGAATTCCTTTCTTTTCAAAATTCGGATATCGGATACAGCTCTTTGTTACTTGTGTAAAACAGACGAGGAAACACTAATTCATCTTTACTGGGAATGCTCAGTTACAAAATCTTTTTGGCAAAGTGTGAAAGAATTTTTCGTTTCAATCCATCTCATACCAGCCTCGCACGTTTTAGACATGTATGAATGTTTAGGCTTCGGAGGAGAGGAAGATGATGTATTACTAAACCACTGTTTGCTCCTTGCAAGATATTATATCCATTGTTGTAAATTTAAGAATGTCTCTCCATGTATCGGAGAATACGTGCAACGGCTGAAATTCAATTTTGAAATTGAAAAACAAGTTTCTATGGTCACAGGTTCAGAGAACAAATTTCAGCAGAGATGGTGCAAAATTCTCCAGGCACTATTAGAAGTGGCTTCTTACACAACTTAAATCTCCTCCTTTTCTTTAATCCAAAACCAATTTTTGCTTAAGTATTTTTTTTATCCAGGTTCCTCAGTTTTTTTATCCTGCTCTCGGTCTACTTTGCCTTAAATTTGTTCCCCCCCACTTTTTTCTTTTAATTATTTATTTATTTATTTATCTATTCATTTATTTATTTATTTATTTATTTATTTATGTTTTATTCATGTGAACCTGTGTAAATGTGAACTGTTACAATAAAGTGTTAACTGAAAAAAAAAAGAATATCTGGAAAGGGAACAAACTCGAACGCAAGTTTGTCCCTCCCCCAGTTTCGGTGCATTCACGAATTGTTTGTACTTGTTCATAGGAGTATTGTGTATTGTTGCGCTATACTTGCAATGTATTTTTTTGTCATAACAGCATTGAGGAACAGAGTCCTACACCTCCAAGAGTCCTAAAGGTTAGACACTCGATCAAATCTATATGAGTTGGACCTTCAACATATCAACATAATGATAAAGAGTGATAATCAGTATTTTTGTTGTTTTTGGTTTTTTTTTTTTTTTGCTTAATCAGGCTGAAAAATCCAGTAATGATTCAGGAGAATTTGCCGACATGTGGAAAGAATTGAAGCTAAGAGAGAGCAGTCCACCTGACAGTAACTCAAATAACAATACTCCTGGACAAAAGATGGAGGACGCACTAATTAAGGTGAATCTTGCCTGAGTCATCTCAAAGCGCTTACCATTTATGTCCAGCCAGTTACTGTTACTAGTACACATCCCCCCCCCCCCCCCCGCAGAGGTTGATTTGGGGGTGAAACAAAATCTAATCAAGGTGGGTGTACTAGCATCTGACTGTCTGACTGGGAAGAGCCCCGGGCGGGGGGGGGAATACTCCCATTTGAGCTGTATTGGTATGTGCGACTGTGAAGGGTACGGTTTTCAAGCAGTTTAGTCTGGAATAGGGTATAGAAATCGGAGATTTTTGGTGTAGAATAGGATGTCCTTTAACAAGAAACTGTTCAGTGATATGAAGAATTTGAGAGCAATAGACAGTTGGTGATTCAGGGATAGGGACATGAACATGGTCTGGTATAGGGTAAACAGTACATGCCCACCCAAAAATCCCTCCTTAGTGGAAAGAGAGGGAATAGACTTTTATCCATAGAAGGATTTGGGCTGTACATTTTTTAAGTGCCAGAAAGGTCTTGAACACGTAAGTTTTCCAGCTCCAGAAATGAAATCTTAAGAACAGTCATAGATTCAATGCAACAGAATGTGGAGGAAAGGATTTAAAAAACTTTCTCGTCATTCTGATCGCCGATTCTTGCAAGTTCCATCATAGCGATCTTAGCTGGTAAACAATCATTAATCACTTTCAAATAATTTTTTAACACTGTAATTTCGAATACGAAAACCTCTCATACAGCTCAAACTGTAACTGGAAATAAAAAAATTAGTAGAATAGCTGAAAACCATAATCGGAAGAATTAAAAAAAACATAATCAAAGAAATGTGGACGCAAAAAATATTTCCTGGTTTGCCAAAAAATTACACGCCATCGCTGTATTTTTGTGTTTGCTGTAAGAAGTACTTCATGTACTAATGCATGTGGGATTTCCTGAAGAAGTTGCACTGAAGTTTCCAGTAGATGGCCTGTTATAGTATCTTGCGTTGTTAACCAAATCAATATACAGTCGTAATTCAATCATTAACCACATTCGGAACCGACACTAAACCCACACGTGGCTGAATAAACACCAGCGTTTTGGGGGACCAATCGAATGTGAGAAGTTTTTGTGAGCAAAAGATGAAGACCGAATCTCAGTCAAACGATTTGCTTCAGCAGTGACGTTTCTGCTTTGCTTTGCTTTCGTTCGTTTCGCCTCAAGAGGATTTTCAGTAAGTGAAGTTTTCCAATTGAACTTTCAATTTCGGTCCTGAAAATAGTACATAATTCTACGCAAATACTAGTTTAACATTAAATTCTAGTTCGGAAACTTTCCGCGTAAAACAAACACGCATTCTATTTTGACATCTGCACAAGGAGTTGAACACGTATTTCGATCGGCGCTCGATTTCACAATTGCATGCTTTCAAAATTGCACTGCACTCTCAGATTCGTACCCAGTCGCCACTTATTTATTCCTTTTCGCATTGGAATATGGGAAGGTGATCAATGCGCGCAAGGCCTTTTGGGAAGGAGGGAGAAAAGGTGCAATTTTCTTCCGTCCTTCCCTTGTTGCACCGTTAACTCATGAAATCCTACCCATAAACCACTGCGCGGACAAGAGAAGCAACTGGGTACGAATCTGGCGTAATAGAGTGATTTCACAAACCCCGATTCTTACATGCTTATAAGAATCGTTAAATGCTTATGCAAAGAACAGTGCTGATGTGTGATATCTGAATGGTTTGCACGCACAGCAGGCAACGGTAACAAAGAAATGTCGTGGGAAAGCACAGGGTTATGTCCAGTGTTTGAAGTGTATTGGTTTGGACGTACGGACAGACGGTGACGTGACTATTACGTGACTACCAAAATTTCTTAGCTTGATAGGTTACCAAATTTCCTTAGCAGTGGTGCTCCGCTGGCTAATATACGGTGAAACCGTTATTTCAATTCGTGTGAAAAGCACTGGTCTTGACGAGTAAGCAAATGGAAAGGGAAATCTTTGTCAGAAAATATTCAACCTAAATTTCCTCGAAAACTCTTTCATAGGATTTCTTAAAGCTTTTTGGTAAGGTCTGCATGTGGCTTTTCAGGGACAGTAGGTCATTTTCAAAGTTTGGGTCTAGATGTCGGGAAAATTGGAGATATGCAAAATGCATGACGTCTTTAACTGTGTTGCTATGGTGTCAATAAAACTAACGTTTTTGAAAAGTTTGTTCAATGTGTAGTGAATTTGTAAAGTAGCTAGTCCTACCGAGTACTGACTGTGAAGTGTCAGCTGTTCAAATGTTGGGTGGTGTGGTCTCACAAAATCAAAGAGACCTTGACACATCCCGCAAAAAATGTGGCCAACGGTGACATAGAATGATAACTAAGTACATTATTAACTAAGTAAATAAAGAGTCAACACAATAGGTCGACAGTGTGGGTTTTGTTTCAAGCTACAAAAAGGGAACTGAGTTGTTTACTGTCTAGAGTCGCCTGTTCCAACAATGTTAATTGTTTTCAGGAAGGGACGCAAGCTCTCCGTGAACTACTTCAGATTGGTGAAAAGCCAGGCGAAAAAAAACAAGATAAACCCGAGACTTCTGTCCGTGGCAGACAACTGTCACTTGATGAACTCTTCCGCAGTCAAAGTAAGTAAGTCCCGGCACTCACATGGTCAGAACCCTCTTGACCCACATCACGAGCTGGGTGCACCATAAGAAAATATGTGGCTTGGTATGTCACTGGCTCCTGCTGAATTACACTGGAATTTGGAAGAACAAGAAACCCATTGATGAGCCACTGAGTTGTTGTCAACTTAACATCTCACGTCCGTAGAGTTGTGCCAGGCGAAACTGATACTCATACTGATAGAAAAGTTTAACAGCATTCTTTGCGCAGTTTGATCCAGCCTTCCTGACATATGAGTCACCAACCCAGACTGCAAGATCAAATCGTAAATACCTCTCCAATAGGAAGCAAATCTTGGCGAAAGTTCGCATACTTGAAATGCCAGGAAACGTTGGTCAATACCGGCGTGAATTTCGGAAGGTCACGTCGTCGCGTAGTCTACGTGTAGCCGAACCGCAAAACTTCGTCGCCGTTTAGTCTTAGGCATTGGGAGTCTAAAAATGCATAACTTAAGCTCTACTGAACGGATTGCAATGCGACTGGTCTCGTTCAAAAGCTCGAGACTTCTTAAGCTTATGAAATGGCATCTTTTGACACTGTTGTGAGTTTTTCATTTCAGAAATGTCTGCTGCCTGTTCTACCCTTACACTTCTCTGCTGTATTTCACTGATGATGTGTTTATGTTTTAAGGTTCTTCTCAAACCACTGCTCAGTCTGTTCTACCCTTACCCTACCCTGGTGCCTCTGCAGCAGCCTTTTCTCACCCTGTTCTACAGCCCCCCTTACCCTACCCTGCTGGGTGAGTTGGAATGAATGCCTACTTTATATTTCTGTAGAAAAGATTTGTTTGGCTGCCTTTGCTACGCTAATGCTGCGAGAGAAAGCTGTTTCCTTGCTGCTTTAGGTTTTTGTAGAAGATATTTAAACTACGCTCGTATCGCCAGATGTTCCCAATACAGACCAATCTAGCTGTTCTTTTAGTTTACTTTTTATATCCCTTGTTGTTAATTTCCAAAAAATGTTGTCTAATTATTTTCCGTAAACGCACACAAATACCCCTTGCACAATTTCGCGAAATTTTTAAGCCTAAATAACATTACCTTGTTTAGACAAATCAGTTTGTTTTCTCATCACATTTTCTTAAAATACTGAACAGAGAACATTGAGGATGCTTCTTTTCATTCAATCTTGTGGAAAATTTAAATACCTTCATGTTCATGACCAGCTGTGAAACTGTTTTGTTTCTTCGAGTTCTTCATTGTTGTTGTTGTTGTGTTTCAGGACCTCACCATCATTAGCGTTACTACAATGGTGCCATTCGGTTGGTCTGCCGCCTCCGTACTACCATCACACTCAAGGACCTCAGGTAGGTATCCACTAATGTAACATCTGCAGTAGAGACACATTTGACACTTCGGACTGGTCTAGCCAAGGTCTAGCCTGGTCTAGCCAAGGTCTAGCCTAGTCTAGCCAGGGTCTAGCCTGGAATCAGTAGCATGAAGACACTCCTGTACAGGACACTACGACACATACGCTTTCCCAGTTCGCAATTTTACATTTACAACGAACCTAGGGTGTGCGTTCTTTTGGGGCTGTCTCGGAATACGAAAACCCAGAATGACCAGTAATCGTGTTGTTTTTGGAATGCACTAAGTATAATTCCGTTCATCCTGCAAACCGATTTCCATAGAATAAGGAGAACTGCGTTATGTTTCGTTTACTCAGATTAGGCAAAATAGCGTTCTTTGTTTGGGAACTGATATTCCGTGTATTATGTTACTTTCCAAACCCGCGTAAAAGGCCGAAATAGTACTAAAATAATGTGCCCCTAGTAAATATAAACCCAGGAAATGTGTCAAAATGAACCTAGAAAATGGTCCTGACTTGCGACGAGTCTTTCAGTACCTCACGGCGGTCAAACGAACGACGCGTGTACAGTGCCCGTTATAATTTTGCTGAGAAAAATACAGACAAATGTAGAAAGTCTCAAAACCTTGCGTCGTTTCTAAAAGCTTAAGCTTTTTACGTTTATTGTGTGTCCAAAAGGAGGTTACTGTTATCCACAAGCTTTCTCGGCGCGAAATTGGGTTTGTTGGGACGTTTTATACATCGTTTTCAGGTGAACTCACCTCTTGGCTTCTTGGCTTTGAGTTTAAAAAATCGGAAGAGACGTAGCTTTTTGCGTTTGACCGCTGTGAGGCACCTCATTGGTTAGAGCACCCGAGAGGTGTGCGGAGTGTAATAAGTTCAATTCCCCTCGCGGATTCTAATCACCTTTTACTCTCTATGTTTATTTCTTAAATTTTTAACTTTTTCACAGCTGTCAAGTTTTTAGATTTCACTTTTTAGGCATTTTTGTACATGTGTATTTTATTCCATGCAGGGTCCCACTGAAAACCACATTTGTGACGTGGGCTCCCTGTTTAAATATCTTAATTATTATTATTCACATTTCAATGTTTCCCGGAAATAACGTACTAAATAGTACGACTTTATTATTTCATCACCGAGCTTAAAATTCACAATCCTTCTTTGTCCGTCGAACCTCTTCAAAATGGCACGGAGCTGAGTTACCGTACGAGGTAGAGTTTATTTGAACTGAGCTGTATTGTAAATTACCTTGATATCGTTTGTCAGGGCCTGGTTGCTATAGTGGAGATGGCCAATGGATTTAAGTTCGCTGGCAGTGCGTGTCGGGATCGAGGCGAGGCTGTGGAAAGTGCAGCATCTGTTGCGCTATTTCAACTGGTAAGAGTTTTTAAATAAAAATGATACTTCTCTAAGAATTAATTGTTTGTTATCTTTATATTTTCTAATTCAAAAGTTCAGTTTCATGCTACAGAGTTTCAAGGCGTCAGAATTGCAGAACTATGCCGATATAAACAAATGACTTGAGGTTGACTTACAAGAGATTTTTGTTTCAGCCGCGCATCATGCCTAACATGCCCAGTCCAGCCGTGCAGCAGCACTTTGCTCCAGGATTCTTTTCTCCTCCACTTCATGCCATTACTCCACCATCCTTTCCGAGCTATGCACTAAGTTCCTCTCCAAGGCAACAAAGCATACAGCAACCGTCACCCCAGCCTCAACCTAACACAGGAAGCCCAAGAACCAGTATGCAAGGGAAAGACATTGCGAATCCAGGTCTCAGTGTTTCAGCAGTACCTTTTATTCCACTGCAGGTGTGTTGCGTTTCATATTATGAAAAGTAGTCTGTTAAGTCAAAAACAGAATAAGAAGGTAGTCTGTTCTGTCACAGAGATACTCTGTTCCCGTCATAAAATAAATGTACCCGCTCGAGCGAGTGCATGTGGTTACAGTTTTTATCCTTTACACTTTTCGGCAACAAATTTCTAAAATAGCCACTTGCGGGAGTGGATGTTGGTTTCAGCCTCTGTAATCTAGCTCGGCCGGTTTTTGTGCTACTTTTTTTACTAAACAACTGTTGAAAAGTACAGGCCCCAGTTGTTCAAAAGTTGGATAGCGCTATCCACCGGATAAATCTCTATCCAGTGGAAAACGCAATCGGTTTCCCTAACACCTATCCACTGGATAGTAATTTATCCGGTGGATAGCGCTATCCAACTTTTGAGCAACTGGGGCCAGGTTGTTTAAGTTAATAGGCGAGTGCATTCCAGTTGTCGAGCTATAACTTACAAAAGTTAAACATGTTTTAGATTTAGAAACTAATAATGCGAATAATTTTAAGGGAAAAATTAGCGAGAACCATGGGAGAAGCAGCAGATTTTTGAGCTATGTTTTCACTAAACAACTGTTGGAAGATACAGGTTGTGTAATTTAAGGCCTTGGATACTTTCCGGCGACACACTTACTTTTCACCTCGCGTCGCGTCTACTCGAAATTTCGCGCACGCGCGTGTGTATTTCGCCCGCCCCACAATCACCATCGCCAGAATTAGAGACTACTCGCAGTCCAGTGAACAACTTTTGGAAGGCGCAGGTTACATGTATGTATTATGAAATTATCGCCTTGAATATATAAAGCTTAATTCCTAAAATGAATATTATTACAGGATATAAAAAAGTTAACACATATTAGATTTAGAAACTACCAGTGCGAATAAATTTTCAGTGAGATATAAGCGAGAAACATCATAATATTGTAAACTAGAAGCTACTAGAGTATTTTATTTTCATGACAACGCATTTACCCCGTGGTAACATCATACTTAATTGACACGTACACAAATACACCTTGAGTTGTGACTGGTCTCTCGTCGACAATGTTAGACTGTTAGTGAAGAAAAACAATTACTATCTTTGAATCTATCCATCCCTAGGCAACAGCTGGATTTTTAGCTGTTAAGCGCCTTCGAAGACGACGTTTTGGTGCAGACTGCTATCCATTCCGGGCTTCATAGCTAGCGAGACTGCGAAGCTTGGCGTACAAACAACAACCCATGTCAATACCGCGATTTATTGGCACCGTTTTTCTTCTGGCAAATTCATCCTTGTTTGTCATGTTCCTGGAGATTTGATCCTTGGTTATGTTCAAGATACTCGTATCAGCGGGTAATCTTAGCATTACACGACCTATACTCGCTGTCGGTTCTATAGGTCGTGTAATGCTACGATACTGTTTCTATAGAAACTGTAACCACAAAAACGAAGTAGCCTGTTAAGTCACAAAAAAAGAAGGGGTCAGTTTCGTCATAGGGCTCTCTAAGCGAGGTTGTGAATGCAGAAGTAGATTGAATAAAACACACTGCGTGACAAGTAAGTATTTCCTAAAAGAACAACAGCAACAACGTAAAAAGTTTGGAAAATTTACCCAGCAGTTTTCTCTTGCCGTCAAGCGGGTGAAATTAGACCACAACAGAGTATTCATGCCCGTTTAGATCGTGGAAGCTATAAGAAATGCGAGGAATCGGTCCATTTTTTATAAGTTTGGTGCAAATTAACAATCAAACAAGTGTTGTCTTTACCGTGGGTTTGCAGAAACGCTTGAACATTGCACAAGGACGATTTCCTCGTCAAATTCCACTGTTCTGTTCAAGCTGTCGAGTGTACTTTGGGGCTTATTCTTTCGATTTATGACTCCAAAAAGGTGACTCTTCTTTCCGAGAACGGGAAAGACATGGCAGCCATTTTGAAATCAAATCTGATCCAAGTCACGAGCCAAACATACGCTGGCGTTTTGTGTGAACGACAAGAAACAGAACGACTAAGGCGGTACTGCGGGAGAACTATTGTCTGTCATCTTTTACTACCAGTTGCGAGAGAGCGTTATCAGACCCACCAGCAACCGAAGTCACTTCTTATGGCTTTGCAGTACTCCCGTACGTGCAAAGAGTTTCAGAACGAATTGGCCCTCCCAAAACAACAACGTATCAAAGTCACCTTCAAACCACAAATCACCATCAAGAGCCTCTTTCCACGTCCGAAAGCGCAAAATGATGCAGACCAGCCCAAATCTGGCATAGTCTACAAAATCAGCTGCACAAATTGCGAGTTTGTGTACTATGGTCAAACAGAAAGACAACTGAAGACGAAGTTGACAGAACACAAAAAGACTGTCTTTGTGTTTGACTACAACTCTAAGGTAGCGTGCCTCGTACACGAAAACAACTATCACATCGACTTTGGTAACGTCAAGTTGTTAGACGTGAGGCAAATTTCAGCTCACGAACGACTTTTTTTACGAAGGCTGGGCCGCAGCAAAAGACCTAAGCGCTGGTAACATACATCGATATACAACTTAGACGTACGAGTGGGATTACACCACTTTCGATTTTTGAGCTACAAAGGACGCGAACAAGGGCACGCGACTTACAAAGCTAACTTATGAGGGAAGGGTAAATCATAGTCACAAGTCCAGTCTTTCACGTTTCTTAACTACTCTTCCGGATCGGGTGCGACGGGCTGTCACATCCTCCCCACCTTGTCTTCCGTCAGGGAGGACAACACTGAGTTTAGGTTCAGGAACAGGAACAGGAACACTCTGAGCGGGAACAACATTCGACTGCAACTTCTCCCCACAATGTACAGGAACGTCTTAATTATTGGCTTGTGGGGCGGCTGATTCTATTTCCAATCTATGCGGACGCTGTGGCAGTTCGTACAAGTCCTCCGTCAGGGAGGGCAACACTGAGTTTAGGTTCAGGAACAGGAACAGGAACGCTCTGAGCGGGAACAACATTCGACTGCAACTTCTCCCCACAATGTACAGGAACGTCTTCATTATTGGCTTGTGGGGCGGCTGATTCTATTTCCAATCTATGCGGACGCTGTGGCAGTTCGTACAAGTCCGTCTTTGCCTCTTCAAATCTACCTAGTGGCCATTTTCTACGAGAAACGCTATCTTCAGAGACGAGCACGATATCGCCTACTTGAATGGGCGCTGTTTCCTTCTGCCACTTGTTTCTCGCCGTTAGCTGATAACGGTACTCTTGCTTCCACCGCCTCCAGTAGTGGTTGAGCAATCTTTGGAGATAAAGATATCTTTCCATAACTCGCTTACTGGACTCTTCCAATTTATCATATTCAGCGTCGGGTAACTGTTTAAGAGATCTGCCGGCGGCGAGACGAGCAGGCGTGATTGGTAATGGATCTCTGTTGTCGTCCGTTACTGCGGTCAGAGGTCTGGAGGTGATTACTCCTTCTGTCTCAATAAGAAGTGTATTCAGCTCATTGAAGGAGAGAAGTGCTCTTCCAAGAACGTTCCGCAGTGGTTCCTTGACTGCTCTACAAAATCGTTTCCACCATCCACCTCTCCATGGCGAGCGTTCTGTGATGAATCCCCACTTAATCCCTTTTGCTGATAACTCTGACTTAATTCGATCTTGATCCAAAGTGTCCCACTTCGACTGTCTTTGTGACTTTGGCTCGTCGTGCAACTTCTTAATTTCTCTACCTGCGGCCTTGAAGGTTTTTGCATTGTCTGACCACACTGTATGGCAAAGGGCAAAGACCTCTGCGATTTGCCATGCGACTGAAGGTTTGCAGAAATTCATCTGTCGTTAGGCCATTTGACAGCTCCAAGTGAACCATACGCGACGATGCACATGTGAACATACATACGTATGCTTTCTTGACACTTGAGCCCTCCTTTACGTATAAGGGTCCAGCAAAGTCAGTACCAATGTGTACAAATGGCAAGGAGGTTGACACTCTTTCCTCGAGTAGTGATCTGCAAGGTCCGACTCGCTGTCTTTGGCAAGGTACACATCTTTTGATAACACGTTTGACCTCACGTCTTCCTTGGGTAGGCCAAATCTTCTGTCGTAAGACTGATAGCACAGTTTCTGGACGGTCAGCACTCATCTCCATATTCCAAAATGACGTGACGTCACACACGAACTCCGAGGCACACTTCGAGTAAGCACTTCGGAAAACGAACATGGCGGACGGTAGTAGTCATAGCATATACATGTACCGAGTCTGGCAAATAAGAGATCACTTGCAACCAACATCTATTGTTGCATTGGAAAGGTGAAGGTAAGCGATTATCTTTTCTACTTCTCATACATGGTGCATTTCCTACGTGAGCTAAATGGCTGATTGACTCATTCGTGATCCAGTCGTTTTGAAATGTGGAGTAATGCTCCATACTTCAAAAGCCCGTAGTCGATTGACGAACGAACCCGAAGATCGGGAATGACGTCACGTCATTTTGGAATATGGAGATGAGTGCTGACCTTTCTGGACCGGCATGCAGCATCTTGTCAGTGCACATCTCGTATCGACTTTGCAACTGCTGGATGTTGATGCGGCAAGATTATTTCGTGCTTGTTCTCTTCAGGACGGTCGTCGAACTGTAATTTTCCACCTACTCAATCACTTTATCTTCTTCGTGGTAATAAGGGTCTAGCTTTAGGAGGCGGCTACTGCTGGGTAGTGTTCTTCCGGCCTTCAACTGCTCGTAGTTTTCTTTATAGACCTCTTCTTGAATCCACGTACAGCACTTTAACTCTGCCTGTTTCATCTCCTCAGCTGACAGTTCGGTCTGTTCAGACTCGTCTTGAACAACTTAACGGCTCTCAGTACGAAAGCGGTTACTCTGATCAACTTCATCCACGTTCCATACCGTGACATAACAACCAATGGCTCTAATACAACTGCGGTACAACCATGGGTAACTCTTCTTGCCTCTTTGCAGGCTTCAGGGGCGGTATCTTCATTTCGTGGCTGAGTGGGTTTAGACTCACGTATCACATATCACCACAGGTCAATCCGCGTGTCAACAAATCTTCGGGATTCCCTTTGCTAGGACAATACTTCTAGTATTCAGGGTCCCATGTTGACTGTATTTCTGCTACTCGGTTTGCTACGAGTGGCTTCCAACAATAACTCTGTCCTCGGATCCAGTGAAGTGCAATTATGCCATCTGTCCAACAAACGACGCTATCCATCTTGATTGGCAGTCTCTGCAACATATTTCAACAGTCTGGCATTCACTACTGCCGCTAGGAGCTCTAGTCTTGGAGGTGACACTGTCTTGGTAAGTTCAACTCTGGATCTTGACATTACTAGCTGTGATGACACCTGACCTTGCTTATCGGTTACTCGAATGTACACGACTGTAGTTCGATCCTGTAGTCAGGGGTGACACCATTTCCAAAGCAACGGGGAATGGTCACGTCTTTCAACTGCAACAAATCTGATTTCCGTGATGACCACTTCTCTTTCGTGTCACTGTCCAGTGGGCCTTCCCACTGTAGTCCCTTCTGCCACAGCTCTTGAAAAAGGATTTTCGCTCTCACAGTGAGGGGCGATATCACTCCCATTGGGTCAAACATTTTCGATGCTAGGCTCAGTACGCTTCTCTTCGTCATTGGATCATCATGACATGCGATGATGCTATCTGGTGCCAGGAATCTGAAGCAGTCAGAGGTCAAGTCCCACGACACACCAAGTGCCTTGAGCGTCTCGCTTGAATCAAACTTTACTAGTGGCAACGAGGCTTTCTTAACTGGGTCTATGCTATCCATTACAAGCTCTGAGTTCCTTGCCCACTTTGTCAAGTTAAACGCTGCTGTAAACATGATCTCTGACATCTCCTGTTGAAGTTTCAAGGCAGAGCCGTCTGTCTCGGCTCCTGTTAAGGACTCATCCACATACATGTTTTGTAGGATTTTCTTTGCAGTATCAGGGAATGCCTCTGCATACTTCTTGGCGTGATTGTGCACTGTTGTTGGTGCAAGAAATGGACTAGAGTTTACTCCAAATGTCAATCTTTGCATTCTGTAGTCTTTGGGTGGTTCATTGATCTGCAAATCTCTTCATAAGTACTGGTGTACATCTTGATCCTTTGGTGCAAGCTTCACTTGAAGAAACATCTTCTCAACATCTGCCATCAGGCCGATTCTGTGGGTACGAAAACGGATGAGAACAAGTGCCAGGTTAGGTTGTAACGCAAGACCGGGAAGGACGCAATCATTGACATAAATGCCGCCCTCTTCTCGTGTGGAAGCATCAAATACAATTCTGCACTTTGTTGTCCTTTTGTCTCCGCGGAACACTGCAAAGTGTAGTAAGTAACGGAAAATACCGTCTTCATTTCCCCGCTCAGATACTTCTTCTACAAAACCTTTCTCTGCATATTGGTTGATTGCAGCACTGTAAGCTTCATCTTTAACATGATCTTGTTTCAGCCTCCTTTCCATGCTTTCTAGTCGTTTCACAGCTTGTGCATATTTGTTCTCCAGTCTTGGGTGATCCTTCTTCCAGGGCAGTTGAAGTTCATGGTTTTGCCCATCAAATTTCAGTCCTTTGTTGAACTCAGCGACTGCATATTCTTCCTCTTGAGACATAGCTGGGTTTTCAGCTTCAGTAATGCCAATTGATTCTAGTTCCCAGAACCGTCTTAAACTCGTAGTGACGTCATTGTTCTCTATCACTGTTAACATAGATGTGAAGTACTTTGAATAGCAACCAATGGGTTCTGTAAGAATCCAGCGAAGGTGAGATTTTACGGCGATCAATGAGTCAGCAGTTGGTCCTCTCTTGTGTATCCCAGTTGCAAATGAGTAATAATAATCTACACCGATAAGAACATCTACTTGAACTGAATTACGAGGGTAGGAGTCTGCGAGAGTTGAACCTTGTAGGTGAGGGTTGTTCTGAAGATTTAACCTGACAGGACCAAGGGGGTTGCAGATCTTGGGTATGGTAAGAGCTTCCATTTCTACAGCTTCTGTTGGTTCTCCCTTAATCAGTAAGAGCGCGAATCGCACTCTTTGCAATCTCTTGGTTTCACTAGTTTCTTCCCCTAGTGTTGTGACACTCAATAACTCTGTCGGACCTTGCAGACCAATAGACTCTGCAATGTTCTTACGTATGTATGAGCGTTTACTTGCACAATCTAAAAGAACATGAACTGTCATTTCCCTTACCATTCACAGACAACCTAGCTACTGCTGTCTGAAGAAGTGTCTCCTTCACAGGCGAGATAGGTTGGGTTGAAGCCAATCCACTAAGGGTGCTATTGTTCAAGTGCTGGGGTGTAGTACTGGTTACATGCTGAAGTGTAGGGGTGATTGGATACTGGGGTGTGGTCGCTAGGGGCTGGTCATGCAATAACTTACGATGATGACGACCACAATTTGCAACTGAACACTTGGGTTAGCGACAAATGTCGGAAAAATGCTTGTAGTTGCTAGGCTTTAAACAATTGTAGCACAGCTTGCTTTCTTGAACTAGTTTTTCATCTTTCATCCACTGACTTCTCATTAAACTATGGGCAGTTTGGTGACCCATGATCTGCTTTACAAAAACTACAACTTGGCTTTGACGGTGGTCGTGCCTCACTGAACAAAGCAGAAACAGTTGATACTCGTTCACGGTCACTTGTATGGGTGTACGCTGACTCCCTGCTTTCATTTCTACCCCTACCGGAACTACGATTATTTGGGTTAGTGTTTGTGTGAAGGCCTCTTACTCCTGCCTCTTTGGACACAACTTGTCGATTTAGAAACTTTAAGTACAAACCAAGATCAATTTCGTCCTCTGTGGTGTCTGCAAGCTCTAACTCCCACTTTTCCAGTAACTGAGGGGGTAATTTTGTCTCGAACATTGGCAACAGGATACATCCGTGGCTCACTGGGTTTTCTTCGAGAGCTTCTAAAGCTCTAGTTCTGTTCTTTTAGTGTATTATAGTGATCTCGGAGTGAAGATGCACTAATACTAGACTTGGCATCCATCTTAATGACAGATTTCACTAAGGATGAGATAATCACACGCCTTCTTCCATACCTGTGCTTGAGGCATTCAACCGCTGGTTGATAGTTTGCTCCGGTCACCTCAAACCCTTCTATAGGCAAGGCATTTCCGGTCAGCACTGAACGTAGATAGGTAAACTTTTTTAAACGTTAGGGAAGTCGTCATGGTTGTGCACTGCAGCTTCAAACTGATCCCAGACGTTTTGGAATTTCAACACATCACCATTAAACTTAGGCAGCGCAATTCTGGGCAGGTTAAGCTTTGACAATTGGTGACTTTCAGTATGTGTACTTTCTTGGGAGCTTTGATCTTCTACTTTGCTTTCCTTACTTGGGGATTCATGGGCGGAATCAACAGCGTTATCTATGACATCCAAAAGACCCTTGCAACTACGAAGCTCTTCCTCAATATTCTCTTCTGCGATCAAAGCGATTATCCGAAGATAGCTCTCTCGATACTGGGTTAATTTTTCGATTCTGAGCTGTACTTTAATCTTGTTATTGGCGTTTTGACTTAGTTCTACAATGTCACGGATCAAATCGTCCATATCCATTTGCAATGTCTTAGCCTTTCGTCTAATGGAACTAATTTCCTGGGCTTGTTCCTCATTAACCGGTCGTGGAGACTCTTTCGAAACCTCAGTGAAATTCGAGCTCTCTTGCAATTCTGGCTTAACATCAACATTGGACTTCAAAACATATTGAGCGTTTACTAACCGTTCAAGTAAAACCTTTTTTCTATTCAGTCGTCGGCAAACCCTTTTCCTTAAGCCTTCCGCGAAGTTGTTCTACTCTGTGAGGGAAGATAAGCCCTCTTGTTTAAGCATTTCGCTGCCATGATTACTCGAAGACTTGGCGCCGGGCCATCTTGACACCCACGTGGTATATTGTTGACCGTACCAAGATTCAACTCAGTCAATCCACGGCATAAATATCGTCTTTATCCGACTACGAAGGACCAATAAATGTTAGGGAACTCGACGAAACACTGCAGCTTTCTTCAACACAACGTTTAATGGCCATTAGACATCGATATACAACTTAGACGTACGAGCGGGATTACAACACTTTCGATTTTCGAGCTACAAAGGACGCGAACAAGGGCACGTGACATACAAGGCTAACTTACTAGGGTAGGGTTAATCATCGTCACAAGTCCAGTCTCTCACGTTTCTTAACTACTCTTCCAGATCGGGTGCGACGGGCTGTAACAGAAGTACCTTATCAGTGGAATAATTTCTCCTCAGAAATACGGAAAAAAGTACACAGTTATCTTCGCTTTGCACCGTTATTTTATCTTCCCCTCTGCTTGTGCCTGTCATTTTCTAATGTAGCTATTTCCACCACAATCCACAGTATTTAATTCAAGTAAGCCACCCAAGAAATAATTTCTGGCGCTTTCCTTACTTTCTACCTTGATGTCAAACGTCCTTGTAATCAAGCAAAAAACAAAAGGTGTTTTGCACGAGTAGTTTTCTGGGCGTTATCGTCACGTTTGTTTGCAACAGGGTACGTGTTAAAAATGCGACAAGTATACCCCTGTGCTGCAAATGAATCCTAAACCATGCGTAATAAAAATCATCTATCAAACTGATGAAGGCTTAAGCATTAGCCGTTTTTTATTTGTCGCGCACCAGAACACCCTTCATTGCACACGTGGATTACACGTGCATGCATAAAAAGTTGGAACTATTTATCGGCGCCAAAAACGTGAGGTGGACTTTGTGTTAAATATTCTGAAGGTACTTTTTACCGTATATTTCCAGGTCTCCAGGAGAAGTCATCAGTCCTCCCCAGCAAAAGCACAAAAGACTGCGATACAGGAAACTCCTGCCAGCGACCAGTCTGTGAAAGAAAGCAAAGTAGATGACAGTGAACTTGACGAGGAGACCGTGCAACAAACACCTGACACATATCAGAACGTTTGTAGTAACGTGCAGTCAAACAGCTCACCTGCTGGTCAGGATTCACCACCGCAAAGAACTGACAAAAGTAGCACACCTTTCAAGAAACCATCCAGTTCTTCCAAAAGACTGCTAGCACCAAGTTTCTTTTCAAAGAAAAGCTAGCACATGTAATGTTATAATCAATACATGTTCTCATTAATTTATTTTATGTATTTCCACAGTTTGCATCAGAATTTTATTTTGCTGAGGCAGTCTGGAAGCAAGTTTGGCTTTTCAAAAATGTTTCGAAAGCGAGTAGCGAATGTTTACTTACATTAACCAGTTCAAAATGCTGGAGTGTGCCTGTAGAGGGTTGACATGAGCCATTTTGTATTGCCTTCTAACTCCTTTGAGTGGGCATTTCTAATTGTCTGCCAGACTAACTGTCTTGACAAGCCGCTTCCATTTTCTTCAACAAAATAACAAACCCAAGGTATTTTAATGTTTTTACAATAAGAAGTCTTCTATATTAGTAATCGAACGTCTTGTTGCGCGCTAATTAGGGCAGTGTCTGTGAAGATTACGTTTTAACTGCAGGCTGCATTCAGTTAAGGGACCTTCACCTTCAGACTCGTTGCAAAGGAAAGGTTGTGTGTGTCACTATCATGGCAGCCATGTCCGCGTTTTTGAACCTAAAAAATGTATGAAGTAAACGATGTACTTTTAACTGCACCATGAAACCGCCTCAAATGACTCATTGGTTTAATATTGAGGCTTCCAGTGCATCTTTTACTGCAGATGCTTTGTTTTAGCTTCTAACGAACGTGGCCGCCGTGGTGTCACGAGGCAGAAGAATTAGAAACGCTTCGTCTTACCAGTGTCCCATGCTGATTGTTTTGATGAAACTCTACTGGCCGGTTCCCTCTAACCATAATAGCTTTAACGTTCGTATCCTACGACAAGATTTAGTGTTCTCTTCTTTTGTTTTACTCTACCAAGAAACAAGCAAAAATATGTTGTCCAAGGCTACGATGTTTATAGAAAAGTTAGAACATCACTACTTTTTTAAAACTGCCCGTTTTATTTATATTCTTTGCTGTAGTCATTTATTGATTCGGTGTTAAAATGTTGACACCGAAAGGAACAACAGGCATCAATGAAAACCATGAATGTTTCATTGCGTTGTCTTTGTTGTCATTTTACTTTATAGCGGAGCGCGCCAGCGGAGCACCATTGCTAAGCAAATTTGGTAACCTATCGAGCGTGCGCCCGCCCGCCCGCCGTACAAACCCTGGGGGAGGGCAAGGGGAGTCCCAAGACACCCCGACGGGGGTGGCGAATGCCATCTTTTCTTGGCGGAAATCGCGCGGTGCTTTTGGGAAGGTGGTTTTTTTGTGTGTGTGTGTGTGTGTTGTTGTTGTTGTTGTTGTTGTTGTTGGTGGTGGTGGTGGTGGTGGTGGTGGTGGTGTTGGTGGTGGTGGTGGTGTTGTTGTTGTTGTTGGAAATCGCATGACACCCGTCGCTTTTGAAAAAGAGTTAGAAAAAAAAGAAAAACGATTCAGTTCGACAGAAGTGAAGTTCAGAACATGAGAAAAAAATCAATTATCTATAAATGGAAAGGAAAAGTTCAAAAGAATACTAAGTTGTCTTTTTGGTGAAAGGCGAAAAGGGCTGGTATCTTGAGCAAATGGCTATAATATAATTTGCACCAAACAAGGTAAGGAAGAACAACAGCGGGGGCTTATGCACTTCTTGTATTCAATAAGAGCATTTTCAGAAATTAAATCAGTAAGTACCAACCAAAAAAAAAAGGATGGAGCTCCGCTTTTAGGCTTGGCTAAATCTATATATTAGTAAAAAAGGAAAGACTAAAATACGAAATGAAAACTAATCGAAAAAAAAACATAATGAAAGCTCAAAGGAGAGAAAGAAAGTGTGTGATTTTTAGTTTGTACTTTATTATTTTATATTTTTTTTTAATTTGTACTTTTGTAATTTGTACTTTAAATTTTTCTCTTATTAAAAATTTAGAAAATAACGAATCAAAACAACGAGAGGCATCTTTAAAGGGGCCGATTACATGAGCCAGACTGGCTCGGTAGAAGGGCTGGTTCTGTCTGCCGAGATGACTGTTCAGCCCGGTATTACATGAGGCGGGCCAGCCCGCCTGCCGCTAAATTTAGAAGCTGTCGTGTTAAAAGATGGCTACCGTCGAGTGTTTTTATTCTCGCTAATCCATTATTTTGGCGTATCATTTTCAGTTTTACGTAGCTTTATGGTCTGATAAACCTTTATGTGTTATATAGAAAGAGAAATATCGATCTTCTGGTGAGCCATTTTGCTCTGAAGCGAAATTTAGTGACGAGAAAGTGTTCAGGCCCAGCAATCGCGATTACATGGTGAATTTTCATCCCGGCTAGCCGGGATAACAGCTAGCTGGGCTGAAATTTTTCCATGTAATAGCGAAGTTGGTTTTTAGTGTGATTCACAGACGTGCCGAGATCCCGGCAAACCGAGCCGGCTGGGCTAAGCGGGCCAGCCCGCCTCATGTAATCGGCCCAGCCCTCAAACCAGATGGAGAACCGGCAAGTCGTAGAACGAATCATTTTTCACTCGTGAAGAGGTTATTCAACCCCCAAGCCATACTATAGAGTCAGAGTGCGCCTCTCATCACTCGAAGTGTGTTATTATGATATCTTTAAATTGTGTCCACAATTAGTTAGTTACTCAAGCTAAATACTCCAACAATCAAATAAAGATATTCGTTTATTCATTTGCAACCATCTTATAGTTATTTTTCGGCAAAATGTCTAGCAAATATTTAGCTTTATTTTATTTTCAGAAAAAAAGTTGGCTATTTGTGTAAAATATATTGTGGTCTACAGTACAGAAAAGGACAGAATCACAGCTCAAGTTGGTGCACTTCACCTCAATGCTAACATAATTTTGTCTAGAATTTTGTCTGTTTGGGCTTACAACTACAGAATTCCAACAAGCGGTTAATTCTGTTACGGTCACTGTTACTTTTTTTCTGAACTTCGTTACATTTACAAGTTTAATCCCTTATTTTCTGAAGGAAAAAGATAACTTTATATGGAACAGCAGAGACGAAAACGGCTTTCGATCTATTTATTAGGAGCTCTTATTTCCACTGTTAATTATATACTAGACTATTAATAGTATAGTCACTTGTTATCTATGTTTAGCATGATTTAGGTATCATAGCACTGACACTGTCAATTTTTTAACATTGCCATTGTTGTTAGAGCTGCATATTTTACCAACTTTTTCAAGTTGGAATCCACTTCTTGTCATGGCCATTTGTAGCTAAACGCACTTCAGGTTGACTTTTTAGGCACCTACATTCATCGATTTTTTCAATTGCGTATTGGAAATAAATCTTGTGGGATCTGTTTTGGTGATTGCAAAAACAATAGATATCGCAAAAATGAAAACCCGCGACAAAAATTCAATAACAACCGTAGTTACTCTAGAAATAGACCTTTGAATTGCCGCTACAACCCTTGCATTTTCAGCATTTTGCAATACGGTAATAAATGGC
The DNA here is from genome assembly GCA_964017195.1 of Siderastrea radians. Classification (NCBI taxonomy): domain Eukaryota; kingdom Metazoa; phylum Cnidaria; class Anthozoa; order Scleractinia; family Rhizangiidae; genus Siderastrea; species Siderastrea radians. The sequence continues at coordinate 21,539,264 of OZ024888.1, read as the reverse complement.
ATGCGTTTCCTAAAATTGCCTTACCTGTAGATTTGTGTCACTACTGGTCGAAAGTTGATCTCGAGCTAAACACCCGGGGTTAAAGGTTTCTCTTGTAAATCAAGTGTTTTGCATTTTGTTCAAGACTAAGTTTGTTTTCATCGCTAAATGTTTTGATTTGACAAAATTAACCCCGTGTAGCTTCTAGCGTTTTTGTTCCCACCTCAAATGCATGGATTAGGAAATTCTGTGTGAGGACAAATATTCCGTCCTGGGACAATTCGTTCCTTTGGTGAGCCCTCCAATCTCCAGTCCATTTGAACCGAGTCTTCTAGAGTTTTCCCATTTATTTTCACCTTCTAAATGGTGTACTTTGATCTGTATAATGTCCGCGGGCCACAGTTTTTCAAAACATGTTATTTTGATCGACTAACAAACGCTTTCTAGTGTCCCCAAAAACCTCCAAATATAAGCGTGGTGGAGGCATTGCAATAATCTAACCATGTCCCCAAGGAAACCAACGTAAAAACATAAGCCCCACCCCCACAGAATATCATCAATCAACCTATCAATCATAGTGACCCTGAACGACCTACGGTCAAACGTGTACTAAGTGGTCACCCTCTATTAAGCGGTCGCGGTCATCCATTCCTAGGTCCGAATAGCTTATTTTTATCGTCTTCACCCGTATAAAGCGGTCATTTTATTAAGAGAAATCATAGTAATATGTGTTAAATGCATTGCTTTGTTCCCTGCTAGTAAGCAAATTATGTATTTCTTTTCGTGTATCACAAGAAGAGGCATAAAACGCTGTGAGGACAATTCGTCTTGTGACAATGAGGTCTTCCTTCACTTTAGTCTTTATTCCTCGATTTTCTTTCTAGGCCAGTCAAACTTGTGTTAAACGGTCAACCTGTAACAAGCAGTCACTCAACCATTCCCCGAGGGTGAGCGATTAATACAGGTTGACTGTACTACGACGAAACTTTTGCAAAACTACAAGACGGCGCCCAACAGGCCCATCCTAACAAGAAGATTTCAGTACTAACACAACAAACAAACCAAGCACAAAAAAATCAGTACCAACACAAAAATAAATCATAACAATAAATAGTAAGTAAGTAAATCAAAGGTTTCCATTAGCAGACATTTTGAGTATTAAAAACGCTGAAACACAAAGACTCGGATTTACAGCAATTTAAAATATCGTCAATATACGTGGGGCTAAGATTGATAATGTTTCCATTATCCATAGCTAAAATATATAAATAAAAAATAAAAAACGGGACCGCGTAAAAGAGCTGTCTTTTTACGTAAAATGCTGCTTTCTTACGTAAAAAGACAGCATTCTTACAAAATACATATTTGTAAAAAAGCAGGTATTTTATGTAAAAAAGACAGCTTTTTTACAAAATATATATTTGTAAAAATGCTGCTTTTTTACGTAAAAAAAGCATCATTTTTATGTAAAAAGACAGCTTTTTATGTAAAAAAGCAGCATTTTTATGTAAAAAGACGGTTTTTTACAAAATCTATTTTTGCAAAAAAGCTGTCTTTTTACATAAAAATGCAGCTTTTTTACATAAAAAAGCTGCATTTTTAAGGAAAAAAGCTGTCTTTGAAGAAATCTTTTTTTACGTAAAAATGCTGCTTCTTATGTAAAAAAGCTGTCTTTTTACATAAAAAGGCAGAATTTTTACAAATAGATATTTGTAAAGATACGGTCTCCATATATAATATAAGATTCCCAAACCTTTATGTAAGAAAGCAGTTTTCTTACAGATATATATTTATAAAAACACGGTCCCGATATATATTTTACACAGGTACCATCTTTTTACGTAAAAATGCTGTATTTTTACAAATATATTTTTGTAAAAATCCGGTCCCGAAATATATATTCCCAAATGTAGCTCTCCTAAACCGGCCATGTCTCATATTTTCAAATCTCATACCTCAAAAGAGGTAACGACACAAGTGAATGTTCCTTTTATAACATTAATTAATTTGAATCAAGAACGGTGCATACTAAACTGGTAAACTATAAAAAATACCTGTAATGCTTGGGTGATCCTTCTTTTTATACCTGCCCCGCACTGATGTGCAATCTTTCATTTGGATACCCCCGTGAAAATAAGCCCTCTAAAGAGCAATTTACCTCTCCCCACCCCCAATAAGACGCGTTTTGCACGTCGCAAATTCCCGATCATTCTCGACATCTTCCAAATGATCTCGGAAAATTTCCAAAGCGTAACTAAGAAAAAACGGCTATTGTTTGATTCTTAAGGGGGCGAATTTGAACAAGTACAATAGACCATTTCTAATTTGTTTGGTTCCGAGACCAGTAGAAAAAAGAAATGAAAAGATACGTTGCTGTGTGCCTCTCACCACCCTTACAACACACCAGCAATGGGCTACAAGTTCGTTAATGCGTCCATTTTTATTTATCTGACAAGAATTAGAGACCTGCATTCCACTGCTTTTTTGAAACTGTTTTCTTCGACTTTTCTTTTTTTTTATTTTCTTGTCATGTTTCTTTCCATAATGCGGTTTCTATCTACTTGCTAGTTACAATATAATGGCATGAGAGCTGAGCATTGTCTGAGCTTTCCTGGGAGAATCCAAATAGATGCGATATCATACCCTTTTTCTCTTATATACTAACTACATCAGATCGAAAAATCACGTGCTTAGATTTATTTATCCTGTTTTTTAAAAGAATTATACGATTCAACATTTTTAATTCCTTTGGTAACTTATTCAAACTTTGTGCCTTTCGGATCAATTTGATCTCTTCATACTACGGCGTAATGAAATCCTTGAAGTAAAACAAAAACTATATTACTTATTACGTATCGTATCAGGTGAATTTTTTTAAAGGTACTTTTGACTGTTTCGATAGATGTGTGGGATAAGATCAGTCAACCCTCAACTGATGGAGTCCGTTCTTTTCTGTATTTCCATTGTTTAAAATTTCAAAATTTTTGGTTTTATACACCTGAACAACCTTTTTGCCAGACTACTTCTCAACTGTGGGGCGATAACTACCTCATGAGGCTGTTTTTTTGTACCCGCGTTCCGTAATCAGTATTGTCGTTGTTGATGGTGTGGGCAATCACACCGATCAGATTTTTAATTCGACTTAAGCACACAGAGAAAACAAACCCATCGAGAGCTTAGAAGCCTGATCCAATTCTTTGTTATTATTCATTATTACTTAAAAAATTGTAAAATTATATCATTATAATACATATGTATATTTTATCATATTAGAATCTATACCAGATTTAGACATGAGCTTTCTGTACGTAATAACTTCAATTTGCAGCAATTCCAGGGACTCATCTCCGAAATAACCTTCTCTTACACTTAAACTAAACCGAAGACACATCTGCACTATGTTTTTTACTTGTAATTATAGCCAATGAAAAGCCTTTGTTTATAAGGAATGCAAAGCCTGTTATTATAACGAATGTAAGCCGTGGAGGGTAATAAATAAACGAAGTTACCACCCTTTTCTGTACTGTTATTTTTAAAATTTAACAATTTCATTGTATAAGACTAACAAGCTGCGCGAATGAAGCCTCACGATCACAAGCATAGCCTGGCTTTCTTCTAAGTGCTTCGTTTGCGACAACTATAAAGCATAGAGAGAAACGGACAATTCAAGAGAAATGTCCTTATGTAATTAAGCGGTTTCAAATGGTTTCAAGTTAAGCGAAAAAATGCTATAACATACATCAAGTCTTGGAGACTGAAGGCTACAAACTGAAAGGTATAAATAATCTCGCTAAATCAGGCTGGAAGTTAAGCAAAAGTGATAAGCTACATTTGGAAATATACATATCGGGACCGGATTTTTACAAATATATATATCTGTAAGAAAACTGCTTTTTTACATAAAAGGTGAAGGAACCTTCATTATATATGGGGACCATATTTTTACAAATACATATTTGTAAAAATGCTGCATTTTTATGTAAAAAGGTAGCTTTTTTATGGTCCCGATTTTTTACGCTATATATATATATAGTCCATCAAAAACATCATTTGTCTAGATCTTTTCTCCGGAAATAAGCATCTTACGTTACCTATAAGCGTATATATTGTAACGGCTCTAGCCGCTTGATCAGTTACCCTGACGAAGTCTTTTACTAATAAAGACGAAATATTGGCAAGTCTTATTTCCAGTATTTTTGTGGTTTTATATATATATATATGTTATTGAACTAGGGTGAGGTCCGTATTGGGAAGATATTGGTCGAGTTCTTTATCAGTTTGGAAGTCTACTTCCAAAACAAGAACAAGACCATTATTTTCCCAATACGGACCGAATAAGCTACTTCAATAAAGGATTTATTATTATGGATCTTTACAAAGTTGCGAACAACAAAGCGCATTTTTTATTAGTAAGGGCGCGCTACAAAGAAATTGCGCCTTACACGACAAATTTTTGAAATTACTATTGATTGAGTAAAGGCGTTACAAGAAGACACTCCTGAGAAGAGAACAAGATGAGCGCATTAGGGTAGCCGGCATCTTTAACAAAACTGCACCATTATTTTTATAGTGGAGCAGCATAGGTAAGCAAAACTGGTAGCCTATCGATGCGAGAAATTTGGGTTCTGACGTCAGCGTTCGTCCGTCCGTCTGTCCGTACAGACTCTGGGGGAGGGGGAGGGGAGTTCCAAGGCATCCCAACGGGGGAGGAGAATACCATCTTTTCTTGGCGGGACATCGCGCGGTGCATTTGGGCAACCAGCGTTTTTCTTGGCGGGAAATCACATGACAATCGTCCCTTTTGAAAAGGAGGTTTCTTTAAAGGGGGACTGACTCTTAATAATAGATCTGGCGTTGTTGTCAAGTGATTTTTGCGGATGGAATTTTGTATTGCGCTGTCTGAATTTCGAAAATCGACATTATGCGTCCGTAGCTAGTGCCAGTCCCCAACCACGCATGAAAAAGAAAAATCCCTAAAACTTGGACGAAAGGAGGTAGAGTTTCGCCAATCGGAGATAATTCAGCGTTCTTCTTTAAAATCTGACGTAAGCGATTACTGTTGTCACAAAAATTAGAAAAATTACAGTACTAAACGCATAATTATACGTCCTTAAGACGTCATATCTTCTGTAATGCGAATTTCAAGAAATGGGTAAGTCAGGTTTTGCATCTTAATAGTCGCTAAATATTGGCGCTGTTTTCAGTAACCAAACCTGTATGCCGTTTTCGTTTTTTTTTTTTCGTTCGGATCACGTGACCTGCCAATGTGGTAGTGACTCGGAAATCTTGAACACTTTTCCCATGGAACAAACGTGGCCTAGCATCTTATCTGTGGAGTTAGGGTTTGCAAGATTTGATGATAAGGAACTTCCCATGGCAACAATATGGTAGTTAAGAGTCCCCCCCCCCTTTAAAGCTAAAGCTTATTTAGCAAAACGATTGTTCGACATTGTCAACGTTTTAAACTTGAGAAAAATATTTAATATGGAAAGAAAAAGTTTAAAAGAATACTCAGTTGTCTTTTTCGTGGAAGGCGAAAGGTTCAAGTTACGAAATTTGCCCTCGAGGACTTCATCTTTGTTGAGTTTGCAGTATTCGGCAGCGGTTCCGACGCCAAATATAGCTAGAGCTAGTGCATTCTAGTTTTTTGGCCACGACCATGGTTTTTGCGGCGGCCCGAACACATTTTCCCAGGAAAACACACGTGTGTTTATTTCGACCGAGCTGCGATCGATAAACGACTTCCATGAAAGTATTTTCAGAAATTTATAAGTACCAGCGAGAAAAAAATGTGGAGCTCCGCTTTTAGGCTTGGGTCTTTTGGTTTTTCAAACTCATGTTAAAAGTGGATGCAAGTATACCTCTTTCTTGTGTCTCACTGAATTGCCCAAGTGATTTGTGACAATTAAAGACATCGTTATTCCCTCCATCTGTAGACTTTTACTTTAAAGTTTAAATGAAGATAATTTACAAACAACATTTCTTCACTTCTAGCTACGATGTTTTTAATCGAAAACATGCAATCAGTCATGTCAGATACAGATCAGAGGTCGCTCAGATTCCCGTCTTAATTCTTATTAGATCTATTTCAAGATATTCAGCCAATAAACTAAATTGAAAATGACAAATCCTGCCGGGAACAGATAAATCGAATAGTCGTCAAGGGCAGAAACAAAAGAAAGCGTGTAAACACGGCTTTTGATATAAAGAATAGCCTTTTTGAATCGTTCTGACGGATATCTTGAAAAGGTGCCGCTTGCATTATCGTCTTCCTCCTGAAAATAACAAACACTAAAAATTATTGAAAGTGATATTTAGAGGATATTACAAGGCGGCGCGAAGATATGAATTTTATTTTCGAGTTGCAAAATATTGTTTTTTTACCACGAGAAAATAAAATTCATATCTTCAAGCCACCGTGTAATTTTCTTTTTGTTATATAGGCAAGAGTATTTTTGCACAAACAACACTGTAAGAGCGGGAAATGACGTCATCGATATCCTCACTAGTGAGGATATGGAAAATACGCCCCTCGATTCCCGGATGTAGTTTCGTATGAATGTTACGAGTGGTGTATTTTCCACTAAAACACTCTTGTCTATATAATAAAAAGATATACAAGCAGGGTTAGACCGAGTCGAGACTGAAGCTTATCAAGCCGACTGGCCGAGAACTGAAACAAATGGCCGTAATCTTTTCAGTTGCTTTCCAGACATCACTCCTAGCTGTATTGTATTGATTCTTTGATCCCACTGCCACTGATCACACTGCCACAAAAAGAAAACTTATCTCATCTATGAAAGTACAAGATTGGAGCGGCGCTACATCGCTCCGGCAAAAGTCGTCTCGAAATCAGCGTTTTATGTAGGAACAAAAGGCCTAGCCGATATAGTTTGGGACCGGCACAAGGGCTATCCGGAAAAGTGTACACATAGCCTGATAGTGACGCATGGTGCATTGTAGTAGTTAGTAAGTAATTACTAGTAAATAAATAAAAACAGTCATGAAAACAAACGTACACTGGAGGACACTTCCTGTTTCAGTTTCCGCATTTTTTTCACTTGAGCGGACAGTAGTAAGATAATTGAATACTCCACCAGGGACGCAAACACAAATAAGAAACAGCAAATAAGGTACACATCAATCTGTTTTATGTAGTTCACCTATAAAAAAAAAAAACAAATGGAGAAAATACGTTATCACTATTGAATCAATGTAAAAGGTTCATACCATTGTCAAAATGATTTATGGCGTGAGTTCTGATTAGATTATAAGGGATAAAAAAATTTCGAATGACAAAGAATCAAACTTGGTTATCACGTGAAAATATATTTCTCGACTATTTGGGACTTACTTTTTTTAAAAAGGGAGAAATCTGGATAATTACGGCTTTGTTTTTGTGCAAAAGAGACAGAACTGGAAAGTACTGGTTAAAAATTTGTTTGACTTTCCAGTTGTCCTATTCTCTTGGCATCATCGGAGACCTAGGCGCTCAGATAGTCGGTGCTGACCTAGGGAAAGATGTTCTGAACGAGAGAAAGCAAACACGAACGGAAAAAAATCAGCGAAGAAAAGTTCGCAACTTTTTGTTTGTTTGTTTTTCTGGTCGCCCGTTTTTACTTTCTTTCGTCCCGACCTGTGAAGAGACGCGCTGTTTAAAAGTGTCTTGAAAGACACAATGACTTCTTGACCACCGCACCTCCCCTCGTAAACACGTAATGTTTGATTTCAACTTTATTCCTTTCCTCATTAGTTTACACCTCCCTCTCTACCCTACCTTGGCAATAGAGCTGTTCAGCATAGTAAGGATGGTAACAATTGTCAGTACCGCTGTGACAGCAAGTGTCACGCGAGCTGGCGGTGTGTCACGCGGAAGTACAAAACCAACCCACGACAGAACCACGACAATCACAGAGGGCGCGTACACATTGTAAAGGAAATAACTATAAATTCGGCTAAAAACGAATGTTGCTGTTACCCCAGTCCAGTTGGCTAAAACAAAGAAAGACAAAGAACCGTGTTAAATATTTGACATGATGTGATAATCGCTGAAAAAAATTAAAATCCATCTACAGGTGTTGCATTGTTAAAACTCTTCCGCCTCAGAGACCGAGGGTTTTCCTTCGACAATAGAATCATAAAGCAAATAAAATACCTCGTTGATAGTTGATAGTAGTAAACACCTGTTAAATTGTCCAAAACGTGCCTGCGGCATCCTGCGGCCATTTGGAGGAGTTGTAGGCTATGTGTAAATAGGTCGACACACACCAAGAGACCAGTCCCCGCACAAGGTCCCACACACGGCCGCACAATGGGACTCATCGCGGGGAGTAGTCGCAGTGTCACAAACCTAGTAAAACTTGTATCGTTGCTACAATGGGGCTTGTCGCGGGGTTTTTATTTGGATGATTTTCATCTCGTGGTTGCAATAGCAACTAGGAGATATCATAGTGAAGTTGAGCGCATTCCTGAGCACATTCCAGTGGTTATGTTCGTGAGCTGTCGTGTAGATTCGCTAATGTTTGAGAGATCCTTGGTATTTCCAAGGGAGGAACTTCGTTGTATCATCGGATTATGTCGTAGACACTTTCGTTATTTTTAGGCTCTGATCAGTTTAACAGATAACTAGGGTTTCTGGGTTCCTGCTGTTGAGAGTTATCACTTCTGTCGTTTATCGATGATTTGACGCTCAGTGATATTCAATATGTTGCTATAAAATTTAAGAGAAATAGCGTTTGATCACAGCGAACAGCGATGTGTTTTTGGAATAGGTTCGTCATTATCATGTCATTATACTTGTGTTGATTGTGAGACATACATAGTCGACGAGAAGAGTCGATTTCCGGTTTTGATGACAATAATCTTGTATGGTGCAATGTTTGATTTTAATTTGCTGACGTGAATGAAAATAGAATTCTGTGTTGGAACATTCAATTCACCTTTCGCATTTTCTGTCCATCATATGGCGGGCCATCGCTGTCAAAAGTAGATATCATGATATCATGAATGATATCTGCCTAATATCATGATATCGTGATATCATGATATCATGATATCATGACGTTAGGATATCACTACGATAAGATCTCGTTTAATTCGTAAACCATTTAGCAAATGTATTGTCATAGTTAACCATTTGGCAAATGCCTTGTTATCAGTGTTATTTTTAATGTCTGACTTTTGAAATTACCACGCTGAGTTGACGTTAACTACGGCCATCAGTAATCGGAAAAAAAAGCGTGTGTCATTTTTACTTCTGCGAACCGTGACTTTGTCCGCGTGCTTCAAGATGACCTTGAGGCCTGTACATGCGTTAATCCTTTTCTTGGGATGGACACTTGTGCTCTGGAAATAACAACACTGTATGGGCTAGCTTTGCTAAGTGTGTGGTTGTACTCATGGAACCAGATTCCCGGTCTCCAGTGAGCACGTGCTTTAGCTGGGTTTTTGCCTGATTCTTGGAAGCTGTTTTATCAATAGCAAGGGGGGAAACCGGAAAGTCTAAAGTTAAGGATAGCGCATTTTTGAAAAGCCATTTCTGTAGACTGGAGAATTTTTTTTCTCAAACTTTAACAATTGGCCAGTCACGCAATAGGTGGTGCGTGACGCTCGTTACCCCTAGTTGTCCCATGCCGTGTAACGGCTGTGTAGATGGTCTGCTGAAGCGAAAAATGCTTCAAACCTGCGGAAAGCCCTACGGAAACGCTTGCTACGCAGGCTACCCCTCCCCTAGAAATAAACGCCTGCCCTAAAGTAACGTTAATGCATGTGTAGAGACCTTGGGATGAAACCCTCCCAAAAGTAATGGCCACCCGAAAATATGGGACCTAATGATCTGAATGAAACCTAAGCTTTGAAAGGAAGGTATGTTCTCTCAAGACCAGCCCCTATATTGTCAGTTGACTGTGGTGATGCGATACTTAGAACTACTTTTACCTTGGGAGGGGTAGGTTAAAGGAGTGCAGGGAGAAATGTTTGCATGCCAGTTACGCTTTCGTTTTTTTTTCTCCGATGGCGTGTGTCGACTGTGTCGTTCTGATCTTCAACCCTAGTCAACATTTCAGATCAAAGCGAAAAAAGCGTATGTCCTATTTGTAACAATTGTACTCACTCCCACAAAATACACCGACTCATCATGGTAGTTTTCAACATTTTTCTTACTAATTTTCGCGCGTATCATGGTATTTTCTCGAGTTAAGTCTTTTTTTAACTACTGGGCTGAGCTCTTCCATGGAATTGTCGAGGGGAAACTCCAGAACTACACACACAAAAATAATCAACGCTGTAAACACTGTTAAAGTAACACGATTAAGGAAAATCTGTTGGTTGTGGGTAGATTTGTTTCATGAACAGGCTGTAAAGTCAGACATTAATAAAACACTGATAACAAGGCATGTGACAATACATTTGCTAAATGGTTTACGAATTAAACGAGATCTTATCGTAGTGATATCCTAACGTCATGATATCATGATATCATGATATCACGATATCATGATATTAGGCAGATATCATGATATCATTCATGATATCATGATATCTACTTTTGACAGCGATGGCCCGCCATATAGAAAGGATTGTTTTAACAAGAGCAAACAGGAAACACTAATGTAATAATTTGTTCTTTTAAGAAGAGACGAAAACAGACATTTTGATATTCTATTTTGATGTAATACGATGACGCTTGTAGAGTGTACTGATCGAAGGTTTACGGTTTCAGAAACCTAAAGACTGGCTGAAATACGATTGAAAGGCTTTGAGACGGTCAAAAAACAACACAAGGACAACATTTGATCTGGTGTGTGAACTTGATTGGCTAATTATTGTCATTTTTAGTTTCCTGACTAAACTAGCGTTCAATTTCTATACAAATCCTTATATTCTGCCACTAAAGTGGTCTGCTCGTGAGCCTGCGAACCCCGTGCAACAGCCACGAGATCTCGTCCGTGGGACGGTTGTGTTAGTTGCTCGCAGGGACTGGTGGCGGATAATGTGAGAGGGACAAGTCCTTGAGACTAGTTGCATGAACTCAAGCCAGTTTCCATTCCTGGGGCAAGTCGCAGGGACCAAATTGCAGGCCCGCCTGTGACTAGATTTTTTTTTTCTTCTTGACAAAAATGGGTATACGCACAAAGGGATTTTGTTCCCCGGGACTTGTCGACCTTTCAGCTTGTGCCGATCTTATAGCTTTACGGCGCAGAGCAACCTCGTACTAAGCTCCAAATGATTTTGTACTTTTATTGTCTATTAAAGGTAAATAATTTACCTGCAACATAAGCAGTGAATGAAGTTGATAACTCCATGCCAGTCAGGGTGTACTGAGGGTGCATCTGCAGACTGCTAGGAACAAATTCCATTCCATTTGAGGTTTCCCATCTGAATGTAATGTGAGCATCACTGTAGCCGTCTAAGAACATCAGTGGTAAAAAAGATTTGCAAATGCAGCAAGACTAGCTAGACGGACCTAACTGGTCAAGCAAGCCTTACTGCCGCAAAACAAAGTCTTTATACTAGTGGCTTAGCTGCCTTCCACAATTAATGTATGTCCTTCTTGGGTAATAAATCGAAGTCTCTAAAAATACTGGGTCTCTGCTCGGTCATTAAAACAGGCCATAATCGTGAATAAAGCTATTACTGGTCAGACAAGACTTACTCATAAAACAAACAGGTAAAACAAACCGTACTGGTTAGGCATAATTCCCACTTGCTGTTCCCACTTCCCACACAAACCTTATATCTAGTAAGTCAGAACGCAATCCAGCAAATAAAAAGCGAAAAGACTGTACTCACAGCTTTCTATGGTGACAGGGCATCTTTGCTCATCCATTGGAAAATCTTCCAGATTCATAGCACAATACGCTTTAATCGTTACCCTAAAAAATATTAGCAATAATAACTGAAGTTACAGTTTCCAAGAAATGCCCATGCAATCGAACCTTCCAGTTCAATGCAGTTAACTTTTCATGTTTATAAGTTTGTGAAAGGCAATATGTTTTTAGTTTCAAGTGGACAGACTGTTGTGTATTTTGAGGTAGTAGAATTAAAGATCGCAAAAGGTTTATCTCCCAGGAAGACGCTCTGTGGGATTTTTAAACAATTTGGTAAGACCAGGCATTGCATGGTTGTGGAGGCATCGTATTAATAAATTCTCATTTTAGAAGAAATCGTCCATAAGAGTACAAGTCTATGTCTGCAAATCTTACGGGTTCGCCGGCTGAAGTAAAGGGCAAACGTCCGAGTCCCTGGATATGCCACACTGATGACAGCTGTCCGTGGCTGGCTTGGCCGCTACTTCATGAGTAATTTTTGTCTGTGCACATGCGTGAGGTTCGATCAAAACGCGGAGATGTGTTCTGTGGTTCTTTTGTTCTCAGTTTCAGGCAATGCCAACGGATTGTATTTTCCCGCAGACATCAAACTTTTGCTTTTGCCAAACCAAATTATTTGAGCGAATATGATAAAATAAAAATAAAAATAAAAACTTCCAGTAAAGCGGTTCCGACACCCTGACAAAATGACGCAATCCATTACCCTTATGGAACTTCATAAGAACTCGGTTGTAATTGAGCAGCGAAGAGCTTGCTCAGACGACCCTTAGCAGACTAGTTGTTAGCGACACCAGTATAGTACGGCTAGGGAATCTAGACGCAACACAAGTTTGGAAATGCTAACCAGTACTATTATTCATTTATACAATTATACTATTATACAATTCTATTATACATCATCATTTTTTACTGACTGCTGCGCTGTAGGTGATTTTATTCTCTACCTTGCATTGTATTTTACCAGCCCTCCAGGAGCTAACATGATCATCACATTACTACTTGTGACGTCATGCATTTGGCCGTCTTTAGCGTTCACAAAATAAGAGTCTGGCATCCAAATATGGTCAATCACGTGATTGCTGAGGTAAATTGTGTCATTTGTTCCGTAGTCAAGCCTCTTGTCGACCCACTGTTGTCTCAAGAACATATCAAACGTGAAATCCTGAAAGAAACAAGTCATACAAGATTTTGTAATTAATAATGATTTTATAATTAATTGGTATAAAACCTTAAAGGTCCTAAAAATCACAAGTAAGTGTGCCATCACGTGATCATTCACAATATAAATTGGGTATGTCTATGTTTTTTTTACAGCGTTGTTGAATGAATTATGCTTTGTTTCGATCATTTCTCTGTCAAACAGGATTCAACATTGTTTAATAGAACTTTCGGTACGATGTTGGATGAGGTGGCCACACGAATGCAGCGTTGTTTACAGCAGAGGTCAAAAGATAAGTTGATTAATATTATTGAACATTTATTGAATGGGTTGAATTTGAAAAAGCTTAACAGTGTTAGCTGGAAATGTTGAACAGGTTTTCCGAGAGCTAAATCGGCTTAGTTATTCCACAATACCGCTGTTTGAAGATATCGTAGTGCGTTATGAAATAAAGAGCATTTGAACGACGCACACTGAGTGGTTGAGTGGCTGTTACCATATTGAACTTCTAGCAGAATGATTTTATTTGTTATACCAACCATATCAACAACGTCGATGGCGTTGATAGACATCAGAAAAAAGCCGACGGTAACGACGACAGGCCCCCCTAGATAAAAGATATACCAAACAATAGACTCAGAAATGATTGGGGCATGGATGGCTATCATTTTATCCACCAATGTAAACGTGTGTCGGCACTCTGACAATAATTTTTCATTAATTGAGACCTTTGGCGAAATACGCTCTGACATGACGTCAGGGGAGATACAAGAAAGAAACACCAGTTGAAGGAAACAAATTGTGTGTGCTTGTTGAAAGAAATATGAAAACTCACCGTAATAATCTGGTCTTATTCTTGAGTCATAGTTGTCTTGTTTCAATAGTGATTCCAGAAGATTTTCAACCTTTTCGCTGGGAAAATAACATGACTTCATGCAAATTACTTTGTTTTTGCGGCTCGGTTACCACGTCTTTCACAAACGTCTTGGACAAAAATAGAACGACTAGGCCTGCTTGTACAGTCAGTCAGTCCGTCAGTCAGTCAGTCAGTCAGTCAGTCAGTCAGTCAATCAGTCAGTCAGTCAGTCGGTCCGAGTTAGTGAATTAAAAACTTGGAAATTTTCATATATGCTACCAGACGTTAGAAATACATCTTGTTACGCTCAATAAAACAAGCATTTAGCCAAAAAAAGTAGTACGTCAGTCAAATGCGAGCGCCAGAGGTTTTTTTCTCTTTCCCTCTTTTTTGCCAGCAAAAGTCGCTGACGTCGGGCAACCTCGGCAATCTATTCTGTTAAATTCTGTTCATTTATATTCTGCTTTACCTCGACTGCCCTTTTGGATGTAGGGAAAGCTATCGTCCTCAACGCACTGAAGCTAACGAAACCTTATAAATATGGATTTAAGGACAATTGAAGACAAGGAAGCTATTGAACGAGCTTAAGAATACACAGAAGACCTTTGCATTTGCTTTTTAGGCCCCAGCCAACTGGATTCAAGATTTCCATTCCACACCGTTCAACACTGTTAATTTCAACACGTTACACAGGTTTAGCCAGCACGTGGAACCGTGTTGAATGGTGTTGATCAAAGTGTGATTGCCATCAAACATTTGTACAAAAAGTTGTATTCAACAATGCTGGATGATGTGGAATTCATTTGACCGAGGCCTTAATTTGTGTCCGCGAGTCACTAGACTAGCTGGTGACGAGTTCATAAGGGCGAAGGTTTTCCTTAAAAAAACTGTTTGTCAGTGATATTGACTGAAGTATCGAAAAGCCACAGCTTGCGATGTATAAATCTTAAGAAACTACTAATAACACTAAGTTTCCTTCTTTAAAAAAAATATCTCAGGTTCTTTTTCCTTCATGGAAGATAAGTGGCGTTTACCGTAAAAACATAGAGTTGCGTTGTTAAGGAAAGCATAATATTTCTCGGAATAAACTGACATTTCGACGAAACAAGTACAGTGCAAACTGGCAGAAACCTTTTTCTGCTTTGATTGCTAAATAACATTTGCCAAATTGCGACGTTCACAACTGAAAGAAGAAATAACAACAATACCTTTCTTCAAGGGAACATGCTGTTTTCGACGAAAGGAACAGAAAAAACACACGAAGAACGATTTGCCGCATGTTAAATACACAAGGGAAAGATTTGTACTGAGCAGATTATATTACTTATAAGTGCTTTTCACAAACTTATTAAATATTAAACAACTGTGGATACTTAATTTTCAACTTAATTCTTAACTGATAAAAGCAGTCACCTAAGAAATACATACCCAAATATATACGCAAAAATACATACACAAAAGATGCTTCGATAGAGAGGATGGGAGAAAGGTAATAAAAGAAGTTGGTTGTGAAAACGTTTTCGACCGAGTCGAGGTTTCAGAAACACAGCTTCTTAATTTGAAGCGGTGAAAAATATATGCTCAGGGTTTAACATTGTTTCAAATGGAGTCAAGCTGCAATAATACATTTTCCTCTTTTGGGCTCATAAATAATAGAGGTGTTTTCGAGAGAATTCCTTTTTTCGTAATTAGGTTGTCCTCGCAGAGTAAATGACTCTAGTGCGATAGCAGAATAACGCAACCTGGCAGCAGAAATTGGTTTAAAACCAAACAATCCACTACTTTACGTCTTATCATCCAGACGAGAATAAGCGTTCCCTTTTAAGAGCAGATTTTTGGGGGGTTAAGGTTTCTATCAGATTGACAAAAACATGGACGTAATCTATCTACGTAAGAAATCATTTTTATCTTTCAACGACGAGGAAGACAAAGGGAAATATTCATTGCTTGTACGTGCTCGAATACAGGCAAGAAACGGCTAAAACATTTATTTTTTGGCTAACTAGTAAACAAGATCGAAATCGATCTGGTTTACTGGGTCTTTTTTTAGGAATTCCGGGGAAGGAATTCAAAAACAAACAAACAACAACAAAATACAAGCTGAACTCAATACATAATAATAAATAAAACAAAATAATACACGTCGCTTGACAGGCCATCTTGAACAATTCTTTGAAGGAGTGATTTTGTGACAAGGAAGAAGAGGAGAGGGTATTTAAAAAAGGGGCATTTAAAAAAAGTCGTTAAATAGGTTGAAGTCGTTCCAGTGTAACCGCCGGGCCTTCATGGCATGCACTGAAAGGGAAGATAAGAGGGAGGATGCGTCAGCACGACATGCCTTTGCACATTGTACCAATGATTTTGCTCTGTGTATCAATCTCGTTCTAGTAAGGGTACCAAGTTGTGACTAATTGCTACTTGAGGGAGTGGTCGCCCCTGCCCATGCGAGCCCCGGGCTCAGCTGGCTCCAGCTGAGCCCGGGGAGGAAAAAGGACCCCTGCTCAGGGTTACGAGCACCAATCATCTGATCGATTAGTGCTCGTAACCCAATCAGATTATAAGAAGAAGAAGAAGAAGAAGAAGAAGAAGAAGAAGAAGAAGAAGAAGAAGAAGAAGAGGTTCAAACACACTGTAACTTTGTCGCTGCTGTTGGAAAAAATTGAGATGTTTAAGTCACCTGCATTTGCACAATTTAAAAGTGTATTAAAATTATGCGTTAGCTTACGCCCGCTGAGAATTGTACCAGGGTTCTACATTTGGCGACGCGGATCTTGTAGATCTCACCGAGGATATTCGTTGACAATTTTAGACAGTGATTTGTTTCAAATAACAGGCGACCGCGAGCGAATCAAGCGGTGAATCGAGCAGTTCTGGCAGCCTTGCTGTTTCGTTGGATGCCAGATCGTTAAAAGCGTTTGACCCAGAAGCGTTTAGTCCAAGTCAAGTCAGCAATGGAAATGGTGGAAATGAGTGCTTCATTTGTACGTAAAGAGAAAAGGAGCTTAAAAGGAACTTAAAGTACAGTGTATGTGCCTATTTTTGGACGCCTATTTGCACTTATCACAAAAACTCACCTCAGAACGGCAGAAGCACGCTGACACTACCGTACCACGTACTTTCTTCCTTGAGGTCAGGGCAGTCTCGGTAAAATGGTGTTTTCGAAACCAGATTGGCGAAGATAAATTAAATTGGATCGGGTGCTGTTCATGAACAATTACCATACAGTCTTTCACTTCTGTGGCCGTCATCCATCCTGAAGGCCCCTCTTGTACTTCTTCTGTAATGTCAAGCTTCTGAATCTTATCAAGTTTCTTTTCCACCTTGTCCCTCAACAGACCTCACTGTATCGTCAATACAAATATTGATTCATATCCTTTTAACAGATCGACCCTGGATAACGAGCCCGGTATATCTCTGACGGACATCACTCTCCAGCTGTCTATCCGTCTGTCTGTCCTGGAAACGAACTTTTCAACGGTTTCACCGCTTTGCTGTGCAATCTGCCTGAACGAATATCTCAGTCTCAAATTGGACGTTAGCCCCTTCGGAATAAAGTAGCCACGGAGTACATCGTTTCGTTATTCTTTCTTTATTCTTCTTCATATACTGTAAAGATATAGACTATAAATAAAACCCGAACGATACGTTCCATTGAATTATTGATTAGTCTATTTTTGCTAACTCCTTCTCTGGCCTGTTTCGTTGGATTTGGTGGAAAAATTTCAAGATCTTCTGAAGGTAAGCAAATTTTGTCGCTGTCTTAGTTTGCATTTCCCTGCAGATTGTTTTCAGAACGTTTTAGTGTGCACTCTGTTCTCGCAAAATACTCAACAGAAATTATTACTTTTGGAAGAAGTCGGGAGAAAAGAACAAAAGAAAAACTTGTTGTATTTATTGTGAGGTATGCCTATTTACCGAAACCGAAGGCCACACACGTTTTAAGTTTAACATCAGTTTCCTGGAAGAATAGTAAAGTAAAATATTTATGCAAACTAAAAACTAAAACTGACGATAAATAGCAATTTAAACGTACATACCAGAGCAAATATTGTCCTGTGTTGTTTTTTGATTCCTGAAAGTCTTTCAAAGGCATTTCAGGCTTTCCACTCCGAAATATCAAGACAAGACATAAAATAAGACACAGTAAAATGGGAGAGAAGCATTTAACAAAAACTGTTGCACATTCAAGGCAAGTCAGTACGAAAATCAAGAAGCAATCTAAACAAGTAATGAACAAACTACCAAGAAGGAAGGAAGGGCGACATTTTTTCGGCTATACCACGCAAAATTGACTCTGGTTTACCTGCACTCGTTATAACTTTGTGTTCCATAAGCTTCAAATGTTTAGATAAAAGGAGTTGAATCGCTTTCCCAGTTGTTTGAGTGTCTTTTTTACCATTCCGTCCGCAACCACTAAACTGAGAACTACTGCGTTTTGTGGTTTGGGTTTAAGAAACTAAGATGGTGAAATCTGTCGTTCCTCACAACAGTGATCTTGTTTCTGGGCTGCATAGATATTGCCTGTTTAAGTTCAAATTGTCTTCAGTTCGAAGAGGCATATGTTCGAAGAGCATATAACAGGCATATGTCGACACAATGGCGCCGTTAATATGGTAAAATCGTATACAGCTTCAATTCGCTTTGAACGATAATTGTAACGATGCCTCAAAAAAAAAAACGTAACATTTTTCGGAGCCAATTATTAGAAGATTGTTTCCCCAAAACGTCTGCCTCTTCGTTCAAATCGGAGCAGTTTCATTGATTCATTCAGTTTTGGAAAGAAACGCTGCAACACTGCAAAGTTTTAACGCCTTTCTACCTTAGTCATGTGACCAATTCTTGTTCCCTTTTTATCTCTTTTCTCATTTTTTTTCCTTAATTAAAGTGGTAGAGTTTTTATTAAAACAATTATTCTACTCGGGCTTGCTGGGTATCGAATTATTATATCCAACTAGGCGCGTTGTCTATTTAACAATTATCCTGAGCACAAACCTACTGCGGCTCCGATTTAAGCAACATTTTAATTTTGAAAACAATGTATAAATGAAAAAAAATTTCTTCTTTAATAAATACGATTCTTACTCGTTCGAAGTGTACCTTCTATCTTTGCTTTCCGACCTGCATCACTTCACATCTTTCACAAGTGCACCAAAATATACCTTCTAATATTTCCTTCATTTATTCATCTCCACTTTCATCGTCTGGTTCGAAACAATACGGTTTGAGCGCAGCCATCGTATCGGAATACAAACAAACATTTTGGAGCTGACAAGTTGGGCGGAATGACAGATTAATCGAGTTGAAACTATCGCCAACAAGTTTAAAATATTTGGAAGTCATTTTTAAAGTGACGTTTTCCTTTTAAGCTCCATTTTCAGTTCACAACGGCACCGCGAAAAAGAAATGAACGCAACCGAAAAGCTATGCACTTAAAATTAGCCAGCTGCGTTTGAGCTTCGCGCCAATTTCAATTGGGACAAATTGACGTCAAGAATGAGCGGTCAGGCTCCTAAGCGTTATCCAAAATGGCGGCGCCCGATGGTGAATTTTTTGCTTCTTTGGAGAGGAATTTCATTGGGATCGGATGCACTATGGAAGCTCAAACAACTGTCAGTAACTCAATTCAGTGTGGTCTTTTTACTGGTGAGTACAAAAAATATACGGTTTCTGGAGTGACCTTCTCCTTTAACAATTATCCTGCGAAATCGTGCGGAATATCACCTGTTATTATTCAACAAATTGTCACTATGCCCATGTATGGTAAGGAAGCCCTTAATATCTGTCATCCGTACATGACAGATATCCTGCGATATACGTAAATGACCATATTTGGAGGTGCACTGCAGATTTTCTTTCATTGCTTGTTTGGCGGCCATTTTGAAAAGCGAGGCAATTTTAGCAGTGTTCTCCGTAAATTTTAACTCTCTGGAAGAAACTTTCCACGATTAAATGCTCTCAAAAAGTCAACAAGTATTGGCTTCAGCTCACAAAGATATCCAGAGGTTGACTTGGAATTTTCATAGTGAGAATTCAACCAAGAAAATGCTATTGCAAACGAAGCAGCACACTTGCCGGCACGGAAAGTTGTAAAGACTAAAGTTGAAAAGATTTTAATTCACAGAAAAAGGACTTATTCTCGGTAAGGTAGCAATATTTTTTTCCTTTGTCTTGTCATTTCCAAACATGAGTTTGTAAATAAGTCTTTTTAAGTGAACGGTAGTAAACTTCGATTTCTTGAAGTTCTGTTTTGATTTTTATTAAGCTTATGTGTTGCTAGCGTTTAGCGTTTTTATCATAGAGCCGTAGTTTTTCTCGTTCTTAAAATGGTAGGCGATGGGAATTTGTTGAATAATAAAACAATTATCCTGCCTACGGCCTCGTCGGCTAAGTATCAGGTGATATTCCGCGCGATTTCGCAGGATAACTGTTAAATACTTTAATAGCCGACGAGGCCGTAGGCCGAGTTGGCTAAATCAGGGGATATTCCGCAAGATTGAGCAGGATAATTGTTATTATTCAACAAATTCTCATCGACTACCATATTCAGAACGAGAAAAACTATGGTTCTATGACGAAAACGCTAAAAGCTAGCAACACATATTAAACATGAAAACAAAAATTCAAGAAATCGAAGTTTACTACCGTTCGCTTAAAAAGACTTATTTACAAACTCATGTTTGGAAATGACAAGGCAAAGTTAAAAATATATTGCTACCTTACCGAGAATGAGTCCTCTTCCTGTGAATTAAAATCTTTTTAACTTTACAAATTTCCGTGAGCAAGTAAGCTGCTTCGTTTGCAATAGAATTTTCCTGGTTGAGTTCTCACTAGGAAAATTCCAAGTCAACCTTTGGATATCTCTGTAAGCTGAAGCAAATACTTGTTGACTTTTTGAGAGCATTTAATTGTATGGCAGCCAGACAAGCCGTGAAAGAAAATCTGCAGTGCACTTCCAAATATGGTCATTTACGTATATCGCAGGATATCTGTCATGTACGGATGACAGATATTGAGGGCTTTCTTACCATATATCGGCATAGTGACAATTTGTTGAATAATAACATTCGATATCGTAGAATAATTGTTAAATAACAGTATGATACAGTATGATAAAGCCTGTATTTGACAAGCTTTGACAGTATTTGACGTAACTTTCGTATAATTAAAAGACGGCGCCTACAGGCCCGTCTTAATAATGGAAATAACGCGGCAGTTGGTGTGGTGGTTAGCGCGTTGGACTTCAGATCTGAAGGTCGGTGGTTCGAGGCCCAGTCCCTGCCACTGTGTTGTTTAATTAGAGAAGAAACTTTACCCCACAAATGTCTCTCTCCACCCAGGTGTATAAAACGGGTACCAGTGACATATTGCTGGAGGTAACCCTGTGATGGACTAGCATCCCATCAAGAGGAAGTAAAAACACTCTCAGTTGCTTCATGCTACAGAAACCGGAATAAGCTGCGGCTGTGTGGGCCCCCTTGGCTCCTGTGCAACCTTACCTTTGGGAAAAACAGGAACTAGCACAACTTTACGATCTTTCGTGCTCGGGCCCCTTGCTTAAATTATTTTCCCTCCTTTTCCTTTTTTTAAGGAGTTTTAAGGCCTCGACAGACTAGAGAGATAGTTGTCGATCGTAAAAAGTTGTCGATAACAAAAAACACAGTGTGTGAAGCAAGTTATCGATAATAAACTCTAAAAGAAAATAGCTGTCAATATCAAAACAGTTTTCCTTTTCAAAAGGAAAACTAATTTAGTTGTCGATAACAAACGCGGTAGTTTTATCATTGACAACTTGCTTTTCCTAGTCTGTGAGAGTTGTCGACAACTAAGTCATCGCCATTATCAGTGTTCGTTGCCAGGTACACGCGGGAACGCTAATTATAATATATAGATTTAGCCAAGCCTAAAAGCGGAGCCCTCCCTTTTTGTTTTTGTTTTTGTTTTGTTTTTTGTTTTTTCCCATCTGGAACTCAGAATTTTTTCTGAGTTTCCTCTCTCTCCACACATCATTCTATTTTCATTTCATTTTTATTTTTTTATTTTTTTGCTGGCAGTTATAAATTTGTGAAAATACTCTCATTCAAGGCGTTAAATTAAAAAAAAAAAGAGAATGATAATTTTCTGTCCTCGCCGAGAACCGAACACGGGTCGTCGGCATGAGAAACAGGAGGTTAGTCCACCAGGCCATGAGCGTTTACTGTCATTTTGGAAGTTAATTTTAATACTTATTTCTTTCTTCGTGACAAGCTGCCTATCAGCATGAAAATGCTGGTGTTTTTCCTGGCAAAATGTGTTCGGAACGCCGTAAAAACCATGGCTGTGGACAGCAAAAACCAAAGAGCACTAGCTCTGCTATATTTAGCGCCGAAACCAATGCGAAAAGCTTGCGAACTCAAGCGGTGTGCCGATCGAGTTCGAACAGAACCGACGAGGCAAATTTGGACTTTTCGCCTGAACTTTATCACCTAATTTTTTTCGCCTAAATTGAACTTTTCCCCTTCCATCAAAAAGACAACTGAGTATTCTTTTGAACTTTTTTTTCCTATTAACAAATTTGTTTTTGACTTTGATTTATGATCTTTGACTTTGTTTTGCTACAATGCAGGTCAGCATGCGATTTCGCGCCAAAAACACACGGGATTCAGCACAGGGTTATATCGAGTATTCTATTCCACAACACTCCTATTTCATACTCAGCTAATATAAGATATGGGAAAAATATTGATCCAGCGGGCTAGCCGAAAAGCTGCAACAGAACTAAGGACGACCGAACCGCACGACTTATCGGGGCCGGGTGGGTGGGCCGTCCTTTTCTCTGGTTGTCCGCTGGAAGGAAACTGAGCAAGAATCGAGTGTTTTCATCCTATTTATGCCATCCTGGTTACGTAATCAGCGTGCATATGCGGGCCTGGTGCTAACGAGGCATTATAATAAGTTATCTTATCATCGCATTTCATTAGGAACATTGTGAATAGTATTCATTCCACATCACTCCTATTTCATACTCAGCTAATATAAGATATGGGAAAAATATTGATCCACGCCACCTATGTTCAACCTTACACTCAACTGATAAGCATATACCCCCCCCCCCCCCCAAGATGCAGCACTCTCTAATCCCATACCTCATCTCCCCAAGCCTTAATCTCCCACCACTATAACTAAATCCCAAACTAAACCAAAAAAGTTATGGTTGTTTATTGTCCTTCAAGTTGACAGATTACGCCTGCTAGAACGATTGACAGGAAAAGCACAAATAAAACGTTTTAACTCATTAACATCCTGCCAATGGATTTATTGCTTCCGTTTGGTCACTTGCCGATAGCCTTCCTGAGGCACCAGAAGGGTTCAGGACCTTTGCCAACTGGAGATAATAGAGTGCAGTATGTCGACGTGCCCATCCTACATGATCCATTATCTCTGATAAATCTGCGCACCCCGATCGGAAACCATGAAGCGTCTCCCCATCATCGGCTCCCATATCCTTTAGCGGTTGACGAAGAAAAGGGGGAATCCACAACGCCTCCCTGTGGGCTGGTAGGGCGGAAAAGATAGCCACTTGTGAGATCTATTCTAAGGTCTCGGGCCACCGCCATGTACTGCTCAATCCACTTAATCGGACAGATCGCCAGTTGAGGGTTTCTTCTAATGCCAAAAGCATTTTCATCGCCATCTCTCAAAGTCTTTCCTCAAACATGATTAAAAAGGAATCCATCGTCATTAGGAAAGCGTAAAATCTCCGGGACTTTAACACGACCTAAATCTTCTGGATGGTCACCACTAAAGAAAACACTTTTGAAGTAACCTTGGTCTCGAGCCACAATGAAACGCTGTGTTGGAGATAAATTATCTGAGGCTAGTTTCTGGTCCAGATGAAGAGAAAGCTGAGTTAATTTATCCACAGAAAACAGAGTCGCCTGTTTAGGTGTAATCCTAGCCTGCAATTGTTCTGCTGTTATCAAACGAAGATAATCCTTAACCGATTTATCCGCCGCCGGATTCCCTAATCCTAAACGCTTATCCCATTCGCCATCCCGACCAATTGCGTGGAAGACAGAACGGAGTTTACCAATGTAAGAATCAACAGTCTTGTATGAAAGTCTCACGGGACATCCGCATGAATGAGTACCACGTTGCCCTAAAAAGGCACAACCATTACGATGTACACCTGCGTTTTGCCACCTCTATCCTTAAACGCAAGGAAACGGCACAGACCGCGGGGTGAAACGATAGCTAGAGACGGTTTACCCGGCAGACCCGAGAGGAAGTTCTCTAATTCCTTCTGTAGAGAGTCTTTTTGTTTTCAATAACCAGTAGCTTGATCAAAATTCCACAGTTGATTCAACCGGGTATCAATTTCGTCTAAATTGATACTAACTGATCTTGACTGTCTAAAGTGCACTATCTTCCTAGAGTAACCGCAACGCTGACAGAATCGAAAATCCCAATCATTGGCGTAACCACAAGACGGACACCGAACAGAAGGAACAAACAGTTTCGCCACCACCGAGAGCTCCTAGGAAAAGCAACAACAAGATATCACAAAATTTGTCAAAGGCAGTGACACACAGTGACACTATTCCTCAATTCTAAACTACCATTACATAGATTGCAAGAAAAGCTGAAATGAACATCGAGCATCATACTTATTACATCTCTCAAAAACAACAACAGGATATCACCAAATCGTTCTAAATCAGTAATACCTCATAACCTATCAAGCATTACATAAATTACAGAGAAAAATATTGAGATAAATATCGAACATCTTTCTAAATACATCTCTGTCCACACTAACACGCCATTTCGGCTCGTTATCAATGTCAAGCAAGTAATTTAAAATTCAACCAAGAAGATCCATAAGTCTCCGGGAATATTGGTATGATTTATCCATCCTTCCTTAGACGGGATGAGAAGGGCTTGTGAATCGCCTTTACAAGCAAGTTTAAGTGACCTTGATGACCAACACTGGATCAGCGGCCACCAGTATTTCCTCGGATACACATCCAAAACGACTACTGTACATGACCTTCTAAAACTCTTCACAAAAGCATAAGACAGGGCCCACTAAAATCGACGGAAGAAAAACATAGGGGTGTTCCAGAAATGGCTCATGTCGGGAAAGATCCTGAGCAAAGAGATTTATCCCTGATGACGCAGGAGTCGGGCAGGGCGTAAAATGTGGGAGGCATTTGCCAAATTTATCTTTCATTGCGTTTGAATCTAGCGCCATCAACTCGCAGGTATGACCTGTAAGGCCTCCAAATTGTTGCTCAACAACCTCCCATAGAGCAGGACACAGGTTGCTATCCATCGCAGACAGGCGGCGAGAATGTGGGTCTGCTAGGTTATCATGGATGGAAATATAAGACAAATGCAAAGACACATTCAGCTGCACTATAGTAAAGAACAACCTATTTAACGCTTTATTAAGAGATCCACTCTTTCCAGTTTGGTTGTTCCAGGCCTGAACCACCGCCTGATTGTCAACAAACCATCCACCCGCCAATTCCTTAACTGATTCTGAAAAGCCAAAAGCACCCTCTCAAGGGCAGTAGCCTCCTTCTTGGCAATATCCCAAGATTGCTCTTCCTTCTTCCAATAATCAGAGGTATCTGCAGATACTGGTGAAATCAAAGATCCTCCCCACGCAAAATTAGAAGCATCCGTAGCGACTGATACTCGAACATGTCGCTCATCCCTCCAAAGAAGGGGATCATCCCATGTCTCCAGAAACAACCAATGGGAAATCTTCTCTCTAAGAGCCCCACATACCTGTATTAGTTTAGAGGAAAGATGGCCCTTTGAAATAGCCGCATTCATTTCTTTGGTGAAAAGACGTGCGCCAGGAACAACTAAGGAGAAGGAGACATTTACCAACCAAACGCTGAAGCGTTTTAATTGTTATTGTCTTAGCGTTTAGGAACTCCCGGATCAAATTCAAAAATTAATCCTCCTTCTCTAGAGTAAGGTGAAACACCTGCCGAGACGAATCTGACAAAAATCCTAGGTAAGGGACAACCATCCTAGGACTCAGAACAGATTTTGCCAACCCCAAAAAGTATCCAAGTTGAATCAAATAATAGGCCACAAGGAAAAGGGCTGATTTTGCAGCTGCAAATCTACGCTTATCGAGTTGGGATATCAGCGTATACCCCCTTATCAAGGGGAATTTGTAGCTGTCCGTTATGACGATCATCAATGTACAAAAGACATGGGACATTCAAAGACCGAAAGAAATTTGTGGCCACAAGGCCAGTGTGATGATAAACGTACGGTGAAATCTTCCAGCCAAACGGTAGCGTATTGTAGATGAAATACCACCCACCCCACTGGATGCCAAAAAAAATGTTCGACTGTTATCAGCCAAAAGAATATGATCATAACCAGATTTGTCATCAAGAACACTTTAGTACGAATCCCGTGAAACATAACGTGGCAGGTCACTTACACGATCCAACTTAAACGGCTTATCTTGCATCCAAAGGTTCAAGAAACGAGCATCATGACAAACGTGGCTTCGTTGGTTCCACGGTCAAGGGGAGAACGAGATGGGGGGGGGGGGGGGTTGGACCTCACCCACCTTCCATAACAAAGACACTGCACCAGTTTTTAAGCGATCAAGAAGTGTTTGTTGAAAAAACTTCACAAACGGCTTACAAGAGACATTAAAAAATGCTTTTCCTGGGGGAAGATCAGAGTCATACGACTCTCCCTTAAATACCCCTGAAAAATGTTGAAAATAGGGAAAGAAACTTTGCCCTCAATCCATACTAAGACCTCAGATTGATGTAACGAAGGACTCCCCATAACAATTTCTTTCCAGCTATCAACATGTTCGCGTAACTTGCCTTCCCTAAAATGTTCGGGGTCCCGAAAAAGTCTCCTACATCTCCAAGAGCCTCCCCACGTGACACTTTCAGAACTGTCGATCTGAAGTGAGAATTTGCTGTCACCTCGCAGCTGACAGGAACAGGGTTTCCTCGCCAGTCTACCCATCGAAGACACCGTCGATTTGTTCCAACTTGAACAACTTTAGAATCAAATTCTATGTGCCTTTCCCGTGCCGAGCCAAAGGCTTTAATACATCCCTGAAAAAGGAACAAAAGGAAAAAGAAAGAAATGAAAACTTGTGGCGTCGAAACCCAAAGTCAGCAGAGAGATGACAGCTTTCACCCAGTGGGGGGGGGGGGGGGGGGGTTGGCTGAGATACCCTTTTTCAAAACTGCCAAACTCCACGACTTAAAAAATAAAGGGGCCACAAAACAGTCTAAGACACATAAAAGACAAAAAGTGTAGTTTTCCTGGGATTACATTTATTGGACTCTAAGACCTCAGTAACAACTCAACATTTTGTGAAAACTTAATTGAGATGCGAGAGACATTCAGGAAATTAGTTGACACTGGTAAAGGGCTTTTTTATCATCCTTCACACTTAATTCGCCTGAATCTTTCCTTCTCTGAAGACAATGCACCTTAATATGACCCGGCCTATTACAGTAGAAACATCGCCGAGGCTGCCTAGAAGACGGGTAGCTCCTATTCTTCAATACACCACCCGAACCAGACGATTTCTGCATCTGCCGCATATTATTCTTCTCCGCTACTTTAGCTACCACATCCAAGACCTTCTCGTGGTCTTTGTCTCCAAGCAGAGGGAAGATGAAATTGCGGAACTGATCATTGGGCTGATCAAGCTTCCCTCGCAGTGTCTCAAAGACGAGGCGATGATATGCTTCCTTTTCATGCTTGGAATCATGAGCTGCGTTCTTTAAGGCATCGACCAACTCCAACGCCTCATACAAATTGAATTCTACAAGAGGACGAGAGGCCAAACTCATAAGTCGCTTCAGCAGGTTTTCCACGGAGGACTTTGTCAGCATGTCCATCGCCTCCTTTAGCTCGTTATACTTCCCTTTCAAAATCTGCCAGAATTTGAACAACAAACAAAGTGTGTCAGAATGTAAACTCCATAAACGATGTGTTATGCATCATAACACACCCACAGTACTGCAAGTGTTGCACTTTAGAAAAAACACCTTCACTAGTTTCAAAAGCTGTCAGAACATGCTTTCACTTACACACAGACTAATCAATAAAGCCGAAAATAACAACCACAGAATATATCTATTCAACCAATTGTGCCGAGCAAATAATCACACAATAATAGCCAACAAAAACAACCACCGATACCGCATAAGCAATGGTATTGCAAAACAGAAAATTCCTTGTAGAGAATTATTTCCATAATTGCACGACTGTCGGTGTTCCAAAACAATTCGGCGAGAATTTGACCAATTTACGGACTTCAATCAAATGAATACGAGACAGCAACCCTCATTACGGTTCCTACCAGTTTTATTAACTCCCAACTATAAGTAAAGTCAAGAAATTCGAACCCACTCTCGGGTGACTTTAAATTATTTAATAATCGACCTCATAAAAGTCTCCAGAGAACAAAATTGCAGATATTATAGGCTCAAAAGCAAAATGGCGATATAAAACCTCCTCGGAGACTTGGAGCCCTCATCTCAGTCATTATCAAAATTTAGAACATGGTCACACCCACTCAGCCAGTCAGTGTCCAGCATTTCGATGCTCTATATTCCATAAACTGTCTTAAATAATGTAAAGTGGCGGGGGCTTTGAAGCACAGGGAAATTGCGGGGTAAAATTACAGAGAATTTCTGCATCATTAGTGGTTCT
This sequence comes from Siderastrea radians, assembly GCA_964017195.1. Classification (NCBI taxonomy): domain Eukaryota; kingdom Metazoa; phylum Cnidaria; class Anthozoa; order Scleractinia; family Rhizangiidae; genus Siderastrea; species Siderastrea radians. The sequence goes on along the minus strand of OZ024888.1, from coordinate 21,510,739 downwards.
ATATATGGCATACTAATGAGACATTGTTTTCCTTTGTTTGGAAGCCTCATTAGTATGCTCTATATAGAGCATACTAATGACTAAGTAGAAACTACTAATGAATGCACAAATTCCTGTAAATATTTATAGCTAAATCGATAAAATCAACACCTTCAACGGCTAGAAACACTCATTATTTTTTGCGTTTTAACAAAAAAAATGCAATGTTACGGTATAATAGCATAGCAAAAAGCAAATCGAAAGAAAAACCATTATTTTACATGAAATACGAACTGTTCAGACCTTAATTGAAACAGAAGGACAGACTTGTTTCTCCGTGTTTGCCAGACTACGAGTGTTGTACTTGAACTTGACTTAATTTGGCCTCTTGGAGTTTCCTGCGGGTTCCCCACTTGTTGGTGTCGGTGGCTGTAGCGCCTCGAAGACTGCTTTCACCAGTGTAAATCTAGAAAATCTTTAGCGGCGATCACTGCCTCGAGTTCCAAATTTCCGTGTATTGGATCATGGCTGTTTACACACCAACTGCGATAAACCGCGCGGTGAAGCACTCTAAAACATTGCACCTCAAAGGCATGCGTACAATAGCGAAAATATCGTAAACAAAATAGCAACGTGATTTCAAGGTGAGAACTAAAACATTAAAATGCAAAAATACAATGTGCACGCAAAAACGAAATTCTTCGTGGGTGTGACCATGTTCTAAGACGGTTAGACAATGAACGCTCGTGTCCTATGGGATATAGCGTCCCTCGCAAGATAGAATGCCACGAGGCCGCAGGCCTCGTGGCATTCTATTTTTGCTCGGGACACTTTATCCCATAGAACACTCGCGTTCATTGTCTAACCCTTACTTAGTTTAACATTAATTTGTAATTCTGAAAAAAAAAACAACTACAAATGCACTAAGCAACCACAGATGACCTCCCGGGAGTGCACAAATCAATCATCTCAATGTTATGGGCACAAATGAAAATTAGCCCTCGCAGCTTCTTTAAAAAATAACCCAACGGAAAAAAACTCACAAAGGGTGCGATCTCCCGTACAAAGAAAACTTTTGTCTTTATTCAAACAAAATAGTCCAGGAAAACAAGCTGGGAGGTGTCGCCCTCATTAGCCAAATGCACCCAAATCATTGAATCGGCTATTCCACAAGACAAACTAGCGAAGCCTCGCCCAAACTTGTCAATTAACTGCCTCGAATCATCGAATTGAGCATTCAAGCCACAAAAACAAAACAAAACAAAAGACTGGCAAAGTCTCGCCCACATTTGTCTGCTTCACTCACTAACACTGACAAAACCTTGCCCACATTTGTAAAGCTCATTTCATAGGCAAGCTGGCGAAACCTCGCCCACATTTGTGAAGTTCATTTCATAAGCAAAATGGCGAAACCTCGCCCACATTTGTCAGCTTCACTCACTAACACTGGCAAAACCTTGCCCATATTTGTAAAGCTCATTTCATAAACGAGCTGGCGAAACCTCGCCCTGGCGAACCTCGCCCACATTTGTGAAGCTCATTTCATAAACAAGCTGGCGAAACCTCGCCCACATGACCGAGTCCGAGCGAAATAGAAAAACCCACCTAAATCTCAAAACATACTGAAACACGTGGTAACTGGGATCCTAATCAACTTATCTGGGCAAACCACGGACATAAGACATAAAATATTCACCTCAAGCTCTCCACCATGCGTTGCATCCTGCGGAACTTGCGGAGCCTGTGGGGCTTGAGCGGCTTCAGGAGCGTTTCCTGCTTGAGGAGCTACAGGTGCCTAAGGCGCTTGTGGCGCTTGTGGCGCTTGTGGCGCTTGTGGCGCTTGCGGCGCTTGTGGAGCCGGCTGAACTTGCAGAACCTGGGGTACTTGTGCAATCTGCGGAACTTGCGGTGCTTGCTGAACTTGCGGAGCCTGAGCCGCTCCCGGACGAGGAGCTTCGCGACGAGCCAGGGCTTGTGGCATTTGCACTTGTCTATCAGCCATTATACGAAGGAGAAGTCGTGCGGTTCGGGCGAGAAACAGAAAAAAGAGTCCTTTTCTCTGGTTGTCCGGTGAAAGGAAACTGAGCAAGAATCGAGTGTTTTCATCTTATTTATGCCATCCTGATTATGTAATCAGCGTGCATATGCGGGCCTGGTGCTAACGAGGCATTATAATAAGTTATCTTATCATCGCATTTCATTAGAAGCATTGTGAATAGTGAACTATTTTGACCGGTCTCACCTGCACTTCTATAATGAGAATGGGAGCCCTGGCGTCCTTAGGCTTATAGCAACGGTAATATGAAAAACAGGTGACAAATGCACCAGGCAAACAAGATTCGAATCACCCAAACCTAAAAACAAGGCACCCACACTCAAAACCAAATCTCCCGCACTCTAAAACAAGGACCCAAACTCAGCGAAAACCCGCTACCCAAACTTAAATCTGTGAGAAAGCAGAAGAAGATCGCTTCACGCCTGAGGGACAAAAAGACGCGTAAATGAAATTTTTGAGGGAATCCAATGAAGTATATTGACTTAATAAACTAGAAGCTTCTTCAGATGCAGAAGAAAGCAAGTGGGATGAAGAGCCTTGGGCTTCTCCCGACCTCATGTGTTTGGAATCTCAATTTATTTATCAGTTTTAACTCATATTCCAACCTCACAACATTACCTGTATTAACATTCTTAACATTACGTTACATCACTTACAGTAGCCAAATAGAAAAATAAATTTACTAATTATGTAATTGTACTTTAGTTGTAAGTTACAATAAAAACTGAAATTGAAACGGCCTGTGAGGTCGTAAACAAGACCACAGCTTACAAAAGAGGAATCAATACCTAGTGGTACTTGTTTAAAGAATTTGTTAGGCGACCGACGTGCATATGCGCACGTCGTGCCGTCTCGTAAAATGGTCGTTTCATCGTCGTCGTCCGTCAGTTACTTAGTCCCCTTGGGGTCGCGCGGCTGGCTCTAAACAATGCCCTCGCTGTTATAATGACGTCAAGAGATAGATTTTATCAGGTCTCTCAAATACCGGACATACTAGCGACATAACATGACCTTTACTGAAGATCTTTGAGTTGAATTTAATTTTCCATCTTTGATAACAGAAAACTTCAGGGTCGTATTGGCAAAATACATTAGAATCGCTGCAGACTTGTTTATAAAACGACTGTTTTCAAAGGGAATACGGTGACAGATCGTGACAGTGCGCCATATCGGACATCCATAAGAACGCAGATTGTAGGACTGGATACGAATAACAATTGTTTTCGTGACCGTTTAACAAAATCCGTATTAGATCAAGTTGCCTGTCAACAGCTTGCTATTGATAGCCTTGCGTTGTCTTAGCTGATATGCGATTTCAACAATAGGAGATTGGGGCTAACCCATTGACTTTGAAATTAAGCAATTGAGATCGTAGTCACCGATCTTCTGTGACAAAGCTGCTACATATCTTTAGCGCGCGATATTTGGACGGGCGATCCCGTGGAAATCAAACAGCAAGGCAAAGGTAACATTTCAGTTTTCTATTTATTCGGCTATTAAAGTGTGCCAGGGTTGCAACATAGCCAGACTACTGCATCACACTTTCACGGTTTTTGGTCACGCATGTTGACGTGCTGTCTCCTTAGTCGGGGAAGGGGGATGCCGTTGAGTCACCATGGGCCGCCTGTAAATTCTTCAGAATACCCAAAATATCTTTCTTCGATAGTGTCACAGCATTAGTCAAAATATTGCTTCAAATAGCCACTGTTTTGGTCACACAGATTCACGTGCAGGGTCTCCTTAGAATTTTAACAGAGTGTACACGAGGGTCCACCGGAGAAAAGGCGGGCAGAGAATACCATCGGCCGCCTGTTAATTCTTCAGAATTTCTTGTTTTGCATAAAATATTAGGTGTACAAATTCCTTAAACTTTCAAGTAAAACTGTCGCAGTACTGAACCGATAAAACGTACAGTAAGGAGTAAGCAGACCGAATTTCCTACTAATAAAAACAAGAAAAATAGACGAGAGAAGGTGAGGGCCAGCGGAATTCAGTTATATTTTGAGAAATCCCATTCCGATGAAAAAGACTGTCAGGAAGGAGCACACATGTTTACAATTCCAAAACAAGCTATTCGAAGAAAACAAGTGTTTCTGCAGATTTCTCACAGACGTTGCCAGAACCTCTCTCTTTCAAGCGTTTGTTGTAAAGAAGAACATCGTTGATGCAATCCGTCCAGGAAGAATTTGGATCGAAAAAGTGAGCTTTGAACTTTCTCACGTGACATGGAAAAGACGGCTTTCCCCTTCAGAAAGACACAGAGTTTCGTTACTTTCCCTCAGACTTTGAAAGAAAAGAAGACTTTATGGTTTAGGAATTTATGAGCTTAAGGTATCATGGTATTCCAAAATTGACCATGTTTTCGAAAAATACACTTCTGTCATTTTCAGATAGATATTATTCAAACCTCTCTTTTACAAAGAGTTTCAGAAAAAAAGATTGTTTCTACGCAAAGTTATGGACGAAAAAAGATTTGTGGCATTAATTTTCTCTTATCATGTGTTGACAGTCATCTGTCAACAACGCTGAAAATAGCATCTGACATAACAGGGCCCCGATGTTTTGACACGCGATCGATTGCGGAGCAGTTCCCTCTTATTTCAACTGTGTCTACAAAGTGGCTTCGATCATGTCTGTGAAAGAGAGAGAGAGAGAGAAAAGATCGAGCATTGAGGAATTACTTGGGCTTCCTGACTCCTCACTTGTCAGTGTGATAAGCTCCGACTGCCAGCTCGCTTTTCGTAACGCGAACGCCGAAAAACAATCCATCCATTCAAATTCCATAACATTTCTACAAAGCCAGTATATCAAAGAATCAACTTGGCGCAAAAGACGGCATGTCCAGGAAAGTACGGAATTTGTCTCCAGTAATAAAGAAGTTTATTTTTTTACAAATTGCTTGCATTTCTGGCAGGATGTTCTCTCTTAGATCTTGAGCCGAACACGTGGCGGCTTCTTCGCAGATTTCCATGTGCTTTCCTTTCGCCTTTCCTTTCGTCTTTCAGGTCCCGGCAGCTTGGGTAGTCTTACCCAGCTCAAATGATGATGCCTTCGGCATTTTACAGCCGACGTGATATTATGACTTTAAAATTTCCGTTTATTGCGTTTGAAGACCCTTTGAACGACACTCGTACTCAACGAAAGTGGCTTTTCAACATAAAAACACGCAGAATTTGACACCATTTTTGTCGGCATGTTTGTGCTATTGTTGGCGGTAAGTTGAGCCTCCCCTCTGTCAACCGCAGGTAATTATACTGACACCTAGGTGTTTTAATCTCCTCAGACCGGAAAAAGTTTCCAAAGCATATTTTGGCTTTTTTCTCGAAACTAATTTCAAGAAATTGGGCGCACATTTTAAGTTAGCGTTCAGCGAGTTTTAAACCATTTTAGCTCAAATTTGGCGACAATGTTGCCACATAATTTGACACCAAAACTGTGTCTCCGAATTTTATTTTTTGCTTTCATTCAAAAATTATGAGCCGTAAAAGAAAGAGGAGAGGTGTTTCTTCGAACTTCAAAGTTTAACTGAGTGCAGAAAATAAACTTGGCCAGATACAAAAATTCCGAGACACGGCTTCTGAGACAAAGGTGTGAAGAATTCGGCGCGATGTTCGTCTTTCTCTCCAGATCATTCTCGACTGAAGCGGAACCGATTTTGTGAACGATGTACTTTTTAAAAAAGTAGTCTCTATTTTCGACACAGTTGTCTTTTTCTTTATCTAAATGCGTTTTCGTAATCTTCAATTATTAAGCTTTCAGAAAATATATAGTTTGTCAGGGTCCTTGTGAAACGCCTGACGCTCAAACGGTGAAAACCCAATGTTGTCATTTGGGGTACCCTGATACCTAAATCTGAATTTGAATGTAACAACAACTTTCAGCTACACGACGGGAGTGTATCAGGGGAGCAAAATTCTTTAAAACCTCCAGGATACAGACCACATTTAATGGAAGAAATTGGTTTGGAAGCTCAGAAAAATGGTTACGGTTTTAGTGTTGACCGTGTGCAAACAACATTAGGTTTTGAATTTTGTATGAGCAGCTAAACAGTAGAAGTATTACTGTAAAGTTATTCAACCATAGTGTGCACGAAAACAAAGATTGTGCACGGTTGTGATGCTTTGAACATAAACTGCAGCGCCTTTGTTATGGCCTTTGAAGCTTGCAAAAGGTTTCATGACAAGTCCCTCGATTAACTTTGAACAGACACACTGCTACAATACCTCTCACTTCCACAGAGGCTGCTATTAGAAAAAAAAAACAGGGAAAGAGAAAACCAGCCGCATGTAGGAAGCCTCCGCGGAGGAGAGACCTACAAGACACCAGACACCAGAAATGGGGTGAATGGCAAAAAGATAAAAAATGATTAAAAAATGGGGAAAGGATGAGAAAAAATTGCGTGTGTCTAACAGCAAATAGAACGCCGAAAGAAAAATGTAACAAATTGAAATTACAGGCCACCATTCCCCGGGGGTAGAAGAATACGTTTGAAGACTGAAAGAAACTGAACACAAGGGAAAAAGGTGGGTCCAAAAGCTGGCAAAAAAAGCCTAAAAGCTAAGATGTACCCCCCAGGGAATGGCGGCCCTAGCGCCCGGTAATCCGTGAGGGTGTAAGTCACCCCTCTAGGCACCGCCATTGGAAGAGCGAACTAAAGTTGGGAGAAAAACCAGGTTGGACCGTATACCAGGGAACAAAAAAACAGTCAGGAAAAAGGACCCATATGGAAAATAAAGTTGTTCATATACAGTAAAATGTGACTTTTAAATTATAAGCCAAAAAATAAAAGGAATTCACAGAACCAAAACTGCATATAACTTCAATAAACAAGCGGGACCTTCTGTTAACCCGCGTGGATAAAACGACAATAAACAAACAGGACCTGCTGTTAACCCGCGAAAATTAAAAAACTCCAATAAACAAGCAGGACCTTCTGTTAACCCGCGAAAATAAAACGTCAATAAACAAGCGGGACCTGCTGTTAACCCGCGAAAATTAAAAACTCCAATAAACAAGCGGGACCTTCTGTTAACCCGCGAAGATAAAACGTCAATAAACAAGCGGGACCTGCTGTTAACCCGCGAAAATTAAAAAACTCCAATAAACAAGCGGGACCTTCTGTTAACCCGCGAAAATAAAACGTCAATAAACAAGCAGGACCTGCTGTTAACCCGCGAAAATTAAAAACTCCAATAAACAAGCGGGACCTTCTGTTAACCCGCGAAAATAAAAAACTCCAATAAACAAGCGGGACCTTCTGTTAACCCGCGAAAATAAAAACTCCAATAAACAAGCGGGACCTTCTGTTAACCCGCGAAAATAAAAACTCCAATAAACAAGCGGGACCTTCTGTTAACCCGCGAAAATAAAACGTCAATAAACAAGCGGGACTTGCTGTTAACCCGCGAAAATTAAAAACTCCAATAAAGAAGCGGGACCTCCTGTTAACCCGCGAAAAGAAAAACTCTAATAAAGAAGCGGGACCTTCTGTTAACCCGCGAAAATAAAAACTCTAATAAACAAGCGGGACCTTCTGTTAACCCGCGAAAATAAAACCTCTAATAAAGAAGCGGGACCTTCTGTTAACCCGCGAAAATAAAAACTCTAATAAGCAAGCGGGGCCTGATGTTAACCCGCGAAAAGAAAAGACTTAAATAAACAAGCGGGACTTAATATGAACCGCGAAAATAAAGCTGCAATGAACAAAGGGACCTACTGTTAACCCGTGGAAATAAAAAACTTAAATAAACAAGCGGGACCTAGTGTAAACCCAAAAATAAAAATCTCGAGGGAACAAAAAGGGTAAAAATAAAAACGGACGTAAAAGCGGCAAAGAAAAGAGATATACAAACTAAAATGTACCAAAAACTGAAGAAAGAAACAAAGGGCGAATGGAGAAATAGATAAAAGCTACAATGTGTGAAAAACACGTGGAAAACGTGGCATACTGAAATGAATACAACGAGTAAACCAGCAAACAACAAGACAAAATGTGAATGACATAATATAAGAAGCCAGCAAAGAAAAGGCGAAACCCAGAAGAAACGCGTATGAGCTAAATAAAAAACAGGAATACAAGGGCGCGCGCGCTAACATAGGAGAAAACACGAAGACGAACAGATACAATAAGACAAGGAAATAATAAAAAACCTTAAGTTGCTCGGCTGGAGGATTTGGAAGTTGCTCCGGTTGTGGAGCAGGTTCTGCCGCCGGTGGTGGCTCAACATTCGGGACAACTGCTTGAACGGCATAAATGGCGCCTTGGTAAGCTCTAGGCCTACGAACCGCAGGTTGCAGTGCGTCAGCCATAGCGCGAAGAAAAGCACACGGCGTGTCAGGGAGTCTTTAGAGCGGAACAACAAGACGTGTACAGGACACGGGTGTGCGAGAAAAGAGAGCGAATTCATAATGTATTCTCCTTATATACGCTACGGTGAGACCGCTGTCAATAGTGTATGAAGTGTATTGGTAACCCTATGTTGCGGACGTACGATGTACGGATGTACGGACGTACGGTCATGTGACCATTACGTCACTACCAAAATTTCTTGGCTTGATATGTTACCAAATTTCCTTAGCAATGGAGCTCCGCTGACGTGCTAGCGCGCTGACTCCGCTATTACTAAGCTCTTGCATAAAAATACATAGTTATAGATAATTTTGGCCTCTAGTCTGTGGAAAAACTCTATCGAGCACTTATAGTTGTCGAGTCATTTTACTTGTCGAGTAGAAGTAGTTTTTTTTTTTATTGAAGAAAATAAGACTTTACAAATATTGAATGTTGGAAAAAAGAAAAAAAAAAGAGGTACAAAAAACAGATACAATATTGATAATACAGAGAAAAAATTACACCGTTTCACTACATATAAGTACAAGTACAGAGTTAGTTTACAACAGATTAATTTAATTACAATTTTAACGAAAACAAGAAAAAAAGAAATAGGAAAAACAAAAAAAACAAAAAAAAAAAAGCAGGTGGCACATTCTATGTGGAAACATTTTGAGGGGCTAAAGCGCATAATGTTGTCCATTTTGATCTAAATTTCGACAAGGTGTTGTTTTTAAAAGCGATTCTGCTTTCACAAAGGATCTTGTCTTTGAGAACGAGATGAAACATTTCAAAGCTTGGGGGGCTGTTATCCAACCAAGCCTGGAAAATGTGATATTTTGCGATGATTAGAACATGGTTTAAGGCGTAAAACTTAGTACAGTCTGGTTTATAGCCGTACAGAATATCCGTCACGCTTAAGGAACGATTCTCCGATCGTTTCTCATTCCACCAATTAACAATTTCACGCCAAAAACTTTGCGTAATGGGGCATTCATACAAAAGATGAACCAAAGTTTCGTTGGGAAAGTTACAGCGCTCACAGCGAGGTGACGTTTTCAGTCCCATTTTAAAAAGGCGTTTGTTTGTAGGAAGAATACCATGAATGATTTTGTATTGGAAACATCTTAGTTTGTTTTCTACTGTCACTTTAAAAGGCAATTGGTAGATAGCTTTCGGGGATAAGTTTTTTCCGACTAGTTCTAGTTCTATTTTTGGGGATTTAAGAACTTTCAAAACAAAAAGTTCGCGAGCAATTTTGGCAGTGACATTAGAGGGGGTTAGGTTATCTCTGACAGCCATATTGGAGGGTATTTGCTTAGGATTTAAAAGGGAGTTTTTCCACCCACTAGGGATTGCAGAGAGGAGGCCGTAATATTTTAAGAAATTTACTTTTAGACCATATTTATCTTGAAATTCGGTTATGGACAAGAACCTACCATCTACCAGAAGGTCGCGTATTTTAATCACACCTTTTTGATACCATGACAGAAAAAAGATCGGTTTTCCATCTATTCTAATAAAACGGTTGTTCCAAATGATTTCATTTCCGTATTCGTCAGCAGATGAGGGGTCTGTGGAGTGTATCTCCTGCCAAGCCGAAAGTATTTCTTTGTAGAAGGAGGGTAATTCTGAAGACAGATTTAAGTCATGTATATCAAAGTTACATTCGAAAAGGAAAGTGCCACCGAGGTGGGTTGTGGCCAAGGAGAAGGCAGCGCACCATTTACTATCTCCAGCTTCACATAATCGCTTTGCCCACGCAGCCTTAAGAGATTTATCCATCATAACAAAGTCAACCATGTTAAGACCGCCTTTATCAAGAGGACCAATAAGAGTGTGCCGTTTAATTTTATCCGGCTTCATTTTCCATACGAACCTGAAGCAAATATCGTTGACTTGTGTACATATGTTGGATGAAACTGAGAGAACAGATGTGTTATAGACTAGTTTGGAGATGGCGAGAGTCTTGACAACGCATATCCTTCCTATTAAAGTTAGATTTCTCGCTGACCACCGGTTTAAAGTCTTTTTCAGTGATACAATTTTTTCTTCAAAATTGATTCTGCAGCTAACCGCCGGGTCGTAAGCGAAAGCAACACCGAGAGCAATTACGTATTTCTCTGGCCACGAGATACCAAAGGGGGATCGCTTGCCCTTGTTTTGTTTAAGGCTGCCAAGCCACATTCCTTCTGTTTTAGAAATGTTTATTTTAAGACCTGAACACTCTCCAAATTCACTTAGGAGGTTAAATAGGTGGTCCGCAGAAGAGTCGTTAAGTATGAAGGCTGTGATGTCATCAGCATACAGACTTAGTTTTATTTCAGTGTCTTTAAGTTTCAGGCCACATATGTTATTATTCTGCCTGATGGATTGGGCCAGCGTTTCAACAGCCAAGATAAATAGCAGCCCTGATAGGGGACACCCTTGCCTGACTCCTCTATGAAGGGAGAAGAAATTCGAAGCAAAACCATTATTAAGTACGCAGCTGGAGATGTTAGAATAAAAGACGTGAATCCAGTTCTGGAACATTGGCCCAAAGTTCATAGCGTCAATAGCCTCGAATAAGAACTTCCATTCTTTGTTTTTCTTTGGTATAAGCGAGATCACGCCTCTTCTTTGTGAGATTGACATTTCGCCTTTTTGGTAGGCATCATTATAGCAGTCAATTAAAGGGCCCACAACATCGTTCCAGAAACATAAATAAAATTCTGCTGTAAGGCCGTCGGAACCGGGGGTTTTGTTTTTTGCAAAAGTTTTGAGAATAGACAGACATTCATCGGCAGTAATAAGACCTTCGCAGATGTTTTGCTGTTCGGCATTTAGTTTGGGTACCATTTCAGGGTTTAGGAAGTGTTTGCTGGGTTCATTAAATGTGCTAACTTCAGGCAATTGTGAAGTGTACAGCGTTTTGTAAAAATGTTCCATCTCCAATAGAATTTTGTTTGGTTCCTCTAGGTACTCGTTTTCATCTGTTTTTAATTTAACAATGTGTTTCCTATTGTGCGAGGCATGTACTAAAACCCAGACGCTGGACGATAGACGATAGACGATGGACAATGGACGATAGACGATAGACGATAGACGATAGACGATATGCCCATTTCTGACAGACGAGGGCCAAATTTGTCGCACAATCTTTAGGGAATTTTTGTCACACAACGTCACATGAACGCAAATTGTCAGAGACTTTTTAAAATTTGTCTAGACTGCGAGAAGTCTCTAATTTCCCCTCATTTTTCGCGCTCCCGTCGCGTCGCGTCTTCCCGGAATTTCGCGCGCGCGTGTGTGTATTTTGCCCGCTCCACGATCGCAAGACTACTCGCAGTCTAAAATTTGTCACGCAATTACGGGCAACAACGAATAAACGAATGTCTGCAATGCCTACAGAACGTTGAGGCTGAGGGGCCACAATTGGCTCCATTACCAGCCGCTGTTCGTACATAACACGTGTTTGCCGGATGGGGTGCGGTTACAATGGACTGTAATAATTCATGTGACATTGCGTGACAAACCAGGCACTTTTTTAATGGAATCATATCTCTAAGGATTGTGTGACAAATTTGGCCCTCGTCTGCCAAAATTGTAATCGAAGATGGGCATCTATCGTCCTTGCGCAGACATATAACAGACGATTGCGTGACAAATTTGAATGTCGTATAATAAGTCACTGACAATTTGCGTTCATGTGACGTTGCGTGGCAAAAAGGACACTCTAAAAAATTCCCTAAAATTCACTATAGATTGTGTGACAAATTTGAGCCTGTCTATCAAAAATAGGCATATCGTCCATCGTCTATCGTCTATCGTCTATCGTCTATCGTCCATCGTCCATCGTCTGTCGTCTATCGTCCAGCGTCTGGGTTTTAGCACATGCCATTGTGCGAGCGCTTTTCCAAATTGACGAAGTACTTGTTATTCCTTTCACCGTGCTCGTACCACCTTACTCTGCTCCTAATTATAGCACCTTTTGTTTTGCGCTCAGATAAGTTTTTCAGTTCCAATTTAACGCTTCTCGCTTCAGTTGTTAAATTCACATCGTTGGGGTTTTTACCGAGAAGAACATTGAGTTCGTTTAATTTTCGAAGTAGGTCCATTTCTTTGTTCTTTCTGTTTTTGCTAAGGCGTTTTGCAAATCGTATACAGAAATCCCTGATTTCCATTTTAATCATTTCCCAATAAAGTCTTTTGTCATCAGTTTTACTGTGCTTTTCTTTTGCGTGAATTAGAAAGAATTTCAGGTTTAAGACAAATTCTTCATTTTCAAGGAGGGAATTGTTGAATTTCCAAAATCCTGGACCAGGTTTTTTCTGTGAATTTTCGTACTGAATTTCAACATAGATTGGGGAATGATCGGAATCATGATATGCTTTAACCTCCGTTTTACATGTGCGCGGCACTAAGTGTTTAGACACAAGCCAGTAATCTAGGCGGCATTGTATTTTGCCAGAACTGTTGCTCCACGTGAAACGTTGGGAGGAGGGGTGATGAAATCGCCAAATGTCAACGAGAACCAAAGTGTTGCGAAGGTCGTTTATGCTATCAATAACGCTTCTTCGGTTGTTTGTATCTTTTCCCCCCGTCTTATCAACACTTTCAAGCGGGCAGTTGAAATCGCCACCAAGGATGATATTGTCGTTAGAGTAGGGTCGCAATTTGTTAGACAATTCATTGAAAAACGTTTTTTGGAGACTTGGATCATTTGGAGCGTAAATGTTGACAAAACAAAATTCTTCATCTTGTAGCGAAGCCCGAACGAGAAGAAACCTCCCTTTTTTGTCTCGGATAATGTCAGGGTTTTCAATTTTGAAAGTCGGTTTGATTAACAACATCACGCCTCTGCTGTGTTTTGAACCATGGGAGTAGAAAACGTCACCACCCCATTCCGCGCGCCATATGTTTTCAATTTTGTCGTCGCTATAGGTTTCTTGTAAGAAAATTACGTCATATTTACCGTCATGGAGCCAACGAAATAAATTCCTTCGTTTGATCGACTTATTTATGCCTCTGATGTTCAGAGAAATACATTTAAGATTCATGTTTGCTTAAAAACATAAATTACTGGGCAACAAATGAGCACCGCTCAAAAGAGATATTTCCCAAGAGATGTGCCTGACTGCAACTATTTAAAAAAGAAAATAAATTAACATTAAACACACAATAGAAACTAAAAGAGCCGACAAGCGGCTTATTGTATAGAAGGGATACTAGAGAATGGCTAAAACTCATGAAGATAATTAAAGGTGTCCCCTCTACGCCTCCCCGCGACCTAATTATTAATTCTAGTTTCGTTCAACGTGATTGAAAAAAGAAATTATATGCAAGGGCGAAGCCTTATTAAATAAAAATATCTGGAAAATACATGGTTTTAGGCAATACATTTCAACTAGCTGTAACCTCAGATAATAAGGAAGTGATTAACCTAGAAATTATCTAAGTCTTCTAAGCTATAGATTCTTTCTGGGGCATCATCAACAGAAATTTCGAAAAAGACTATACCATCAACTGTCCACACACTGTGCCAATGGTTCAACTTTTTGGTTTTCCAGACTTTGTTGAAAAGTTCGCGGCGTCTTCTTGTGAGGTTCTCATTGATGTATACGATGTCTGCTCCAGTGAAAACGTGGTTTAAGCTTTGATTCTTCAACTGCTTGCGGGCGCTGTATAGTGCTTTCTTAACTTCATACGATTTAAATCTGGCAATGACTGGCCTGGGTTTGTTTGATTTCTTATTTGCGGATAACCGGTGGCAGATGTCAATGTCATTGTTTCGAATAGGGACGTTGAGCACATTTCCGAGCTTAATAATTTGTTCGGCCAGGTTTTCTTGGGAGCTCTCTGGAATGCCGTGGAACTCTAGATTATGTTTTCTCGAGTACTGTTCTAAGTCGTCAATCTTGTTGATAGCGGTGGCAAGGTCTTCGGCCATTATATCATTGTCTTCTTTGACTTCTTTGAGACTAGCTTTTAGAGACTTGACTTCTTTCTTTAAGGTTTGGTTTTCCTTCACAAGCTTTTCCACTTCAGCTATATGAAAGCTTAGCGATTCGTGTAAGTCGGCGTATTGCTTTCGTAAAGCTTGATTGTCTTCTAACAATTTGTTAGTGTTGTCTTGTATTTGTGTCAAAATCTCGCGCATATCCGCCATTTCGATGCTATCGGATGTTGAAGGCATAATTCTTACCGATTTGGCAGGCGGAGTTTTGGAATCAGGGGAGCTGCTACTGCTGCATCTTTCCTGCCGTTTGCCACGTAAATAAAAAGTGGTAAGGCCTTCCTTGTTTTTATCTTCTTCGGTCATCGGGAAGGTAAAGAAACGGACTACGGAAAAGTCCGTTCGGCCGCCATGCTGCCGTATGCTAAGTAGAAGTAGTTGCCGACAACTAAGTCTTTAGTTTGTCGAGGCCCTCAGTCATTCAGCGGAAGTTTCTTGTGATATAATAATCTTAGCCCAACACGTTTAAAAGAGTAAAATATTAGTGGTCTGTGGTAAGGCCATATTTTTCTTTCATTTTGTTTGTGTATGTAATCGCATGAGGCCTAGTAGAATTAAGGATAAATTTTCACGCGTATTTTCAAAGTTTTCACAAAATTTTTCACAATTTTTGAAAATTTGTGCAAACTTTGAAAATACAGGTGAAATTTACCCTTAATTCTACGAGGACTCAATGCGATTACTTGTTTATAACACAGAGGGCAAAATTTTCGGAAAACGTTCCATGCACGTTGAAACAGAATCAGCCGGCTCTCAGAATAAAAGTACGCGCTCGTAAACAATTCATCGCACAAGCAGTTTAACTATTGCTCAGCGCACAGAACAAGAAAAAATGATCATTACGTTCACCTTTTAAAAAAGAGATAAATAAAATTCTAGTTCATCGACAAAACACACTTAAAACTCAAAAAAAGTAAATTTTATTCACCTGAGTTGCGAAGCTTCCTCTCGGTGGAAAAATTATCGACCACGTCACTCCAAAGTTTTCAGTAGTTTTAAAACAAATAAACATTTGCTGTTTTCTGTAACACGTATAGGTTCACCTTTTGGAATTTCTCTTCAAGCTAAGACCTGATTTTCGTACCATTTTTACCAACCAACCGCGGTTAAAAGTTCAACTTTAAAGCAATCCTTGTGTTGAACAACTCAAAATCCGTTCGTCATTCCAAGACGCCTACAAAATGCAAATGGCGCGCTCTCACGCTCAGCCAATCAAATGCGAGTAATTTTGGCGCTTGGCCAATCAGGAATTAGTAATTTTGCCCTCGTCCGAAAGAAAATTAAGAAAAAATGCCTTCTGTCTCAACCAATCAGCATTCAGTAATTTTGCCCTCTATGTTATAAAGGGAAAATCCTATGGGTCTCTTTTTTTTTAATGATATGATGTTCATATGGATTTTGTGAAACTGAATTCCGTCCCCAAACAATCTTATTGTAATTGAACTAAATGTGCATTTCGGTACATATGTCGTCAGTCAATGGTTGATTTTCCCCGCGTTACTAATCGATGAAAATCGATCATCGGATTACTAATCGATGAATCGCCATTAATCGACGAAATTAGTTAATCAATATTGATTAATATCGGTAATAGATGATTAATCGATGATCACACCAAACTGCTCTCTTAAGGACGTTCGCGCCAATTGTTTCTGCGCATCCTTACTGCGCACGCAATTCACTTCGTGATGTCATGCCACGACATGCATTGAGCGCGCGCGCTGTTGAAGAAATGTGGAGATATATAACGGTAGTGGGCACTTTAATATCTATGCACGGGCTTAACTCTCTTAAATGTTCGGTGACCCCATATTTTCTTTTGACAGATCACTTTCTTTGTCGATTATCTACGTTTTGTGAAAAATTAAAGAAAATCTGTATTGTAGAAGTTTGATTTTTTTCAACTTTTCTGCCCTCGAATCATCGAATTCTACTATTATTGAAGCTGCACGGTGTTCGTTAAAGTCGATCTTAGAGGTTGAATTTCACTAAAGGATGACACCGGTTCAAATTATTTACTTAACAGACCCACTCAAGTAAAATTTGACTAAGAAAGTGGGTCTACAGCGAATCATTTTTAATATTTTTCAACTAACAAGCACTGAGACCATGTCGAGTTACGAGGCCGATTTGTCAAAATTGGGGTAGTTTTTGACGCGCTTTATTTCGAAAACGAAGTCGGTGACCCCCCAATTTTTTTCCATTTATAACATAGAGGGCAAAATTACTGAATGCTGATTGGTTGAGACAGAGGGCATTTTTTCTTAATTTTATTTCGGACGAGGGCAAAATTACTAATTCGTGATTGGCCAAGCGCCAAAATTACTCGCATTTGATTGGCTGAACGCGAGAGCGCGCCATTTGCATTTTGTAGGCGTCTTGAAACGAAAAACGCATTTTGAGTTGTTCAAGACAAGGATCGCTTCAAAGTTCGACTTTTAACCGAGAAGGTTGGTAACAATGGTATGGAAATCGGGTGTTTGCTTGAAGAGGAATTCGTAAAAGTGAACCTATACGTGTTACGGGAAACAGCAAATTGTTGTTTGTTTTAAAACTACTGAAAACTTACAGCGACGTGGTCGATAGTTTTTCCAGCGAGAGGAAGCTTCGCAACTCAGGTGAATAAAATTTACTTAGTTAATTGGGTTATAAGTGTGTTTTGTCAATGAACTAGAATTGTATTTATCTCTTAAGATGTACATAATGGTCAGTCTTTCTTGTTCTGTGCGCTGAGCAGCAGTTAAAATGCTTGTTTGGTGAATTGCTTACGAGCGGGTACTTTTATAATTATTCTGATGGCCGGCTGATTGTGTTTTAACGTGCATGGAAAGTTTTCCGAAAATTTTGCCCTCTGTGTTATAAACAAGTAATCGCATTGAGTCCTCGTAGAATTAAGGATAAATTTCACTTGTATTTTCAAAGTTTTCACAAATTGCCCTCGTCGCTGCGCGACTCGGCCAATTTTGTGAAAACTTTGAAAATACGCGTGAAAATTTATCCTTAATTCTAATCGGCCTCATGCGATTACATATACTTCTGACATAGGTAACTCATTATCTGACTGTAGCCAAAGCATGTAAAAAAATCTGTATTGTAGAAGTTTTTCGCGCGAACGTCCTTAATTAGATCGATTATCATCGATTACCATTGATTATCGACTCGCATCGCATTCCGTCGAGGATAAGTATCTCCCTATAAGCCGTCAATTGATTTTGTCCTCGCGCGGGAGTTGTCATGATAATCGGATAGGAGTTATTATTAAAAACTGGACTAGGTATATTAGATTTCTAGCATTTTGATTGGCTGGACAAAGCTAGGCTATCAGCTCATATACCTGCTGTGACCAAATATGGTCAATGAACACTCGACAACAAAGTGAGCTGAAAGCAACCCGGCGGGCAAAATGAACGAGAAAAATCACTTTGGAGCGAATTTAAATTAGCGTCACTGAGTGCCTGATTTCTTAGGACGACAAGAAACTGTGTACAAATAGAATTTTAGGCGTTTAGCGTTGTGTTTACAATTAATTTCTTTCATCGTCACGTCACGTTTGATCATCAAAATTTTACAAACGGTAGGTTTTGTCAGGAAGGTTTTCCACTCCGAAATATCAAGACAAGACTGAACTAAAACGGTAAAATGGGAGAGAAGCATTTAATAAAAACTGTCACACATTCATGGCGAGTCAGTACGAAAATCAAGAAGCAATCTAAACAAGTACTGAACAAACTACCAAGAAGGAAGGAAGGGCGACATTTTTCGGCTATACCACGCAAAATTTACACTTGTTTACCTGCAATAGTTGAAGCTCTGCGTTCCAAAAGCTCCAAATGTTCAGATACAA
Organism: Siderastrea radians; assembly: GCA_964017195.1. NCBI lineage: Eukaryota > Metazoa > Cnidaria > Anthozoa > Scleractinia > Rhizangiidae > Siderastrea > Siderastrea radians. Next base: position 21,492,537 of record OZ024888.1, on the reverse strand, counting down.
ATCGGATGCCACGTAATAGAAGTTGAATCGCTTTCTCAGTTGTTTTAGTGTTGTTTTTACCACTCCGTCCGCAACCTCCAAACTGAGAACAACCGCGTTTTGTCCTTTGCGTTTAACAAACTAAGATGGTGAATTCTGACGTTTCTCACAACTGTAATCTTGTTTCTGAGCTGCATAGAAATTAGCAGTTCAAGTTCAAATCAGTTTTGTCTTCAGTTCGATCAAACACGCACACGTCGACACATGATGGCGCCTTTGTGTGAACGCGGATTACAAACTTGTTCGGTTCAACTCCCACAGCTAATAGGGTGAAGTCGTACAGCTTCAAGTCCGCTTTGAACGATGATTACAGCAATGTTTTAAGAAAAATGAAACATGCGTACCACATTTCAGAGCCAATAATTAGAAGAATTTTTTTCCCCAAAACTTGTGCCACTTCCTTCACATCGGGAGCACTTTCATTGATTCATTCAGCTTTGGAAAGAAACGCTGCAATACTTCGCAAGGTTTTGGCGCCTTTTTTGTTCAGTCATGTGACCGATTCTTGTTCTCTTGTCATCTCTTTTCATCTCTTTTCTCGTTTTTTTTCCTTTTTTTCTTGACCTTATAACAATTATAGTGGTTGGGTTTTTAATAAAACAATTATTCTACTCGGGCTTGCTGGATATCGAATGATCATAACCAACTCGGCGCTACGCGCCTCGTTGGTTATCTATCATTCGATATCCACCGCGCCCTCGTAGAATAATTGCTAAATATATATCAGTTTATAAATGTATGTTATTCACCGGCCGGGAAGTCCGCACAAGGGAAAACTGTGCCCGAGGTTTTGAGTACGGCCGCAGGCCGAGGGCTGTACCGTCAAGACCGAGGGCACAGTTTTTCCCTATACGGACAGACTAAGGCCGGTGAATAACGTGTTTATTTTTTCTGCTTTTTGGAGGTAGCACTAGCCAAAAAGGCAAATTGGGATGAGAATTGTTCTTAAACAGTCCTTCTACGTGCGCCGCTATTTCCCACTTTCAAGGTTAAAACTAATAAGCTTATGAGAAAGAGCCGCTGGCAAACCGTATAGGGGATAAATGATAGACTAACGCTAAAACAGAACTTAAAATATAACATAAAACAATAAGCGTGAAGAACAATCCCCGAAGAATCAAGAAATAAGCTGTGTCAGAGCTATTTCTTGTTTAAAATAAAATCACACGGTTAAACCAAAAGATGTAAAAAAACAAGTAAGACTTGAAGTGAAAAGTTTTTTTTTGTTTTTTTTTTTTTGTTTTTTTTTTTTTGTTTTATTTCAAACATTACGTTATTTACAGATACAAAAGCTTTACATTTAAGACGATAAGTATATAAAACAGAAAAACTGAGGTAAATAGACAACTATGACGACTACAAAGACTAATTACGGGAAAAAAAGAAGCAGAAAAAAAACAATAATAAAATAAATAAATAAAATAAAGTGTCTTACGAAATTTCACCGAAAAGAGATTTAGAGTTGAATTTGAGACTTTGAACTACTTTTTTCGATAGATATTTTATCTTTTAGGAGGGCTAGGAAGGTTTCGAAGTAGTAGTGTTGTTCATCTTTCGAGGCAGTGTAGATATAGTATTTAGCAATAAGTACACAGAGGTTTAAGCCAAGTCGCAAAGGAGAGTTAATTGTAAAACCATAGATAATGTTTTTCTCGTGTAACTCAATGGAATCGTCATTTTTGACGTTCCACCACGTAGCAAACGTATTCCAGAAAGCCTGAACATTCGGACAAGAGACAAAAAGATGTCTCAGAGTTTGCGTTTGCGTGCATAGGTGACATTTATCATGATCCTTGATTTTATCCCTGTAAAGGGTGGAATTGGTTGGTAAAATATGGTGGATAATTTTGAATTGGAAGATAGAAAGTCGAATGTCTTTTGTTACTTTAAAAGGAATATCGTAGATAGCGCGTATTGTGCTATCGTCCAGGCTCAATTGCCTCATTCTTCTTTCTGCAGTCGGAGTTTCAAACTTTTTGTCTATAAGAATTTTGGTAGCCACTTTGCATGACAATTTACCAATATCTATCTTCTGGTTATGATCCGATTTGCGCTGCGCTTCGTCAGCAGAGCTTTTTAGTAAACGGATCCAACTGGCGGGTATGGCATTATATAAACCACAGTACTTAAGAAATGTTGTTTTGATTTGGAATTTAGTATAGAAATCATTAAATGTTAAGAAGTTGTTTCCACAGAAGATATCTTTGATTCGGACGACTCCCGATTCGTGCCATTTTCTATAATACACGGAGAAGCCTTCAATTTTGATAAAAGAGTTGTTCCATATGATTTCATTAAATATTTGTTCTTTTGTTTCTGGAGTGTGTTGGTTAATAGTCTGCCAGATGTAAAATACGTCTTTGTAAAAGTCAATTGGAATATCTATTTTAAGCGATTTTAGGTTATAGTTGCATTCGAATAGGAAAGGTCCTCCTAAATGCTTTATATATGATAACGGTATATGACTCCAGCATGCATTAAGATTGCTTTCATGTAATCTTCGTATCCAGGAGACTTTCAAAGCTTTGGTAATAATATCAAAGTCCGGTAGATCTAAGCCACCTTTTGTTTTTGGTCCTATCATTGTCGTGTGCTTTATTTTAGCAGGTTTACTGTTCCAAACAAAATCGGAAATGATTTGTTTTACCAAGACTGGAAAGTTTGGCGGAAAAGACAGCATTGATGTGTTATAGATGAGTTTCGATAGCCCGAGGGTTTTTAGGATAGTTATTCGGCCATACAAAGTGAGGTTTCTTGGAAGCCATATGTTAAGTATGCTTTTCATTGAAGTCAATTTTTGTTCAAAGTTTTTCTTGTAAGAGACTTCCTCGTTGTAGGTAAAGTCAATACCAAGGGAATTTATCGGTTTTGAGGGCCAAGTAATATCTAAAGGAGCTTCAGGGTTGTGTCTGAGAGCACCTAGCCACATTGCTTCGGTTTTAGATTTATTGACTTCTAGTCCAGAAGAGAGCTGAAAAGCGTTCAGTATCTCAAACAGTTTTTCAGCTGAGGTTATGTCGGAAACGAAGGCAGTCGTGTCATCAGCATATTGCGAAATTTTAAATTCCTTGTCATGAATTTTAATACCTTTGATATATTGATTGTTTCTGATGGCATTGGCTAGGATTTCAGCGCAGAGGACAAAGAGGATACCTGATAGCGGGCACCCCTGTCTTACGCCTCTTTGCAGATGGAAAAATTCCGACGCGTAGCCATTATTAACGACACAACTGGAGATGTCGGTGTAGAAGGTTTTTACCCACTTTTGAATGTAAGGTCCAAAGTTAAACGACTGCAAGGTTTTGTTTAAGAAGTTCCAATCGAGCGAGTCAAAAGCTTTTTTGAAATCGATGAAAATGGCGAGGCCGGGAATGTTTTCTAGGGATGTTACTTTCATTATATCTTGTATAAGTCTGATGTTTTGTCCGATATATCGCCCTTGGATATACCCTGTTTGATCATCGTTTATGATTTTTGGGAGAACTTTAGATAGTCTGCTAGCTATTGCTTTAGCTGCTATTTTATAGTCTATATTGAGAAGGGATATCGGCCTCCAATTTTCCAAGTAGAGTCTATTTTTTCGTTTCTTTGGCACTACTTTAATAATGCCTTGTTTTTGGGTTATATTTAGCTTTCCGTGCGTGAAAGCATAATCGAAACTTGAAACCATCTCATCGCCTAGTAGTGGCCAGAAGTGTAGATAAAATTCTACTGAAAGGCCGTCGCTTCCTGGGCATTTGTTCTTTGCGCACTCTTTTAATGTTTTAAAACATTCCTCTTTCGTTAGGGGTTTTTCAAGATCGGTTTGTTCAGCGTCGCTTAGACGAATATGTTTTGCATCATCGAAGAAAGTTTTATCATACGACCTATCGGTTGGTACGGCGGTGTAAAGATCCGTATAAAATTTTTTTTGGCATTCTAAGATCTCGTTCGCTTGTGTTATTTCTTGATCATCTTGCGTTTTGAGTCTTGCAATAAAGGAATTGGAATGTTGCCTTTTTTCTAAATTCAGGAAATATTTCGTATTTTTTTCGCCATGCTCGTGCCATCGGGTTCTACTTCTGATAATAGCACCATTAGTTCTATACTCCGCGATTTTGTTTAATTCTGATCGAAGTCGATAGAGTTCTATGATATTTTCTTTCGATCTGTTCGTTTCTAAGATTTTCATTAAGCGCTCCATGCGACCCGAAAGCTCTTTTTCAATGTTTCTGCGTTCTCTGTTTTTTCTTTTAGAGTACTGAACGCAGAAACCCCTTATTTCCATTTTGATCATGTCCCAAGCAAGGCCTTTGTCTGAAAGATAACTATACTTGTCTTTGAATTGGGGAATTTTTTCTGAAAGTTGGTCAATAAAGTTGTTGTCTTTAAGAAGAGAGTTGTTAATTTTCCAGAAACCGGGGCCTCTTCGAACATAGTCTTGGGACTGGATTGTCAGGGTGATAGCAGAGTGATCTGTTAAAGTAGAGTTTTTGATGTTCGTGTCTAAAGCGAGAGGTTTAAGATCTTCAGAAACCATCCAGTAGTCCAATCTGCATTGTACTTTAAAAGCTTTGTCTCGCCATGTGAATTGTTGTTGATTAGGGTGTTGGCACCTCCAGACATCAAGGAGTTTCAAAGAACTGCATAAATTTCTAATTTCACTAATTACGTTATTCTTCTTGTTTACGTCGGATCCGCCAATTTTATCGCAAGGTGTTAACGCGCAATTGAAATCGCCGCCGACAATCATTTTATGATCTGAGCGATGTTTAAGAATATTGAGTAAATTAAAGTAAAAATCTTTTTGATCAGTGTTATTGTTAGGGCTGTAGATGTTGCACAGCTGAAATTCAGTATCATGAACAGTTGCTTTGAGTAATAAGAATCTGCCATTCTCGTCTGCGATGATGTCATCTACATGAATGGGTAATTTAGGATTGAATAAAATCATTGTTCCTCTGGAGTGATTTGTACCGTGGCTGTAATAAACATCACCTCCCCATTCCGATTTCCAAACAGTTTCAACGCTTTTTGTGGAATACGTTTCTTGCAAAAAAATTATATCGAATTTGTTGTTATGAAGCCATCGAAAAAGCTGCCTCCTTTTACGCGTTTGGTTTATACCTCTGACATTTAACGAGCAAAAATTAGCTACAAAAGGAGTTGTCATTTCAGATCATAAAAGGTGATACCACTATGAAATTAACTGCATGATCAGAACAATAAGCTCCTAAAGCAATTAGCATTAGACTTTGAAAATAGATTATTACTACTTCGATTCCGGTCGATTTATCCACTTTTCGCCTCAAAAAAAGCTGAGATGCGTTTGTAAATAAGGCGAGAACATAAAACAAATAAATCATAGATAAACATATATAAAATACGAGGTAGAGCATGCCAGAAAGGTAATAGTTTTTGTAGAAGGGAAATAAATAAATAAAGCAGTTAATAAACAAACCCTAGTTTTATACGGCCGAGACCGCTGCCTCCGCTCAAAATCTGTTTCATAGCAAAATTCATCTAAAATCCTCAAGGTCTTCTTCGGAGAGGATCCTTATCGGTCGATCATCAGGCGAGCACTTCACAAAAATCTTTCCGTCCAGTGTCCAAACACTAGTAAAGATTTTAGTTTTCTTCATTTGGGACGCCTTGTCAACAATGTGCCTTCTGTATGATGTAAGGTTTTCGTTGATGAAAATTCCTTCCCGCGCTTCGATCGCAGATGCATAGGACTCAAAGATGTCGGATACTTTAACATTTCTTAGCTTAGTCCTTTCCTTGTATAATTTTGCCTTCGTCTTATGGCTGCGAAATTTCGCGATGATTGGTCTACATCCCTTCTTGGCTCGCTGTAATTTGTGTGAAATCTCTATCTCTTCAGGCTTTATGGCGACGTTAATCGCGCTAGCGACTTTGAGGACAACGCTTTCCGGGTCAGTGTAAAGGTTTTCTGGTATTCCATGGATTTCCAAAGAGTTTTTACGTGTGTACTGTTCTAGTGCGTCAAATTCGTCCCACATTTTTTGGGAATCGTCGATCTGCTCGTCTAACAAACTGTTCGTTTGTTTTAACTTCTTTTTCGTGTCGTCTAGCTCTTTTTTGAGGGAAGTGTTTGCCGTGGAAGCTTTCTCCAGCTTGCTTTTGATTTCCTGCAGCTCTTGATCATAGAACGCGAACGAGTTTTTTAGGTCTGTGAGTTCCTGTTTTAGTTCTTTATTTTCTCTCGAGATGCTCGCTACTGTAGTCTGGATGTTAACGAGGAGGTTCTTTATATCGCGTAGACTGGGCTCTTGTTCTTCGAAGGAAATGGTGTTTTCATCTTCGGTTTGTTCCACGCGTTCGTCTTGGTCCGCCATGTTGGATTTTTTGGCGCAACTCGCTTCATCCTCGACAGACCCACGGTCGCCTCTTTTATGCTTTCCCGACGTGGCCATTGCTGTCTCAGACATCCTGTAATGTCTTTCTTTCTAACTAGGCACTTTTTACCTTAGTTAGCCGAGCGGAGGAAGCCGCATTTAGCTTAGCTTTGAAACATGCGACTGGTTCGGGCGAGGCCGCGCATGCTCCTGTCCTACTTGAAGTGAAAAGTACTTATACTCCATAGACTCTGCCTGCATATCTCACTATTTTGAGCCTTTGGGAAAACTACACCGAAAAAACTTGTTGACATGCAGCAGTTCTTGTCGAAGACGCAGCGTTCGCGTTTTTGTTTGATGTTTTTGGCTGCCAGTCATTAATAATCGTATTGTTTGAAATGAAGCTAAATGGCACAAGATAAAACGAAAAGAGATCTCGAAGGAAAATAACGAAATTTCGACCAAGAAACGGAGGTAAAAGAAAAAAAGCAAGCCAGCAAAGTTTTGTCAGCAAAAACACAGGAATACTCGCCTTTTTCGGAGAATAACCAGGCCTTTTATTCCATTGCTGATTTTTCCTTTCAATTTACAACGGTTAGTGAGAGAAAGGTTCCATTTAAAGAAGAGAAATCCAACGTTTCGTTGCACCGGAGTAAAATGATTTCACTTCAAGTTTCCGGCGAATTGGAGCGGTCCGTACAAAGTACGCGGGTTAAAAAATTCTATTTTAAATGCCTTGAATTTCATTCCAAACGCGGGAAAAGAGGAGATGGTGGTGGTCGTGCTGACGGCTTTGATTTCATTGAATGTTTATCCTGTGTTCTGGGGCAAAGGACGCCGTAAGAATGTATAGTTGTTGAATAACTTCCAAATTTAGGTCATCATCTCAGCTTTTCCGTCAAGATAATTCATCGTGAGGAAAATCGCAGCAAGGGATTGCAAATCTGAGAAATGAGACGGGTCAGAAAAGGCGACGGTGAATTGAAAACTCGTGATAAGCAGACGAAAGTTTTGCCTTCCTGTCTTTGTTCTTCATCCTCATAACAGACTTCAACGCAAGGCTAAGTACTGTTTAACAATAAAGTAAGTTGAACGTGAATGGAAATGCGTAATGTTTGTCGCATTGAAGGATAATTTGTGCTTGAAAGGAGCAGAAAGACAAATTCCTTGACAAGAGGGAGGTAAAAAGTGGCGTCCGCCTCGTAAACTACATGTTTTGGGGTTGTGAATGATTTCTGACGTTAAAAAAACGGAACATATAGCCGAGGCAAAAGTAAAAATCGATATGATAAAGGAATTATATGTTTTTGCTGCTTAAGCGAAAATATTGTGCCCAGACGCAAGCAGTTAACAGCGCAACTGCAATAGAAAAACTCAATTTTATTCCAAACAAATATTGTGCTTCAAGTATCCGAGACTTTTATCGTAGGTTTTGGTACACGAAATCCCTTTTGCTGGTAACAGTTTACTAATTAAGGAAGCGACTTTTCAAGAAAAGATATTGATAAAAGTGGCAGGGCTCAACAGGGAGTCGTCAAGGTGTGTATCACTGTCAACGACATACGATGAAAATTACACTACGGTCGCACCTCAGTCTACTTTGCTTCGTTCATTCATTTGGCTACTTTGATTTCTAAAAACTCCAGCCATGAAACAGTATGAAATGTCGATTCTTATCAGGATTTTTTTAATTGTATTGCCACGATTTGTGAAAAGGAAACCCAACAAGATGACGCGCCAGCAGAAAGAATACTGTGAAAAAAATAACTCGAATCTTGTCGCCAGATAGGTGTTGTTTGGGCTATTTATCCTACAATAGGGCTTGGTACAGCGATCGCTTTCAACCGAGAATAGAATAATAAGGTAAGAATAAGTTAGGCTAAACAGTGTTAACTTTAAAGTGGCAAGGCGTGCGGAAAGGAACGGGGAAAGTGAGGCTACAAGAACATCAAAATAAGTTCCGTGAGATGAAAGAAACAAGGACAAGAGCTGCAGCTGTTATCAATAAAAGCACGTGGAATGAGAAATTTAAACTTAAAGTGATCGGTGCTTCACCAAAAACCT